>OX438648.1:4550370-5800370 GCA_949316285.1 Eupithecia subumbrata
ATTATAGTGCTGCTGAGGGAGGATTGCGGGTTTAAGTTCCGGCGAAGTCGATTTTTTTGGGATAATATTAAATTTCTTGGAAATCATTTATAGTTTACCAACTAGTTTCTGACCGCAGCTTTGCACGCTTTGTTTCTATGGAATCGTTTAAAGGTTATTTCTAACTCATGGGAACTGTATTGTGGGACAAAAAGTGACATATGTTTGATTCCGGGCTTAGAGGAAAATCTATGAAAAAATTTCAGCCCGGTTCCGTCATTATGGCGTGAGGATCCAAACTTTCCCTTTAGAATAGAGAATCATTTATAAGGTTTTTGTTATTATAGTACTGTTAAGGGAGCATTGCGGGTTCAAGTCCCGTCGATGCCGAATTGTTTTTGGGATAATATTACAATTCTTAGAAATCATTTATGGTTTACTAGTTTCTGCCCGCGACTTCAAAGTGCGTCAGAAATAGATATATTTTATAGTCTATAAATTATATCTATTTCTGACGCATATACTATACTTTAAAATATCTATGAAAAGTAAAAAAAATATATGTTACCTGATCCAGAAGCACTGGCACAATGCTCCTCATGTGATCCTTAATCTTTTCGCCCTCTGCATCAGTTCCCATAGCCAGGTCCTGTAAATTCATTTCCAATGAAAGGTACATAAAGCATTCACTCTACATACATCATTTTATTCATCCTCTTGACATAAAAGGGGGACCATAAGGGTATGTTCTCCCCTTTATTATAAGATGGCTACCCATATCATATTATCACACTGCAAATTTCGAAGTTTCATAATGGGATATCAAACCTTGTGGATTGTGTTAAGGCCAGGTAGTCCTGCAGCAGTAGGCGTAAAGGAAAATGCGCGCCTGCCAAGCCGCCGCGCTCGTGTTTTTTGTAAAGAAAATAATTTTATCAAGTCAAACTCTGCGAATTTGTTTAGAAAATCCTTAGTCGAGTACAAAAAAAAAGTGATATATCAGTAGTTCGCTAGTCATAGAATTGAAAAAACGTTAGAAAAAGGGGTAACTTTGGGATTATTTTCTATCGAGTGAAGTTCATTAGATCTTGTAACTGAATGCGACTTTGACTAGACTAGATCCTTAGGTAATATATATCTTTTTTTCAGAATTTTAAACACTATTTTCTAAGTCTCAGATGGTGTTAAAAATCACAAAAATGCGGCCTCTGCAGGCCTACCCAGCCTTAATAAGACAAATTTTATCTTCATACCTGCTCAACCTTGCAGAGTTTGTCGACATATCCCTGGTACGCTTTCATGCAATCCTCGGCGAGGCGCAGATGCGTTGCGTACTTGGAGAGCTCCTTCTGATACTGGGGCATTTTCTTGATCATCTGGGATAGATCGCGCATGGATTGCTTGTCACCTATAAACAAATCAATAGAAAATTGGCTAGTAGACAAGACAAACTTTGTTATGATGTTTTACTACAAATAAATTAAATTATAAAAATATAACCCGACTGCATATAACATATTTATTTTATAACATAATAGATCGTAACTAAAAAGCTCAATACAATAAGTAAAATCGAAAGTGCAAAAGCATTATATAACATGCTTTTTTGAATATATAGTGCAGACGGGGACTTAATTTACTATAGACTACAACTTTATCGCTTGCTTTCGTAAAAAATAAGCACATATAGCACGGCGTACCAAGGCGGACACCCATCCAAGTACTGACCGCGCCCGACGTTGCTTAACTTCTTGATCTGACGAGAACCGCAAAACTCATAAATTTTTCCGTATTTTTTTTTCGCTGGCGCCTTCTTGATTTCTTACGCCCATCATACAGCCATCCATCCAAACTTTCGCATTTAAAATATTAGTGCGATATTGTTATCCGAACCGGACCAATGTCTCTAGTAAATAATTCTTTCTGTTTTTTTGCAAATTATGGTGTAAGTATGTTTTTTTCATTTGTATTTTAAGTGGCTTTCGTGACACTGCGGTCATGATAGGCCTATTGTGATCACCACATGGTGTATGTTGGTAGTTCAATAAATAAATAATGTTATCAAAAGAACTTTCTCACGTAGAACCTACCTCCGCCCATGCGTTTGGAGTCCGTGAACTTCTTCAGATTCTTCGTGACGGACTGCGACACGACGGCGATGTGCTGATGACGTAACTCCACCCACAGCTCGTCATTCTCATCCAAGAGCACCTCTTTCAGCTGCTGGCCTTGTCCAGCCTCGTACCTAGAAAAGAAATAGATTATGTATTACTTTATTTTACACCAAAAACTAAAAATATTATCCTAAAAATACCATGACAGGAAGATTTTAAGATAGTACAACCTTTGTGAATTTCTGGCGCAGCCGGCTGGATTGATTTTAATTTTACTATTGTTATCACGACCGTGCTATGGGTTGACGACTTTCGATAAAACGAAGGCCATGATTGGAAGACGATGACACAAGCAAGACCACCTGGAATGGAAGCGCTTGGACATCATTGGACAGAAATGGCTTCGAAATGGTAATTTTAAAGCAGATAATTCCAGATGATGTTCGCAACCGATCAATATGAGAGATTAATTTGACTGACAATTATTATTATGTAAGTTAAGATGATTAGAAGTTTTGCTGTTTCTTTGAATATTAACTTTTGGATAGTGTAATGTAAGGTATGCCGACATGGCCCCGTGATACTGGGTACGACACCGAATATATTTTTATAGAAATTGTGAACCGGGTACATAATTTCTATAAAAATGTCTAATGTACTAACTTGTAGACGTCGTTCTCGATAGGCAGCAGATCGTAGGCCATAGCCTGCAGAGTCAGCTCGTGTAGAAGCGGAGACACGCAGTCGAAGCCGCGGTCGATCACTAGTAGCTGAGAGCGCGCCTTCTCTGGGCCCTCGCCCATTGTCGGCTCATCAGCCTGTAAACAAAATGATTAAAAATAAAAAAATAAACAGATGTATATACCATAAAAGTAAAAACGCGCGCGATGCCCCGAGTAGAAGCTTACCTTATAGGCATCCAATTTCTGTTGGATGAGCTGGGCCAGCTCGACATTGCGCTCCCAATCGCTGAAAAAAAAGTGACGTGTTGTGTTGTAAAATGTTTTTACAAATTTTTATTTATTATTTTATTTATTTATTTACCAACTTAAACTAATGTTACATTGAAAAGCTTATAATAATGACACTGAGAAAACCACAGAGGTTTGTAAGGGAGTGTCATTAACGAGTTGCAGCCGAGTTACTACCTTTACAATAGGTTTGACTAATTATTCTGAAATTATTCTGGACCCTATTCCAGATAGCCGCAACTATTTCTATATATTTCACAACGAGAGTCGTGACGTGTCTCCCTCAACAATGCAACTAAATATATTCTTGAAGTCAAAACCATGGCTTATAAACATACCTGCGATAGCGCACAGACGGGTACTCTCCAAGAGTAGCGCAGAGGGTTGCAATCTGCTCAGCGATACGTTCCATATTCGCGTTGCGAGTCTGCGCTAGCGCTGGGTTGTACATGCATTGGAACGTCTCGGGGGAATCCAGGGAGAATACCTAACACGAAAAAAACTTTTTGAATTATAAGAAAAAATACCAAGCTTGCACAATTTCACAATCAGAATCTTCCACACTCTCTTGTCTGTCTTGCAATCTTCAACAACAAAGGCATGCTGAACTTCAGGCGTATTATCTAACTAGTCTATGCCCGCGGCTTCGCACGCATTGTTTCTATGTTTCGATATGATATGTTTTAAAGTTTAAAGGTGATTTCTATTCCATGGGAACTGATTTATGGGATAAAAGTAGCAGTACGTAGGTACTGTACTGTAGCAGCAGTAGTAGTAGTAGATCCGTTCAGTAGTTTTGGCGTAACAAACATCCATCCATCCATACATCCATCCAAACTTTCGCATTTATAATGCAAGTGCGAGTGTGATGTGATTCGATTGAAATAGAGCTTCGACTCGGGAGCGAGATCACGGTGCTCGATAAGGATCGATAAGCACCGATTTTGTATTTGGTGGCGATAAAATTCGGTATGAATGAAGCGATATTACCGTCGCCATGCGACAGAGACAAAATCTGTGCCAGCCGACGCTTACGAGAATTGCGCTCCAGGATCCGGTGAATTCTGACACGGATTTATAACTTCACTCTAACGTGGATAATGTTTATGCAAGAGACTGATGTAAACAGTAAACCTTGTTGATTAAGCTCCGAATACTCAAAACGCAACTCAGATTTAAGCCCGTCTCAAGTGACGAAATTCTGAGATTTTCATTGAAAACTGTAAAAAATCGCGACTTGAGACGTGCGTGCTTAAATTTGAGTTGCTTTTGATTATTCGGGGGTAAATTTAATCAATGAATACCTATGTAGAACCACAGAATGACTCAGGTTGAATCACACATTACATTTACCTGACTTTCATAAGGCAAGAAAGCTATGTTGATTTCTTTCAATGTTTTGATCTTCCGTGCCGCTGATGACTTGCAGATCTCATTGAAAAGTTCCTCAGGGCATACTAACCATTAGCAGCGTGTAAACAACATTAGTATTTAGAATTTTTATAATAAAAGGAGACAGAAAAATGAGAAATATTTCTGTCTCACATGAACTACTATAATAATAAAAAAGTTATGACAAACCTGCTGCTCATATGGAATGAAAGCAATGTTGATTTCCTTTAATGTTTTGATGTATTTAGCTATTGGACTATGTGACAACTCATCAAACAGAACATCAGGACAAGCTGAAAAACAAAATAAATAATGCAACATAATTCAAAAGCCCAATACTAGAAATAAAAGTGAAGCTCAAAACTAATAGAAAAGGTTATAAAATTTAAAATTACAATACTTTACAATAGAATCACAATAATTAAAAAAATTTCAACTTCCTTGCGTAAGAACTTTCTACAACTAGTCAAAGGAGTTGCTTTTGACTAGTTGTAGAAAGTAAAACATACCTTCAGTGAAGAAGACATGAGCAGCCTTGTACATGATGCGGTTACCGACAGAGAAGTCATTGATCAAAGCATGGACGGACTTCTCGCACGGAGTAATGAGGTAGATCCCGTCCATTGTGCAGAGTGGTTCTCTTTTCTTGTGAATGTCTTCCACCACTGATTGCAAGCAAGAGTTTTCCATTAAATCATTTTACATTTCATTTTAAAGAAATATAATAACATTTTTTAACCGACTTCAAAAACAAGGAGTATTTTCTTCTTATGAAGTAGAGTATTATGTTTGTAATGTTAATTCTTAAACTGGCATAACATCTTCACAAAGTTTATGAGTCAGCAGGTTCAATATTAATAGGTAGGTACCTATAACTACAGCACATTCCAATGTTATCTGTTTGTAAACACCTTTTTCCTGCCAACTGTAATAAAGTCTAACCAAGTACATCATCATCATCAGCCTATATTAGTCCACTGCTGGGCATAGGCCTCCCCTAATGAGCGCCATAGCGCCCTGTCTTATAATAACATAACCAAGTACTTAGTTCATATTATTTACATCAGCACAGTACTCACATGTGATGCCTTCTGCTGAGATGTTGTGCATCTTGCAGCAAGCAGACACCATGCGCATGGAGAGCTGGTCCACGATGAGAATGCGCCATTCTATGCGCTGTGACTCCTTGCCTTTGGGACCGCGATAGCGGATCACCTCGTTCATAATCTCTGTCAAATAAATTTTAATTTTGTATTGCATTCATAAAAACAATAGCTGGAGATGGTAAATAAGGCGTAGCTATTGAAATTTCTTACTGGATAATTTTTAAATTACAAGTCTTTCCTATGATTTTCAAGTCGGTTCTATATTATATTCTAAAGATGTCCTCACATTATATCATACAAACGCCGGTCATTTATCTCTTTCTACGTGATTTTGAGTTCGTAGGGAGTATGACGCAGGTGTCGCCCCCACCCACCCCTCTATGACCTAAGAAAATCAATAACTTGCCGTTACAGATCTTACTCGGATGTCCGACTCGTTATTTTGTTTAATGACGGAAAAACACGATAAGCGTGTTATTAATCAGCGCCAGAAGGCCGAAATTCTTGTTTAATCGAAAACATTATCGTCGAAACAAGAATCGATAGGGTCTTTACACAATAAGTTAGGTTCATTTCAACACAATTTGAGACACTGATACTGGCTAAATATATTTAATTTGGTGATTTCTGTAACCTAAAGTAGCATTTTGGCCGCTATTCCATTAGAAAGAGCATCAAATACAATAAAAATAAAATTATTAGTCATCGACCAGCGATTCCAAGTCGTCATATTTAATGTTACGAGGTAAGTTCTGTAAACATTTATGAATTATGGAATGGAGAATCAATTTCAGATTCGTTTCAAATAATTATAAGATATAGATCTGCCTGAAATTTCATAAAAAATCATTTTTTACTCACTTTGTCCGACAAGAGCTTTGAGAGCCATCTTGATTCACTCACAAACTGACAAATTGAAATGTTGACATTGACAGCTAATGAAATAAATGAAACGTCAACCAGATGTCAAAAATTTAAATTGTCAAAATGTGTCAAGCAAGTTCTTTCTACGGCCCGGTCCCGGATAGCCTGTTTCAAAGAGCAATGATGGAAAATCGTTAATTTACGTGTAATGCAGAGAAATAGCGAAATATTTTAATCCTTTCAAAGATATCTAGTTAATTTTTGGTAAAATTATGGGTGGAATGTTGCAATATGGGATGTTAACAAAGAGATCGATATATCTAAAAGAATGAGATAAAACATGTCGCACTCTCTTTCTGTCTCTCAAACTTACCACAGAAATCGGAAAACAGCGA
The DNA here is from genome assembly GCA_949316285.1 of Eupithecia subumbrata. Taxonomy (NCBI): domain Eukaryota; kingdom Metazoa; phylum Arthropoda; class Insecta; order Lepidoptera; family Geometridae; genus Eupithecia; species Eupithecia subumbrata. The sequence continues at coordinate 4,557,192 of OX438648.1, forward strand.
CACAGCGCTACTACATAGAAAAGCCATTCAGTATTTTTTATGCTCGTGCTGGAAATACTTGTGCTCATGTTCATCAAGGAGGAAAAATCACGTGCGTGCGTGTAGAAATAAATTCTAAGTTGAATTGCCATAAACTAGCCACAACGACTTAATAGAAAATAAAAGGTATTATTTAATTTATCAAAATTATTAATGAATTTATATATAATTAAATAAGATACGTACCTAGCTAGGCATTTTTTATTTTTCTTTGTATTTTTTTTATAAGTAGGTAGTTCAGTCGGTAATATTCTTAGTTTTTCCGTGAATCTAAAGAATTTTTTAGTTCAGTTACCTACCTAATTGCATGAGTATTGTATCATATAATATTTGATATCTACTTATTGGCAGCTGTGAACCATTTTCGTTTTAAAAAGGTACCAAATCGAACTTAAAATCATACTTACAAATCAAAAGCCTCTTATTTTCTCTTATTTATTTTCAATAGCCGTTAGTTTGAACTTAGTACAATAATTAAGTAGGTAGGTACCCAACCTAGACCACCGTTCATTAATGCTTGACCATCAAAGATTATTCCTATCTTAATTAAATTACCTATGAGTTGATATTTTTTTTGCGTAAAAGACCCATCCAATTCAAATAAGCATTTTCTTAATGCGGCGATAATGTGCAGTGATTGATTCATTCATGTTGTTTTTATTGGCAGTTGGTGAAAGTGAGTTGAGTGGTTACGACGATCGAAGAGCCTGGGCAGCTGCTCAGCCGGGCACAATTTGGCAAAATTAGTGAAAAAAATAAACAGTAAAAATGTTATCAATGAACAGACAAGTGCTTTGAATTAAGTGTAGTGTAGTGAATTTTGTGCAACTAAATATCTACCATGAGGACGGATGATTTACTAGTGATTTCCTACCCTTGCCGCGCCGAAGGATGGCTGGATAGATGTGGTGAGTAATTAATCTCAAAATAGACTAGAAAGTATATAGGTACCTAGGTATAGATAAAATATCTACCAATATAACTACATAGCTATGTGGGTTGGATTTACCTGCATGCAAAGAGCTAGTTATTTTAAGCGTTACATTATACGATTGGCGAGTTATTCGGGACGATTTACGTAAGTGCAATCAGCGACATGGGGTCACTCTTTTATATTTTTTATAAGGTAATAGCTCACGTTTTAATTATTTTATACAAAGGAAAAAAAACCTATCTTCCTCTCCATTATATCAATATTATTCATATGAAACCACAAGCTAATTTTAATTTGATTCATACCAAGTGGATCGTTAAAATTAGTTTTGAATGAGATTAACTATAATGATTATTTTATGTGAGGAACTATAACTACCTACTTGTGATATTGATTTATTTGCTGCCCAACACGAAGACAACGACGTGGTTGTTCTGATTATGTCAAATTGCACAACACAATACCTACCTAATAGTGGGAGTTAAACAATCATGGAGATCGAGCAATTATTATTGTTATGTTGGTTGTAACGTGTAAATGTCTTGCTTGAAAGGCGCCAGCTTAAACAGTTTGTCTCCTATTGAGAAGACGTCACGTCACTTTCTTCGCTTTTTCATTCTCAAATGCCTTTGAAAAAACTAAAAAGGGAAGGAGAGGATATTTTCTTACAGGTAGGTACCTACTTATTAAGCACTGAGAGACCTTCATAAAATTGACCTACTAATTATTTCCAGTCCTCTATTATCAAAAAGACTTAGGTACCTATGCTAGACAGCAACAACACAAATCACAGTAAACATCTAATCGCAGACTAGTTAATTATTATTACCTAAGTGCCTACTAGGTAAATCGGTCGGTACTAGTCGGTAGGTAACCCATAATCCATTGTATATGGGGTCACTGAAACACTTATCGTGTTTCAAATATGCATTGCTACTGCTGCCAATTAATCAGATTTAAATATTTGAATAAATGAATCACTGACTGGACCAATTAATACAATGGCGGACCTTATCGTCTAGAGAGCAGTAGCAGGTCATTCGCGTATGCCCTACTTGCAGTGAAAACTATACGCCGCCGGTGTTGTGGTTTTCTATCGAGTTTCTTTCGGTCCATTAGTTGGGCTGAACGTCGGACTTTCTATTTTCAATCAAGGTACTTTACTCGTTCAATCGATAAAAATACATAGGTATAAAGCTTCATAAAATAAGTTCCTTCGCCTGCCTAGGTAACAGGTACTTTTCAAACTATCGACATTAATTGCTTCTGTATCAAATGAAAATTTAAGATCCTAGCACAGTTGAGAATTAGTTGCAAAGAAAAACCGAAAAGTGTTTTATGTAATTAGGTACCTGTGTATGTTGTAAGGATAAAGCAAAAAAAGCAAACAGTATATCAACCAACTTTGGTGTGGTAAACGTGACGAGTAAAGCTCCGTTATTTCAATAAAGTACCTGCCTGCCTGGTGGATGGAAATGACACGTGCCGCGCCTGCGAATGACATTCGGTAGAAAGTAAACTCTCGCGCTTAGTATCTACCTTGCTTCACCTCCATCCATGACAATGTCACTGACATCCGCTGCTATTGTTTTTAGTTGAAAAATTTGCTAATCTCACAAAAACTTCCACTTTCTACAATACTTTCTGAACTGAGAATTCCTTAATAATACTTATCAGATTCAGGAGTTGAAAAATTGGTGCAACAAGCAGTTACAACATTTAATCTTAGTCCGTTCTTCATTTGCCAGTTTTAATAACAATAAAATTGATTGCCCACTGTACTGAATGACACGCCGCTAAGCAATTTCTCAACAAGCGAATCGCTAACGGCAATCAGAAAAACCACTCGAATAGAACCGGGGTGAGTGCGTTGTAAAAATCTAATGAAGGCGTTCAACAAAGGGTCTCCCTGGACATGCGAATACGTCATTGGGTAATTATGTTCCCCAGGGCACCGTTTGAAGGGGAATCTTTTGACACTCTGCTATAAATCAGGGTAACATAACTGCCCTAATAAGTCGTTTGCACTATCTTTGTGATAGAATAGATTGCGTAAATGTGAATTATATGTCATTGGCTTAGGCACTGTTGACAGATAATAAGCAAAAGCAAGCTCCACTAAATATCTTAATTCAGATCAGCTAGACACACAGCTATACAGGAAAGCTAAATTGTTCATCTGTGTACACACCCAGCTATTGCATCACAGATAGCATTGCGTAAACCGACAATTCCTGGTAAATAGAAGTCAAACTGTTCAAATATTTAACTAGGTAGGTTAGGTACTAGATGTATTTCGTTAGAATCTAAATTCAATTGCTTCAATAAAACCCCTATCGTCAAAACTTGAATCTTGCAACAGTTGTAACTCAAAAAAGCACCGAGTAGAAAAATACCTCAGTAATAGAGTATAAAATAAAGATAAACAGTGCTGTCGATATGAAAATAGAATGAAGGTAGGCATGTGTGCACTTGACTTGAAACAAATAGTTTCAGTAATTGCAAAAAATGCACATTCAATCTGGAAAGCCGCCAACTCTCCCAACAGCTCTTGAAGCTTTCGCTGTGTTCTCAGAATGATGACGTGATAATGATAACGAACCAGCTAATATTGAAATTTATCATTCAATTAGAAGAATAGAGAGGTCAGGGAAGCATACATCCCACGACCGCCCACTTATCAGTAAAACTGGACCGGGGTCGTCGGCAGCAGTCCTATGAGCTGGCTGGACGAACCTTTACGAATTTATTTTAGCAGTTTAGCAGTATAATGCTATCTGTAAAACAATATTTATCGGCGCATGTTAAATTTCTGAAGCTCAGTTAGTAAAAATATACCTATTCATTGTTATAATCGACGAGCTGTGCCCGCGGCTTCGCCCGCGTAGAATTCGCATAATAAATAATGGATTTTTTTTAGGTGCGGCGCGTTAGCTTAATAATTAAGTCATTATTTTTTTTATTTAATTATTAGGTAACTGGAAGAATGGCGAAATCACTAATAATTATAATAAAATACTAACAATGGAACTTATAAAACTAATATAAAATTGAATTGCAATTAAGCAGAGCTTGTGTTATGGGTTCTAGATAACTGATATATTTAAAACAATACACTACATAGATAAATGTAGCTTAAGTAACTCGCCACGGACAAAAAAACTCTTCCCTTTAACCCACTAAAACATCAAATATCTGCCATTTAAAGTAGTTTCAAAATGAGTTAATACGTTTCGGAGAGTATCCAAACAAATACAAAAATACTTTATTGTACACCAAGAAAAATACAATACAAGAGACATTACATAAGACACAAGTACAATGGGTGGCCTTATCGCTTAGAAGCGATCTCTTCCAGGCAACAAACAGACAGACAAATATTTAAATTTGGTTTATTTTAAGAATTGATTTTGTAAACTTATGTAATAGCTAGGTAACTTTACATACATTATATGTACCTGCTTCATGCATGATTTAGTTTGAACTAAAACTTGTTTGCTTTTCACTTTTACTGAGAGTCAATTATTGCAGCATTTTTTCTCTGATAAAATCTTTAAGTGGTCTCGTAAGTATAAATCTTTACAAATGAGGTCACTTTTTGTGTAAATATGATTTATGTTATGTTATGGTTATGAGCATTGCCCTCTGAATTTGTTTAAGAATACCCAACGCAACTTGTTAGGTGTGTCTTAAAGTAGATGTGTCAAGATTTGAATTATTTCTATTTCTAATTTTATGTTTTCAACAGAAATTTGTTTAATTTATTTATTGAACAATGTTTTTATTCTGTGGAAGATTACCTTCATTTTAAGTTTTGACCTAGTGAGTTTAGCAGATAATTTATTAATATTTGCGTTTATATAATCCAATTAATTCAATGCCATGTAATTTTAATGTTTATAATTTGTATAACTGGTTAAGTACTATTTACTCCTAAAATATTCACGTGCCTGTACTCGGGCGAGATATGCAGCTATACTGTATTATTCCACCAATTATTTGTACCATGTCTTGTGTTAATAAATGTTACTGAATACTGAATTGAAAGTGGCATGTTGCAGGCTCAAGTCACGGCTATAGATTGAATGTTAAGTACATGTACCTACTTACTAGGTTAATTTTTAACTTGCTATTAAAACGTTTTTATAAATGGCAGCAAGAGGGCATCAAGCTCACACGCTTCTTATTATTATGATATATCTTATCAAACGTTGGTTGGTTAGGTCTATCTCCTTAGTCTCAAAACCAGCTTGAACTTTATGCCACGGTTTACCACCCAAATGAATAGGGTTATGGATATCTAACGCCGTTGCGTAATAATTGAATTAAATGCTATTGACCTGAGCAATAATGAAGTTGTTTATAATTATGTGCATTTTGTGTAGGTGTTTTAAACAAGACACCTTTAAGAGCCGCTGTCGAGCTTTCCATTCCTTGTTCACACCTTCAGAATAGACCGAGTATTATGTAAGAACGAGACTATGATAATTAGGTTAATTTACAGTTTGTTCAGATCTACTTATGTTATAGTGAAGTACCTGTACCAAGGTGTAACATAGAAATATTCAATCTGTTGCTGCGGTCATGTGTGACCATTATTGTGGCTGGCGCTGTGGCCATCTCCAGTTACTATGAGAACACATCATAATGAAAATAATACCTCATAACAAACTGTAGGTAGATAGGTATTATCATTTGATCGCTTCTGAGAAAATCACACGGCGAAACACAAACTATTCGGAAACAAAATACTATATTATGTTCCGGTTGACGAATTATAGTTATTATTTTTAAGAACTTAGTTAAATGACACCACTACCTATGTCCTCTTACAGCTCTGCTTAGCTTGGGGTTAGATGATGCGGTGTGGATTGTCCAGCATTAATATTTGATTATTAATATTAAGGCCAAACCCAACCCAAGGGGTAAACATTAATTTCCACCAATTTCGAGCCGAAATCGGTTCCATTACGACACTACATTTTTAATTGACCCTACTTATAAGCACTTTGACGCACGCAATATAACAATTCAACTCCCCACTGCGAATCTCAAAGGCAACGACTCCTTATCAGCAATGAACGTGTCGTAATTTTGGGGGCATTAATTCTTGTAAAAACGTATCATTGTGAAAGCACGCGACTGGGTTTTGGCTTTGTGCACAGACACAACAGACAGAGGGTTGTATTTGTCAATAATATTCCCGAGAAGAGAGGGGTTGCTATGGCGACGGGAGGCAGCATGACGGTCGCTGCCCTATGCCTTTACCTATGTGCAAAATTGCAGTAGCTGGGGTCGGACTAAGAGGGTGGTGCGAATTCTTGTCAATATTAATAGAGGTGAAAGTATGGTTATCTCTGTATTACCATAGGCGCCAGTAAGGCGCACCAAGACGCTCATAAACTTGTTTACTCTAAGCATATACCTACCTCAATAGGTAGACAATACTGCTATTAGGTTGGTGCCATGTACCCCAGTAGATTGGCAATTTTATTATGCCCATATAATTTATTAAATAATTCCTATGTAGGTATCTATGAGAGGATATTGCCCTGCTGTGGGACACTGATGACTGAAAATAAAATTTTAATTTATATAGGTAAACACTTTAAGGTATGTTCGGTGTTAAAAAACTGCTCATAAGTACACTAGAGGTTACCTACCTTACCAACAGTGTGGTCAAGGTATTTTTATTGAATATTAATGTATTGGAAATATTGAAATATGTTACCTACTACCATAGATCAATTTGGTTTTATTTGTCCATGCTACTACGAATTGAAAAATATTGATAAAATTAATTAATTCTTTAAATATCATAAAATATGCAGAAAAAAATTGGAAAATTAATAATAAAATGTTAAAAACTCATAGAAAAGTCGCCTCTAGTCGCAAACTCTCGCGCTCTGTGGTCCGTACGGTCGGAGTGACATATGACGCAAGCATGACGCTGACTAGAGAGGGCAGATACGGGAGTGCTGCCACAGAAGAAATCACAGTTGGTATAGCGTCTGGCTTGGCTCTCCTCTGGGATTTGGAATTTTGCAATTTTTATGGGGTGCTGGCATCCCAGTGCGCTCATGTCCCCGAGTGCGCTGGGATGCCAGCACCCCATAAATTAAAACACCCTAAAACTCATTGCATTTTAATGTTCAGCCCTAACGTTCATAAAAAACGTGCTTCCGCATAAAACAGACCTTTAGCGTTTAATCACTGTGGGATAAGGGAGCTCTGAGGGAAGATTCTCTTTCTCTTTTACCTATAAATTCGTCTACCTCTAGGTATAACTAAAGTACCTACTAGGTACCTATCTAGGTAGGCATACCTACGTAGTACCTAGTAGCTACATAAGTAAGTAGGTACTTATGAAGTAGATACCTATTAACTTTATGAAATACGGTGCCCTCCTAACCCACACTAATTCATGTAGGTAATTGTATATACCTGGGTACCCTGGGTACTAAGTATTTTCCTGTTATTAACTGTAATGTTATATTATTGACGACCTCTGTGGCGCAGCGGGCGAAGGTCCGCCTGCGACGCAGGAGGTTGCGGGTTCGATTCCCGCCTCGGGACAAATGTTTGTACGATCTGCAGATATTTGTTCAGGGTGTTTTGGACGTTTTCTATTTATAATAAAAAATATCTATCCATGTAGTGTATTGTATTAAGTATATCAGTTATCTAGTACCTACACATAACACAAGCTCTGCTTAGCTTGGGGCTAGATAATTCTGTGTGAATTGTCGAGCATTATTTATTTATTATAAATGATGATGAATTGACTACAAATTCTGTTAATCCAATAATCCAAACTAGGTACCTAACCTACCTACTACCTACATCTGCGCGTGGTGGCAAAAACATTGTAATGGTTCAGTCAACTGTAGGTATATAGTTATAGTCTATAGTTCTAAAACCAGCTTCTAAATAAATTCTTAATACATAAGGGTGATCAAAAGAAAAAAAGAACGGACGAGCTTTATTACTAAACCTAACGTGGTTCATGTTGCATTTTGTTACTTCCGGATTGTATTTTTAAACATAAAGCAATCTCATCTCACTATTTATTAGGGTTCCGTCACCTATTATACGTGTAGACTAGTTTATTAGTTATTCAGGACATTACAAAAGTGCTGCATTTGGTATTGCGACATGTTTTACAGATAGTAGTTACGTTTTGCGTTTGATTAAAAAGCAAACTTAAACCCACATAAAATCACGTTTTCATTTTCATCATCATCAACCACTACAACCCGACTCGGCTTCATCCACTGTTGGTTAGGGCTCCTTTACACGGACGGCATGTTGCCGACGACAAGGCAACTGCACCCGTCGACGGCAGCCGTCGACATGTCAACGTCGAAGAACTGCGGCAGCCGTCTGTAATTGTACGGGAGCCAGTTGACGGCTGCCGTCGACATGTCAGCGTCGAAGAACTGCGGCAGCCGTCTGTAATTGTACAGGAGCCAGTTAACCTGCTGCCGTCGGCATGTCAACGTCGAAGAACTGCGGCAGCCGTTGACGCGCCAGCCGTCTGTAATTGTACAGGAGCCAGTTAACCTGCTGCCGTCGGCATGTCAACGTCGAAGAACTGCGGCAGCCGTCGACGCAGCAGCCATCTGTAATTGTACAGGAGCCAGTTGACGGCTGCGGCAGCCGTCAACGGATGCAGTTGCCTTGCCGTCGGCAACGTGCCGTGCCGTCCGTGTACAGGAGCCCTTATAGGCACATAATGGAGTAACTTTTACAACTTATATAAATATTACTCAAGATTGTTCAAAGTCGCTCAGCGAGCTACGGAAAGAGCTATGCTCGGAATTTCTCTGAAGGATAGGATTCGTAAAATTGAGTGGAGACTGCGACTCAGCAAATGTAGTGCGCTCTCCGGCCAGGTGGGATGTGACGACCTGCGAAAGACTGCAGACAGATGCTGGATGCAAGCTGAAGACAGGGTGCTGTGGCGCTCATTAGGGGAGGCCTAATTTGTTCAGTAGCGGATTAATGTAAGTAGGTTGAGGATGATGATGATATTGATTATTATGTTACACCTATTATATATATAATTTGTAGGTTCTACATACATCCACCAAAATTGCGCTCGCTCAGTCACTCTTACTTCCTATACTCGACTACGCCGACGCCAGCTATCCTGATCTAACCCAAGCGCAGCTTGATAAGCTTGAGCGGCTTCAAAACTTCTGCATACGCTTCATCTTCGGTCTGCGAAAGTATGACCACATTACAGAGTACCGCAAAAAGCTTAAATGGTTACCCATCCGTCTTCGCCGGGACGCACACTTCCTCTCTCTCCTATATTCTATACTTTTTGTCCCTAATACACCCCGTTATCTCAAGGAACGATTTCAGTACCTCCACCAGACCCATAGCCGCTCCCTCCGCTCAACACACACTCTTCAACTGAAATCTCTCCGCCCTTTCCATTCCTTTAGCTCATCTTATACTATACATGCCATACAGCTGTAGAATGCCCTACCCACTTCTATTAGACATGCTAAGTCTCTCCCTGCATTCAAAAACATGGTCTATGAACATTTCCTCAGCTTAACAACAAACTGTTAATATCAAAAGTAATTTTATATATTTAGTATATTTTATTGTGTTATGAAATATTTATATTATATATTTTTATATATATTTATGTTAAGTATATATATATTTATATATTTATATAGCTTGGTATATGTATCTCTTCATAAACATTATTTCTGTTTTCACGCCACCGTATATAATTTTTTGATCACTTCTTGTCCATCCTAAGGTTGCCTGGAAGAGATCGCTTTTAGCGATAAGGCCGCCCATTGTACATTATTTGTGTTTGTTTTTTTATTTTTGTTTTCTGTGATTTCTTGGTGTGCAATAAAGTATATTTGTATTGTATTGTATTGTATTGTTCTACCAAGGTAGATAATAAGGTACAAAATTTAATGTTCATCTATGTATTGTTTTTGTAAGGAATAAAATAGGTATGAAAAAAATAATAATTTGTCTACATTTTAATCGTTGTTTTGGTACATAGTTGGTCGTTGTTTATCGAAAATACCGAATCAACGCGGAAAATGCATGATGACAGGCCAGCACAAGTTGGCGGACCTTGGCACAGTTAACAGTGCTCAAAGCCGACTGGTTTGTGGATGAAGCGTCAGCACTGTCCGTTATGGAGTGAGACATATATCATCGGCAATATTCAGCCTTCAACTGTGAACTGTGGCATCAGCATCGCAAATGAAGTTAGGCATAGTAAAATTGAAATTTATTTGCGAGTTACAAATTTAATGGTCTTTATTTATTGGTTATTATGAGAGAAGTCAAGTCAGTCAATCTAGGCGTGAGCTTTTTAATGCCCACAAGAATTTATATTAATTTGTTAAAGTTCTTATTTAAATACAACTACAAGTTAAAAAAACCACAAAAGAAAGCAGATCTTTAGGTCTACCATTGGTAGGTATAGGAAAAATATCACTTGCTGTTTAATTCTTGCTGTTGATTTTTGTCAGAATTTGGAATACTTGTCGATGTAAGCTCTTTCCTACAATGCATAATACTGACACGTATTTTTCAAACACGAGGTCAAAAAGAAAATTTTGGATTTTTGTGTTGTGAGTTTCTTTTAATGTCTTTTTGGTTTCTTACAAACATTATATCTTGAAAACGACTTGAGCAAAATGTACCTACCTTTATTAGTACCACCGAATAAATGCAGACAGACTAGCAAAGGAAGGAGCGAGACAGACCCCCAACAAAACAGGACATCAGTCTCTCAAACCCACCCACATTAGAAATAAGAAATAGGCTTAAACTAAACTCAGAAAAAGAACACTCAAAGCTATGGGAGCGCCGAACAGACTGCAAACATACTAAATTAATATTCCCCTCCAAAGATAGGAAAACAAAGAACAATGGTGGCCATCATCACAGGTCACTGTGACCTGAACCAACATCTCAAAACTAGAGCCACAGACATTAGCCTGTCTCGCGGCTGCTTCCAGGAAGAAGAGACTGTAGAACATGTAGTGGTACACTGCACAGCCACAGAGGACGCCAGGCGGGAAACGGGACTGAAGACTCTCATAGATAGAGGAATCAAACCCGTCCACGCCTACAGAAAAGCTGAAACGAAGCTGTCAGTCGCCAAAAGTCCTGCTCTGATATTTTAAGGAGCTGGGCTGGTTAGGGCCTGGTTAGGCAGGGGGACAATGCACAATACACTCCTATGCGAGATGTCAGTGCAGATCCCAGGTTCATTCAGAATTAGAATTAGTACCACCGAATAATTATAATATTAGTAGGTAGGTATTACTTATTTATTATCAACGTACTCGTACCAGTCCTTGTGGACGGAAAGTTTGGTTGTATAGATGTTTGGATGGATGTTAGTTACCTGTTCACGCCATAAAGACTCAACCGATCGGCTTGAAATTTTGCATAGATGTAGCTCTAAGCCTGGAATCAAAGAATATGTGTGGGATCAAAGCGACTTTATCCTATAAATCAGTTCCCAAGGGATAGAAATAACCTTCAAACGTTTCCATAGAAACAACACTTGCAAAGCCGCGGGCAGAAACGGTAATATTCTTGCGTAGGTTTTACGTAGGCGGCAAGTACCTTCAATCTAAGTAAGTAGGTAAGTAAGTATAAGGAAGGACAGACAGGGATTTGAATCCCCCTCGATTCAGCACATTACCGGAGCCGCCCTCCCATTTGCAGAGTCAACAATAGGAAATGACTTACTACGGTTTCCCCGAATGTTATGCGATTGCCAATCAATAGCGAAATCTGTGAAGCGAATATAATAGATTTAGGGATGCTTTTGTAGGGCTTTGTAATCTTTTTGGGTAAATCTACATTTATTCTTCTTCATCATCATCATTCATTATCTCATTCTAATTTTATAACTATCGACAATTCGACATTTTATAACCTATGCCGTAGCTTGTTGCTACGTTGTTGTAGCTTACTGCGCCGTAGCTTGCTGCTACGATGTAGCTTACTATGATGTAGTGTGCTGCTACGGTGTAGCTTACTACGCCGCCGTAGCTTGCTGCTACTGAGTATATTACTACACCGTAGCTTGCTGCTACGATGGAGTTTACTATGCCGTAGCTTGTTGCTACGTTGTTGAAGCTTATTACGCCGTAGCTTGCTGGTACGATGTAGCTTACTACGCCACCGTAGTTTGCTGCTGCATTGTAGCTTACTACACCGTAGCTTGCTGCTACGATGTAGCTTACTACACCGCCGCTTACTGCTACGACGTAGCTTATTATGCCGTAGCTTGCTGCTATGATGTAGCTTACTACGGCGTATTCTGCTGCTACGCTGTAACTTACAACGCCGTAGTTTGATGCTACGCTGTAGCTTATTATCTAACTGTACTACAGGGTTCATGAAAACCTAGTTAGCATAATTACGGAACCCTCTGCGCGCAACCACGAAACGCACTTAACAGCATGCTTTTGCTGTATTCAGTTTACCCATTTTACGATGAAACATTTTTCCCAATATAATGACAATTAGGCTGGTGAGCCCACGGCACAAAATTTAATAAAACTTTATTCATTTTTAATGTAGAGCACTTCATAATTCGGAAGCGTTGGGGTGGTGGGTGGTTACAGCTTACCTACAAGGGTGGCTTGGGTACTGGCATGGTCGTATCCATCAGAGCATACATATTCACAATTTTGCCTCCGGGGTGGTTTCATGCAGCCTGGTTAACTCATCTCTGCTAAACTAATTAGTTTACGGGTAAAATCTATTTCTGAACCGTTTATGTAGGTACAAATATACCTCTCTGTGATGTAGCTTTTGTTCTGGGCGTGAATATCATCATAATATAGCCTTTTTACAGCCATTCATTTCACTTTATTGTTTTCTGATTAACTATTATTACTATTTTTTTGTACCAATATTTTATTTTGTAGCAATTGACCAAGTGTTCCTTGTGAATTTACGGTAAATAAATGATTTGATGTGATTTGATTTGAATACCTACTACAAAATATTACAATATTATAGGTAGGGGACAGTGGGGCATAACGGGGTCGCGGGGCAGAACGGGGTCCCCCCCCTGTAGCCGCAACCGCAAGCTGTAGTCACATGTTTTATCCACCGTCGAGCGGGCATTTTGCATCGAAGCTTAGTACGTAAGCGACTGGCGGGCAGAGTGCATGCGTTAATTTTTTAGAGGCATTCATATTTTTTCGCGACATTGTATCTAATTTTGAGTTGTGACTGAATTGATTGTAAACAAGTGAGTTTTTATGATAACTGTATGGTTTAATTTCTATGTTTTCTTAAGTTCTTTGTTGTTGTCAAGTTGAGGACGATAATACTTTATCTATTCATTTGATTTTGTTATTGATGATTTATTAGAAACGTAAACATCGGGGCATAACGGGGACGTAGCTACGGGGCATAATGGGGTACCCCATTATTACATTTCCAGACCTGCTGAGAGAAATCTTACACCACTACCCTTCGAGACCCAAAAGTAAGAAAAACTATCGCCGTGGAAAGACTGTCGTCCTTACTTCAACGCCTTTTAAAAATGAGCTAGAGGCTCTTAACATACCAAAAACTATTTTTTTAACCGAGGATCATTCGGATCTGCCGAATGATCCTAGGTTAAAAAAAAATAGTAAGAAGAAGAAGACACAGAAAACTGCTTCCAAAGCACAAAAGGAGCACGAAGATACTCTATGTCCTTACTGTGATGATGTTAATAATACTTATATTGATATCAAATCAACAGAGGATTGGGTCGGTTGCCAGCTGTGCGGCCGTTGTTGGTCTCATACGGCCTGTGCTGCCGTTAATAATTCTGACGCTGAAGAGATTCACGTTTGCATCCATTGTGAGAATAATTAGAACATTTTTAGGTACCCCGTTGTGCCCCGTTTTCAGTACCCCGTTGTGCCCCGGGGTAGGGGCATAATGGGGTTTTAGTAAGGTTTTAGTAAATGTATAAAAATATATTCTATGTAAATGTTATCGTTACCGAAGAATATGCCAAATGCTACTTGAATAAATGCCAAACAGGCTGTGATTAATGTTTTTATTATTGTTTATCCTTTTGATACTTTTATCGTTGTCTTTCCTTAGCGTCCCCATTATGCCCCTCGTTCCCCTATCTACTTACTAGGTACTCGCAAAATATTCAATCAATCAAGTATCAAGATACTGATTCGCATAAAATCACATTACCAATTATTCCACTTTGAAATTGTCACGTTCAAAAACCGATTACATTGTTTTACATTGGATCTCAGCCTAACGACGACGTCCACTGCTGGACATAGCCGCTTCCCAAAACACTTAGGTATCATAAGCCCACCCGTTCTGTTTCGCAAGGTTAACGTTTCATTGGGATTTAAAATTAAGGTTGTTTTTTTACACTAGTCTCAATGGTAAATGAAAATCCTTTTGATTTGTTTGATAAACTTTATGATCATCGTAAACATGATTCAGCAGGTGAATAATCATTTTAACTTTGTAAATGATGTCATTTTGAATCACAACATTTACAATATAACATGAGGTATGTTATTCTGTACATATACTTAAGTATATGTATATGTATAAAGTAAGTAAGTAATAAAATAAAACGAAAATATGAAAAATATTAATTTCTCGGTATACAGAGGTGATTTTCCGAAAATAAAAACTGGAAAAAATGCGCCTAAGAATCCTTTGTCAGATTATATAAATTTAAAAAAAATATCTTGGACAGTCATTTTACAGAATTTAATAATAAAAAAAAATCTAGATCAAGGTCACCTAAAGTTCATTATTTTTTATAAAAAAAGTATTTGTAATAGATACGTGGGTGTTCTACTCATGCATTAAAAATGCATTCGCTGATCGATTAAAACTGTAGGTAAAGAGCATAGGGAATTTTTTTAGGTCCCTTGGAAAACTGTGCCCACGGCTCTGGCACATGGAGGGAAAGAATCATAAACATTGTAATTTTCCTGAAATATATCTTATTTAAGATATTTCCCTCCATGTGGCATAGCCGAGTGACGCCCTGTATACTCATTGCACACATCTAATAAAATTCGCAGTTATCAAAATTAGAATCGCAAAAGTGACTCGGGGTCAACGAAGGCTGTTTCACACCGATTTGAATGGAGGCACCGTTCCATATTCAAAACAGTTTGTTGCGTGACCGGCGCAAAGGATGCAGACGATATTCAACCGTTATTTTAATAATGAAGAACAGTTTTAATAATAATAATAATAATAATAATAGTCATTTATTTCAGATAATAATTAAATCCATATAATAGTTAGTAACAAATGTCTTAAAAATTATGTTAGTTTATCTTAGGAGAGAGAATGTCATTTTACAAACACAGCAATGCTGTGTTTGTATAGCGGCCCATCTAGCTTGTCCGCTATCATCGTCAGGATGCTGTTATTGGACCGGCGGACCCTGCTCAACAGTGAGGCCGTTTTTTTGCGCATGCAGGCAGCGAAGCCATCTACGCGCGCCTCGGCGAACATGCCGGATGCGCTGCAGAACCGCCGGAGCCCTAACAGCATCCTGAAGGCATTGTTATATTGGACGCGAAGAGTGTTGACGGCTTTCTGAGTGCAGTTGAACCACAGGCCGCTCGTGTAGAATGACTGACAGAATGATCTGAAAAGACTTATTTTGACGTCATCAGAACAGCGAGCAAACCTGCGGGCCAGCATATTCGCTCTCACCGTCAAAGCTCTTCGCTCCCTCTCTAGGTCCTCTTCATCCCTTAAATTATCAACTATCATATGTCCTAAGTATTTAAATTTATTTACCCTATTTACTAATATTCCATTTAACATAACTGGAGGTATATATTCAATCTTTTTACCACTAGGTCCAAACATCATAAATTCGCATTTTTTTACATTATACTGCAATCCATGATTTGCAGCATATGTCTCACAGTAGGCCATAAGGGTTCTCAAAGCTCCAATAGATGGCGCCAGCAGTACCATGTCGTCAGCATAACTGAGATTATTGACTGAGACTCCGTCAATAGTGCATCCGACAGGCAAGCAGCTGAGGCCATCTATTAGGCTATCAACAAATAAATTAAACAACTTTGCTGAAGTTACCCCCCCCTGCCGCACACCGCACTCTAGCCTAGGGGAAGGGCGGGCAAGATGGATATAGTTAGGAGAAACGCATGTAAACATAGATAATCTGTGTATTGAACTTGAACACTTTGCTTAGAACAATCGTTAACTTCATAAACTACCATTGGCAACAATGAGATCAATTAAATCTTAAACAAATATTGTGTAACTCTTACATTTACAAAAAAGTGGAAATTATCCATCTTGCCCGCCCAGGGTAGGTAAGATGGATAACCTAGGAGGGCAAAATGGATCATGGATTATAAGTGGTATTCTAGTCATAACACTCATCGCAAAAGTACTAATTATTATAAAATGTATTAAATATATATTTTTATTTAAATATATTATATATATTTATAATATATTATTAAATCTAGTTTCATTATTTTCGGGTTTAGCAAACTGTCCTGCTAGCTGCATAAACTCTATTCTCGTCAGACCGTAAAACAGAGAATCTACTTTTCGAATGTATTCCGTCAATTGCTTTTCTTCGTCCGGAGTAAGCACGGGACGAAATCCACCCAATTTTTTCTCAGAACAATTGGATAAAAGATGTCTATGTAAGGTGTCATGCGGAACACCATATTTGAGAGAAGCTTGACGTATAGACGAAGTTTTTGCTTCCACCATGGCCTTTGCAAGGGTTTCCGAAGACCACGATCCACGTTGGGACTTTCTTTTATACGTTTTAACCATCTGAAAAGACAATAACATACATTAAATTAGGTTTTACTAATGGGCGGGCAAGATGGATATATCATAAATAACGTGATCCATCTTGCCCACTCGGCTTATGATGAACGAAAATGAAAATATCTCATAAAATAAAACTAATAAACAACAATCAATTTCAAGCAAGCATGGTCAGTGGTAAACAAAGTAAAATAACAACAACACATATCAATTTACAAGAAAACAGTAGAAATATTCAACTTTACTCACCTTCAAAACATCGAAAGTTTGGAACACAAAACATAAAGCCGCTCCTCTAACCACCGTCGCGCGCAGGAGACTGGCAAGCACTGAGCGGGGGGACGCGGTCGGCGGCTAGGCACGCTGTTGTTATGCCGCGATCTTAAAATTTCGCTGCGTCTTCGGGATATTTCGAGTATCCATCTTGCCCGCCCTATCCATCTTACCCGCCCTTCCCCTATATGCATCAGACAGGACTCCAGCCCATTTAACAACGTTACTTTGATTTTGGTACCAATATTCAAAAACAGAACAAAGCTCTCTCGGCATCGACGTATCACGTAACTTCCTCCACAGTACGTCGTATCGTACAGTGTCAAATGCCCGTGACAAGTCGAGGAAGCACGCGTAGACCGGGCGGCGTCTGCCTGTCAACATAGTACCTAACTGTATGTTTAAAACTAAGTATAGCACTCTCGGTCGATAGTCCCTTCTTAAACCCAAACTGCCCGTCGTGCAGATGTAGGTGCTTTTCCAGGTGGCTATCCAGCAGCCGGTCAAATACTTTCGCTAATATGGTCGCTAATGATATCGGTCTATAGTTGGTTTTATTCGCTACGTCCGCAGTTCTGTTTTTCACTATTGGCACAACAATAGTTTTCATGCATTCAGCAGGTACATAGGCATGACTAATGCATAACGAATAAAACATCGCCAGAGTGTTGGGTAAGTGTACTCCCGCGTGGCGCAGATGTTCGATGCTAAGACCGTCATGCCCCGGAGATTTACCTGTAGTCATGGACTGGATGACTTTTTTAACTTCGCTAGCTGTAACTCTGGTCAAGGTATTATCGAAGCAAGGACAGATCTTATCATCGGCAGCGCTCCGCCTTACATCTGGTTCCGATAAAGGTATATTAAAATGGTCTCTAAACAAGTTAGCGATACTCTTTGGGTCAGATAGACCATCAACATTAGCGGGAAAACTCGGTTTTACATCAAGGTTTCTTATATTTTTCCAAAATTTTGAAAACTGTTTGTCCCTTTTAAGATTAGCAATAATGTCCATTTTTATTTTATCCTGATTATTCTGACACCATTTTAGCCTAGATTTAAATATTTTACGAGTATTACACATGTCTTCATAAATAGGACCACTACTTGGTTTACCATATGAAAACCACAAGTCGAATTTCATACGGGCATCCCTGTGCGCTGAACTAACATGTTTGTTCCACCCAATTACACGGTTTTTATTTTTGAAATTTCTTATTTTAGATGTCAAAATCGCCCCCTCCCTCAATATTTTTACAATGTCATTATATAATTTATCGATTATGGATCTATGTAATAATTCATTGCATTTATTATCAGCACATAATATAAATTCAGTAGGGAAATTAATTAATTTTAAGTTGTCATGACAGAAATTAGTATAGGATATAATTTGTGTTAAATGTCGATCACCCCAAATGGTTTTATTATAAAAGTCATTATTATTGCACAACGGTAAATTATATCTATCTCGAACAACGTTCAGGTCACACTTAATTAACAACGGAAAATGGTCCGACCACAACACATCATAACATACCTTAATGTCTCTAATAGTGGCATGTGCCGCCTGCGTGACAACACAATGGTCCAACCACCGCCTTGATCCATGTGCATCACTCACAAACGTATACTCACTGGATCCCACGCCCAGCAGTTCTAAGTCCGCGCAACACCAGCACTGATCCGCACAAAAGTTCAATAGCTCGTTACTAAATAATTCCGATGGATGAGCATTATAATCACCCAATATATAAACCGCTTCCACTTCATGACTTTCAACAATAGCACTAATTTCACTGAGACAGTCAATAAACTCCGGTAAATTATCATCGCATTGAGTAGGCATATAAACACTAAACACTAAGATAAACCGGTTCGGTAACTCGAATCGCACGGCGGCGATGCGCGCACTCGCACAGCTGATTACTTTTATGGATTTAAATACATTTTTGCGCCATAATAACGCAATTCCACCATACGGCCGGCCTCGTAGTAACCCCTTGGCTGTGTCCACCGATGATTTTCCTGTGTACTCGAAGTTCTCATGTATGGTCCCAAGGAATGGAATATCATGTTGAAGTAACCAAGTTTCTTGTAAAGCTATGATATCGGCCAGTTTTGCCAGAAGATGCCTAAAATCGCTTTGGCGTTTTTTTTTTGCGAAAAAAACACTGCAAACTTGTATTAGATTCTTGGAAATACCTAGACTAGGTGTAATTATCTAGTAGGTTCCTTCTCGTAAAACAAAAGAAGACTCAAATGGAGGTCTCTATACATACCTACGAGTAATGTTTTGAGGAAAAATTACATTGCCTTGCTCTGAGGTTTTGTAGAACTGATGTTTATCTTATGTCGGTCTTCGTTGTTTATTTAGCTATTACTAAAAATACACCAGTTCAAAACTAGCATATTTTTTTAAATATTTTGTTTGCCACTAGTTCAGTCTCGCTGAAGTAAGACAGAATGTAATTTTTTGGAGCTACTCACCCCAAGTAGAGACTTGGTCACACAGCGCAAAGAAATCTCTGCGTCGAAATATCTATATCTATTACATAGCCAGATCATGTTTTATTCAGAGAACTTACCTAGTTATATAAGTATAAAACAGTTTGGTAAAAGAATAGGCGGCCTTATCGATACTGCTATACCTATTGTGCAAATAATACTAACAAACGGTATCAGCGGCGTTGCTTGTTGTTGGTAAGCACCGGATGGGTGAGGAAGAACATACTTTCCATACCCAGAACACACATAAAATAAATCAGTAGGTTCCAAGTGACCTCATCGTAACGGTCCCATTAAGCAATTTGGACCTTGGTAGAGTCGATTTATTCAAGCACGTCACGATTAGGAGTTTGGCTAACATGGGTTGACTTTGGCTGCGTGAATACCGCTATTAACATGGCCTTTATGCCAATGAGTAACTTTTGTTCAATTAAGGCTTGGTAGGCCAGCAGAGACCGCATTTTTGTGATTTTTAAAACCATCTGAGACTTAGAAAATAGTGTTTAAGATTCTGAAAAAAAGATATATATTACATATGGATCTAGTCTAGTCAAAGTCGCATTCAGTTACAAGATTTAATGAACTTCATTCGATAGAAAATAATCCCAAAGTTACCCCTTTTTCTAACGTTTTTTCAATACTATGACTAGCGAACCGATAACACACTTTTTTTTGTACTCAACTAAGGACACTTAATATTTCTAAACAAATTCACAGAGTTTGACTTGATGAAATGATTTTCTTAATCACCAGGGTTAAATAACTATAAAAAACACGAGCGTGGCGGCTTGGCAGGCGCGCATTTTCCCTTACGCCTACTGCTGCAGGACTACCTGGCCTTAAGTACGTAAAGTGTGTTCTGTCTCGCCCGGATTTCTATGGTTCTGTCGTTATCATGACATGAAAGTTGGTGGTTGCAGCTGCTAAAGTGAAATCTAACTTAAGTAGCAACTGGTAAGGCTAGGTGGCTAGGTAATAATTATCCATGATTATTAAGGATAGACTTGTGCTAAGCTAATGTGACGTCTATCCTCTCTCAATCCGCAGCCAATCAGAATGAGAATTATGTTTATTGCTAAGTTTGTACAAAAAAAATCTTATAAAATAGTGTACAGTTTCAACATCTTGTATCTGTAATGTAACATAAACACAATAACAGTTAAATAGCTCTTTAGCTAAGTATACATTTAGTGGGTACTATGTTATTTAGGTGTTAATTTATTTATTTAATCTTTTTAAGATCTTAAAAATAGGACACAAAGACACAAGTAGCAGATGTTATGTTAGATTGGATCGAAGTGTTTGCAATTAAGTTTCAAATAGGTACACAAAGAAAATGGCCTGATGCCCATGCTTCAATTTCTATCTTGTTTTAAATAAGTTTGCAAGATTTTTACCCGCTTCTCAGAATTAAATTTCCTCAAAAATGTGTCACCCACATGACCTACCAAAAGATCATGTACGTTTATAGTCATTGGGATGCAGTGCGTGCGCGCGAGGATTGTATTCGTAACATTGTGCTACATAGTTTAACTAGTGAGTCACTTAGTGAGATACCTACTTACTTACCTGCCAATCCGCGAGTGTGAGGTTGTTTACATAGGTAAATATTTATTGACCAAGCCAGCTGATGTCCATTAGTACTTGTATTTAGGCTAATTAGTATCCCTCCAGAGCAGACAAGACGCTGGGATCATAATTAAGACGTACTGACAACGCCTGGAAGAGCTATTGGTCTATGAAATAAGAAGTAGGTACCTAAGTATACAATCTCCCTTGAACGTCTGTAATACCATACTACCTTACTGTATAAGAGTTAATTAAATCTTCAATTAGACTTTGAGGAATATACCAACTTTCTGATACAGCTTATAAACGGTAACTAAGCCGTACAGCAGTAATAAAAGTCACATAAGTACTGGTTGTGCGGTACTAAAACAACCTGTGGAAAACCAGCGTGCCAAAACTATTGACTCCGTTCGTCCATCACGTCGTCGGACGTTTTCTTCGTTTTCGATTGCGATAAACAAAAAGATTTTGTAGCTCATTCATGCATGACTCAATGTTGGTAAACTTTGAATTTGTAACCGGTAATGCCATCTAGCGTCAATATTGTGCTACTGGTAGAGTTTCCAGTTATATCCACCAGAGGGCTGAACCAGTGTATATTAGTTTAGCTACTCAACGCAAGATGGCGCCACCTTAATAAAGTAAGCTTAAGTAGAGCCATGCATGGTAGAGCTCATCTCACTGGTAGAGCTGTTTATGAGTTGAAATTTTATGAGGGATTCTAAAATATTTTATATTTATTTTAAAATAAAACCAACAACGTGATAAAAAAGCTTTTAATCATGTTGTGTGAATTGTCCACTGTCCAGCATTAATTATTTATTTGTTTATTTATTTAAAAAGGGCATCCTACGTGAAAAGCACCTTATGGCTTAATATCATATATTATTTCTATTGGGTAGGTAAGGAATTTTGGTAAATCTAACAATTTTGTGGGTAGGTAGGCACCTATGTGTTTTTGCAACAAAATAAGCTTCATAGGTTTCTTAGAATGAGATCATCAACCTAATTATACGAGTAGGTACCTATAAATATAGAATGTCAAACACATGGCACTGGCATGGCGTTTCGCACTGACTAACCAAACCAACAAAAACTCACACAGATCATCTCCCAACCAGCAAATCATGGGGTCAACGACACCACAATTTGATTTACAAAGCTCAGTCACAGATTAGTACCTACTTACTATGTAAGTGTTGAATCTATGTGGGTGTCATTGTGTAGGTAATTGTCTATGAAGAACTAACAGCTTGTAATTTGCCTTCGCAAAACAATCGCTTTGCATCTAGTCCACCTACGCAGGGCGGCGGCTAGAATGCTTTCATGTGTTTCCTCATGCCTACTCAGTTTCACGATAATCGATGTCGGAAGATTTTAGACGTTATAAATGTTGCATGTATTGGTAGTAGGGCTTGCAAATATTCGAAAATTTTGATATTCGAATATTCGATTTTTTTTCGGGTACTATTCGAATATTCGAATATTATTCGAATAATA
The DNA here is from genome assembly GCA_949316285.1 of Eupithecia subumbrata. NCBI lineage: Eukaryota > Metazoa > Arthropoda > Insecta > Lepidoptera > Geometridae > Eupithecia > Eupithecia subumbrata. The sequence goes on from OX438648.1 coordinate 4,579,852, forward strand.
GTAAAAAAACTATATTTTTATTATAATCACATCTTCTTTTATTTTTTATGTGTTATTTGCATGAACAAACTTAAAATATCAAATTAACAAAAGGTTGTAACGAAACATTGGTGATTTACACGAACACTCAACCACAAATTCTTGAAAAAACATTCTTCTTAATTAGGTGAATAGGTATTTTAACAATATCTACAATAAAATTTAATACAATAACAAGTACATAAACACGGTAAGTAACTAGGGTTGCCACCCGTACTTTATAATAAAGTATTGTACCTACTTTATTACTTGCTAACGTACTCTATACTTTATGAGCACAATAAAGTATGCGAAAATACTTTATTTGTTCGTTTCACGTTACTACGAGGTATTTTTTGAAGTGAAAACTTCTTTAGCGGCGTTGAGCACTTTTTCTGTAATGGGTATAAAATCTTAAACTCGCGTCAGGACACGTGACCTGATCGAAAAAGCGTAAGACGGATGGAGAGTAGACAGCTATCCCCTCTCTACGGCGCGCGGCGCGGCGAAAATGTATGCCTGGGCCTACTGTTTCGTTTAGGCAGCGCAGGGCGCTTGCGCGAATGTTCGTGTATGTTACAGCGTGCCACGCGCATCCATGGATGGTGACAGCTGATGGCTCGACCGTCTGTGTAGTGATCACATTGTTGTGTATTCGTAAAATTCGTGAATGTAAAGTGCTTAAAATATGGAAATTGAACAAAGTGCATCTATTAATGATAAAAGTGATGAAGAAATAGCGAAAGAAAATGAGTGACTACTTTATAAATATACTAGATGAAAATTTAATAATTTTTAATTTTTAATGAATATAATTTTATTATTCAGGTTAGGTTAGGTTTAATTAATTTTCATTTATTCATTAATATAAGGTTTACCGAACATATAATTTCGAATGAAAATAAACGAAATAAAATGATAATAAATAATCTCCGTTTTTCAGAGAAAGAAAAGAAAAATTAAAGTGTTAAATTTTTAATGTAATATAAATTGTCATGTTTGTGTACGATAGCGCAATAAATGAATATTGTATTCTACCACATAAATGATAGTACTTTTATACTGATAAAGCAATTGGTGCAAAATTATTCCCTAACCATTCCAAAATATCAAACATGCTCAACGTTAATAATCAAGTTTTCACTTCTGCCGGCACTCCCGGAGTGCAACCCGTCTTTTTTTTTTTAGAAAGAGAGCTCAAATAACTCAGCTGCAAAAGTCTTCAAAATGAACGCGGTCTCTCCGCATGGTGTTGCCTTAGCTTGCTTGTCATTTTGGACAACAGCGGCTGTAAAGCCTGAAAATGTGTTGCTCACTACGCACACTTTGTAGCCCTTTCAGTTTGTCATTATCACGCATGGTCATGGTTTTCTTGCCATTTTTGCCAATTGCCACTTAAGTCTGAAAATTTTTCGCAGCTCTCTCCGCTCACCGTTATATCTTTAGAGTTTGGTTCTATGCCATTGAGGATAAGTACCGTTTTAATACTAAGTATTACTAATCTCTTACCAGGTAAATTAGACTCAATTTTCTCAAAAAAAAGGTGGAGACCCTATAAGTAACGGTAACACCGCGAGGGATAGACGGGATAGACAGGGGACGGATAGACAGGTCCGTACTTCTAAAAACGAAATCAAATTTTGATTCGTTTTCGTGCTATCGCTTATCTTATGCAAGCGACATAAAAGTTGGTTTTGCACGACAACGAAAATTAAACTTCGATTTCCTTTTTCCGAAATAAGCATACGCGAATGCACTACGCAGTCGCAAGCGGCACTCCCGAGTGTTTCCGAACCCTATAACTTTGCCATTTGGTTAGTTTTTGATTTAATCGAATATTCGAATATTGCAAGTTCAGTATTCGAATATTCGAACCAATATAATATTCGAATTATTCGAATATTCGAATATTCGAATGCAAGCCCTAATTGGTAGGTATAGTTGCGGTCACAATTGGAGACATACCATAAAGATCCATACTCTATTGACGACCTCCGTGGCGCAGCGGGCGAAAGTCTGCCTGCGACGCAGGAGGTTGCGGGTTCGATTCCCGTCTCGGAACAAATTTGTGTACGATCTGCAGAAATTTGTTCCGTTGGTCTGGGTGTTTTATATGTATAATAAAAAAAAATATCTATCTATGTAGTGTATTGTATTAAGTATATCAGTTATCTAGTACCCATAACACAAGCTCTGCTTAGCTTGGGGCTAGATAATGCTGTGTGAATTGTCCAGCATTATTTATTTATCTATTGAAGGTTACTGCGATTTAAATCAGTAAATAATATCTAATTCCAAATTTCAGCCCAACATTACTACGCGGCATACCTACTGTAACGGTCCAGATTATGCTGGTTCATTCAATTTGCAAATATAGAAACATTTAACACTTTCTGATATAAATTGTAACACCGAAGGAATAAAACCTTCTTAAATCTTGTTCAGCAAAATACAATATTTGAATTTGATTACTCTAGGAAAACAAAAGGCATTTTGCGGGAAGGTGACAGTCGGGTCTAGGTAGAAAAAGGAGTCGGTGGGCTTTGGGGTTTTTGCTAGGTTTTTCCAGAAACTGTGAGGAATTGTGTGCCTGATTGAGAGAATGCTGGGTCGACCTAGTACATATGATGAACGGCTTCAGAATGGATCGGATTTTAGCGTTGAGATTCTTCGGACCAGCGAGGATTTCGGAGAGAGCATTCTATCGTTCCGGAGAGTGAGGATTCAGGTTACGTAAACACACTACTTAATTCTATCGTTTCTCTATGTTGTAGACGGATGGTGTTACATCCCAGAGCTGGCTAATCTAAATTCTTATTATGTTTATCAAGCACATCCAGTAGACCCTGGATGTGTATTAAATTTAACAAGCAGACTTGGGAGACCATTTACGTTCCAAGTCTGTGGAATTGTCTTCCTGTTAAACGGTTCTTTGCAAGCGTCATCCCGATTGTGGAAGAACTGAGGGTTTATTATGTCTATTGATTAGATCTACGGTTAGCCTGGAGTGTGGTTCCACCCCGTTTACAGAAGCAGCAGCTTCTAGGTAGGTATAGGTATAGGTTGAGGTAGGATAGGTGTAGGAGAGGTAGGTAGGTGTATTTGGGTCGCTTCAGACCATTCCCCGTAAAACTCTACTGAGTTAGCGTTTTTCAATCGCTTTGCACTTAAATGTCTGGTTACACTGAGTACGGGCCAGGCGATAGTCTTCTACTTTCGACTGTCCCCGAGGCGCTGAATGTGATTCTGAATGGGAGCCCTTAATAACAGGAAGCTTTGGTCTGGACCTGCACAGGCCAAAGCAAAGTTCTCTGGTAACCGCACAGTGGAGGCATTGTAACCGAAATCATAAAATGATCCAATTATTATCATAATCTATACTTAAATCTACTTCTTCACCTAATTACCTTTACCTTGAATGCCCGGGATTGAATTCTAATCTTACTACGTAATCTAAGCTGTTTCAGAGAGAGAGAAAGTTAGGTTTAACCGACCGTGAAAAAGGCTGGTTATGCTACACCAGAATTGAAGAATCGAGGTTTTCAAGTAAGTTGAAGAGTTAGTTCGTTTGTCTAAAGCTCCTAAAAGAATCTGAGTTACTGCTACACAACGTACGCGTCCTTCCGCTAGCTAGACGATCATTGGCCACTTTAAATCATAATTTTATTACAAAAGATACGGTAAAATATACAAATCTAACGATAATAATCAATATTGAACAGGTAGGGTATGTTACGATGGTTTGGAGTGTTACAATTTGGTGCCGTGACCAGGATGATAAAATAGTCTAAAAATAACAATGAAAAAATTAATAAAAATTATATATCATACCTAATAGCTGGCAGAGTATTGTATAAAATGACCTAAAAAAATTATTTTGTAGTAAGTAGGTTAAGGTAGATTTAGTTGTGAATTCGACTCTTGCACAAATTGCTACATAAGAAGATGCGTGGTGTGGGTTCGACTCTCGCACAATTTGCTACATGAAAAGATTTTACGAGGTGCGGGTTCGATTCTCGCACAATTTGCTGCATGTGAAATGGAAAGGAGCTCAAGACAAACGAAGCAATAAAATACATAGTGATCTAAGGCTTATCCAGTAATAGTAGAAGGATAGGTAAGAATCGACAAGTTGAGGGGTCGCTTAAAATATATTTAATCTTAGTATTCTTCAAATAACTTAATTTAACTTAATGTCTAACACTCGTGTTGTGTAGGTGGTGTTGATGATGATGATGCAGGTGTTGATGATGATGAAGCAGGCAGAGCAGTGAACAACGTTTTCCAAACAGCATCTGAAATAAATAAGAAATAAGGTTATTTTATCCGCTACGAGTCTGGAAGAGCTCGCTTTGCAGTGATAAGCTGCAATTCTTCAACCTCCTCAATCTCAACAGCCTGTATTGGTCCACTGCTGGATGCAGGCTTCCTTTTGATAAGCGCCTTGTTGTATTTTATCCCATGGGGGTAATGCCTATAATCCCCACGCTGGGCATGCAGGATGGGGATTGCGGTTCGGTGATGGAATTGATCTACAGGGGGCGCTACTGCTCGTCTCAGTGGATATCCCTTAGTCGCCTCTTACGTCATCCGCGGGAAGAGTTGGGGTGGTGCAAATTCTAGGCCAACACCACACAGATAAGCTAACATTGTATTCATCTTATATAAAGAAGTAATAATTAGTTGCCTGGAAGAAATCGCTTCGAAGTGATAAGGCCAACCATTGGAAGAAATTAATGTTTTTTTAATCTTAGTTGAAGTAAATACCTTGCTTCCTTGGTAGGAGTTTTCAAACAGCCTGTATATTAGGGTCTCCATATACATGGACAGGAGTTGGTAGAACATTAAATATCCATATTCATATAGGTAGCCACAGATTTAGAAGGTGGACTGACTGATGTATCTGCATTCCAATTTCAGCAGGATAATCTGAAAAAGAGGAATTGTCAGTGTGCATTGTACGTGGGAAGAAGCAGGATCATCGACTACAAAGAGGGAAGTTTTTTCTTATTCATAGCTGGGATCTCAGGTAAGTGATTTCAGCTAGTTAACATGGAGGCATCAGAGGTGCAGTATTGATGATTAAAGAGAATCAGGACTGAATGCAGGGCAGTTGTCTGAACCAGACGTGGGATTCGAGGACATTATGTCTATGGATAGCTGATTAGAAATATTTTAAGACTTGAACCTAATTAAATGTACTTACTTGGTTCTTCCTTGGAGTAACGGGATACTGTATCAAGCGGCTAGTTAGGCAATTGGCACATTCACTGCCACTGCTAGCTTTATGTTATTGGATGAAGCAATGGAGAAACGGGATACTGTATCAAGCGGCTAGCTAGGTGATTGGCACATCCACTGCCAACTTCGTGTTACTGGATGAGATAATGGAGAAACGGGATACTGTAATGAGCGTCTTTATAGGTGTTTGACTTATTCACTGCCAGTTTCGACGAAGGGATCCAACAGAAGCGCGTAGCTGAACGAAGCGTTGCAGTTGGACGCCGTGTGTCTTGGATTATGAAAGCGTAAGATTGCGTAGGGGTCGTAAGTATTATTTCTGAAATAAATAATAAGAAAAATGTGTAAACAATCATACGAGTTTGGCACTTCTTGTCATCTCTTGTCATTTATAGTACCTAATCAAAAGGACCAGACAGGGATTTGGTTAGTCTACACTGAAATGTCAGAGGTTACCAATAAGTTTTAATCTGCTAACGGTTCGGCTATGGTTTGATAATATAAATATTGGAAACTTGTGTAGATTTTATAGAAAATGGTGTAGATACTCACGATTAAGCTAGGGTTATCCAATTGTCCATTCGTTTTGCCGATACAGCAACTTCTTGCCGGTATAGGTAGGAACAGCAACGGCTTCTTGCACGAGGATGAAAATCGAAATACTTTCAAACATAGGCATCCCGCATGGAATTGGTGTATTTATCACGAGGATTGTAAACAACCACTAGTAACTGTTCTGATGAACCTAAATAACTTGTCGAAATGGAAAAATTCTTGTATTTTCTTGAAAAACATTTGTTTACATTCAAAAAGTCAAATGTCTTGTCAAGGCGCCAACATCAAATCACTTCAACTTCTTTTATAATTGCCTTGCTTGCTTTTGGCTACGACTCTGCCAGTCTCAGTAGAGATTACATTGCAGGTAGAATGTTATAAGGGCGATTTACACGAGGCAGAGTAACGGACGCGTTTTGACGCTCGGGGTCGTCGTTAAAATATTAAAACTTTTAAATAAACTAAATTTAAAACTAAAATTCAAGCACAGCATTGGAAGTTTGCAAAAAAAAAAAATCGTTTTTATTAAACTAAATTATAATAAAAATTAAAACATAGCGTTGTTCGTTAACAAGGAAAAAATTAAACGATCGTTATCAAATAAAATAAATACAACGGTTAAAAAAATAAACTGAATTTAAAACTAAAATAAAGCATAGCGTTAATCGGTTAAAAATTAAAACAGTTTGTTTAAAACCTTAATAATATAGATAATTAACTGAAATAACGCGCGGGAAAAATATCGGTGTAAATTGACGGGCCAATGTCAGGACGGGGCCTTATTTTATTTAGGATTTTCTCCTTATTTGTTTATTTTTGGCTTTGCATCATGATTTGACATAATCTGCCTTCAGAATTTTTACGTAAACGCGGGTGAATTTTTGAAAGATCAGTGACATTAGGACTTTGAATTAGATAGATTACGTTTTTTTTAGGGTGAATTAAACCCATAGGTTCATAGATTCAGGGTTCGTCTACATTCTACTAGTCTACGTCTACGTTCTTATCAACCAACAAGTCGGTCTAATTTAGCTCGTCCAAGGCGTCTACCTTACTACGTGTTCATAGACTTGAGGTATTAGGTCTGTAATTCTTACCGATCAACAAGTTGATCCATTTTCTTCCGTTCAAAATTGGTTTGAACATAACTTACTTATCTGTCAATCTTTGACAATCCACGAAGATGGTTTACCACCGGGAAAATTGAGATAGAAACTGGATGTTCTAAAAAATATGAAATCGAAAATTAGCTAAAAATTATTTCACTGAAATGTATTATTAGTCTCTGTGTCACAGATTCAAGTGCGGGATGACTACTGGGCAAGTATGACTGATGTGTCTGAGGGGGTTTGTAAGAAGATAGAGGGATTGTTGAACATAGTTTAGTACGAGAGAAGTACGAAGTTTGTATGAAGTTTAGTAAAATCGGAGTGCAGTTGTCCATGTAAGTTACCTCAGTTCTAAATCTGGGACGGTTCATTGAGGCTTAAATCACATGCGCACCACAAGTAGGTTCTATAAAGGAATAATTCTGGAGTTAGGATACTAAGATCATATCAGATTATATTGTAGAATCTGAGATCTGAATTGCAGCTTGGACTGACTTTATAGAACCTCAAACTCAACCCAATAGGCCAGATCTGAGCACACTTGACAAACTCCAGGTTTAGAATGGGAGTAAAGCCTTTGTCTGGGGTTCTGGGGTAAATTAAAATTGCATTATCGGTCGGTTTATTATACAGTTAACGACTAATTGATCTGGCTTCAGTTGAGTTATGTGTGAGGTCTGGAATCCTATCATAAGTTTACTGTTGTTCTACTAGAGATGACATGATTCACAACCATGTTCCAGGAGCAATTGTTTTTATTCTGTGAAGCGTTGATAATGCAATAAGAGTTAACTTGACAATTAGATTATGAATGTGGCGCTGGACCATATTGATTGTTTTAAACCTGGTTTAAATACACAAAACATTAAAATGTATGTGATTATAAGTTTCAATAAATTAAGAGATTAATAATTGCAATATTTAATAATATAAAATTGAAAAATGATTATAGTTTGCAAATTATTAGAAATATTAGGAAATCCTTACTTCTTTGGAAATGCTTAAGGATTTGGGGTCGATGTAACGGTCCAGATTATGCTGGTTCATTCAATTTGCAAATATAGAAACATTTAACACTTTCTGATATAAATTGTAACACCGAAGGAATAAAACCTTCTTAAATCTTGTTCAGCAAAATACAATATTTGAATTTGATTACTCTAGGAAAACAAAAGGCATTTTGCGGGAAGGTGACAGTCGGGTCTAGGTAGAAAAAGGAGTCGGTGGGCTTTGGGGTTTTTGCTAGGTTTTTCCAGAAACTGTGAGGAATTGTGTGCCTGATTGAGAGAATGCTGGGTCGACCTAGTACATATGATGAACGGCTTCAGAATGGATCGGATTTTAGCGTTGAGATTCTTCGGACCAGCGAGGATTTCGGAGAGAGCATTCTATCGTTCCGGAGAGTGAGGATTCAGGTTACGTAAACACACTACTTAATTCTATCGTTTCTCTATGTTGTAGACGGATGGTGTTACATCCCAGAGCTGGCTAATCTAAATTCTTATTATGTTTATCAAGCACATCCAGTAGACCCTGGATGTGTATTAAATTTAACAAGCAGACTTGGGAGACCATTTACGTTCCAAGTCTGTGGAATTGTCTTCCTGTTAAACGGTTCTTTGCAAGCGTCATCCCGATTGTGGAAGAACTGAGGGTTTATTATGTCTATTGATTAGATCTACGGTTAGCCTGGAGTGTGGTTCCACCCCGTTTACAGAAGCAGCAGCTTCTAGGTAGGTATAGGTATAGGTTGAGGTAGGATAGGTGTAGGAGAGGTAGGTAGGTGTATTTGGGTCGCTTCAGACCATTCCCCGTAAAACTCTACTGAGTTAGCGTTTTTCAATCGCTTTGCACTTAAATGTCTGGTTACACTGAGTACGGGCCAGGCGATAGTCTTCTACTTTCGACTGTCCCCGAGGCGCTGAATGTGATTCTGAATGGGAGCCCTTAATAACAGGAAGCTTTGGTCTGGACCTGCACAGGCCAAAGCAAAGTTCTCTGGTAACCGCACAGTGGAGGCATTGTAACCGAAATCATAAAATGATCCAATTATTATCATAATCTATACTTAAATCTACTTCTTCACCTAATTACCTTTACCTTGAATGCCCGGGATTGAATTCTAATCTTACTACGTAATCTAAGCTGTTTCAGAGAGAGAGAAAGTTAGGTTTAACCGACCGTGAAAAAGGCTGGTTATGCTACACCAGAATTGAAGAATCGAGGTTTTCAAGTAAGTTGAAGAGTTAGTTCGTTTGTCTAAAGCTCCTAAAAGAATCTGAGTTACTGCTACACAACGTACGCGTCCTTCCGCTAGCTAGACGATCATTGGCCACTTTAAATCATAATTTTATTACAAAAGATACGGTAAAATATACAAATCTAACGATAATAATCAATATTGAACAGGTAGGGTATGTTACGATGGTTTGGAGTGTTACACTACCACCTACCGTTCATTAAGCAAAATATTATAGAATACTTATGACAAATTGTTTTAATATTTAATTTATAATGTTGGAACAATATATTATGTTATATTTTGGCGGTTTTATGTCCTAGTGAAATAGATAATATAATGCCTCAAAATTAGGGTAATCATTAAGTGTAAATGATGTGGATTTTAACCTAGGACCCAAATAATAATAAATTTTAAAAAGGTCGTAAGCACCACGAATGGCTGCAAGACAATGTTTTTAAAATCTAGGTCACCACTTCTGACCGCCACTGTACCTAACCTAATCCTATAAGTAACAATCCTCTCGGAACGGATACATTGGTCCCTAAATTTGACTTACTTATAAGTTTAACATAGATTTTAATTTCCCTATTTTCCTTGTTTTGAGGATGTAATATTTTAACAATTTGCTACTTTACCACCTTTGTCTAGTCTAGGATGCTCACTCGCCACATCAAAGCAGCCACGCGTTTAAATCTTTTGTATGAATGACATAAAATATGAAAGTTCCACACATTGTTTTGTTGTTTCAATACCAACAAAATATCTTTGAAAAAACAAACGCTGATAACTTGAAATATTTTTATCACGCAATAGTAGCACGTAATCTTAAAAAAAAAACTTCTTTGTCGGTCATTCTTAGCAGTGGTCGTGGATAATGGGGTCCTCCTGTTGAACGACTGCTCTTGCAATGCGCCGCCATCGTTCCCGGTTGGTTGCGTTGTGGGAACAGTCGGTCATGCTGGACTGTGTCAGAGAGGTGATGAGGTCCGACCATGGTTGGACATCTGGTTGGAGAGCGACCACGAGACCTCTTGCCCTCCATTCTGCCCTGGACCACGAGATGCTCCATCGAATATTCATTCCGTGGCACGTGCCCAAGAATGTTAAAAAATACACATTATAATATTAAGATTAGTCAAGTGCGGTGTAGATGAGATTAGCTTCGTTATGTAGAGGGTTCTACAAAACTGCACTTACGAGGTTTCTTTCATATTTTTGTCAATGCACTGCAAAATTTCATCCTACTATATAATATTATAAGCACGAAAGTTTGTAAATATGAATGGATGGATGGATTTGTTACTCCTTCACGCAAAAACTACTGAACGAATCTGGATGAAATTTGTCACAGAGATAGATTATAGTCTGGAATAAGATGGCCATATTTTATCCCGGAATTCCCACGGGAACAGTAATAACGCGGGTGAAACCGCGAGGCGCTGCTGGTTTTAAATAAATACATAGTTCATTACGGATGTAAGTAGGTTAACTACGAACCTTATTTGATACACAAATAAGGTTCGTAGTTAACCCGCTTACATCCGTAATGAATTCGTCCAACTACGTTAGTTTTTATAGTTTGACGACCTCAGTGGCGCAGCGGGCGAGAGTCCGCCTGCGACGCAAGAGGTAGCGGGTTCGATTCCCGCCTCGGAAAAAAATTGTGTACGATCTGCAGAAATTTGTTCCGTTGGTCTGGGTGTTTTCTATGTATAGTAAAAAATATATCTATCTATGTATATAATGTATTAAATATATCAGTTTTCTAGTACCCATAACACAAGCTTTGAGTATCCTACTTTGGGGCTAGATGGTGCTGTGTGGATTGTCCAGCATAATTATTATTATACGAATTGATGAATGATGAATAACTATGTATTTTATTCATTAATTCGTTTGGTATCTTATTTCTTGGCTGAATGTGGGGTTATCTACTTTTAGAATTAATCTGCTTGGGTTCCTATCCTACATAGTCTAGGGTTTTTGTCGCATGCTTTTTGGAATAAATATCCGTGATTACTAACAAAATTCTGTACTTAATAAATATAGAGCGATGGTGGAGGCAACAAACCAAGATCCTTAAACAAGGGTTGACTCATCAGGCTGGATTCCACATATCGCTCTTATGCATTTCTTCTACGTTCGCGGGGACAAGGGTGAATACTATTTGACGTTATTAACGAGACGTGGTCATGATGTCTCATTTTTCCATACAATTTTGTAAAGCGCCTCTATCGTACGGATAGTTAAATACACAAATCCCATACAAAAAGTTAAACTTATAACTTATAACATTTTTTTGATTTGTCACTTATATTTTTATTTTATTTTTTTCCTTGTTGTGTAGAGCAAATACCTACTACTATATATTAATTTTATATTGTCACCTTTCATAGGCTAAGAGAGTCCGAAGCGAATCACTGTAACCTCGCCACACAGGCTCTTCGGAGACCTAGTGCGAGGGACAGAGCTCTGCTAAGGTACAGCTACATGATAGTCTTGATAATATTTCTAAGTTAAGTCTAGTTAAGTAGTATGTACCTAACTTTTAAGATTTTTGATTTTGTTAAATAATTTTTTCTTTTCTTTTCTTTTTTTTTCTTTTTTAACTTACGTCAAAAAGACGCACCTTTCTTTTCCTATCAGTACCTACTATAGCTCCACTTTACCCTACTTCACACAGTAAGATTATCTATTAAAAATATCAATATATGGATACAAGCAGGTAATTCGATATCTTCCTATGTTTACAGTCAATGATCTCGATTCCGATGTTGACTGAGCGACCGTTCATTGAGATTTGTGCTCCTGGCGGCTGCTTGTTTACTAACTCCAACGGTTGAGCAAAGGTTTCCCGTGAGAACGACGTTTTAAAACAAAACTTTAATGGATGTTATTTTATTACTAGCTGCTGCCCGCGGCTTCGCCTGCGTAGTTCCCGTTCCCGTGGTAATTCCGGGATAAAACATAGCCTATGTCCGTCTCCTGGTTCTAAGCTGCCTCCCCACCAATTTTCAGCCAAATCGGTTCAGCCGTTCTTGAGTTATAAATGGTGTAACTAACACGACTTTCTTTTATATATATAGATTGTTGGTCAGGGTGTTTTCTATGTATAATAAAAATTATCTATCTATGTAGTGTATTGTATTATGTATATCAGTTATCTAGTACCCATAACACAAGCTCTGCTTAGCTTGGGACTAGATAATGCTGTGTGAATTGTCCAGCATTATTTATTTATTATTTATTTATTTATTTATTTATGATAAAACAAAATTTTTAATTAATCAAATTTTATGTGAAAAAAATTTAATAACTCACATTACTCTGTTTTTATCTAAAATATATTTGATAGTGTCACTTGGTGATGGACGGACGACCGCGGTTTCGCGCGCGCTTTTCAAGTAGCCTATACTTGAAAAGCGCGCGCGAAACCGCGGGCAAAAGATAGTGGTGGAATAAAGTACATACACACGTCATGTAAGCCAAACTTGTCACTTGTTTTTGTTTTATATCTAACTAGCAGCGCCTCACGGTTTCACCCGCGTAATTCTCATTCCCGTGGGAATTCCGGGATAAAATATAGCCTTTTTGCTATTCCAGACTATAATCTATCTCTGTGCCAAATTTCAGCCAGATCCGTTCAGTAGTTTTTGCTTAGCAGCGCCTCACGGTTTCACCGGCGTAGTTCCCGTGGGAATTCCGGAATAAATTATAGCCTATGTGTTATGCCAGACTATAACCTATCTCTGTGCCAAATTTCATCCGGATCCGTTCAGTAGTTTTTACGTGAAAAAGAGTAACAAACATCCATCCATCCATACTTACAAACTTTCGCGTTTATTATATTAGTAGGAAGTAGGATAATAAAAACAAATTACAGCTATATAGTATTTACAATCGAAACAATTGATCCAAATAGGTTAAACGAGTCTAGAAAAAAATATTCATAATCCATTATTTTTCAATTCAAAATCCATGAAAAGATTACGCTACTTTTTTGAGCAGTCTTGTAATAAAGTGTAGAGTTTTTACAAAACCGCAGCAAGATGCAATTTCACATGCAATTTCATAATTTGTTAGTTTACGAAAGTCTGATACAACAGGACAACAATAAAATGTCAGTAATCATTAAGGGCTATAAACGGCCCACGATACCCAGACCTTTGACTTTCCAATTAAGTTCAATTAAGCAATGCCCACAGCTTCCTCGCTGCAGATGGATATAAAATGACACATATTAAGTTTCAAAACGTATTATTTACTTGGTTCTATATTTATCTCTAAAGCCGTTGGTTCAATCGGAGCGGAATGGCTGGCTAGTGCAAATAGGTATATATCAGTACCGAACCGGTCCTTATTGAGGACCGGAGATAAGGCAACTTTTACATGCGAAATAGCAGTTTTATTGATATTCAATGGGATTGAATGTCTTTAATACATGTGCCTTAATACTCACTTCTTGCTTAGAGAAATCATTGGGTCATAGGGATTTAAACGCACGCTATTTGCTATGCATTCACCTTTGTCTGGAGCAGCCCTCATGCAGTAGCAACAATGTGACCCCTCAGACAATGTTCACGCAGAGTTAGCAATGAAGCCCCTAGTAATAGTCAAAAGCCGTGTCTATGTAAACTGGTTCCGATGTGACGACAGACGTGATAGATGATTCGAATTCAGATACGTTTGAGAATTGTCACTGTACCTATCCCTAGTAACGGTTTGTAACCAGCTGCGAAGAGATCATAGATTATTCAGCAGTTAGTAGTGTATAATGTAGTGTGGTTGTAGATTGCAGAGTAGTTGGTACTGATGTGGTTATAGAATAGTGCGTAGTTAGTAGAGGTGGTAAGGGCGCACTCGCAGGCCTGGTTCAAGTCAAGTCAGTCTGAAACCGCGCGAACCCGCACGCGCACGACGCGCGAGACGAAACGAATTCGAATATTAAATCGAATCATTCGAATGAAACGGTCAAATGATTTATCGATGATTGTAGTGAATCAAATTTACAAGTTCAATAAAGGATGCTGCTAAGGATTAAAGTGTGAATATTTTGTTTTGTTTTATATATACTTCGGTCGGTGTCCGATGAGTGTACTCAGTACTTTCAAAGATTTTACGAGCACAAGTGCCGATCGAATTTATAGCAAGTGCTTAGGAATAATGCTGTTATGGCTAAAGTACATCTTGTTACTAGTGCTCGATCGTAATTCGTTGCTCGAATACAACGATAGAAATAGTAGAGCTTTTAATCCATCAACAACTCAGGAACATAAATCGGTTGTATTTTTATTAGTTTAGAACAGACCGACAGTTTATGTTGTGACAGAAACAATATTTACCGAAGCTGAGTAATAAATGTTATTTGTTTATCAACACTGATCATTTGTTTTTGGATTATTTCTGGGAAAAAGTTAACTTTAACTTTACTGGTAAGCTTTAAAATTAACATATGTAGGAAAGTAGTCTTTTACGAGCTTTTCTGTATGATGAAACAGCTTTTTAATTTAGTTAACTTAAGTTCAAGGTTTTGCTCGAGTTTTCTCATTTAGGATAGGTTACTTACTCGCTTCCTAAGTTTACTAATTTAGGTTAGGTTCTCTGACTACTTCTGAATAAGCATTCTTTCAAAATCGATCTTTATCTGGAACGAATCAACAACGGTTAGATTAAAGTTTTGGGCAATTCATTATTTGATTCGAACTTTATGGAATCGAGGGGGACATTTGACAACAACTCGTTTTGTGTTTATCGAACTGGATTTAACATAAAAACGTTATAACAATGGCAGTAACACAACACAAAATCGAATATTACCCTTTCTTACCTTAGCAACACGCACCCCATTAGATACCATATAAGTTACGGCAATGTTACCTACAACCACGGGGATATAGCCGATAATGTAACGTCATAAAATGTCGATCATCGTTGCTAGGAGCCTCGGGGTACAATAAACCTGGTTTATATTCTTCTATGTCTACAGTTACCGTGGCCCCGGCGACGCTAGATTTCAATAGCTCGGACAGGACGGATAGCAATACTATGTCAGCGGTAGGTATCGGTCACAAATAAGCCCTAAGAAAACCTCATTGCATAAGTTGAGCCGCTTTTTTTGATCCGATGATGATGGTGATCCGGTGCCATCTTTCCGGATTGACCAAAATTAACTTCAGTCTAAAACAATTGACGATGGTCCTTCTCGTTCTCTTTTCTGGCTTTAGTTTATCACTTTGCCAGTGTTTGATAGAGGAATCTTCGATAAAAATATAGAATATCGATAAAGTATATAATTTGTCGAATAGCGGAATGAAAATTTTCTGTTTGTTAAAAATTTGCTCGCTTCTAAATACTATTCTCCCCTTGGAGTCGAGACCCAGGTCCGTGGGGTAACGATGCTTTTCGGGATAAATTATCTAGAGTAATTTTCGTTGTGAATAAAGACTATTCTAAATTAGCTCACTTCTAAATTCTTTTACTTGCAGTAAGTACTCAATCTGTACATATGTGGCTTTTAACCAGTATAGGTCCCTGTATGTTATTGGTTGTAGGTACATAGTTATACGACCTCGGGTCTCTAGGGAGCTTTCCGTCGTATCGAGGACAACTTTCGCCACACGGTCAATATTTGCGTGTCATCTGCCGATGCATTATGCATTAACCTATTTGTAACCTTGCTTGTGAAGTAACTTCTTTTTAACGAAATGTTCATTAATAATGAAGAAATAATGAACGCTTCGATTTCAGAATTATAGATTAGTCTAATACGATGAAATACTTTTGAGTATATTTAAAGTGGAATTTCGAAATACGCGTAGGCTCGCTCAGGCTGGAAAACATGTTTAAAAATAAACTGCCTTCTACGTGCTTGGGGAATGTAAATTACTGAGCTTAGCTTTAGCCTAACACGGTCAGAAAATCATTGTGTTATTTTTTCTGGTGGGTTCTCATAGTTTCAATAACTAATTAAAGCTAAAAAACAATGGTATGTAAACACACAATATATTGTAAGTTTTTGGCACCTTAAAGCTACCAAACTACGGACTTAGTTGTATAAGACTTTCTCCAAGAAAAACAAAAGGTTACACGTAACATATTCTAAAGTTTGTTCAAATCTTGTGTCAGTTGTTTCTGGAGACAAAGCAAATGTATTCATTATTTAACCAATAATTACACCAGGTAGACGCAAATTGACACAATGTAGTAAAAGTATGTTGTTATTGAAGGTAAAAACAATAATTAATTGGGTAGCGGATACATGTAACACAATTTTCTCAGCATTATATCGTTCCGCTAGTAAAAGTGATGTTCCTATGAGCGTCTATTATATTCTTGGTAAGCCACTTGCGTAACAAGCTATTATTCATAGATAACTGGGTAAATGTATTTATTTGCACCTGTAACCTGAACACCTACATCTTTGCACCTGCAGTTTTCTGCAGGTACGCTTAATTAAGCTTGATGTTATGAAAAGCTTTTATTGGTTGATGAATACTTTCTTGTTACTTGTTTCTGGACTCGTTTCCGCAACTAGGCCACAGGTGGGCCCTTTTGCGTGTCGGGTGGGGGGCTGCTGGACTAACCACCCGATGTCCTCTTGGAAAGCCAGCAGCTCGCTGACGCCGGTGCATGCCTCCCTAGGCGTCCTCGGTGTCCCAAGGTATTGTAGTCGTTGGGAAGCAACGCTATCGCACTCTACAAGCACATGCGTTGCGTTCATGCACCCTCTGCATAGGCGGTTGTCCGTGATACCCAGATTAAATAGGTGTTTGTTAAGCATGCAGTGTCCTGTGACAATGCCGATGATTTGCCGGAGTTTGTCACGCTTCAGATTGAGGAGTTTTCGGGAGAATCTCGGGTTTAGAACCGGGAAGGCCTCCTTCGACTGTCTACAATCTGGAATACTTGCCCAGTAGTCTTGGTTGATGAATATCTAGCGTAGCTATTATCGATAGCAGTTCCATGACCCTCACGAACTCCTCCTCAGCGCACATAAGTCCACTGCTGAACGTGCCACTCCCCAAACAAGCAGGGTTTTGTTATATCCCTGCCTCATGCGAACCAGAAAGATTCTCTCGGAAAACAAATAAAGACTAACCTATTTTCTTATCGTAAGGGCTGTGTTGTGACCTCACAAAATCTCTCATTACCATCGTTCGTGGTGTTTTGCACTTGGTCTTGATAAATGACGACGCATAGTAGATTTAGATAAATTCATTATGCAAGTATTGTAAACGTAAAGATCGATGCCATCTCTAGATCTTTTCCGCTTTTTGGTTCTTTCCAAATGTTTTATGTATAAGGTCTAAATAGCAACCCTTTAAATCACGGGATAAACCAACCGTGGAGGCTTACCGTTTTGTATAGTATTTTACATGGATATATCTCCTACTTTAGATCAAGACTTGTAACTCGTGCTTAAACAACTTAAAAAACTAACTTTCTGTAAATAAAGTAAGATTTTAAGTTCGAGGATTACTTCTGTTCCATATTTGTTGTTCCAAAATGAACATAAGAACTTACCTATTTGTTTGTTCTGAATAAAATTCTTTCAAATGCGCTATCTTATTATAGGTGTATCTTTTAACACAAAACGAATTCCCAGATTGAAAACAAATTCTGGAGTTTTCCACTGATTTGAGAGTGATATAGAAGATGATGGAAGTACAGTTAAGGATTTCGAGCCACGCAGGTTTTAACTTAACGTTGTGATTGTGAATCTAATTAAAAGTACTGGAATGGGCTTAAAATTCAATAAATTAGCCTTTGAGTTTTCGCAGACATCAAAGATTTCAAACCCCCATAGCTCATTTGGAGTAAGAGATATTAGATACAGACGAAGAATTTTTATGTCTAAGTATAGAGCAACGAACATTTAGATTTGTTATCATAGTAATCGAGTGAATAGTAATTTTCGTGCATTGACCGCAGTGGGCCGATGTTTTTGTCGCCAACGCATTCGCCCCAAAGAATTGAAGCACGTGCCAGGGCCAGTTTTTGTATGGTCGTGTCCAGTTTCCTTATTGTATTTTGTACAAATTTGGAATAGGAACATTCTGAAAAAGAATTATGTTCTTTTGTGGAATTCAAATGCCGCATTGGAATTTGTAATTGAGAAGATCATGGACGTAGGCATATGCAAAGCGGTTCTCAAGTAGAGAAATTTGACTCGGTTTTTTGTAGGATGTTACATATTTTCTGATATTTGATGGCGCGGCGCGTAAATTCTCTCAGAAACTGCAAAAAAAAATTATAATCTCCTGTTTATGCTCTTGTATAACTTTCTATCTAATATCATTATGACAGCGTATTACAATTTTACTGACGGGTACTTGACCCTTGCACAGCACCTCCAGAGGTGAAAAGCCGCAAAAGCTTTTTCCCTTATTGTAAAAAATTAACTCGTGCATCACTAAAGCAGTCACGAAGCTTCTGTTATTTTCAAACCATTTTGAAGTAGATAGGTAAGGTACTAACAAAATAATTGCGTGTCTAAGCACGATCATTGTCGATGACCTTACGAAGTTCATGCTGCTTTAAAATTCTGCCGTCGAATGCATGCATAGGTATACCTAATTATTTTGTGAACATCTTAAGCAGGCGTAAAATAGGCATAAGCATAATATTGGTAGTCGGCGTGGAAACCTTTTATTTTTTAAATAATACGCTGTAAAAGAGGATCGTAACTTGTGGGGTCTAAATATCGCAAATCCTTGACAGATAGTTTATGAAACAGCGTTCATTACCCAGAAATAGTATTTTCTCTGTCGGTGCATAAAACCTTCGTTGGTTTTGTGCGCCAACAAATATGGCTATCACATGAACGCTTAAATCTAACATCGTCAGCACTGTTTGTACAGGCTTTTTCTTGATTTCTATATGAATCTGGTATTCAATTAACCCCGAAATTAACATGTAAAGCCGCTACAAGATTATCATGTACCAAAAAAGCGAGGTAATGGTCCAAAATACTCTCCGTAACGGGGTAGGCGGTCCACAATACCGTAATAGCTGCAGAGTGGCCAACTTTACTGCACCCCGATTAAATTGGCCAGTGCCAAGCTGCGTCAAACATAATGAACACAAATACAAACAACAATACTAGGTATATGGAACATTGTTTAGAACTCAATCTGTGTTAACCAGGTAAATTGTGTTCTCGCATTGACTTTGAAACCAATTATGTACTTAGTTGTGGGCGCTGATAATTGAACAAAAATTTATCGTTGTGTTTTATTCTGGAATGATAATTATTTATTTGCCATCCGCATTTCTCCGCAAGTAAACCAACTTTATCGGCAAATGTGTAGCATAGTAACTAAGTAGAGCAAATGTAGAGAGCTTCCGCCGTCCTGTATTACATTACTTGCATCAATATTAGGTACTATAACATATGCAGAGATGTAAGTTTTTATTGCTTTCTGTGACACACATTGCGTTCGCGACGCATATGACCGTTCTGCTATTCATGTTTGCTTATAACGGACAAATATAGCTACCTACTTACTTACATTTTATAAAGATGTACCAAACCAAGAAAGCTAAAAAGCTAAGAGTCCACAACCACAAGCAAGCTGATACTTATTTTTAGAACAGCTAAATTAATACGGCGGCCATAACAGCACTAATAAAGTAGTCTTTATTTAGAACGATGCGGACACTGACCGTGGTGAAATGAAAATATGACTCCTTTAACAGAATGAACTATCGTGACATAATGAGTGTAGTTTAAATGAAAGTGAACAGTTTTCTCGAGTTAATGAAGTGATGGTCTGCGATGCCGGACTGGCGGTACAACGTGTTGTCGACGAGCGAGGCGTACATCAACACGGACGGGGTGGCTCTAGATCCGTTGGCGGCCAGCTACCCTCGCCGCGCCGACCGCACCCGCCCGCAGCACACCTGCCCCTACACCACCATCTTCCTCGGAGCTCGCTCGCACCACTCTCCCTTTAGACAACAGACTCAACAGAGCGACTCCGTAGACCCCTACGCAGATGTCTACTCCGTCGACCGCTCGTCCAACCTCACAGACACATCCAGCTTCGCTCGCTATGAAGACTGCCGTCCCCAACTAGACGACGACGACCTCCCACAGATCATCGACCATGAGGACTCAGACCTCTCTTTGCAAGTACAAAAAGTGCCATACGCATCAAGTCCTTTCTTCATATCAGAATCAACGCAAAAAGACATTGTCCAGAGCAATAATGTGTTCCTGGTCGAAGGATCCGACTCGGATGCGCTATCGTCGTGCACTTGTGACAGCTTTGAGCGATGCGAGTTTGATTGTAGGGACTTTGAACCGTTCTCGGACACTTGTTGCTGTGACCCACTCAGCGACGGAGTGTGCAGCCGGAGCCCTAAGGATGTGGAGTCACCGGAAAACTTTTGTGAGCGAGTTGTGGATGAAGATTGCGTGTCGGCGCGGAGCGATATGGACGGACTGGATCTGACGCTGTTCGAACCGGCTCCAGCCAACGAGTGCGAGCTCGATGCGGAGTCACGGAGCAGAC
This sequence comes from Eupithecia subumbrata, assembly GCA_949316285.1. Lineage (NCBI taxonomy): Eukaryota > Metazoa > Arthropoda > Insecta > Lepidoptera > Geometridae > Eupithecia > Eupithecia subumbrata. The sequence goes on from OX438648.1 coordinate 4,600,533, forward strand.
CCGCTGTGTCCTCCGCTCTGTGCGGAATACTCCACGCGGTGCCGGAGAACAGTACCGGTAAGTCATGTTTAATTTGTCCAATGGCAAGCTTTGCGGAACAAGTTTGCGATAAGCTCTATTACTGCGATTAGGAGCAATGCGGTGTGGCCGCTTCAATTGGACTCGTATCGGATACGAACAACGGTCGCGGGAAATTACTATCGCATCAATCACATGTTATTGTCATACCAAGCAGTAACTACACTCAGTTATGAGGAAGATAAAGATCTAGTTACGTCATGTCCTCCACTTACAATGGGCATAATACAAAACACAGCTTTGAACCAACTAGCAAAAGCGCCGTATACCTTTAGATTGAATCACTAGTCATTCGGACCATACAACTAACAGCCACATACAAATTGCGTACCGTTAAGTTTCTAATTACCGGGGAAGATAGTGGGCCATTTATGGTTCATGGAAATTGCGATAAGCCAATATAGCACGTAATGATGGATAGAATCAGACCCCGTAAACGTACTATCGAGCGGAATATAACGATCGATCAAGACCACCTACTTTATCCAATACACTCCGATGAAATCGATAAACAATCATGCGGATTTCCGTGTATTGGAATTGGCCGGTGCATTCACAGTGATGTTCAAAGTTTGATTCAAACTTGCTTGGCCTGAATAATATTATGTATTTGGAAGTTTGGAAATAAATTGCATAGAAATGGCTGCTACAGAACAAATTATACTTCCCGTTACGGTCCCTGATCAGATCAGTAGATAGGTACATCAATCATCTCATCAAGACATCTATTAAACTTATTAATTGAAAAGTAAACAATTTGTCATGCACGTGCGTGTATTAACTGATAGATAAGCATTCCACACAGTTATATTAGCCTACGAAAGATATATCTGAAATCTTTGGTTCACCACTCTGCTCCAAATTCCTCACAGCAGAGGCATCGTGCTGCTTTTTGGTATCGTAGCGTTTTCTTTGATTTATTTATTTATTTATCGACTTCGTACAGAATTACTATTCTAATCACACTAGTCATACAGGAATTCAGAAATGTTACATTATATATAATTCAAAGATAATCTATATATTTAATACCAATAAATTTATCTTATAACAAAAAAAATATAATAATTTATGATAGCTAATGAGTAACACAATAAACAAATAATAAAACGTTGATTTTTTTTCTTATCATGTAAGATTTGATGGTGCAATAAAGCAATTATCTTTATATCTATCTATCAGATCTATACCTGAAAAAGAGTCAATTGGGCACCAGGCAAGTCTCCGTTGAGACTGGCCGCCGTTGCCGAAGATTCGGCTCCTGACAAAATATATTCGGTGGTTGTTTACACCGACAAATTCAGATCATACATGTAATATTAACCATCATGGTCCGTCAAATTACCATCACATTCAATCCATCTAATTATTTTCGTGTGAACGTGATAGCCGTAAGATTCTGGTTGCTCGCCCTCATAAAAACGTTGCGTGTTATTAAAACAACGTGAATGTATTTTTAATGACCTTCCAGATTCCGGGTGTGCTTTATTTAATTTGTTTTTCGCTTTGAGGTATTCTGTATTTATACAAAGACCTCACGATGTTGTTGGTGCATTTGGAATACAAACATGCATGCATATGAATTTAATTAACATAATAATATTGATATACTTCTGAAATTTTGTGGACTTAAATCTGAGACCTTTAGATCAAAATAATATCATATTTCAGAATCAAAATTATTGGTTTTAGTATCAAAATAAGTTCATTCACATCACACTAATAGTTAAGTTTACTAAAGCCGCGGGCAGAAACTAGTTCTCAATAATTTATTGCTTTTTATTTTATAATCTACATACATTAAGTATCACAATATGTTTGGAGACAAATGTATGGAGAGAGAAGAGGACGTCATTATTAACAAATTAGGTATATAATACTCGTTTGTATATTTCTTATTTTTCGTTTACATTTTCGTTAATCGTGAAATATGCTTTTGTGATTAATAAAGTAAGTTTTCATCTAGGTATTTATTTATTAATTAAAAAGGGCATTCTACGAGGGTAATAATATACATTACAGGATCTAAAGAACTATGTGTTACCAGATTTAGGGACGCTGCAGCGTGCAAGATCTTAATTTTTTTGAATTAAATTTAATACCGCGCTCAGTAGCTGTACAATTATTTAGTTTTGTAATAAAACCTTTGTATTGTCGTGGTCCAATTACGAGCAAGTTGTATGAGATAAATGTACATTCAGAATGTGTGTTAACGTCCGTCGCCTGTCACGAAAAGAACATTTCACATTCATAGCAATCCTGTGCCCTAAGCATGATTTTTTCTTCTTACACATGATGTGGTACAGAGTTGTTAGAATGAATGAAACGGCACGTTAGATTTACTAAATGTGTATAAGAAATTCAATACAAAAACATTTAAAACAATTTAAAGGTCTATTGTTTGTATATTGTCTTTAGTGTCGTCTCTATAGACTTTGGTATGGTTTGACTCAAAAGTCCTAGAACCTAAGTAAAAACTGTATTTTAAAGAGAAGAGAGAGAATTGCCTAAGCCAGAGAAAGATTAAGAGAATTACTCACTTACTAACTAAGAAACTTGACACCGTCACAAAATCTGACTTTAAACTAGTTCTAGATCAATGTAATTTTTTTCGCTAACTCATGCCAAGCTCACAGATTGCAAATAAGATAATATTACAGCCAACCTTGGAACGTGTTTGCAACCTGTTATTAATGTTATTTGGGACTTGTTAGATGACAATAGCCTGATTTTTCTTTTACTACTAATAAATTCTAGAGTTTAGATTGTTTCAAGATTCATAGATAAGTTTTAAAAGGATATAATGATTAAATTGTTTTTAGTGCAGATTAAATACAAGCCGATTGTATAACGTTTTGTGAAGAAAGCGTGCATTTTTAGAAGGGTTTGTCTCTACCTAACAACAAAAATTGCGTTAACAAAAAAATTTACAGAACAATCTAAATAGGAATTGTATAAATCCGCCAGCAAACCTTTTAATCTACTTATTTCAACATGATTTACAACACTGTAATACAAAAGTGATTTGTTTTACAGCCGGCATTGAAAACATTCGCATACAATGCTACATAAACAAGTTTTCAAAATAAGGTCCCTTATTTTAAAGTTACAATGCATTGTGAGAAAAAATAAAGGTTGCTCTTTCGAGTTGTTCCCTCGAGGTGCTTGAACTCTGAAGGAAAACCATTATCGTTTTCTATCAAAGTCTAAAATACAAACCTACATAAGTCGCTACCCCGACACACTAGCGCCACCATGTTATCATATTGTTACGTTAAACAATAGAACTTTCAAAAATCCATTGGCCAGTATGTAATATCATTAGCTTCTTTTCATGCTTCTGTAAAAGTTTAATTTTGTATAGTGTAGCCAGAGATTAACTGCTCTTTTTGGCCACCAAACTCTGCTTTCGCATCGCTGCCTAAACTATGCACAAGAACAAAATTAAAAATTTGAAAAACCCCCCGCAGATTTTCATGTAACATGGCTAAGAACACTCGGGACAAAATTATCTATGACACAAATAATTTAAAATTCGAAAATCGGTTCATCCGTTTGGGAGCTACGATACCACAGACAGATACACAGACAGACACATTAAACTTATCTCTTTTTGCGTCGGGGTTAAAAATAAAAGTATTACAGAGGCATTAAAAAAAGCTTATGATAAATATCATAAACTGGCCCATGGATTTCTGAAAATTCCTTTGTTTAACCCCTATAATAGGCTTATGTTTCTCATTATAGTCTAATTTTTGGCGAACTCTTGTCGGATCGTTGCCTTCTACGAAGGCATCGATATCTCTATTAGTAAGTAATACATAATGAGCTCATTAAGCTCTCTAAATGCCGACGCCAAGTTTTTAGTATCGTTTTACTTCATTTCATTACTTCCTGCGATTTATCAAGTCGCAACCATAGCGTAATGCCCTACGTGAGAGGTTGCATACAAAACGCTATGGGATGCGATGCGATGCGATGCGATGCTACGTGATAGATAAGAAAAGCCGAGGTTACGTAAATGCTCGAAGCTTTATCAATTCTATTTTGAGCTTTGTGACTTGTGTTTTGATTTACCTTCCTATGAAACATAAACATTTTAAAAGATAGTTCACAACGAAATCTTACATTTTATTTTACAACGCCAACATAGGCGAAATTGATTTTTGTTTCCTTTTTAACCCCCGGATAAAAAGAGGGTTGTTATGAGTTTGACGTGTAGGTATACCTATCTCTTGCCGATGGATCGTACAATCAGGCCGTTTGTAAAATACGACGGCGACGTATCTAACATCCTATAAAACATATACCATTTTTATACAGTTGACAACGAAATCTTAAACTTTTATTTAAAAAAATTTTAGCGACATTGATTTTCGTTTCCCTTTTAACCCCCAGCTGTAAAAAATTTACGTGCGTGTATGTATCTGTGGCCGCCGGATCGCAGAATCAGCCCTTTTGTAAAATATGACGGCGACATATCTGTGTCTGTGGCATTGTAGTTCCTAACCATTTAGTAATAGTATCTTCAAACAATTTTAAATGGTATTCAAATAATATCTCAATTTTTTTTCGACTATTTTGATTTCTTAGAAATTACCCTCAGTGCTTCCGCTTATGCACTATAATAACAAAAACCTTAATTTGAAATGGTTTTGTCGGAACTTATAGTTTGTTTCAGCATCGCATCGCTTTCTCATAGCTTTAGAACAAGTGAAGACTACCTGATTGCCAAGAATGTCGCCACTCCTGTCGGACTTGTTACCTACACTTCACTCAGTTTTCGAATACTGGTAGTTAAACAACTTTTTATGTGCATTTTACTTTGAGGCAATGTAGGTTCGTTAGTACAAGAAATTAAACTTGTTATATTTAACCTATTGTGCATTGCATATTGATAATGATAATCCACTAGCTTATCAGTAGTAAAAAGTTTAATACAAATTGAAATCTGAAGACGCTTATCATTTTCCCATGTTAGGGGTTCTTCAGATTCAGATCAAACACACTATTTCTAAATTATTATTTTTTGGATCAATTGAGCTAACTGTATATTGTTTGCAACAATCTGCAGTTCGCTCAATTGTTTCAACTCTAAATAGTAGTTCTAATTTGTTTCTATTATTTTACGGTTTTCTTTGTTTATAAATATTTTAAAAAATATAAATTAAAAATGTCAACAATTGACATAAGTATCTGAATTAATTTATTTAAATAATATCAAAGTTATCAATCTAACAAGAGCGAATACAAAGTAATTGTGGCGCTGACAGGATTTTTATGCATTGTGTAACCACTAAGACTAATACCTACCTGTATGCATAAAATCACAATAAATTATATGAATATGAATAAAATACTTAGGCAAGGAAAGAGCAGACATAATTAGAGACCACCAAGATAATTAGAAGTATTCCCATTTAGGGCACCAATTTTAAGGGCACCACATTTACGACGCCTATTTTATTCCCAGCTAAAGCACCTAGAAAGAAGTGTTTAGTCATGGGGTTCTGATATAACTACCTGTTACATAAAATCTTTGTTCTCCAAATAGGTTTTAGAATTCAAAGTCAATGTCAACCCCAGCATTCCATCTAAGAGATCTTAGAATGTGATGCAACAAACTGCTTATACATTCTAATTAACTTGCTCTTCCTGTCCGCCCAGAGGTAGGCATTCGAGCACTTAGCACTTGCGCACTCGTAAACATGCTTGTGTGAGCAGAAAAAATAAACTGCAAGCGAACCAGAGACTATTGCTTCTTGACAAATGTTCCCGTAGACATTGCTAAGACTCTTTGCTATAGACAAACTGTACCTATTGATAGAGTCCATAGTTTATGGTTCCCAGGACTATAGAAACCAACTCATATAATGGTTTCAAAGTTGCTTATGTATCTAAAAGCGAAGATATTGAATATTTCCTGCGTTTAATATTTTTCGTTCTGTATTGCATGTTTCATTAATTGTTTGTAAGTTATGTACTATTTCTGTTCTGTGGTGTATCAGGGCTGTGTTTTTTAATACATGTTTCTCTATCTCTGAGATATATTTATTATGTTAGCTATACTGTTATATTTTAAACACAAGTAGTAGCAACATTTTATTCAAGTAAAAATTTAAAATAATAAGTATGTTTCGGTACTCGCTGAAATATGAACACGTTTTTTCAATTAATAAAGTAATGATGTTGCATTAACTAAGAATTTGAAAGTAACGTGTTAGTATGGGAACGAAACAAAAATACAAGCCTTCGTATATTAGCCAATATGCAAATGAAACGAAGACATCCATGTTGAATTTAAGATAAGACCGGTTTGCAGCAAGTCATTTGGGAATTTATTGATTTATCGCTTAGGATGTTGAAATGAACAGAAAAATATGCGTGCATTTACAAATATACATAATAATATAAAATAACGTGCATATATTTAACAATCGTGAGACCAGCGCGCTGATTAGATTAAATAAAGCTAGTACGTACATAATCCTCCTATCTTTCCTACTAATACATAATAAAGCCGAAAGTTTATGAAACGTGATTTTTTTTGTTACGTAAGGTAACAAAAAAAATCACGTTTCATAGGATCTCCAAAACTACTGAACAGATCAATATGAAATTTGGCGTGCACTTAGAAAATAGCCTAATTTAGATAATAGACTACTTATTATACCGGAAATACGCGTGCAAAGCCGCGGGCAGAAGCTAGTAGTAAAGTATTGGTGTCGATTCAGAAAAAGAGAAAAACTCCCCCCTCATGCCTCCACTACTGAACTGAACATGCCTTCCCCAAACAAGAAAAGACACAAACAAAGAAAGGGAAAAGGACCTAAACTGATGGTCTTGAAAGACCATCCTGCATTTAATGTCTGTCAGGTGCTTTTCGTAACCACAGATTGATTGAATAATCTAAATGGAAGTAATAAAAAGTATCATTAAAAAGAGAGGAGTAAAAAGCACTCGAAGTGCACTTGGTACTTCTAAAGTAATTGCAATCATTCTACGGGCGATGTTGAAACGGCCTAGCAATACATGCTAGGGTCTCTGCTGTAAAAACCCACTGGACAGTTATTTCTATTACCACAGCAATTTAGCGGAACACAGAGAGTCACTACTCTAATAGCAGTGTGAGAACAGACAATACGGAATTGAGATTACTAAGTTACGGTACAATAATTATGCCATCTGTGGTTTGTTGTTTGCAACTCATTTCGGGAATAGGTCGGGGCTCGACCAGTAGGTAATGCTTTTGGCGGCTCCACTAGCTTTGTAGTTTCATTAATCACATGAAACTTCTGTGAACATTAGGCTACTGACAAAAATACCTACTTCTACAGGTTCGTTCATAAGCCGAATGTGTTTTTTTTTACAATATTGTGATTGGTGAAGCTTAAAATCGAAATACCATTACTCGTATCTACTTATAGCGGTTAGATAGAGTCTGACTCACCATTCTGAGATTGGGACATTAATTTATATGCCAATGATTTTATAATAAAACCAGATTGATTTGATTATGTCATGTATATTGCAAGCTTCTGTTCGCCTAGCTTTACCTCATTCTTTTGCTTATGTAATATTGGTTAGAATATCTGAGTTTACAAGTTGTGTTATATGGAACAGTTCATGAATGGAAGCATTGTCTGTAATGAATTGTATGAATCAACCGGTTCAGGCATATCACAACATTGCAGTTCAATATGATTGCGTTCAAGGTGAAGCCTTATTTGTATGCTGTTATCTGAGTTTGTATTAAATAGACTGTTTGACTGATAAGAGAACTAACGTGTCTTAGATTTTAAAAACATTCAGAAATGTAACGGTATTAAAATGGCTTCATACGTACAATTGATTTGTTAGCGGTTCGTCCAAAACGCGATTCGTCCAATTACAATTTTTAACTCATTTTGAACTCTATAACTGCAGCTACCTTAAAAGTTAAATAAATTTTTTATTTTAAACAATTATGTATCATGATAAAGCATAATAGATTTGCTAATAAATGTTTGCATTCATTAACATTATTGTAGATTGTAACTTCGGACTGGGTGAATAGTCGTGAGAAACTCGCTAAGAATTTACTGCATTAGTTCGATTGAAAGAGGGTGATTCATTTAACATGTCTTTTGCAACTTGATTTCTAATAATTTTTTCTTTGTTTTTTTATTGTGTCTTGTTTATAAAGATACATGGTTTATACATAGTACTTGTTTTAACATGTACCTAACGGTATTATTTATTTGATGATTTGTTAACAGCCTATATAAAATTTATGGGGTGTAAAATTTTCGCTGCGAAATTCTATGTGTACTTATCAGCACATAATAATCATCGAGTACATAATTTATACGCCTACTGGCATTTACAAGCTTTCTGTTCTCATAAACGTTGCAAATATTTACTGCTGTTAGTAATTTTTTGACTTTTATGTTAAAGAATATTGACTATATTGGTAATTTAATTGGTTGTTTCTTATTAATAGCTGACAGTTTCGAAGACATTCACACAGGTTGTGGAATATTCTGCTAATTCCCGGTGGAAAGTGAGCGAACGAGCATGTCCAAATTTTGGTTTTAATTGAACGTTTGTAGAGACTCAAAAAGATCCTTGTCCTATAAAATTGCTAAAATGTACACACCCAAACCAAAACTAACATTAAGAAACACATTTCAAAGGTTGCAAAATCCTGACCGTTACTAATTGAAAATTTAGTGAGTAGTAAACGGTTTACTTAATAATAAATCAATTCAGTGAACAAGATTCAAATGCCAGCTTATTCCCGCGCGTATTACTCATAATAAGCTAACGACAGCTTACAACTTTTCTCAAGTAGTTTTACTGCTGAGATTGAATACAGTATCTCAGCCATTCATCTAAAAGCTCAATGAGCTCTAAATACTGACTGAAGTAACGGGAAGGAAACCTAGTAATTTATAGAACTGTACAAACAGAAAATTGTGCTATAAAATATCACAGATTGTGTTAGATAAAGTAGGATACAACTATGATCGTTTATGCACTTTAAGATCTACATTATATATAGTCCGTTCGCATGCAACTTAAACAGACAGAAAATTATGCTAACTTGTTAATCTTTAACAATTGTAAAAATACAATTGTTACTTGTATAGTTATATGCAACTTTACCCTTAACTAGTATTTTTAGAAATTCTGCTGACTATGCTGTCTGACTATGTAACATACAATTTACTGATATTAATGTCACTTGACTGATGCAGCTGGTATGCACCGGTACCTGTATTTTGTCCGTGGTGTGCCACGTGCCTTTGCCCCACCTGTTTCTGTGTCCATTGTACCACAATTAAGTGTAGCCTGTGGAGCTGGTTTGACCAGGCCTGAGGTGACGTCACAGTGAAATTTCTGGTGATTAGTATGACAGCATTTCAAGTGCCTTACCTTAGGATTAATCGAAAAATCGAAAGTATTCGAAAATAATAAAATTTATCCTACTAATATTATAAACGCAAAAGTTTGTAAGTATGGATGGATGGATGTTTGTTACTCTTTCACGCAAAAACTACTGAACGGAACTGGATGAAATTTGCCACAGAGATAGATTATAGTCTGGAATAGGACATAGGTTATATTTTATCCCGGAATTCCCACAGGAACGGGAATTACGCGGTTGAAACCGCGAGGCGCTGCTAGTCTTGAATATTTTTAGTAGGAAGTCATTAAATTAGGGGACTTAAGGTCGCCTACAAGAAATCTCAGACAGAGCCGTAGACGAGGGGTATAAAATAACAAAAGGTCTCAAAAATTACGTATAGCATACGCTATAATTAATTCAATCAAACTCACTCGAGTAAAACAATCTCAAAGCACACTCTGCCACCCCTTCTTTTAAGTTCAAGCTACCATAAAATCTTATAAATTTAATGATCAAGGTTAATTACTTTGTGCATGATTTTAATAAGGTACATTGTGTTTTTAATAAGTTAAGGAAAACCAAATATTTAGGTACAACCATACTCAATGCCTAATGCAACCCACAGATTAATTTTGGAGCTCTAACATTAGAATCATAGAGATGTAATTAAAAAAAGTTTGGGGGTAAAGGTAGAATTTCCCCCAAACACATAATGATCTGAGTTACCGATTAGGTAACTCATATAATTCTTATCAAAAAGGTGTTTCTTCGTGTGCGCGGAACCCTAAACCAATGAATTAATATTTTTACGACTGTACTGTATGAAAGCAATGAAAGAATGAATGACACAGTTTCATGACTCTGGCACACAAGGCTCGGATTACGTTGTAAATCTTAGTATACAGCGTGTTCAAAACCTTCTAATAAACACTCGGTTTGCTTTCTAATAAACTTCGCCTTCAATCTCTATTGACCTACGAGTCTTTAAATTGGCTTTATAAATAGTTTCGATATACATTTGAACTGGTGTTTTAGCCATATCAAAAGAAATACCTGTTATATTTTGATAAAAAATTAGTTCCTGTTAAAGTATGGTTCTAAGCCTCTAGGGCAACCCAGACGAGCTAAGAAACTCCACCCCAAAGAAAATCCTGCAGTTCATACCAGCTGCAAGGGTTAGTGGCAAATTATGAACGCCACTGCTTCGAGGCGGAACACACAAAGTAGCCATCACAATAGGCCTATCATGGCCGCAGCGATACGAAAGCCAGCAAATAATAAAAAAAAAAAAATAGGGCAACTTTACGTAAGAGTTTTATATGTGTATTTATTCTCAATGTGTATCAGCGTTTTCATCATAATGCTCCATATCGATTTCCTTGGTTAAGTGTTCTTTCATTTTCTTCCTGTTGCAATGCTTCTCTCTAATGTTTCATCCTGTATCCTCAGTCACAAATAATTCCCACAAAGCTTCATAGCTCGCGTGTTCATCACGCTCCGCTCTCAATTGCATTCATACGATAATTTGATTTCTTTAATGAATGGAATAAGTCACTAGGAATACTTCTCGTCTTTTGAGTCATTAACATAACATTAGATATGGCCCCTATTAAAAACGGACTAGGAGATTAATTCATCATTGTTTTGATTCTATTTAACTCGTATACCTATCACATATAAATGTAACTTGAACTAGGGACATCAAAAGAACTTTACACAGTTTACAAATCACTGTTTTAAATTTCATATAGTGTATTTAAAAAAAAAATCAATAGGTTCAAGTATGATAATTTCAGATTTCACGAAGGATTCTAAAGAATAGAGAAAAAACATCACACCGTTCCATTTAAATAAGTAAAACCTATGCCTGAAGAAATGTTAACATGTTAACATTAAAATTAAATTGTTAACATTGAAATGTTAACCTTTTAATGTTAACATTTTAATTTATGCTAGAAGTTTGTCGACATCTTGGCAAGACGGAACAAATACAGTTTATTGAAATGCATTCATTACGGTTGCAACAGCCAACTGCTCAGAGGAAGTGGCCCGTACTTCTTAGAACTACGAGACATGGGTATGATTTCCGTCGACTCTCCACTGATCAATAGAGAAAGCAGCTGGAACTTTGCTAATTATGCTTCTATATGACTCTATGGCTTATATTGCATGCTTAGGAATAGCTTAGGGTTAACTTAGAAATAAGTTATTAGTACTTTAGTTATGAAAATTATTTTTGTAGGTAACGTAGTTTCCTATTCGAACCTATTTCCGTCCACATGTTGTTCAAGTCATTGCGAGGCTAGTAAGAAGTTAAGGCTTGCTATGACTCTGAATTGACTTTATCTATAAAAATATGACTGGTTTAGAAAAGTGACTTTTGTATCATTAATTAATTTGTATCAACCATTAATTTTTTGACACTAAAAACTCATATTTCTTGGTTTACAAGATGTTCACGTGGAAATCATAAATTACTGCTGTCTTGATTTAATTTTGTTTAGAAATCCGATAACTAATGAACTTTAACTAATGCTTCATTAATTTCCTTCCTCCATTGCATAAATAACGAATTAGACTTTCACGTGCTTTTATGGGCATTTAAGACTTAAATGCACCTTTATGCATCTAATACGTTTAGGTGAAGTGAGATTTATTATTTCTGTGTAATTTGTGTGTAGTTGAGTAGGCACTTTTCGAATTCCTCATAAAAATTAGTTTGAACAAAATATGGCCGACCGCGACGCGACGGTCGTTGGAGATTTTTGATATTTTGATACCACTTAAACAAAAACCTGAAATAACGACGTAAATAGCATGAGGAGATTGCATTTGTATGCAGTTGAACGATATCAAACTTCACAGTCATCAGAAATAGAATTTCCCCGGTGGTTTTCACTCTAAAAATTGCGGTTTTCAACAGCATTATTACAAATTGCCACAAACTATGTTCCTGACCATTTCAACGTTCATCCGCTTATGCGCAAACGAAGCGTGCGGATAATCAGAGGTCGTAGGGTTTCCACAGTTTCCACAATAGCGCGTTATCTAACTGCCTTTGTTACATCAGCCGTGACATTAGGAACTACCGTATTATGTTGTTCCACTGGATAGCCTGCGACTTCATTTGCGTTTTTTTTTACTTTACTTTCAACTCCCATATCACTCTTAACTTTTTCTATAGCTCCATTAGAACTAGGTTCCCCTACTCAAGTAGGGTTCTCAAGAACCCTCAAGTTTTTGTCTGGTAGATTATTTTTCTAATGTTTTTTTCTTGGTACTCGTAGTCAGTCCAACAAACGGAAAGTTTTATTTGTTTATATCTCGCACAATGATGCATTGTGATTTAATGTCATTGTGTAGGCGAGATCATTCTCATATCTCGTCAGAATTATTTAATCATCACCACTTTTAATTTTCTTACTTTATCCTAAACATATACAGCGTTTTGTTGTTTGGATAAAGTGCATATGGATGGATGTATTAGACAGTTTTACCGTTACCAAAGTATCTACCAATTAAGACAGTTACTTACCTATTTTTACTTTTAGTGTAGCACGCTCGTCATCCAAATGTAATTTATAAAATAGCAATAACTAGCACTAAGTTCTCATTTTAATTGTACTCATTGTTTCTGGGGTACACCTGCACCTTTTAATTAGCAGTGACAGAAACGGACCTATAAAGACCTGCAGGTGTTTCAGTTATTATAAGTGTTTAGAGTCTAAATCATTGTTGTTTGGTTCTGACATTTGCCCAAGTCAATACGTGGGTACATTATCTTTACCAAGTATGTGATTATCGGTAGTAAAAGTAATAGATTATGTATCCTGTCTCCTAACTGATGCAAAATGTTCTGCTAAAAGCTTTTGCAGTTTTAATGGCTTCAGGAATATTTCTCTACTTCCTAACTCCATCTGTTTAACTTTGAGTTTATTGCTTTGGCACATAATAACCTTATCTTGTTTATCTAGTATACTGTTCATAGTCTATTCTTCATTATGTACCTATATCGGGCGTCTCTTTATTGGCCGACCCGGCCCGGCCCGGCACCGATACCGACAATACTCAACGACGCTGCACCGACAGCTACATTCTTCATCTGACCGTCACGACAAGAGACCTCGAACACCCACCCACATAGAATCTTGCGGCATGACGGTGTCGCCGGGCCAATGAGACAGTGTGTGCCATACAATTTCATAGAATTATGCGCCCACCGATGTTGGTGTCGGTATCGGTGCCGGGCCGGGCCGGCCAATGAAGAAACGCCCATTACAAGGTTCATAGTAACATCATCGATCAGTGGTCCTGGTGGTCCTGTTAGTTTTAGTTTGTGCACTTTTGGCCCTTATTACGGATCACCCCGATAGTTTAGTTTGTTCATACAAAAACAATTTACATCGTGTATGAATATAAACCAAAGTTATCGACATAGCTCAAATAATTAGTAAGCTAAAGTGGCAGTGGGCCGGCCATATCTCGCGAAGAACCGACAACCGCTGGGGTAAACGTGTTCTTGAGCGGAGACCGTGACTCGGCAAACGTAGTGTAGGACGCCCTCCGGCCAGTTGGGATGACGATCTGCGAAAGACTGCAGGCAGATGCTGGATGCGGCAAGCTGAAGACAGGGCGCTATGGCGCTCCTGGGGAGACCTGTGTCCAGCAGTGGACTAATATAGGCTGATGATGATGATGATGATGATGAATATAAGGTATATAATTAAATTAAGTCATTTCATCATCATTATCATCAGCCTATTAGTCCACTGCTGGTCATAGACCTCCCCTAATGAGCTCCCCTAATACCCTGACTTCAGTTTGTCGCATCCAGCATCTGCTTTAAGTCTTCTGCCTTTCGTCATCTCACCTGGAAAAGAAAACGAGTCGGTATGTTCCGAAGCTGTGTTAGACTGTTTTACTGTTACTTGGAATTGCTAATTCTAATCTAAGCATGCTTTGCGCGATAATTTCCTATTAGCCTCAGAAGCAGAACTGCTGGTGTCGGGTTAATTGTGTCAGCACTCAGCTGACGAATAGTGCGGCTTTCTCTCGGGCTTGGCGGGATGTCGCCTACTCAGCTCCGATCTCACAATGTAATTATACCTGTGCCTACACAGGGCTTCGCTTTAAACATTTGTATCACACTAATCACACTAATATAATAAATGCGAAAGTTTGGATGGATGGATAGATGGATGGATGGATGGATGTTTATTACCTCTTCACGCCAAAAATACTGAACGGATCGGGCTGAAATTTTGCGTACAGGTAATTCTAATCCTGGAATCAAACATAGGCTACTTTTTATTTCATAAATCAGTTCCCATGGGATAGAAATCACCTTTAAACGTTTAAAGAAACAACGCTTGTGAAGCCGCGGGCATAAACTAGTTGGGCATAATTTATTTTAAGGCTTTAGATGTTTTGATAAACTCAAAGATAGGGTGAGTGCAACGCAACCGGTCGATGATATAATATTTTATAAAAGTTCGAAAATGGTTCGTGTCTGTGTCGCACCCAAAATTGAATTTAAAACTTTTTTCTCAGCTTTACATAACATGGACATGATGTTCCTTGTATATTTTATTAGCGTTTCAAAGAATATATCTCAGTTGTTCCTAATTTGTATTCGGAGCGCGAGTGCGTCTGCGCCGCCGCCAGGACGCATGTCTTCATTATTGTCGTAGAGAGTTCAGCTGCCTCGATTATGGAAATTAGAAGTTTAAAGTTCTGCTTCTCCAAAAAAGCATTTTTTCAATTTAATTTAATTTTTTTTTTAATTTTTCATTGATCGGCTGAGGAAAATATTTTATAAGATTTAATTTAATGTAATAAAACTTATTTGTAAGACCTCGTCATACCGTAGGTAGATGAAAACTTACCACAATAATGAACTAGACATTATCAAGCCACTTTTTTTTTGATTACCTGTGTGGCACGGTGGGCGAAAGTCCGCCTGCGACTCAGGAGGTTGCGGGTTCGATTCCCGTCTCGGAACAAATTTGTGTACGATCTGCAGAAATTTGTTCCGTTGGTCTCGGTGTTTTCTATGTATAGTAAAAAATATCTATCTATGTAGTGTATTGTATTAAGTATATCAGTTATCTAGGACCCTTAACATAACACAAGCTCTGCTTAGCTTGGGGCTAGATAATGCTGTGTGAATTGTCCATCATTATTTATTTATTTATTAGACATCATCAAGTCACTTTTTTTTGACTACCGCCGTGGCCCGGTGGGTGAAAGTCCACTTGCGACGCAGGAGGTTGCGGGTTCGATTCCCGTCTCGGGACAAATATTTGTAAGATCTACAGATAATTGTTCAAGGTGTTCTGGATGTTTTCTATGTATAATAAAAAATATCCATCTATAAAGTGTATTGTATTAAGTATATCAGTTATTTAGTACCCATAATACTAGCTCTGCTTAGCTTGGGGCTAGATAATGCTGTATGAATTGTCCAACACTATTTATTTATTTAAGTGGCAGCACTTTTCTGTCAGTGGTTCTAAGTTTTAACCTCTGAAGCTGTCAAAACGATCACCATTCCGACCGCCGCCTCTGCCGAACATGCTTGTCGCCTACGCAATCATGACTGGCTTATTGTCCATAGCCACTGATATTACAATGAGATGAGATGAGCGTAATTGAAAAATGTCTCTGAGCTCAAAGACCCTAAGAATCTTGTTTATTATACCTTCACTGAATGGATCTTGCTTATTGCGGTGGATATTCAAGTTGTTGGGGTTTGGTGGGCATGTCGCTTTACTGCGAAGAATGGCGTAGGAATATGATTCCCACGGTCGTAGTTTAAAGGTATTCTATTCTAACCGTTTATTAACCTGCTAAAGTTAAGCTGCGAAGGAAGTTTGAACTGTGGCAAACTTATCGTATAGAGTAGGTACTGAGCGTTGATCGATCTAAAGCAGTGTGCAAAATGACGCAATGGAAGTAGGTAGGTACCTACATTTAAAATACATCTCAAGTTTGTTGTAATTAGCATAAAACCCAACAAACATATTAAATACCTAACAAAATCAACATATCTGCTTACCTATCTGTAAAACCTATTCTAAATTAGTGGAAAAGTTATGGAAAAGTTGTTAATTTCAACGAACTATTTGCCTTCAGATTAAAACAGACACCAATAAAAAAAAACAATAAAATTAAAAATTCCATTTAAACAATTATGAACCTACAAGCTTCTGCCCGCGGCTTCGCACGCTTATTTTCGGTACAATAAGTAGCCTATTATCTAAGTTAGGCTTAGTTCTAAGCGTACGCCAAATTTCATCTTGATCTGTTCAGTAGTTTTGGAGATCCTAGGTAAGAAAAATTCAAATTTCACAAACTTTCGGCTTTATAATATTTGAATGATTTAGGTGTAATAACGTGTTAACGTGTCTACAATTATAGTGCCCAGGATACGTACATAGCCTAACGCGAGTAGGGCGAAGCCCTCGAGCCGGCCAGGTGACCTTTTGCTTTACGACTAGGGAATTCAGAGATACTAGAAATAGGCCCGTTTCACACAACCTCTGCGTCATAAGCCTTGATCTCTTGGTCACTATGCAATACGCTGCGTTAATAATGTCCTCCTAGCCGAATTTCGACCACGACGGCCAGTCTCATCGGAGACTAGTCAGATGCGCAGGACAAATTATAGTGCACAAGTGTGTGCGCAAACACAGGTGCACTCTCTATACCCTCACTCTCATAATCCGATGGGACGACAGATCGACACGACCGGGGAGAGGTCAGGTGCAAGACCAACGGCTTAACATGCTTTCCGTGGCACGGGATCACGTTATGCGCTATGCAGTGCCGGACACAAAATCGTATGAAAACCGTCTAGAGTGGTCCTATAAGGCATTGTCTTTTAACTGCCTGACTGTACTCGTTTACAGGAGTTTGGAATGCGGGTACGGTACAACTGAAAAACATACAGATTACATGCCATCTGTACCCAAAAATCCGTGACCGAATTTTTTAGCTGTATTGTCGACGTCTGCGTCAGTGGTAAGGAGCTACGTCTCGGGCAGACCTGCGCTCACTAGGGTTTGTTCCCGGGAATTCTCGTCCCGGGAATTCCCGGGAAATCGGTCGGTCTCGTACCCGGGAAATTCAGCTCGAGAAAAGTCGAGACATCGAGAAGTTTAAATAAACATTTTTACGCTTAGCTTTCTTTGTAAATGCGAGGCGGCAGCGGCATCCTTTGACAGCACGGCTCGTGTCTGTCGGTATCCTTTGTTTTTGCCGACAAACGCAAGCGCGACGCGGCCCCAGTTGTATTTTGTTCATTCGTGTTTCAACTCCCGCCGTGTTCGGATCGGACGGATCATAAACCCAGCATAGTGAGTGTATTTACTATTTAGTGACGCACGAGTAATAGAATCGCAGAACAAACAGGTAAGTATTGTTATTATTTATTTAAATAGTTCAAGTGTTTGTTTTGTTTTGTAAGTACTTTTGTATTACCAAAATAAGAATTAATAAGCAGGCTTAAAGACAGTTATATTTTTCGTATTAATAGTAGATAGATATCTCTTATTTAATTACATTAAAACTGCCAAAAATTGTGATACCATACCACCCACATAGTGAGATTAGTTATGATTAGTTATGATGAGAAAAATTATGATTGTTTTTAGTTAAGATGTTTGTTTTAAGCTGATTGTTAACAGAGATTTTGTTTTTTATTAAAGATTAGTGAGATTAGTTATAATAAGAAGAAGTATGATTGTTTTTAGTTAAGATGTTTGTTTTAAGCTGATTGTTAACAGAGATTTTGTTTTTTATTAAAGATTAGTGAGATTAGTTATAATAAGAAGAAGTATGATTGTTTTTAGTTAAGATGTTTGTTTTAAGCTGATTGTTAACAGAGATTTTGTTTTTTATTACAGATTAGTGAGATGAGATTAGTTATGATAAGGAGAAGAAGTATGATTGTTTTTAGTTAGCAATTTTGTTTTGAGCTGATTTTTTATTGAGAACTTGTTTTTTTTGTTAAAAATTAAGTTGATTTTTTTCATGTAAAATAAACACAGTTAAATTAAAGACTCTTTTTATTAATTAAACAAAAATTTAGACGTATTTTATTTTTTCTCGACAACCCGAGAAGACCCGAGAAATCAGGCTCGAGAAGTCTCGACACCCGAGAACTAAAAAACCTCGAGAAATCGGAAACCCTAGCGCTCACTAGCTCACAGAGGTCGTCTTACACTTTGGGTTTTACAGCGTTGCTAATTTCATTTTGAAAACTCTAATTTCATCCGTGGTGATATCTGACTCTCTGTCAAACGCAAAGTCGCGACGGAGATGATGATGGTGCTCTAGCCTATCTTTAATAATATTTGTATTTGTATTTATTTCCATCGTAGGTACACTTGTTGTTACACTTGATTTCGTTAGGTACATTCTATATTTTATTCTTAAACAATAACACACATGTATTTCGCTGTAGGAAACACCATAAGGTACAAAGAAAAAAAAATCAGACAGACATGACTGAGAAAAAAAAAAATTAAAAATAATTGATTATGATCAAATAAATAATTAATTAATTAATTAAAGGGCATGTCAAGGTATGCTGATGTATAAGGGCATTGTCAAACTATACTAAAAATAATGTACAATATTACAAACATAATAAACTAAGAAAATAATAATGATACAATGTCAGAAATTAAATAATTTAAATTAAATTTACATTTAAATAAAGCTGCTGTATAAGGGCATTGTCAAAGTAAGCTAAAACATATATAAAATAATGGAATAAGAATAACTAAACAATGTCAGAATATTAATCGATTTAAATATTTGCTGCTGTAAAGGGGCATTGTCTAATCAAAATAATAATGTCAATAGGTATAAAATGCATGTCAATTTAGATTGTACCTATAAAATTACTACTTTAATAACATGTATAGGTGCTTATTTAAGAGTCCATTTGAATATCCTGACCTCGTAGTTCTTTTTTATGATATTTTGTACCCAAAAACCTGATATTATTAAACTTATACACCAACATTGCATTTAATTTTTTACTACACCTTTCCCTATAATGTTATATTGCACGTAAAATTTTCCAGCCCCTTTTTGTTAATTTGATGCCATGTTAGTATCTTGCCCCGCTGTGCGTCGTTGCTTGTTATAGGTCTGCAAGGAACATTAGCTTATACAAAATTACATTTGGTATCTATGATTCCTACAACTAACCTACCTCGGTACCAGACACATAAATCTAAATATTTCGATTTCTGTGGTACCAGAGAAGAAAGAAAATAACTGATAATGTGAACATGCCTTAAGTTTTAGGAACATGGTTATTGCTTTGCAGTATTGACATTGCATTTGAACGTATAGTAAAGCTAAGGTACTGCCAATGTCGGTGATCACTAGAGATTCGATATTCGGATGTATCAGATCTGTAGTGATCACTTTCAAGTCTCAACATACGCAGCGATAAAAAAATCGGTAAGCACCATGGAGGCGTAAACACTATATTTTTGTTTTTTGTAAGTGACAAAAAATACTACTGACATACTTTTTTAGTTAATGGTTTAATCGGGTATTTATCGCGTACCTTTTGTTATTATATCCCCGAAGGAATGGGGAAATAATAACAAAAGGTACGTAAGGGAAATAATAACAAAAGGTAAATAACAAAAGGAACCATTGTTAACAAATCGCGAAAGTTTAAAAGTTTTATGTCTGACATTCTTTTTATCGCTAAAGTGACTTTTATTTAACCCATACAATAAATAAATAAAGCTGAAAATTTTCACACATGATTATCTAGCCCCAAGCTAAGCAGTGCTTAAGTTATGGGTACTAGATAACTGATATACTTACACTAAATAGATAGATATTTTTTATTATGCATAGAAAACATCCAGAACACCCTGAACCAATACCTGAATTGCGCGACGTTTTGTCAACGCACGATCTCAAGCACCATTCGCATTTGACACGAGGCGGGAATCGAATCCGCAACCTCCTGCGTCGCAGGTGAACTTTCACCCACCGCGCCGCAGAGGACGTCAATTAAATTTCAATTAAAGTTCACTCGGGTTATTTTTAAGTGAAAGTGATATTTTTCAAGCTAAACCTTGACAATCAAAGTTCATTGAATATTTTTATAACACAGCAATTATCGGTTTACTCTAGAAAGGATTGTTGTCGCCGGTCCAAGGGCAGATCCGACAGCTGTAATAAAATCCGCTCGTTAACTCTCACTAGTCCATGGCTGAAAGCTCTGTGGGAACCGATGGACACAATTATTCTCATTAAATTGCGAAACTGTGCCGATATACACAGTTAAAATGGGTTGGTAATATTGATAGAGATGAAAAGAAGCTTTTTAAGTGTTACATAAAAGCAGTTGTACTTTTAGTGAAACTCTAAAACATTTAGCATCAAATACCTATAAAAAAAATATCCACGAAAGAACAGCCGAGAGGCTAAAACAGAACCAAAAAATGTACGCTTGTTTCTAAAATCTGTCGCCCTGTTTTGAGTGACAGATTTCATGAGCAGTATCAACTAGCGATTTCGTTGATAGATGTCAAAAATATGATTCACAAGCTTTTAAATTACTAGCAGAGTCTTAGCGAAAAGCAAGCAGTGCCATTATGAGAAAGAAGTTGACGGTTTCATATCTTGTGTAAATAGACGATCTATGTTTGTTGTAATCATACGAAACGCAGTATTGTGTAAATTATCTGTAGTCAAGCTCTCGTAGATGGGAAGTTCTTTGTAGGTGTGGCGCCTAAGGCCTCCTACGCACCTCTCAGCTTTCTGGAGTTCGTTTCTTGCAAAGCTTATTATAAGCTGCCTGGGATTTGTTTGCCTGTTATTTAGTTAAGTGTTAATTTTAAAATTCTGTTTGAAACACATTATTACTACTTCTCTAAGAGCCAGTTTTAGTTTGTTCATAAAATTTTCGAGTCTTGGTAACCTAACCTTGTCTAGGAGCTTTTGTAGATATTCGGTTTTTGTAGATGCTTTTTCTATGAGCACACGCATGTTTTTATTTCAATTATATTTTTCGCATGGTTTGCTAAAATATTTTTGTTAATGATCACAGAGTAATAAGTTCCTGTAGGTAGGGCCTGTGAAAACGCCCTGTAATTTACAGACACCTATCTAAATACGGAACTGTCTAGGAAGTCTCATTACTTGGATCATTTAAAGTAGTCTAAATACAATACATACATGTTCAATACCGCTACTAGAAGCCGGCTTTCTTGTATTTGCAGGGTTCCGTGTCGTTCAACTTGCAAAACCCTCCTGGCGCCCTGTCAATCTATACTTAATATTAAAAAGAGGAAAGATTTGATTGTTTGTTTGTTTGTATTGAATAAGCATCGAAACTACTGGACCGATTTGAATTTTTTTTACCATTAGAAGCTCACATTATTCCTGATGAACATAGGCTACTTTTGACCGCGGGAAAATGATTCATTCCTACGGGACAACGGGTTATAGGACAAAGGGTAGTAAGAATGCAGCTAGTAGTTAATAAAATTATGTACTGTACATGTCAAATCACTTGTTTTTCTCAACTTGACACGTAACAAATGGCGGTCCCATTACGTAGGTCAACTTGTCCGATTTGGCCAATTGTCGATTTGATTTGCTGCATAACAAACACACTTTTAACGACGCGTTGGTACCCACCCAAACTTAAATCATGATTACTTTAATAATTCTAGAAGTGCGACTCTCACCTTTATAATGAGACGAGTAAACGCTAGTTTTCGTCCAACTCAAATCAAGACAGTCTGTCCATGGCATGTTAATATTTACCGTTTCTAAAACTTCATAAACATGACTTGTTAGCGTGGCGATAGTGCATTTACAATGTTTGTATGATCATGACCAAGTTTGTCGACATTATCGGAGCTTACAAAACGAGCTGGCAAAGCTTTAGTCATAGCTGTTGAATATTATTGTGGTTACAAACACACGGTTGCTTGAGTCGGGCCAACAAACCAGAATTTACACAAGCTAAACTTACACTTTTATGGCCTAAGCCGCACATTTCATACATATCATACATCACAGAAACATGCGTCCCCGCGCGTAGGTGCGGGCGAGATGCAAGGTATGGCACACCGAGTCCCGCAGTGCCGTGCGTGATTTTGGAAGGGCTTGAATAAAATGAGTCAGAGCCGCCGTGAATCCACAAAACGCAACTACGCGCGTGAGTGCGTAAAAAACCCGCACGATGATGCAGATCTGCACTCCCACAAGTACGCGCGTAGGTGCGTCGACACGCAACATGCAGAGTGGTGCGTGGCAGTCTGTTAACCGTATAAATTTTAAAGATGCACCCTATTGGGCACTGCAGTTATTTTGCTTGGTGGCTAATGTACATTTTATGTAATTACATAATAGTACACAATTAAACAAAATAAAAAGCCGCCCCACCACCGAGGATGGGCAGTGAATGCGATATATTAAATTAACATAGTTACCTACCCTTTAGGAATAATTGAAACTATAGAAGATTATCAAGAAATTTAACTTTTAGCCAGGTACTTACATATTTTTATCGGGTGCGACATAGTTCGAGTTAGAAATGCGAGTATGACCTAGCCTAGTAGGAACGTCTTTTCAACCATGTATCACACTAATAGTCATCGCAGGCCCTCAACGGTGGAATATTATAAAGCAACGAGAATTTCTTGTTCATTTGACGACGGCGCATTGAAGTATTGCCTCTGGCGCGCTAACAAGATGCCACCCTCATTGCACGGAGACGTAAAACTTTACTTTAGCTTTATTTTTATTGTTTTCACAACAAACTTTTCTTTAGAACTACATGTACATCTGCAGCCTATACCAGTCCACTGCTGGAGGCATGCCTCCCCCTGATAAGCGCCTTATTGACCTTTGTATCATGGGGGTAATGCCTATAATCCCCACATGGGCATGCAGGTTGGGTATCGCAGTTTGGTGGTTTCTTTTCAAGACCAATCATTTCGATTTTCTGACGATCTGAGCTTTTTAGGATTTTGAAGATGAATCAAACCTGGCAGAACTGTAATAATAATACCAGCGGCCAGTCTCATCGGAGACTATCCAGATGCGCAAGACATATTATAGTGGACAAGTGTGTGCGCAAACGTAGGTGCATTCTCTATTACCTCACTCTCATAATCCGATGGGACGACAGATTGACACGACCGGGGAGAGATCAAGCGCAGAACCAACGTGCTTTCCGAGGCACGGCAGTGTAACACCGCCAACTTCCTGACTCCGGGCTGCTACTGTGAATTTTCCTTGCTAGAAAAAGCCTTATAATAACCATTGGTCTGACTCGGGATTCGAACCTAGGACCTCATAATCAGTGGTTGAACAAGCTGACCGCTAGAAAAACGAGGCAGACTGGCAGAACTGTAAATAATAAGTTTCAATTACTTATTTATTGTTCATAGATTATATAAAAACCATTTCATAACGCATTGCTTACGGTTCATACGCACATACCATCGGCAGTATTTTCACCATCACCTCACTGCCTATCTGAATATCATCTCAGATCTTAATCTATCAACTGTCAACTTCTGAAAAACTGGTTATGCATGTCCGGTAAATAATTTAGTCTGGATTTGCTTGTAGAAAATACTAGCAGTTCATTGCACATTTGAAAAAGAAAAATGTCATAATCACGGAGAAAATTCTGAGAAACAGGAAATGCAGTGGACTGCGAGTTGTTTTTGTAAATTAATGTTTTAAAATGCGAAAAAGTTGACGTCGTTGCATCAAAAGTACTAACAGAATTATCAGGTTTTGTTAATGGTGGGTAGTTTATCCAGTTTTTACAAGATAACTTACGAACGAGAAATTTAAGACTGAAGTTTTAGTCACGTAGATTTCGCGATAACGTAACTTTTAGTAGATGAGAGCATTTTCAGAGAGTAGGGTCTTCCATAACCCACACATTGTAAAATCTAACGAAACCTCAAAATAAAGAAAACATAAACTTACTATAAAATGGTCGTAGACATAATTAGTAGGTAATTCGTGTTATTTTCTTATTATTTTAGTCTTATACAAAACCTACCTATGTTTACCGTAATAATATATTGTACTAAGCTACATTGTTAAATCTTGAAAGAAAAGAAATTAATATTTATGTTTTATAAAATACTAATTTATGTCCGCGGCTTCGCACGCATTGTTTCTATGGAAACGTTTAAAGGTGATTTCTATCCCATGGGAACTGATTTATACGATAAAAAGTGTTTGATTCCAGGATTAGAATTACCTGGATGCAAAATTTCAGCCCGATCCGTTCAGTAGCTTTTGCGTTAAGAGGCAACAAACATCCATGCATCCATCCATCCAAACTTTCGGATAATGATAACACTTGAAATAACGAAAAAATTACAAAACCGCAAAAGTTTTCGAATGCAAAAGTTTCTACGCGGCTGGTGCTGTAATATGTAGGTACTATTACAGCATAGGTACACAAAAGGTTTCTATTTCTATATAAATCTACGGTGTTTTTCGTATTCTAGCCCGGAGCTACACTCATAGTGCAAAGCGTGCGTGACCAACTCTGTGATAGTGGGTAAGATAGCCGCGGGGCCCGCCGCACGAGCGGGCTAGATTTAAGATTTTGTTTATTTACCGCCAGGGCGAAAGGCCTATTCTTTTGTTCGATCAATGGTTTTATTATTTTATTTTTATTGTTAAAACAAAATCAACAGCCCATATGTCTAAACATTATAGTCTTGTTTTATTTTATCTCTGAATGTTACGGATGAAATAAATTAATAAATAATACTGGACGTTTGATAGCATTAAATACTTGATTAATTAGTAGTAATGCTCTCTCTGGGTTGACGATATCACCAGGGTCGCATGGCTTACGTGGATACGAGAAAAGGTTGGGAAAAGTGAAAGGAGTAATATAGTCCATATTACCCAGCAGTACGTGATACCAGGCTAGAATAATTATGACTACTATTACACTAATATTATACATGCGAAAGTTTGGATGGATGGATGGATGGATGGATGGATGGATGGATGGATGGATGGATGGATGGATGTTTGTTTGTTACCTCTTCACGCCTACTTTTTATCCCATAAATCAGTTCCCATGGGATAGAAATCACTACTTTTTATCCCATTAATCAGTTCCCATGGGATAGAAATCACCTTTAAACGTTTCCATAGAAACAACGCGTGCGAAGCCTCGGGCATAAACTAGTGCTCTATATAAGTGTGTTTATGAAACGGTTTCGTTATCTATTTATTTTTGTGATCAACATCTCTGTTGAGCAGGTTCGGGGGTAATAGTAATTTGCATTTTCTTTTTAATAATGTTTTTGTAACTAACCAAATCAATAAGCCAGTAGGACATTAGAATAAAACTTTTTAACAAAAAAAATTTAACGCCGAAAAAACTGACAAGCAAAAAATAATAAACCTTTTTATTTGAACTTAGTAGTTACTAAATAGTTAAATAGTTAATTAAGAACTTAGTTGAGTTCTTAAACTAATGTTTAAATTATGTATACCTAAGTAATTTCGAGTCGGCGCCAAACAAGCAAATTAATTCAACAAAAATCGAATATAAAACGCGTTGCGGTCGTTTTTTACTGCAATTTTTTATTGCATACTATCTCAATACCTAGTTTGTGCAGCATCCAATGTACTCAACAATATTGATCCAGGACAGTGAATGTCCGCGTGATCTAGATGATTTGCGCGTGATTGTGTTGCGCACGCACGTTATGTCAGGGAGCATCATTATCTGAATTGTGTAATGCCATCAAATTATTGCTGAACCATCACTAAGTTTCTTTGTTTTGGTGTATTTATTTCTGAAGGTTTTGGCATTGCTATCTCTAGCTGTTTCAAGCTCAACTCGGGACTTGTAAAAATAACATGGGGCAATGCAGCCAGCCGTCTTGGGGACGCTTCCGACTGGTATTGATATGGATCAGTTGAGCTACCTGTAGATTGTTTGCAACAGTCTGCAGTTAGCTCAATTGTTTCAATTGTACATATATACTAATTATATTATTATTTTCTTTGAGAATAAAGGCTTCTGCCTTTATAACATTGCCTTTGGTAGTATTTCAAAACTTGCTATACCGCATTGATACCTTTAGAAGTGTCCTAGAAAACATTATGGATGTAAGCGGGTTAACTACGAACCTTATTTGTGTTGGAAGAACACCAAATTTTCATCCCTTAACGAGGGACATCTTCAGGGTATCTTCTACTCGCGCGTCTAGAACCGCACTCACTCTGAAGATATCCCTCGTTATGGGATGAAACGTTGGTTTTCTTCCAGCACAAATAGGGTTCGTAGTTAACCCGCTTACATCCGTAATGAATTCGTCAAAATATGATAGTTTTTGTCCTAGAATAGGTACTAGGTATTCTCTAAAGTTATTTACAACGGGATATTTACCATGATTTGAGTTTTGAGCTTTCCAATATTTCGGCACAATTACATGCGCCACGATGGATTTAAAAGATTTACTAGGACCTAACACTACAAAACACGGATGCAAGAATACCTAGTAACTAGATATTCTTGCATCCGAGTTTTGTAGTGTTGATTCTGCCTTGTTTTTGCATGTAAATTTCCCTTTGTAAAATGGACACAAGTTGTTAATTCAAGCGAACAGTATTTTGTAAGCGCAGTGCGTGCGATGATAAGTGGGTAAATTAACACTAATTAATGCGAACAACGTTACTGCAGATGCAGTTTCGTTGCTTTCCTTTTAGCTGCTGGAATAATTAAAAGCTAGAAAATCCAGATTACAAGCTTAGGCAACTTTAAAAACTAAAATCGTTTTTATAATCATCACTCTTATTAGGTAAAAATGCGAAATGATAGATGGTCAAATGTTTGGATGTTTGTTACCTCTTCACGCCAAAAAGAATAGGGCTGAATTTTCGCATAAAGCTAGTTCTACATCAGGCTTAACATATTGGCTTTTTGTCCATAAAAAACTGTGCGAAGCCGCAGGCAGAAGCTGGCCTTACATACAAATAAGATCTTCTGGTAAGCCTATTACGATAAGACTACTCAGCGTACTTTTTATCGGAATAACAGATGGTTAATGGTTATTCACAAATGATAATCGCGTACCCACCTACAAAAAATATCTTGCAAAAAAGTAAGTGGGTGTAGATATATGTGATTCCTATGTAATGAAAAATTACCTCTTCAATAGAGCCTGCCTCAAGCATTTGTTGCTGCAATCTACGGGAGATTATCGAGATTCTCGCGCTACGTGGGTGGGTTTGCACTTGGAGAAACGCACTCTGTTTGTAGTATTTCACTATAGGTAGGTAGGTAAATGTTTATTTGAATTTACACTTTGAGAGGCTGATCTATGTCCAGCGATAAATTGGTGCAGGCTGATGATAATTATGACACACTAGCAGCGCCTCGCGGTTTCACCCGCGTAATTCCCGTTCCCGTGGGAATTCCGGGATTAAATACAACCTTTGTGTTATTCCAGACTATAATATATCTCTGTGCCAAATTTCATCCAGATCCGTTCAGTAGTTTTTACGTGAAAGAGTAACAAACATCCATCCATACTTACAAACTTTTGCGTTTATAATATTAGTAGGATTTAGCAGCAGAGTCCCTCCTTCAGTATTTTGCATTAATTTGGACCACATATATCCCTGTTCTGTCTTCCAGTGTGAATTGCCCTTTTGGCCACTTGAGTGAGTGAAGATGAGGCCTTAGGCACAATTTCCCAGAAGGAACTTATACACTCGTAATTAATAGTGCCCGAAACAGTTGGAACCATTAAAACCTTGAGTAGGTGAAGAAAGGGTCTTAGGTAGAGCACACTTTTCCAGAAGGAACTTGTACACTCGTAATAATAGTGCCCTAAACAATAAGAACCATAAGGACCAGCTCACTTGAGTAAGTGAAGAAGTGGTCTTAGGTAGAGCACACTTTTCCAGAAGGAACTTCTACGCTCGTAATAATAGTGCCTGAAACGATTAGAACCATTAGGACCATCTCACTTGAGTAAGTGAAGTAGTTGTCTTTTGTAGAGGACACTCTCCAGAAGTAACTTATTCACTCGTAATTTATAGTGTCCGAAATAATTGGATCCACTAGACATTCTGCAATAGGAAATTTAACTACGTCAAAAGTTCAATCTGTTCCTGTTAGTGGGTTGGTAACTTACCAATGGTAAAGACTGAAGAAAAACACTTTCATTAATAAATAAATAATGCTGGACAACCCACACAGCGTTATCTAGCCCCAAGCTAAGCAGATATTTTGTTATGGGTACTAGATAACTGATATACATAATACAATACACAACATAGATAGATTTTTTTATTATACATAGAAACACCCAGAACACCCGGAATAAATATCTGCAGATCATACAAGCATTTGTTCTGAGACGGAAATCGAACCCGCAAACTCCTGCGTCGCAGGTGGACCTTCGCCCGGTGCGCCACATCGGTCGTCATTACCCTTGACAAACATGCTTTTCTTCAGCTCCGTGGATTTGTGGCGCGCCCTTTCGCGCTTCGGGTCTCACCGGAGAAGCTGGGCAGTGATTGCGTTAAGATATATCGTCAGCTTCATAGCTTCCATCCAAGGTTTGTCTGCACAAAAACTAAAACTGGACCACCCGGTTTAAGTCACAGGAATTCGTCGGTAATGAAATAAATAGTTGTTAAATTGACTCTGTAATATCCGGTCTCGATTTATTCCGACAAATTTAACACATACAGTTAAGTAGAAATAAAGCTGCGTGTAAGTACAGTTAGTGGTAATAAAGTTTATAGGCCTTTTACCGCTAAGTTGTATTAAATATCCGCAGCTTTTGTTCGACGGCTAGCCTAAAAACGCGAAAAGATTCCCATGTGTGTCCAAGATACGATGCTCCATAAAGAAAATCAAATTTTTTTCATGAGCACACCATACTGCCACAGCTGAACATACTTCACCAAACAAGCGGCTTTTACCTAAATAGTCCACAGCTGGACCTAGGCCTCCTCTAATGAACGCCATAGCGCCCTGTCTTCAGCTTGTCGCATCCAGCATCTGCCTGCAGTCTTTCGCAGGTCGTCATCCCACCTTGCCGATAGGCGTCCTACACTACGTTTGCCGAGTCGTCGTCTCCATTCAAGAACACGTTTATCCCAGCGATTGTCGTTTCTTCGCGAGATATGGTCGCCCAGTTTCTTAATATATCTGATCCCAAATTTATTCTATAGAAGGTACTATACTTAAATCATTTTATTCTTGTTTCCTTTTAAAACAGCCAAGTTTCTAGTCCCGTTTGTATTTGTATTTGGCAGAAACGTTAAATCTAGCCAAAAATGGAAGTGTGTCCTGGCAACACTATAACACAAAGGGGTATGGAATTTAGCGCATGCGTGCTAGACAAGGCATCTCTCGGCACAGGTATGGGAGACAAGCAAATTAATGGAAGTCTTATTTCAGACCAAGACGATGGCCAAAGATTTGGTTCAAGCGCATTGAACTTTTCTTTGTGTGCCTACTCTATAAAAAGTTTGGTAGCACTACTATACTATCTGCCTATCCTTAAATGGGGGATTATTAAAATAATCCTGAAAAAATCGACATAAAAAGTATGATTGCCCACACTTGCTGACAATAATGGAATCGAATGCTTTAATTATTAAATTTTATTCTCCCTCAACTTTAATAATTTACGCAATTTACATACAACAAGCTGTGTGGATTGTTCAGCAAGTACTGGATTTAGTTATGCAATTTACTGTATTCTAGACCAGACAAAAACTGGCCATGCGAGAGGGATAAGTAAATTTAAGACGGATTCAGAACAGGAACTAAATACTATTTATGTCTTCTGCTTAAAGACAGATATAGATAACTAGTCAAATCAAGATTTCGTTGTATTTCTATTTAGGCTTACAAGCAGAACGTTTAGATATGTACTCCAAAAGATACTGAGCCATAAGTGCCTAAATTTATTATCAAGCAAAAGTTTAGCATTTCTAGTCTCAGAAGTAGCTATGACATGCACTTCTGTAAACAGCCATGAGTCACCGATTAGACTAAATGGAACGCATTAATCTAGTGGCCCATTGTCACCGCAAGTTTTATGAGCCCAGTAAGTGCTTCAATTATGGCCATTGGTGCGGACAAAGCTTTTGAAAGTTTGTCAACTCAACTCAAAATCTTTTCATTTTTATAGAATCTAATAGAACCTTTTAAAAGTTTTTTAACTGAACTCGTAATTAAATCAAAATCTGATTTAATTTTCATAGAATCTAATCAATATGATATGATGTTGTCGGCAGTTGCACTTTATCTCGAAAACAGGCAACAAAGTTAAAAATAAAACGTCAAGTGTGAGTCGGACTCGCGCACTAAGGGTTCCGTAAGACCTTGTGTCTTGCCAAATTATCATGATTCTAGGTCAATGGGAAGTAGGTACCCTGTAGGTTTTGGTCCATGGTGAGAGTCAAAAATGTTTTTTTTTCGTGGATACACTACAAAGTTACGGTTTTAGGATTTTTCCCTTTACTTGTGCTATAAGACCTTGCTGCTCACCAAATTTCATGATTCTAGGTCTACGGGAAGTCTCTATAGGTTTTGTGTGTATGTGATTCCCTTGGAAATTATAAAATATTTGGACATAAACGGCCGTAACTTTTGAGTGCGTTGACGTCAATTTCAACTCGATACGTCCACGTGTTCCTGAGAAAAGAGGGTTGACTGACGGACAGACAGACATACAGACAGACAGACGGACAACAAAGTGATCCTATAAGGGTTCCTTTTTTACTTTTAAGGTACGGAACCCTAAAAACGGCATAAATATTTTTTGACAATACTACGGCTCTGCTTACCTTGAGGCTAGATGATGCTGTGTGGATTGTCCAGCATTATTTATTTATTTCAACCAGGCTTTGGCCGTTCTACTTTTATATTCGAAAACTATGACTGCCATAGGAATAGGACGTTACATTTCAAACTTGTTTTAATCTAACGTTAAAGTTATAAGGTCAGCAAGTTTTTGCTACTAACAGGTGGATGCCGTATCTAATGCAGGAATGTATTAATTATTTTGTAATTACGTAAGTGGCTAATGGAGGTTGTGGGCTTTTTAGAAGCTTTTAGAAAATTACTTCTTTCTTACTACATCTTGTCTCCGTTAGTTTGAAAAACCTATCACAGCTAGCTTAAAGCCAAGGTAACTTTAAAATTATAACTTACAGTCAAACCAACTTTATTTATAAGAATATAAATAGCAAAGAGAACGTACAAGTCGCTAGACCTGTCTATTTCTATATTTACATTACAGAGCTGTGCTCAGTCACTATCATCATTGATTTACTTTTCTTGTCATGTCCCGTCTGTTATTTATTCTATGGCCACCTGGAGCATTGCCAGATCCTGTTCTTTAATGGCCACATCCTCTGCTTTATTGACTTTCGCGTTTCTTCCTCCCAGATTGTTTTGTATAAAGCGTATTTTATTGCGATTGGATGATTTTTATTGCTGTTAGGCTGTTTATTTATTTATTTAATAGGAGGCGTAGCTCACAGCTTATTCTGATTTAATGAAGTTTGTTGTTTCATCTTAATTTGAATCTCCCCTAAAATGCAAGTTTGTTCTGTTAAGTAACACGAAACCTTCTAAGTTTAAACATATTTTGGTTACCTCCGTTCTATACCAATTACGTTATTTTTCATGAACCACACCCAATTCTGCTAAACTGATCGCACAGAATGGTATCGCCATAGAATGACACGTTTTGGTATAGGTACCTACTACCAGACGTAAGTAACTACAAATGGAGGGACGCGAATCTATCCGTGCAAGTAACACCACACACACTTGGATCTGAAGTATCTTTAATTAGGTCATATCTCAATGGTGCCATACCCCTGGGGGTATAGTGGGTCCGCAGTGTCTTTAATCTAAGGCTGTTAACACACTGCCACGCATCACGCTGCATCTTGCGTGTCGACTGCGCGGTTTCTATACAAACGGAGCTCCGTTTGTATAACAAATTTTTGCAAGATGCAGCGTGATGCGTGGCAGTGTGTTAACCGCCTAAGGATTCTACGTGACGATTTTGCGACGATACCATCGTCATATTGATGCGAATTATTTACAAGAATTGAATCCCAGATTATCATTCTGCAGTAACTCTCAGCTTATCCCACATATGGCTCGTATTTCATTTGACGACCTCCGTGGCGCGGCGGGCAAAGGTCCGCCTGCGACGCAGGAGGTTGCGGGTTCGATTCCCGCCTCGGAACAAATTTGTGTACGATCTGCAGAAGTTTATTCCGTTGGTCTGGGTGTTTTCTATGTATAATAAAAATATCTATCTATGCAGTGTATTGTATTAAGTATATCAGTTATCTTATCTAGTACCCATAACACAAGCTCTGCTTAGCTTGGAGCTAGATAATGATGTGTGAATTGTCCAGCATTATTTATTTATTTATTTATTTCATGACTTTCGATATAAAGTGTATTTTCCCTTACAGATGTGGCGACGAGCGCGGTCGGCGGCGCGGCCACTGGCGTCCCGCTCTCCTGGGAGCCGTTCTACTGCGTGCTGCAGCAGGACCGGCGGATCCTCACGGCGTACACCAGCGAAGAACTCGCTGTAAGTACCTTACCTATCTCCTCAACATCAAACAACAACCACTGATAAACTTGCCTCTTTCAAACAAAGGTGACGCACGTTACCTACCTATTTAGTTTAGAA
The DNA here is from genome assembly GCA_949316285.1 of Eupithecia subumbrata. Taxonomy (NCBI): domain Eukaryota; kingdom Metazoa; phylum Arthropoda; class Insecta; order Lepidoptera; family Geometridae; genus Eupithecia; species Eupithecia subumbrata. The sequence goes on from OX438648.1 coordinate 4,633,749, forward strand.
TTATGTTCTTTTGCTAAGGTATGGAGTGGATTTTGGTTCCAACCATCTCCACACTAAGATCGATAGGTATGACGAGACAGAATAGATATTCAAATGGAATACAATTTATTGTAAATACTAGTTGTATATTATTCTTTATTTGATTGTAATTTTCTTTGTGCATGATGTGATAACTGACTGGGCACAGATAGTCCATGAGTATGTAGAAGCAGTTGATGGGATAAATTACACGCTAATGATGCTCAGAAACAAAGGATGAGAAAACTTATTATATCGCATTCACTGCCCAGCCTCGCCACGTAGCGGCGCTGTCCCACATGTGCGTCTTGGGCCATGAAAGTGTTAACCCATCAATGGGATCCAGCATGCTTATCGCTGAAAGTAAGGTTCTGCCAGACCCGCCGCCGTAATCACCACCATTGTTGTGAAACTATTCGTAGTCGTAATTTTTTTAAAAATCTGGTGCTTTTGTCTTTTGTTTTGTTTCACAATTATCCACGCTGACGTCACAAATCCAGACGTCCAGCATACGAAAAACAAAAGGGGATCGCGACAGCTTTTAAAAATGTATCCAACCGTAGTCCATCCAGTATAAATTCATATATTTTACCCCCGACGCAAAAAGAGAGGGGTGTTATAAGTTTAACGTGTCTGTCTGTGTATCTGTCTGTGGTATCGTCCCAAATGGTTGAACCGATTTTCGTTTAGTTTTTTTTGTGTTATATATAATTTTATCTCTTAGCAATGTTTAATAAAAATCTGTCTGGGAGTTTTTAAAATTTTTAATATTGTTCTTGTTTTGTTCTTGGGCTTCATTGTGTTGATCGGGGAAGTTTATAAAACTCGACAGTCTATAAATCACGTTAAGTCCGGTAATGCAACATATAAGTACGGTCGGCACATAATTCAATAGGTTAATCAACACATGTTTCACAATTGAAATTCAACCTGAAACTACTGAAGCTTTACAAAAAAGGAATGCAGATTGTATTAATTATCTTATTGAATTTCATTATGTCTTTGTAGCAATGTTATTAATTCGGGGTTCCGCAGTCGAATGCAATGAGACAAACAACTTCATGGTCTCTCCAACGTTTCCATCTGTTCGTTTGACTTGGTTTTTTTCCCGACATTTATTTGTAAACAAAGACAATTATGTATGAAAAGTTAAAATAAATAAATAAATAATGCTGGACAATTCACACAGCATTATCTAGCCCCAAGCTAAGCAGAGCTTGTGTTATGGGTACTAGATAACTGATATATTTAATACATTATAAACATACCTAGATACTTAGATATTTTTTTTATGATACATAAAAAACACCCAGACCAACGGAACAAATTTCTGCAGATCGTACACAAATTTGTTCCGAGGCGGGAATCGAACCCGCAACCTCCTGCGTCGCAGGCGGACCTTCGCCCGCTGCGCCACGGAGGTCGTCAAAAGTTAAAAAATACTGATAAAATAACAGAAAACAATAAGGCATCAGCAAATCACTAAAATCTAAAACAAAAACTATGACAATGCAGAAATGTACACGGGCAGCAAAAGAGGTGCAAATTCGAGTTAGGAAACGGATGAGAGATGAATTAAATGCTGAATGATAACTGTCAAAGCCAGATTTTTTTGTCAACTTCTGTCCCGATGATAGGTACCAGAAGTAAAATATTTTCCACCAAATTCTCTTTGGTTTTGTAACACCTTTGTTTTACAAAAAATATATATTATATGTAGAATATTAGTGTGATATATAACACCGAGTATAATAACTTTAATCAAATGATTTTTTTTTTCTAATTTTTAACTCCCGACGCAAAAAGATAGGGGTGTTATAAGTTTAACGTGTCTGTCTGTGTGTCTGTGTCAGACATATGTCTGTGGTATTGTATATCCCAAACGGATGAACCGATTTTCGTTTAGTTTTTTTTTGTGTCATAGATAAATAAATAAATAAAATAAATAATGCTGGACAATTCACACAGCATTATCTAGCCCCAATTTAATTTTAGATAATTTTATCATCAGTGTTCTTGGCTATGTTTCATGAAAATCAGTCGGGGAGTTTTAACATTTTTTTATTTTGTTCTTGCGACTATTTTAAACAAGTTCATCGAGGTAGAGTAACACGCTTGCCGTTATTAGCGGAACATTTCGGTCAACTCGGGTCAGTAGATAATGATGCCTGTATATGAAGGTTTTTGCGTATAGACCGGCCAAAACCGGATGTTATTACTAAATTAGATTGCAATAGAGCATGACTTTTTTGTCGCACTATGTTGATTTGTTGCTGTCGGCACTCGACCAAGTAGAGCAGCGAATATTTTTGCTACGGATGTAGTTTTTTGCTTATAAAACAGACCTCTCTTTTAAGGCTAGGTTTTATGGTATACAAGAATAAAATTAAAAATTTAAAAAACCCCCCACAGATATTCATGAAACATGGCTAAGAACACTCGGGATAAAATGATCTAAGACACAAAAAAATTAGGTAAACGAAAATCGGTTCATCCGTTTGGGAGCTACGATACCACAGACAGATACACAGACAGACAGACACGTTAAACTTATAACGCCCCTCTCTTTTTGCGTCGGGGGTTAAAAAGAAGGAATCCGATTATTTTTTGAAATTAAGAATACTTATTCTTAATTTCAAAAAAATAGTACGACCAGACTGAAAAGAAGGCGCTTGATTTCGGCCCTTCAACTTAGAATGACATAGACTCTGCATAGACCTTGCATAGTTTGACATGTCATCCTCTATTCTTACGCAAATGATCTCAGAATTGTGTCAAACCATGATGCAGAGCCAAAAAAAAGAAGAAGAAGATCTCTATTGAGCTCATTGAGTTCTAAAGCTGGGTACTGAATTGTGTAACGGAGCGTAATGTATCCCAGCGAGCATGATACGTTACGCCGTGTACATTACATAATCTGTAAAATCTGTCTCGTTGTTCGTTGCGAGCGCCTCCTTTCCCCGTACTGACTGCACGAACGCTCGCTGTGTAACATGTTACATTACGCGCCGTAACGCTGCACAGTACATACTTTAAGGTAAATAGGAGTTTATCTTTTTTGGAAAACGCCTCTCTCTGCAGGAGGTAGATAAGATTGATCTCTGGTTGATGGTTGCTGTCTTCGGCACGCATTGTATTGTAATGAACTTTCAGACCAGTTGACCGACAACGCGTGTGATCCGTGCAACCTAAACACCCGTTTTTATCCAGTTTTGAACCTTAAAAAAATCTTATTCAATCCAATTTAGTTCACTAAACCAAAACTGTTTTTGTTACAATACTCTATATTTTTACATACAGCATTTCTAAAAAATCGGATCGACTTAAATTTTTGATCACCCATTTACCCATGTTAGGATATTCCACTGTTTGCGATTCGATAGATTATACCATTTCCCATGTTAGAATATTCCACTGTTTGCGATTCGATAGATTTATAAAATAGAAAATAGGTACGCGAAATCAGCTTGTTCAGTTATTTTTTCTGTTTTCGCCAGTCACAGCTGCTCTATTTGTTCAAATGTCAATCAAAACTTTCACGATCTTTTGGTGTGTCTTTTACGAACTGTTATTTCACAAATTGGCGAATGCCTACTTTGTTTCGTTTGTTCCGCTTTCCAACACTTCATTCAATATTTTTTTTTTGGTGATTATCCAATCTTGATACTTACCCAACCTTTAAACGATTGACTAAAGAACATGCATGTCCACTGACTTGGACGTTACTGATTGAACTATGTCCAAATTATTTAGCTCTTTAAAACTACAGCGCTGCAGAAACGTAAATTACTAACAGAAGCTGAGCTGGTTACCCAAGTAATGATTTATTTTCCCTATTTCAATCGCCGACATAAACATCAATTGAAATGTTTATGACCACCTAACCAGTCTTCAAGTTTCCATAAAGGGTGAATCTAGTACAAAGCAGTTACTCCGTTCATAGCTCTATTCGTGAACGTTTGACTACAGTTATTGACTGACTCAGCATTTTGGTTGAAGTACCAACAGCTGACGATATAAATAAATTCTATTCTCTAACCATCGCCATGTCTGCGCTACTGTAAGTTTACAAATCACTTGAGCAAAATGGACGCCTTATATTATAAGTTAGGTATGACTGCGCGTTTTCATAGGATGATGGTGAAATTCGTCTCATCGTATTTGTTCTATGAACCAAATATTGAGTCAGAAGCATGTATGAAGCCACTTGTTTCTGCCCGCTGAAACGTTTAAAGGTTATTTCTAACCCATGGGAACTGTTTGGTTGGATAAAAAGTCGAGATCGGTTTAGTCGTTTTGACGGGAAGAGGTAAGAAACATCCATTCATCCATCCAACCATCCATCTATACATCTAAACATCCAAACTTTCGCATTTATAATATTAGGTGATACACACTCTAAAATTGCGTAACTATTTAGGTTTACACAGTAAAGCTCATATATTAGTGCTTGCAAAACGAAAGGGTTATGGATAATATTAATTCAGCCTATCATCAGATAGTTTTACGACTGTCAGAATAACATTAATTTGGATTCTACTCCTAGTAGTACCTACTTGCTCGTTAGTTCATTGATTTTTTTTACTGGAGAGAGGAAGTCAGAGGAATTCATTTGGTTAGCATACTTTTGCTCATCGTGCGACAAATGTGCTGCGTGGGCGCAGGCGGCACTTCGCATAAATCAAAATTAAGTATTCCAGGCACTCGGTGGCTCGCCCTTTTGGCGCGAGTGAAGAAAGCCTGTTTGTTTGTTCAATGACTTTTATTTGCGTTTAAAAAATGCTCTTCAAAGTGCGAGAGAAAACTTGCTTATTTTTCTTGCTACAATTTCATACTGACCGTTTTTGATATATACATAGGTAGTTATTTAGCATATTATTTACCTTAATTATTTAATTTACAGACGTTTATTGGAATGACCTAATCGTTTTTATTCCTGTTAAATTCTCGTTTGGAATTATGTTTATAGAATAACGATAGCCGGCAATGTATCATCAACACCGAAATAACAGTTGCAAAAAAGGTCTCAGTAGTCCGGTTACTTAATTCAACCGGACTACTGATACATCGAGCGACTCAGTAGTCCGGTTGAGTTAATTGTAACCGGACTACTGAGACTACACCATTTTTGTGCAATATCTCTGAATGTTTTTTTACTTGGCGGTTCATATGATCAATCCATCCTTGAAATCTATCTGTCCGTTTTGAAAATTTGTATCCAGAACCATTTCCTCCAAGAAGACCAGGTCCAGAAGATTAACAATTATCATTTTAGTTGGAGACGGGAAGTGTTTAAACAATGAGAGCGGATGTATGGAGCAAGCCCCTTCCTACTCATGAAGATGAATGACTTTGGATGTATGGAATCCTGTATCTTACAAATGATCATAGCCTGTCCTAGATCTCTGGACTATCTTACTAATAGGCACTTATTAAATACGTTGCGATTTTCGTATGGAAAGTTGCGAAATATTTACTATATGCGTCGAAAGCGCAATTATGTGCATAAATACATCATCGGCCATGTTCCGTCTATACTATAGATGTATTTATTATTACAGCCACACAAAACAAGATCCGTCAAGTGCGAGTGTAACTCGCGCGCCGAGGGTTTTGAACGTTTGTCAACAAATATGTACCAAAAGTACTGGTTAGAGACTTGGCAATTTAACGAATACCTAACAATAGTAGGTACCAACCTACATTTCAGATAGATCTCTCTGCATGCTTCGGTTATATTGGTGGTTCGGTTAAGGTGGGTAATGTTAAATTTTTCGACTTTTTTCGAAATATTTCAAAAAGTATGAAAGCTACAAAAATTTGAATAACTGGTTTGAAATGTCCAAACCAATACCTTTCATTTGATACCCCACTCGGCGGGGTAGCCCCCCTTTTGAAAATTATTCCTTTTTGACCATTTTTCAAAAAGTGTTCTTTTTACAGACATCTCTATATTTTTCCTGTAAAATATAGATCCATATCTACAAACGCTTCATACATTTTAAATGGATCGCTCGGCAAACTTCGGAGATAGGGGAGGGGGGGGGGAATGGGTTTTTTTTCGACTTTTTTCAAAATATTTTAAAAAGTATGAAACCTACAAAAATTTCAAAAAATATTTTGAAATTTACAAAATGATACCTTTCATTTGACACCCCATATGACTCTGTAGGTATCTTTTAAAATTTCGGCATCACAATTTGTATGGAAAATATTCATTTTCATTTTTCATTTATTTTCATTTATTTTTCTCTAAATCTGTACAGGCGCACGAAATGTATTATTATTTTAAATTTCAAGTTGATAGCTGCAGTAGTTTTTGAGTTATTAAGGAGGGAAAAAAGGACAGACAAAGCGAGACCATAAGGGTTTTGAAACCGATCTTCGATCTTCAAAACCCTAAAAATGTAAATCCAACCAAACCACAAACATTACCTAAATCGTCCCTATAGAGTCTATGGTTTGGTTGGATTTACATTTTTTTGTGTGGCTGTAATAATAAATACATCACACTAATATTATAAATGCGAAAGTTTGGATGGATGGATGGATAGATGGATGGTTTGTTACTTCTTCACGCCAAAACTACTGAACGGATCGGGCTGAAATTTTGCACACAGGTAATTCTAATCCTGGAATCAAACATAGGCTACGCTTTATTCCATAAATCATTTCCTATGGGATAAAAATCACCTTTAAACGTTTCCATAGGAACAACGCGTTCGAAGCCGCGGGCATAAACTAGTTATGTATATAATTGCGTTTTCGCACGTACTTATTGGAAACCACATTTCATGCCTGAAATAGTTACATAAGTCACCAAAAACGAAATGGGAGATTTGTCAACAAGAAAGGATTTATATGTCATTTACTTTTGGAAAAACGGATCAGAAAGTTTGGAAACCTATGAAATTACCCATAGCAAAGATTATGTAATGTTAATTCGCGCATAGGTTTAAACGCTCTGATTTAAATTTATTACGTGTTCCCTTAATAATATTCCTTTAGTAATATAATTTTGTGTTTTTTCACGCGGCTGGACAGTCCTTCCCGGGGTTCTATGTGGAGAGTCAGGTAAGAAGTGATGGTTGTAAACTATAAATTTGTGATTGTCTGCTGTTTTGTCGTTTTTCCATTACCATGAGTGATTTAATTATCATCCTTTTTGTATTCATATTGTTTGTTTTGTTCTAAGTCGGTAATTCATCAATTAATGTTTTGTTTTCATTTATTGTTTTTTATCTCATCAATCATCATCACAAATTATTTCGGACTCATCAAGTTACAAACAAAGTAACATACGTATAGATATTCTCAACCCTATATTAATTTTTATGCACAAAATGGTTTCATGTAAACTGTTAACTTGTCATTATCTGCTGTTTTGTAGTTTTATCATTTCTATTAGTGATTTCATTATCATCCTTGTGTTGTCTTCACTGTCTTAAGTTTGGTTCGAAGTCGGTAATTCATCAATTACTATTTTATTTTCTGTTTTTTCGTATAGATATTCTCAACCCTATATTAATTTTTATGCATAAAATGGTTTTATGTAAACTGTTAACTTGTCATTATCTGCTGTTTTGTAGTTTTATCATTTCTATTAGTGATTTCATTATCATCCTTGTGTTGTCTTCACTGTCTTAAGTTTGGTTCGAAGTCGGTAATTCATCAATTACTATTTTATTTTCTGTTTTTTTTTTTATCTCACGCAACTTTTTGTTAATCAACGCTTTACCTTGAACTTATCAGGTTACACACAAAGTAACATACAGCGACCTATAAGTAATCTCAGCCATAGATTCATATTCATCTAACCTGCATAAAATGGTTTTATTTAATCTACTTCTCTCTCTCTTTTCTATAAATAGTTCACAAAAGTTGTGTCACACTTTTACTGCACACTTCCTTATTTATAACTCAAGCTACATTGTCACGTCCCTTTCTCTGTAATTTTTAATTGATCATTTCCCTGAGAAGCACAATAGTATTTTCTTTGAAGGCACATCGAGTTGTTCCTTTGTCCCGGTTCTCGGAATACATTTGGTGTAAATGGCACGGGTGATGTCATGGCCATGTGCGCTGGACCATGGCGGCGGCGCGGTTTATCCGATGTTTATTCCTTGATATCCAAATGTTTATTATATTATGCGGAGTACATACTGTGTTAGTCGAACACGTGTCTTTGAGAGTGCAATCTGTAAACGGCGGCATATATTATAGAGATTTGCTTTTTCCTGCAGCTTCGCTGTCGTGGTAGCTAGATAAATCGTAGTATGACGTAGACAAAATTCTTTGAACAAAACTATTAGTAAAAGATTTTTCAATCTGGTTAGTATTTCCTGGAGAATATGTATAATCCTTATCACAAAAACTAAAGTACTTATACTGCTTTATCTTTATATGCATAAATATTATATTTTAATTAATAAATAAATGAATAAAAATAGCTGGACAATCCATACAGCATCATTTAGCCCCAAGCTAAGCAGAGCTTGGTACCTACTATTGCTATTGCAATTCGTTCATTATTAATAACTAGCTTCTACCCGCGGCTTCGCACGCGTATTTTCGGTACAATAAGTAGCCTACTATCTAAGTAAGGGTATCTTCTAAATGTAAGCCAAATTTCATCTTGATCTGTTCAGTAGTTTTGGAGATCCTAGGTTACAAATTTACACATTTTACAAACTTTCCGCTTTTAATATTATGTAGGATAATCATTTATTTCCGACAACGTAAAAGAGTACAGCAAAAACTTTTGGTAGAAACTAATTCCAAGAACCTTAAGAATACATACCTTGTAGAATACATACATAAAATATCAAACTAAATTAGGTAAATAGGTTTTTGCGAATTTTGTGGTCTTTCAGCGACCCTATGGCGTAAAGACGAAAAAGATCATTAAAAATAAAGTTTACCTACTTCCAGTCTCGTAATGATACAAGGTCTGTGTTCGTACAACATTTGCAGATAGTTAGCTCTGTCTGTCGTGTCCCTTGAATATCGTATAACAGCCGGCGCTCTAAGTGGTACCCAGACTCAGACATCTTGAGCTATTTATGTGCTCGAAACGAGAGCTGGGACTTGGCGGGGTTATCAACAAAAACTTAAGCCACGCTAGCTGCGTTTACTGATTTTGGTAGGTATCTTCCTACTAATATCATTTAGATTTACTTTAGGTATAGCTAAAGCTATTTATATACATACTTGAAACGAAAGCTGGGAATTGGCGGGTTTATCAACAAAATCTTAAGCCACGCTACCTGCGTTTACTGATTTTGGTAGGTATCTTCCTACTAATATCATTTAGATTTACTTTAGGTATAGCTAAAGCTATTTATATACTTGAAACGTAAGCTGGGAATTGGCGGGTTTATCAACAAAAACTTAAGCCACGCTAGCTACGTTTACTGATTTTGGTAGGTACCTTCCGACTAATATCACTTAGATTTACTTTAGGTATAGCTAAAGCCATTTATATACTTGAAACGAAAGCTGGGAATTGGCGGGTTTATCAACAAAAACTTAAGCCACGCTAGCTACGTTTACTGATTTTGGTAGGTACCTTCCTACTAACACCATTTAGATTTACTCTTTAGGTATAGCTAAAACGCATATGCAGGCTACGTACCAATATAGGTCGCTAGACGCATCAAAGACAGAGCAGTAAAGATGCGAATCTGTGAAGATTCCTTCCTCTCTTGGTCGTTTCGGACGTGTGCCTTACTAGGCATATATAGTTATATAGTTAGTATAGTTTATTTAATATTTTCTGGGTGCTCTCCGAGATCTTGATCAAGAAAAATAACATTGCTTGGTGATTTGGGATAAGATTGGTTTTAATAGCTGATTGGTCGGAAAACCAGACGTTTGCCTTTTATTTAATGTGGAAACTTATGTGGTTTGCGAATATTTTTATTGATAGGCTGTGTATATTTAATTCATTGCTTTATAATTACAAGGAAGTCTGATTGTTGCGGAGAACAAGTTAGTGACCCGAGCAAGAACAACAGGTTTTAAAAATAGATAACAATAAGTTTTTATGCCGACAAAATTTTCTCGCGATTTATTTTGACGATAAATCTTTTCATTTAGTTTACGCATGGTAGAGCACTGTTTTTGTATTATCTAACTTCTCTTAGAACATGCTGTAGGCATTTGTAAAATTTATTGTACTATTTTCCATTAAAAATAATAGAATTATTGTAATCGAGCCCCAGAATGAAGAATAAAACAAGAGTGGAAATCCATAGTTTTTTGAGTCCGTTATATTTATTTGAAGTTCCGTAATCCATACTTTCCACAATTGGTCTGGTATTGAGTCATAATGACCATGTTATTACATACAATTATGTCTAGTTATGCCATAAAACGTTGTCCATTATGGTTTTAGTGTGCAAAACGGTAACAGAATCACCTGTGGTCGTTCTGCTTTCTTGACAAATTATTGGTCTGAGTAACAATGAAATATTATAATAATTATTACGGTTGTAACAAGTGAAAGGCTAATCGAGCGACAAAAGTTAAATGTTACGAGTAATCCTTGACTAAAGGGATTGGACAAAAGCTGCAGTTTTGAACAAAATTATGAAATACCTTAGTTACCAAGACTAACATTCGACACACACTAGATAAGTAAAGCCAAACAATTAAAATCAAATAAAATATGCAGGTCTCGACAGAGCCTGAACATTTGCTCCCCTTGGAGTCGAGACCCTAGGTCCGTGGGGTACCGAGGCACGGGTTTTAAAAAAAATATCTGAACGTCTGGTCGAAGCTACGCGTGACCCGAGAGCTGGTGAGTATCTGGCGCAGCGCATACAGAGCGGTGCAATGCAGCCAGCGTCTTGGGGACGCTTCCGACTGGTATTGATATGGATCAGTTGAACTAGCTGCAGATTGTTTGCAACAGTCGGCAGTTAGCTCAATTGTTTCAATTGTAAATACTTGTTCTAATTTGTTTCTATTATTTGATTATTATTTTCTTTGTGAAGAAAGATAACTGATCAATAATTATTATCTAAACAATGTAATGAAAAAGTACCTCTACCAGTAGCTATAGGTTCGAAGAAAATACATACTATACTATGCTATATATACTATACTATATTTCGTATCCAAATATCATTTGATTGTTTAGCAAAAAAAAAAAACTAAAAACGACTGCCTACCTTTTGTTTAGTTTAAAGCAGTGTGGAATGATTTGTTTAGTTTTAAGCTGTGTGGAATGGTCTTGCGAGATAAATTATAATCCCTCCGGAATATTATTTTATATGAGACCACCACGAAATCATTATCTATACAACAGCGAAAGAATTTTCAAAATCGGCTCAAAAAAAATAAATGACGGAGAATCGACGAACATACATAAAAAACACACATACCTACAGAACATAGAACGTTTTTTGGAAGTTGGTTAAAAATATTCGTGTTTTTATAAAAGTTTCAATAGCCAGGCAGGCTAAGTCTTAAGCAGCTTCTAGTTCTCAAAAAGCGCTCTACTTATGCACTTGTTTACGTAGAAACGGCTTATTTATCTGCGGAACAGGATCATTACTATTGATATTTAAGAATATGAAATGAGAATATTACGGCAAAGTGTCGGCATTGCAAAACTATTAAAATGTCGACTGCATACGCCCGTAATGAGCGCAATGTGTCATTATTACAGCCCGTTGTAGTTATTTAAGTTTACTGCCTTTATTTCCAGGTGTGATTTTAAATGGTCATTTATGTAGAATAGTGTCTTTTTTACGTACAAACTGCTGAAATGTGTCTTTAAAAACCCTGAGCCCTAATTCCACTAAATTAATCTTGCCTTTGATGAAATAAACTACAGATGACGTGTGTCAAAAGGGTCAAAGTTGAAACCTGTCTATCTATCTCTCCGTGCAAGTAGAACCGCACGCACCATCTATCTATTCTAGAGTTTCTTGCATCTGTGGACGATTCTGCGACGCTACCATTGTGATAGTAAAGCGATTGATTAGCAGAATTCGGTCGCTGCTGGCTGTACCCTTGCCGGCCGGTTTAAGTATTCCACGAGTAAGAGGGACAAAAACCATCTTTACGATTAAAATTCGGGTGTTTCTTGATTTCAATCACCTTTGGTCGCTCTAGTCTTACAATTTACTCGTTAATAAGATGTTCTAGGTGCAACGTGAAATTGTCTGAGAAATGACACTATGTAATTGCGGGTTCGATTCCCGCCTCGGAACAAATTTGTCTAATTTCTGCAGAAATTTGTTCCGTTGGTCTGGGTGTTTTCTATGTATAATAAAAAAATATCTATCAATGTAGTGTATTATAATATTAAGTATATCAGTTATCTAGTACCCATAACACAAGCTTTGCTTAGCTTGGGGCTAGATAATGCTGTGTGAATTGTCCAGCATTATTTATTTATTTATTTTTATTTATTTATTTAAATTGTCTGAGAAAATATATGAAATTAAATGAAATGCCTCTCGAACCAACCTCACAGGATATAACTTTTCGGTCTTTTGGGGACATTAGTTTTCAAAATAATGTTCAACTTAATTAGTCCTTCAGCTATTACGAGTAAGTATATTTAGCTGCCTATCTGCAATCACTGGCAGCTATCATATAATTTACTGCGTAGGTGTATCAAAGGGCCGCCGGTTTCTAATTTCATGCTTTCTCCGACCTATTTTTAGGTATCCATTACAGCATGGTACTCTCCTCATGTCAATGTTCGTTCCTGTTCCTAGCTTTTGAGCACAACTGCTGGAAAAGCTTTTAAAGTTTTTTCTCTGGTTATTTTCGGTAGAATAATTTAAAAACGTGTATACGTAAAACCTACCTCCTTTTCCCATCTGAGACTTGTTTTGAACTGCTGGTCTGCCTTTTGCTTGGTCAAATAAATAAAACAGTTGCTAAAAGAATTCGGGATCATACGTATAATTGCATGCTTATTTGTATTGTGAATGAGTACAAACTAAAAAAATATCAATCAATCAAAAACGTTTATTTGCATCTAAAACACAAATTAAATAAACCGTTACTTAACTAAAAAAAGAATACAAAATTACAATATACCATATAAATAATACTATTAACTTAGTTTTAGGTACAAAATGGTCCCAACTCAGCTTATGCAGGTGTTAAAAAAACCTGCGCTGGTTTTCTGCTGGGGCCTATGGGACCGAGGAATTTCAAATCATCAAACAATATCATCAAACTTTTACTGTTTTTCTCCACGGATAGGTTCCTGGAGCCTCTAAAGCTGGTACAGACCTGTATTACGGCGCGTAATGTATCATTCGCAGCGAGCATGAAACGTTACACCGTCTGCTAAAATCTGTCTCGTTGCTCGTTGCGAGCGCCTTCTTTCCCGTACTGACTGCACGAACACTCGCGTGTAACACGGTAAATTACGGCCTGTAACGCCGATCAGTATCCGGTTTTATGATTAGAGGCTATGGATTAGAATTTAATTCATAAATCAAGCTTTAAGATCCCCTCACACGTATCTCGACCGATGACTTATACAAGAAACAAGGAAGCTTCATAATGAGGTCACATTCGTTTAGCCTGTGAAGTTGATGCACGCGTCCATTGGTTTGTTATGCCTCTGCATGTGCTTTGAACTTGTTTTATCTTTAAACATGAGTGAAAACATAATGGATATTGATAATGGGTTTAAAATTATATTTTTAAATTTTTTTCTCTTAGTAAATTTGCTTCATTAGTGAATGTAGACGTCCATTTTAAAAGCTCTGTTTAACTTGGGCTAGATGCTGCAGTGAGAATAGTCCAGTACGTATTATTTTTATTTTTATGTGTATTGGGTTGTTTCATTGTAAATTGGATGAGGCAGATTCTTGATGTGGCAGACTCAAGATAGGGGGGCTATGGCTCTTTTATGTGGAGGGAGGCCAATTTTAATTTTTGGCTACTTATTTTAGGAAAACCATCACACTGTACAATAATGGGTGATACAATATAATACTGTAATTTATTGATATTATTTGATTGTAATATATTTGTCAATAATGATTATCGTTTCTAAAAATAATAGTTATAATAATAGGCATTATCAGGAATCCACTGATAGTTGTCACATCGCATTATATACCGCATTAAACCAAAAAACAAAATAATGATACAAAAGGTAGGAGATATCACTCGCATTAAAATTATGATACAAAAGGTAACACAGAAAGGTAAAATAATAATCATCCATGTCCAGCAATGGACGAGTATAGGCTGATTACGCTGATTATGATGATGATAATTGTAAATTGGTGTTGTAACTTAATAAACAGAGAGCTTTAACGTTTTGATTTTGGATTTGTGCTTAAATGCCATTTGGCTGTGTTGTAGAACAATAGCTAATGAAGGTAGTAATTAATTAATGAAAGATAACGTTCATCCCAGCTATGTGCAAATGAAGTGGCAGACAGAAGTAAGAGAGAGGCACAAGGACACTGTTTGTATGGTATCAAATGACAGCGAGTGCTTGGTCACGCTCCAATCTTCACCGTTCACGTTTAGACTATTTCAACAGGTTCACATGGTACCTATAGTTGACCCATTCTCAATATATAATGTTTGTAAACAACGCACGATAGAAAAAAACAAAATTTGGCGTCAAGTTTTAAAAATAATCGTCAGGATTATTGTAGTATTGCATTCTAGGAGAGACCTCAAACTGACAAGTCGTGCAAATTCTGTTCTAAAAACAACATTAGGAAAGTAATTTTTTATAGTGAGTATGGGGACCGTGTTTCCAAAAATTGTATTTTTGGTTGGCCCGAGTATCAGTACCTAAAATTTTCTTCGATAGTACAAAACATATTGTTTATTAACCTTTAAATTACAACCATCACATTTAAGTACACGCAAACAAAAAGTTTAAAAGACTTGTCGTTTTTGGTAGAGTCATTTGCGAAATCGTTTGTACTTACTTTCTGTAAGTTGACTCTAACCATTATCTATTACATTCCATACATACCATTGTAGACATTTCAACTTACAATAGCGGAAAAAAGTGATAATGATCGATTGAGCTTTTTCCTCGATTGACTCGTTGACTCATTAGAGGCATTAGCCGTGATTTGTTTCTTGTTCCTACAATCCTGCGCTGTAGCTGTGTTTCTTGTGGTAGAAAGTAACGGATGTAGGTGGAAAGAGACTTTTACTCAGTTTTACCCCCTTGTAATTTCCCTGTTCTGTGGGTAGACCATTTTACATTTCTCCCGAAGTGCCTTTTCATACGTAGGTATAGCTTGGTTTTCCGGGTAGTCGGTGCCGGGTTCCCGGTGCCGAAGTGTATGGGCGGGCACGATAGCTCTCACACGTACCGCCGTAATTTGCATACAATTCGCCGCTTAGCCGGTGCCCGGAAAGGGCACTTAATGTGCAGTGTGACTGATTAGTAAAGGTTAAAATTTAATTGATTATTATAATTTTAGGATTGCTCAGAGCAATAACTACAGATCCATTACACATAACAATAATGATGATGTTGTTTCACCAGTCACGTGTACCTCTAAAACTCTGTGTATACCTACTTAAATTGTGTTGGAATATTTTTCATCACAAAATGTACCTAGTCTTTTAAGCCCGTATTCACTGTTACCTCGCCACAGATGCTCTTCAGAAACCTAGTGCGAGGGACAGAGCTCTGCTAAGGTACAGCTACATATAGTCTCGATATCGTCTCGAGTCTATTAAGTGGTATGTACCTATATAACTTTTTGATTTGTTTTTCTTTTTTTTTCATTCAGAAGTAGAATAAGTGTTACCCACGTGACCGTGATGTCTCGGAACGCCAAACTGGCTGTCTAACTAGCATAAGGGTTAATGCAAGCTTTATTTTTGTATTATTCTTAAGCTACGTTTCTGCGGTAACATTTACCAAGTAGCGACGAGGTGGGCACGGTAACTGCCGAGTAGGACGTAAGTCGGTGTGCCGGCTTGAGAAGTCACATAGTCGAGATTCCTCTGTCGCTATTATATCATAATAACGTAAACGTTGAGCTAGTAATTTAACAGATAGTGCAAGGGAAAAGTTAAAAGTTTATGCTCTAAAAGATTGTTGCTGTTCTACTTTTATAAGAATCACTGATCTACCACATTACCATAACGTCAGATTTCATAGAATTAGATTTTAATACAGTGATTACCAGTGATTATGGCAAAATCGGCTAAAATCGTCTATTTTTGTAGGAGGCACGTGCAGCAGTGGACATAATGTGGACATAAATGGTCTACCTCATATCTAAATCATCACCATCAGCTCACATTATGTCCACAGCTGCACGTACCTCCCACAAATAAAGACGATTTTGCCGTAATCACTGGTAATTATTGTTAATAAATCTAATTCTATGAAACCTGAAGTTATTTTTCGTTATAATTATTAATTCATTAAGTTAGATTTAATAGAAACAAATAAAAATTGAAACAATTGAGATAACTGCAGACTTAGTAATTTAATGATTTCAGATTTATTTATTGCCTATATTATACATTATTACAGAGTTTTAGCTTAGGTGGTAATTAGGGGTAAGTACTAACCCGTAATTAGCTTAAAGGTAAGACATGTACCCTGTAAGGGCGCAGCAATTTATCTAAAGATTATAATGTGTGGGTAAAAAAACTATTTATTGCTAGAAACACAGAAGTCGGAAAATATAGGCAATGGGTAGTTAAAAGGTAAGCCATAAACAATTTCTGTAGTAGTAACTTATCAAAATCAACTCATCCGGGACCAACCATGATGATATGGCGTCAATGGCGTAAATAACACGATTCAAGCTCCTATCCTACGATATGTAAAATAATGACCGATGCAACGGTAATCACGGCTTTATACGGCTTGTAACTTTATGATTATAAAGCGCTTATAGACTGGTTGGACGTTGAGGTTTATCTGAGTAAGCCAGGCGGTAGGTGTGTGGTGTTTCGTAACATCTGTATTGAGAAGTTTCTGAACAAAGCTATGAACACATTTATTTGTTTAATGCAATACCACAGAAAAAACATGAAGTACAATACATACAAGCTGTTTAAAATGTTTATGTAACCAGTAGTCCTTAGCAGGGCATGGTGGTTGGTTTAATAATGTTTCAAAAAAATCCCATTGGCACTCAAACGTGCACTGATGAAACTTTTTTTTAACCCTCGACGCAAAAAGAGAGGGGTGTTATAAGTTTAACGTGTCTGTATGTGTACCTGTGTATCTTTCTGTGGTATCGTAGCTCCCAAACGGATGAACCGATTTTTATGTCATATTTGTATTTGTATTTATTTATTCCATTGTAGGTATACACTTGATTTCGTTACATTCTATATTTTATTCCTATTTAAACACACTCGGGATAAAATTATCTGACCCAAAAAAACTAAAAGAAAATCGGTTCATCCGTTTGGGAGCTATACCACAGACAGATACACAGATACACAGACAGACACGTTAAACTTATATCACCCCTCTCTTTTTGCGTCGGAGGTTAAAAAACAACAAAATGTTAACTACATTTCGAAAAAGCATCTAAATAAGTGTCTGAAGAACTAAAGATAACCCCTTTGGTCTACATTACATCGTACCGATAGGTAACGACTTGTTTATTTTTTTAATATTTATTCCATTCATGTACATAACAAGGTGTTAACATTTTTAGCAAGAATCTACATAAACCCTGTAAAAGCGTTGCAACATTTAGGTATAAAAATAAATGCTTTAAAATTATTAAAGCTAGTTGAGATACAGAAAAAATACACAATTCGTCACCTATAAGTAATTTATCATAGTATTTATGTCAGACATATGAAAAATTTAATTAAAAAGTACCTACCGATGTCAAAAAATATGAGTATTTAAGGGTTTCGCCTTCGGCTTACGTATTCTCTATGCCATGCATCTTCAACCTTTTTTTGTGCAAGGGCCAATAACCCATTTTTCATCGCCCGAAGGGCCGCAACCTGCAATACTCTATTTAATTTTACTATCTACCCTAAAAAAGGAATATAAAACAAGCAAGTTTAAATTTTCAATAGTATGTATGGGTTTATTTATTATTAAAAATTATTTATTTATTAAAAACCTTACAAAATAAGTACAGGAACTTGAATCAATGCAATGTTTGACACTGTTTATTTTTGACGAGTGTATCGATGTCAGGCTTTATTTTTAAAGTTGCAACCCGTAGACTACCTTCCAGATGTGCGTCTGTAATTCTTGTCCTTGTTTTAGACTTGACATTTTTCATGCGAGAAAACAGTTGCTCGCACACATAAGTGCTCCCAAACAATGATTATAATTTTTTGGGCACGTCGATACGCACGACTGGATCCGCGAATAGCGAAATATTTAGCCGCGAATACAGGAAACGAGTCACATTTTTTTACCCGATAATTGAGAAAACGCGAAAAAGGGAACCGTGAATAAGAAGTTATTACTGTAAATAAAATATTATAATTTGCTATGGCCTCCGAGGGCTGCAAGAAAAGACCCGGCGGCGGGCCGCGGGTTGTAGACAGTTGCTCTATGCCCTCGTGTTCGAAAACAACTCAAATGTCAAAATTCTAGATTAGCGATGATAATTATACTCAATTATGTCACGCATTTCATTATTTAAATCTAAGATACCTAATTGAATAATTGTCATAAAATAGTTATATTACTAGGCACTTTTACAGGTAAATTTATTCTTCATTTGTAAACATATCTGAACATTTACTCGTAGACATAGTGGACTACAACACTCCAACAGTATCTGTTACAGACATTGAGGCCTAAAGCGTAATGTTCCCACGAAAACCGGCCGGTCGGCTTTGTAACAAGTAATTTTTTAATGAGATGGTTTGGACTTGAAAGCTCTAGGAACTCGAGTTCCCTTTTGCGCAACTGATTTTGTTCCCCATAGCTCAAATGAGGTAGTTGAGCAACCTTTAGTGCAGTGCAACTCACTTTGTTCCCCATTGCTCAACTTAATAATTTATACGAAATATAGATAACACTAGGTAGGTAATCTTTACTAACAACAAAAATTACTATCAATTAATAGAAACCAATTAAATATTGATAAGTAATTTTCTTAATTAAAAATAAATGTGTCAAAAAAGAAATGACAGCTAATACCAAAACTTACAGATACGCAAGTTCAAAAATGTCAGAAATTACAGCAAATGTCAGATATCTCAGATATGACAGATAATGTCTGAAATGACAGAAATGGCAGCAACTGTTTAAATTTGGTAAAAAATTACAGTAAATGTAAAAATTACAGCTAATGATATTACAGATATTACATTATAATTACAACTTTTATAACATGTATTTCATGCAATAAATAAATTTGATTTGATTTGATTTGATAAGTTCAAAAATAGGCGCGAAGGATAAATAGGCTGCAAAGCTTAGTTTAGTCTACAGATGTTTCTAGTTACTGGTAATCTGATATGCGTCTGAACTTCTTGAGAACTTATCCTACTATTAAATGTAATTTGATCTGATTTGATGTTAATTGTTTTTGAATAAATTAACAAAATAATATTATAAATGCGAAAGCTTGTGAAAATAAACTAATTTTAAATGTTAAATTTTTGTTACCTAGGATCTCCAAAACTACTGAACAAATCAAGATGAAATTAGGTATACATTTAGAACGTAGCCTAACTTAAAGAATAGGCTACTTTTTTAGGGCTTCCCCTCGATTTAGGATTTAAAGAAGGAGTTGATAATTAATTTACACTTCACCTCCAACGAGAAAATAAAACATGTGTTATTGCCAATAGGTTAGGCACCCTACCTACCACGCTAACGAAGTTGCGGCTAGTAAACGAAATCGCGATCCACAGCGCAGCGGGGCGGGCCGCAGAACGAAAGTGTTAAAAAATATAGAGCCTAAATGTTGCCTTAGTCATCAAAAGTTATAAACCTTTCTTTTAATGTTCCAGAATACAAATAACAACGGGGAGTACACAACACGCAGCCTGCCTCGGGTGAGGCTCGACAGTGGGACACAAGTCAACGGAGCGGGGGTGCGACTCCGGTGCTGGGCCGCGCCGCCCTCCATCACTGAGGAGGAGATCGAAGATGAGGTCGAGGAAGATGCTGTCTCTCTACGGGCGATTCCTGCACAAGGTAAGACAACCTTTTTGAAAATGGCGAATTTGAGACTAACCTCTTTGATTCCATATTTCTCTAAAAAAAGATAAAATCAAAGCTCTTTCTAGTTCAAAGAGGTTGCATTAACGTTTTTTAGCTAAAACCTTTTTACGTTCTGAGTAAAATATAGTTCCGACCGTTGAGGTATGAGGAATCGTACCACAACTCATTTGAGTTGTGGTACGATTAACGCCATCTAGTATCGAGTAACATACCTACTCAGTTTATTGTTGCCATCTAGCGTTGAGTAGGAAAGGTTACTGTAGGTTGGTGAAAGTCCTACTTAGTTTATTAAAAGTATGCTAGATGGCGCTGCGAATGAAATTCTTTGGCAGTTTAAATGAATAATGTAGAGCTTTTCATAAATTATTGGTAATATGAGTCATTATGATAAAACCACTGCGTACTTTATTGATTAATTATTCAATTAGAAAGCTGACGCAGTGGTAAATCATAATACCAGTATCGGGAACCAAACACTCATTGCGATTTCCGAGTCGACGCTGCCTACTAACTTTGCTTATGTTCTTCGAAAATTTCACGTTCCGCCTCATAAGTACAACCTATTTAAAATATGCCCCGTGATATTTACGTCAACCTTTCTTCCTCACGACATTTCCTACGCCAATCAGGACCGGTGACAAGACAGGGAACACTCGAAGCGTGACGCCGGCGCACCCACCCGACTCAAATCGATTATTCGTGTTTCACGCTCCTTCTGGGCCCATATTTCAACGGGCTTTAAAATTATAGCTTACAAAAATTTTATTTTTATTACAAAACATGGTTGAATCGCGTCTTGGTCCTGTGAACTTAAAAGACTTACACCCGAATACACAAACGCAATTAAGATTATCGCAAGTTGCGATTTTTTGTTAGTTTTCCATGAAGTTCTGTCAAAAATTCGTCATTTGCGACGTGCTTAAATCTGAGTTGCGTTTGAGTAATCGGGGGTTATTTAGAAAAAATAATACCAGTTTCCATG
Source organism: Eupithecia subumbrata (assembly GCA_949316285.1). Classification (NCBI taxonomy): domain Eukaryota; kingdom Metazoa; phylum Arthropoda; class Insecta; order Lepidoptera; family Geometridae; genus Eupithecia; species Eupithecia subumbrata. Next base: position 4,654,895 of record OX438648.1, read on the forward strand.
CAAAACTACTCAGGAATTTCTGATATTAATAAGTATTACAAATAAAAAACATTTTTCGTGAATGTATGGTTAGACTAATCTTCCGGATTTTAGAAAGCTTATAAAAGAGCTGCAAGCAAAATTTGAAAAGCGCCTGAATTCACTCTACCCGCATTTTGTAGATTAGATGTTTTGTAGGTGCGGGCTCGTACCAAGCACTCCTTGGGATTACGAGAGAGCATCTCTATGAAGTACTTCCTGTGAAGTAACAGCGCGGATTCAATGAGCTATTTCGTAATAATAGATAGCAATTTAATGTATGTAGGTTACCTTGTACCGGTCTTCATCATAATCATCATCAGCATCCTATGTTAGTCCAGCTGTAAGTACCTACATTGTCGTTTTGTATAGATTGCAGATTGTGTTCATAAGTATGTAGGCAAACTTGATATAAAAGCCGCAGTCGATGACAACTTCAATCAAAATTCAGCTTGCCAACAGGCCGTTAAATTATGCGTGAATGTCTTTAATCATTAGAAAAATATGTATTTTATTTTCCATTGTCACTGCTGTTCCCAAATCTAACCGAGTTTGACGTTCAATCTCGCCGTGAGTGAGGGCCGTCAATTATATACTTTATACAGGTCGGCTAGGGATTGCATTATCCGGATAATTTTCTTATCCGGATAATATGGATTTCATCATTCACTTATCCGGATAATCCGGATAATTCGGATAATTCGAAGAACTGTAGAATTAAAAGGCAGAATTGTAATTTTAACAAGCTTTTGCACGCAGTTGCCCGAAAATAAAGGCTTTATGTTATTCCAGTGTATGGTATAACTACTTAACAAAAAAACCTACTCCGATCAGTAGTTTTGACGCGACAAGGTAACGCTCGATTTATCTATCCATGTTTACAAACTTTCTGATCACACTTAAAATAGAGTTTCGATGTTACCTCTTCCCGCCAAAACTAAAGACCGGATGGGTGGAAATTATTCATAGTTGAGATAAGGTAATGCTACTCTATGTTGATGATGTAATAATTAATCTGGATTGTCATATTGGCTATTTTTTATCTCGGAAAAACGCGGGCGAAACCGCGATCTAGTTTTCTAGAGAGTTTTAAGTGTGATGGTGATTCGAATATCTTGATTATATTCCTAACATCTAATTATCTTCTCCATTATTAAAATTTGTTATAGTTAACTGACTAACTAAGCAAACTAAAAATATGAATGAAACAGCATATTTTTTTATGAATCATTTTTATTCAGCTTTCAATAGCTTAATTATGTATCTAGGTTATAAATAGGTAGATATCATTATGAAATTTAAGAATATCTATGTTTTTACACTAGTTAAAAAAAATCTTTAATCTACATTATGTTAAATCAGTCCTTAATATACTGGTTGATTTCCTTCAAATAAAATTAAAAAATATGAAATATACACATACTCTTTGTAGGTCACTTTGAAGGACACACGCTGTGTAGGTACCTGTCCGTAGGCTTGTGTAACCAGAAATGCACGAATAAAGAAGTTTGAGGTTATAGGTACCTTAAATATAATGTAAAGTTTCAAATTAAAGCTTATTTACGATCACGAGCTAAATTATTTGTGCATAAAAAATTATATATAGCATTTTAAAACTTATCCGAATTATCCGTATTATCCGGATTTTTTATTCATTTATCCGGATAAAAAAAATAGCCAAATTATCCGGATAATTCGGATAATTCGGATTTCGGATAATCCGGATTGCAATCTCTAGTCGGGACTAATTGTGCCCATTTTAGCTCAGCCGGCCCCCGGGCGAAGGGATTCTCTTCAATCCGTTGATATTTTTAAAAGCGTCAGTGTCAGTTTCACTTTTGCCTAGAAGCGATCAAGGATGAAAGTTACAATGAAGCTCAATGTATAAGTCTTCAATTTAGGATAGACTCAGGGAGGCAGTAGGCATCCATAAATTATATGTATTTCATAATCGTAAGTATCATTTATCGAAGCTAGTACAGTATACCTACTAGCTGCGTAAGTAGGTACCACAGAACCCCAAAACAGAAAATAAATACCTACATAAACAAAACACCTAAGACATTTTTGACGAAACAACTTACATAAGACCAATTCGGAGGACGTACGTATTTCTTACACAAAATTGTCCTTGTTTGAAAATTTCCGTAACGTAAATGTCATAGAAGTATAAAATAACCTACTCAATTAAAAAGGTACCAACTCATAACCAATTATTCGCCGTAGGAGTACAAGACACACTTGGAAATGTCACTTTAAATATAAATGGGTTACAATATTTTGTGCTTAAATTATAATTCAAAGCCATAAAACAGACAAGACAGAAAATAATCAAGGAACTTAGTAATATAGGTACATACAAAAATTAATAAATAGATCAGCTGTAAATGGGCATCGTTAGAGTCATCTAAACAAAATACCTAATAATAATTATAAATTCATGGTGCTGCTGTTACAACTGCTTTTACAAAGTAAAAAAGTTACACCTACCTGGGTTAGTTGTTGCAATACCCGTTGAAAGAAAAGTTTTTCTCCAAAGTCTCGTCTTTCAGTGCACACTGGAGTCGATTGACGCCACAGAAATAGCGGAAGCAAACGGACGTCTAATTTTGTACAAACTACTTTTTAGTTTCCTCATAATTCTAAAACAAAAGGGTTTATGGTTGGGAGGTATTAGAGGGGTTTTGCTTGCAACAACATTGGCTATAAATAAATATGAGCTAAATATCTTAGTACTTTGATAATGTGAGCTACTTGTTCTCAATAAGGTAATTTCTAAGTAGGATTTCCTGTAAAGTTCTTGCTGTTGAATTTGGTTCGGGAAGGATGTGTCATAATAACTTAGATTTTACTAGCAACCCGTTCCTGCTTCACACGGGTGGACATATATTTTTTTAAACATACCTATGTTACTCAGGGATAATGTAGCATTCTAATAGTGAATGAATTTTCGAAATCGATCCAATAGTTTTATGTTTATTCGTTATACACATATTACGTACAAAAATACATATTTTCCTCTTTACAATCTTAGTGTAGTGTAGATAATGAATGTCCCCCCATCGTGACCAAAATTTCCTATCTTATTGCAATACCCCAGCCGGTATATAATTTAGCCACTTTAATATGACTAAAATCTTTATTTTGTACCAACATGTTCATATTGTACAGAATAAATATAAACAAATAATGTAAGGCAGTTGGCCATTAACTATTTTGAATCTAAAACATAAGAAAAAAGTATCAAGTCAATATTCAATGCCGATTCAATTAATTCATTGTTGTCAAAGAATCTTGACGCAAATTCTTGGATAAACACAACAATTGCTACAACCATTGTCTACTCTAGTACGAGCTGATTCACATAAACTATTAAGAATGAGTGTTTTTATTTTTCTACACGTACTTACAATATGTTTTAATTTGTGAATCAACTCTGAAACCGCAGAAAATCACTAGCGGAATTAGATAAAATGAGGTTCCTTGTTGAATTTCTTAGTACCTAATAATTTTGTTTCTGCGACACAGTAATTTACTTCTGCAGGTCGCATCGCTGCCTATTTTTTGTTATATCCCTCAATATTTTCCAAAATAAAGACGTTTCTATTCTTTGATTGTAGAAATATTCTTTGTTTAATGTACTTTACTATATGTATGTATCCATACTAATATTGCTACTACACTACTATATTACTACTAATATCGCTGTGTTGTACCGGCTTAGAATTTGCACCACCCCAACTCTTCCCGCGGGTGTCGTAAGAGTCGACTAAGGGATATACACCGGGGGCGGGCAGCAGCGCCCCTGCAAAACAATTCTACCACCGAACTGCGATCCCCCACGCGCATGCCCAGTGTGGGGATTATGGGTATTATACAACCCATGTGACATAAGCCAAGAAGGCGCTTATCAGGGGGAGGCCTGCGTCCAGTAGTGGACCAATACAGGCTGTTAGGTTAGGAGGATACTAATATTATAAATTCAAAAGTAACTCTGTCTGTTTAAATGTCTGTCTGTTTGTTACCTTTTCACGCCTAAGCAGCTGAACGGATCTCAATGAAATTTCGCAGGCTACTATACTATAATAGGCTACTTAAAAAGTGCGTGAGAAGCCGCGGGCAGCAGCTACTATGATATATATATCTCTACATAGTATAAAACTAAGTCGCTTCCCGGTTATGTCTGTCCCTATGTATGCTTAGATCTTTAAAACTACGGAACTGATTTTGATGTGGTTTTTTTATAGATAAAGTGATTCAAGAGAAAGGTTAATATGTATAATACATGCATAATATAGTAGAGAAACACTGATAATTTTAGAGGTTTCTAATGCGATGTCGTAAATAAACACATTTTTTTATCGCTTACATTGCAAACGCTGGCTGGAACCCTACGAGTTAGATCAAAATAATGTCCTACAGTATTGCACCCCTTAAAAAGGTCTAAAAACTCCGGATCAGCATTGCACCCGTGAAGCCGGGGCGGGTCGTTAATCCATACTAATATTATAAAGAGGAAAGATTTGATTGTTTGTTTGTATTGAACAGGCTCCGAAACTACTGGATCGATTTGAAAAATTCTTTTGCCATTAGAAGCCCACATTATTCCTGATGAACATAGGCTACTTTTTACCGCGGGAAAATGCTTCTTTCCTACGGGAAAACGGGTAATAGGACAACGGGTAGTAAGAATGCAGCTAGTTATATGTATAGATAATATCATCCGAAAGGTTTTTAAGAACAAGACTCAAAAACTCTGTGTGTGTTTTTGCCAAGTCATTCATAACCTGCTAAGAGTATTTATCTCTCATCGTAGTTGAAAATATAATTGAAAAGATTAGCAGGTAGATACATGGTAATGAACACTTCTTAGCTCAAGTATCATACCCACGCGATGATGAAAAACCCCGAGTGCGAAGAGGCCTACCTACCTACCGACTGCCACATCACCAGCACTCGTCCTGAATATTAACAGACCACTCGTCATCGAAACAAATACGTATCCATACTCATATTATAAATGAAATGTAACTCTGTCCTTCCACGATTAAACCTACCCAAAACTTTATTTTGATCCAATCAAAACTTGATCGCAATTCCTAGAAGTAAATATTTTAGGAAGTGGGACATAAATGTGCCAAATAGGGTCTGGGTAGTCGAATCAGTGGTAATTTCTCCGCTGCGGAACACGAGTAGCGGACCCGCTAGATGAATTCCGAGTGTAGTTTGAGTTGCGGAACTATAGCGGGTTCTAAGCTTGGAATAAAGTCGGAGCAGATCGACGAAACCGCGCTGGGAAAGAGATAGAATTATAGCCAAATCTATGCGTTACAACAGGCAGTTTCGCTAGTGTTCCGCTTCTCCTGCATACAGACAAGACATGGCGAAATTACTGCCGTTCCGCTGTTAAGGTTTCGCGGTGGAGGTGTGCTACGGGCGTGAGGCGACTACCCAGACTAGGTATTTATTTGGCAAGTAGCAGCATGTGTCATGGGGTGCCTATACTTAACCTTCACCCTAGGGTGAACAATCCTGTATGGTGTGAGGGATAAGAATAAAAATTCCTAACCTTCACACTAGTGTTAAGGTTAGGAATTTTTATTACTTACCTTTACACCATTGTGACAGACCATGTCAATTCGGATGTGGCCAAAACTCAACCAATTTGACAGCACTAACAATGATGCCGTCCTTTTTATATCGATCGTTTGGAAAGGGACGACCACATTTGCTAAGTTTTTGTTCTTGTCACATTAGCTAAGTTTTGGCGACAACTGAATTGACAGTGAAGTAGTCGGTCGCCTAAAAACTTGACTGCAATTTTGGGAAGTTGGCAGTGGGACACGAAGTGGGGCCTAGGGATTAAGGCTTTACCCTACATAGAGCAATATACAGGGTGTTTGGTGGAGGGTTAGACAAACTCGGTGGGTGTATTCGAATCAATATTTTTAATCGTTAAATTTCGTTCTTATTTTGATAAACTGTTTGTTGTTCTGTTTTGTTATCGTTGCTTTTGTCACTGTCATGGCAGAATTCAGCATTGAAGAATACGCTGAAATTATTTATGCGTACGGTCGATGCGATGGAAATACACGTGCAGCACAGAGACTAGTTACGGTCGATGCGATGGAAATACACGTGCAGCACAGAGAAAAGTTCTAGGGGTAGAGAGGTAAAATTTCGGAAAATCTTAAAAAAATACAAAAAACAGGATTAAAAAAAATTGAAAACAGTGAGGGTCTTTTCCTTCAATTTGTATTTCACAAATAGGTCCACCTACACACCCACCGAGTTTGTCTAACCCTCCACCAAACACCCTGTATTTAAGTCTTTAAAATAATAAAGTTCACCCTGCATGAGCGAACCAAAGTGTAGATGCTAGTAGGTACTTATTTTATATGGATTTCCGTCGCCAAATAGCTACGAATCAGACGCATGAGGAAACTCCCCAAGTCATTGTACTCATTTACAGGAATTCAATAAATCTAACTGAATTAATATAACATAAACAGGAAAATTATCTGAATTAAAATAAAATCTGCTTAGCAGAAGTTGCAAACAGCTTGGCGGAGTTTATTAATTATCTATTTTAGATATAGGATCAACATATGTGATAATAAAAAAAAAATCTGCTTAATTGTATTTGAAGATATTTTCATTTTTGCATTTCAGATGAGGATGAGGAATATAAAACTTTATTTTAAAACTTGTCTTTTGATGCAAAACATACGATTAAGAATGCATTAAAAATTAATGTTATACATATGTATAGGTCTTTTACCAGATTTGCATAATACTGGCACGAGCTGCGATTACGTTAGAATAAAATAAAATGGCTCTTATTAAGGATGTTAAGCTTGATTTCAATTACTTGCGTACCCCTTGCGTATGCCATCTGAAAAGATATAGGTCCATGCCAAATGTATACAAAGAAAAAGAAGTCGGGCCGTCCGTGCCTTCTCCATAAAAGGCAAGCTCGCGAGGGCTCAGATCCTGAGACGAATGCTATTGAACTTAAAGAAGGCATTCAATCGTCACATATATTTTTGTATGGTTTTTAAAACGTGCAAACATAAAGGCGTAAAATAGGCTACAATTTTGAATGTGCACATTTTGGGATGAACATTTTACAGGGTCAAAAAAAGTTTTTTGTTTATAACCATATATATTTTATGTTGTATTAACTTGCTGACTATACATTTTTTTGTGCGTATCGATATTTTTTTGAGAAATATTGATCCCTGATCAATATTTCTCAAAAAAATATCGATAGTCTCCTTATATAATTTTCCTATAGCTACATCGGTTATGGTATGTCCCCTCACTGTCCCGTCCAAAAAAAATCCAGCCTGTATAGTGGTATAAAAACTTTTTGGAAGAACTAGTCTTCTTATTATTGATGAAGAGCACCAACATTTCATCCTATTTAGTGGGAAATCATGAATCAGGATAAGTGTTTTCTCTGACTTAATACCTATTTCTTTTCTCTGTCCTAGAAATTATTATTTCAAATGACCTACACAACCGTTTTTTCGTATTTTAATATTTTACCAAAGATCTTATTTAATTCGTTCCTTTTTAAATTAAGTGCATCACAAAATATTTTAACCAATGATAACGGCGCATATCAAAATAAAACCAAAATCTCGGTCTCTCATGAAAATTGCATGAACCGAGAAATAAAAATTTCGATATTAAGTAACACTGACACCAAAAAACTGAATAAAAGCTCAACCCAAATCAGACCAATGATCTAACAGTAATTAATTTGGAAAGGTCAATCTATATGGAAATGTTGCTCTTCAATAACTCTATAAGGAAGGTAGAGTCAGTCTCGCCATATACGTTCTTGAGCCAGTCATCTCCGTCGTAAAGGCGATTCCTCACCGGGAGCATTGGTCTGTAACAGTTCAGATTCAAGATTCATCATTTAGAACAGCTGTGAGTAAGGAGAACCGAGCATTGCAGTGTGCAACTGGTATCTAATGATTGTGGCCCCCTTGATACAATTTGTTAGATATTGTTGCGCTTAGCTATACAGCTGCGGTTATATGACCGCTTCATCTGTCTGTAACAGTTCAGATTTAAGATTCATTATTCAGTACAGCAGTGAGTGAGGAGAACCGAGCCGATTGCAGTTTGCAACTGGTATCTAATGATTGTAGCCCCCTTGATACAATTTGTTAGATATTGTCGCGCTTAGCTATACAGCTGCGGTCATACGACCGCTTTACCTGTCTGTAACAGTTCAGATTTAAGATTCATCATTCAGTACATCAGTGAGTAAGGAGAACCGAGCATTGCAGTGTGCAACTGGTATCTAATGATTATAGCCCCCTTGATACAATTTGTTACATATTGTCCCGCTTAGCTGTACGCTTTGGACATTGTAAAACAACCGATACGACTTCAGACGAATGTTCTAAACCGAATCTTGAATGGATTGTTACATTACAGGAAAATACTCGTCAGTCGGTAAGGCAGTATTGTAACGTAATGCTCAAGTCAAATATAGGATTGTTACATTACTACAGGTGAATACTCATCAGTCTGTGAGGCAGCATTTTAACGTAATGCTCAAGTCGAATATTGGATTGTAACATTACACGTGAATGCTCGTCAGTCAGTGAGGCAGCATTGTAACGTAATCCTTTAGTCGAGTCTTGGATTGTTACATTGTACAGATTAACACTCCCAGTGAAGCACCGCCTTAAGACTGCCAATCCACTCCGGTGCACGTAACCGTACGTGCGCTTATTAGTTTCGACTAATATGATTTTCATCTTCTCGTGACGTGATTTGAACGTAAAATTGTCGAGGCTTATTAGGTACAGAATGTTCGAAAGATCATATCTGTACTACTTTTACAAAAATCTGATAGGATAAGCATTTTAACCAGGGATGTGCTGTTAGCTAGCGGTCTTATTTGGCGTCTTAGTTCTTTAAGCCTGTGCTTTTCGCATCCAAGCCTCCAACTTTTTTAAATGGTGTTTTAAAACGACCCTTCAATATTATTCATCAAACAAACAGAAATAATCGTTAAGTCGATAATAATCAATAGGATACACGTCGGTCGCCTTTACAAAAGTAAAGCAACGACGTAGTTCAATACGATTTCTACTAATGTTTTTAGATGCCATCTAAAAACAATACCATTTATAGTTTATATTTGACAACCTGCGTGGCGCAGCGGGCGAAGGTCCGCCTGCGATGCAGGAGGTTGCGGGTTCGATTCCCGCCTCGGAACAAATTTGTGTACGATCTGCAGAAATTTGTTCCGTTTGTCTGGGTGTTTTCTATGTATAATAAAAATATCTATCTATGTAGTGTATTGTATTAAGTATATCAGTTATCTAGTACCCATAGCACAAGCTCTGCTTAGCTTGGGGCTAGATAATGCTGTGTGAATTGTCCAGCATTATTTATTTATTATTTATTTATTTATAGTTTTCAAACGATGTTTCAACTTCAAAACTAATCATGAAACAAATTTCACATTATTAATCATCAAATCTGCAAGTATTTATTTTAGTACACCCGCTCTACTAAAATAAATAGGTACCTAGTATGGCACTGACGGTGAATGCGATACATTGCGCTGACGTTAATGAAGTGATTCATACTGCTCCGTGATGCATTTCCAGTGTTGCCGGATAGTGCCTGTGCTAGGCTACTGTCCGATATCTATATTGTCTCTCCGTAAATGCTTTGATTTGATACGCTCCAATATTCAGGGTTGTGACTCTTCAAAGCAAGCAACATGACCAATGCGGAGAATTATATTTTTGGAAGACTTGTTTACCCATGGGAGGTATAAACACAGAGTTTCGACATTTACAAAATGCGTATTGCTTTAGGGAGGTTTTTCTTGTGACATTTACAAATGACTAATCGCAAGTTGAGTTGTGTACTGCGTGTAGATAATTTAAGATAATTGCTTAATAAGCCAGTCATGTAAATTCATGTTAACAACCGTCCAGTTAAATAGGGGAAATTAAAATTACCAACTAGTTCTAATCCAGCCTAATACTTTCAACGATATTGCAGTACTTTCTACGAAAAATCGTGTTCATAATTTCGAGCGTGATTAAAATTTTAATTGTCAACATAGCGGATAATGTGCGACGCCCCTACTTTTCTCTGAGTCAGTGACAGTAGCGTCGCGCGCCAAGCGTCGCCTCAGTGTGTTGTGCCGCTTCCGACTCGCCGCACTTCGGCGCCGATCGTTTTTCCATTTTCAAATTCTGAAAAACGAACGCGAAGTTTTCTTAAATCGTTTCCACACACGTGGCTTTTGTGAAAAAGTTTTTGTTGTGTGTAACTGGCAACATTGGGATAGTGTTGTGATTTATCAGCTGTTTTGAGTAAAGTGTAAGGTTTCTGCATCAAATAACGCATCAATGAAATTGTTATGCCGTGGTCACTGATAATGGGTGCAATGCAATGCTTGTTACGTACGGAAATTATGAATATCGACATGGTTCAAGTTGCTTACTGCATTCCTCGTTTACTACAGCGATTAATACACAGAAATGTACCATGAAACTTTAATTTAGGTAGTCGTAAAGTAATTTGTTATCGTTTTCCTTATAACTAAGTAGAGCTAGATCCCTCTTATTTTAACAAGAACATGGTATTGTTCGTACTGTGCTTCTAATAATAAAATAACAAAAATATAATTACACTGTACCGAGGTTTAATACCTACCCGCGCGGTTTGTTTACAGAAACCCTTTTGTCTTGTAGGCGAGCACGTTCTAACAATTTAACAAACATACATGCAAATTTTATACTCTCGCATATACATCTCTATACTCTCTATGTACCTCCATAGATATCTCTTACGAAGACCAAAACTTCTATACAAAATCGAATATGCTCTTTATTTGTAAGTAGATAAGATACTTACACAACGAGTAAATGAAAAAGAAACAATCCGTCTTCAGTTTCCGTCTCAAGCATATGGTGCGTAGGAGTGCTCGCTTCAAGTTCACATCAGTATTATATTAATAGATTACAACACTAATATTAATCCTGACTCTAGTGGAAGGCAAAAACAAAAAGACGCAAAACAAACTATGTACATAATAATGGGATATTTACCATGTTTTGAGTTTTACTATATTTCGGGAGAGTTTCATGCGATGCGTGAGTTTCTAAGTAAAGTATTTTATTAACAAAGGAAACTACAATCAAATAGTAGAAACAAAGTAGAACTAGTTTTTACAATTGAGCTAACTGCAGATCCATATCAATACCAGTCGGAAGCTTCCCTAGACTCTGGCTGCATTGCTCCGCTGTATGGCAATGCTGATGCGCTGCGCCAGATACTCATCAGCTCTCGGGTCACATTTAGCTTCGACCAGACGCTCAGATAATAAAAAAAAAAACTCGGAGAGCCTCGGTACCCCATGAACGGGTCTCGACTCCAAGGGGAGCCAATATGTAGGCTCTGTAGAGACCTGCATATTTGTGCCTCTTGAGATTCTTGGTCGAATCCGCCGCCGCACCACGAATGTTCTCATGGGACTAGTGGTAGTGTGTTTTAAATGACTTTGGCGTTAATAACCATGATAGTTTTAACAGTTTTATTTTATAAATAATAGGAAAAGATGAGTGGCTAGTGGTGACTACTTTGACTTGACCACCAAACGGCACTAAACTACCTATTGACACAGGAAAATTATATACCACTGTAACTGATGTTTAATTGTGTCTGCGTCTTGGGGACGCTTCCGACTGGTATTGATATGGATCAGTTGAGCTAATTTCGCTTTCAATTGTAAAAACTAGTTCTGATTAGTTTGTATTATTCTATTGTAATTTTCCTTGTAATAATATTTTCATTGTAATTTGATTTTATTGTTTTATTGTAATTTGCTTTGTTATTAAAGTTATTTTTACTTATATTACCATCCTAGAAGACCTTAACAAAACCTTTGCAACTTGTTGTACTTACGTAACTGAGGTTAGGAGGAAATTTGCGAATAATATAAGAATAATAAATTATACTTAGTTTTGAAAAAAATAATAATACTTGAACATTAACACAGCATCATGTAGCTACGACGTAAGCACAGATTTAAATTTCAACATCTAGATCAGTTCCCAAACAATAACTACATTAAAAATTATTATAAATTCTTAGTTAACTAAAAAAAAGAAGTAAACTAAATTTAACGGCCATGCTAGAAATAGGAAAATCTCTAACACTCGAGCCGAGTTGAGGAATCCATTAGCTCGATATACAGAAGTTGTCTTATAATACCTTGATAGCTGTCATTAGCAGGGTAATAAGCTGGACATTTAGATCCATGTGTTGATTTTAAATGAGTGATTCTCATTGTGCTATAGTATATATTCTTCTAAGACAATCGCTTCACTATGAAAATGGTGTCGTAGCAGAATCGCCACGTAATAGTTTACGTGTTTTCGTGGCAATTCTGCGACATTACCATTGTAGTTGTCAAACCGATTGGTTTAGCAGAATAGGGCCCGTTTTTTTGTACCTTGTTCTTCAGAAAGATGGAGAGTCTTATGTTTTTCTATTTACCATAGTAGTGTTGCCATTGCCACTCCCAAAAAAGTTTTCAGCCACACGCGAAAGTGCTTACCTGACTCTCAAAAAAACAAAGCATAAAATCGTCTTTCACAACGTAAATTTTGTTGATAATTCTTTAAAAGGTTCGATACATTTAAAATATTAAAAAGTAATTGCATTGAATTTACACAGCAAAAAAGTTTTAATGCTGGCCACTTTTTTCTATGCTAATCGCCCTGATCAATTGACCAAGGAGGTATTCGTAGCATTTGCGTCTGTTACAACATAATTGGCGGTATCGCATGTAACTAAAAGACTACATAGTTATCGACTGGTGGCTTTCGCTTTTGTTTGAGTAAGTGTTTAAAATAGAAAATAATTTAAAACACTTTTTTGAACTTAGTGTGATTTTTGGATTACTAAAACACTGAAAAAAATCTAAAGCATTTTTTAGGATTTTTTTGGATTATTATCCATAGAACTTCGTTCTATGTAGTTTGTTTGTGTGCTCAAAATAAATGCTTGTAATATATTTTTAATATTTAGTTTATTATTAACAGGGCAACTTGATACTACTGAACTGTTCAGTAGACAAGAACAAAATTAAAAATTTAAAAAACCCCCGACAGATTTTCTTGAAACATAGCTAAGAACACTCGGGATAAAATTATCTACGACCCAAAAAAAAAAAACTAATGGAAAATCGGTTGGGTCATCCGTTTGGGAGCTACGATACCACAGACAGATACACAGACAGACACGATAAAACTATAACACCCCTCTCTTTTTGCGTCGGGGTTTAAAAATACGTTAAACAAACGTTTTATGTGGCACTCTACATAAGTTTAGTAAATGTTAATGTTTTTACTGTATGTAGCAAAAACTTCAAAAGAGTTTCAGGAAACTTGGCAAGTATTTGATAAATAGAACCGCATTGGCTGCGTTCTTTTTGCCTTGAGGATTACGGTTCCACTGCTACAGTGTTAGCCAGTGTACCTACCATGCTCATGGATATGATGCGTTGGCGTGTTAATGAAGCTACTTAACGTTCATTATTACGTGACGTGCCGTGACATACATTCTACGCAATCGGGAGTAAAAAAATCATACCTACACCATTGCATTTTTAACCGGCGAGGTTGGTACCTCGCCGGGTAAAAATGCGGTTCTATTTATCAAATACTTGCCAAGTTTCCTGATAAACTTTTGAAATATTTGCTACATTCTGTACTCGGTATAAACAATAATATTATGATTATATTTTATGATATTCGGGTGTTTTTTTTATTATCTCGGAACAAACGGCTAGAGCAAATTTATTTTAGCAAAATAGTCTTCTGTTCTCCTAAATGGTGAGCTAAATTTTGTAGGGATTTCGTTTTGATGTGCGTAAGCCCTCGCAATTTTTGGGATACGATTTAATTACATTTGGTAGGCCATTGCTCCCACTTTTTATTCGAAAAAGCAAGGATATGGTTGGTTCTTATATATTATTGTTTTCAATTAATTACTTGTTAAATTATATCTACAATATCTTAACTTATGTTGATGAGAAGGGGTATTTTGGGAGTTTAGGGTCCCTCCAACCGATGATGTTGCCTGCAGCTTGGAGACCGAAGAATCGATTTGTTTCAAAGTCCTCTACCTAAAACAGTTGAAACCTACGAAATTGTCACTGCTTTATTAGCTCGATTACATCTAGGCAAACAGATTACCTTTTAATTTACGAGCAATTCTCCATAATACCTACACGTGGATGCACTCATGTTATGCCGTGACAACATATAAAGTAAAACTACAGATTCAGCGACGTCTATTTTTACCTCACTGCCGAAGGATTATTACCGTGCTTACATAAAACGGTGTTTTACACGTCGGTGACCGTCTCTCGTGCGTAACTCGATCAAAATATCGATATTGTGCTGTTATTTTAAAGATAGCTTCCTACTGACGTAACTCGATTCGTTCCGTTAATGTATCGGTATCGATGTCGATCGAACCATCTTACGAGATGTGGGCACGCGCCTTTGGTGCACCATTGATAGATGCTATTAGAACTTGGAATTTTATAATTTTTGTTGAGTGTTGAGCTCTCAGTCTCAGATATGTCTTGAACTACAATTTATTTATTTATTTATTTATTTAAATAATGAATTTATTTTATTTATTTATTTATTTTGAACTAATTACATTAATTAAAATAAAAAATTACATAAAATATTCAATACACATTAAGAATGTTAATACAATAACTTAATTATAACAAAGAAAATAAATTAGTAATGACGTTCACAAAATAAAATACATGCTCTTAATAATTTAGTCCAGCTTTCAGCGAACAAGTCACCTTGGTAGAGCAGTCTGCAATTTGATTTATGTTTCGAGCAAAAATTTGATCACACGTTATTGAGATCTTTAAAATTGACTTTAATGGCAACCGTCTTTGGTTTGTCGAGTGACATGATCTGTTTCCCTGATCTGAGGAAATGATGTTTGATTGCCATTAAATACCCAGGTAGATCTCTTTCCTAACCTATTATATGTTATCTTTTTTTTCAAAAATGATTCTAATCAATGATAGTGAAAGGTGTATCTAATACTTCATTACCCTGGCATCTAGTCATTCAGATAAATGAGGTTTCTTGTAATCACAGACCTGCAATTTCATTGACTTCCTATAATGTGGTTATTCATCACAGGTAATAAAATGAATGAATAGCGGTATTCAATCATAGAGGAGAGTTTTCTTCAAATAAATCAATCATTAAATTGAGGAAATCAATTTGTCGCATTTATGATTTATGTGCCGTTACGCATCTATCGCGGTTATCTATTTCGATTGATCATTCATAAATACGGAAAATCTCTTTCATTAAAAGGCTTTAAGTTTTTAGGGAATTCTTGACTAACCCAGTTGGTAAGTAATGAAAAAAAAATGTTTACGAAGATTTTTTATAGGTTCTTAATAAACGTTTCTAAACGGTTACATATTAACTGACGTTTTTGGCAGAACGTTCCATCCTTCTAATATTATAAAGCCGAAAGTTTGTGAAATCTGAATTTTTGTACCTAGGATCTCCAAAACTACTGAACAGATCAAGATGAAATTTGGCGTAGGTACGCTTAACAACGCCTTTAGAGCAAAGCCCTCCGATAAAAGGCAACTTATTACACCGAAAATACGCGTGCGAAGCCGCGGGCAGAAGCTAGTACATTATATACCACACGACATAAGATTAGCGTTTGCACGAAATCGAATCAGAAACTTCGACTTCGTTTTTAAGAATACAGGCCCTGAGTGCGTTACCTAACGTATTCAGTTTTTACTTACTTTGTAGATTATCATAACTTTGTCATATATCATCATAAGGTAGGTTGGCCCCTCAGGTTATGTATTTAATCACATATTTCAAAGTTCCTTACTCGATGAAACTGGTTTCAATAATTATGTTAACTTACGTAAAACTGTCTCCTTTCTAATAACATTGCTGACCACATAACCAGACATTAATATTGTTACGATGTTAGGCAAGTGCTGCAATTTCCGAGTATTTATTTATTTTAGAAAAACTTACGGCTAAACATGAACAAAATTTAAGCATAACTTACCCAACATCACTTACCCCATAAGGACGGCCAATCAAAAGTTTTTACAAATAGTATAAAAAAATATTGAAGAGACTAAGTGGTGGACAAACAAAGTAGGTAAAATGTGAAGTTAGGAAATAAAGAAGAAGTTACTGGGAGAAGTGTTAAACAAATCAACGTTTGCCATAGCATTGAAGTTTCTGCTTGCACGTAGAATATATGTCTATACCGTGATATTGTGATCTATATCGTGATATTGTCTATATCGTGATATTGTATATGTATATCGTGATATTGTATATATCGTGATATTGTGATCACAATTACCACACAATTATCACTTTTCGACGTAAGCTAATACTTAACACTTTTATGTAGAACTGTCTCCTTTCTTATAATATTGCTGAACACATAACCAGACATTTATATTGTTAGGTAGGATGTTGGGTAAGTGATGCAATTTCCGAATATAGTGATCACAATTACCACAATATTATCACTTTTTGACGTTAACACTTTTTGACGATAGCTATTGGTATGCTTTTGGTATAATGAGAGGTAATATTACTAAATGACGAAACAGTAACATACAGACTATAATTTGAGAATACACCAACCTTGGCAGAAAATTTTGAATGAGCAAGTGATTATGGTTTAAAAATATTGAACACAGTATTACTTCCAGAAGTTGCAGAACTTTTGCCCTTTACGTTTTTTACCTTATCATTTTGTCAGCGAAAGTTATTAATATATAATTTATGCGAACTGTGATTATGGAAATTGGCCCTCGTTTTCTACTTCATTACATAAACTTATAAAATTTTATATGAAAATGTCACCCAGTTTACAAAAGTTAGGTAACTTAATTAATCGAAATGTTAATAGTTTTTGGTAAAAGCTAGTTTACAAAAGTTATCGAAGAAATATTTTATTTCACTTCGGTTTTTACTAACTCCATCTAGTACGTGGTTATGTAATCGCGAGTTCAATGTTCAGCAAGGTAGAGCTTAAGCTATCAAATTAGATACATACCTACTGGTAGAATTAATAGATAAATGTTATTGTTTGTCTGTTTGATGTGGACAATCTCCTAAGGTATTTTTGTCGTTTGAGAAATATTCCACAGTCAAATATTCCATTCAACTGATCAGGGTCGTCTGTTGATAGAAAACTCTTCCTCACTGCCCATATTCTGTTCTGTTCCTACTATCAATTGTGGATGGTGCAACTGCACACTGTAGATTAGACTATAAATCCCCCATTTAGATGTCTGGAGATAATTCTTGCTGCTGCGCTCCAAACAATACAATCAATTAAGCAGTCTGCGAGGGGTGCCACGGTATTTATTAATGGATACCCTGTGCACAGTACATTATGAAAGGAGAGATTCAGAAAAATACATTTCAAAGGATTTATTGAAGCTGCTAATAAAACCGTAGCTAATAGAAATAAGCTACAATTTTATACAGTCTGAGAGATCTTGTGGCCATTGAAGAAATACATATTTCTTCAATGGCCACATCTTCAATATTTTGATGTAATAATAGCAAATTGATTATACCATTTATAATAATTATTATCTATCTAAGTACTCTTCTATGGTTTGTATTGATTATCAAAATTATCATGGGTGTTTTCTATGTATAATAAAAATATCGATCTATGTAGTATATTGTATTAAGTATAACAGTTATCTAGTACCCATAACACAAGCTCTGCTTAGCTTGGGGCTAGATAATGCTTTGTGAATTGTCCAGCATTATTTATTTATTATTTATTATTATCATACCAAGTTCCAAATTAAAAAATATATTTCCATTGGATGACGTAATATAACTCAGAACCTGCTCGTCAATTGGTTACAATCTCACATGATAGTAAGCGGACGACGATCAAGCACGAATGCGTTTCAAGTCCACTTTACTGTTACATTTCGCATTATCTTAAGTGTCGATACTGACTGTAATTGCATAGTTTCTGTGCCCTAACCCTTCTGAACCACCCCTGTAATGGATTAGGCATTACCCCTGAGGGGTGACCTAGGCCCTTGGCAAAGTCAATTGCCGTGAATCCCCTTTAATGCAATACATTTGCTCATAAGCAGTCCTAAATAATTTGACCACTCTCATCAATCGATATGTTGGTGTCGGTGGTAATATCTAGTGGAATGGAAAAAAAGTCGCATATAACACTTTTATGATACGTAACGCAAGCAATAATTGTAGGATTTTCTATTCTTTTCTTAACTAGTTTCCTTCAGAATGTTTTCTCATTACGAACGTTTTCGCTTAAAAGTAGGTAGGTACTTTTTCTTCTTAAAAGTTTACATGTATGTACTTTAGAAGAAAATATATAATTTTATAATTATAAATAACTACTACTGATATAGTTTCTGAATGAAAGTGAGCAAACACTTTGTACCTACATAAATACTATCTTTGGCTCAAGTATAGTGCCAATAAACTTTCGAAAGTTGCTTTTGTTGGCTGCGATGTGTAAGAAAGTGTTGAGTAGTCGATACATAAGCCTATTTGATTCATATTCATAGTCGTACTGCGTCGTATTGTATCGTACCTATCAGGCAATCTCAAAATTTGTGATTGGGTAGCGTCAATATCATCATCGTCATCCTATACTAGTCTTCTGCTGGTCTAGGCCTAAAGAGCGCCATACCGAACATCAGTCTCCAGTTTGCCGCATCCAACATCTCAAATAGAAATGCAAAATAGAAACGTTTATTTGTAACTCAAACACATACGTACAATTTAAAACAAAATACACAGTTTGTTAGAGTTACAAAACGGTCCCTGTCTCAGCATAAGTTGGTTGTATTTGCGTACAACCAAGGCTGGTCTTTCAAATGAGCCGTTTCGTGACATCACGGAGTATAAAAGATCTGCTAGTAGTATTTTGCAGATCGTCATCCCACAGTCCTAATCCCACTAAATTAATCGTTTCATCATAACAACGGTTCGTCTTAGAATTTAACTTTGTCATTTTACCTTTGATGAAAGAAACAACGGATGGAGGAACGCGAAAAAGTGCCAAGGTTGAAACTTTTCTATCAATCTCTTATTGCAAAAAACACCAATAACCAAATATCAAAGTACTTTATTTCCTTTAGACCTTACATGATTCTTGGACACGTAACACGTCGTCATAAGTAAAACTAGGAAATAAAGTGATCACTTTGATTTTTCGTTCGCTTCAATCTTTTTAAATCAATAAGTTTTAAAATCTAGTAAATAAAATAAAGTAAAGAAGCGAACAAGAAACCTTCCACCGCACGCATTATCTAGATTTTCTTTCATCTATAGACGATTCTGCGACGGTACGATTCTCATAGTAAAGCGATTGGTTTGCAGAATTCGATCCCAGCCCAGCGGCTGGGATTCGAAATTGAATCGAGTAAACGTATCGAGTAAAGCCCAGTGGCTTCCCACACTATTACGTTTACTCGCGGTTCGTACTCAAGAAGTCGTGTATCCCAAAGGTAGGTAAGTTTTTCAGTTTGAAGGGGTGGCGTGGTGTACCCTTAAGGACGTTAAATGATTTTTTAATTTTAATGGGTAGCCATGCACATCAACAATATAACTAACTTCTCTATTATATCATCTCGAATCGCAATGAAATAGCTGCGTGCATACGAATGATAACGCTCTTTTCCGGGTCAGCCTGTGGAAACGATAAATTTAATTTAAATTCAACTGAACTCGTAATTTCTAATACATTGATTTTGTTTAATCTAGCATAGAGTATCGCTCAAAACGTTCTAAAGTTGTTCAACAACAGTGGAGTAGATTACAAAACAAAATGTCCAAGTAAGTACAATACAAATCTAAATTCCAACAAAATTAAATGTTAACTTTGTTTCCATTCATAAATGACGAACCAAGGTCGGCCATAACTCGTTATAAGTAAGTAGGTAGATAATTAGTTTAAAACAAAACATACAAAAGTAGATAAGTAATTTAACAATGTTATTGTTAGGTAAGGGTGTGGCTAATTACTTAATTACCTAGTTTACACACGCCCAACTCATAGCCGATTCAACCTTTGACCTATAATGTCCTATTAGTTGATAAACTTTACAAATTGGTTGACTGTGAATACAATTATTTTATCAATGTTACCATTTATACAAGGCTATTATAGCGTCGAGTAATAGAATCACAATGAAGACTTACAAAGTACGGATCACACAACACCCTGACCTTTGTGTACCCGCAAAAAGATAGATCTCTTTTAGCAAAATAAATCCTATTAACATACACACTTACTACCTATACATATAGTTATTTTGTACACATATTCGTTCGATTCCTGCCTCGGGACAAATGTTTGTACGATCTGCAGATATTTGTTCAGGGTTTTCTGGATGTTTTTCTATGTATAATAAAAAATATCTATCTATGTAGTGTATTGTATTATTTGTTATATATATATCAGTTATCTAGTACACAAGCTCTGCTTAGCTTGGGGCTAGATAATGCTGTGTGAATTGTCCAGCATTATTTATTTATATATTATTACATATGAGTTTTTCCATGTTTTCCATTTTTCTTTCTAATAATGTTCCAGTCTTGTTATTATGTCTAATTGGGGCAAATGAGTCATTCTATTAAAAGCGTCACATGGGGAATTCCCAACTGGTGTCATAGATTTTCTTTGAAGACCCGCGGTGGAGTTCAGTGGGATGAGTTATTCGCATTGTTTTGCCTATTTGTTCATAACAGCTATGACGTTTACATTCTTCTAGTTTTCAGTTTCACTGTGTAACTAATGCATCCTGCCGGACGCAACGTTTGACGGAATCCACATTTATACATACATTTATCGTCGCATTTACACATAAAGCCGGTTTGAGTGTTTATTTATTTTGAAAGGCAACGCCAACATAGAGTATTCAGTGAGAATTGCTGTCTATTACGTAGTTGCAGTTACTAGTTTTAGATCTAGAGTCGAGTACATAGAGTTCACCATACTCTATTGATAGTACTTCTAGAGTCACTTAACTTTTACAGTAACTTTTTCTTTATGTTCTTTGGTTACATTAATTGTGTTATCTGTAACGTTTAATTTAGAAGAGCGAGAGCCTCTTACATAAGTTTTGTATAGGTACCTAAATGAGGGTCTCAATTATCGAATAACTTATTGTAAACTTGTTACAGTAATATATATATTTTTTTATTTTCGTTAATACTGTGAGTGAGTGTTATTGTTGAGTGCCCAGACTGCATCTGTTTGAAGGAAGTCTCGTCAAAGAACTTGTTACTGTTGCAAAAATTTGCGGACATCGATAGAAGCAGGTTTACTGTCACTAATTTGTGTGACTTCATTAACCATAGATATCCGACTAGTGTTGGGTTGGATTTAATGATCGATCTTTTGAAAATCTGTTAATTCTGTAAATTTATTCACCATTACATTATCTGTCGCTAATTCAAAGTATATGAAAAAATAAACTTTAAACTCACAATAACCGGTTTTTTGTTTAAATCCGTCCAGGCACCGTAATTTTTAACAGTCAACCTTAAAGTCTGTTTTATAGGGTGGCCATTGTAAACATTTAGCTGGCGAACTGCCACCTGCTGGTGATTGAATACCCAAGGTTAATGTCCAGGACATGACTAGACTTTGATGGAAGGCATATGGGATTTATAATTTCTGTTTCAAGGTGACTTACAATTAGGTACCTATCTGCTGCTATTGAAATACTCAATGAGTTTTAGTGTATTGTATACTTTAAAGTTTGCAACTTCTATCCTTCATGATATTCTACGAAAAGTTATCCTTATTTTTTTGGGAATAATTTATATGTACTATTTGAGTTTTATCTTCGGCTCTCTCAAGGGAACTGTACTGAATTCTAATATACCAAGTTTCATTTGAATTCATTCAGTAGTTTTTGTAAAAATCATACAAAATATCTTTAATGTATAAAATTAAAATTTTTACTGTTTTATTATAAGTATATATAATATCATCCGAATGGTTTTTAAGTACAAGAAACTCTGTATATTTTTGCAACGTCATTGATATGATAACCTGTTAAGAGTGTTTATCTCATCGTAGTTGACAATATAATTGAAAAGATTAGCAGGTAGGTACATGGTCATGAACACTTCTTAGCTCAAGTATCATACCCACGCGATGAACTGTACCTTTATCACCTACACTACTTCTTAGCAGTAGTCATAGTTTACATTACAAGGTGTCAAATTAACTTGGATTATGTTTACAAAGTAGCGGAATATGAGTACATATTTTATGAAATTTTATGTTTTTATCAGCAAAATCCGGTTAGTTTAGGTATCTATGTATATGTCGGACGCGTAGTAATTTGTAATCATCTCACGATTTAGATTTTGCTGAGAGGGTCAAAACGTACTCTACTGGTAGCAGCATAGACTTTGTAGAAATATAAAAACAAATCTAATAGAATTTCTTCACTTTAATTTATTTATTTATTAAGTAATATAATAAAATAAAATATAAAAAAATATAATTCCTGTAAATTCGCTCTTATTAGTTGACATAATTCTGTTCGAAATATCTTCGTAAAGTAGTAGGTAGCAATCGAATTTTGAGCTCTTGTTGTTGGATGATTCTAAGCTATACTATTATATATTCTCTCGCTATACTTAGATCTTCGTTCAGTCCGAATGACGTTCCTTGCAAAATACTTAGCGGAACCAATGCGTGGGCGGCGCCCGCCCTCGCTGATGAGTAACGATATACCCTGTAATTAAATACGGTTTACGTACATCGTCTCTGTTAGGTTCAATAAATTATGGAAGAATCATAAAAAATATGATGCTTAGCTAAATTGAAACTGGATTATACATTATTATTTATCTTTGAGCTATTCTTGAGTGTGCTGTAGAAAAAGGGAAATCAAATGAAATAAAGTTGAAAAATCTTATTTATACAGGCTGCCTTGGAAAGGGAGTGATTCTGGACATCGAGGGGGTCAACGTTTGTTCTACGATTTTTTTTCATTTCGTATATTTTTTCCTTTTTTGAAAAATAATTAGAGACGTTTTTTCTTCAACGTGTATTCTTATAATATTATTATTGTTTTGAAACTTCAAAAGACTTTCATAATTATTTTGTAATAATTTCATGACAAAAAACTGGTTTTGCTGAAAAAACCAAGCATAAACATTAATGAAATATTTTTTTAATGTTAAGTTATTAAGGTAAGAGTGTGTGTTTACACGAATAGGAAAAAAAAATTACAAGTTGATCCCCTCGGGTTCCAGAATCACCCCCTTTCGGCTTAGTACACCCTTTCCGTGGTACTTTGTAGAAATTCGTCGTCGATTATAAAATGCACGTGCACTGTCTTATTTTTACTTGAGGACGGACTTTTCGATAGCTATTCGATTATCAATCGAACATCGAACAAATCATGACTGCCGATTAAAACTATTCGATTATCAATCGAACATCGAACGAATCATGACAGCCGCAGCCGATTAAAAAGCAACATAGTAAGTACCGTTGAATCATATTCCTCATTGTATGCAAACGGTCAAGTTACTGCTTAATTTGGCATGAACAATGGTGTGCTAAGACAAAAGCCTGTGCCTAGGTAATTTGTTATGGTATTGCCACAGAGTAGGTAGTTTCTTGTATTGCAGCGGGTGCAGTCATGCGATGCCATGGTTGGGAAATGATCGGTGTCGTCTGGTTGACTGACTTGGCTGTTGACTTGAATGCGTTTTTCATGTTATATGCAAATGAGAACGAAATTGTCTGCCTTCCATTACGAAGATGTTCCAATGTTCCATGTTTGTTGATCCAATTGCAATGAATGGTTAACCGACTTAAAAAAAAAGAGGATGTTCTATGATCGACTGTATGTGTTTTTTTTTATGTTACGTTCGTCGATTTCTCCGTCAATTACGGACCGATCCGGAAAATGATTTCGCGGAGTATTATCCCGAGTTGGTCCTATAAAAATGTATTCCCTGGAGATCAGAGGGCCTACTCAGAAAAGGAAATCGATGTTTCGATTTCGTTGTCGTGCAAAAACAACTCTTATGTCCCTTGCATGAGATAAGCGTTTACAGAAAAACGAAACAGAAACGGTTTCGTTTTTAACAGTCCCGTACTCTTCAAAACGAAATCGAAGTTTCTGATATTTGTCCCGCAAAACTTAAAAAAAACAGTATAGCTATGCATATCCTAAAGAATTTCAAGTTAATTTTTAGTTTGTTCAAAACAATCAAATATTTTTTTTTACATAATCATTAACTAGCTTCTTATTGGGACGTTTCAAACTGCTCAAGCTTCGGAGGCATGAAATCTACTCTAAAGGTAACCTAATAACGTAATGCAGGTATAGTTAAACCACCACTATTAAGGAATGTGTCTGTTGATATTTTTGTCTTATTCTGTTGATATTTATATCACATTCTGTTCCTTCCCATCTATGCGAGGTCGGCATAACATGTTTACTTCTTCCATACACTTCTATCAGTTGTCATCACAACAGTGAGTGTTGTTTTCTTACTCATGTCATCTTTCACACAATCCATCCATCGATTCTGTTAAAATTTGTTTGATTAAAATATTTTACGTTCGTTCGAATTGTCCATCCATAAATTTTTTTCACGACTCGGCATACGTAGTGTAGGACGCCCTCCGGCATGGTAGGATGACGACCTGCGAAAGACTTCAAGCAGATGCTGGATGCGGCAAGCTGAAGACAAGGCGCTATGGCGGTCATTAGGGGAGGCCTATGTCCAGCACTGGACTAACATAGGCTGATGATAATGACGATTTTTTTTGAGGAGATATTTTGGTTCTATAAAATAATGTAGGTTTCTAAATTGTCTCTCATGATTACGTCTTAATGCAAGCAAGGTTTTAAAGTTAGGTTCATTATTATTTCAGTTCTCATTATTGTTTCATCTTAATCAGTCTTGCAATGCCACATTTGAGAAATTAATTTCATTGTTCATAATATTATAATGACAAATTAGTGAGAACAACCTTTTTGTTTTCAACACAACAAAATACAATAACACAATGTTCAGATTTTTTTTTTCAGAAAGTTTATTTTGTGCTAAAAGCTAACGAATGTTGGTTTCTTCGTAGAATTTTACCCGACTTCGCAAGAAGGAGGGCTACTTATGATTTTTTATATTATTCTTGGCCGCTATCTGACACGGGCGTTTATCTTAAAACATTTTAAGTTTACGCAATTCAACCCAATTTGTTTTTTTTTCAAACAAATAGGGACAGCTTTATTAGTGGTAATCCAATTCAACTTCTTATTTGAATACGAAACTCTTGCGCAAAACTATTTCTCACACTGAATTACATATGTTCTATGTAGAGTTTCGCGAGCTAGACGAACACATGGCAACTAGAGGAACATAAGTAAAGGAAAGTATAAATCATCCAGAAATTAAAATAAAATTATAATTAAAAACATTTGAATCTAATATAATCCACCTAATAATCTAATCACAATTTAAAAATAATTTATTTTCTCGTTAATTTCTTTAATTATTTACTGTACACAATTATAGCAAATAATGAACTTATATAATAGAATATGTACATAGGCGAGCTTAACCCTGAAAAAGAGTTTTGTTCCAGCAAACCTTAGAGTTATAGTAGAGGCGATGGAATAGGTAGAGGAAGTTCTTGTCTTTTTGTATATTTATATTATATACATATTTTATTATGAAATTAAAATTAAAGCCTTCGATCGTGACTTTTTGTATAGGTCCCTCATTTTAACGCACATGATGTTTATTGTTAAAAAGATGTGTCACGAACGTTATGCGTTCCTATTTCATTGTTTCGATCCTTCCTTGTGAGGAGGACACCACTCCAATACAAAACGTTATTGACATTGAGTTTGTATTTAATCATTTAGTCAACACCATGTTGACCAAATCATTAAATACAGTGTAAAGGGCAAGGGCGGTAAAACAACGGAAGGGAACACAATAATGTAGAGACAAATTTGTTATTGATTGATCACAAAATTACAATCAACACTTGTATACGACGCGTAGATAAAGATTGGAATTGAAATTGAAAAGCTATCATTTTCAATCCCAATTTCTTTATTTCTTTATTCATTATTGCACTAAATACATAGGTACATATAAAACTAGAGAAGGAATGACAAAGGCGAACTTAACCCTAAAAAGAGATCCCATCTCTATTTACGCGTGTTATAGTAGACCTCGACTGGTGAAAGTGAGGTCTTCACAAAGCTTAGAGCACAACCATGTATGACTTGGAACTGGTTGGGTTGTTATCCTACAAATTGAAAGGAATAGCGAGGCCGGCGCCCCCTATTCATTGGCAATCGTTAAGCTCGTTGCATTGCACTCTCGGTGATTTGTTTGCCAATTTACCGACATCTTTACAGAGCAAATCTCCCTGACACTTTAGTCTAAGTATTTTTCTCTCTATAATCAGCTTTCTAGTGCGTAGAAAATACTTTGTCCACGCTCTATGAGTAAACACTCAAGTTTACGACTTTTACGAGTGAAACAAGTGTTATTGAAAGTGAAACAAAACGGTTTTAAATGAGCCTTCAAAGAGAAAAACGACCCAAGTTCAAGATGTGGAAATCACTGATGCATAGGAAAAGAAAATACAGTGAAAATTTACCATGTGATCGCGAGAGCTACGCCGCCCTGGCGGCCATGCAGGGAGGCAGCGCCGCGACGCTACCGCCGTCACTCGACGCGTTACGAGCATGTAAGTGATTCTGCTACTCAACGCTAGAGGGCGCTACTCTGTATTTTAACCTTCATTGAATGCTTTTGTGGATAACTTGTAGCAAGGTTAAAATCTTGTGGTTTTGATGTTTATTAAAGATCTAGCTAGGAAGTAGAGTTTAGGTAGGAACCTACTACCTATCGTTGCTATTTCTGCCAATGAAATATTCCTAATCGTTAATTAAAGCCTTAAGGATACATTCCTACGGAAAATTACGCAATTATTCGCAATTATCACGTGGTGTAGGAAAACATCAAATACCTACCTACATACATACTTATGTAGGTAAACATTACAGAACGAGTACACACATTATGTTCAGTAATTATTTAAATATCAAGTGTCAAAAGCCTGTCATTAATTAGGAATAAGCTGGTGATTCACACTATTGTGTTTGGAGTGCCAACCGCATCAAACGTACCGACGCGGCTCCTAAATAAGGTCAACCTTTGTGACGATTCTGGCGAAACGAAACCCACTTGGTATAATGTATAATGTGACCTGTGGTCTTCTTGGGAAATGTATCCTACGGACAATGAACAGAGGGACCAAAGTGTTCAACCTTGGTCCCTCTGTTCATTGTCCGGGTTCCAGGGAGACAGATTGACAGGGACGCTGAAACTGCGATTAAGTAGGACTCTTTCGTAGAGTGAAAAGTTATTAGAGCTAAACTCTAATTAAAAGCATTTATTGTAACTTAACGGTTTAGTGAGAGTATTTGCATTAAAACAGTAGGCTAGGTAGTAGTTTTACTTCGGCAATAAAACACAAATAATCCCAGCAACAGGTAGTAGGTACTTACTACAAAGACAATAGGTACACAAATATTTACCTGCCTAGGTACAACAGAGAAACACCTCTATATACAGGTTGTTCCAAGAACATGTTTCTCATTTGAAAATGATCCAAAAATCATGATAGAAGTCAGTTCTTTAAACCGAAAAATATCGCGAGAATTTAAATGGATGCTGCTCGGAACTCCTGAACAACTCACTTAGTTTAATTGTCTTAGAATGGAACACCCTGTGTAAGAAGCTAGGTAATGCAACAGTGTCAGACAATATGCCTCCCACGACATGGTTTCCACGACTTTACGTAAACTTACTAATTATTACTGCGTTTTAAGATAACAATGGTGTTTCTTCATTTATTATGAAGGCTACTCATAATCTAATAAAGAAGCAAAATGTTACTAATTCAATTCAATTCAATTCTTTTATTTCAGACAACAATAAATTATAATACAAAAATAAGTTAGTGTCCATATTCGTCATGATAAAAATTAAAAATAAAATAAAAATCAATGCTTCATTATTATTATTATTATTATATGTTTTTTTACCTTGGTGGTAAACTAGGGTTTTAATCACATTAAATAAATTAGTCGCTAAAGTATTGCTACAAAACGTGTAGAAATTAACTTAATTAATAAATATAAAAATAAATAGACGTACACTACAATAATTCGTTTAATGAATGAAATGGCTTCTCCATAGAAAAGAAATTAATAACGTTGAATTTGCAGCAAATTTAAAATTTAACCGCAATCTAACTAACAAGTTAGTTAGATTGCGGTTAAATTTAAACTACTGAAAATAAACCATGTAAAAATCTTGTCGCGAGTCACATTATGTTTGCACAACACAACAACACACGCAAGTATATCTGACCTAGTTATGAGGTTTGAAGTCCACCCATAAGACCAAGGGACGGGTCAAACCCGGTGGACTTTTCTTTAAACATACATATATACAGGGTTATTGGTAATTCACTGACACTATGTTAACTGCGGGTTCTGCCCATCATCACGAACATATTAGTGAAGACGCCAGGTCTTAATTCTTAATTAACCCTGTATAAGCTTTAAAATTAACCTTATGCAGTGCTTCATGTATATTTATGTAAAAGAAAAAGATAAGGAACGAGATTTTAACTGCAATCAGAGATGTTATTGCTCAGAGAACTCTTTAAGTAAAGTTTCATAGTCATACTTGTTCATAGTACACTTTATGTTACTCAAGAAGGTAAAATAACATGCCTACTGAATTATTTTCATGTTCCTAGTTCCACCAAAAAAACAGAAAACAATTTCCCGTCTACGTTCCGTTTGGACGTAAACATCCTCTGCACCTCCTTAGGGAATGCGTACATTACGTTCCATGCATTAACACGTCGAAAATTGTACACGTTTATAATTCCTGCGGCGTAGAATGTCTCTTTATGAGTTGTGCTGGTCATAAGATCAAAGTTTGAGGGACACATGTCGCGTGGGATAGTCGTATGTTTTGTTTTCATGCAGTATATTCGGGTCGGAAAATTTCACACAATCATTTTGCAATCAGGATTTTTGTGTGGAAGGGAACTAAGATACTTTGCCTTGTAGGTTAATTTTACCAGAACCAGCAATCCATGTAGTTCATCTAGTTTATTCCCAGTAGTTCTGTACACAAAATTACTGCTAGTCTATATAATCGTTACCAAATGAGCAAGTAGATGTTAATATGAAATTTTCTTGTACTTTTGAACTATGGTTCCAAGTAAACTACATGGATACTTTTAAAATATATCTCAAAGTAAAACTACATGAATAATTTTTACACGAAGCGAATGCATCATTCGAAATTTTATTTGAGATGTTCTTGTCTTAAGTCTGCACTGTTGTCTGTACTGTGCGTCTAGAAAAATCTTTGTAGAAAATTCTGTGGAATTTTAACAACCAATATCAGATGTCTGAATAAAAGTCGTTGCCAGAATAAAAGACAACAGATGGACTAAGCGACTGACAGCTTGGTCTGGTCCGGGAGGCACTAGAGCAAGAGGCAGACCAACTACAAGATGGGACGATGAAATCACAAAATTGACTAAAGACTGGATGGCAGAAGCCATTGACAGAGACCAATGGAGAAGTCTGGAGGAGGCCTTCACCCTTACATGAGGGGTTCTTGTTTGAATTTGACTTAATATAGATTATTATTATATTAATTTGCTAAATAAAATGTTGAATTAAAATTGAAATAGTATGACAATAATTAATCTTTAACTTAGAAAAATGTATTAGGAATGACAAGAAATAAAAGGCTATTTTATTTTATTTATTTTTATTTATCAGATGTCTATCTATCTATGTGATCCGGGTGCGTTTTTATGTTTTGTATTGTGCCAAATTGATACATCCTGCACCGTCACGGCTAATGGCTCTTTCAGACAGAGGTCAGGGACTTGAATTTCACGACAGATACGTGGGCCGTGTTATCTTGGGCCAGAGCTATTATACCTACTCTATGGAAGTAAGGTCATAGAAGTACTTTATTATTTGCATAGTACGCCTCTACGCAATCAATAGACAAGTCTCACAAGGAACTGGAAAGAATGACACATAATATGCGCCTTACACTTTTACATATTATAAAAGTTAACAGTGGGTTTTGGTACTGTTAAGATGACGAATTTAAGACCTTAACAAAATATCTAAACACGGTCTTGTAAATTTTCTTGCAGCATCTTTGCCCTCGAATACTTCAAGCGTCGAAACACCATACTTTAAAATCTAGTTTCTTTGCCCATAAACCAACTTACCCTAATGAAACGACCATACTTGGGCATGGAAGTGAGATCCGTCGCAAAAAG
Organism: Eupithecia subumbrata; assembly: GCA_949316285.1. NCBI lineage: Eukaryota > Metazoa > Arthropoda > Insecta > Lepidoptera > Geometridae > Eupithecia > Eupithecia subumbrata. The sequence continues at coordinate 4,685,426 of OX438648.1, forward strand.
AAGCCAGTCGTGCTCTGAAGGCCGTCATTACTGAATTCTAACTTTTTCACCCGACCACTTCGAGGAAACTCTCGGCCAGTCGAGGTGAAAATGGCGATGCCCCAGATGGAAGATCAGATAAGTTTTAATTGTGCTGTGTGCTAGATAGAACTCTAATCGAGTATTTCCGATTGGTATTTCCAAGAAAGGAAAACTGGCGAGAAACACTTCCTTAATTATTAAATTAAATTTAAAATTAAACACTCACTTATTTATACAAATCTAATAATACCAGAGTCCAGTCATAGGTTTTCACTTACCTACCGTAACATTATAACTAATAACATTGAACATAAGTCAATAAGAGCTCAAACGACAATGACGTGAAATAATAGAGAAATAGATTAGCAATAAACTATGTATGTATACGTAAAATTAATGTAAACCAAAGTATCCTATTAAAGTAGTTTTTAGGAGTTCACTCTCAGCGATAAGGCCGCCCTTTATACTTCCTGTATTCTAAGCTTTTTCTCTGTATTGTTTCCTGTCTTTGTAAGGTATAATAAAGTATTTTCTATCTATCTAAAGTAACGACTGGTCAATCTGGCTGAAATTACGCTCATACATGATAGATCTAGGTCTAAATCAGGATGTCTGCAAAACTCATTGAAAAAGTCGCTTGTTTGCCACTCAAAAATTAATGGCAGAGAATAATTAACATAAACAAATATCTCAGAATAAACTCAAGGAGGATTGGAATTTGTAGTTAGCATAACCATAGTATTATATTATCTGGCATAACGAAGCTTCAGACAGGAGTGTGGGTTCAATGCCAATTGTAATTTAGTTCTGTGTAAATTTTCATTGTGATGGAAACAATGATTCAACTGCTCGTTAGTGGTGAGTCATTTCATTGCGGCTGATTCGCATGTTCCATGGGGCTATGGATGCAATCATATAGAAAACGGGGAGCAGATGATTTGCAGTTTTATTCCCACTTTATTTTGAGAATGTGCCAACATTTTCATTTTATTGCTGCTCTTCAAATCAAAATCAAATTAAACCATTCTCTTGCAAACAACAGGTTACAAGTTTGTATGGTTATATTTTTAAATATCCCATGCGATGACTTACCAGCATCTTTATTGGTGTATTTGTGTAGGCAAATTAAAATTCGTTCCGTCGGGAGTAAAATAATTTAAGTTGTGTTATGTTTTCTGTGTGCTAACTAAGGCAGGTCTACCAAAGCGGAGCGGACTCTCTAGACCAGTGTAACCTCGAATTAAGTATTCGAGGTTTCACTAGCGGTTTTACACACCTCATGTCATGATGGCCTGCATTTTTGACAGATTGCTTTTGGTTATTGAACACACCTGCGCTTTGTTTCGGTTGAAGCTTGAGATTTTACATATACCATCGCCTTAGGGTTGAAAAAACCTGTTATGATTTAAAAACCATGTCATAAAAAAGTTCGCAGGCGACGTGTTAAATAAATAAATTCATTAGTCTCTCAGCATGAACCAGCATCCGACAGGCAGGCAACCCGTTTTCTGTGAAAATGACGATGACTCTTAATAAACGCGTTTGTCGTGCCAATTATTTCCGTTGAATATGACGACTTAAATGAGCTCGATCGGCCCTTGCTTGTTTTTCAAGAGGCTCTTTTTACCCGACTGCGCAAGAAGGAGGTTTTTTTTTTTTTTTTTTTTTTTTATTGAAAATGGTCAAGCGTTTGGCCACCAACTCACTTAAAGTAAGTGAAGATGTGGCCTAAGATGGAGCACGCTTTCCCAGAAGGAACTTATTCACCCTAGACTTGAAGACTCCAAGATTATACTCTAACGGGAAAACAGACGCAGGAAGCTCATTCCACTCTTTGGCGGTGCATATTAAAAAAGTAGAGGAGAATTTTTTGGTTCGACACTGTGGTATGTCGACCAGGTACGGGTGGTATTTTTCTGTGCGTCTGCTGGTCCTATGGTAGAAGGGAGAAGATGGGATAAGGTCGTGCAATGCCTGCGCACAATCACCAAAGTGGTACTTGTAGAACACCGACAGTCTGGCGACGCGCCGTCTGTGATCGAGGCTTTGAAGATTGGCCTCTGCAAGAGAATCGTCGCCGATAAGTCTAACAGCGCGTCTTTCAATCGAGTCGAGGGCCTCAAGCTGGTATTTAGCCGAGCCATCCCAAAGGTGGCAGCAGTACTCCATGCAAGTTCGGACCTGTGCTTTATATAGATTGAGAAGCTGTCCCGGTGTGAAGTACCGCCGAACCTTAGCCAGGATGCTTAGCTTCATAGCAGCAAATTTGGCCTTCGACTCGATATGGGAGCCAAAATTTAAATTCGAGCTAAGCTCTACGCCCAGTAGGTTCAGACTGTCAGTGATCTGAAGCGCAGCATCACAAAAAGTGGGCACAGGATTAAATTGTGTTTTCTTTGCCGAGAACACACACGCCTGCGTTTTGGATGCGTTGAACCGCACAAGGTTTGCGTCACCCCATTCAGACACTAACCTCAGTTTGCTGTTCAAACGTTCTACCATCTCATTGCGGAGTTTTTGGATTTTATCCGCACTATCACGTGGACTGGCAAAGTATCTATCAGCAACTGTGCTATCATCAGCGTACCCAAAGATACCGGGTTTTAGCAAGTCGTTAATGTGCAACAAGAATAAGGTTGCTGATAGAACAGACCCTTGAGGTACCCCAGCATTGATAGCGAATAGATCGGAGGAGCAGCCGTTTACGACTACTCGAATCGATCTTTCCCTCAAGAAATCAGAGATCCACTTGATTTGATTGGACGCTAGACCGTATGAAGAAAGCTTGCTTATGAGACCTTTATGCCAAACTCTATCAAAAGCCTTGGAAATGTCCAGAGAGACCGCAAGAGCTTACCGTGTTTTTCCATGGCTTCACTCCAGATATGAGTAGCATACGCTAGAAGATCACCTGTGGATCGTTTTCGGCGAAAGCCGTATTGTCGATCACTTAGGAGGTCATTATTTTCTAGGTATGCTAGGAGTTAAAGTTTTTAGTGCTAGAGGTTAAAGTTTTTAGCTGTACATCTTATCCCTAAGTTTGGATTCGCTCCTCAATCATGCGGACATGGAACTATTTTAGTCATGGAACGTTTTAATTTATTTATTTATTGGAAAATCTCATACAAAAATGGAACGTGTCGATGACATATCGAGACACCAAACTCATTGCTCGATATAGATGGTAAAAATGGATTCTGCATCTCGAATTTATTTTCATGATTTCCCTTCATAAAATAAATACATAATGATACTCATTAATTTGCGCATAGATATCGCGCTCATAGATTCATTATTTATTCATCACCATCATCAGCCTGTATTTGTCCACTGCTGGACAAATATAAACCTCCCCTAATGAGCGCCATAGCGCCCCGTCTTCGGCTTGCCCCATCCATTAAATAAATAAATAAATAAAAAATCAGTCTGCAGTCTTTCGCAATCACTTTTTACTAGGCAGAAACAATTACTTTACAATAAATTAAGTTGCTTTAATCTTGTATTTTTTGGTTACAGGTAAGTGAGTGCTGCCGTTAAGCCCGTAATTACCATTTAGTAGTGTGAAACTGGTAAGTACACTAAAAAGGAAAAGTTTGGTTACATTTCACGCTCTCTAAGTTGGTAAGTAATCACTTATTTAATCAGAGCTATCACAAAAAGGGCTATATATACCTACTTCTGAAGACATTTATAAAAAAGGTGATTATGGATTATGTGAGTAGATATTAGATAAATACATAGAAAATGCTTTATTTTGATAAGTGTGCACTTATCAAAATACTTTACAAACAAAATATTCAACAAAAATTACAAAATATGTGACAATAATAATTGGTGGTCTTTTCGCTGATGACCTCTACCAGACAACCGTGGATGGATAGGATCGTTGGATTGAAGATGGGTATCTGTGTGCATTATTATGTAGCTAATACAAATCTTACGTACAAATACTGACAAAATTACAAATATACCTCAATATAATATACATACTTATATAGATACATACATACATACATATCTATATTTTATAAAGGGAAACAAAGGTGTGGTCAGAATATCAGTCATTTTATAGTTATTTTATATGACAAAGTTCAATAAGGAAGAAAACTGCTAAGCCAGCGTAATAAATAATGAAGAATTATATGCCAATTTACTTACCTACTTATGTATAATTTTGGAGAGACAGTCCGCTTGCAGTCTATGTAAGAAATGCTTAGGAAGCAGTGGATATTATTATAAAACTTTTTTAACGTGATTGTAATCTTTTTACCGTTCTTCGCGTTGTTTTGGTCTGTTAGGTACTTACCTACTTTTCTTAAAAGCCGCCGCATTGTAAACTTAATACTGATAAGATCTTCAGGAAAAATACCTTTTTTGTAAAAAAATAGCCCGTAACCCCGATAGCTCTACCTCTACTGCTCTAGAAATTATAGAGAGGAATAGATTACCTAGTCATATTGAGCTTGAGCTACCTGTAGATTGTTTTGCAACATTCTGCAGTTAGCTCAATTGTTTCAATTTTAAATATTAGTCCTAATTGATTTCTATTATTTGATTGTAATTTTCTTTATGAATAATGTCTTATTTATAGTTTTAAATAATATTTTCTGAATCAGCTGGCCGGTCCTTGGTCGGTCTTATGGAGAAAGTTGGTATTTTTGTGTTAGAATTAGAGTCACCATAATATGGCGACTATTATATCTGAAGACTATGATATTAATTATGAATATGAGCGGGTTAACTACGAACCTAGTTTGTGTTGGAAGAACACCAACATTTCATCCCTTAACGAGGGACTTCATCAGGGTGAGTGCGGTTCGCGTCACGCCTGTACCGCGTCCCTGCGCGCTTCTTCCAACACAAACTAGGTTCGTCAAACTACGAAAGTTTTTATAGTAAAAAGACTATGAAATCTTTGTATCTACAATCTAGCTAGATTTGCTTGACATCAAGGTAATGAATATCAGTCAGGTTATGGCAGTTCTTTGTCCGTCACCGGATGCGTCGACTGACGTGAAACAAGTGCATCTTTGCATCCGGCATGAGCCAGTTTGTTTGTGCTGCTATTTTAGAACGACGCGGTGGCTACTCTGAAAGGACCAATGTCATGCAATTGCTTTTTTTAATCTTTATTTGGTTATAGAGGGTTTAATCAACATGATTATGCCACTCTCGAAAGTATACTTAATTATCTTAGTGTCTACGCTTAATTCCTAATTTAACAAATTTTAACATCTTAAGGGCTTCCTCTGAGAGCGGAGTAGTCAAAATTTTGATAACTAAACCAATACAAAACAGGTCAGCATTGTGCTTATTACAAAATTCGTTCTTTCCGCTTCGTTCCGGACACACTCCACGACAATATGGTATATATCTTCTACTACGTCACATTTGGTACAGTTTGGTGAACTACTCTTGCGCATAAGGAAACCAAAACCATTAAATAAAAATAAATAAATAAAATAATTGTAATTAAATGATTTGTATGATAGATGCATTTCCAGGTGGCTAGGTGGTTACTGGGAAAGGACTGATCTGTTGTAAGCGAACGTTTGTATGATAGAAAATTAAATCTTATATCTTCTTTTTAAGCACATGTACCCACTTTTACAACTTTGTCTCTCTCTCCCATTAATGTTTGCTGGAAGAGAAGAACTCTTTTGAGGGTTAAGCTCGCCTTTGCCATTATTTTTAATGTCAAATATTTTACTTGTATACCGTGCAATAAACAATCATGAATTATAGATGCATCTTAGGGCTAATTCGAATGGGGAAATTCACACATTATGACTCTAGATTTATGTGTTTTAATTTTGTTTTTCTCTGTCATTGCTGTTATAAATATAGGTCTCTTTCTTTCCTTTTTTCACATGGATCTTTATTTTAAGAGGCAAAATCACTGATATTTCAGGTTATGGCCGCCTCTATATTGGCACTGGTTTATTTTTAATATGAACATAAATTCTAAACCTCTGTAAATGTAGGGCTACAGAAGTTTGGAAAAAAAATCATTTCCTGGAAAGCTAAAAGCAAATTTTTAAAGTATTTCTGATGATAGAGCGTGGCTTTTCTATTAAACTGTCTCACAAATTTCCCGTTTTTTTACTCATTAACCTAATTAAAAAGTAGGTTTCAACTTTCACATTGTTTCACGCACTTTTTACGAGTACCCAGCTGATGTATGTAGAGCAACGTGTTAGTTACACCATCAAATGTCCATTTCACGGTAGCTTAGCTGTATTAACCCACTCGTAGATTAAACCTTCGTGGAAATCTCCATTGAGACTACTCAGAAATCTATCTATATGTTCTCCTTATTACGTATAATTATATTGGGTCTATAGGTAGCACCTATGAATGATTGCATTAAGTCGTCATCCAGTCTATTAATTGAATCAATGTTTGCATTTGTAATAATGCATTATGAATGTTTATGTCATTGTTTGAGTTTAATCAACAGAATACTCCTATTCTTTTGGCATTACATTATTGAATGTAGGTAACATTAATAGGTACTAACAATAGATGTGTAATAAATAATAATGCATTACATCAGTAACCATAGAACTCTATGTTTTTATAATAGTTTATTTGAAACTTTTGCTGTTTTCTTGTTGTTTATTAAAGGTTATAAATACTGAATTTTAGATTTACATTTACTAGATTTTCATGGTACAATTAAAAATATTGAAGAAATACATATCTCTAAATATTTTTAATTTTGTGCATATAACGTACTATTTTTAATTTAAGTACAAATGGTATTCCTTCTATAGCGTAGTACAAGGATGGTGAACCAATGGCACATGTGGCATTGACTGCACGCGACACAATATTTTGACAGGCCCGAATCAAAAGCATTTTTAGCTGGTGCTTTGTAGATTGTCCAGCATTATTTATTTTATTTTTATTTTTTAGTTCAAAATATGTAGTAGAACCTACTTCCTATCGAAGATGAACTACATTTAAGCCTCTCTTACTTTTTATTTTTTAAAGTAAATAAAGAGTTTTGAGTTGTTAGTATTTTCCTAATAATTTTTTAGTATTTTTCACCAAGTAAAAATTATTTGACACACATCTATGACCGCATTTTTTTTACAAAAAATGGTACGTTGACTTCGAAACATTCGCCTCCCCTTTCTTAGTACTTTGTGTATAAACTAAAGTAGTCTCCGAGTGACCTAAATAACATTCAAGTCCAATGCTATACGACTCACAAAATTCTAGACCATAGACTCGTAGCAAACTACAGACGGCTTTCATTTTTCACCATAACCATGTTCGAGCTATTATCAATTCTAAACGCGTATGAAAGTGTGGGAAAGCGTAGTTTATTAGTAAACGGTGTCAGGTGTGGAGAATACTGTCCTAGGGAGGGTCCAATGTCCACGTACAATAAACACCTAACACGGAACTAAAAATACTAGGCGCTACTATTTCTTAACATAGAAAATTAAAATCAAATTAGAACAAGTATTTACAGTTGAACAATTGAGCTAACTGCAGATTGTTGCAAACAATCTCCAGATAGCTTAACTGATCCATATAAATACCAGACGAAAGCGGATGTTATTTCTTCTGCATCTTTGTCTCTAGGTGGTCGATCATAGAAAGGTAGTAATGCAAACTCAAATTCCAACAACTCCATTCCATATGAACAGCTATATGAATATCGTTTTGCCAACATATCTGGCGTAAGAACATCCATAAACTTACGCAGCTTTGCACGTCCTTAATGCAGAAGGATTAAAATTTTATTAAATTTTATTAAACACCGCAGGTGAAGCTCCGGGCAATTTACGCCCCGTAGAGGCTATTTGGCCTCATTTTAAAAGTTCCGTGCCAAAAATATAACTGCCGCATTCGGCAGCAATGCAGATGTTTCACGCATACAAATGAAACTCCTGCCCAGTGTCCGGCCAGTCCGCAACACGACAGTTTTGACGCAAGGCCGGGTGCAACACAGCTTGCTAAAGACGTACAGGCTGGTTCTTCGTCACTATTTGGTCACCTTGCGGTGTCATCGCTTCGGTGACAGATAACGTAATCAGCAGATCAGTTTACCTAGTTGGCACAATCCTTAGAAGCTTATCAATTCCTAGTTGGTATCTTGGGTATCTTAGGCCGTTGCGGACAGGAGAAAAAAAACTCAAACAATAATGAAATAAATAAAATCAGTTAAATGCAGGCACAAAACGGCTCATTATATACAAAATCACAATGCATACATTGTCTCATAAATCGAGCTTTTTCTTCTTCTGCAGTTTTTTCATATATCGCAAAGTTTTATCCCCATCCTCGAGTACCTTCTTTTGGTGGACAAGGTACACATCTTCACAAACTTTCACCATAATTTTAGTAAGATTAGCTCCATGCTCGTAAAACAAGCACCTAAGCTTCTGTTTGACTCATCTAGCTTGACACAGCTCTTTCTCCTTCACGTTTTGTCCGATTCCCAAAACAGATAAAAAGCTTATTCGGTAAACGTGTTAATTTTAACCGTGTAAGTTATGTTTACTGATTCCTTCCGGTGCTAACCGAGATAAATCTCCGGTTATAAACAGAACCGAACGGTTTTGGAATCGTTTTTCGTCGGTTATCTGATTTATCTCTGTGAAAGAGTTAATCGCTGTGAAATTATAACGTAACGTTACAAAATGGTTTAGTTTCTGTAATACCCTATCTGTTTATTGCTCAATTATTGTTATTGCATTGATATGGCTTCAGTGGGAATCACTTTATTTTATCTTACTGTGTCGGAGTTAAAGTTATTCTGCATTTGCCCTATATTTTTCTGAAAAGATTAACAAAACCTTTTTTAAAAGACTGTAAAAATAAAGTTACAAATCAACCACTAAAGTTGTTCACTTTTACGGAAACAAAAGAGAGATTGCGAGTGGCCCCGTTTGCATTTTGTTAACTGGTAGTACAATTATCTATGCATTCTACAACATTGCCACGTGGGGGACTGAAATGTCGACGATAAACGCGATATCGAGAACATTGACACCGGTTACGCTACGCGGTAGCATTATCACATGAAACTCGTATTTTTCGACCGGTCTATTCTATACCAAATCAAAAATTCTTAATTTCCGTAGAAGCAATAGGTTGTGCGTAAGTACAATTAGAAAAAGTAAAATTCTTATAAATGAAATAGACGTAGAAATAAAGTGTTATTTTTGATTTCTGTTGCTTCTTATGTAGACGTAAAGAAGCGTCGAAAAAACCTTTAGCCTGTTAGTTGTTATTTTTTGAGTTGGAGTCTTTTTACAGAGAAAGGTTTTAACAATTTGAAACCGATAATTTTTGCAACTCACTTGGGGTTTTGTTGTAGAAGCTAGACATTGTTTTTAACCTTTTTTAGCGTAGTAGATAACTGTTTTGACGTAATCCTTCGCCACCCTTATCCTTATCAGCAACATACCTACATTACCTACACGTGCCTATACAAAAGGGAAAACATAAAGTAACATTTTAATTTTGACGATCCATAGTCCTTTCCTTCCCTACGCAGTTTTCAGTGAAACAAATGACGCCAGTTTTGCTTCGTGAAATTGACTCTCTTTTGTTTATACGTTTCGTTACCATGGGTTACCCATGTTAAGTATCTTTTGAATTTTCTACAAAATATTCTTATAGGTTGAACAAATAAGTTTTTGGATAAAATCTAGCTCTACTTTGTATGTCAATAGGTCTTTATGCAATGTTGTTAAAAGCGATAACTGGACGATGCGTTATTATTATTATGATAATAGTTATCGCGTATGACCAAGTTTTTTGTGGTCCCAAATAGGCTTTACGGTCCGTTGCACAGGGCTGCCTCACATCGGAATATTTTTGAAGCATTTAACTTGTTTTTTGCTGGATTACGCCACATTCCTTGCAGCTGCACTTGACTTACTAACTTGAGGCACGTTATAGAGGAGGTTTATTAATTCTGAGTGAAAAAAAACATGATTCTTGTAAAGTTTATAAAATACAAGTTTCAGTTCCGCGGCTTCGCACGCGTCCTTTCTATGGAATCGTAAAAGGTTTCTATTCTTTTTTCTTTTAGCCTTTTTTTATTGCAGATACAAACAAAATTTCAGCCCGATGCATTATGTAGTTTTGGTGTGAAGAAGTTTTACAAATATCTATTTATCAATCCACCCAAACTTTCATACCTATATGTAATAGGTATTAGTATAATTAGTGTTATAAAACTTACCACTCTTACATTATCTGCATTAATGTAAATAAACCATTTTATAATTAATAACAAATAGTTGACAGAAATTTGTTGTTATTTCTATTTAACTTTTACCCCTCTTGTAACTTATAGCTGCCTCTCACGGCACATATTAAAATTGTTCTGTTTTGTTTCTATAGAAAATCCTCGCTTAAAAACTAATTAAAAGTTGCCCTTTTTACCGGTAGCAGCCCTAAAGTAGGGTGCTCACCGTCGCCGTGGCGTAGTAGCAAGCCCGCGTTGGTAAACACAGTCAGTCGGTGAAGCGCGCACGACGCGCTTGTGGCGTGCTCTACGGTTTTTTATAAAAAATGTTTTTGCACCAGTGCAACACAATACGCAGGAACTGCGGTCTGTTGTCTCTGGACACCATTGTGAACTGAACATCCCTGTGAAGTGTGTTTTGAATTTTGTGGTCGTGTCGTGTTTGGGCTAGTGATCGCTTGAAACGGTAGGGTAACTACACTATTTAGGAAATTACGAGCATTTGAAGCTATTATTTAATATAAACAAATTAGAACAAGTATTTACAATTGAAATAATTGAGTTAACTACAGACTGTTGCAAACAAGCTATAGATAGCTCAAGTGATCCATATAAATACCAGTCGGAAGCGTCCCCACGATTTAAGGAATTGGAGTTGAAAATCCAGGTTTTTTTTAAAATTGGGCAATGAAAATAGAGCTGGCATGTTGTCAAAACTGCGGTCTAATAACTTCACACTGCTTCTATTTCAACAAAGCTTTGAACTAGGTCATTCTCAAAAAGGACAATGACCGATAACGTTATCCGTAAAAATGTATGTACGGAACACACTGAATATGCAATAAAAAGTTATCGAACAGAAGTTTTTAGCGGCCAAAAGTTACGAATGCTCACGCAACTTACGTAAGTCACGAACTTTCGAAAGCTGATGTACGAGATTTTTGCGAAGGAATATGATGTTGAATGTCAACTTTCCTTTTTAAGGACATTGCGGGTCTTGGCTTGGAGCCCTTCTCATCCTGAAGCCTGGTTGTGAATATAGTTTTCTCCTGAATCATTTTAGAAGCCTCTTTTTTGTTATCATTTATAATATTTTATTTAAGTATATTTACAATTTTGGAGAAACATACACCTAGGTTAACAAATTTCAGATGAACATTATAGAACATGCCTGGATAGACCAGTGCATGTTTGTAAACGGCTACTTACAAGTTTCCGCAGATATACTTAAAAAAAAGCACGAACGCGATACATTGTAAGTTGACAACTTATTAGAAAAAACAAAAACATAAAAATAGAAAAATACTGGAAAAAAAAACAAGAACTAAGTTAAGTGTAGTGTGTAGTGTAAATTATGCTTTTCTTTCTTATTTTGTATATATTGTGACTTTACGATTTTGAAGACAATGAATTTAACACAACGACCTTATATAAAGGAAGCAAATCATAAATGTTTAGTAACGCTATAAACGCTGACTTCAAATAACCAGGCATACGGTAGGGCATTCTTAAACGGATTAGCGATACTAAAACATTTCAAGAATCATGTTGAATAGATACCTTGAGGGTTCCTTGAAGTGATAAATTCGCCGAAGCACCCTTTCCATAGTAGGTATCCAAGAGCTGCTTCTCGATAACTCAAAACAGAGTAAAATATATAGACATTAGACATAGGTAAGTAAATTCATCATATTGAATAAACGGAATGGTTATATACTTGACAGTGGCCGTGTGGGGCAGTGTTCTGATAAATCAATTAATCAGTGTATTGATTGCCTCTGCCGTGTTATATACCGCTGGCTCGCAAACTCACAGTGTAGTCCTAAATTTAGAATTACTCTCCCTAAGCGTTCGTATACTTGCTTGTGTTTAAGTTAGAGTTTTTAACGGTTAAATTCGTCCTGTTGAGTCTTTTCCTCCAATAGTAAATTTCACCTGCAGTAGAAGCAGTATATCTGCACCCAGTTCAAAGTCTCGCTCTTTGAGGAGAAAATAGGTCAAGAATCATGTTTTTCTTCAAAGACACATCTCCACCTTAAAATTACATCACCATAATTCAAATTCGTTTGAAGTTTTAAAATGTTCAGTACCCTTGAAACTGTCTGAAGATTTGAACACCGTGGCAGATTCTGAGAGGCCGAACTTTACGGTCGGCTTCACAACAAACAGTTTAGATACACACGAACGGATCCATTCAATATTCCTGACAATAGTTTTCGTGTTTTCTGCAACTACATAATATTTAAGATTTGAGAGACTTCCTTTATTGCATAAACACCGTAAAAATAGTCGTGCCTAAAAAAGCAATACCGGGTTCTGATGTCGATTAAATCTGTTTTGACCATCTGCTGGACCAGCTGCCATAATAATATGTTGGAACCGGGCCCAGTCAGGGAGCAATTCATCAAGAAAGTCAAACTCGATCAAGACGAAAACCTTATATTTTATGCCAAATATTACGAAACGATTTCTCAGGTAGATAGGAATTATAGGTAGGTACCGCATTTCAAATGCTACAATGTGACCCTTTGCAAGAAAATTAACCAAGATATTTTTTAATTGTTTCATTATCTTCATTCTTATTTATTGTTAATCCCTGGATCAATGTGTCGGTACTAATTTGTTTAAACGACAAAAAAAAATGCGCGATGGATTTTTTGTCAAACGACATCGAGCGTAGCTAGAGAGAATCGCGGCTCGGTCTTGCACATGTCGAATCTTGGGGCAACATCTTGCAGGGCCCGCATCCCCTATATCTATCTACCTGCTCTTATTGTTCCGTCTCTTTCGAGGACAATATGGACCTGCTTGAGTCTGTTCTGAATAACAATAATGCATTGTTTCCACTACGCCACCAATGATGCACTTGAGTAAAACTTGGCTCAGGAATTTTGATAAGCAAGCACTTGCTATTTGGGGAGTAGACACTTCACAAAAGTGATGATTAAATTACAAAACGACTGTTGAATGATCTGATATGCAAGTTGTAGTTGCATATTGTGTCTGAAACAAATATTTTCCTGGTTAAAATTCGATTCAGTCATAAACTTTTTCAATCAATTTTGCTATACGACTTTTGCGACTTCTGCAGCTTTTTATCGTTGAAACTTAGTACTACTTGTATGGTTTTCGTTGTTAAACAAATATGTTTTAATTTTTTACTACAACTTCTCTACTTGGACTGTCTGTTTCGTTATCTATGGCTGACATAACTGTCAAAACCATAACTTGTTTGGATGTTGGCAAATATAGGCTTCATGATGAATGTAATTAACTGTAAATCAGAATTCAGTCTTGTGTTTGCGACCCGACAACAATGTCGGAATATTAAAATGCAGGTAAACATAGTTAGGCTTTGTAAATTGACAATCTCGCCACGTCCTTTTCACAAGTGGAATGCAAAGAGAATTTCATATACCTTTATGTTAAGGAATTTTAATCGTTTTTGCTTAGGTAACTTGAAGGATTTTGTTGGAATTACGGTTGGGGGATTAATGTCGATTTTGTGTTCCTTGTGTGATATAGTGCCTTTTCTGATTACTCGGTAAGGCTTCAGTACCTACTACATCAATACGCTCGGATGTCTAAAGCTTACTGCACCGCCTGCACTTTTACACTTATCTGCGAAAAAATATGCAGAGCCGCTGAGTACGTAGTGAAATATTGTCGTCTTCGGCCTTTTTTACATACATGCATACGGCATATGAGACCGTGCCGTACCGTGTATCGCCCGTTTTTATCCACACATACCTAAGGTTACTAACAAATAGTCAAATATCGGTTATAGATAGAGGCACCCCTCAAAATATATCAGAGTACCAGGATAGAGGGCATAGTAAACATTTTCTATGCCATAAAAAATTTTAAAATGGCACTATTCGTCTGCTTATTCTTGATATTTGTTTCATTGTTTAGAAGCGCACAATTCTCGTCAAAAGTTTGTTAATGCAACGGTCGATGGAAGATGCTCGTAAAGCTAAATTATAAACGCAATGTAATAATAATAAAAAATTCTGGACATTTCACACAACATCTTAGTAGCTATAATGTTCAGAACACGCAACTGTAGAATGTCAACATTGGTATAAATCGCGCCGCTCGCGATCCTCCCGTGCTCGTAGATGTTAATTTATTGGCAGTTAAGGTATCAACAACCGTAAACATCATGGATGCCGAGAATATAATAAAGCAATCATCTCCTTGAAAAATAACTAATATAACACAATTTGCAATATTGTAGGTAAGATTCATAATAAGTGTTGTAGCTTCATGGTGCTCTTACATATTACAGAGTACAGTGGTTGCTTTACAGATCAGAGGGATCGGAAAAAGAAGATGTTTACTTGTTTTTTTGTCTGTTTGGTCTCACGTATTAGATAATAATGGTAACTGCTTAACAGGACTCAAAGATAAGTGTTGTGTTGTTATCGCAGTCGAATTCCCTTCGATAACGTAACGTGCCGTGAGAACACGTTGCAGGATAATACGGGATTTTTGAGAGTGTTCGTAATAAATAACACGAGATTGGAACAATCTTAAAGGTTAGGAGCGAATTGACTTCAAGTACTTCCTTCTCACACTCTAACAGGGGTCAGAAAGCTAGCGACAAAGGTGCACTTTAGCCCTGTTGCTGTAGCCTTTAGTGTACCAACCTCTTCCGAGTTCTGATATTAACTACATCCACTATGATGAATGAAAAGCTTTATAACTTTGTCATTCGGGAAGATAATTGAAACATAAAAACACAAGGACTTATGGCAGGCAATTGTGATAAAAAAAAAATAACGGAAAAATAAAAACTTCCTTATTGATCATCATTTATTTGGAGCGATATCCTGCGAACAAAGCTATCTAAGAGAAAATCAATGTTGTTAAGATTCTGCGTAAAAATTTGAATGTCAGATGGTTGACGAGCTCAGTGGAGTGTGATAGGCACCTGAGACGGGCTAATCAGGGTCACTAGGAGCGTGTTCACTTCACAAGTGACCTCCCACCGACAAAGATTATGTCAGGCATGAAATTATGTGACCCATCTATCCTTTCAGTAGCATTGAACTTGTGGGGGCATAGGGGCAGGGGTACAGAAACTAGTGTTTCTGAATGTTTTTTGAAAATTCATCAGTCTACGGTTCCTTTAATCGAAAGTCTATTGCAAGTCTAGAGCTCTATCAAGAATTCAAGATGCATTTTTTAGCCAAATTACCAAAGTATTAGTCTTAATAGTATAGGTAAGGCCATTGTTTGGCTCATTTGCTACTGCAGCACTCATTGGTTACCTACCTACTTATTTCTACATACTGTTAATAGGGCTTATTCAATGTACTGTTCCTATGTTCTTGTTCGAGAAATTTAAGAATAACGCATTCACTGCCCAGCCTCGTCGCGCGGCGGCGGCGCGCGGTGCGATCCGCAGAGAATAAAACTCGAAAACAAATCATCCATCACGTGTTGTTTCTTTACAATAGTCGATACAATTGGTTGTCAAATAATAGTACCAATCAAAGCTATAGATTTCAGATGGATCCGTTATTAGAGTTGGTATATTTGAAATTTACCTACCCTACCTTACAGAGTTGGTTGGTATACTCGTATTTGACATTTACCTTCGCCTGAGGTTAACAATATCATGTTAGCGTTTGACTCAACTTTTACAGGGGTTTTAACAAAACATTCATACAACATTTTGCAATATTGAATAAGTTTTTCCGATCATAAAAAGGTGCTATAAATAATCCATTGGCGAGTAAATTATTACTGCGAAGTCTATTATTACCCCTAAGTGTGCCCTTCGATGTGGAAACTTTGACTGAAGTTTTCTTTTCGTGCCGTTAATAGTTTTCGACCCAGTTTTGTTTTCACTGCACAATTTTATGCTTACGACTACTATAGTCTTTTTCACGTAGGAAGCGTTCCCTGATAGATGGACTGCGTTTCATTTCAATTGACTAGGATTCGGTCACATAAATATTTCGAAAATTCAAATAAATTTTATTTCCATTTCAACGTATGTAATAATTAACATATAGAATTTCAGTACGTTACTCAAATTATCAAAAACTACATTATTATTAGCCTCCACACGTATTAAAAAATAGAAAACATTTTTTTTGATAAAATCGGAGATAATTAGATTAAATAAAATAAATGAATAAAAATAAAATAGATGGCCAAAATAAAAAAGGATCATGAAAATCAATAACTTTTCGATTTTTATTATTTATCGATAATCGATTATTTAATCGATTATTGCAAATTAAAATCGTAACTTACTACATCATCATCATCTTACAAGAGGCTTGATATTTTTTCACCAATTTTTATTTGTTATTCATTTTCTTACCTATCTGATTTTATTCAAGAAAAGGCTTGAACTGTTAGTTGAGGTCAATACAAATTCGGTAATGTACAAAGTTTATTGAAATAAACTGACTCTACCAGGATGCCGTACCTACCTAATTGATATTACCTACTTCAGTTATTGGAATAAGTCATTAAAAATCGAATTAAGTTATTTCGATTACTTACTCATCTTAGGTCATTTCTATAATTGTCATACCGAAAAACGCACGGAAAGCTTCCTACGTGAAAAAGATTATAGCTTGTCACAGGTTTTCATACTGTTTCAGTCTCGAAACTCTGATGTAAAGAGTTGATAAAAAAAGTAATTCACTTCAGTTCTTAATGCGAATTACTTTTTTTAAATAACTCTGTTACATCTAGATTTAATGCCACAGTTCTGTTGCTTTCTCTATACTACAGGTGACATTTTTCGCGTAGTCCTGTCACCTGTGTTTGTCACCGCCTAAATGGTCAGCTGAGAGCGACGAGCGGTCATTCCCCTCGGCTTCCGGCCCTGCGATGACAACCGGATATTATTCCGGTCGTTTAGCTACTTTGTTATGATACTCGAAAAATTATGATCATTGCATATTTCTAAAGGAACTAATCAGAATTATCCTGTAAGTTTTTTCTCATCGCTAGCTCATGGCTTAGTAGTCCATTTTCAGGGTCATCAGAACATGATTTTGTGATCCGGTTAAAAATTTGTTTTTTTGCATTTAGCTCCGGAATCCAAAGTATCTGGTTAGAGCTTACAGTAGAGCGGCAAGCAAGATTGCGTAAATCGAGAACAAAGCAGAAAGTCGTGGTCGTCGTGCAGTGACTTACCCTAATTTCCTCTAATCGGTTCGCAATAGACTGATGCCCTGATCACGATTCGATCTTGTACAGTCCATTTCCCAGGGACATGGGACATCACTATTTAACCGACAAGATGCAGATCAAAGTGAAATTCAATCAAAAATACAAACGTTAAGGTTTCAACGTAACTGTGGTTTACTTTCACCAAAAGCTTACGGCATGAGAAGTTGAGTTGTCTGTGATCTTTATCTTAAAATTATCCCGTCACAGTTCATTGTTGTGTTTATTTCGTGGCCATACGTTTGCACAGATTGTCATCTTGCCGCATACGGCGGCGATCCGTAATCGGTTCAATCAGTCAGATCTGTCGGTGGTATTAGTGTATAATATTTTAATTAATGATATCAACACCCAGGAAAGATGCTAAAAATTAGCATGTGCATGCAACTTTTCTTTGAAATTCTATAAGATTTAAAAAAAGAGTGATGGCGCACGAGGACGTAGAAACGGCTTATACGTTCCTTTAAAAATGTGAATTAGGAAAACAGTGACTGGGCAACCCCGTATGTCAATAAAAATTATCTCTTGTGCTTTATAAGTCTTCGAGCTGGTTTGTCGGGATATATTATTTAATTACAGGGAAACTCTGAAGTAAGTTTTAAGTATGTGAAAAGTTGGTCTCATGCGTTTTCTGGAACTAGTTGTAAGCATGTAAATGTATGAATTGAATAAGACAGGGCATTTCGTTTCTATGTATAACTAAATATCTTATGGAAGTTATAAAATTTCTCAGTTCAAAAGGTTTTACTGCAAATACTCGTAAATGTAGATTTTCCAATAAGTACCTGCAGCATGCATTGAAAGTGTTCCCAGTCACATTCGATGTTGTGAAGTATAGTTTACATTGCATATTTTGAAAGAGGTCGTATTTTATGGTCGATTGTGCTCTATAATTCTTTTCTGTAGATCGTTAAGTTAGGCTGTAAATCCCAAGTTTAGTAATAGTTTTACGATTTTGAACAGCTACAATAACATTTGCCTGTTGCTGACATCAACACTCAACCTCTTTCGTTGCTGTAACGTAGAGTCGTAACAAAACAAACTGCAATACTATTGTAGAGAATATCACTAATAATATACACTCTAATGCTCCTCTAATATATATCATCTACTCTGGTTGCATTGTTTCTTTTTTTCCTTTTTTCTGGCAACACTTTTGCAGTGCATCCGTTGTGTTGGAGATTATACCCATTTATTCACATCGACTTGCTGACATCAATACTCAACCTCTTTCGTTGCTGTGACGTAGAGTCGTAACAAAACAAACTGCAATACTATTGTAGAGAATATCACTAATAACACTAATGCTCCTCTAATATTTATCATCTACCCTGGTAGCAATGTTTCTTTTTTCCTTATTTCTGGCAACACTTTTGCAGTGCATTCGTTGTATTGGAGATTATACCCATTTATTCACATCGACAGCTTAACGTGGTCCAGTTTCCGGAGGGATTTGGGCACTTTTGGCATCGCTCCAAAAACGTGCATGTTTACTCACTATGAAATCTGCTTGCAGCTGGACTATAAAATTCTTTTGTTTTCCTATATCAGATAAAGGAGTTATTATAGATAAAATATATCGGTAGGTACTATGTAATTTGTATCCTATTTCCTATAATTTTAACTTTCTAAAATAGAAATCTACACATAAACTTCTTCCTACGCACCCTGTGTGGAAGGTATTCTAGCTTTTATATTGTAATTTGCATATATTAGAGTGAGTGTTTGATTATTCCTCCTTAAACAATTCTGCAAATTTGTTGTCAAGAAATAAAATAAGCAAAATAATTGAAATAGCGCAATCTTGTGACTTAAATAAATAACCGGCACGAGGCTTGCAAATCTTTTATCTCATACCGGAAAACGTTTACAATCTCATTGGAATGATGGGCAAGATAAATAAACTGAAATAGGTCGGTATCTAGCCGTCGTGTTTGGTTATGAGTTTTATTATGATTTTAATAGCGTCCGCGTCGTCACAACTGAAACATATTATTTTATTATAAACAATATAAATATAATCTATTTCAGTCAATTAACATAGCAAAAATAATTAATTTAACGGTGCTAAAATATTAAACTTGTTGTTGTTCTCAGTGTTTGGCATCTGTATCTAGATTTTTCAAATTGTGACATAAGAAATAATAATGTTGTCCCTACATTGATTTCTAGTCATTTGTATGTTATGAATGGGTTATCAAAACAAAACTGTTCTGGCAGTAACCAAAACAAATGAATGTAATTCTGCCACTGCAATATCCGTGATCTCATTGCATTATTTACATGAACATTGGACAGTTGCTGTGTCAGTAGCTACCTATATTATGCATTATGTCATGTTTATATGCTATTGTGTAAGTCTTTTAATGTGTCTAACTTTAGGTTCGAAAAAATTTAAGCTTTCTCTCCATATAAATAGTTTCGCATATCTATGTGGTATAATGCAGAGAGTGTGTATAAATGCGAGGCAATGTGCAAACTTCTATAGCAGTTACAGCTGTGGTGTTTTATCTGTGTGTGTAAAACGACTAGCTATTTAGTCCGGGTTGCGTGCTTAATCTCTTCCATAGTCGACACAGTACCTTCTAACACTCTTTCCTGACTTCAGATTACCCTATATAGAGGGCATCCATTTGCACTGTGAGTCACTTTTGTTATTCTTTGAATAAACGTGACATAGAAACAAGTTGAGTAACTTAATGTCACTTCATAAGTGTCTTTGAGACACTAGTGGGGAAATTCTGTGAAAAGACTTGTAGCATTATAATTTATCTTTCTCTCAATCTACAAGATTATTATGGGAAAGGCTGTAAAGTTTAGTTCTATAATTATGAGAATTTTTTAAATCCTGCTTTGAAAGTTGATATTATCTTAGAATGGGAAGAATATCTTCTAATACATAACATAAAAGAACAATTGGTGTGAGTGAATTATTTTTTGCTGTTTTGCTTCATTGAGTAAATACACACGAGACGAAACCTAAAATTTAAATTCTCTGTAGAGTCTTAAATCGGTATAATACAGAAGTGAGTAATATAACAAACCAGTTTCACTAGCACCTATTTAGTGCGTTTATGCATGCATTTATTCTTCACATTTCGACCGAGCTCGTCTAGCACGCACAACGCATTCTATTGGCACACTTCTCTCCATCGAAAGTTCCTTACTTATTCCACTTTTTGCGCTTTCCTTTGCGGGCTCGTATCCACTGAAGCTTAGTTTTCTTAATACCTACTCGTGAGTATAAGTTACCTCAAATTCTCATTCACCCTTGCTTTTATTAGTGAACCTGACACATATTTGCACATCGTTGTCACATCTCAGCTTTAGAAGGCAATAGCCCTAATACTATCGATTTGATTGACTGTACTGTTCAATCGATTGATTTGTAGTAGACGCGGTGTCATCATCATCACTTGTAATGTAATGCTGCCTCTAGTGCTTTTTATGACCGTAGTTTTTACTACTACTTAAAATTCTTCAACCAGAAAACAATCATCTATTTGATCACGATAAAAATGATTGACTTCAACATTTATAATAATATCGTTCTTCGTTATATCGTTATGTAAAAATGTTTTAAAAATATGTCCATAGCCTAAACTCTTCGTCATGTCTTACGACAATGCGTTGCAATTTAGGAACCTTATTATAACTTATTACTTTTATACTTTTCCTATTTCTATCCTTAAATAAAAAGTATCTAGGTACGCAACTTAATATTATGGCATCAGAACAGAAGTCAACCTATTGTTCTATAGAAAAACAAAATTCCGTTCAGCAATGACATCACAAAGGTCGTTTTGATGTAAGCATAGATAATATTTTTACTAGACTGTCATTGAATATAGAAGGGCCTAAGGTTGCGCAAGAGTTGCCGTCTTGCCAAGTTCATACGCCTACTACTGACGCCAGTGGCTCCTACGCAAGTTTTGCATCTGTTTAGGACTAAATACAGCAATAGGGCCCTCTTTTAACAAGGCATTTGACAACTAGGTAAAAGCCGTTTTTACTCTGCGATACCTGAAGAACGTCATAATTTTTTTAAAGATCTTTAATCCAACTAGACTAAACGGTGAATAACTCAAATCTTTACAATGTAGGTGAAGTTACTATGCGTTCTTGAGTTTAATCTTCATCGTAACAATTCCGATTCTTTTTGCACCTCGTGGTCCAGTTTCTCATTGAGCAAACTACATACTCGTTTTGCGTGTCCATGAACTAGCTCTATACAATAAATATACATAACTGCTTTCAAGGTCAACAGCTTGATGTACTGCTATACAATTCTCATCTCATAGGTACGCCATTTATAAACGGAATTCTTTATACTTAGTAATAAAATTTATGTTGTAGTAGCAGGTTCAGTAAAAGTAGAAAGGTCAACATTACACCTGGTAAAACAAAACACCTGCTTCATTTCGTGGGTCAATATTTGCTTGAATTCCGATCCTTAGTTTCTCGCCTTGCCGTGTGGTAACGATAATGTTGTTTGTCAAGGCTCTTTCGTAACTGTTTAAAATAGGTGTTCAATAAAATCGGTTTTGGTTTCTTACGTTTCTTATCTTCACATCCTGTTATTAATCGTATTAATTTCTTACTCATTCTTACTTGTCTTGTCATAATAACCTAAATTAATTTCTTGTTTTATAAATACAGACTCTAGTAATAACACGCATTTGACGTCTAGGACTACTAACACTAATTACATCGTACACATATTCACAATATTTAGTTTTAGTACACCAGTAGCTGCTTTAACAAGCGATCGACATTCCTACAGGTCTCTGTTTGCCCGTCTCGTCTAGTGGGCTTAAAATAATTGTAGGAGTACATCCCTCTAGGCAAAGTTCGTTGCCTTTGACTACCTGCCCAAATATGAGTAAAAGTGATCTTTACTTCAACAGGTTTTCGTTAAGTAGCGCCTTCTGATATTTGATTGCTTTCACTTTCCTTGATTACGTTATTATGAATTTCGATTTTGATCGTGTTATTTCATATTCTGCGTTTGTCTAGTTTATTTCTTTCGATTACCACTTCTGTAGAGATGATTCATAGCTACTAGAAGAATGTTCAACGAACAATAACTTAAGATGATTGCAATGATGACAAGCCTCCTGGAGCGTTTTCTTACAGAACATTACTGTTTTAATGAATCGTTATCTTTTTCCTTGCAATCATGGTTGTTTCCTCTTTTTACACGATTGCGTACTGAGGCGTGAAGAAACGCCGGTATATGCGCCATGTTGATTATTAGAGCACGTTTGAATTTTAAAACTGTGAATAGTAAATAAACGGTCCGCCATGCGCAGGCGCGTACGCCGCACGTCTGTTTTGTGCGCGCCACTCAGTGTATTGCTATCTCTGAATGGAGACAGTCACGTCATTCCTGTCTTCACGCACTTCGTGCTGACTATCGAAACTGTGGCACATCCGTGTATGGAAACGTGGATTTTGTTACTAATTTACTAAAGAACAGTACCAGTGCTATCTTAGTGTCGGTAAGCCCTGTTTGGCGTTGTTGTGACGTACCGGTTTATTTTGGTGTCGCTCTATTTCGGTGATGGTGATTCTCAGTGTGAATAAACAGCATCTCAAAATGCTTTAACTTCAACATGTTATTGCTCAGTGAGTCGTACAACTGTGGTTAGTAGCAGGTTTACAAACAAACTTGTGCAGGTTTTTAAAATCATTATTGACGTTAATAATTGACCAGGTGCCCTCGTCTTCTTAGGTTACGACGATAACTCTGTTAGCTTTATTTTACCAATACATATAACTCTATTCTTTCAATAAGATCTTCATGACTACAAATCGATCAATAAAATTATGTCGGAACATAATGCAGTAATTGCTGCTCTACGACTGTATACCAATTGTTCTTTTCACACGTAATTAATACAGAACATGGCATTCTGTCCTAGTGCTAACAGTTCACCGACGCACAATGCCTCTATTGAAGCCCACAACACATAATGAGTGAGATTAATAACTCAGTTCAACAGTTCAGACCCACTTGCCTCAATCGCCGTATCCGTCGCAAATGGACCGCTTCCTTCGTCTTCGAGTCTTGCTATTACCGATGATTTATACCTGTCCAGGCCATTAGTTTACATGTCAGCGATTGTCGCTGGCGGATGCGCTTTATTTGCTCTATCAACCCCGTTCAGGCTTTCCATTCTGCCGAGCCTTTGAAGCCTTCATTTTAGACGCTAGGATTGCCCTTGAGACATACGTGTTTCTAACACACTTTGTATTGCCGCAGTCATAATATAAATAAATAAATAAATAATGCTGGACAATTCACACAGCATTATCTAGCCCCAAGGTAAGCAGAGCTTGTGTTATGGGTACTAGATAACTGATTTACTTAATACAATACACTACATAGATAGATATTTTTTATTATACAGAGAAAACACCCAGACCAACGGAACAAATTTCTGCAGATCATACACAAATTGGTCCGAGGCGGGAATCGAACCCGCAACCTCCTGCGTCGCAGGCGGACTTTTGCCCCCTGCGCCACAGAGGTCGTCAATAAAATAAAGGTTGAAAGCATTGAGATTTGTGTTTATCGCATGATGTTGAAATTTGAAAACTAGCAGGTTTGGAATTGTAGCCAGCTTGAAAGCTGGTACGTACGAAATTACGAAGCGTGGATGTAAACTCTCCACGCCTTGCATGCCCTAGATGATTCCAACCAGATGCAACGTTTTCAGTGTTTTCACGCGTTGTAAATTATGCCGTGCCATATGGACCATTCGTTCCTTCGTTCCAATCTCCTTGACCGAATCCGACCACTTGTGTATGCTCATTGTCTAGCGGATTCGTGTTCTATTTTAGCATCGTTGAATGACCGCTACGAAACTAGCAAAACAGGCCAATGATGATCATCGCCGCATAATCTTATCGTTTACGCGGACAAAACAAGGCCCAACGCAGGCGCTTTCAATACAAGGTCGCAGTCACGATAATCGTATAATGGGATAATTCCTAGTTTATTTCCTAACATTGTTTAAGTGTGGCCTTAGCGTGCTGTGCCGTAGATGATTTAGGTGCCCGCACGCCAATTCTGAGGCCCGCGGTCTGCTGGCCTTCTTTATCTCGAGGAAATATCGGTCTCGTGCCGGAAAACGTTGGCAGCCAGCCAACGCCAGCCCTCGCACGTTCCATTACTGTACTTTATTCACTGTGCTGATCACCCTTTGTAAACTACATTACCTGAAAAATCAAACGGAACGGCGCAGGAAGTCATTACTCCCAAAAATATACGCCCATATCCGATCGCAGTTTATTTGCGATTTCGCAGCTATTGGCTATTTCTTGAATGAAAATTATGATGTCTGCATGATCTGATGTTCCGGGTGGGTTAGCGCCGAAAGACGGCCGTCGGAACTGTGAGCTATCTGAGGTTGTTAGATAGACCCTAACGGGCAAGATACTGCCCTTCCGCGAAAACTGCCACGTGCTTTATCGCTTATCAGTGGTTTCCCTATCGAGCACAGGATGTTTTGATTGTTGCTCATAACAACGAGTGCTTTTACAGTCTCAGTTTCATATACATAATTCAGTTGCCCTTCTGGGCTAGCCACTAAATGTTCTCGTCATTTTGTTATTACATGCTTTAGGTTTAGGTTTTTGTTGTTAACCAGTCAGAAAAAAGTATGATAGGATCTTTTGTCGGTGGTTAACAATACTACTCATAAAAAGTGTTGTCATATTGCAGTGGAAAGGTATGAAAGCTCACTGTCCTATTCCGCGATTCTCTTCGCAGGTTGATTCGCGTGTTCTAGCTCCCACAAACTTTCCATTTAAACAATGGCGTGTTGAGTTTCACTGTTTTTGTCACCGCAGTGCATTTGGTGCTAATTATATTCAGCTGTTACAGCGCTTGCTTTTCCTAGATCGAGATACCTTTAATTGTTACGCAAGAGATCCCACGTCGCACGTCGCACAATAAGGAATCTCCACATAATTCATTTCATTACTTTTTTCTTTTTCTCATCCGTATTTTTATGGATCCACGTAACTTTATGATTGAAGTTATTACGACAGTAAGAGTACACACAGTATTGTGTACTCCTTGATAAAATGATATTATAACATATCGCGATATTCGTGATTGGCTTTTACCTTTCGTGATTTAATATTTTGCCTCTCAGTGCTAAGATTCTTTTTCGGTTTGTTATTTGAAGGTCGACGATCGATGTCCGTTGCTAATTGGGATTGTTTAAAAATTACCAATTCTTTCATTAACAAGCGTTCTACGGTTAAATTGTGATTGGTTTCGGTTTGTGGTCAGGGTTAGTTTTGGTAACTAGTTTACACAATAAAGTAAGAAACGTTGTAGCTCTTCATTGAGCTTATGTTAGTTTACCTTTATAAAAATAAGTTTTGTAAAATAACTGGAGAATTGATATTTATTATAAGAAGAAGTTTCGTATCCTACTAATATTAAAAAGCCGGAAGTTTGTGTAATCAGTTTTTTTTACATAGGGTCTCCAAAACTACTGAACAGATCAATATGAAATTTGGCGTACATTTAGAGCAAAGCCTGACTTAGATAATAGGCTACTTATTATACCGAAAATACGCGTGCGAAGCGGCGGGCAGAAGCTAGTTTTGAATTTCTTGAAATTCTTTGTTCATGAATTTATAACAAACTAGTTTCTGTCCGCGTCTTTTCAGGCGTTGTTTCTATGGGAACGTTTATAGGTTATTTTTGTACATATGCATATATCCCATGAGAACTTCTTTATGGGACAAAAAGTAGCCTATGTTTTATTCTAGGACTAAACCCTCTTCTAAGCACATTTATTAAGTAGTTTAATCAAGTAGGTACATTTATTTAGAAATGTTGATGTGTTACTTATCTTTATCTTATCTTTTATTTTAAGCAAAATTTCAGCACGATTCGTTCAGTAGTTTTGTCGTGAAGAGGTAACAAACGTCCATCCAACTATACAAACTTTCGCATTTATAATGTTAATGTATTTTCTAAATGCTATATGTACGTTTTGTAGTATATTTTCATAAGAAACAAGGATGCGTTGCGTTGCGTTGCAGTTGCATCCACATGAATAGGTCCAAGCCACTACGTGTCGCTTTTGTCTGTCTGCCATTCATTAGCCGAATGTGGCTGGAAGGCCCCATTCTCTGAGTTCGTCGACCTGACAATTGTCATGTTTCCCTGTGTTTCATGTAACGTGTTTTACGGGTTGTACTACTTTTTGGTACATCACATCATGAGGATTGGTATGTCGCAACAGGCTTGACAAATGCGCAAGAGGCTGTTCCTTGCGAACACTTAAATTTTTAATTATTGGGTTGGTGTTCTTTTTGAGGACATTCCAAGCAAAATACTTTTATATCGTGGGAAAGTTAGAAGTTCCTTCGCCTTCGTTTTATATAATTTTATATATACTTATCTTGGAGCTTAAATGTAGGTATGTCAAATTTCATCGGAACTCTTATCGCTTTGTCAACAGTTAAATTAACCTTGTCCAAATCCAAATTCGTTGTTCTAACAGCATTTTACCTTCGATGTCGTAAGCTCGAAGTGGAGATTGACCACGTAAAGGTCATTCAATTCGCTGCATCTAATGATATAACAAATCGGTGGGCAGAACCAATCATTTTGATGAAATCGGAGTCCGTTTCAACCAGTGACGGTACTTACGGATCTCAGATTGATTTTACTGTAACCTATTCGATTTCTGTGTAATTTTTAAAATAACCAGTGGGTAAATAAGATGACGCGTGACCTGAGAGCTGGTGAGTATCTGGCGCAGCGCATCAGCATTGCCATACAGCGCAGCGAGGCAATGCAGGATCTTGGGGACGTTTCCGACTGGTATTGATATGCATCAGTTGAGCTACCTGTAGATTGTAGACTATCTGCAGGTAGCTCAATTGTTTCAATTGCAAATACTAGTTCTAATTTGTTTCTATTATTTGATTGTAATTTTCTTTATTATTTACATCAAACGCGAGGTAATCTAATTAATTATATTTAACTTACGTAGCATCATAGACGTCGAATCCAAAATTGTGTTGTAAAAGCAGATGTTACAGATGTAAACATTACAATAATTGCGTAGACGTGTTTACATAACACTAGTAACGTTATTCGAGGCTAACTTCCGCTGTTAATCTTTGAAGGAACGACGAAGCTATTTGTAGATTTATTGTTCAGCAAAGTTCAGTCCCTTCGTAGAACTTTTAAATGCTCAGGAAGTGGACCGACTTGGAATTTAATTTTTATCATCAATTCTACTTGAGTCGAAATCTATCACGACTCGCACTCTACTCTGCTCCGGCGCCTACCTACTACTCTGCTTAGCTTGGGGTTCGATAAATAATAGATTCAGGCTTTACTTTAGTATAATTTAATACGTAAATAAATATTTTGTATCCTCATATATTGGGCCTAGATAATGCTGTGTCAAATGTCCAGCATTTTTAAATAATTGATTACTAGCTTCTTCCCGCGGATTTGCAAGCACATTTCAAGTAGCTTTTCTCCGTCCTCGAGATACCGTTTACCTCCCTGCCAAATTTTATTAATATCCGTTAAGCCGTTTAGGCCTAAGAAGGTGACAGGCAGACAGAATTACATACTTTCAGTTTTTAAATATAAATATGGATTATTATTTGGTTTGGATCGTTTGATTTCTCTTAATACAAGTTGCCTTATCCCTACGTTTGTTTGATGTTCGCGCAGATTAACTTTTATTATATGTATCTAGGATAGAAAAAGATACAATAACATTTATTTCGACACACACGTATTTTATGAATCGAAAGAATCACAAACATCGAATTACATTGAAATAAGTAAATGAGAAAAAAATTGCTAATCCGGTACACATAATGAAACCAGAACAGGTGTTAGCAACATGCTCTACCTACCGCTGGCTGGAGTAGTTAATGAGAGACGACTGATGATTGACAAGTGCGTGTCTAGTGCTTGTTAATTAGGAATCCGGGCAGAAAAATACATATCCACTCACATGAACATATGTATATATTATTCAAAGTAACTGTTTTTCAATAATATGTGGTTTAAATAAATTAGGGAAACGAACAGAACAAGCAATTTTTAGTGTAACTTTTATCGGCCGACATTTTGATAACAATACATATTATTATTTAGCATCTATTATCATTTATCACTGAGGCTCTCCCGTGATAAAAAATAGTGTTTTTGAATTGCTGTTTATTTACAAGTAGATCACTAGCTCATTGTGTCGGTGATTTGATTACAGTGTCCTTCGTGATAAAAACATATCTGTAATAATAATATCATAAATGCAGTGATATCTCAAAAGGTGTGTCGATCGGACATCTACAAGAAAACCGATATGTTAAAGGTAAATAATCGAAGTATGATAAATACAAAGTTACGTCACCACATGTGACTCAGTCAATAAGAAGTGATGAAAGCGCACGTGCAAGTGAAATAAGTGCTAAGTGAAACGTGATAGAGTTTAATTCTGCTCGTTGTCGGGACATGAGTGAGGATGAGCACAGAACGCCGTCTTTCCCGGAGCTTCCACTCGTGTCTGAAGGGGTCCTCGACGGAGGAGGCTGCTGACGATGAGGACACATGCTACCACTCCCTGGGGGGTCGCCATTCCCTGAGCAGGCAGCCGCAGATCTATGTGGAAGACCTGTCTCACATCTCGCTGGCTGATTTTGAAACCACACAGGATGAGAATAATGGTTTGTATCTTTGATAACAACTTGTCTTTTCAACTTTTCTTTGTTATTATTTAGTGATATATATAAGACAAAAGATTGAAGATATTCTACGATGAAACGACCCGACTGGCCCCCTTATTGCACATATAACTATTTCAGTACGTTCGTTAGTACGAGTATGAGTAAAAGATAGCAGAATAAAATTACTTTTTGACGAGTTTGACCTGAAAAAGCTTTAAATTACTTTATTACACCTTTCCGATTGTCTCTGAGAATAAAGCAATAAACCATTAAATGCATCGATTTGATATATGAAGATGTTCGCCCACATGATCGTATATCCTCAATTTTCATTGCCGTTATTTAGACCTGCATAAACGTCAGTGTGGTAGAGCATGCATCAGGAATAATTTACTGTAGAAAGCTTATCATTCTTTATTGCAATCATCATAGAGTAGGCACATTATGATAATTTCGTTTTTGAAGCATTTTGCTGATTGATTTGATTACGTACCAGCTTGAATTGATGTCTTGAATTTTTTTTGCTAGATTGGTGATGTGAAATTGAATTACATATTAAATATTTAGCGATTATTTGATTAGCTAAACCATTGATTATTTACGGAGGAATTTATGTAATGGTCATTGTCATTTTTGTACGATCGCCAGATATTTGTTCCGAATTCGCTGTGTGTTTCCCACGTATAATAAAAAAATCTATCTTGGTTGAGGTATTGTATTGGGTACCTATATTATTATCATGTACCCTTAACACAAGCTCTGCTTAGTTTGGGGCTAGAAAATGCTGCGTGTATTGTCCAGCATTTTTTTTTTTTTTTTTTACAATTCACACAGCTTTATCTAGCCCCAAGCTAAGCAGAGCTTGTGTTATGGGTACTAGATAACTGATATACTTAATACAATACACTACATAGATAGATATTTTTTTTATTATACATAGAAAACACCCAGACCAACGGAACAAATTTCTGCAGATCGTACACAAATTTATTCCAAGGCGGGAATCGAACCCGCAACCTCCTGCGTCGCAGGCGGACCTTCGCCCGCTGCGCCACGGAGGTCGTCAGCATTATTTATTTATTGTTTTTGTAGAGATGTGTACTTAGAAATGAACAAATACTTATCAATCAATAGCATTAATTAACCTTGTAGCTTCTGTCTAGTAATTCTATGCTCTGAGCAACCGGTAATTGAATCCAGACGATAAATTATTATTTTGTCGTCGTTGTGTCGATAACATTACTCAGACAAACGGATGTGCATAATTGTAATAAAATTAATCAGGAATGAACTAGTTGAACTAACGTCAGAATCTTGCCTTCCGTCAACAATTTCTTGTTTAAGTTCAGTGTTGATGATATTTATCTAATCATAATCATAAATCATTTATTTGTAGAAGTGTAACTGCAATAAATAGGCCCTTATAATAAAAATAACACTCGTAATACATTCTGCCTCGTCAAGGGGCGCAAAATTAATTTATCTTTTTACAATACTAGCTGCTGCCCGCGGCTTCGCCTGCGTAGTTCCCGTTCCCGTGGTAATTCCGGAATAAAACATAGCCTATGTCCGTCTCCTGGTTCTAAGCTGCATCCCCACCAATTTTCAGCCAAATCGGTTCAGCCGTTCTTGAGTTATAAATAGTGTAACTAACACGACTTTCTTTTATATATATACTAGCTGCTGCCCGCGGCTTCGCCTGCGTAGTTCCCGTTCCCGTGGTAATTCCGGGATAAAACATAGCCTATGTCCGTCTCCTGGTTCTAAGCTGCCTCCCCACCAATTTTCAGCCAAATCGGTTCAGCCGTTCTTGAGTTATAAATGGTGTAACTAACACGACTTTCTTTTATATATATAGATAGATTAAACAGATCTACCAAGTAGGTACATAATGTTAATAGTTAAGAAATCATCATCCTCATCCACCATCAACCTATTTTAGTCCACTGCTGGACATAAGCCTCCCTAATAAGGAGGTTGCGGGTTCGATTCCCGCCTCGGAACAAATTTGTGTAATTTCTGCAGAAATTTGTTCCGTTGGTCTGGGTGTTTTCTATGTATAATAAAAAAATATCTATCAATGTAGTGTATTATATTAAGTATATTAGTTATCTAGTACCCATAACACAAGCTCTGCTTAGCTTGGGGCTAGATAATGCTGTGTGAATTGTCCAGCATTATTTATTTATTTATTTAATGAGCATCTAATAGTTATATTATTAACTCATTCATTAGGGAGGCTTATGTAAAGCTTAGAATACTTATACAATAATTACTATTAACAGTTTACTGATTTTATTTGACGATATACTTTTGATGACTTTTGTTGTTCATATTAGTTTTTGCAAGTGTCAACGGTTGCAAATTTGTTTATTTTTTATCTTCTAGATTTTTATTTGAATTTTGTTTCTTATGTTTACGATTGAGTTATAATAAAAAACCAGTTGATTCGAGTTTGCTTGTTGCGGTTTTCTACGACACAATTACTAGCTGTTCAATCCTAGGTTCAATCCCACCGCCATGCACTACTTCGTCCTTATCCACTTATTCAAGATTACGTATATTTTTAGATGAAAAGAAGTATTATTTCATCACGAATTATCACCTGCGAAGGAGGTTTTTGGACTAGACTTTGTCCATCCAAATTTCACTGAGATCCGTTTTTCCGTTTAGTCGTGCGTGAAGAAGTAAACATACACCCATCAGAGTTCCTTTCGAATGTATAATATTAGCATGAATATGTATAAAACTAGTACGTGTATGTAGTCGATGAGGAAGGTATTAGGAACACTCTTTGCGTACATTACATCGTCGGCGCCTAACTGTAGCCAACCGCATGCAGCGGTATACGCTACCGAGTTACGTTATGAGATTATGGATGCCTTAGTCATTATAGAATGCCTTTCTTGCTGATACTATGTCAATTTACTTGACTATATGTATAATGAACTTCAATGTTATTATGTTGGCTTATTGATTGATAGCCAGGTGGTTTCCAGGGGTTAAGCGCGCTTGGGTATAGGTAATTTTTTATTTTACTTTGCCATCATGGTGGGCGCCATCTATTTGTTCCACCACTGTACTGTACAATAAAAGTCCTGTGGAAAAAATAAAATTCGTGACATCATTATGTACCAATCTTAAAAATAAATTCATATCATCCAATATCCTTTTTTTATCTAGCTTTATGATAATGATGCATAATATGTTAAGGAAACTCTATCATTATCCATTAGATTTCACAGCTTCATTCGACGCGATCTCTTCTTTCACATATTGTAGCTGAGTCCTAGACATTGGCTTCGAACACAGAACACAGAATTGTTATTATTATCGCGTTGAATGAAGCTGTTCATATAATTATGATCGAACGTCACGTACAGGGTAAGTTCCTTTGATCATTAATTATTCAACATGATTTTTTTATTTAAAACAAGTATAATGATTCTAAATTAAAATCGGTGCAGGTATTCAATAGCAAGCAATTTTCCGGTAAAAGCGTAAACATAATAATTACATGCTAAATTTATATTATGCGCAGTTTTATATACATATTTTTTTTTATAGCTCAAACACAAAATGCTTGATTTTCTTAACCGTACCGTACGTACGAAAACCGTAGTTTCTGATTCGTTTTCGTGCAAATGCTATTTTATGCAGGTAACATAGAGTAAGTTTTGCACGAAAATGAATCAGAAATTTCGGTTCTCGTTTTCCATGTAGCCTCCAAAAATGCTTAATTTTTGTTATTTTTCACAATTAACTAGTTCACAATTAAATAGTTTAGATAGTTTCTATCAAGGAATGCCTATTAGAATTATATTAGGAATGCCTAGCCCTCTGTCTGTATTTTAAGCTCTATAGTAAATAAATTATTTTAGCTCAAAGCTGTCCAAAAAAAAAAAAAAAACTTGTGACATGTGAAAGCTAGGGATGTTCACCTGTGTTACTGAAATAAAACTTGCTTGTTATGGTTTAGTCAGGTTCAGCATATTAATTTATCAATAGATACATAATCGTAGGTGTATAATTTTAGTAGGTGGTAATATCCTCGGTTTGATCTTGACATTGATTTTATTTTTCGCGTGGTCTGTTATAATGAGTCACCGGATGTAATTCTCAGACATCTTCATCAAGAGGCGTAGATTATTCATAACACGTAAGACAGCTTAAAAAAACTCCCCTCAAAAATTATATACAGGATGGTACAAACGAACGTTACCTGGACCTACCCAAATATTTAAGATAATATTCAATTTAAAAATTTCTGTGAATGCAGCTTTACATAATTAAAAAAATAATGCAATGTTTCCTTTCAGTAAAATTGGCTATCTTGATAATTTTGGGTAGTTTC
Source organism: Eupithecia subumbrata (assembly GCA_949316285.1). Taxonomy (NCBI): domain Eukaryota; kingdom Metazoa; phylum Arthropoda; class Insecta; order Lepidoptera; family Geometridae; genus Eupithecia; species Eupithecia subumbrata. The sequence goes on from OX438648.1 coordinate 4,718,944, forward strand.
CCTAGAGGTAACGTTCATTTGTACCACCCTGTATACAACATTTTGTAAGGATTTATCTATTTACTCGTTCCTATATTTTTGAACACTCGTCTTTTCGGGAAACATCTTCATTAACAACTTATATTATCTTTGAGATAACTTTCCAGGATATTTTAAAATCATCAGCAAAAAACCTACCCCTATACCTGAAGGGTTATTCTTCCAAGTCGGTTGTTCATTACTGTCACGTTTGAAGTTTGTTTGACGCACCTGTCTGCGCACGCGCACATCCGCTTCCTGTGTTCCTGTTACAGTACCCATAGGTCTACAAGTGTTTACATAATGTATCCGTTCTTTTCACCCTCACCAGTTTCTACTACTTCTTTCTTTGTCGCACCCCTTTTAGATGTTTCCGGTGTTTTGTCATGAATCATGATCGTCTTTTAAACAGTTTTAAAAGCAATTAGACAAAATGTGGGTGGTAATTAGTGACTATTCATAAAGTTAACACAAATCAATATTTGTCAGAAGTTAACTTTTAAGCGTAAGCTATCAATATATGTAGCTTAAGTTTAAAAGTTAACTTCTACACTTAAAACAGTTTATTGTACAGAGGCATCGATTTTATTCCATGTCCAGGTATGTTCAGCGAATTTTTGAAAAGCTTATTTCGTCCAATGCCTGCCATTCCATTGAAGTAAGTTTCACGACCTCCGTGGCGCAGCGGGCGAAGGTTCGCCTGCGACGCAGGAGGTTGCGGGTTCGATTCCCGCCTCGGAACAAATTTGTGTACGATCTGCAGAAATTTGTTCCGTTGGTCTGGGTGTTTTCTATGTATATTAAAAAAAATCTAGGTATCTATGTAGTGTATTGTATTAAGTATATCAGTTATCTAGTACCCATAACACAAGCTCTGCTTAGCTTGGGGCTAGATAATGCTGTGTGAATTGTCCAGCATTATTTATTAATATTATTATTAAAAGTTGGGGACCCCCACCTCCCCTCGTCAAATAGATCGGCGATGCATAGAACACTCTGTATATATATAGATCGTTTAGGACAATTTTTTTTACCAGAGACCATATTCAAATAATCTTTTCATAAGCTCAGTTTTGTTCTTTAGACTTCAATAAGTTTAGCTAATATTTTACCCGAGAGCTAATTAATGCTCTGGCGCAGCGCATCAGCATTGCCATACAGCGGGACTATGCAGCCAGCGTCTTAGAGACGCTTCCGACTGGTATTGAAATGGATCAGTTGAGCTACCTGTAGATTGTTTGGAACAGTATACAGTTAGTTCAATTGTTTCAATTGTAAATACTAGTTCTAATTCATTTACATTATTTGATTGTAATTTTCTTTGTGAATAAAGATGTTTATATTTACCAAGCAATATATCATACCTTCATCCTTCTACAAATCATGCAGGCTTTGCGCACATCCGTTGCCATCTTCACTTGATATAGTCAATCCAAGACTAATCACCCCTGGCATCTCGACCAGTCCAGTTTTTCTGTCACCCTCAACGGAAGCCTACTTGCATGACTGCTTCGTACCACGTGACATACTAGCCCAGAAGAACAGCTGGCACACTCTATTACTCTACATACGTGCACTCGGTGCTATGTCTATCAATATAATGCTTTAAAGTATTATAGTAGTGTATGCACGAGTATTCTTACCGTGTTTCACTAAATACCTATACACTAGCCGAACTCGATGTAGAATGTTTGTAAATAAACCATGACGCAAATAACTAAAACTCGCTTACTTGGCGTCGTTTTTAACCCCCGACGCAAAAAGAGGGGTGTTTTATGTTTAACGTGTCTGTCTGTGTATCTGTGTGTCTGTGGTATCGTAGCTCCCAAACGGATGAACCGCTTTTCCTTTGTTTTTTTTTGTCTCATAGATAATTTTATACCGAGTGTTCTTAGCCATGTTTCATGAAAATCCGTTGGGGGATTTTTTAATTTTGTTCTGGTTTTTTTAGATATAATTGTAAGCAATATTGAAGGAAGGATCAAATCGACAAGTAGTGTAAATTCCGTTTAAAAAGGCGCGGCAACAGAGATTAAGGTACGTATATCGCATTCACTGCCCGCCACACGGAGCTCCAGATGAGCGAGTGCATCGAGGGCCATGATAGTGTTAAGTATCGGCGGTTTGCCTACAATCATTCCACAACGAGTTTGGCTAGAGTGTAGGTAGTTATTGGGGATGGCAACAAATTGAAGATGTTTTCCCAGACAAAGTAAATCGACGACGCGATTGTAACAAACTCAAACAAATTTATTTCTGAAGAGTGGTCTTTTTTTTACACATTCTTTTATTTGATTATAATTTTCTTTGTGAATAAAGGCCTTTAAAAAAAACCTAAAATACAAAATCATAACATTGAATGGATGAGAAGTGAGGACGTTCTGAAACGCAAGTACGACATTTTATTATCTGAATCTGATTATATATATATCGTCATAATAACTGCAGTTCCTTCAGAGATTATGATAGTTGATCAAATAATACTAGCATGCGTTGCATACACTGAAATCTTGTTTTTTATAGTCATGACGTAATCAGACCTTCGTTTGACCTCCTCAACCTCAACAGCCTATATTGGTCCACTGCTGGACACAGGCCTCCCTCAGATAAGCGCCTTACTTTTACCTTTTGAGGGGTAATGCCTATAATCCCCACGCTGAGCATGCGGGTTGGGGATCGCAGTTCAGTGGTAGAATTGTTCTGCAGAGGGCGCTGCTGCCCGCCCCCCTTGAATATCCCTTAGTCGCCTCTTACGACACCCGCGGGAAGAGTTGGAGTGGTGAAAATTTTAAGTCGGCACCACACGTTTGACCTCAATTTCCTTAATGGAAAGTGACGATGTATCCGATTGGGTATCACGAAGGTCTAGGATATATAAATCTAAACCAGCTTTTCCATTTTCTCTAGAATGTGTCCCTTAGACCTCAATGGGTTACTTAAACCGGAAGATCACGTGCTAAATAATACTCTAAATAATGAACAGGCACCACTAAGCGAGTTTACTTTCTCACATGTTTTTTCGACACATTCCGTATCTTGTTATCGTGTGTCACGTAATTTAATGCTTGAAGACTGTATTTTTTACATGTTAGTGATGTGCCAACGGATGTCCGTTAAATGATTCTGAGAATAAAGTTTGATTTAGATTTGCTGAAATACACATTTCTAGAAAGGAAGAAAATACCCGCAAAATATAAAATACTTTGCAATAACTACTGGACATAAAAGATAGAGAAAATACAGTAACCGGCAGCGATTTATCTTTTGATATTTAAACATACACATAATACACAAACACACAACTACACACTCGCATACCAACTTAATCAATCAATTTATTATTTGTTTGTCTATTTGATTGATTTTTACCCTATGGATAAAGCAGATCGGGATGTTTAACAGAAGTATTTCTTTGTGTAAAAGAGAACTCTACCCCAATCCATGTTATTAACTATAATGTAAGGTACATTATAGTAACCTAACTACGTACATAATAATAAAAAAATGCTGGACAATTCACACAGCATTATCTAGTCCCAAGCTAAGCAGAGCTTGTGTTATGGGTACTAGATAACTGATATACTTAATGCAATACACTACATAGATAGATATTTTTTATTATACATAGAAAACACCCAGACCAACGGAACAAATTTCTACAGATCATACACAAAATTGTTCCGAGGCGGGAATCGAACCCGCCACCTCCTGCGTCGCAGGCGGACCTTCGCCCGCTGCGCCACGGAGGTCGTCAAAGTACATAATATGTATCGAAACATTTTTTTTCGTTTTCATATTGACTCAATTTATAATGACCTAGCCAATATCATATTGTGTAGGTTGACATAGATGTCTATATGTTTTATGACCTTGCAAAATTAAAATTTTACTTGCTACGTTGATTTGCTAACCATCGGAGCATCCCTATGTCCAATGCAACGCAAATTGTGACAATTATAACATTAGTTCCGCTCGGTAGAGCTCGTTCCTCATGAGATCACTCATGTCGTGAGCTCATCTGTTTCAGTTCTTTATCACTATTGCAGTTCTTTCAGAGTTTGCAGTCATAAAAGCCCCTATAGAGGAAACTACCAACTGTTTGTATGTAGATTACCTTAACTTGCATAGCAATTTGCAATATACCTACTGATAAAGGTTGATATAGATGAACCTCATGCACGCCATATCTAGTCTACTTAAGGAATATGGTTAAGCTGTTATGCGATTGAGATACTGTACTATATTGTTTAATAATAAAATATCCACTTGTTTCAGGTAAGTGAAGTTATTCAATCTTCATCATCATAACACAGACAGCGCCATCTGTAAGGTTTATACGTAAGTTGGTGGTTCATCTACTCGCCGCTAGATGGCTCTGTACGTAGTATGCGCTACCTTGACTTTATAGGAACTCAGTGCGTAGAGTAGATAAACTTTATTTTATCTATATATTCATAAATAAATCCCTCTTTCCCTCGGTCACGGCATCATGCGTGGCTGGCTGGATATATTACGCGAATTCTTTTTTTGATGTGTTTGTTATTGTCAGAAGGTAAAAATTAAGAAAGTTGGAAACTTAACCACGCGGGCGAAGCCGCGGAGCGCAGCTAGTTGGTACATATACATTCCATAAATATTCCAAATTATTACTAAAGATGTCGTCAACGAAACGTTCCAATTTTACACCTTGGTATCAATTTAATTTACCGCCCCCATGTGGCGCGGCGGGCGAAAGTGGTCCGCTTGCGACGCAGGAGTTTGCACGTTCGATTGCCGTCTTGGGACATGTTTGTATGATCTGAAAATATTTGTTAGTATTTTTTTTGTTGTTGGTATTTTTTATGTTTTATAAAAAAAATATGTATCTATATCTATGTAATGCATTATAAAAAAAGAATTATGTATATTAGTCATCTAGTACCCATAACACGAGCTTTCATTTACTTGATAAAACTAATTTACTAAAGTAAAACATTTTAAATTTTTATTACACACCTAGTTAAATTGCAATCAACGGATAGGTTGGTGATAGATCCCGTGTAGGCTTAATCAATTTCTGGGGCAAGGGAAAACGGATGACAATTTCCGCTGAAGGTCAAAAAAAACAATAGCATTCTGTGCAGTGAAGGCTTTAAACAAAAATCGCGAACACAGAGAGTCACTCTGAGTTCGCGATTTTAGCTTAGAGCCGAGATCTACGTTCGGAACAATAGAATTCGTAATATTCGATATTTCGACGACCTCCGTTGCGCAGCGGACGAAGGTCCGCCTGCGACGCAGGAGGTTGCGGGTTCGATTCCCGCCTCGGAACAAATTTGTGCACGATCTGCAGAAATTTGTTCCGTTGGTCTGGGTGTTTTCTATGTATAATAAAAAATATCTATCTATGTAGTGTATTGTATTAAGTATGTCAGTTATCTAGTACTCATAACACAAGCTCTGCTTAGCTTGGGGCTAGATAATGCTGTGTGAATTGTCCAGCATTATTTATTATTTATTTATTTATTTCGCGGTCATTATTTACAAAGTACGGATGAGGGCGCTATGAAGTTGTATGGGAGTGAACAATACCACACAGAACCAGTTTACTGGGTCCATGACCGCGGCGATCGCCTCTCGCATAATGCTGGCTGAGCCTTCGCTGTCGCTTGATTTATTCATGTACTTGGATTCTAGGGCCGAAGGGAATCCGGTCTTCCGGCTTTTGAGAGATATCCGGCCAAATTTATTAACGTAGAGTCTACGTTATCTTCTTTTCTTTTGCCCCATTTTCCTTTGAAATTTTTACAATCTGTTGGTAATTAAAAAAATATATTTATACTGGTAGAGTATGTGTAGAGTCAAATCAGTTTGACTAATAGTAACTTTTTATTAGCCCAAATATGTAAACACTACACTTCAAAATAATATCGAAATTATAGTATAAAAATATAGAGTATAAATGTTTTAATAATATCAAAATCCGTTTACATAAAAAAATATTGTAATTAATATCGAAATTCATTTCACTTCGCACTGAGTATAAAATTGAACGAAGTTTTGAAACTTTTTAGTGATTATAAGGTTTTTTGTTACTACAGTGCGTAACCCCACACTCAGAGTAATTTCTAAGAAATAAAATAAAATAGCAAAAAATTTCAACTTCGACGGGACTTGAACCCACATCCTTCCCTCAGAGGTCAAGTACTTGACCTCGTGGTGTAGTTGGTCGTAGTCGAAAAATTTTGCGATATTACTAGATTTTTGGTGATTATATCTAAACTGGTCTAAAAGTCTTTAGCAATAACAATGCTACTGGATGATGCTGTGTGGACTGTCCAGCATTATTTATTTATTTTTTCGTGTAAAATCCGGCTTCTACTACCTACCTCTTCCAACCTTACTTACATCACAGATAATTTAACAGTCAAACAGCCTCTGCCAAGCAAAAACTGGATAAGGAGGAAGCTGGCTTTCCACTTTTAATAGACCTCCGATTTCTTTGATAAGATACTAAAAGGAGGTCTGGCCCAGTGTCAATATGTAATGGTCCTTGATGATTCATGTGTAGGAACTGGTCTGAATGTTGGGTAATTATGATCACACGAATTAAATACGAGCATTTTTATATCGGAGATATGTACCGACGTTATACGGTCTTGTTATAACGAAGTAAGAAATATATTTAGAGGAAGTAGCAAGTAGCAATAATAAAATCGTTTAAATTATTTACCCAAGGCCTAGGAAAGTGATGTGACGTTTATTTGAGAATTCTTTGCGTAACAGAAGCGCGTTGAAATCTTTTGTTGGTCAATTTTTGTTTCAACAAAGTTTTTGAGAATGCCTTATAATCTTCTCTATCACTGTCTATATTAACTATTTCTATGATTTGTCATACAGAAACATAATTATGAAGATTACTGAATTTTACCATGTCAACGTAAACCTAAATAACATTAAAAACACGTTATGATTGCAACGAGGGGTTTTCGATTTGCATTTTTATGAAGAAAAAATTAGTACTAAATATCTCGATAGGTGGCAGGGCCAATTTGTGTACATTATCAATGTCAAATGAAAGGAAAACAAAAACAACAAAAAATTATGCTAAATTGGAAACACAAACTAGAAACTTAAAAAAGTTGGTTTTCCTTTCATGTGACACTGATATGCCAATTGAGACACTGCCATCTATAGATGAATATGGAACTAACTTTTTTTTAAATGCAAATCGAAAACCCCTCATTCTTAAAGGAGATAAAGGGCTCTTTGCATATCTCTGCATGCCACATTTGCAATGATCGTGTTATGAAAGACTCAAAAGGGGTCAAACGGCACCTCGATATTAATTATAATAATCAGTTTAACCTTCCACTGGTCACGTTCCTAGACTACTTTTACTGTAAGTAGTCTAACGTACCGTTCGTTGATGTTGCGTGTTTGTTTGTACGGCATGCACATAAATGGCAAAGGGATTTTAGATTTGTAGGTTACTCGGTGAAGTAAGCAAGATTATGATAGCTTTTTATTTATTTATTTATTATTTCTAAAGCAAAATTATTGTTAAGTCTTTCAAAAACAAGCATAGGACCGTAAAATGTGTTGACCATTCAATACAAGGACGCATTTGATATAGGTGTGCATATAAAATAGTGGAACCTACATATTTACCTCCTTGAAGGCCAAAGCAATTGAAAATATTCATGTTTTTCTTGCAATAATGGTGCCTCAAATCTGCTGAATAATAGGTATTATTAGACAAAGGGTATTTTTATTTATCCCTTTGAGACAATAGTTCGCATAATAGCGCTCTGAGTATCGTACCCGAAGATACACGAAGGTCCGCGGAAACACTCGAAGGTTTTAAAGATGGCGGAGCGCGCTCGGCTTGTCAACAAAAGTTACGTTTCAAGTCTCGCACGACCGCGAAGCCGGTTGCGCGTTTTCACGTTCGTATAAGTTCCGCTCGTTTCCTACGAATTGTTGAGTGTTATTTGTGAGTGAAAACATTGTTTTGTGAATAAAACAATCCCTGAAATTGATGGATATATTTTTGTGTGAAGTTAAAAAGTTAAATTTGGTTTCGTATTTTAAAGATTTACGGTTTGTAAAATGCGTTTATTGGAATGTTGGAGTGCTGCTAGGTACTAGATTTTATGGGTATTAATTTGATACCCGCTTTATAATTGTTTTTTTATTATATTCGAAGGTAAAAGCAATAAACCGTTACCATAAAAAGCATTGGAATAAACAAAACGGAAACAGAACATAAAATATGACGTAAATTATGGACCCCCATAACAATTAACTAATGCTAACGATTAGTTTAACTGCATTTTCTGGGAATGTCTATTACCTAACAAAAGATAAACCGACAACAGATTAATATTTTGTCCGAAATAAAATTATCATGAATAAAATAATGCTCAAAGGAACATATCTCTACTTATGTAATAATGTTTATTAGGTAAATAATTATTAAACATTCTATTCTTTTACGAAAAGCTTTATTTACCTATTATAGTACCTATTTAATTCCGAATGAAGTTTGCCGAACCTACATTTAATTTTTTTAATGTATATATAAAAGCTTCATTAAAATAATATGTGGGTAAGTACTTAATTCCGACTGAAGTTTGCCGAACCTAAAAAAAATATTTTTCCTGTTCCTGGTTAAATAAACTTACTCCCGAACACAAGTGGTTGCACCGGTCCTATTCGTGGGTGTCAAATCATTTGCATACCCGTATGTCCACCTCCCCTAGTCCAGGGTTACCATAAACCATTACCATAGGCTTTTACCGTTTACCACATGCTCGTTGTTTTTCAGTTGGTCCAACCGTCCATAAATACCTTTGCTTATCAACCTTCTAAAATACTCGTGCTTTTCTTTTTCGTTTCGATCTTCTGAAGTAGAAATTTCATTAAAATCACGCCTGAGTGAAACTGCGACTTTGTTTAAAAACGATTAAGATGAATATGAATATGAATTTAAAATGTATGTATGAAAATTAGAATGATGGATATGTACCTACTACCTACCTTAACGGATTTATTTTGTAAAATGAGCAAACCCATACGTTTATCAGTTTTATCGCCTGGAAACCTGATAGGATGCATACCTATATTGCACTGCATTGCACCGTGCAGTTCAGTGTCATAATGCTCGCCCAAACTGCACACGTGCTTCCATAAAAACTGACCCCCTTGTATTGTGCAGCCTGGTGGAAACACAATGCCCTATATTTCTTGAAACTACCACTTCGCTACAAGAGTCACTCAACGCGGCTAGCAAAAAAAACATATTATGAAAATGAAAATTTAAAATTGTTTATTTGTATAAAATATGTTAGTCTACATGTTATGGTCAAAGTAAGATGTTCCTTTATGCTAAGAGTTAGATTTCTTTCAAAACGCTGAAGCCGTTCCCTGATTGTTCTTGATCAGAGCTGGTGACTATTTGTCTTTGAAACTTTATTAATTAACTAGTTTATGCCCGCGGATTTTTTATTAATATCTGTTTCATTTATATTTTCTTAACTATTTGATTTGAACACCCGCGGGTTTTGGACATCTGTATATGTTGGTGCCTTATTTTGGTTATTCTGCTATTGTGGTAGGTAGAGGTGGGTACTTAATTTGCATACGTTTTCTATTAAATGACTGCTTTAGACCGTAGAGTACCTAATAATTTTCATTTCACTAACATTAACTTTCTCTGGCTCTCTCGAAATAGTTATCTGCAGTTAGCTGAATGTAATCTGAAATTGGTGCTTTGCCAGTTACATTTCCTTTCAACTATTTCAAGTAGAGATTTTATCTTTGCGCGTTATTCAACCAGTTTCAACCAGCAGCTTTAGGGCACAGTTTAAATTAAGGTTAATACTGTTTTTAATTATCGTCTTGTAATCTTTTCGTTTTCTTTTCGACTTTTCATCTTAAAGTTATATTTTTTATGCATTTGATGCACATAAATGATAAATTTGAAGAAAACAAAGGCGCTTATAAATAATTTTTAATAATTGAACAGTTGAAATTTAAACCTATATATAGCATTCATAATCGTTATTGTGGAAATATTTAAAAGTAGATAGACTGAAATAACATGGCGTTATTTACAGCAACGAAATAAACAAGGACTTAATATTTGTATTTACAAAGAAGTTGCGATATAAAATGCCAATAAACATATCCAATAAATAATGTAAGCGAGACCCCAAATAGCGGAAACATTCGTTTCTTACATCTCGCGATAGCTCAATAAATATGCGGCGTCGAGGTTTGCTTCTACAAATATTATGTTTACCTACCCTTCTGTTGGCTTGGGACGTTATTCTCGTTATTACCACTTTAATATTTGTTTCTACAGTTATCGTTTTAAATTTAGCCTTTTTGGCTACCCTATGGACTAGGCTGTAAATTGCGTCGTAAAGTTAGATTTATGACATAAAAATATTCTGATAACAGTAGAGGTAAAGTCGTTCTATATTCGAGTCGAAAGTTCAATATTAAGCAACTCTTTTTATTAGAACAACAAGACCTTACTTATCCCTTGGGCTCAGCGACCCAAAGTGGATCTATGGCCTTCGACATCAGACTTCTCCAGGCATCTCAATTTTGAGCTGTCTCTTGCCAGTAATTGCATCGAGTTCGCAATACCATACATAACCAATGGAATATTTCGAAAACCGACCGTGACTTGGGCCTTGGTTCTTTCCTATTTGAAATTCAATAAGTTGCCGCATTGCTACGAGTATTTCAAATGTAATGTGGAGAATTGGTGAGGTAGCGGTAAATATCCCTAGTGTTTATGTCCGGCGGGATGCCTTTCGAATTCCCTCCTCAGTCCCTATCTAAAGTAGGTATCTTAGAGGAATGTGGGTGCCTCACTCTGCAGGGATATGTTTGGATATGTTTAAACAGCTATTTTATAAAATAGGTTACTTGAGGTGACCATTTTCAAAGCCTTTTGGGGTTTATGAATAGTTTTAGATATTTTTTTAAGCATAAATGTATTTAATTTGTAAGTAAAAGATCCAAACAAAATTTTAGTTCGAAAACAAAGAAATGCAATTGTGGGTTAGTACGGTTCGAAAAGGTCATCGTATCGTTCAAGTTTTCATGAAAAATATTCAGCAAATTTTGCAAGAGCCTCTAAATGCTAAATCAGCATGCCTAACTTCCATTCAAGGTTTCCATATAAACGCTGTTACAAGATATTCATAGACTGTAAATCCTCTCTGCAAAGGAGCTGAACATAAATTCCGTAGACACTTTATAAATCCGAGTGGCTAGGTCCTACGTTAATCTGCTTAAAGTTCTTTACTGCAGCTTTAGATCGATCTGTTTTCGTTGAGTTTCTTTTGAATTCGATCCAAGAAAATCCACTGACTGCCTGTTTGGCTGTGTAAAGAAGACCAAAAGAAGAAGCTCTATTGAATCTAATGGTGCGTGCACTCTCACTATAAAACGAATGTAGGATGTCAATGCCTAAAATGCGTGTAGGCGTAATGTAATCCTGTTTACCTAAGCATAAGCAAAGCACCCACGTTTGACTTTCTTAACCGATGCACGCTGCGGTAGACAGTTTAAAAAAAAATGTGCGTTCGAGTGAGTCACTAGTCTCTAGAGGCCTCGGGTCTGGGTCACATTCCACCCGCAGCGGCACATTATTTAATCTGTGACTGCGGGCGCCAAACCGGACCCACAATCTTGTTCATCTTATTTCACTGGCTCTTTCCGATTATGCAATATGTATTTTCTTCGGAGACCTCGGACCTTATTATGCAACGTTTTCGTCTGCCCAATTTAAATATTTCAAAGTTCAAACGCCGAACGCTTAAAAATTTTGCTTTGTTTGGAGCCAGTGCGTGGTAGGTTCGTTCGTAAGGGAAGTTTTTTGTCTGCCATCTGTCGGCTTGCAGGTGTCGTTTTACATACTAAGCAGGTGATTTGAATTCGCTCTTCTCACTTTCAAAGTTTCGAAGTACTTTTCATTGTAGGTACGCGCTCGTCGAAGTTTTGCTGATAAGTCCTCGTTTCCGTTCCCATAACGGGCACTGCTATAATATTTTTATAATTTATATTGTACGAGTTTTGCTGTTTGCTTCATTTAAATATGTTTGGCTTTATTGACTTAATATTTTGTCATTTGCGGTCTGTTGCATTAATTTTACATTTATAACTTTACAAATTGAAGAACGATTCCGAAATAAAAGAGAAGTTTATCAACAGTTGTTTTGAGCAAAAAAATAATTTCATAAAACAGCTCTATTTTACGAAATCAAAGAAAAATGGAATACAAGTTGATCTATTGTTTCCATTTCCGTGATGGTTAAAGTAAAGCTTTGAAAATGTCACTGTCGTCACACGATGAAGGAAATTCAATTTGTATGTAAATTGTTCCGCTAGGCTCGAGTGATGGTGATTGGGGCGAGCAGTGCCACTTCCTTACTGCAAAATATGATTATTGTTTCCATTAATTCTCTCGAGACTTGCTTGAGACTGTCAAAATTTCGCTGAATATAAGAGACGTCTGTAGCTGCGGGCGTAAGCGCGTCATTAGTCGAAAACAAATAAATAGTATGTACAACGAAAATGTTTTCATAATTGCTTTCTCAATTTTTTTATAAAGCTTCCCAATGACGTCGTTTTTGTGGGTTTAATGTACTTTGTATTATTCTGTAGTAGCCTACTTATTCCTATGGCTCAGCGATCTAAAGTGGATTTTGGGCTCCGACACAATACTTCCTCAGGCAGCTCGGTTCTGAGCTGTCCCTCGCCAGCTAGCAGCTTGGAGACCCGCTTCAACTTTGAAGATTCAATGATACTAGGGTGGCTGCCAAAAAGTCGTATGAGGGCTAATATATTAGCTAGTAGAAAAATTACCGATGGCTATGACATTCCGTTAATGTTATTAAACACTCAAATGATTACGCGTGCTTTGCTGCAACCAGTAAGCCCAATCTCTTGAAGCCTTAATCTGGTAACACCTGTCTTCGTAAAGCTTTTTTAATTCGCCGCTCCATTCCTGTATGTTTCCGGGCAGGAACAGGTGTACAGCCACTTAACCAGTACAATTCATGTTACAAAGTAGTAGAGTTTTAAATTGAATGGCAGGATTTTGAGTCCCTGACCGCTAGCCAAAGATGGCAATGACACAAAATTTGACAGGAAATCAGGCTATCTCAATGACGCTGTTCGCTTCCTCTCGATGTTTACAGCTCTAGCAAATTAATTACTTCGATAAATATTAATTCGTTCAAGGGAATTAGTTCGTTGGCCTAACATATGTCTATGCATTTGCTTCTGAGTTAAGCATTGATAGGTATAAATAAACTGATTTAATTTGAGGAGCAATGAATAACTTAGTGTGAGATGAATGAAATTCATACTTGTGATAAATTCATGCTCAGTCCACTGCTCTATAATAATTAAATAGTTTGCTAACGGCCTTTGTACAATTTCCGACAGAGATGTGCGATGAGAATTAGACGATCCTAATATTAACTAAGGTGCATTGCAATATATTGCATTAAATGACCCTTTTTCCCTCCCTTATTTTGCATATATAAATCTACGTGACGCACATTACGGTAGAAGACAGACTATAAATTGGTGGGGCAAAATAATACGAGATATATCTGCATTGATATTTATTCATGTGCGAGGCTAAATTGTTACTCATGTATCAAGACAGACTGATTGTTGATTCAAGTTTAGTTTGTTATTAACTTATCTGTGTATAACCGGAATCATAGTTTTTGCATGCTACTATTTTACTAACAGGTCCGTAATTATTATAAAAAATATTCGTGATTAATCAGATATGGTATGTACACTTTAGCAAGCATGTTAGTAGTCTTTAACTGGCCGAAATAAATTCCATGCTATTATATATGTATTTTCAAATAAGATTTACCTGATGTTTTATCTTAGTAAAGAAGTAGGTTTGCTGTTAAATCGAACTAAAAAGCGTGAACAAACCGTTGAATTGCTGTATTGCGTGTTCAAATGCATTCAAATTTTCTTACGTCAATATTTACGCAGATGATAAAAGTCAATATACAGGGTGTCCCATAATGAGTGGATAATCTTGAAACGGCTTGTGCGGCGGCCCAAGGCCAATCCGAATTTTTTTTTTGTTTTTTTTTTATCTTGACCCGTTCGGAAAATATTTAACTTTTTGTAAATTTGGAAAAAATTGTACCTTTGTTCACATTTTTAGACTTGGTGCCTACAATTTTTTTATTTTTTTTATTTTTGTATTTGGGATTTATATTAAGAAAATATAGCGTAATTGAACACCGTTTGAATAATTTTGGTAACTAGGAGCAGTAATTTTCAAGACAGTATTAAAGTGGAAAATTTAAATTTTTCATTTAATTTTACTAAGTTTAAGCACCTGTGGTTTAAAAAAAAGGTATGAAAACCTAAGAAGCCATGTACATAAAAAACATGTCCATTTCAAGAGGATTCTTAAATGATAGAAAACTACGAAATATTATAGAATGAAACACTGAGATATCGCCACTTTTGTGTAAAAAGGGGCCATTCATACTAGAAATAAAATTGAACCATCACACATTAACCCTAGATCACTAACCATTCGTAGAAATGACGAGGAGTACCTGGAGCATTTGGTGTTTCGGTATGTTCCCGACCTCTGCCACCCTACCCGTTTCTAATACCTTCCTAAATTGTATTATTAGAGACCTGCAGTCACTTATTGCGGATGCACATATGTTGAATCGAGAGATAACGAGTTATAAAAAATTCAGACTGTAACTTTGCACACAAATATGAAGCCAAATCATCGGTGAAATCATGAATATTTATGGTTTTCAGGTAAGCCATTCAAGGTATTCCCAGAACTTTTAAAACTTGCAGCTTATATCCTTAAAAAAAATCATAAGACCTTGAACTTCTGTAAGGCAGCAAACAAGCGATTTGCAGGGAGCATATTGTTTATGGGTCTACTTACTATTCTTATAAGTTATTTTCGAAATAGACCCTTAAGTTTTACTCAGAGAAGGCTAAACGTTCTAATTATGGTTGTTTTGTCTCATTAATAAAAACTGAATAACAAAATATTGCTGTTTTAAGTCGTCGTAAAATTTACGAATGGTTAGTGATAACGTTACTCGAAATTAAGGTTAGTGAGCTAGGGTTAATAAAATATCTTTTCGCCACTCTCGTTCTAAAACGGTGAAAAGTATGCTTCGCACACGGAAAACACTTAAATAAACAAATAATAATGTAGCCGAAAGTAAAAGGAGTTAGTGTTATGGGTATAAGATAACTGCTTTTTTTTACAATTGCGAACTAAAAATAAAATTAAACCAACATAATTGTAAATAATTTTATATTTTTTTATTACAGTAGATGTTCGAACTAGTGTTCTGCTTCTCTGATGCATGCTCTGTATCTTGTAATAAAGGATTTTTTTAGCAAACTTCCGTAGTTGCGTTCGTTAATTTTTTCCGCAGCGTTTTGAACTCGACGTCGAAGTTCCTCTATTGAGGAAATTGGGTTTTTTGTACACCAGTTCCTTCAAGTTGCCCCAGTAAAAGAAATCCAATGGATTCAAGTCCGGCGACCGCGCTGGCCACTGGATTGCGCCAGCACGCCCGATCCATCTGTTTGGATACGCTTCGTCTAAATATCGCCGTACCTGTACGGCGTAGTGTGCCGGACACCCGTCATTCTGTAGCCACATTCTATGCCGTGTGGCGAAACGAGAGAGCACTTGTAACTAATGTCGAGTGACGCGTAGAAAAGAATTTTCCACAAATGGCAAAAATTATTCAAAATAAGAATGGTCAAAAGTGAAAATACTCCTTAATTGCACTTTGGCTTCACCAAAAAGGTGGAAACCATTGCTTTGAACCTCGTTTGATCGGAGTTCGTATCTCCTTTCCAAATTAAAATACCACCAAATAAGAGGCCACACATAACACAAACTCTGTTTACTTTCGGCTAGATTATTATTTATTTTTTTGAATATAAGAAGCATGTTTAAGAAAAAATAGATTTTCTGTGTTTTAAGTAGAAAAGTTACCGTTTTAGAACGAGAGTGGCGAAAAGATATTTTATTAATGTGTGATGGTTCAATTTTATTTCTAGTATGAATGGCCCCTTTTTACACAAAAGTGGCGATATCTCAGTGTTTCATTCTATAATATTTCGTAGTTTTCTATCATTTAAGAATCCTCTTGAAATGGACATGTTTTTTATGTACATGGCTTCTTAGGTTTTCATACCTTTTTTTTAAACCACAGGTGCTTAAACTTAGTAAAATTAAATGAAAAATTTAAATTTTCCACTTTAATACTGTCTTGAAAATTACTGCTCCTAGTTACCAAAATTATTCAAACGGTGTTCAATTACGCTATATTTTCTTAATATATTCCAAATACAAAAATAAAAAAAATAAAAAAATTGTAGGCACCAAGTCTAAAAATGTGAACAAAGGTACAATTTTTTCCAAATTTACAAAAAGTTAAATATTTTCCGAACGGGTCAAGATAAAAAAAAACAAAAAAAATTTTCGGATTGGCCTTGGGCCGCCGCACAAGCCGTTTCAAGATTATCCACTCATTATGGGACACCCTGTATATACTACCGATTTGGAATCGACCGTGATTATCACACATTTAACATAGCAGTCGAACGGGATTCCGTATTTGGGCATAATATGTTTACCAACACTATTGTTATGCCTAGACCAAACTGACCTTTAGATGCCTCGTAAGCTGCAGTAAGCCACAGCGGCACCACACCGTCTGGTCATGACCTTGTTTCAAGTGAACGTTTGATTTAGATAATACCCAACGCTATCAACAGGCGTAAATTGTGTGAAAATTAGACAACTACTGAGTCGAATGGAGACCACAAGTACCTGATTTGTTGTTGTAGCATTTGCTGTTTTGACTAGATGTAAATTTTCTGACTAACACGAGCTTTTACAGCTTTGAATATCGAAGCAAGATCTAAGTGGATTAAGATTATTGTCATAAGCTGGAATAACTGAAATAGGATCAGAATGATATGAGAACAAAATCTTTGGTAGCTCTTGGAGAAAAATATGAAATGGAGTACAAACAAAATATAATACGTATATGTGTGTACGAAACCAGGAGGTTGGCAAATTGTGTTTATGACATTGCTTTTGACTAGAATTTGGATTTTGGATTTCAAAGTCAAACAAAAGCAATGGATATCAGTCTTCGTCTCTTGATTGACAACGTGACTGTTGATCATATCTCAATGATTGTAGTAATCCTTTTGCTATGTCGATCACGGTGTAATTTTTGATTTGTAACATACTGTTCATAGCGTGATTGCTAATAGAAACGCTCCGGGGGTCCTTAATCCTTGGCCTGTAAGAAGTACAAGTACAATGTACTGTACTGTATTGGATTCCATATAGTTTGGGGTTTCAAGAATCGTTTACTTTACAATCTGTCGTTAAACTAGGTACATACGACGACCTCAGTGGCGCGGCGGGCGAAGGTCCGCCTGCGATGCAGGAGGTTGCGGGTTCGATTCCCGCCTCGGGACAAATGTGTGTACGATCTGCATATATTAATATTTGTTCAGGGTGTTCTAGATGTTTTCTATATCTATACTTATAATAAAACTGTAACAGGTCCAATTCTGTACATTGAAGATATTTTGAAAATTTTTTTTGGAGGGCACTCTATTATCGATACTGAAGCCAAAACTGTAATTTTTTTCATTCATGTCTGTCTGTCTGTCTGTCTGTCTGTCTGTTTCTTAAACGCGCATCACGTCGAAACTACTGAAGGTATTGAAATGAAACTCGGCACGATTTTAGATCGTACTACGAGGAAGGACATAGGATACTTTTTATCCCGGAATTCAGTCAGGTTTCCCTGGGAGAGGGGATGAAAGTAAAATTTCTTCACCGCGCTTGACGCCGAAAGTGCTGAATGAGTTGGAATGAAACCTTGCACGATTTGATTTCATACTACAAGGAAGGACATGGGATACATTTCATCCCGGAATTCAGTCATGTTCCCCTGGGAGAGAGGATGAAAGTAAAATTCTTTAACTGCGCATCACGATGGAACAACTGAATGAATTCGAATGGAACTCGGCATAATTTGATTTCATTCTACGAGGAAAGATACATTTTATCCCAGAATTTAGTAAGGTTCCCCTGGGAGAAGGGATGAAAGTAAAATTCTTTCACCGCGCATCACGCCGAAACTACTGAATGAGTTGGACTGAATTGGTACTATTTGAGTTCAAGGAAGGACATGGGATACATTTTATCCTGGAATTCAGTAAGGTTCCCCTGGGAGAGAGGAAAAAGTAGAATTCTTTAACCGCGACGGGTCTACGCGTCGTCCGATTTCATGCATTCTTTTTGTTAGATCGAATTTGACTAAATCAGTAGAAAGTCGAGTAGAAAATCAGTAGAATGATGAAATAATCTGTAGTTAGAAGAAAAAAATTAGTAGATAGAGGGTAGGTAAGTTCCTATCTATGTATTTTTCCAAGACGCCCCATTAGTTAGGTTCCTACCTACTAAGGCGTCTTGGAAAAATAAGTTAGGTTCCTACCTTACATGATATATGGTGGTTTAGCTGGTCCAGTTAACTGTACTACCGAAGTTTGGTTGCAGTAAGTGGTCCAATTAAACTAACTAGACCACAGAAAAATATTTTTACTGTGGTACACAGCCAACTGTACCTACCTACTAACGAAAAAAAAATTACGGTGGTCCAGTCAAATGGATCAGGAGCCCAATTCTGCAATACAATTGCTTCAGTATGACAATGGAATCGTCGCAGAATCATCACGTAGAATCCTTAGATTTATAAAACTCCAGATAGTGCGTGCGAGATAAATTAATAGTTTCAAACTTGACGCACGTCTCTCCATCTGCATTCATCATAATTTCTTTCATCTGAGGTGGAATACCCAAACGTGTCATTCTGTGTCGATACCCCCCTGTCATAGTGAAGCGATTAGTATAGCAGAATAGGGCCCCAGCTGAACGGAACCATCAGTAAGAAGTGAAACGAGTATGACACTTCTTAACACTGACGCTGGCCGAGTCGTAGCTAAAAGTCGTGTGGATAAAGAATGGGATTGAAGATGACAACATGCTATCCCCCGTAGACACTACACTATTTTTTGCACGGCGGCGTGTCATAATATGAGAGACTATGGTTAAATGTGAACTTAATTAGTCAGCAGGTGATCGCGAACGAAGTCGCGGGTACAGCTAGTTATATATAAAAATGAATCGCTGCTGTTCGTTGGTCTCGCTTAAACTCGGGAATGGCTCGACCCATTTCGCTAATTTTGGTCTTGAAATATTTGTGGAAGTTCAGGGAAGGTTTAAATGGTGAGAACGGTACGGTCGCCGGGTCAGCTAGTATAATAAAAAATATCTCTCTATGTAGTGTATTGCATTAAGTTATATCAGTTATCTAGTACCAATAACACAAGCTCTGCTTAGCTTGGGGCTAGATAATGCTGTGTGAATTGTCCAACATTATTTATTTATTATTTGACGACCTCCGTGGCGCAGCGGTTGAAGGTCCGCCTGCGACGCAGGATGTTGCGGGTTCGATTCCCGCCTCGGAACAAATTTGTGTACGATCTGCAGAAATTTGTTCCGTTGGTCTGGGTGTTTTCTATGTATAATAAAAATATCTATCTATGTATGTAGTATATTGTATTAAGTATATCAGTTATCTAGTACCCATAACACAAGCTCTGCTTAGCTTGGGGCTAGATAATGCTGTGTGAATTGTCCAGCATTATTATTATTATTATTATTATAATAATACAAAAGTCAAAAGGACACAAATGTAATGACAATTTGCCATCAGGGGCGCCTTTTCGCGTAACACAAATTGTTTTTCTTTAGAAAAATATGTAAGAGTTTACCTCCGCAAACCTCTTCTGCGTAAATGAACAACACCTTTACGAAATAGCTTCCCCAATATTGTTACAAACCTCAAAGCCTTGTTTCCATACGTTTCTTTGTTCAATTCAAAGACCGTCAAAGTATTTCGAATGGTTATTGCACAAACCGCCTACGTCGAAAATGCCGAACAAATGGCTCAAAGCTAAGGCTAGCGACTCAACAATGACAAATCCAAGGCAAACCGACTTAGCCAAATATTTCCATTATTACTGAAAATAGATAATCAAAAATAAGAATTAAATAAAAGTTCTTATTTTTTTTGTTTTTTCATAATTTTTAATGCTGTAAGGTTAACAAATGCTACGCTAACGCAATATTGCTCATATGTAATGCCCTTGCTAAAAGAAAAACGAGATTTCCCTAAAACAGTCTACGTTCCTAAAACTACACTGCATCAAAATTCACGCTCTTGCTCCCATTTTCTTGTCTTAGCTGCTATTCTGCCGTAACTAAGAACTTTCATCTTGACCTGCACTGCATTGCATGCCCCACATCTCGGGGCGTGACGCCGCATGCTCATATGCCTTAATATTTGTCGAGGGCCTATTAACATGTGAAAAGACATGCAAGCTTGCAAAAATGTTAGATTCCCTTTTCAATTCCAATAGAGATGACATCTATCTTCGATAACTTGATTATTGAGAGAATATGATCTCTTTGTTGGGTAGCTTTCAATAGGATTCTATAGACTTCCGTTCATGTAGGTATAGGTACGTCCAGAGTTCTTATACAAAATAACAATGAAATCTTATTTGGGATTCAGTAGGAGGTTTCTATTAATATCGCCTGTAGGAGGCAACTGTCTGGGAAAGGATGGGAAACGTTCCGGTCCACTTTTTGCTCGAGAGCCTTTTTAGACGGAAGTCAGCCAATTAAACTGATTGGATTGAGTTTATTTATATATTTATTGTAAGAATACCATGTTAGTTTCTTTTAGCTACTAGTATATAGATTTGGCGTCTTCTACCTTAGTAACTATTCAATGCTTATACTCATATTCTTAGAAGAATAAAAAACTAATTTTGAATCTGAGTTGTTTATAAACGAACCTTATTTTTTTTGTTGTATTAACACGAACGTCCCTTAAAACGTTCATAATACATTTGCCAAACTACGTTTCATAGTAAACAAAATATTGCAATATTAGCTCCTTGTTGATTTTTTAAAACATTTTGCAATGACTATTAAAAAATAACGATTTAGGTTTTGATTATTTTACAAGCACTAAACAGCCATAGCGCAAACAATCAACAATTACGATGTAAAAGTATAGGTCAACCTAACGGATGATTTTGCATCACACTAAAATCTCTTCAATCGCGATTTTGATTTTGGCAAGAAAAAACAATGAATATCTACATATCACAAACGCTATTATAAGGACTGTAGATACGTGCTTAGTTTCAATGATAGATGGTTTTCCTGATTCAGCTCGCACATGTGCCCACATAATGCACAGCAAGCACGTGTATCGGTATCCAGTAATGGTTGGTTACGAACCCGGGGTCCAGTCGGCTAACGGTGCCTGACCTGTGGTTTTTGCCTCGCGGTTCTGATAGCTTGTTACTGCCAACAGTAAATCATTGCGCCGGGATCTACTATTATTTATTGACTCTGGACGTGTATGAATACATCATACCCTTATTTATTATTTAACCCTACACAACTATAAAATGTACTGGATGTATAAACTTTAGATCTCTGAACCTTCTCTTATGAACTTGAGATCTGTGAATCTTTCAAAACCAAAGCATAGATTTATAAATAACAAGCATCAAGATCGATCTGACTATAATAGTAAGTCGTCATGACTGAAATTACTTGACTATAAAATTGCTTTGCATGTGCATCTTTTGATGTCTCTCTCACTCACATCTATTAGTGTCTTTTTGTCTCTTTTACTTTAACTATTTTCATAAGATCGTCGTTGATTTGATTCTTCATGCTTAACGTAACGCAGGCATTAGTGGATCGTAATCTTCGCTTGAAAGTATTTTCGCATCTCTATACGTATCACAAAGTAACCAAGCACTAAGCTACATTGTTCTACATTATGAACATTGCACTCTGCCAAAACAGGTTGATACCAAAAACCTGTGCTCCAGTTTTAAAGCGAAGCGTGCAGTTTTGTTCTCCACACACGATCAAATACAATTTTTATGCCGGAATGAATACCGAAATTCGCAATTCAACTTGTATGATGTATTCTTGAGCGTATATCACAGTCTTCGATCATATCATTCCGCAAATAACTTAGCAAATTACATTTATATTTCCACGCAAGTTTGGGTTCGCATTGACAACTTTGATCCCTTTCGTTGATTAATGGCTCCGAAAGCTCTTCTCAGTAGTCTCGAAAGGTTATTTTGGAAGCTACAATTAATAGATGTGATGAGGGTTGATCTGCTGATATTTTGTTTATTTTTACTCTATCTTGTTATTGATAAGAGTGATGAAACACTTTCGAAGAAAAAAATTAAGTATCTTCTATGAAGGACACACATAATCTTGGCTTTTCGTACAAAATCCAAACTGTTTGTCCATGTGAGACCGAGTGGGATCAGGAATGAGTGTATATCAAAGAATGAAGGTGTGAATGTAAGATTATGTAGCTAGAACTGTCGTACCATGGTATTTTACAGTGTAATAGAATCAGTGACCAAAATAATCGCTGATGATTCGATAGTGTAACTTAGATCTAACCTAATTCTACTGCACCCTACAAGTTCTCTTTTTGTTAAATCTTTTTAAAGTTGTTACTTAACTGAAAAATGTAAAGTAAATGAATAAATAGTATGTTCTCCTGTAACTTTGCTCTAATGAGAGGTGAGGTACAGGATTCCGATGAATCAAAACCTCTTTTTGTTGAAGCAGGGAAGGAGTTATCAGTTTTTATATGTCTTATGCCTTTACGTAATATAGCTATAGTATGTAGAGATCCGCTCGACAAACCTGTATATCTATCGGCTAGTAATGTTGGTGTTTGTTTCCACAATTTATAGTGAACATGTGTTCCATCTCTCAAGGGACTCCCGTGCCAACGTACTATTTGAATTACTAATAAACTGCTCTCATCATCATCCAACTACCCTATTTTCATAAGTAAGACTTCTACCAAATCGTCTTCAGTCATTTCAGCTCTTGCAATCTTCTAATGCTTTACTAACTGATTAGTAAGTACGGATAAAAAAACATCGTTTTGTTTTAGTATCAAATACTTACTGTCGTTTTGTTTTCCTCAAATTTCTCTTCGGCGTCATAGCAATCATTGTGGTTACGATTAAATCATCTCCTTAGTTTCATCCATCGACAGAGTTGGTACAGTGGACACAGTCACCTCTTGCCTCATGAACATTTGAACATCCGCAGTTGACGTTCAGCGCCGTACATTGCTTTCTCTCAAACGTATTAACCGACAGATCTTCGTGGAATTCTCTAACAAGCTTTAGCTAACTCTATAAAAAGCTCTTTCACACGTCGAACTATAAACTTATTGCTTGGGAAACTAGTAAGCCTCTGCCTCCTTGCAACGTTTTTGCAAATAACATTTTAGCCTTACTTTGCATACAAAGTAGATGCACCAAACGATTATGTGTCATAACATAACACATAATCGTTTGGTGCAACTACTTTCAAGACCTAATTAGCTTTTTACTGTAGGTAGTTAGTATATCACTTAATGTTGTATCATTAAGGACTTTCTTTCATCAAACCTCATACTGTCAATCTTTTGCACCATAATTATCTAACATGCAATTTAGTTCTGCAACATCGCACATTAACCCACTTTGCTCATGTTACCTATTGATAAATAAATATAAGTAAATCTGTAAGATAATCAACGTGCTTTCAATCACCAGTTTCAAATTCTCCAAAACATTGAAGGCTTCTTTGGTATTATGACACAATATTCAACTTTTAATCTATGTTGATGTTTTGATAACCTCATCAGCTAGAAAGTTTCTAGTCAATAATTTTGTCGGCTCCTAAATCATTACCGCCATCACAGAAGCACAGAGGCGCAAATAATACTTAGCAAATCAAAAGTGATAAAGCTGTAAACGAAACTTCTCAAGGCTAATAAAATCAAATGATTTGTACCACAGCAATTTGTATTAAAATTTCATTGTGTAATAGTAACGGTTTGAGGTTTCATGGTATTTGAGGCACGGTTTGAATTACTGCTTGCGAAAGCCCGAAGGATACTTTCGCTACTGTTCTAGAGGTATTTATGTTGTGCTTCTACAAACCAACCCTACAAAGGATTTAACTATGTAACCAAGGTAAAACATTTGCCCAAGTTAAGTTCTAAAGTTATATTCACCTCTTTTTGGGATCCGATATAAATGCGCATGCTTCATGCGCAGTCGGGTAAAAAATAGTAGTGCAGCGCTAAAAATGATTGGCAGGAAGGCACCCAAATATAATTTGCTTCTTCCGTATAAGAATCCCTTTGCAGTCCCGCCTGAGGGACTCCGTTTGAGGTCCGGATGATTCACAGAAAAGTCGTGAGCAGTTTAGGTGAGATAACATACTGGTTTAGGAGCTATACTTCAATTCTGAGAAGTGCGGCACGATTTCTGATTTGAATTGAATGCAAGATTAGTCATCATTTTAGACTTGCTTGTTGAACTGCCGACAACAAAACATGGAGGCTTGTTTCTGAGCTATTGAGTGTTAGATTTTTTGTACATAAACAAAAAACTAAAAACAAAATGTTGTGAACAAAATACTTCTTCGGCCCGAAGTACCAAACTCAGTTTTTCGTAAAATACCTCACGGGTATACGAACCAAAATACTTTAATATATTTCTTTTAATTCTTTTCCAACCGAAACACAAGAATTCCCCAAGAAATTTCATTCCACAGCGGAAATAAAACAAAAATAGTTAATTCCTTGTTCGCGGCAGGATTCGTGAGAAAATATCTCGCTGCTGCCATATTAGCTGTTTTATTTTTAAACTTTATTTGAGTGTTCATTTCGCACACTCGGGACTACGTGCTGATTGAGGGAGCAGAAGCACTTATTATTACTGAGTGATGCACTCGTATGTGGGCCTTGATGCGTTCTGCAAACTTGTATGACTTATCTATCAGAAACAAATTTGCTTCAACTATAATTTTTTATGGTTAATATATAAATAATGCTGGATAATCCACAGTATCATTTAGCCCCAAGCTAAGCATAGCTTTTGTTATGTTATGATTATGACCGATATAACTGACAGGTTGTTCTTCGTCCTTAAAATTTATTTTACGAATTTTGGTGCTAATAATATTGATGACAGATTTGAATCCTAGTCTTAAAACGACCTGAAAGAAAACAAAAAAAAGTAATAACTATATATAATTGTAAAGGAACATTGCAAAAGCTCAGTTGAAAGACCCAAAGACATCGTAGTTGATAGTGACAGCCAACTTGGGACTCGCTGCGCATGCGTTGCCTTGAATCATGATTGCGGGCGCGCGTTAGTCACGCCACCTTCCCCCATTCCAGTTTCTTGCAAAACATTTGTTTTTATTTTGCAAGTAGGTACTTGTTTCTACACTTCGTATTCTTAAACTTGAACAATCTTCATTGATGTTCACGCTTGCAGTTTTTGTTCCCCGCTGTTTTCAAATACTAACTGAACACCTATTGTTTTATGTAGTATCCTATGTAGTATCCTCCTATATTTGTACTTAGGTGTAGTAAGATTGTTACATCTAATCACTTAATCTTCTGTGTAATTGGATCAGTGACCTGTAATCCCAAAGTCTCCTAAAGGTAGATAATTCTGAAGGTTCTAAAAATAGATTTTTGTGATTAACTACGTCGTCTCTTCTATTGATTATTGTTCTTATTTTTCGAGAAAATTATATTAAGAATAGGTTCTCTATCCTACATATCAACATCGTCATCAGATAATAATAAAATGGTAGCCGATTTGGTTCTAGAGAATCCAATTCGTTCCGCAAGCTTCGGTTCTGGCAAACTCGATTACGAGCTTAGGTCTCGCAAGACGCGTTACATACCTACATATATCATGCCTACTTATAAATGTACAAAGAAGTGGCTACCTATGCTTCCACAAATACACTGTTGGTTCACTGACAGTCAACAAAAGTTTAATAACAGGTCCCAGCAGTGGAAACTGTTGTGGAGGTCTTTATGTAGTGACAGACTGGCAGGAGAGGAAATACTGTGAAATCTATCTTTGCAGCGATGTGTTTTGTTTTCTCTTATTGTCGCTCTAAATACAAAAGGTTGCAAAAGAACAATTTGTTTCTGACCCTTAAGATTCGGTTAAGAAAGATAACAAGCTCTTTTTGTACTACTGTGCAGTCAAAGACACGAGCGTCCTGCTAGTATAGTCAACTTTGTCTTATATTCTGCAATCTGGTTCACTCGCTCTCATACGACATCCGGTGGTTATTTTGCTCTTTTGATCTCTGCTCGCGTTCTGCTTGCTTGGGACAAATAATGGAGGTTTATTATTTGTCTGGTTTTGTTTATGCATAAAGCGACAAGACAATTGTTTAAAATATAGAGCAAGAACAAAGGCGATGCGATTAGTCTTTGGAAATGTTCTGAATTGTTAATTGAACAGCGAGTTTTTGAAGTATTTCATGGAAAATCTATGAAATTCCGATTGTTGTATGAGCTGGCTAGAACCGTTTTTTTCTAACATAAAATCAAGGACCATTTTGCCGCATTCAACCACTATTCCAGTGATAATTACACATTAGCCTCCTAATTTCGTGTTCCCGGACATAATGTACAAAACACACGCTTAAATTCTAATCGGCTGATTCACTCGTCGACGTAGTTACTTCACACTCCTGTTTTTGGCTTATCTTTTGTCTAGACAAGGACACACCTGAAAATTTCACTGCGAAATATCGATTTGCTTATTGCAATATATCACGAGCGTAGTTAACCAGTGATTAACACGTAAGTTTTCATGCATTGTTCGTCTTCTCCAAAGCTTGTTCTTCCCGTTAATTTTGTGGAATGGCCACAGAATTATAGAGTGGCGCACTCCTATGGTTCAGTACTTATATGTAATCTGTGCTCGGACGCGGTGTCTGAGCCTCTAAATATATTTGCACGACAGCAACCACTCCTGTTCGCTCCTCCACAAACGTTAACACTACACGCCATTTTCGTTTTATGGTTCACACAGTGACTGTTTTCGTACCTTAGTTTTATTACATATGTATGTATTTATCTAACCCTTTTGGAAGTTTTGTGTGACTATCATCCAACCAAATTTTCAGAATCATAAGTGATTACAGACTTTTAATTAATGTAAAATCGTTTATCGACTTTGTGTAACCGAACATCACAATCTGTAATAGTGCCATTCATTTAGACCCGTTTCCATCGATTGGTCACGCTATGGCTGCCTTGATTGGCTGTGCTAATCTTATCAGCGGCTGATAAAACAAAGCTGTGGATATGTTCAGTTCAATCAATAACATGGGTTTCTTAGTCATATTCGACACAGTTTAGTTAGGTTTGTTTATTCAGAAAAAAATACGCTTATATGCGTTGTCTTTAGTGCTTGATTCCAACATTCCCATAAACTAATGGTAACAATTTGTGATTAGATCAGATGAGAAGTGATTTTTGAAAATCAGTGATTAATTTGGAAGCAGTGAATCGAATGGAGGCGATGCAGTGCGACGGGCGCGAGGCCTGCACAGACGGGCGGTAGAGCGTGCATCCGCAGCGACCACCATGTCGGGCGCCCTGTCGCCGGAGAGCGCGACCTCCGACGAGCCCACCCGCCGCCGCTCAGTCTTCTACGTGCCATTATTCGAAAGCTTCGACAACTACCTGCCTCTCACGCCAGAGGAAAAACAAGCCCTTCTATCCGGAGAAACGGAAACCCCAACCAAAACATACAGAAGAAATGCCAGCATCAGCCGAATGCAAACGCACATCCGAGTTGATTCCTCATTCACGGAAAGTGAAAGCGATATTAGCATGTTTAGCCCGGAACGAAGATATCGTCGGCCCGTGTCCTCGACGGTTAGTTCGAACGAAGCACTCGCCAGGGTCGGCCAGCGTGACCTGACGAGCCCTAGACTAGTCGCTGATAGCAACATCATGAAACACTCTAAGCCGAGACTCCGGAGCACGACCTCATGTGAACCGCGCTACGATAGAATATACACTCCGTTAGGAGCATCAATCTCATCAAACAAACTGAATAGCTCTACAACGAATATTATAAACAAGACTGTATCGAAAAACTCTATAATGAACTCCAATTTATCGCTAATACCAGATTCGCCCAACATGATTTCGCCCGCGAGGGAAAAATCAAAAACGCTGCCTCAAAATATAAATGCGTCCTCTCCAATTAGAGGTAGCAGCAGCTCAACGTCTATATTCAGGACGCCGAGAATAACTGTGACGCCCGACAGTCCGAATAAAAGTCCTGGGAAAATGTCCGGATTGAATTTCATTCGGCGGTCACGGAGCACGAAGTTGTCTAGGAGCAATTCCTTATTACGAAGCATCACCTCGAGGCATATCGAAGAAGGCTTGGAGGATCACACGGTTGTGACGGATCTTACTCAGAACTACGACCAGTTTGTGGATAGTAATGGAGGAGAGACGGAAGTAATCGGTGCACTTATCAAGAAGCATGAAGCTGAAGTCGCTAACAGTCCCCTCAGCATTCGGCGTGGCTACCTCGATGTTGATGATGACGTCGCCGTTCATTCCGGTAAGATTCAACCGTACAGTATTCAAAACTAAATCGATTATAATTAATTTCTCATCGCGCTTTATTAGTTCCCTACAATAGTTGCATGCTGTGTCGGCCTGTAAGAGGTTGGTGCACTTAGCATTTCACGATTTTTTTTACGAATCTACCTTGTAAGTTTTGGTGTACTCACCATAGGCTAACCTAACTGTATAAATAAATAAATAAATAAATAAATAAATAAACAATAGCTTTACCAATACAAATAGCGGGAAAAAACTGGATGAGCCAGACACTCGACAGACAGTCGTGGATGAAGATGGAGGAGGCCTTTACCCAAGAAGGGATCCAACTCTCTCAACAAGTGTAAATACTAAGTGTAAATATTTAGGCACCTACAAACTAAACCATAAGCACACTTTGAGTCGAAAGACTTTGTATATAATGTAATTTAGGAGTTTGGAATAAAAAGGCTTTATTATTATTATTATAGCTTTACCAATAGGCTTATGCGATGTCTAATGTATCTCGTTGCGCAAATTCAAATATCGCGATGCCAATGAGGTTCTACCAGTATCTACGAATCAAAATTAGCCTTTGAACGACTCATAATTGAAGTAAAGGTAATAATAAATAATAAATAATAATAATAAATAAATAATGCTGGACAATTCACACAGCATTATCTAGCCCCAAGCTAAGCAGAGCTTGTGTTATGGGTACTAGATAACTGATATACTTAATACATTATACTACATAGATAGATATTTTTATTATACATAGAAAACACCCAGACCAACGGAACAAATTTCTGCAGATCGTACACAAATTTGTTCCGAGGCGGGAATCGAACCCGCAATCTCCTGCGTCGCAGGCGGACCTTCGCCCGCTGCGCCACGGAGGTCGTCCAGTCGGTAATAAGGTTCACAATTTTCAGGAAAATTACATACATTTCTTGCAATACTTAACGAGCAACCGAGTAATGGTAGTCGATAAAAGACGGGTCATTACATAATGTGCCGGAACACTCAGATAACTACCGCTCTTAACCGCTCATTTGGGAGTAACATCAACATTGACGGCAGTGATTCAACAGTTTCTAGTCTCAAGTAATTCATAATTTATTTTATTTATTTATTTATTTATTTATTTATTTATATATGGCCCTTAGCTCAGCTTTAAGCTCCAGCATGTCACCATACTGTAGCGCTGGTATTCTGCTAAGGGCTACATTTAGGTCACGGACACCTTGGTAATACAAATAAAAAAATTAAAAAATAGTACTTATAACAAAATAAATTACATTAAATTAAATTAACCAAACACAAAACATGCGCACTCAAAACTCCGATTAAATTTAAAATAAATTAGAATAAAAAGGAAGTATACCACTAAATTACTTACTATATCACACACCCATGATATTGAGCCGTTTAAAAGACCTATGATGAAGGGAAGACCGTAAGAGATAGAAAAATCGCTATGCCAGCCAAGGTTGGTTAATTTGTGAAGTTAAGAGATGTTTTTTGTAGTTTGTTCTGAAAGTGTTAACATTATTTAGATTTTGAAGAGGAGGTGGAATATTATTCCAACACTTGGTGGCGGCATAGCGAAAGCTGCCTCTGAAGGCTGCGGTTCTATGTTCAGGAATTGCCAGCGTAGACGAAGACACCACTCTGGTTTTATACCTAACATTGTAGTCGCAGAACCATCTTAGCTTTTTAAATAGGTATACTGGCTTACGGCTCTTCATAACACCAAAAAGTAAAACAGAGAGATGTAAGAGCCTTCTGCCATTCATTTTCAGGAGTTTTGAAGCGTTTAAGAATGGTGTAACATGTGCTCTAGGGGCAATAAAAAAACTAAACCTGGCGCAGGCGTTATGAACTCGCTGAATGAGTTTTTGTGTTCGTGCAAGCAATCTGGGGCCATACACGGTATCAGCGTAGTTCAATTTTGAGAGTACAAGTGATTCACATAAGTTTATACGTATATCTTCGCAAAGACAGTTACGAATACGATATAGGACTTTTAACCGAAAGAAGCAGTTTCTAACACAGTCGGCTATATGTTTCTCAAAGCGCAACTCACCATCCATCATTACTCCGAGGTTGCGTGCCTCAGTGACGCGGGTGATTGGCTCACCTTGGATACTGATGCTAGGAACATTGATAACAATTCGATCAATTTGCTTCCTTGTACCCAAAATTATGTATTTTGATTTGCTAGGGTTTAATACCAAACAATTTTTCACTGACCATAGCGCGATTCGGCGTAAGTCACTATTTATCTGTGCCACAGCCTGTGATGTTTGACAAGGTAGGAACGAAAAGTAGAGTTGCAAGTCGTCTGCATATAAATGATATTGACAGTGACGAATGTTTTGAACAATGTCAGAACAGTATAGTATGAATAACAAGGGTCCCAGTATAGAACCTTGGGGTACACCTCTAGGCACGTGGCGCTGAGACGATAGAGCCTTGGTTCCGTCGGTTTTAGTAATCTCTACTAGTTGTGAACGACCCCGAAGGTAGCTATCAAACCAGTTAATAACTGTGTTATGGAATCCATAGTAGGTCAACTTGGAAAGAAGAAGGGTAGAGTTAATACAGTCAAATGCGCGAGAATAGTCTAATAGAACCAATATCGTACCCATTCCCTTGTCTTGCGCACTGAGGATGTTATCAGTTACGTCAAGCAGCGCTGTAGCAGTACTGCGACCCCTGCGGAAACCAGATTGAAGATCAGGAAGAATATCATTGTGCTCGACAAAGCTATACACCTGTTCATAAATAATTCTTTCCAGAATTTTAGAAAGACAAGGAAGAATACTGATGGGCCTGAGATCCTTAAAGGTATTCGCATCAGTTGTTTTAGGAATCGGTTTCACCATAGCTATTCTCCAAAGTTCGGGAAATGTGGAAGTTAGTATGGATGTGTTGATAATATGTGTAATCGCTTCTAGAGAGTGCGGCAAAGTAAGCATAATCATGTCTAAAGTTAGGTTATCACAACCTTTAGCGTTCGATTTTAGCGATCTAAGGGCCTTAAATATTTTGTCAGGCGTAACAGTCTCAAGTTTAAAGATATTGTTACTGAACCGGCTATGTTCATAATACGTGAGCTGACTGATATCTATATCATTCGATCCAGGTATATCAAGAAAATGATCGCATATAACCTCTGGGTCATTTAAATGCTGGGGTAATTCAGGTCTATCTCTGATTAGCACGGTTTTTTTGAGGTTTTTCCAAAGACTTGCAGGGTTTTTTAAATTATTGTTAATGTAATTGCGAAAGTAAGCACGGCGATCTGATTCCAAGGCATGCGACACGGATTTTTTTAACTCCTTGTAGTAGTCTCTGTGTACGTCATTTTTAGTAGCACGATAACGCGCATGCGCTTTATCTCTGAGCTGCATCATGAGCAACAAGGTATCGGTTATCCAAGGATATGATTGTTCTTTAATAGAAACCTTTTTTTCTGGAGCATGTAAATCAAATAAATTTATAATCATTTCATTAAAAATTAATACCATGTCATCGACACTATCAAGAGTTTTTATATAATTAAAATCAATATTTAGCAAATCATTGTTAAAATAGTCGGTTAAAATATCTTTAAGAGGTCTGTAAATAAAACAGGTACTATTAGGCTTTTTCTTTTTAAAGTTTAGTTCGGCTGTGATAAAAGAATGGGCGCCAAGCTCAGGGATATAACTGACTCGGACTTGTTTTACAGGAGCGTTAGTACAGAAAAGGTCAATAAGCGTCGCACTATGTTCAGTAAAATGAGTAGCTTCAGAAACAAACTGCGATAAGTTTGTAGTACTTAGGAACATATTCAATTTCTTAAAATCAATATTAGTCTTAACCATCATATCGATATTAAGATCTCCAAGAAGGACCAAATAATCATAGGAAGCAAAGGAAGATATCGAATCAGTCAACGCATCCAGGAAGACATCCGTATTTTGCCAAGGGGGTCTATACGTAGAACCAATAATAAGTTTAAACCCATTTACAGTGAGTGATATCCACATCTGGTCAATAGAGGGATCAATCGGATGTGAACGCGCAACAACTCTAAGCCCATTACGAACGTAAAATCCGACCCCACCACCTCTGGAGCGAGCAGAAGCGGACCGCTGCGTACGCCGAGGTGTGTGGCGAAGCCGGTATCCAGGAACTCTAGGTGCCCTTTCTTCCTCTCCACTCCGAAGCCAAGTTTCATTTATAGCTACAATATCAGGCGTGTAACGTAGCACCGCAGAAATAAATTCGTCATGTTTTGTGTTTAGTGAACCAGCATTAAACAAACTTAGTTTTAAAAATTTGCTTTTAGTAATCATATAAAAAAGAAACTAAAATATATAAACCTTAGTAACTAAAAATAATAGTATTTTTTCCAAAGAAGTTAGTATTTTTATGGAAAATATTAATGCATGTATGTACCCAAATCGTGTATTGCAACGGCTAGCGCAAATAAACACTACTATTATTATAATAATATAACAATATTATAAAAACTACTATTGAATAAAAACTACTATTTGCAACTGACAGACAATACCTATACCTACATTCTGACACAAATTGTGAATATAAAATAGCTCAATCAAAAATTACACACAACACCGAACGGAAATAAATAGGTAGGTAGGTGCACCAAATAAATAAATAAAAAATGCTGAAGCATTGGTAGAACTTACGTACCTACCCATTCTTACAAGAAAAATTCAATGTTGCAATGGTGCGGTAGGTATTTAACTAGAAGATAGAGAAGATACAATAATATTTATTGATTATCTATTAATCTACACCAAAAATGCCATGAAGGTTTGCCATGCTAATGACACGATACGCACTTTTGCCTTGTGCCTGGCGAACATGAGTAAGACCAGATTTGGTCCAAACAAATTTCCAATTGTGCTCACGGCACAGCTGTCGCGCATGGTAAAATATCTGTTTGTTATGTTTAGACAGTCTCTCGTTGACATAGAACCGGCGCGACTCGCCACCGGCAAATCCTAGATCGGACGCAGTTATACCGCGTCGCACCCGTGCTGCTCGGACAAAGTCTTCTCGAAGCCCGCGCCGTACGAACCGGACCACAAGAGGGCGCGGGCGAGGTCTCGCGTCCCGGGCCACTTGACTATCACCTGGCATGATAGTGCTGCTCTCCCTCAATGGACCGATGCGCTCAGCGAATATAAGGTCGCGATCTTCTATTTGAACTCCAAGTTTAGCACCAATAAGCGACGCTAGGTGAGAAGAATTTTCTCCCGCTTCCTCAGCCAGTCCAGAAATCTCAACATCATTTGCCAGAGACAGTTGATCTCGCTCATTAAGCTCTTGGCGAAGCTGCATAATCTCGGCGTAATGTTTGTTTACTGTTGATTGTTCTAAGCTCTGAACATTGTTTTCTAGCGCATCCATACGAGTGTGCAATGTATTCAACTTAGAAGTATTTAGCGTCACCGTATTTTTCAGCTCGGAAACCTCATTTCTATAGCTCTCAATGTCGAGGCGCAGGCCATGAAACTCCGCACGGACTTCCTTAAACTGAGCGAGTAGATAGCTGTTCTCCTCTCGGACAACTTTGAACTGTTCGAGTAAATGGCTGTTCTCCTCTCGGACAACTTTGAACTGTTCGAGTAAATGGCTGTTCTCCCCTCGGAATTCTTTGAGCTGAGCGAGTAGATGGCTATTCTCCTCTCTAATCTGCTTGAACTCTGCCCGGAGCAGTCTGCTCTCCTCTCCTGAAGTGGGCGAAATTGCTGCTTGAGAGCGGGAGCTCTGAAGATTAGAGTTAGGAGGCTCATTGTCCGTTCCTTCACCCTGCAATGACTTTACGGGTGTTTCAGCATCGATTACTTTTTTTGGCTTGCAATTCGGGCAACACCACGAAGCAGAGACTGAGGTGTTAGCGGTCAAGCCAACACACGGTCGATGATATACGGATTAACATTTTCCACACTTAGCGACCTCCGCCGTGGCGGCGATGAATCTTCCGCATCCATTGCATTTGGCCATAATGGCTATCGATCAAGAGAGAACCGCTTCTAGCTTGGTCAAGTGCTCACTAATGTAGTGCAGAGCTCGTAGGATAGATGGCGCTTTGAACCAAATATTCCTTTTCAAATTTGTGAATCGAAAAGGGGGTACTTATTAAAAAAAAAAAATATCCAATTGCCGAAGCAGATTCACATTTGGGCACAAATTAAAAGTTACAATACACTCACTTGCATTGTCTTCCAAGATGAAATAATACTGGAGGATGAAATTCACTATGTAAAATTACTATTATGGTGCTCAAAGCAGCACTCTGATTATGCTAACTATTTTTAAGGATATAAAATTTAACGATAACATAATAGACAATGCTCTCTAATTGCTAGAGCCGAGCCCGGAACAGAGGCTAACGAGACCCTCGAACGTCACGTCTTAGAGCTATTACGAACAATGAAAGTCATGTTTGCGGTCAACAATGTAGATGCAACAATATATCTGTGAATTTAATACTAAGCTATTGTAGCTTGTCAGATCATTTTGTACAAAGCACGTGCCTAAAAATAGGATAATAGTAGCACTGACAGGCCGACGCCACAACAATGGCTGCCTTCACGTAATTCACCGCTACGTGCAGCTTTGTTCAATGCATCTTTATAAAGTTTATAAAGAGTTTCTGGGAAGCTCCCATCGCAGATATAATGCAGGCATGTTGAATATGAAATGACTCTATACAGGTGTTTATAATAAAATATTGCACAGAACACTTACATTTTCTGACGACGACCTATGTGGTGTGGCGGGTGAAGGTTCGCCAGTTGCGTGTTTGTACGATCTGCAAATGTCTGTTCTGTGTGTTGTGGATGTTTTCTATATAGAATGCAAAAAAAAATTATCTATTAAGGTATTGTATTAAGTTTAGCAGTCATCTAGTACCCATAACACAAGCTCTCCTTAGCTTGGGTCTAGATGATACTGTGTAGATTGTCCAGCATTATTTATTTTTTACTATCTAAATACAATAATACTAATAATAATACAATAATAGGAATAATTAAGATTTCAGAAATTACTACAAATTATTAAGTTAATCTCTGAGTAGAACAAAAACAGACTTTTATCGGAACAGCTCGGTTTTATGATATACTATATAAAGCAGTTTTATTGTAAACATAAAAATGCCTCGGCTTTGCTATCGTCGCACTTCCTCGTGGGCGTTTATCGTGCTCTTATCGAAGTATACACAGATTGCGGCGAACTGACCCCCTTCGAAACAATGGACTTTCATTCTCGGATTATACTGCACGAAATTACAATAATTGCACGCCGCCGTGCAGTATATTTGTGCAGTTTAAAGTTATAGATTCGGTTCGTTCACCCTGCAAGGGTCGCGTTTTATTGGCAAGTTTACTACATTGTTTTTGATTGCAAGACTTTATGTGCTTTTCAAGTAAGTAAGGTTATTTTGGATGTTCTTTGACGATAGAAAATAGTAAACAATCAAAAGTACCAGGCCATAACACGTTTATGGCAACTACTTAGAGTATATAGAGTGAAGTAATAACGATAATGGTATTGAACATCTGTTGTGTTCACACGTCGTGGTGTCGTCGGCCGCCGTCGTGGCCGGAGACATCGTGTCGATGACACCGCGTTGTTGTTTTACTTTACCCAAAGTAGGTTATGCAATATTGGAAAATATGCTAGGCGAAACTTTGGTGAAACTTTTGTTTGTGTTTTACCCACAGAACACGTAGGTTAGGTACAAAAAGTTTTCAAAGGAATCCATCACAAAGGAACTTTGTGAATCATCAAATTAGATAAAGTTGGCACAAAACTAGAGCTTCCAGAAATTAGGTGACCAGTGTCACGCCATTCGTCACTATTGAGTCACAAGTCTCGTATAAAAGGGATGCCATTGTAAATGTTGAAAGTTGCGACAGCTTGAACGCACACACAGCGGTCACGGGCGGCGTGCACGCAACTTCCGGCGGAAACCTCGCCATGCCCTGCATCGCACGTATCACATGTCATATTGTCACTCCTATAATATAACAATGCAGTAATACGATCGAACATATCAATTGGCGCTATGATCGACTCCATCACTATATTCTCGCAAGGTTGCTATTGCTACATTTGCTACAATCAGTTTCAATTGTGGCGTCCTTACAAGTGGATATGCGGCTCTATTTTGTTCAAACGTGCATTGCGTGCTTCGGTAAATATCTTCCAAGAAATTATCGTGTTGTGTGTTATGAAATGAAATGGTTTATCTGTTATTGTTCGGACTGTGTCCACGAACGTTCATTATTATCTTGTTAATTTGATGAACCTCTTCTATACAAATTTTTAGGCGGGAATGAACACAATCATGATGCGTGGGTGGTTAATGATTCTTATCTGCTACATACAAACATCAATCAAAAATTACAATCCCATAAAGATTGTGGCCGTGTCTTACCAAATCTCCCTAAGTCTCTACAAAAGTTACGATGTCTATCAAAAATTAACAATACGTTTTATCGTTGTCCACAGACACATCATACGAGAAGGCATGTCGCCGCGGCTCAGCGCCCAGCACGCCGGTGCCGGGTGCGCAGCCCCAGCACAGCCCTTCGCGCCTCGCCTCCTTCTTCTTCTCCAAGCGGTCGTTCAGGAGCAATCCGCTCAAGCGGACAAAATCCGCTACGAAGCTAGAGCGGGAGAGAGCGCTGGCGGCCGTACCGACGCACCCACCGACACACGCGTTACGGACATCAAGGTAAGTCTAAAACTAAAGGTACACTTACCTGTAGAAATGCTTACCAAGCAGTTTGTACTAGGTCAATAGAAGACAGCAAAAAATTGCTCAAGTTAAGCAACGTTTAATGCATTCACTGCCAATCTTCAGCGGAGCGAGCTGCATGGGCGCACTGCTGCATTCCCAGCACAGTCCATTTGCTTGAAGCACATGCATGAGCAATATATGTTCAGTATAGGGGAGGTCTATCACCAGCAGATGACGTGTGTGGGCTGATAGGATGATGATGAAGGGATTTATACTCATCTCATGCAATGCATTTTTGACAAGATAAACAACTGGAACATTATAGTATGTGCCTGCCTATAGTGAAACGAAGTTATGTCATCGACTCACATTTCGAATTTAAGTATAAGTTTTTGAATATTAGAGTCTCTAGTTTCATCCTTAGGTGTGTTTCGCTATAGGACACAACACAACACCGAATCAAACTTGTGTCGCCAGACACAATTATATTGAAGAGCTATTAAAATATGATACTAACGTTTGGCGTGGGTGTTTAGTGGCATAACACTCGCTGTCGTACATATAATTTGATGGGAAAGGTTTATTTCCGTTAGGTACGTTTACATGTCTCTGATATTTGAGCTGATAGTAAAATGTTTAATTGTTTTCGAAGTAAAATACTAACTTAGGCACCTTGTTATAAGCAACGTCACAGATT
Source organism: Eupithecia subumbrata (assembly GCA_949316285.1). Taxonomy (NCBI): domain Eukaryota; kingdom Metazoa; phylum Arthropoda; class Insecta; order Lepidoptera; family Geometridae; genus Eupithecia; species Eupithecia subumbrata. The sequence continues at coordinate 4,757,087 of OX438648.1, forward strand.
TTCTGATGTTCGGTCTGTATCATTACAAAATGAATGTATGAGGGAGGAACTACTGCTGTATTATCATATTCGGTCTGTAACGCAAGGCTTTACCAACTCAAAATCATACGTATGTATACTCCGGCCAAACTCGATCCATCGATAACGAGATATAATGTTTGTAAATATTGCACCCAAACTTAACCGAAAACCACATGTCTTGAGTTTGTTAATGTAAAAATCACTTTCTTGTGGTTGATCTTTCGACATAATTTGCACTACTTCTCTTTAATAACTTTAAGCGGTTTGCTACAATGCTTACTTACCTACATTATTTGACGATCTGCGTGGCACGGCGGGAGAAGGTCCGCCTTCGACGCAGGAGGTTGTGGGTTCGATTCCCGCTTCGGGACAAATGTTTGTAAGAACTACAGATATTTGTTCAGGGGTTTCTGGATGTTTTCTATGTGTAATAAAAAATATCTATCTATGTAGTGTATTGTATTAAGTATATCAGTTATCTAGTACCCATTACACAAGCTCTGCTCAGCTTGGGGCTAGATAATGCTGTGTGAATTGTCCAACATTATTTATGTACCTATTATTTTTGAAAATGTCAGATATAGGTACGTTTATCACAGTAGGTAATAAATAACAGACTAATAGACTATGAAGATTTTATTGCTTCCTACTTCTTATATATCAATTTCGATTCCCTATAATGAAGCTCTTAAGTCTTAATCCACGTCGTAACTCATTAAATAAGCGAATTCTCTTTGCTAAAAGAGACGGTACCGACCTTATTCAATAATCCCTCTTCACACTGTTTCTTTAATTGGGCAATCAAAGCTTGAACAGGACTGAGGATTTCGGCCTTTTACGGGCAAGTCATTTGCAGAATGCCTCATTTTCAGGCTTTTCAAATCGGTCCTCTACTCAATAGGTTCTAGGGTGATGGTGACAAAGGAATAAATTTCCTATTTCATTATCTCAATTAGGTCTGAAATAAATATGATTTTAATTTTTATTATCCGAAGTTGAATTCATGAATTGGATTGCTGATGGTCATATTGATCTCCAAAAGTTATCTTTCCCGGTCCGGTCCTCCTGTGTCATATCAATAAAGAATTACATTACTTTTGCCGTTTTGGGATGGCAATCGATTATCAATCGTATTAATAAGTAGTTTATGAATACATCGAACACTAAAAAGGTCTATAAAAACTGTCAAGCGCACTTACGATGCCGTGACTCTACCACGTTACTAGCAACTAAATTAATGTCTAGGAGCGCCGCCCGTCCTTACCTGTTTAATTACTTCCCTGCCAATGCAAACACGAACTCATTGGAAGCATTCGTAGCAAGGAGGGGTTAGAAGACGAGTGAGAAATAAGGCCGACCAATGAAGGCATTGGTCATTGTCTATTAGGCCAAGAAATTGTGGTTGTTGGGTGGACTATATTGTCAAAGTTACTGGACACACGTATGAAGGCAGAGGAGGCTACAATTTTTTTTTCAGCAGTGGTTCACATAAGAGCTCAAATGACGGTGATAGAGCAAAATCTTAGTCCTGTAAACCGCTAACATTCATGCAGATCTTTAGAGATATAAGGGGAGAGGAAGACCGAAGAAAAGATGGATGAATTGTGTGAAAGAGAATACGGCTAAGACAGGTTTTAGTACAGAGATGACGGCTGATAGAGGAGAGTGGAAGAAAAATACATGTTGTGCCGACCCCACCTAGCGGGGATATAAGGACCGGAAGATGATGATTAATGCAGATCTTTGACTTGCTATTTGCCTTTTTGCCTTGCTGAACATAGGCCTTCTCGTATGAGCTCCATAGCGCCCTGCCTTTTCAACCTTTTATTTTATAACAAGAATCATGCTGACACTCAACACTGACATTCAAAACACCTTTGAAATTCAGAGAAAATTAGCGAAAACATTATCCGTAGAGTCGTGATTGAAACAGTAAAGTTTACAGACAGTAGCGCTGATTGTTTCGAGGGGCTGAAGCTTCAATTCGCAGGTAGTTTGAATCTGCAAACAACTGTCTAATGGGCTAGCAAACATTGAATTGGAATGCTTTAGAAGTTTAGAATTGTAAAATCCGGGTTTGAGATTTATGTCTTTTGTTTGTGTTGTTCTTTTCTATGGTAAGTAACTGTTTTATCGGTAGATATTTGGAACACTCTTTTTCTGAACATTCGATCTGGAATAGATTGCACCAAAGAGAAAATAGTTTAAAAATTGTCTATAATATATTATTATGGTGAAAATCGTCAAAGAACCATAACGACATGGTACTCAATATTTTACTGATTCGACCAAAAGCGAAGTGATGTGATGTTTGTAACACGACCAAACTGAAATGTAGAGGTGATATTTCGCTTTGGTCGAAACGTGGTGTAACTAAACTATAGTATGGTTGAACCAGGGGCCATTGGTAGTTACCCTGCTAAGTCTAGTATACGACCGCCACCGGAACTCTTTTCCTGAAACATTTCGCGCTTTTCAGCTTTAAATCTACAAGCGATAGGTACTACTTTGGTAATACATTTCTCTTCTAAGTCTTACTCATATGCATCATCATCATCCGCAGCCGGGTTTTACCCCTGCTATAGAAAATAGGGAAATACGTGATTGATATACCACTTTAACTACCCACTGTTTATCACCTTGTCACCCTTAGTGATTACTGTCCTTGATGTCATATTACAATAGATCTTTCCATTATTTCAGATCTCATGAAAGTCTTCTGTCTGCCCACTCGCCCGCCGTCTCCACCATGGACCTGGGACCACCTAATCAGGTATAACGCTAGCTCTGTTGTTTTCACAGCCAAGCACTCCATTCAATTCGAATGAATGCATACCAGAAACTGCATTGAAATTCAATAGGTCTTGATTTCAAGGTTAGTTGATACCTACCAGTCAAATCAAAACAAACCAGCAGCGCGTGGTGTTTTCCTGAGATGTAAATAATTAGCTGTCGTTGGTTTATTGGTCGCTGAAATACATATGTGCGACTATAAGTAAACATAGTTAACTATAGTAGTTTTTACATACATATAGCTTTTCTGTGCTATTACAAAACTTTCGGAAAAACATGCACAATTTTTTTTACTTTCCATGAACTTTTTGGAGAAACCCAAAGTACCTATTTTCGTTCCCAAACTTATTTTCGTTGCGATATATTTCTTACAAAGGTATTGCGAATATATATGTATCTAGTTATAGACCTCAAAGGTGTGTCTAGACGGGAGATCGTGATATGTTTACTCTCTATCGATTGTCTGCTTTTGTTCGATAGGACATTGTCTAGTGTTCAGTTAAGATCCTTATTACAAGGGTCTTAGAATATTTGTTAGTGAGTGTAATATAAAGGGAACGTTTACTTTATTTTTTGTAAGCCAAGTGGCTGCTATACTTAGATTCAAAATTTTGCACATATTACAAATCCCTTTTGTACAAAACCTTTTCAATAGCAAACCTATGTACATACGACAAATTATATTCATACTTACCTTTGATAATACACAACTTTAACGTCTACAGTATTGTATGAAGTCTGCAAATATTTGCGTCCATTACAAAGCATTCCAACACTTCGCCAATAAGACACACAGTTAAAATTAATGCTTTGTATAGGAGTGTAACCCCTCTGCGTAAAGCTTGACTTAGGTTACAGCGAGGGACCAATTACGGGCCCCTACCGACGAGGACATTTTCACAGCGAACCGAAACCAGAAGCACTTTTAACGTTTTATTTCTTTCAGGTTGAAATCCGATCGCTACATTCGTCGGTGCTGGGCCGGCCGCACTGCTTCGCGCTGAGCGCAGAGAACAGAGCGCCGCGGTACTTCGCTTGTGCATCGCGGAAGGAACGCGATCGATGGATATACAGGTACTGAAATTTTGCAAAGATGTATTTCTCGATAGAGAAGCCGCGGGCAGGAGCCAGTTTATAAAATTAGTGCGAAGATAAATACCTACTTAGCCATAATATAAATCTACCAAGGCCTGCTAAGAGAGTGATTAATTGATTATAATATACCTACTGTAGGTATATTATAATTACTCTATGTATATATTTGTTTTTATGAACTGGCTTTCAGCCCGTGCCTCCTCACACGATTCTCCTGGATAAAAAATAATAGACGTTCCCCATGATATAATCTGTGTTTTTGCTATCTCTTAATAGTATAAAACAAAGTCGCTTCCCGCTGTCAGTCTGTCCATATGTATGCTTAGATCTTGAAAACTAAGCAACGGATTTTGATGCTGTTTTTTTAGTAGATAGAATGATTCAAGAGATACATGCATAATATAGTAAACGCTGATAATTTTAGAGGTTTCTAATGTGATGTCGTAAATAAACACATTTTTTGCGCTTACATTGCAAACGCTGGCTGAACCCTACGAGATAGATCAAAATATTGTACTACAGTATTGTACACCTCAAAAAGGTCTACAAAAAATCCGTATCAACATTGCAACCGTGCGAAACCGGGGCGGGTCGCTAGTACTTAATTAATGACGCAAAATACACACAACGCCACCTAGAAGATGTGTTTAGCAGTTTTAAATTCTATAGTGATAGACCCATACAAACTTCCATCTCTTATCAAGTATTTTCATTTAAGATTTCCATGAATTTTCATTGAAGACTTAATTTTTTTTAAATACCATATCCTGGCCTATGTCCTTGTCTGGGATAGCATCTCAATCCTTGCCAACTTGAATTAGGATCCGTAAGGCCGCTAAAAGCAAGCCGCGTAAAACACGTATTGTAACCGGAGAACTAATTTGTAGAGTAGCAGAGCAACAAATCAAAAAAAATATTGACTTTATTCTAGATAACAATTAATTAATAAGGTCAATTAACTAGTCAATAAATAAACCGCTAGGTACCAATAGATAACAGCACAGAACAAAAAAACTATTCCCCTCGCCCGACACCTAATGGGAACTTCCTTGTTTACCTATACTAAGAGTGTATTTAAACCAAGTGTGTAATTAAATAAGGTTCTGAAGGTACAAGTATTATAGATCTAAAATTAATGATGAACGGTAAAACAGTAATAAAATTGAGCGGAGGCCGGAATTACAGGAAAACAAACATAATCTGCTCACAGTACCTACTCACACGAGGAAAAGTAATTCAGAGAATAGCAGTCAATTTGATATACAGTGCTTCTGCTTATAAAAGATGCGTTTTACACAAGCGAACTAATCGCATGTGGTACTGCAAAAAATGTTTAGAGCAAACAATTTTGCTCTAAACATTTTGCACTACAGGAGTCAAATTCTGAAAATAAGAAAACGTCTTCGGTTTTCTCACAACAGCATACATTTAGGCGCTGCGCAAACGTAGACAATTTTTGTTGCCGACAAGGCACACCATCACTTTTTCATCGTCAATGAGTATGCGTTAGTGGGAGCGATTGGACACAAAAAATGTTAACGTTTGCGCAGGGATTGGGTGATTTCATACTGGTTCTATAGAAATCAAATATTCATCGGTAGCTTGTATCAAACGCAAGACACAAAAGTGTCCGCTTTTGCGCCTTGCCTTACAGAGATTTTAGAATCTATTAAAACCCCGAATAATGCGACAGAGCATTGTAACAAAGTCATTTAATAATTCATATGTACAATCATAAAGTAAACAATCAAATCAGAGTAACTACAAGTGAGCATCAAGCGGGTCGCTCGCTCACTCGCTCGTGTAAACGGGCCTTACCCTGATGCGTCTGCTCTACAGTGAGTCAGTGTTAGTTCAACTAGCACGATGCTTCGACGCCATGAATAAGTGGAGCAAATTAAAAGCAGTATTTATGCGTTCCACGGCTGAAACTCCCGACTTCACCGTCGTTAGATACGTGAAGGAAACGTAAGAGAGACCAGTGGACTTCCACCTGTGTACGACAAATGAAACAGTGTTTTATCTTAAAGTTTGAAGGTTTAGTTTCGTGAAATGAGTGTTTTTTGTGCAGTTTACGGCAAGCAGCGCGGCCGGATGAGGTGCGCACGCGACGATGTGAGAGAACGGTCAAGCTTTGGCTGTTGGAGGCGAAGGCGATTCCACCCAAGAAGAGGTACTACTGTGAAATACTGCTGGACGACACGTTGTATGCACGGTAAGTGTTGATGAATTCTTAGTTTCTTCGTACGCAATGCTGGTCACTCAGCTCGCTAGTTTTGTTAAAAAAAATGTGAAACACCAAGTCTTATCATTATCAGTCGATAAAACTTTATAGATACCTAAGTGGTTGTCTTCTTGTTTGTTGTTTATAATTTTTTTAAGCATTTATACAAACGAGGAAATCGAAATACTAATTAGTGGTCATCCAAAAATACCAAGTAGGTAAATTCATCTTATAAACTACCTGTCATTGTTGGAAACATTACATAATATGATTGTAAATTCAATGGCGCGATTACATATATCGTGATTCATGATATTTTAATAACATACAATGTGTTTCGGGAAGTAAACGACTTGCTGCGTTAGTTTGGCAAATTCATTACAAATTACTCATTGTGTCCACTAAGTATGCCATCCGTCTCTCCATCCAGACGCCTTGTGCGATTTGTGTGAAACTGAAACGTACCTAAACTACTCTCAGTTTAGGTACGTTTCAGTTTCACACAAATCGATTCTTTTGTTTTGCTGGTCTTGTGGAGTTTATGAAAAAACTGACCACTTTACTGCCGGCGAAGAATATGATTGTCTCTACATTCCCGTAACACGTAGAGTCCATGATGCATGGTCAACAAATCTCTTAAACGCCACACGAATGCCTGTATTGCGGTGAATATACGACGACCTCCGTGGCGCAGCAGGCGAAGGTCCGCCTGCGACGCAGGAGGTTGCGGGTTCGATTCCCGCCTCGGAACAAATTTGTGTACGATCTGCAGAAATTTGTTCCGTTAGTCTGGGTGTTTTCTATGTATAATAAAAAAATTCTATTTAAGTAGTGTATTGTATTAAGTGTATCAGTTATCTAGTACCCATAACACAAGCTCTGCTTAGCTTGGGGCTAGATAACGCTGTGTGAATTGTCCAGCATTATTTATTTATATTATTTATTTAATATGATATTATCTGCATCCAGTTTTCACGAAGAAGGCACACATGTGCTGTTAACAAATCTATTAGGCGCCACACGAATCCATCGCTCTATGGTGGTGAATACTATTCTATATGCCCATGCGGCATGCATAGACGTAGGTACACCTAAAACCCATTTGGGAGTTTGGCCCTTAGTGCCTTTTCACACGTCCCGGTTGCCGGGTAGCCGGTGCCGGATACCCGGCGTCGAATGTATGAAAATTATGCCGGTACGTGTAAAAGCTATCCTACATGCTCATACAATTCGCCGCCGCTGGGTACCTATACCTACCCGGCACCGGCTACCCGGCAACCGGGACGTGTGAAAAGGCCTAAGTGCCTTGTCATGTTGATGTTGAGCACTGCCCGCGCGTCCTTTCAGGTTGCGCTTCTGAAGCCTGGTCAACATCATCGGCCTTTTGACATCTCCGAAAGACGATTTAGATGGCATCAGTTTAGTTGAGAGTCAGTCGCACAACTTCTTAAAACCTGGCAGTCATTGCGTTTAACTGACAATTAATTTCGTTTAACTGACTATAATTTATTTTTAGATGCTCACTGCTGACTTTTAAGCACCCAATTTGCATACCCTACATGTCTGGTGCTTACCAATCATAATAACCTACATCTTTGTGACCATGATTGCAAATAAATGATTTGATTTGATGAACTGTTTCCGTTCCAGTTCATCATCGAAGCTGAAGTCGGAGCTATGTTTCTGGGGCGAGGTGTACGAGTTCAGCTCCCTGCCCGCGGTGCGCGCCATCCACGTGAATGTGTACCGCGAGCCGGAGCGCCGCTCGCGGAAACGGGACAAGCACGCGCTTGTCGGTGAGTACCTAGCGATTTAAGGCCGGCGCTGACTGACCGCGTGGCACGGCATGGCATGGCAGGTTGTCCATCCCGAAGGATGCCACGGCATGCCGCGGCATTCCACGGCATTCCTGCAACGCATTTCTGCGCCCTATTCACCTAAATCACCGCTGCAAAAGTTTCAACCTTATTTCAATTAGCTTAACCGTCATAATTCCTCCACACAAAGTGACCCATACGTCTCCCGGGATGCAGTGGCGTCATGCCGCGGCATCCAGCGGTATCGCGATTTTATTATATTATTTAGAATTCATGATACCTTATATCGAACTAAAGTATCATGAATTCTAATCTCATTGAAATAAGATAAAAAATAACTTGATCAGTAATAAAATCCTTTGCCATGACACGCCGTGCCGTGGCGGCAGTCAGCGCCAGCCTAGTTCTCTGAAGATTGTCTTATTTACCATATCAGACGTTTTGAAGCGCTCGCTTTTGTAACGCGCGTTTTAAGTGATACATCCGTACACACTCAAAGGCGAGCTTCTATTCAAGCCTGCGTTTGTATTTTTGTGGATGGTATGGTAATACGCACGCTGAACGCAACGCCGCTAACGCGATATGTGTACTCGCTCTAAGAAAGTAATCTAAACAGCGATATTCACAGCTGCTACACACGCTGCTGCCCGCCCCCAGCGGGTATCCCTTAGTCGCCTCGTCGTAAACATAAATTAACTAAATTCTTTTCTCTCCTATAACAGGCACAGTGCGTATCCCAGTCGACGACGTATCGTCCCGATACCTCAACGAGCGGTGGTACCCGCTGGTGGAAGGAGATAAGCCGCAGTCCCCCGGGGGTCGGACCCCCGCGCCCCCCACCCCAGCGTTACGGATCAAGTGCCGGTATCAGAGCGTGGATGTGCTGCCAATCGACCACTACGCCAGGTTCCTGGATTATTTGAAGAGGAATTATAGAAAGCTTTGTGAGCTGCTGGAGCCAGTTATAGGTGAGTTGGTCGGTCGACTTCGAATCAAAATAGTATGTCTCATGTAGACTCGTTTCTGTTGAGTAAGTCTCTATGTAAAAGGTCTTTTCCTTCAAGGTTAACAAAGGTTGAAAAATTTATTTCTGGGTGCTAGCTGTAAGTTACTATAATGGGGGGCCCACGACTGGCCTTATGTGACCTTATGTGTCCCTGTAATTAGACTTTTATGTAGGTTAGTTTTATTATAGCACGCTTTTTTGATTTGTTTCTACCATGTGTGGTTGACAGGTAGATTATGCCATCGGCATTAAGCCCACCTTTTGTATACTTTTGATAAATGTCTGCAATAAAGGATATAACTCTTATTAGCCTTCTGTTTCTATTTTCTTAATATTTATTTTTTTGTATGTGCTGCTGGTTTTCCTTAAATAAATAAATAAATAAATAAAAATAAATAAATAAAATGAATGTTTTTTTTGTTGTGTTTGTAATTATATACAATATAGAACTACCAACAGAGGATATAAATAAATAAATAAATAAATAATGTTGGACAATTCACACAGCATTATCTAGCCCCAAGTTAAGCATATATTCTATAAATAAAGAAATCTGAAGTTTTTTCTATAGAAGCTAAATTGATTTTACAGGAGTAAAAGCGAAAGAAGACATCGGCTGTGCACTAGTCCTCTGCATGGCGGGAGCTGGGTTGGCGCCACGGTACTTGGCCGACGTGGTCGCGTTAGACGTGAGGCGCACCGGCGACCATTCCCTCACCTTCCGGGGAAACTCGCTCGCTACCAAGAGCATGGAGGCTTACTTGAAACTGGTCGGAGATCAGTATCTGCAGGTATGCAATACGCCTATTTAATTGTTAAACATAATATGTTTCCTACAGTGTTGAATATTTTTTAAGAATTTTTTATCCGTTTAAGTAGTCCTTAGACTAAATAACCCGTAAGACTTTGAATTTGGTAAATAGCTCACTATTCCATTAAGTTATAGTGTGATATACCAAAACCTGTCAAGGACCGAAACACGTTTTCTTAATTTCCCAAAAAACATGAATTTTGGATTGAGACAGTCTACGAATGGAGGTGCGATATGCGCAACACCGAGATCTGATGGCTAGTAAAAATCGACGATGCTTGTGACAGGGCTTTAAGAGGCTCTTCGGGTTTTTAAAAAATTTCTAAGCGTGACCCGTGAGCTGGTGAGTATCTAGCGCAGCGCATCAACATTGCCATACAGCGGGGCAATGCAGCCAGCGTCTTGGGGACGCGACGACTGATATTGATATGGATTGGGGACGCTGAAGTAAACTTTGGTCGAGTGGTGGCCAATATTAACCTATCGTAAGACGGCTACCTTCAGATACCTTCCAAAGATGCGGGGTATACTTGGATGAGAAGTACAGGCAAGCTAGGACGTTCCTTTTGGGTATTCTCAGCGGTGGGTTATCAAGGCTTGAATGATTATAATGAAAAAAACGTCAGAATAATGATAAAAGCACAAAAAATTCTATGAGAAATAAAAAATAATTTTAATTCTATTACTTATTATTATTATTATCCAGCACTATATAATTTTAATTTTAAAAGTTACCACATCTTACTTTGATAATATGTTGACTATCAAATCTATCTGGTGTTTTCGTTAGTTTAAAAAAAAAGTAAAAAGTAAAAAATATTTATTACAGAAATACAAATATGAACAGATAGACTTAATCTAAAACACATATCATGATACCTTGCTGAGCGAATTCCTACAGAGATTTTCCTAGACTTCTTCACTAGGCTGGTCTTGTATCGAGGAAGTCAGTTTGATTTGATTGTCCACCAATTTCTTATCCCATTTATGATAATCTTTATTTTTCTTGCGCTAACAGGATACGCTCGGAGACGCAGTAACGACCGCCGCCGGCCCCGGTGCTTCCGAGTGCGAGGTAGACCCTCTTCGCGCTGGTAGCAGTGCAGCCTTACGAAGACAACAGACTGCGCTGCGAGACGCTGTGACCTTGGCCTGGCGTTCCATCTCGTCGTCGGCGCCGCGCTTCCCGCCTCCTTTGAGGGACTGCTTTGCTACCTTCCGTGAGAGGTAACGTGCAAAGTTCACTTTCCTTATTTAAGGCTACACAAGTCGTCCGGGCCAACACATCAGTGGGCGCGGCCTAAGTGTGTGCTATCTAACCTGATATGATAGACATAAACGCGCGCTAGAATGAAATGCACAACGATTTATTCGAAAAAAGGCCACGTAAAAAAATGGGAACAGAATTTTATCAGAAGGGTTATTTTATTATACAAAAAACTATAGAGTACTCTCTATCTTTCTCTTTTCAAAATAAATTTATGTCAACTGACATTAGCCTTGCCTTCCATATCATCGACAGGTCCGGGCTTTCCACCTCATTTTGAGGAACTGCACTGTTTAGCTACTTCCGTGAATGGTCAGGGGAAAATACATAATTCACTGTTCTAAATTTAACTTCACTGTGGCTCAGCGATCCAAAGTAACATGGGGCCTTCGGAAAAATACATATATAATGTTAACTAAGTTTACTAAGAACGTGCCCAGAGCGTGAGGATTATAGGCGCTACCCCCCCCCCCCCCCCATAAGCATTGATAAAACCCAATAAGGCGTTTATCAGGGGGAGGCCTGAGTCCAGCAGTGGACCAATATAGGCTCTTGAGGTAGGTAGGTTACTAAGAACAGGATCGTAGGTCCTATACCATTCTATACCATTCTATACCACCATAACCCGACCTAAAAAATTACAAGATCTAATATTTTTATTGTTCGCAGATTGACTTCAATGGGCCGGGAAGACATCTCGGACAATCTGATCAGCGCGTCGATCTTCCTCCGTTTCCTCTGCCCCGCAATACTCTCTCCGAGTCTATTTGGAATCACACATGGTATGTTACTCTACACCTACTTACATAAGCTTGCCTGGTATTTTTGACTCACAACCCATTGTAGAAATGTTATACCTAACTCTGTGTGTCTGTTTATCCCGTTGTCGCTTCCAAACGGTTGAAACGATTCTGACTAAATTTAAAAGTTTTATCGAGAGTTCTCAGCAATGTTCGATGAAAATCAGTTGATCCATTCGAATGATAAGAAGGTTCAAAGTAAAATCCTCGGGGATTTTCGAAGATTAGTGAAATTAGGTTATTGAAAGAGCTACAATAACAACTTTAAGGAGGAATTTGTCACAGCCAAGTAATCGCCACGGAATAACTTACATAGTACTACAAATCGCTCAGATATGAAAATCGAGCGAGTCTATTGGTTGGGTTTAAGATAACCGCTTACCTATGTCGCCGCCTAGACACCATCCTACCATCATTGTCATATGGCTGCCAAAGCTGGTCACTGAAGAAAGAAGATGAAAACAAGCTATCAATTTGCCAAAGGAAAATGGAAAGAAGCATGCTTGGAATAAAACTTAAAGACAAGGTAAAAAACAAAAAAATCAGAGGTGAGACAAAACTATGGGACATCGTAGAGGTCATAAGATCCTTAAAATGGAATTGGGCTGGGCACATGTGCAGGATGGAAAATAATCTTCACGAATCTACTCTCCGTTGGGCCAAGAAAATCACAGAGTGGATCCCAAGGAACAAGAAGAGACCTAGAGGTCGACCGGAGAAGAGATGGCAAGACATCTTTGTGAAGAGAGCTGGTCCTAACTGGATGACAAAGGCCAGAGATAGGAAAGTTTGGAAGGAGCTGGGGGAGGCCTACGCCAAAAAAGGCGACTACTAGCTTAAGTAAAATTGTAAATAGATAGTTTTAAAAGTAGTCACATAAGAAGTAGGAAATAAAGGCTAATTTTATTTTTTATTTATTTTATTTTTATTTATGTCGCCGATTACATCTGGTGTAAAAGCACCCTTAAAGTACAGACCAATGGAACAAATTCCTGCAGATCGTACACAAATTTGTTCCGAGGCGGGAATCCAACCCGCAACCTCCTCGTCGCGTCGCAGGCGGACCTTCGCCCGCTGCGCCACGGAGGTCGACGAATTAGAATCAATCGTTTATTTGCAGAAAACAATAATTATAGGATACGGAGAGTCAACCTTGTCGCGAATTCAGTATTTGCATGGTGCCATCGTTAAACGTACATTTCATTTTCCAGAGTACCCGAACGAGCGAGCAGCCCGCAACCTCACCCTGGTAGCGAAGACGCTGCAGACCCTGGCCAACTTCACGCGGTTCCAAGGGAAGGAGGCTTTTATGGAGTTCCTGAATGACTTCTTGGAGCAAGAGGCGCCTCACATGAAGGCTTTCCTTCGAGCTATTTCGGTGAGTTCTAATTAATTGGAACGTTATGGTATCCGTAATATGCCACTGTTGAAAAGAAGGATCCTTGATGACGTTAAGGCTTGGTAGACGTACGATACTGATTAATATTAAGTATATCAGTTATCTAGTACTCATAACACAAGCTCTGCTTAGCTTGGGGCTAGATAATGCTGTGTGAATTGTCCAGCATTATTTATTTATTTAATATATAATTACTAATGTAATTACTAAAATGCATATAAATACCATATAATTCAATTATAAACTGTTCTGGTTCTTATCATCTACTGCACATCCCTCGTACATTTTTCATAATGCAAACTATATAACACTCGAATATTATTGAGATCTCGTTGGTTTTGTTATTGACTGCCTCGTTGGTCTAACGGTGAGCTTGTTGAACCGCTGGTTACGAGGTCCTGGGTTCAAATCCCGGATCGGGCCAATAGTTGTGATTGGGGTTTTTCTAGCAAGGAAAATTCACAGTAGCAGCCCGGAGTCATGAAGTTGGCGGTGTTACACCGCCGTGCCTCGGAAAGTACGTATGTTAAGCCGCTGGTCCTGCGCTTGATCTCTACCCGTTCGTGTCGGTCTGCCGTCCCATCGGATTATGAGAGTGAGGGAATAGAGAGTGCATCTGTGTTTGCACACACACTTGTGCACTAAATATGTCCTGCGAATCTGGCTAGTCTCCGATGAGTCTAGCGGCCGTGGTCGAAATTCGGCTAAGAGAAATTATTAGTCCTTACAAAGATAATACGACAATGTCCTAAGTAGAAATTAACTGAAATCAATTGCTTCTTACAGACACGTCCTCAAGAACAGCAATCACAATCCATCCATCAAGACGGCAGCAAGCGCAACTCTGCGGCATCCCAGGGCTCCACCGGCGGGTCCGAAGGCTCGCGGGGCGAAGCACCCAACGTCGACGCAGATCCCGAGTGGGCCCCGCACGTAGACCTCGGCAAACAACTGGCGACGCTGCATTCACTACTGGTCGATAGCCTGCCAAAACTACCGGCTAATAAGTTGCAGGTAAGCTGAGCCTTTACCCAAAAAGGGGTAAATAAAGACCTAGCATATACAGGGTTATTGTTAATTCACTAACACTATGTTAACTGCCTGTTCTGCTCAACATCATGAACACGTCCTTGAAGACGCCAGCTCTCAATTGTTAATGGTGGAAAGGGAATGATATAAGTATGTACCCCCCTCCATTCAGAAATCGTTCATTATAGGGGTTTTCTTTGAAACTAAACCTAAAAACGGCTCTGCCCTGAATTATTAGTGGGTGTGTGTGTGTTCGACTGTCTCCCAGCCAGGCTAATGCCACTTAAATCATCTTGCGTGGATGTAAAATAAGCCAATGATTGTGGATTTGAATAGAAGTGGGAGATCGGTATTTAGTAATTAATTAGGTTTCGAACATCATTTTGTATGTGAAGCGATTTACAAAAAAAATATGAATTGTAAACCTGGCATCTACACTAACATGTTCGTGATGATGGGCAGAACCTGCAGTTTACGCAGTGTCAGTGAATCACCAATAACCCTGTATAAAACAAAAACAACACCAAAAGCAGGGAAACAGCAAAAGGCTTATTATTAAGCTGGGGCAATTACCGTGTGGTTTGGTTGTGTGGTCCGTGTGGCTTAGAATCTGTACCACCCTATGTCTTGTCTAATCATCCCCTGCAGAACAGACCAACCCCACCACAGAACTGTGATCACCGAACCAAATGGTTTGGTGATCAAAGTTCTTTGGTGGGGCCAATCGTGACGATTATGGCACGCCCCGAACATTATTGACTTTTGAGGGAGGCATGTCCAACAGGTATGGGCCTCTTTCTGGGTGAGATGGTATGGGAAAAGTGTATGAGGGTGGTATAGGACCGGGAAGAATGGTCCAATAGAAGAATTTGACCATTCTTCAAACCAGACATAGCTCTTGTATCAGTCTGTGTATATCGATTTGATTCCAATCTACTTGTTTGTTTCCAGGAACTGGATCCCCTCTCTGATATCTTGGATGAGCTCAGCAAGAGGCTTCTCAGCAACGACATCGGTCCCACGCCACCTGTCGATAACATCTTTAGGTTCAACGACCCTACTTGCAACACTCCCACAAAGCAAAACAACGTCGAGCCTACAAACGGACAGCTCAACAACTTCGCACACAGCTCCCCTATCATGAACAAAAATGGCGTTCAATTCAACATTAGCCCATCAAAATCAAACGCCGAGGAATCTAAATACAAAGGATCGTATGTCGGCGTCTCGAAATCTCCAAGCTTCAATCTTCGGTCGCAAACATTACCCAGAAATGGTTACTCAAGTCCGAACCAGAATGTGAACCCTGATCGATACAGCTCGCAGTACAATAATCAGGAACATTGCGTGAATTTAAAAGTCGTACAGATAGGTTTCGGCTCAGACCAGTATCCCAAAGGCATAAGCAACGGCGTGAATGAAAGTTTAGAGCGAAGATTCCAAGACCGATACAAGCCAAATAATTACAACAATCAGCAAACGCATTACCATAACTTAAACTATAACAACACCGAAAAATCACCAAGCAGTGATAGCATCAACCAAAACTACTGCCCGAACGAAATGCAAAACATTATGAAAGAGACAGCGACGTTGGAAGAGCTCTCTGATCTGTTGAAATACGCCGATGATTCTGATATGGTTGACGATAAACTGATGAACAAGAAAAACCTCTGCCAGACGAAATCTAACAACAACAACAACATTATCAACGGAAATAAAACTAGCTACACAAGCAATGGTTCAAACGTGTCCATCAGTGGTCTTTCAAATGTTGCAAGCTCGGGATATCAAAGCATCGCTACCTACAGCCAAAGTTCAAGCCCCATCGAAAACACAACGCATAACCATCAGCCGTATGAAAATGGCGGTCAGCAAATGAGTCGATACTCACAACTAAACTACCAAAAACAAAGAGAGAAGCAGTATTACGAAGGAAAAGAAAAATACTATCCAAAGAGCCCAGTGCAACAGAAAATCGAGTATGATCTACAAAAATATGGCATCCAGAATTTTACAACAGCAGACAACACGCAAAGTAACACAAATATGAACAACTCTAAAGTGGCACCATTAGTTTTCACAAATCCTGTTTACAATATGGACGATAACCGCCAATCTCAGCAGTCGGAGAAGAAAAACAACAACGACAATAGGAATTCAAAGCGTTGCCCTTGCGGCTCATCCAGTTCATCGATCGATGAGGAGGGTCTGAGCACAGACAACGTGGAAACAAACTCGGAAGAAGGTTCTACTAACTTCAACGAGGATAGTAGAAACTATAACCAACAGAACCGCAACAATACCCACCGAAAACTAACTAGAGATAACAGTAATTACGACGATAACTACCAGCGCAGCAGTAACAGCCACTCGCCAAGGATCCGAGACGACGAGTCGTCCAGCAACTCTCCCAGCCTTACGAAGAGTAGCAAGACGCGGATGCCTAGAACCAACCCAATGCTCTCTTATTCTACAAACCAGAACCAACTGAACTTGAAACATTTCGGTCAACGAGGGGAATCCCTTTACGAAAGCAAACCGCATCACATCTCCACCGATTCCGGCTACCCGATGAGTAGATCTGATTCTAACGTAGAAGAAGTAAACAAAGAAATGTACAGGCTGCAAGTATCACGCAGCCAGAAAGCGCTCTTCAACATTGAAAACAGTAAAAATGCCAACGAGAAATTTTCCATGACAGAGAACGCTATACCAGAAACGAATTATCCTTTAGATCGCGCGTATTCAGCGGCGAAGGTATCGAGTAGTAGATTGAACGAGGATTTGGAACGGCAAGAGTATTACGGAGTTAGGGAAAGGAGAGAATCGCCCTCAAGGGGTATCGGTCGCGAGTCTCATTCACAGTCGAGTGAGGCGAGTGAGAGACCGGTGCGGTCGGAAGTGAGAGACAAGCTCCAGAGAAGATTGAGTCTGGAGTCTGCGAGAGATCTGACCGACAGTTCGGATGAGTTAGATGAACCGTTATATAGCACGACGGGAAGGCGGGCCGGACGAGCGGCGAAGCATCATCGAACTATTGAACAGGTAATTATCAAGGTACATAACAATTCAATTTTATATACCTACTTAGACTTTGTTGAAATTTTTATTGAAATTCAGTCAATTTTTAGATAGAACAATGTGGTGTAATGATCAATATTTTCTGTTTTAGTATGAACGTGAGATAGAAAGACTAAAGGGTTCAGTGGAGCTTCTTCGGGGCAGACTCGGACCAACGGAGCCAGGGGCGGACCACACTGACGCTAAGATGAAGGCCATCATATCAAGGTATTTATTTACGCACCTGAAGACCTGTTTCCATTCTCTAAAATGCGCAATCCATTCGTTTCGTTTTTTGTGTATTTTTGTACTTTAATTGTGCCGTGTGGTGCCGGCTTAGAATTTGCACCACCCCAACTCCTCCCGCGGGTGTCGTAAGAGGCGACTAAGGGATCTACACCGGGAGGCGGGCAACAGCGCTGCCTGCGAAAATAATTCTACCACCAAACTGCGATCCCCAACCTGCATTGCTCAGCGTGGGGATTATGGGCACTACCCCTCATGAGATAAAAGCCAAAGGCGCTTATCAGGGTGTGGCCTGAGTCCAGCAGTGGACCAAAATAGGCTGTTGAGGTTGAGGTAATTCGATGTATTAGATCGTGTACTCCAGTCAGACGAAACGAAACACGAAATTTCGTGTTGTTATTAAAATAAGCCCCTGTTGTGCCATTAGTATTACATCTTTAATTACTTTCCTCTTTGTTTCAATAAAAACATTATTAGCTCAAATTCCAAATTGACACTGATTATTAACATCATTGGTCTATTGAGTTATCCACATCCACGAGCAATAATTTTAGATGACGTTGTATTAAAGTTAGTATTGGTTACATTTCAGGTTGATCTGCGTCGAAGAAGAGTTGAGACGCGAGCAACGCAAGATGGCCGCCGCGCTGTCTCACAAACAGCGGGTGATTGAAGCGCAGGAACACCGAATCGCAGCGTTGGACGAAGCCAACACAAGGCTGCTATCGGCTTTGGTTCACCTCCAGCAAAGAGCGCCCCACCCCGCACCCCCTCACAATAACAACTCGCATTCACCTCACTCGCATCAAGAATTACAAATTTAATACCCACCAGGACTTCCAATGATCATTTTCTGTAACCCATTCACTGCCCAGCCTCTGCGTTGCGGTGCGACCCAAAAGGGCGCGCTGTAGCTGCTCTACTAGCTGGAACATCGAGAAGCGACATGGGCAAGGAAAGTGTTAAACCCATGCCCATGTGTTCAGCGAGAGAACTTAGGCGTCATCGATTTGAGTGTGGACCAAAGACTTCTGAAATACGAGATCTTAGACAGTGCAAATGTTAATTTATAACGTAATTATAGTTTTAGACCCTCGATTGCTTTATTAGACTTTAGATTGTGTTGTTTTCGCACAAATTCTATTTTATGATTCCGTCGCAATATTGCGAAATATACCCTTTTATAATTTTGTTCTGAATTTCAACAGAAACCTTCAATATGCGTGGTTTGAAACGCATTTGCAGGTATTGTTTGACGTTGTACTTTTGCACAGAATGGTCGTAAAAGCACTCAACTTTAACTTAGTACCTAAGTACAATGTTAATAATTAATTGCATTTCAATCTAATTTATTCTTAAAATCTGTTGGCATTGTTTGTTTTAATCACAATTTGTTTATTTTTTTGCCATGTAGGTTCCTTGTCCTTAATGTTGTTATTTTGTTAGTTGTAAATAACAGATATCTACTTTAATAACTAACTTTCGATTATAATCAGTATTTTCGTAAAATATTAGATTTTCTAAACCTATGATTTGATTGTGAAGAGTATGTTTGAAGAAATTTGCAAATGTACTGTGCACTGCACACTGCTTCTTTATGTTAACGTCAATGTCAATAATGTTTGTCTTCTTAACAATGATACCAAAGACCATGGAAAATCCCTTAGATACTATAGATTTAGAGGACGAAACATACCCTGCGGAAGTCCCGGTCGTTATTCGAGAACTAAGTTCTCGGTTCGTGAGTAATAGTTCTTGGCAAGTTGCAATGAATGTGGTCAGTGTTGAGCCAACCGAGTTTAGTTATGGGATAACGACCCTAGTTTGTATTTTAACCTTATAGATGACCGTGACTTGTATTATTCAAAAATTTTATGTTAGTTCTAAGATAAAATTAAGGTACGAATCTATAAAAATATTTTAATAAGTACCTAGGTACTTACCTTTCGAGTATTATGAAATTATATTACTAAGATTTTTGAAGTTTGGTACTTACCTACTTACTTTCGGAAAAGTGGGTACGTTCGTTTATCGCAAATTATTATTCGACAACATAGTTGTGCTTCATCGGAACTTAATAACTTTTGTGTAAATACTCCGTAAGTTGATAATAATAAACTTATCACAATAAATTATCTACATAAAAGTCTTTTATTAACAACTTCCAACAGTGCTGTGAAGAGAGCTCCATGGTGAGTAGGAACGAGTTAATAATTAAGTAAAACAATAACAGTTCAGTACAATTTACCAATAAAGCATTTATTTCAAAATAGGCAACGCAACCTAAGAACATTACTTTTGAATCAAACTTTTAATCGTTGAATTTCTGAAATGCAGCTGTACCGCTTTGCTATGATTTGACGGTACCTCAACTCTGATTCGTTTACTGAGTACGGATGCATTAGTTGCACATCATCGATCTTCGTAAAGACATACGAAAAAAAAACATCGCGGAAATTCTTATCTGGAAATTTATCCTGGTACATCGTTCGCCAGAACATATTCGTGACATTCGCTTGCGCTTGGTATAATTTAGATCTGTAAAGTTGTGTGTACTTTCGGAATTTGATATTCAACTCTTCCTTGTGGACCCAGTTGGTCTCGCCTGCAAATGCAGGTTCTATCGGAATTTGGACTCTTCCCAGCCCTTTCTTTGTGACTACCTCCAACAACTTCCACAATTCGATACTCCTACGAATCAATGCTTTCCTTTCGGCTGGACTATACGGTCCGTAAATACGCCGGTGCATCCATTCTTTTAACTCTGGCGCTAGGTGTATGCTGGGAAGCTTTGCTGCAATGTTCTCGTCCTGCATGTATCGTAGAGCGCATCTTAAATAGTCTTCGGGCTTAGGATTTTTGCCTAAACAATGAGTAGATGGCCTAATTTGTGATTTTGTAGTGTTTTCTACTTGTCCATCATTCAGAATGCTGTCTGTGTTCCAAATCTTTTGGAATTTCTTTTGAACATAGTTGGTTTTTGGATCCATGCTAAATATAGTTTCTAAATTAAACTGTGGTGGAGCATAACGTGTAGGTTTCTTAAAGAAAGGCAATTCGTCTTTTGAAAAACTGCCTTCATTTCCATAGTCATAATTATGACCACAGTAACATTTTGTCCTTCGAACATATCTATAAACTGTGCCTGTCCATTGTTTGAGGCAATCACAGAAGCCTGATACTGGTTCGGTGTCGTGTTCCTTATACCCACCGTGTATTATGATGCTTTCACCCTGTATGCACTTATGTCCACAGTGCAGTAAATCTCCCGCTGGGGGTAATGTCGTGATATTCCCCAGCACGTATACGCTTTTTCCGTTGATAACAAAGACGCCACTTATCATAAATTGCGTATTCGACATTCCTGTTGCTGGCGCTACTGGTTTTTTGAAGCGAGGTTTTCGTGATCCAAAATTCATACCTCCACCGTAGATTTTTTTTTCATCGGGAATCAAATACATTTTCGTGCGTTTTCGACTTGATTGTACACTGGAACAAGTCTTGCGTTGTAATTTTACGTTCGATACCGGAGAATAGGGTTCTATGTTCATGATCCCCGCCAATTTTTCACAATATGATCGTGGAAGTCTTTTCTTTGGTGGAGGAGGTGGCGGGGGTGGTGTCGGCACCTTGGGCTTGCACGGCTTCGGCTCAAAAGGTGCATTAAGGTCATCCAAATTCGGCAGAGGTGCAGGATGGGGACGCTTATTTTTCGGTGGTTCATAATAACCTGCAGTCATATGTTCAAGATACGGAGATATTGCAGAAGTTTTAGTAACATTTGACTCCCTTTTCACGAAGGATTTTTTCTTCTCAGGCTCCGGCTTAAAGCGTTCTGTAAGTAATTTTATCAGGCTATTTAGACCCAAATAGAATATGCCGGACAGAATAAGCTTAGCATTGAGGCAGTACTCCGACTCTATAAGATCGAAGTGGTTTCCAAAAGTGCACAAATATAGTTCCGCAAGCATTTCTTTAGGATCATCGCGACCAAGATATATACAATTCATAAGATCTATTTTGTTGGGTGTTGGATAAAGCCCCAGAGCTTTCATGGCGGTTAAAGTTCGGACAGGGGTGCCTTCCACTAAATCCTTAGCGATGTTAGATTCGAGAGAGTCGAGTGATTGCCTTTGGCTTACACTGAGAACTTGGTACCATTTGGGTCCTATTTTTCTTATGATGTATTTTAACGTGTTTTTCTCTCTTTTCCGTCGTACTGCGGTGAGTTCGTCTAGGAATACGCGCCGCTCTTGCATGTTGCGGGCGAAGACCACCTGCATGCGATGGTGTCGGCGCTCCTCGTGGCTCATCTCGCCGATATTTGAACAAGCTTGCTGAGATTGCACCATGATTGTTGTAGCGAATTAAAGTTTCACAAAATTCAAATTTGCATAAAAACAGTGAGAAAAGTTAAATGACTGCAATTTTGAAAAAAAAAGAGATGTTTCACGGAAACAAAATACTCATTTACACTAACCCAAAGAGAATACAAAACTACGAAGAAATTTTGTATAATCCTCCTTGCGACCGCCTGCACTAACCGTTATGTCAAAAACATGATAAGCAAAGAGAATAAAACTCTCGGACGAAGGACACCTCCCTCCCTCGGGTGGACAGGAAGTACATCTATGCAACCAACAATTTGACGCAAATTTACACGTTACAAAATGTCCTGTTTAAGAAAACAGTAATTTCATAAAAATATGAATTATTCTATAATTCTATGTTACCTAATTCCAGTTGAATCGTGTTGAATGAAAATTTCGTTAATCGCGAGGTCTTAATCACGCAAGAGGAACTGTCGCTCTATCTGTTAGTAGCACTTTCACGAGAAATCTAGTTTAAAAGTGTGTAGCTACGCCTCTTGTGTTAGATATATCTGTATATATCTATCGGTATATCTGCTGTGCTCTCAGTAAGAATGTTTATATCTCTTAGATAAACCTCTAAATAGAAGCGTTTTAAAATCGCATATTAAAATACTTACCTCACTTAGAAGTTTTTATATTGAGAGCACATCCGTTTCCGTCGAACAGGACCGGATGTACTAGCAAACAGACTGGTAAAAAGTAAAAGAAACGGGTGTGCTCTCTCGTCAAGTTGTTTATTAGAGACGATTTACATAAAAATTTAAATCCATACAAAAATGTATTTAGTACTAGTGATGTACCACATAATGTCCCAAATAATTTTATCGATAATACCCAAGTACCAAAATATTTTTATTTAGTTTTCCAACAAGTGAGTTGATGCGACGGAAGTGGATGGAAGTAATTGGGGTTGAAAACATACGAACCAGCTGCTTCCATAGTCCTTTTAAAGTTTATTGCATTTTGAATAAAATCATATAAGAAAGACGCTTCAGCGGGCTAGGCTGCGCTACAATGCAATGCCATTGCATTGTTTTCTGGTAAGTATTAAAAAATATTAAATAAAAAAAAACAATGAACAACTTTCTCGAGTAGTGTTTTTCAAAGTTGTCTTTATCGACCCCAGGGGTCGACTAAGGCCTGCAAAGGGTGTACAAGTCTATTTACTAGTGGTAGTGGTTCTACGAACAGTAGACCTCAGGTACAAACTTTTTTGCAACAATTAACTAGATATTATAGGTACATAAATATTTACCACATTTATTGTTCAAAAAATGGTAGGTAAATAAACTGTAAAGAATAACTTTAGTAGTGAAAATAACCATACCTTAGAAATTACCCTGAGTGTGAAGGCTAACGCACTATAAACATAAAATCCTTAAAAAATAACCATGTCATGGTTATTTTGAGTGTACCTAACAGATCATTCATTGATCTACAACAAAGCAGACTAAAGCCACCACTGGGAGTAACTTAACTACCTACTACATAGCTAGGTAGTCATTCTGTGTACACACCAAATTTCATTTTTATCGCCATTTACGCCATTACATATATTTACTTAGATGGAAGTAATTATACTAATCAAATAGAACTCTCGAAGTGCTAGGCAGGAAAATGGTCTAATAGGTGGCGCTGTAAAAGTGAGCAAATTACTGTATTTTAATGAAATTCTGCTCATCATACCAAAAATCCTCATCAAAATATTCATGAAAAACGCCAAATTTTTATGAGATAAACATAAGACTTTTAAAAAAAATAATTCTTCGGGATTTCATAAATCGGAGATATCAGCTACTGAGAGCCCCCTTTTTTGGAGGAACTTCCCCTTTAATCAGAAATCCCTGAAGACAAAAAATTATACAAAATCGTTAAATCTGTACACCAAGTTTTGTCCAGATTTGTTGTAAAATACGACCTGTACGTACGTACTGTCAGAACGTAACTTTTGCCAGACTTGAAGCAGATACGCTTCGCTGGTTAGTCAATTAAACTTGCTCGCTTTAATTTTTGATTCCCAAATTTTCATCGACGTCGATGAAAAATGTGAGTCAAACACTACTAAGAAACAGACCACTGTCTGTTTATAAAGTTACGCAAAATCAACCCTTATAGCTTATTTATTACTTTCCCTGATCGAAGTTATAACCACTCCAATGATAAGTCAATGAGACAAAATGACGTTATAATCTCCTTGAATACCAACCTCTTTGAGTGCGTCCAACCACCGAGATTTATTTTTTGTATTGAATCAAATATTCATTTTGAAATCCCACCACATTTATTGTGAAAAGTCTTAAAAATTTTACTATTCACATACTGTTGGGACTTGGGGATTTTACCATGGACGAAAGGAATTTTTCTTCTTGATGGCCTAACTTGTACCATTTTACCTTTATGGGGCCTAAATAATAAAATATCTATAAATCGCTCATTAACTTCAAAACGGCCAGAAGCCAAGAACTACTTTTTTTACAGAAGAGCCAATTACTGAAGTCGTCGTTTTAAATTTAAGTATTAAAATTAAATTAAATTAAATAATGCTGGACAATTCACACAGCATTATCTAGCCCCAAGCTAAGCAGAGCTTGTGTTATGGGTGTTAATATTAATATTAAGTATTGTTTTGTAAATCTTTTTTTATAGACATACTAGCTTCTGCCCGCGGCTTCGCACGCGTATTTTCGATGTAATAAGTATTATCTAAGTTAAGCTAGGTATGTTCTAAATGTACGCCAAATTTCATTATGACCTGGTCAGTAGTTTTGGAGATCTTAGGTAACAATAATTCACATTTCACATTCATTAAACTTTCGGCTTTATAATATTAGTAGTTTATTAATAGAGTAAGTATCATTTTAAGTTCTCATTAGTTCTCATATTAAGTGAATTTTCTTGTAATTCTTATGAGAATAAAGGTTCTTAAACAACAAGTATTAGTAGTAAGTAGTTTTTTGAGTTTTCTGACTTTTCTAGTACTCAAACTCAAACCTTAGTTCGTCCCAAAGAACTTTTATATCAGTATAAGAAACGATCGATCGGCATGAAAAAAGTTTTTGTGAATAACGCCCACTTTTTCGAAATCTGTAACTTTTTTGAAAATCTGTGAATGGGTATGATATTTTTCTAAAAAGGATGGGTAGTTTCCAAAGACATTTTTATGTAGCTTCAACTACCTGCCCTTACTGCCCCGTCCAAAAATTCCACCCTGTTTATAAATACATATTAATTTAAGGCAGAAGCCTTTATTCAAAAAGAAAATTACAATCAAATAATAGAAATAAGTTAGAACTAGTATTTACAATTGAAACAATTGAGCTAACTGCAGACTGTTGCAAACAATCTACAGGTAGCTCAACTGAAATTTCATATAAATTTATTTTTATAAAATATTAAGGTAATCTTAAACTAAGGCTATATCTGCTCAGTGCTGCTTTGCAGCCAAAGACCTTAATACTAATTGACGTAACGGACCGCAATTTGGTGACGGAAGTAAAGGTAGATAGGTAGATTATACATTATAGTTATTCTGATGTAAAAGTTTAATGGGAGCACTGAATGATGTATGGACCAATTAGGTAGGAAGGTATCCGTAAAAAACTACAGTATAAAAACACTTTTTGTCCACTTTTTATTAACCGGAGCCCAAGGCAAGGCTTGTGGCATGGAAAGGTTCGTCAGCGTTACTGTTACCCCTTTTTCTCATGTTCTAACGTGTTTCATATTTCTTATTTTTTTTTATATTTTCTATTTCTTATCGGTATCATGTACCGTGGCGTAGAATGGCTGCAGTTTCATGAAAAAAAAGTTGAATTTTAAGCTCTTTTGTGAGAAATAGTTAGAAGGTATTTTTAAAATTTCACTTTATTAATTTTAAAACCACAGCGACCTGCAAGTCCAGACCTTTTTCGTATGAAAATGGACAGAATAAATTATGAATTTGTTCATGTATTAAGAATCGAAAAGTCTTTATTTTCATAAATACAATACATATACCTACACTTACGTAGGTCAAATTCTTAAAATTAAATACTGACATGGAAATAAAGTGATATTGTTTTGTTTTTGTCGCTTTTGTAAGTAGACTAAAGTAAAGCGCTTCTTTTCGTCTACGTCTGGGATACCGTATAGCACAAGTAAAGGAAAAAATCCTAAAATCGTAAATTTTTAGTTAATTCACAAAAAAAAAATTGTTTCTCGCCATGGACCAAAACCTACAGGGTACCTACTTCCTGTTGACCTAGAATCATGATAATTTGGCAAGACCCAAGGTCTTACGGAACCCTTAGACTCGCACTTGACGTTTTATTTTAGCAAGGTAGACTAACTTCCAAATGAGACTACTTTGAATAAAATACACTGTTTATTTAAAAAGAAATGAAGAAAAAACCATTTGATTAAATTTTCATTTTTTTTAATCGCCTTGATTTTTGAGATAGCTATTACTTAACTTTTTTCAGATTTTTATCGATTATGTCACGTATCCGCACATCTCGTTTGATCAAGCGCTTCTTTACGTCTACGCAATATTGCAATATGTATACAATGTGTATTTTCGAACCAAATATGTATTTTACTATTATTGTAGAGGTTTCACTAAAACTTTAGTGCTGCCATCTCGGGGAGAGTAGCAGTACTAAGACCCCATTTACACTTATAGTAGGTAAATTAAATAAAACGATATACCTGCTTTTATTTTTACCAGTGTGGTGAGTCTATTTGATGTGAGTAATTAGACGTGTTTTGACATTTCCTTTTGCCAATTTAGAATTTGGTACAGCGCCTCTATCATGCGGCTAGGGAACTACGCAAACCCCATACAAGAAGGAGACGGCCTATGATCACGTTACTAACGTCAAATAGATTCAGCAGAAGAAAGCTCAGGGGAGCTTTCTTAGGTAAATAGCTTCAATCAGGTATCATTATAATAACATAATTAAGTTTTTTTATTTAGCTCATTAAGTTTTGCGATCACCCTACCTACATGTCAGCAAAACGCCAATTATAAATTTCCACTTATAGTTTACTAATTAACAAATCCTTATGAAGGTTGGCAAGGAGGTAGACGGTATCCCTGGGCTACTTTTATCCCGAAAAAGTGCGTGCGAAGCCGCGGGCAGATGTTAGTCATGTATAAAATTTAATACAATAACGGCATTAGAATTGATATTATTTGTTAGTCATGCATGCTACGCCGATCAGCTGGTGGAACTCGGTCGGTCGTCCACCCGGGCACAGATAATATAATACTGTACCCGGGGTTGAATGCCCGGTCGTCCATCACCTGAATATTCCATAATAGGTATCTACTACCTACTCAGCTCACACACCTTATTCATACAGAAGCGACTTCATCTGAATATTATACCTATACGTCTTTCCCGGAAACCATCAATCAACCACCTCGTCACATGCAAAATGTCCAGCGATGTCATTTTGTCATTTCTTGCTACTTCGTAAGTCTTAAAAAATTAGCTCCACGATTAAAGCTGAAAGTGAAGGATGCTGAGCCCCTTCACGTAAATTTAACTGTTTCCATTTAATTCAGAAACAGCTGAAAGAATGTTAGGGCGGCTTGCGTAAGGATCGTATTTAAATTATAATTAGTTAAATACGTTTACCGACTTAAACACATTTAGCTTAATCATAATTAGCATTGTCTTGAGCGAGGCGACCTCCTAGTCAAATACTCGATGATCTCTTCATCGTCATCTGATAAGTCCCATAAATCCATTCCTAGTTCATCCCAACAGTAGCAGACACATAAAGAAATTATCGAGAAATCTTTATAAATAATCAAATTTTATTAAGGTACATGAATTTGTCACAACAAAACATTTTTATGAAAACCACTGACAATAATGGATGAGTGATGGATGACCAAACAAAAAGCTGTCAGGCACTAAATACGATTAACAAAGTAATTAATTATTATTATTATTATTAATTGGACATCCGTCAGGGTCAGGCGCGGCGGCAGATTTGGCCGAAGATCTCAAGAGGCGCAAATATGCAGGTCTCGACAGAGCCTACACATTTGCTCCTCTTGGAGTCGAGACCCTAGGTCCGTGGGGTACCGAGACTCTTCGGGTTTTTAAAAAATTATCTGAGCGTCTGGTAGAAGCGACGCGTGACCCGAGAGCTGGTCAGTAGCTGGCACAGCGCATCAGCATTGCCATACAGCGGGGCAATGCAGCCAGCGTCTTGGGGACGCTTCCGACTGTTATTGATATGGATCAGTTGAGCTACCTGTAGATTGTTTGCAACAGTCTGCAGTTAGCTCAATTGTTTCAATTGTAAATACCTTATAATAATCGTTAAATGGCCAATTTTGGTCATTTATCTTTGACAGGTTGCTAATTATGATTAGCTTAATTTTTGTAGTGCAAGACAAGAATCGTACTTAAATCATGAAATTCATTAAGCGTCTATTTAAATATCCTTACGCAAGCGGCCCTTAATGTTTGGCAAGGATGGTACCTATCTATCGCGGGAAGGGCAAATATAGACTAGATCTATCTCGGAAAAAGGAGTGCGAAGCCGCGGGGAGATGCTAGTTATTTAATACTATCGTTTAATCTGCAAACCTAACTACGGTGAAAAACGATGTCAAAATTGCACTTGACGTGAGCAACTTGACGACGTAAGTTTTCATAATTTCATGACAAAGGTCATCATCAGGGCCAGCGAATACCTTGATCAATGGCTAAAGAACCATCAATCGTATGTATATATGTATAACCATCAATGGTAACATCACGCGGCATAGGCTGCCTAGACTGAACCCACTTTCTCAGGAAGTACCTAGATACTTTCACTCTATTCAAGATAGGTTCCGCCTCGCTTTGCCATTAACAATACTCTGTAAGTACTTGTATATTATTGCGATGATATAATTGCCATTCTATAACCTATTGCTATTGAGCTTTTGTTTTGGTCTAATAAATAAATTACTGGAGATTTCCACATTCTTCACACAGCATCAATCTTTATGAAATATTTTGGAGAATTTTTTTGACATAAAATAATTCAATTCAATTTATTTTCCTTACTAATAAACAGTACGTAATTATATATAGAATTATATTTTGAATGTGTAAGTAAAATTCCTAGAAACGAGAGAATTCAATTACGCATGATAAAACAATTACAACTAATATCTTATATCTATCAAATATATTAAAAAAATTATGCTTATTAGGTTTAAATATTATTAAAAACCATCATCTAGGACCAAAGTGCTTGGAAAGACAAATCCAACGAACCCAAACACGACAGGGTTAAGTCTTTTCGATTGGAAGTTCCTATGGCCACGGTTTGTCACCATCATAAAAACAGCTCGATGGTAACATGACATTGCATTATCACCAAATTTGCATGTATGCCGAGTTTCAGCTCAATCGGTTGAGGATAACTGGCCTAAAATTCAGTTGTAAGATTTCCCACATATACTACAGGGCAAGTTAAATAAAGCTTGTAAATATTGCGATAATGACTTCATGGTAAAAATCAAATCTCTATAATGAATCGCTGTTCGTTTGCCTCGCTAATACTCGAGAATGGCTTGACCGATTTCGCTAATTTTAGACTTGAAATATGTGTGGAAGGTTTAAAAGGTGAGAGGGGTACGAAGTTCAGCTAGTACCTAATAAAGTGGTCGCGTTTTTTTTCTCAAAATACTAGTTTTTACACTGCCTGATTATTATGATTGCTATGTAGACGTAGGAGATTGATTACAATTATTTAATCACGTGATTTTAACCTTATTTAGCATGCACAGTTTTTATCCAGCTAGCATAGCTAGCAGCTAGCAGCATTGCGAGCATAATAGGGATAAATTTATCATTTTATCAATAACACACGCTCAAAGTTTCAGTAGCTTCTATAGGCTGTCCTTAAGCACGATGATAATGATAAGAGCTTTCTTTCCATGATACTCCATGATACTTCGATCTAAGCATGTTTCCCTAGGTATTTCAGGCGCTGTTCCGGTCATTGACCGGGCTCTTATCTCGCCATAAGCGTGTGTGTGTGCAAGCTGCGCCCGCGCCTGCCTCATGGCCGCAGCATGATGTCCTCCTAGCCGAATCTTCGGTCAGGAGACTGGCTAGTCTCCTGGCTAGGAGCGCAGGACATTTTTAGTGCCCAAGTGTGTGCAAAAACACAGGTGCACTCTCTATTCCTTCTAGTATATTCTGGCTGCAGCATTATGTGACTGCAAAGCGCCTGAAGTAATCGGAAAATCAATTCTTAGTGATATAGTAATTTCTTAGTGGATGGACTTCTGGCTTTTCATGAATATGTTGAGATAAAAAGAAGCCGATAAGCTATACCAGATCTGGAACTACATCCTCATTAGTAGGTAAGCCTGATCTGATTATCACAACTGCAAATTTTGAACTTTTGACTTAGGTATAAATGTTAAGGGTTAAAGAATTAAAATAAGAAAACTGCGTATACTTTGTCTGGTAAAGTACGGTGGTAATATCTTCTTTACAGCTTTTGTACCTTCTGAATGATAATGTCGTTCTTTAGCACTTCAAACAATAAAATTACTCTTATGGTTAGACTAACGCTGATTAGGGACTAATTATCTAGCTCTGCATCGCGTAGGTGTCGTCTATGAAGAACCTTTTCACAAGAAATGCAAGTCCGCAACCAAAACTAAAACAGCAATTCCAAAACTGAGTTAAAAGACCAAGAATGCTCTTTCCATGTAAAAAATCCTGAAGAACTACAAACTGCGTCGGAGTGACGTTTTATTTACGACAGTTAAATTAACATAGTACGGCGAAGCATGTCCAAAAGTCTTAACGCGTCAATATAGAACTTAGCTAATGGCCGACAGGTGGTAACCCTCAAAATTCAACCCAATGCATCACTGTAGTTGCCATCTCTATCAGTTTAAAAAAAATGCTCCTTATTTAAAACAGTTTTTTTGGGTTGTTGTACATTTGCCACAAAGTAAATTCGTCGCGAAAAAAAGCATGTGTAAATTCGCCAAAGTTCTATTTTTCTGAAAAGCTATATGTGAAGATTTTCATTAAGTAAGTACCTACATATCGAATCAAATTTTAGCTTTAACCATTTCAACATTGTGCTAATTTTATAATCAAGAAAATAATATCATATAAGAAAAGTTTGTTATCGTAAAAATTGTCTGTGCCAATAAAATAATTTACAACTTGACACCACACCTCAAGTGTCAAATGTAGTTGGCAACATTCGCCAGATCGAGAAAGTAACAGCACGTTGAGATTGTATCCTTTGACAAATAGTCCCTACAGGGAGGGCGATGCCCAAATATTGGGTGAACAACCTTTTAATGCTACCAAGAGACACTTTATTTTTACCATAGCGTTTCAAGCTCTCTTATAGAATTAAAAAAAGGAATTAAAATAAAGATTTGGAGTGATGCTCTTAAATAGAACAATTGCCACCCACAACAAAGTTAAGGATGATATACAAAGGTATAATATGTTGATAATGTTATTCTACTATAGTGCAGGAAAGTGTGAGCTTTTGTGTCAAACTAGTAATAAATTAGTAATAAATCTGTTAGGTAGAGTCTGCTGTATTTTTTATTAGACCTATAAAATATTGTTATCCAATATTTTTTTACTTACCAATATCACAGGTGGCTTTTTAAGAGGCCACATTTTGAGGAGTAAATAAATTGTACATGTTTTGGACAGCAAATATAAGTATATAATTCTGTGATTTGATTATGCACACAAAGTCAAATATAAGTTATTATCAGAACGATAAGCTAAATGCAAGGAAAATAGAGTAGTAATGTAATTATCCAATAAACATATTACAAAATAAGTTATTGTAGATACAAAATAATTAAAATAAATCAGCATAACAGAATCTAAAAACAAGTAACAAATCCTACTCGAGCCATAAAGTACCAAGACCAACGAGTCAATCACACCGTCATTCACAACACGTCAACGAATGACACATTATATACACACACAAGTGGGCACACGTTAGAATTGAAAATACCTCTCTTATCAGTATCCGTGGTATAATTAGAAGGACCGTTGTACAATTCAAGGGTGCGTTCATCCCAAGTTCAAAGGTCATGGAGTTCATGGCTGTCAGACATTCGCCGAAAATCGACTAAGAACTCCTTTCTTGGACTGAAGACTTTATTGTTCTTTATTGGCATTCTAGCTGACCGGTTTCCTCTTCCTATAGTTCCAAAATCGACCACAAATTGCTGAGATTCCCAGACCTCGAAGAATTTGATTTATGAATCAAAGTTTACTTAAAGAGAATTCAAAACCACTTCTTTAAAACACACTCTCTGGATAAAAGCCAACCACGCATTTGTTTAATTAGGCACTTGGCTTTATTTCACTCTTCCAAATCATTAAACTTTTCAAGGTTATTTTCATAAATCATCACCGTTTTATTGTGGCGTGGGTATTATTTCCGTATATTGTAGTACGTTGACTCAACGCAGCTAGGCACCCTACTTACCAAGTAACATTTCCAAATCTGACTAATGACTCCACGGCAGTATCGAGTTAAATATTATAGGCAAATAAAATCAATGCTAATGTATGAAAAATCCAAACCCAAAAAACTAAAAAATAATAATTATAAAGTCTCTTTTTTCCCAGCTCTAATTAAGAAAAACAAATTGAATGTCGAGTAAAATTATAAAAAGGGACAGAGGAGTTTAAAAGATTTGTCCTGGCAACAATGGTTTTCCGGGATCGCCTGGCGTGCACCGTGTCGGTGTGCGCGCAGGATCGCCTTACAGCTGAAACTCGGGGCGCCTGCCGAAAACGCAGTTCGACGACCCGGCCAGGAGCGCGGCCGTATAGCGCGCCTGAACGAGCTTGGTGCTTCGTCTAAGGAACCGATGGCGTCACGTTTTCGAAGGACTTCATAAAAATAGGCGTTTTATTTTTTTGTAAAATAATTGATTATATACTAAAATTTTTGTTGTACAGTCGATGCATGCAAAACAAAATTAAGTTCATATGATATTAAAATGAATTGTTTCAAGATATTTGCTTAAGGCACTACCCCGACTCACACTAGTGCCCCCACCTTTGTTACCTTATTATTACGTTAAACAATAGAATTTTCAAAAATCTATTGGCCAGTTTGTGATACCTATTGGTTTATTTAAGTTTTATTGTGTAAAAAATAGGCAGAGATGCTTAGTTGCTCGTTTTGGCCACCTAACTCTGATTTCGCATCTCTGCCTAAACGATACAAAATAAAATGAATGAATGAATAAATGAATATGAATGAATGGTAGCACTCGACACTAGAGTCGAGGCAACGCCTTAATGAGCAAACTTAGATTACAAATCATTATAAATAAAAACTTCTTACACAAGACATCAGGCGCAATGCAATTTTAAAAAATTATAAAATAAAAACTAAATTGACTTTCATTAAAATTATGATACAGGCGTTATTCCGGCATAAAAGTAGTGTAATTATTCTAGGTTTATTATAGGTTCAGAACTAATGGTACACAAAGTTCAGCCCGATCCGAAGAGGTGACCTCTTCAAGCCAAAACTACTGGACCACCAATAACACCCATCCAAACTTTCGCATTTATAATATAAGTATGATGTTATTGTAGCATAGATTATTTAGGATATTGTTGAAGATGTTTCTGAAACAAAAAGTAAAAGATTACAATGATAAATTTTAATAATAATAATGTTAGAGAATTCACACAGCATTATCTAGCCCCAAGCTAAACAGAGCTTATGTTATGGGTAACTGATATACTTAATACAAAACACTACGTAGATAGATAATTTTTACTATACATAGAAAACATCTAGAACACCCTGAACAAATATCTGCAGATCGTACAAACATTTGTCCCGAGGCGGGAATCGGACCCGCAACCTCCTGCGTCGCAGGCGGACCTTCGCCCGCTGCGCCACGGAGGTCGTCAGGGTTTGATTATTTAATGTTGTTTCTAATACTGAAACGATAAACACTAACATATTACACCTAAAAACATCAATAAATTGTACAATAAACAAAACCAATACGTAATACCAGCGCAAGTACCAAGATATCGCGGTCGGGGCACGCCGCTCGGTGATATATTTGGTGACATTGAACTGAGTCCATTGCCAACGACCTCTCAGGGAAGCTTTGCGTAATCGCTCCTGTACACAACTGTACACGACCTCTCGATAAAACCTACGTATCAGTTCAAAATCACTGCGCTCTTTGGATATCCGGGGGAGCGAGGGCTCGTTCTTTGGGTTCAGGGAGCTCTTTGTATTCTGCACGTGATAAGTACCTACCTATAAGCTGTTTTATTGCCTGTCTTTGATGGAGAAGCTGAGAATCATGAGGTTGTGGGTGCGAATTCCACTCCATGCCTATTTGCCAGAATAATAATGCCCTCCTAGCCGAATTTCGACCACGGTGGCCAGTCTTATCGGAGACTAGCCAGATGCTCAGGACATATTATAATCATAAATCATTTATTCACCAAATATATATACATACTTAGGGATTACTGGTGAGACCCAAACTAAGCAGGCATGTGTCTTGGGTGTCAGGAGAGCACTAGTTAAGACTAAACAGTAGTTTTATGGACATAAGTAGGTACATTTTTGTGTGTTAAAATTACTAACAATTTATATTCAATTAAAATAGTGCACAAGTTAAGTTCCTTTTTTAATATAATATGGCTCATAACATTGTTGTTTTTTGTCGGAATTCAATTCTGTATTTTCTTAATAGGATTAGTCTATATTTTATTTTTTCCTTCACTGAATAAATGTTGACTTAATCTGTGTCCTGTACATTTTTATGTAACTGTTTAAAAACTTCAACTGCTCAGTTTCTCGTTTATCCTTATCGAGGCACTATGGAGAATGTTGCAAGAGTTGGACCTTCTCAACAATTTCCTCAAGGTCTCTAACGAGCCTAGACCGCCGACCACTTTCACTGTCTACGACCACTAGCTGTACTTGTCTTGCATTCACATCGCTGACGGGCGAAATCACCATCGCTTATTGCATTATGATGCCTTGGTACTTTTTCTAATAAACTTTATAATGAACCCTTTCAAAATAAATACTTTAGAAAATTATTACTATTTAACATTTCTGTCTTCTCTTTTTTAACTGTCATTTACCAGTAACAAACATCATAATAATACCATAGCTTGTTGTAATACCTACTCATGTTTGATTCAGGACACATAAATAAAAAAACTGTAAATTATCACTTGTTTTCAAATAAAAATAGAAAATTAAAGAAAAGCTCTACGTTCTGTCAAGAATATCCAGCACCTAACTGCGATGAATATTTTGTACAAGATTTGTCTAATTTAAACCAGAATATAGCTGGGTTGTTATAGTTGGGTTGGCTTTACAAGCTTATTTCCGGGAAAAATACCTTATGTATAATACTAAGGTTATTTTAGCTATTCCATAACTTCATTCGTACAAAAGTTAACCTATTCGTAAAAAAATCAAACTCAAAAACTCTTTGTTTCCATAAATACAATAAATGTACACTTCGAAAAGGTCAAATTATAAAACTAAACACTGACACGGAAATTAAGTGATATTTCTGGCGGTTCGGTAGGTATGTAATGTAGACTAAAGTAAAGATTCAGTTCACTATCTAGTATATGACATTTTCCTGAATAACTATTCGAAAAAGAAACGAATGCGAAGATTACTAAACTTAATCTGCTGAACTGGAACTCTTTTGGCATCGGAAAAGTGCACTGAGATCATGTTATGCAATGGAGGGGGTAAATGACCCCGGACGTGTTTTCCGCTGATAAAGAAAATGTATCTCCGGCTCTGAGATTTTTCTACAGCTTGTATTATACTTACAGGAAATCGACAAATAAACACAATAAAATTATTTGTAGAACTTGCAACTTTAAAAATGTAGAGCTGCAAAAGAAGGGAAAAATTATAGCTAGGCCTACAGAAAAACTTGTTTCGTGTTCTGTATTTTAATTATGATTAAAGAGTGAATAAATTGGTGAATACGGACCCCAAAAATGTTCCTATTTGGTAGAAAAATTTAGGTTTATCAGGATTTTTTCATGGATTTTATCAGTTTCTCCCTCATCAATAGGCATAACGTTATTTTTCAGCTAATCTATATTACCTGTTGAGATCATTATTACGTTTTGCGGGTCCGTTCCCGGGCGCGAAGGGTCCCGCAGGATCCGGCGGGGTGCGCGGCACTGGGCCGGTCAGTCACCGCTCTGCCGGCGCGCCGCGCGCTCGTTCGCTCCATCTCCTTGCGAATCTGATGTCCTGGTACCCATGACTGTCGTGACGTGTTTTTACTGAACTGAACTTTGACAGTGAGCCTGGACTGTGACAGTGGTTTGCCTGGACTGTAACAGTGGATTGTGTAGTGAGAAAGTGACTTGGATTTTTCGTACTGAGGATTTTGTTTTGGATGCTCCTGGTTCAGGAGGCTGCAGGAGGGGTTTGAATTTTTCAGGTGCATAATACATATAGTTCAAATACACCAGCGATGGGCTCCGTAGTAAATAAATAGATCTTTAATTTAATTTTGGTACGCATGTCATCATATTCTTGCGTGATTTGTTTTAATCAACAATAGTTGTAGATATATCGACAGTGATTGTGATTCTTTGATACGAATTAGTCTAATGAAATATGGATTACAAGAACTAAGTTTTATAACTAAAGTAACTAAACTCAATATTGTTACTGAACCGTATTGTAAAAGTTTTCTTGGGAAAATTTATTTCTCTTAAACTCTTGTCAACATTTACTCAGTGATAATGACAGGCTGATCATCGTAAGAAAATGGTTTTTCTTTGATTTAAAATTATTGCTTCAATAATTGCTTTAAAAAAAAGTCAACGTTTACGTTAAAAAACAATACTTTTCTAAATATCTGATACAAGGTGTATATTTGACCCACATGAATAAAAACAATTTCGCACAATTTGATGTATGAGATGAAAAATCTCATGTGTGTTCGACCCTTCACTCGATTGAATGAGTACATTGCCTTTATTGGAAGTACAGGGCGGTGGACGTTTGAGGCAGTGAGTTTCATCCAACTGCAGAGAACTTTAGAACTGATTTTGGAAAACAGGTACCAGGAATATGATCGTCTTACCCGGAATCCTCAAACGCAAATCAAATTTACCTAAGTTCATCTCAAGTTGGGGCTTTTTGACAGATATCATTGAAAAATCAACTAGAATAGAATAGAATATAATTTTTTTTTAAAAGACTTATACACACTAAACTGAGACTAAAATACAAAGTAAAAAGTAAAAAAAATACAAAGTGAAAAAAAATACCCAGTAACAAAATGGCTCTGCCTCAGCATAAGTTGGTTGACTAGCAAGCTAGCAACCAACGCTGGTCTTCCGTCAGAGCCACATGTTGGCTTTAGGAACTAACTAGAAAAACAACTCAAATCGAATCTGAGTTTGAGTATCCAAATACTTTTACCCCGGGGGGTTAGACAGCGATTGTGTAGTCACATTGATAAGAGTTAAATAATATTTTACACGTCCATTGTTTCATAATATTATGACATTACAATTAAATATAATAATTGGATGGATGGATAGATGGATGTTTGTACTTTCTTCCGCATTACCTACAGAACAAATTTAACTGAAAGCATAGGTGTATGTAGCTCTTAGCCTGGAATCAAATATTAGCTATTTTTTATTCCATCAATTAGTTCCCATGAACGTTTCCATAGAAACAGCGCTGGCGAAGCCGCGATCAGAAACTCGTATAGAATAAATCAAAATGACATCGCATCGTTATCAAATGCGTTAATTGAAATGTATTTATCTTAATTATTATGATAAATAATAATGAATGCATTGACATAACATTTTTCTTTATAAGAGTGAAGTCCTGAAAGCTCCAGTAGGCATTCTATGTAGCAACCTAATGGGGTTGCCAGGGACTCATAATTGTTAGAGTAATATTTTCAATGCTTCTAATTTTATTTACAGATACAACCGAACTTTTCTTCACCCGCCCAAGCAGAGATGATGGAAAAAGGTTAAACGGATAAGAGTGGCCTAAAAATAACAATGTAAGTACCGCTGTTCATGATTATAATGACCCTAGCTTCCCATAACATCTCCTCGCTATACACATAATACGACATAATACCATGAATACATCTATAGTATATATTATTTGTATAGGTATATATAGAGTTATCTTTAGGTATCTGTAAAACTTATACAGGGTTATTGGTAATTCACTGACACTATGTGAACTGCATGTTCTGCCCACCATCATGAACACGTCCGTGAAGATGCCTGTATAAGCACGCCAACCCCCTGTAAAAACATATGTTTATGGTCGGCAGGTAGAAAATGCCTCGGCATTAAGCCCACCTTTGTACCTCAGTGCAATAAAGTTTTAAATAAATAAATGTAATACCATGAATACGAACCAGGTATCTATATTAGGTAGGTACCTATACTTCAGATCAGGGATTATAGTTCAAAACCTCTACAATAGAAATTTTTCCGTCCAACAGAAGATTTTACGAAGCAAATTGTTCAGAACGAAAAGTTCAAATGAAACTAAACTCTTTTAACTTGATCTGATGCTATTATAAAAGCCGAAACCTGTAATACATTGTTTGTCACACGTGTTGAGGCAAAAATGGGTATTAAGTTGGTAGTCACCTTTCCGATGGGTAAAAGGAATCCTTTTCATAAATTTCATTCATTGCTTATTCTATAGGTACATAACTACTCTATAGTAAGTCTAGTATAGCAGACGTTATCTAGGTACATACGCACATTATAAAGGGGGCTATCTTTTTGTCTGCGAGACAAAGAAGCAGACAGCATTTATATACAAAACTAGAATAGTAGTATTATTTGTCTAGGCAGGAAACTTTTTTGTCTGGTCATTGGCCTGTATTTTTGGAGATTTGATCCAAATGGGAAAATCATTTGAAGAAGTTACTTACTTCCTCCCTTTCATGTTGTTGCTATGAACTCTTCCTACAAGCAGGTTTCGATGAGCTTCAAGGAACGACGGCTGATTCAACGAAAATTTTATTAGGTACCCTAGTTAGCTATTGCATTTACGCACCAAAACTAAAACCCTAACGATGCTATCGGAATCAGGCGTAAAACAATAAACTACAGCATTACGGCCCGTGACGCTTCCGCCACGTAAAATAGTGCGTTTGTTATTGCAATTTCCATCAGAAATTAGATGAGCTATGAATACAGTCCAAACAAAATTATTCCGTGAAACCGTATACT
Organism: Eupithecia subumbrata; assembly: GCA_949316285.1. Lineage (NCBI taxonomy): Eukaryota > Metazoa > Arthropoda > Insecta > Lepidoptera > Geometridae > Eupithecia > Eupithecia subumbrata. The sequence goes on from OX438648.1 coordinate 4,796,310, forward strand.
GCTCATGTGCACGCAATTCTGATATATTATTACCAGTGTATTGACAGTAATAAGAGGCATAATTGTGTGCATTGTGTTGGCGGGAATAATGCACTGGTAGTGGTTTATGAGGTCTTTCACCGACCATAGTATATAGGTCAGTGAGATTAGCAACGCTCCTCGGAGCTTGCCGTTTCACTATTTGCGCTGTTTATGCAACACTAGGGGAATGCAACGACTTGGTCTGTGCTGCACGGCACTGGTCGGTCAATCAATAGAATAAATTAATTTAATTATTTTCATCTCAGAAAGAAGTTCTAACATGAAAATCACTCCAAATACGTTTAGTATTCTCAAAGCAATCGATGAACATGAAAAATGAAAATATTTATTTTTGTTTATTGGACTTAATTAGTGTTTTCCTAAATAACATGGTTTGGGGTTTCCTTTTAATCATAGAAATACTTTGTGTAAGAAAACCTCGCTCTCCCCTGTCTAAAAAGTCCCAATTTAAAAAAAAAAGTGTCGTTGAAGATTGGGGTACAGCGTTTGACCACAATCACACTTAAGAATAGTGAAATAAAAATCAATCAAATGAGGAAACAATTAATTAATTGATTGAGTAAACATATTTTATATATAACTGCTTAGAACCTGCCCCTTTCTGACAAGAAAAGGGGAAGTTTCTAAGGAAAAATTTACTAATATGGTTAGATATATACCATATTACTAAGTATTTCCTTTAAGTACATATTGTAACGCATTAGTTTGTAATGGAACTGTATTATTACATTATATGATGAATAAACTAAACTATACCTAACTGATAGACTTATACACCATGTTGTGTCACGGATATTAAACAAGGCCTTGTAGTTTCAGATTGGCAAAATCTTTTAGCTTATTCTCAATGCTGTTGGCATTGTTTCACCTTATCATGCTGTTATTGTGGCCCTACATGTCCCACTTTCAACCCATAAAATTATGCAACGATATGTTTTTATTGCTTATTAATAACTAGAAACAGATTAGCTACTATGGAAATTAAATTGAAATCTACAATCTTTGACGACCTCAGTGGTACAGCGGGCGAGAGTCCGCCTGCGACTGTGTTCGATTCCCGCCTCGGAATAAATTTGTGTACGATCTGCAGAAATTTGTTCCGTTGATCTGGGTGTTTTCTATGTATCATAAAAAAATATATCTATGTATGTAATGTAATAAATATATCAGTTATCTAGTATCCATAACACAAGCTTTGAGTAGCTTACTTTGGGGCTAGATGGTGCTGTGTGCATGGATTGTCCAGCATTATTTATTTATTTATTTATGTTTCGTGTTTTTCTGTTCTACCCCTTGCGACATATAAGTAACATACTCAGAGTTAGTAGGAATAATTGTGTTCCAAGTCAGTTAGATCTTCAAAATACATAATAAATGTATCGCCCTTGCTACCAAAACACTTTCTGAAGTAAGTGTTATATATCATGCGTTGCTTACGATAGATCATCTTAATTACTGATGGAATTATCGGAAATAATCCCACGACCCGCACGCGCGAAGTTTTCCACTCACGGACCAACATTTTCAGCACTGATTGTAATGTGTCTGTTCCTCTTCTTGAATTGTAGGCACTAAGAAATTAAATAAGAGCTATAACATAAAGCCTGAAATCATAAATGGGGCGTGAGTTCAACAGTAGCTTGCGGAAGCGGAAGGTCTCATGAAAAGTTCCTAGACTTTTAATGAAACCTTTCGCTCAGGTTTAACCTTTTCAATGGAGTATTTTCCGTAAAAGAAATGACTCTCCTTAGCAGATAATGAATGAATAATACTGGACAATTCTCTCAGCATCATTAAGCTGCAAAGCAAGCAGAGATTGTGTTCGATTTTGAAAGTTATATTTTTTCAGAATGGTAATTTTCTAACAATAACAAAAAGGTTTATTTACTCCTTGGTTTGGGGAAAACGGGAGAAAAACTTATTCATTTGTGTCTGTTCCGTGAACCCCAGACTAGACCCGCCCTACATTTCGGAGGTCGCCGCCCGATCGTGAACTCTACACCTCGCTCGATTGCCGAATGCCGACTTTTGGGCGCTTTGTTCCGTTTCCTGACACGATTGTTGGATTAAGCGATTTTGATTTCTAGGTAGACATTTTGGGTTATTTAGGCATCGTCACCTATTTAGGTTTGTATGATCGGCGCTAACATCGATTTACAGTTTTCGAATAAAATCAGAAGTTTGCCAAACCAAACTTGCGCAAAGTTATTTTTAAATTTCCTTGCGCTATAACCTTAATATAGAGTCAAGTTCTTATGCCATTATTATAAAAAATTCAATCCCCATTTAACTTAATAAAGTTATCAAATTTATTTGGACTTACAAGAAGCTCTCAGTCGTGAAAATATGTTATCCATAAAATATCAGCAATTAAAACAAACTGGCCATTATTTTCGGAAGGTATTTTAAAAGCCCAAATACACATACCCACCACGCACGTTAGGTACTTTATCACTGTAATTTATTATCCGAAAGGTACCTTCGTCCCGTGTCAGGAATATTTCGGCATGCCCAGGCACCCCTCATCCAAGCCACCGCACGAGGCGGGTCAATGACCGCGCCAGCTATATGGGTCAACATCAGGCGCCTTCGCGTCTCTATCATGTCAGCCTTGTCTTTTTCGTACCCGCAAATCTATACAAAACTTCGAGACCAGTTGAAACGCGAATACACCCTTTATATTGCTTTTATAACCGGTTATATAAATAATTCAAAGGGTTAAAAATAAATTTAAACAGGATCGGATAACAATATGCAAAATAACCGATCAAGTTAGAAAGCTAGGCCGTTGATCTTGTTTGCAGTGCATTTGATACCGTGTAACAATAGCCACGCCACAATGGCTATTGAACTGAACCCAGGAAGTTCAATCAGGCTCGTGATTGAGTATTTCGTCTGGTCGTAACCTTAGGTTCTGTTAATTCAAATGCTTAGCAGATGCCACGCATCGTAGAGCAGGGAACACTTAACCTCGTTTGTTGGTTAACTGCATTATAACCCTGACAAATTGTAGAGTCACATTCTTCTTACAGTTTTGTTAGAAAGAAAGGCCTGTTGTGTTTGGTCGGGTTATAGTGATGCATTGGTCGGCTGCTGCGCACAGGCAAAAGGGAAAGTGGTTGGAGCTTCCTGCTTGCACGCGGAAGTGTTTAGTTCAGTACCTACACGTAACGTAACTGCGTTGCTGCTTGCGGTGGATCTGCATTCTAAAATAAATCGCGACAACGTTTCGGTTGTTACTTTATTGGTACCTACTACTTATAAACAATTATAATTTGTATGCCGATGTAATTATTATGCATTGGGCTGCATCAACCTTGACAAGCGCACAAGAGCAACCGTTTTTGAAGTTTGCTACACAACCTCAAATCTACGAACTCCTTAGAGCACCACACAAGCGCGCCTAAAAAATTACGTCGAAAATTATCATTTCGGCAATTCCACTTTCAAAATAGATCCACGCGTTCCAATTTCAAATTAACTGAAGTAGTTAGATAAGGCCCATTTCACGCCGTCAGCCGTGTCAGTCAGGGTCAATCATCAGCTTCTCAACCACAATGCGTTTACTTTCGAATGCAAGTAACGTTCATTCACGACTCTCGACGAAGCGGAAACAAGGCATCATGGTGAAAACTCATTGCTATCATCAAACAATACGCTACTTAAGGTGCGTACACAAGACACAGGCATTTGACTGATATGATGAGTATCCGAGCTATTGTATTGTGTTGCGTCACTGAAATTATTAGAACTGAGATTTTGTAGAGCTGTTTCAGGGAAATGGTGAATATTCGACTTTAGGGGTGAGACTTATACTAATATTTAGATCGAACCTATTAATTACATAGCATTTTGTTAATTTTATTTCAAAATCCGTCATTTTTGTGCATATTTAATTTAAAAAAACCTGGCATATTCGATACCATATTCGAATCCCAACAAGGTACTTTACCTATAAATTATTTCATTTAACGCTTTAAAATAATACTTATAAACATCTTAAACCCATATGACTAAGCTAGATGTTGCTGTGTGCATTGTCCAGAATTTTTTATTTATTTCATATTTGTAAAAAACAAGGACAAAATAATTTGTTAGTCACTATCAATCTACTCTCAATTTAACTACAAAATCATGTTTTCCCACCAGCCGTCAGTGCCGCGATTGTTTCGTGTGAAGTGTGCCTAACCTTCCGCGTACTTTCTCCGCGTCCGCTGCACTTTGCTTGCACAGAATACGTAATAGTGATATGCAATGTAATAGATTTTCACTTTATTTATAATTTTGACTAAGTGTGTTCCGACAATTCTATCAAAGATAGGTAAAAGGTAGAAATATTTTTACATCAATATTTAATGTAATAATATTATTTGGTAAATGTACCAACAGTACATTGGTACAGTCATAGAGTAAAAACTCGCTGTCTTCTTCTAAGGGTACAGTGCAAAATATTTTACTGTATCCGAAGGTTACATTAAAATAATAAAACTCACTACTAAAATAGAAGCTAAAACCATCGATCTATACTAAATCAGTAAAATTGTTAATGTTTTGTATAAGTCAAATTACTTATACCAAAAAAACATCCAACCATAGAGTAAAAACTCGCTCATCCAACATTCAACTTATGTAGTAGGTACTTAGATTATAAAAGGTACATTAGATTTTTTTTGGAAGATCACTTTTAGTACCACTTTATCGGTTAATAATAATCGTATCGTACCTAATACATTTTCAAGTTATAAGGTCCTCTTGTAAATTTTTATTTACCTATATGAATAGGTAACCGCTGTTTTCAGTTAGGGTGTGTCAATATAATCTAGATTCAAATCGATTTGAAGAGTCTTTTAAAAGAGCGCCTAAATATACTAAAGTTACTCTTTAACGATAAATAATTCTGCCTTATAGAGTAGAAAGCACAGGCAAATGTGAAAAAGCGTAGGAAAAGCTGCAATCAATATGTAATAAATAACCGATCGCGCGTTCCGGCATACGAGGCGAGGCTTGCGGCTGCGACACGCAATGCATTTCTACGGAGCTATAGATCTTGCATTCTAAAGAAAGTAAAGATGATTTATCTAGTAATTCAAACCTTATCTCCAGGTAGGCTTATGGTCTGTTTAGACGCGGTATTCGCTACCTAGAGCGGTAGCGAAAGCCGATATGAAGTTATCTTCCTCTTTACTAAAAAACCGCGAAACACAAGGTAAAATCCAAGCGAAACTTACCGCTACCGCTCTGGGTAGCATATACCCCGCGTAGGTCTGAGAGGCATTTAAGGAAGAAAGCACAAACCTTCACCAATTCAAATAATATAGGTACAGATATATTTTGAACGCCTTAAGAATCGTGATCCGGAAAATTCCAGTATGATCCGGATTGATGATTTGACGATATCTCGATCATACCGAATATTCACATATATTCGGTAGTTCCATTTGTTCAAAATGCAAATATTCAAACTCTTTTCAGTCAGTCTACCGTATGAAAAGTTACGGATATGTTTGTCTATATCCACCTTACAGGCACTATTATGTGGAATGGCGAAACCTTATGTCAATCAGCTCGCGGTTAGAATTACTTCACAGAGCTCAGTACAGCCTGGGTTGTATGATGCAATGGCATTTGATATTACGCTTTACGAGCTAACGTGACACGGATATTGGGCCATGGCCGGAAAATATTCTCAGGTTAGGAAAATAAAGTTCAATTTAATATAGTTTTATTACCTACTTAAAGTTATATGGACACCTAAACCAAGATGACGGGACAAATTAGACAAATTCCAGGCTGATTGAAATCATTGGACGGTGATGGCTTAGGATCGTGATGTCAGGAAGAAATGGGGAGGGCTTTGCCCAGTAGTGGGATAAGGATGACCTTAGCCGCGGTCGAGGTTTACCATGAAAGCGTCGGCAAGACGACCTGAACGCCTTTCTAGGAGAGGGTTACCGCGCCGAGTTGGAGGGTTTTCAGGAGGCTCAGCCCTAGGACGAGATTATAATGAGGAATTTTGTGACGAAATTAGGCTGATAAAAAAAACTGTTGTAGGTAATGAGAATAACGTATTGCAAAATTAAATATAACAATTAAGAATATTTTAAATGGAAATGTTTTCTTAAGTGATTCTTGATTGCTTTTTAACTTTAAATTCGAAAATACCAACTTCAGCAAAAATTTAACCTAAATAACGTTTTTCAATTCCGAGAGCTAAAATTTTCGGATATTTTCGAAATTTTAAAATGCTTCGGAATACGATTTTAATTTGCCTAAGCCTAGCTTTCGCTAGACAGATGTCACAATTTGACACGAATAGGTATGGTGAATCTAGTAAGTAGGTACCTTTATCCGACTAAGAATCTATATGCTACTTGTCCGTGTGAGTAACTAACGTAATAAGACGCTTATTATAAAAAGAAAAATTTCGACCAGAAAAGAGGTCGCTATTTACGCGGGACTTTCAAATTATTACCGATATTAAAGTGGCATAGACCCTGGTTAGACCGTGCTTACTTTGACAAGACAACTCCTCTCCGCGAAAGATACCCGCCATTTATTGAGTTCTAAAGTAAAAAAGCTTTATTTTCTTTTTTATAAAACGCCCCATTGGCATGAAAATCAACAATCCTGTGTCACGTAGCGCTCGGAAAAAGGATCCAAAAAATCGTGCTCACTTGGCTGGATAATTTTTAAATGTCAAAATATTTGACCGTGTGAAAATGTCTTTACAGTGACACCATACATTGCAGTGACGCATATATTCGGTACTCGGTACACAATATCAAATGTTGTTTTGCATAGAAATGTCAAATAAATCCCACGGATCGAAGAAAGCAATGTTGGTAACATTCCCATGATTAGTTCTCAAAATAAACTAGCCAATAATAAACGCGTCGCGAAAAATAGACGCGCTTGCGCACGTCACGTGACCGAAATGATTCAAGATCAACTGTCACTATTCAAAACCAGAATTTTTTTACTTTAGGTAAAACTTTTTGTATTTGAATGATTTTGGTCGCTGTGTGACTCGGTTGTGATGACTCTGCAATCCACTGAATCTCCCCCTTTTTTTGCGCTGAGATATGCTGCCAATAATAGATGATAGAACTCACAAAATATTCAGACTTACCAACTTAATTTCCAAAATTTTCCTCGGTACTTTTCCGTAAAAATCTTCAGTTCTGTAAAGACTTGTAAAGTGAATGCGCATTAACTCTAAATGCTATTGACCGCTGCGCTCCGGAAGGTGGGTCTTCGATCTAAAACGTGCGTAGGCTGTGTCAACGCAGACGCTCACGAGACTTTGTAACTGGAGGCCTATTTTAATTCTCCAATACGCAATTGCGTGTTTCGTTTCTGCCAAATGTAAGTACATAATATAACCGAATCAGAGTAGCGATTTGTACAAAAAAAAAAAACAAAATGAAACACGCAACTGCGGATTTTGGAGTAATAAAATAGGTTTCCTGTGCCTGTAGCCAGTGGCAGGTTTGTTTGATTTTTCAGGTTTTTATTCAACACACCTTTTTTCCGAAGTTTACCTTCTTTCAACGCGACTTGAGAAAGAGGTATTCGCTTTATGTTTTGTACAAAGATTCTAGTCACGGAACGTAGGCTGCGTTCCGTGTTTTGTGTGTGTTTGTTACTCGATCAATTCTTCCAATTGTTATCCGATTTGATGATTTTCGCTATTCTTAAAGAAAATTGACCCGGGGTGGTTCCATAAAAGTTTTATTTCCTAGGGCTTACCATATCTTCCGTAAAACTTAAAAACTGTGTACCTAACTATTTTTCAAAAACTGAAAAGCCAACAATCAGTCAGAGTTTTAGTTTTTGCTACAATAACAAATGAACGTATGTAGGTACCACCTAGTCTTGAATTTTTGAAATCAGTTTTGACAGGGCAGCAAAATGCTAGTCTGGTAGAGGATCTGATGTGGATGGCCTTTACTTCTTCTTTGCAACTGTTTGTTGTTTTCTCAGATTATCATGACTTATTCATAGAGTTATTCATAGAGTCAATGTAGAGACACGAGACCACTGGTCGACTAAACTTTATTGTAATGAATGAAAACTCTGATAAGAGCTGACGTAGATCGTCTTTTGTTATTGTTCTGATACAGCTGACGTATATGTTTCGTCAAATGGAATTCATTGATTGAAAATATAAATCCAGACGAGAAACAGACCAATAATCTTCTGTATCGATATCATTCATCATTCATCGAAATCATTCATCGATATAATAATGATTAAATTATCATTAACTTTTTACTTCTGTATTCTTATATTATTTAATTTAAGATAATAATGTTTTATGTTTAATGTGTTATGTAAATGTGTGTGTTGTGGCAAATAAATAATATGTCTTTGTCTTTGTCTATGTCTACTTCTATAACGATTGATATTTGATAACAAAATTCTGAGTTTTATAGATTGTCATTTCCCTAAATTCTGTTTGGTTATTTCTGTTGGCCGATTTTCCCGGTCGTAGTTACCTGCCCATTTTCTAAAAAGAAGCCTATTAGAGCAATGAGTTTGACCATCTCAAACGCCTACAGTTTTTCAGTCTGGCCTTGGACTTTTGTATGAATATGTACCGCTAGTGAATCCTGTATACGTTATTTATTACTGTTTGTACTGTATCGTGACGTCACGGGATCGCCGGCCGCGGCACAGATGCTGACGTAGTCAGTAGGCAGGGTTCATCGCCACCCTTGTACCAGGTGCGTTCACATTAAGCTTCGGTAGTTTCCCGTTTTCCGCATTGTATCGTCGTTTTTCTAACTAATCGGAAGTTTAGTTTGTAGTTTCTCCTGTTTTAGTTTAATTTATTTTGTTGTATTCGGAGAATGAGCAGTTTTACACACTTTTTAAATAAATTTATATAATAATAATAACATTAATAACGCATAACAATTTACGTGCCCTCGCGTAGAAGCTAAAAGATTGCTTGCTTGCGGAGGAGATATGGAAAAACAGTTCTGTCTTGTTAACAATTAGTTACAGATCTAAACTAAGAGTAACTATAACATTACTAACAATAATTAACAAGAAATTATACAAGACATGAATTGATAGGTAAGGAAAAAAAAAGAAAACATACAAAAAAAATATCTATGCTTTCACCTGTCCGTTGGTACCTAGTAATGTTCAGGTTTTATTTTTTAAAGTAGCATTATCTATTCGTGATTATGGATTTTCATTAGTTGCAAATTAAAATAATGAATGATATGACATTGACAGGTAGATACGTTTTATAATACCGATTAGGTAGGTAGGTACTTACTTACCGACACATTTAAACTCTCTGGACCCTTGCAATCCATGCCCCTTTTTAGTAGAGCTTAATTATCAGTGTGAACAAAGACGGCATTACCAGTCACCCCATGATAAGACCACCTGGCATAAATTTGGGATGAAAGGGTAAATTAACCACGTGACGTGACGATGTTATGTGTTTTGAGAATACAATGAGTGACAAAATGGGTTGCTTTTATTTATATTCGGAGGCTGGATAGTATTTTTAGCTTTTTTCCTTCGAAGCCTCAACGAAAAAACTTGAATGAAGTCCAAAATAACCACCATTATCGCTCGACGCAAACATCGAATCATAGCATTAAAGTGTGAACAACAGATTTGAATAATGGAATACGGTAGCGCCGTGTCCGCTAGAGAGAGACGGCACTACGTCTGTGAGCTCCGCGCAGCTGTGCTAAGGACGGTCGGTGACCCCGCAGTGTCCGCCGCTGAACTCCCAAACGCGCGTATATTTTTATTGTTCCTCCTCGGGCCTGTGATGTGATGCTTTGGCGATTAATTCGATCGACGTGGTTTTTTTTTCTGTGCTGCATGGCGAAGGTACGTGCTTTCTGCTTTTTGATCGATAGTCATTTGTTTTTAAATGTAATTTACATATTTATTAGCAATAACAAGCCCTACCTGTGTTCTCATTTTAAATGAATATTTGTAATTCTTATGAGAATAAAGTTTCTTAAACCATAAACAATTTTAATGTCATTTCATTGATGCTCGTCTTTTGTTGGCGTTGCTCATTTGATGATTTATTGTAGAGACTTATATTACCTACCACACCAATGCGTGCTTTATTTAGGATTTTATTATTCCCTAAAGTATTTTATCAATGGCAACATTGGTTTATTATAGTATGTTTGGTTTGAAAGTATGGAAAAGCACCCCCCCCCCCCCCCCCCATTTGGTGGAAGCAGGTACATATATGTGTGCTGAGAAGGTATGACAATAGAGTTTGGAGATTTTGGTTTTTGGTATTCTTGACCATTATTTACTAAGAAAACACGTCTAAATTTTAGTTGTGACCTTTGAATCTTTAGAGAGAAGATGTAGAATAGATTCCGAGAATTTCATCCGTAGCGATAGATCAGATTACCTACAGCATTCTCAATAATCTCCTGGCCACCTATACAGATATTCCAAGAAGATAGAGTCAATGTGCTTATAAACTATAGGTATACATTATACAGGTATATGATTCTTCACATATAGGTACATTAGCTTAGTTCATTAGCAGATCCGATGTTAATAGTTATTTGAGTAATTGCGGCCACTTTTCTTGATCGGGATATTTATGTTTGACATGACAATTATAATGTTTTATTTAAAAACTTGGATTCAATTTTTCTAACCTATATAATTTTACCACTCATCTGAAGGTAGAGTACATTCTTAACAAGTATATAATTCATGAAAGGGCAGAAGCCTTTATTCACAAAGAAAATTACAATAAAATAATAGAAATAAATTATAATTCATTGAAAACTATAAAAAATCCGACTCGTTATGGTTGTAACTTTTATTTATTTGTACCATTACTTGGAATTTTGTGACACAGAATAAATACTTTTTGAGTTCCTAATTTTTTTACGCAGTCCTCGCTTTTGCACTCTTCCCCAAATGAGAAGGCGAAGGCCTACAAAATATAGCTAAGAACCATTTATGAGACCAGACGAGTATTTTGATACCTACCTCATTTAAATTTAAAATTTAAAAATTTAATTTTTTTTTTTTTTTATTTAATTTTAAATTTTAAATTTTCATTTCAACCCTTAGCCTACTTGATACTTGACAGAGTGTCCGCCACCCATATAGAAACACTCAAAAACAAAACCAAATTTAAATATACCTTTAACTATGTAGCAACAGACAGAGCGTTAGAATTAAGTCCTTAACACAATGCAGGTTATAATCCGTTTTATTTTTATCTATTCGTTCTGTTTTTATGTTGCTTACATAGAAATATTATTTATTTTCGATTTTTAAAACTCGTACGATTAACAGATTTGGATACCTGCATGTTTTATGCAGGGGGTTACTTAATTCTGACGCGGTCTGTACCTACTCAGGTATCCAGTATCTGCCTGGATATCTATAGCAACCGTAATCTCTTCGTCTTCCTATATCGGGAACCAAACCACACCAAACACCAATATCGGGAACCAAACCACAACTTGAAGCATTGTTCAACCGTCTAAGGCGCTGACATTGAAAATGACGTCACACTGACGTAGTGGATTCCTTACCGAACAGTACTCGGGTCATCAACCCCGGTGGGTACTTACTCATACTGCATGGCTATGGAATCATCGGTACAAATTTAAATAAGTACTTTCCTACTCTGGTATGGGTACTTAATATTTATTGTTATGCACGATATTTTTATGACTGTTTTTATACAGCAATTATTAACCAGTAAAAATTTAAAATTGCATCCATGTTTTGTAGTATGTTTTGCAAGCATTTGCTTTTTTGGAAAAACCGCTAACCAGAAAAATCTTCCTTCGATTTTACATATTATCAGATTAACACGTTAAGCTGTTGGTCCTGCGCTTGACCTCTCCCCGGTTGTGTCGGTCTACCGTCCCATCGGATTATGAGAGTGAGGGAATAGAGAGTGTACTTGTGTTTGCGCACACACTTGTGCACTATAGATATATCCTGCGCATCTGGCGCATCTCCGATGAGACTGGCCGCCGTAGTCAAAATTCGGCTAGGAGGACATCTTACATCGGAGTGTTCAAATTCGTGTTCATTCTTGTCAATGGTCAGGTCTTCACAACTGTGAAGAACAGCGCTTCCTCGGAGCAAAGTACCAACATACCTCAACATCCTGTATTGGTCCACTACTGGACGCAGGCCTCCCCCTTGATAAGCGGCTTTTATCACATGAGGGGTAATGCCCATAATCCCCACGCTGGGCATGCGGGTTGAGGATCGCAGTTCTGTGGTAGAATTGTTCTGCATTGAGCGCTGCTGCCCGCCCCCGGTGGATACCCCTTAGTCGCCTCTTACGACACCCGCGGGAAGAGTTGGGATGGTGCTAATTCTAAGCCGTCACCACACAGCTACCAACATAACCGACAAAAAAAACTAGCGTCAATCGTATCATAACTTCCTTAGAAAGTAATCAGTTAGTACATTAGCATGTAAACAATTTACGGTGTGATTGGACCGCTATCGGGGCATGTGTGAGACCGAGTCATTGTCACGTACTCGCCGGCTAGTGTTTACCGGGGTTATCGATAACAGGGGAAGGGCTGTGGTGTAGATGCAGCTAGCTTTAGAGCTAGTGAAGCGATTTTAACACATTATGATAACAGCTAAAATTAACATAATAAAAATATTGTTTTAATCTACATTTTTTTATTGGACATTCAGAGCTCGTCTCGGTTTCTGGTTTTACCAAGACCGGCCCACCAATTACAGTAGCAAATGGCAATGGGGATCATTTTGGGAGTCTTAGTGCTGTCCAAATCTTTTGAAACTTGAACGGATGAATATTTAAGCCAAAAAGTTTCCCCTATTCAAGTTTTATAAGATTTAGATACCATTAAGGCTGCCAAAATGATCCCCATTGTTGCGTTCCCCATTGCCATTTGCTACTGTAATTGGTGGGCAGGTCAGACTGAAAACCAGCGCTGTTTTGTACCCCGGTTCAAAACAGCATAAAGCTAAGACTTATCCGTTTTGGCTCACCTCGGCAGCACTGGCACACCTAGGTACCTACTTGTCAAGAGTAGGTTAGTATGCATATTGTACATAAGTAGGTATATAACTTTTAAAATCTAAGCAATTATTTTGTACCTACTCTTAAGTTTTAATTTTAATTTTGTTTTTATATACCTACCTACTTGTCTATGTTTGATTGTATTTTGTGCTGTCCATTTGTGAACCAAATAAACCATCTATCTATCTTTCTACATTAAACAAAATGTAAAACAATATGACACTAAATTAACTGTAATTATTATGCAATTAACAACTTAATACATCTACATTGTAGTGTAAAAATATGTGTAGCTTAGTATAATTAATATTATTATTCGTACTAAATGGACTTGCATTAAACAGAAACATTTAGTTTGTAAAGGACACTGGCGAAACAACACAACCAATACTAAAGCAAAATACAAGATGGAGAATTCATCAAATCAAATCCAAAACTCTTTATTTCCATAAATACAATAAATATACACTTAGATAAAGGATATAATTGATGATGTATGTTGATGACCTTTTTTTTATTCGGCGAGGAAATTCATTTACGAATAAACTGGTCTGGGAACCAGAATTATGTGGGACTCGACGGTCAGAGAAGGACGTAATACCCACTAAAAACCTCTCCGATGTTCCTCTCTCGCTATTTTTTTATGTTCTCCTAGCCGAATCTTCGGCCACGGCGCGGTTAGTCTCAACGGAGACTAGCCAAATGTGTAGGACATATTATAGTGCCCAAGTGTGTACGCAAACACAGGTGTACTCTCTATTACCTCACTCTCGTAATCCAATGGGACAGCCGACCGACACGACTGGGGAGAAGTCAGGCGCAAGACCAAAGGCTTAACGCGCTTTCTGGGGCACGGGGGTCTAACACCACCAACATTTTGACTACGGGCGGTTGCTGTGAATTTTTTTTGCTACTGTAATATAAAACTATATTTATTCCAATTTCATACTAAAACATTCATAAACGGAATAAAAATCGACGCAAGGAGGCTCCATAAGTCGTAACCTCGTAGAAGTAAAATAACAAAAATGCGCGATGACAAGCGACACGATCATGTCGTGCGTTTTCTTTTACTTCTTTACGAAATTCAAGGAAGCTGGCTACGAATTGCCGTTTTCTGCCCTAAATCTTGACTAATCTGCGTTAAATCAAGAAATAATCTTAGTTGATTGATGATGATTGATTTAACGCACTTGCTATTTACTAGTTTCTGCCCGCGGCCTCGCACGCGTTGTTTCCATGGAAAGATTTAAAGGTGATTTCTATCCCGTGGGAACTGATTTATGGGATAAAAAGTAGCTTAGCTTTGATTCCAGGATTAGAATTACCTGCATGCAAAAATTCAGCCCGATCGGTACTGTTGTTTTGGCATCCATCCATCCCCACATCTACACATCCAAATTTTCGCATTTATAACATTAGTGTGATGTGATTTATTAACTCTTCTATTTTCTTATCAAAAATAACTTTTATTAAATAAATTAAAAATTGTAGTTTCCAGTTGAGTATCGCATATCTTCGAGTGGTCGGAAACGCTAAGAACACTGTGGGTTCAAGTTCGTAGCGACAATGAACTTGGCCGGCCATGACTCATGCATCAGCCATCGCTGTTACGAAACCATAAACGCATAAACAGAGCATCTGTGCGAATGTAGCCGTCCTTAAGGGCTGTCTACCTTTTAATTCATTCTAGAATCATCGTCCTTTACCTCCATTGTTCCTTTCTTTGGTGTCTGGTTGAAAATTGTATGTTGTGTTATGTTATGAGTATAAATTCGGAGTCTTCAAATCCAGAATAAGTTCCTTCTGGAAAAGCGTGCTCCATCTTAAGTCACATCATGACGACCTCTGTGGCGCAGCGGTCGAAGGTCCGCCTGCGACGCAGGAGGTTGCGGGTTCGATTCCCGCCTCGGGACAAATGGTTGTACGATCTGCAGACATTTATCCAGAGCGTACTGGATGTTTTCTATGTAAAATAAAAATATGTATCGATGTAGTTTATTGTATTAAGTATATCAGTTATCTAGTACCCATAACACAAGCTCTGCTTAGCTTGGGGATAGATAATGCTGTGTGAATTATCCAGCATTATTTATTTATTTAATTCATTCTAGAATCATCGTCCTTTACCTCGATTGTCCCTTTCTTCAGTTTGTGGTTTGAGAAAACTTTGTGTTGTATTATGAGTCTCGGAGTCTTCAAATCCAGAGTAAGAGTCCTTTGGGGAAAGCGTGCTCCATCTAAAGGCGTTACCTCGACCCAAACTAGCGTGCGACCTATTCAATTCAATTCAATTAATCTTATTATAAGGTTAAACCAAGCAATTTTCAAAAATCCATTGGCCAGTTTGTGATACCTATCATAAGCTTTATTTTAATGCCTCTGTAATTAATAGTTTATATTGTAAAGTACGCATCTCTGCCTACACTATACAAAATAAAACTTATTCAGAGGCATTAAAAATCTTATGATGGGTATCACAAACTGACCAATAGAATTTTGAAAACGCAATTGTTTAACTTAATAATAATATAACATAGATGGCGGCGCTAGTGTGAGTCGGTGTAGCGCCTTAAGCCAAATATTCACTTTCTTATGTTAGATGATGGCCAAACGCTTGACCATTAACAATCAAAAAAAAAACTCTATTATTGACTGTGCTTCCGAATCCGCTGCTGTAATGTGACTACTATTTCCGGCAAGAGTCTTAAAAATCTTACCCTCTTATATAAAAGCGAAATATTTGGCTTAACTGCTCTTCTTTCTTAAAATACCACAATGATTGGGCTTATCGGCTCTATGTATTTATAGGTATTCGAAAATAGACGACAACCAATAAAAGTTTAATCTAACATGCGTCTTGTTTACGAAAAACATAATAATAAAAATAATTTAGACAAGCCCTCTATATCATATCATATCATATCATATCACATCACTGGGGATTTCTTAATACAATAATCCGTTGTGCTTAAGACTGTTTTTTTATAAGTACAACGGATTATGCATTATTATGGATTATTTTACATTATATAACGGATATTTTATACCCTAATTGACCGGCGTTACGTGGCGTAATGTTACGTGTTACACAGCAAGTGTCCGTGCAGTCAGTTCCTACAGGGATCTTTCCCCGTACTGCCGCTGACGGCACGAACACTCACTGGACGCTCACAACGAGCCACAAGACGGATTTAGCACACGACTTAAGGCGCTACCCCGACCCAAAACAGCGCCACCACTTTTCAAGGAAGGAATTTTCAAAAATCGATTGGTCAGTTTGTGAACCTTATTATAAGCTTTTTTAATGACTCTCTAAAAGTTTTGTTATCTCTTCCTACACTTTACAAACTAACACATTTAAAGAGGCATTAAACAAAAGCTTATGATAAGGGTCACAAACCGGCCAATCGAATTTTGAAAATTCCTTACACAAAATAGGTAAAATAGCCCCTTAAGATTTTTTTTTATAATTTGTATTCCTTGTGTTATCTCTAGTTGGTTGCCCTAAATAAATAAACTCTGATGATTCCGGCTATCCCGCCTCTGCTAACCCTATAATATCGCAAACCAGGCACGAGCGATCATTGTCCGTTTGCCCTTGAGCAGCCGTAGGTTGACAGTTATAATGTGGCATTACTGGCATTATTGCACTAAATGATATTCGACTAGCTGCGCCCCGCGGCTTCACGTAGAAATCATACAAATTTCAGAAATGTATTATATATAGGATCACTTCGTTGTCCGTCTGTCTGTTTGTCTGTGTGTCCGTCTGTCAACCTCCTCTTCTCAGGAACGCGTGGACGTATCAAGTTGAAATTAACGTCAAATACTCAAACTCGTAACCTCTTGGAGCCGCAGTATAAATAAAACTTCTAAGTCAACGCACTCAAAAGTTACAGCCGTTTATGTCCGAATTCTTCAAAATTTCAAAGGGTGTCACATGCACAGAAAAGCAGCAGCAAGGTCTTATAGCACAAGTAAAGGGAAAAATCAGAAAAGCATGACTTTGTAATTTATTCACTAAAAAAATTACTTTTAACGTTCGCCATGGACCAAAACCTATAGGGTACTTCCCGTAGACCTAGAATTATGAAATTTGGCAAGAAGCAAGGCCTTATACCACAAGTAAAGGAAAAAAAACCGAAATCAGTAAATTTGTTGTTTATTCACAAAAAACATACTTTTGATTCTCGCCAAGGACCAAAACCTATAGGGTACTTCCCGTTCACGTAGAATCATAAAATTTGGCAATAAACAAATTCTTATAGCACATTTAAAGGAAAATATCCTAAAACCGTAACTTTGTAGTTTATTCAACAAAAAACATATCTTTGATTCTTGCTATAGACCAAAACCTATACCTATAGGGTACTTCCCGTTGACCTAGAATCATAAAATTTAAAACAAGGTCTTATAATTATCAAAATTAAAGGTAATATCCAGAAAACGTAAATGTAGTAGTTTCATTTAAAAAAAATTATTTGATTCTCGCCATGGACCAAAACCTACAGGGTACTTCAGGGTACTTCCTGTTGACCTAGAATCATGATAATTTGGTAAGACACAAGGTCTTAAGGAACCCTTAGTGCGTAAGTCCAACTCGCACTTGACGTTTTATTTTTATTTGTATTTCATCATTCTACCCATTTCATGACAGAAGAGCGCCCGTAACCTGCAACCTAGATTTGTCGTAACCAATATCATCTCACAATAATACGTGTTTATGTCATTATCCTAGTTATGTAACGTAAGTCCGAAGATTCAAGGGCGAGGTATTTCTGTGCGTGTGACCTTGTGCATAGTTCGCAGGTCGATGATGCGATGTTCTGGCTAACGGCTGTCTGGGGTATTCTATGTCTACTTTCTGTCTGTCTCCTTTGGACAAGAACTTATTTGAGTTCTTGCTCAAGTGTTTAATATTTTTTAACGTAATTTCGGGGTTCTAACTTATCAATTACAGAAGTTGCAATTAATTCTTATTTTCGGGATACTTATTTCGAGAACGAGATGCAAGTATAATTGATGATTTAACGAACTTACCAAGTGAAGTTCAATCATAATTATACAAAGCATCTCGTTCGAAGACCACCCTCAGATCCCAGAGTTGGCATTCGGAAAAGTGGTAATTTCCCGTTACGTAATTTTTTTTGCATACTGCTATTTTAATTGTGCCGTATGCCAGAGTTAGGTCACCGTGTGGTGCCGGCATAGAATTTGCACCACCCCAACTCATCTCGCGGGTGTCTTAAGAGGCGACTTAGGGATATACACCGGGGGGCGGGCAGCAGCGCCTTCTGCAACAATTCTACCACCTAACTGCAATCCCCAACCCGCATGCCCTGCGTGGGGGTTACGGGCATAACCCCGCATGAGATAAAAGGCAATAAGGCGCTTATCAGGGGGAGGCCTGCGTCCAGCAGTGGACCAATACAGGCTGTTGAGGTTGAGGTTGAGGTATGCTGGGGGAGTTCTGAGCAAAATCATTACTCATGAAATGGTATGGACTCCAAATGGCGCAGGCCGCGTGAAAGGCCTAGGCGTAGATGGAAGGACGAGCTAGATGCATACGAAAGAGTGGCCAAATGGAGTGGAAGTGTAATTATAATATTATTAATAGAGAAAAGTGTAGGCGCGGTCCCAGGGGGGGGGGGGGTCACGGGGGTCATGACCCCCCCAAAATCTTAGTTTAGGTTCGTAAAAAATTGCAATCCAATTATTTTTCCTGTTTACTGCTGTCACTTTGATTAAGATTACCAAAACAATCGCGGCTCGCTCCGCTCGCCTATCGGTAAACTGGTAAAGCACTTTTTCATCAATCAGTTTTTATGACACTTACGAACGAAGGAATAGGTTTGCCTATGATCCATATAATATGATCCCAAACATAGGTAACATATCCTCTGGCGTTTTATAAATCGACAAGGGATGAGATTGCATGTAGATTGATGATATTAAACCAACCTCTTTCTTCAGTTTTTGCATTTTGGGTTTAGAACACGGTCATGCTTTTGTTTTTGGGGTTGCTAGTTAGTGAACTAGGACGTTTTCCAAATCAGATTGGCTGAAACCAGTGGGTTTCAGACAATCAGATTTCTGAATCTGACGAAATATAGAAGGGCCCGAGCAAAAACTTCTTTTCGCCGATCGACGCCTTGCAAGGCTCAGACCGACCGTGAAGGCCCTTGATCGGCGAAAAATTGTTCTTCAAGCCTTTACACTCAGGGTAATTTCTAAGAAATCAAATATTAACCCAAAGAAATTCGCTAACGGCGCTAAAGTCCGTAGGAAGTCCCAGAGATTTTCGACTCCTACGTCACTTGACCTCGTGGTGTACATGGAATTAAAAATATTCTGTGGTGGTGTAGTTGGTTAGCATATTCCAGTACCGAGGGAAGGATGCGTGGAATTTATTTGGATATATCTGATTTCTTATTTGTTCTCAAATTTACAAATTATGACGTCATGCCAATGTCAGTGCCAGTGTCAAAGTATTGGGTTTGTTGTGTGTGAACAGTGTTGGTCTCAAGACCGTTGAATAAACACTCATGCGAAAGCAATAATATTTGTGTATTTCATCCGGTGTACCCTGTCTGTTGTCAAAGTTAAACAGTATTTTGTTCACATTGTTTATTGGTTATGTTAAGTTATGTTTATAAATAAGTTCTTATGGTATTTTTATTTGCGTAAGTACTTATAGTGCCAAACAGCTGGGAATTTAACTTCACCACGCAATAGGTTGTATCATATTTCATGATACTTATGCCACATTTTTTGCCACAAAAAAGTCGTTGGACAAAGTCACTCTCCTCTGAGAACAACATTGGCCCAAATTTCAAGTAAAAAAAAATACTTGTAGATGAATGAATGAATGAACACTTTATTGTACTAGTAAATAACATGAATAAAAATCTTATATCTAAATGAAAAATAAACATAGTAGGCGGCCTTATCGCTGAGAGCGATTTCTCCCAGGCAACCTTGTTGAGATGTTTTTCTTTCTAAATGCGCATGTCACCTTGTTTGGTATATGTCTAAGCTAATCAAAGAAATAACAATCCATTACGTCAATTCCAAAAAAAAATTATATTAGTAAAAACTTTGCAGAAAATGGGTTGTGACCCGCGTTTACGGTAAGGTAGGTAAGGGTAAGTGACAAATTTAGAAAATGCAGAATTAGGTAGGTATAACTTAAAAAATCCAAAACTAGGACTCATTAAGCAATTCAACCGAGCGAGTAGATACATGGATGTTCATTGATATTTTTCACGAAATTTTGTACCAAGGTTCCAAACCATGCTAGGAATAATCCAACTTCAATCGCGTCTCAAATTCCCAAAATCGAAAGGCGACAGTTCCCGAAGAAAGCCGAAGGCTCCCGAAGGAATGACAAGCATTTTCCTCGGAACGCGGAAATCGTCGGCACATGTTGAAAATACGAGTGGCCATTGACCCCGGCCTGAACCCAGCTGTTAGTGGATCTAGTCGCATCTTGACGCGTTTATTTACAGAAATCCACTAGCAGTTACTAAACAAAAAGAACACAGGTGATGAAAATGATAAAATCAAACCTTAAAAGGTCATCTTCAAAGAAAATATTTGTTACTCTTGAATCGTGTACAAACTTGCGAGGGGTTGTAGTGCCTTTCAAAAAGCACTTTATTGGGCTTCATAATAAAAATTTGCAGAGGGAAAAAGATTGAAACATCAAACATTATTAAAGTCAATTGCATAGGAAAAGAAAGTTCGGTCAAAAGACAAATTCAAAATACACTCAGCTTTTACATTCTCCACCAACATGAAAAATGCATGCAAGGAGAATTTCTGATGAGGAAGTTCAACATCATATGAATTATAAATGCCGACAATTTCATTTTGTTGCACTTAAAATATTTTTAATATTTTTGTCTGACCAATGCATGTAAAAACATTCTATCAACATTGTCATATATCTTTCAAACAATAAATTACATTTTAACATCTTGAAAGCAACATTAACGGCTTTGAGTGATTACTTTCCGCGTTAAAAATAATACCTCACTAAAGTCTTTATAACGGATGCGTCTTAAAACGATTCCGACTAAACTCTTTAGCCACTTCATTTACTTCGAAATTTAAATTCATTTTTGAAACGTCGTCGTTCTTTTGTAGATTCCAGCGCGTTCGCGCCTAATTCGTTTTGAATATGGAATGATTCACAAAGTATCTTGATTGTATTTATCTCCATTCATTCAATTTGATTGAATTGAGCCATATTCAGTTGCGTATGAACCTGAATTTTATTATTTGAGATTTAATGACCCATTTAAGCTGAAAATATAAGCCAAAAGGATATCAATTGAAACAATTGTACCTAGGTTGGAACTAATGGATTTATTTCATGTTCCTAGAGCCAGCTATTTTCAATCGATCAAACAATCTGTCGTTTGATGCCTACTTTTGAATATGAATAATTCTGTGATAAGGATATATTGTCGATATTCGGAATGAGTACCGGGATACGGAAGCGCTAGAGTTCATCGAACTGTGCACCAAGTCAATGTCAGTGCGGCTCGGGTCCAAGATTCGGCGAGAACAGGGTGCGTGTTTCGGGGTAGCAGGGTGCAACCCGGGCAACGACCGGCCGGGGTCGACGGCCGGCGCCACGCGGCCGCGCGACCGACCCATCCGATTGATCGGAGCGAGACGGGGATACATCTCACCCTTACTACTCGAACAACCACCCCGACGCGAGGTACCAGAACTTAACACTATTTTGTAGCGGATAAGGTTTGATTTCGCTCGTCGGGGGTTGGGTATCAGGCTTTCTGGTCGTGGCTGCAAGGAGGCCTGACTCACACAGCGGCTTTAAGGGAAGTAGTTTTGCTCAAAATATTGATTTTTCCGCGGGCGTTGGCGCGCGCGTGTGTGCGCCGCGCGCGTGTGTGCGTGCGCGTCTATTTTGGGTTGAGCACGTGCTCGTAGTTGTTGCATGTTGACAAACGTTTTTATTTTATGTCGGGTTTACGGCTCGATCGGTTGATTGCATTACATCATTGTTTGATGTTTATGTGTTGTGATTTTATACGGTCTGGCCTGTCTATAAATCAAATAATATATTGAAATTGGTTCATAATGTCCAAAGGCTCGAGGAGATAATATTTTTTGGGAACCTGGATTTAAAACCTAAAATTAGATATTATGTCAGATATCAGTATACTAAGTAGTATGTGGAGCGTTCGGCGAAGGTCCGCCTGGAGGTTGCGTATTCGATTCTTGCCTTGGGACAAATGTTTATCTGCAAATATTTGTTCCGAAAGTTTTAAGTATTTTCTATGCATAATAAAACAATATCTAACTTATCTATCTATGAATGTATTAGATTAAGTATATCAGTTATCCAGTACCCAAATCATAAGCTCTGCTTAGCTTGGGGCTAGATGCTGCTGTGTGGATTATACAGCATATACTTAGCTAAGAATTAATATAAATATATTGACTAGATAGTTAGGTATGTACCTACTTGATTCTTCATTAGGTTGAGCTAAGGAACAATAATTGTTGGACAATTCTCACAGCATCATCTAGCCCCAAACTAAGCAGAGCTTGTGTTATGGGTACTAGATAACTGATATACTTAATATAATACACTACATAGATTTATATTTTTTTATAATACATAGAAAACATCCAAAACGCCCTGGAAAAATGTCTGCAGATCGTACAAACATTTGTCCCGAGGCGGGAATCGAGCCCGCAACCTCCTGCGTCACAGGCAGACCTTCGCCCGCTGCGCCACAGAGGTCGTCAGGAAGATCGATTAAATCTTCTGTTCGTTGGAAGATCAGGACTCAGACGTTTTAACTGTAAACGTTCTGTAGAAATTTTAAGACGTTGTTTTTCATTTCAAAGAATTATTATCTATCACTAAGCACTCGGAATATAACCTAACAAGAAAACTGATTACAGTGAACTTAGTTTCATGTCTTTATACCACCGCTTTTAACTTGCCTTATACCTACGCACGTAGGTAACTCAATCACTTATTTAAGGTACTTTTTATTACAAAAACACTTGCTTATTTTAGAAACATTGTGACTACACACTGGCCAAACTCGATGTGGAATGTTTGTAGACCAACCACGACACAAAAAACTAAAACTCAATTGCTTTCCGTCGAGTTTCAGATATAAGTAAGTAATATTTATTGAAGGATCTCAAATCGACAAGTAATGTTAACTGCGTATAAAAAACGTGACAACAGAAGTTTAGGTTAAGTATGGGCAGTTTGTTTACTAACACTCCACATCGAGTTTCGCTAGTGTATAGGTGTGGTTGATAGAGCTGTTGTATATCTGTTTAATTCAAGGTTTGCTGCTTGCTCCCTATACTTGATTTTGTATAATTATAGAGTCTTACAATGTCACGCCAATTAAAAATTACCTACTTTAGTCATGAATATCGCATGCTGATTTGACATCCGCTTACCTTGTAAGCCAGAGCAATCACAGTAATATTATTTGCGTTGTTTGGTTCCTCTTAACGCCAAAACTAATGAACGGATCGGCTTGAATGATATTTTGCAAAATGGTAGTTCTAGGGCTGGAATAAAACAGGCTACTTTTTATCCCATAAATCAGTATCCATGGGAAAAAAATAACCTTTAAACGTTTCCATAGAAACAACGTGTGCGAAACCGCGAGGGGACTTGTTAAACATAAAACAAAGGATGTCTTATCATTGCAAACATAAGAATCGCCAAGACTCTCCCAAATTTTTGAACCCAAGTTCATTGAACAAAAGATGCGATGCAGTGCAGCATATAAATACACAGTTATACTACATGAGTAATATATATAATATGTATGTGCATTATACCGATGCACCAACACTGGCCGGTTCCTCACACACGCAAGCATGCCTTACCCTTGATTTTGCCAGCTCAAGGTCTCTACCCTCCAAGGGCACTCACTCGCACCCCTGCAATCCTGTATATCCCCTTCCCCCTCTTAAATGCGGACGTTGCCGAAAATTACCGAACAGGACCTCAGGTCGACGAACTCAACGTATTGGTAAATAAACATTGCTCTTAAATAACGCATAGGTATCCAATAAAGTGAATTTAATCGTTTGATAAATTATACCCAAAAGTTGCTCTACTATATTGATGGATAATAGGTTAATTTCGTGTATTTTTCATATCCTCACATTTGGCTTTATCTTTGTATAAAATTTTTATGATTTTATGCAAACTTTATAACAATAAGTGACGATTTTGTAAAAATTTAAAAAGAATAGGATCTAAAACAAATAACTTTGCGAATTATGTCCTATATTAATCAACCCTAAAGCAACAAAAGACCAAATAAAAGCTTGTTTTAAATCTGGTTTAGTACTAGCAGGGACCCAAACATTGTCTAAATTGGAAACTCTTGATTACGTACGGTACTCATTACTAAACTCTAAACTAAAACAAGAACTCTGAAATGTATCATAAATAATTAACTCGTGTTTGTTTGTCATGAAAATACGTTCTCCTAACTATATTATCACATAAAACATAGGATCATAAAAAATATCTATCTATGTAGTGTATTGTAAGTAAGTATATCAGTTATCTAGTACCCATAACACAAAGCTCTGCTTAGCTTGGGACTAGATAATGCTGTGTGAATTGTCCAGCATTATTCATTTATCTTGTAAGCTTTTGGAAAATGAGATGAAAACGAAAAGGCCCGACTAACTAACTAAGAAAAGGTAAACAAACCATAATTATCAAAGAAGTTTTCTAGCCTTTGTAAAACTAGACGTTAAAGCGAATTAAAACATTCCGATCATCTTGAGCTTTTCTATGATAGATAATTGTTATTAACTGACTTCAAAAAATTACAAAAGGAGGAGCTCTTTATTGGGCTGTATTTTTTTATATGATTGTCGTTTCTCCGTCAATTATGGACTGATTATGAAAAATATTTTGCTATTGTATAGAAATGATCCCGAATTGGTCCTATAAAATTTTTGTTCCCGAGGGGGTTAGTGTTTATCCCGAAAAACTTAAAAAACAGCTTAAATTAAGGGATTCGAAGTCAATTTTTAGTTTTTTGAATAAATAATCTTTAGAATATAAAAAAATGTACCCATTAATATTGATGAGTTCATGGTTTTGAGAAACAAAAAGCTATAGTTCATCTTCGCAGCACCGCCTACCTTCGGGGAAAAAAGCGGCCAAACGTGATCTCATTATTACAATAAAACATATCAGCCATCGACTTACCTTTGCTATGCACATACAAGTCTTCTTACTTTGTACATTAGAATCTTATCTACAGTAAAGTAAGTTGCAGTCACAGCCAAAATGCGCAACCATCACGTAATAGCCAATGAGAAAACAAACTAATAACTTGCAAAAACAAACAGCATTCCCACTTTGATTACGAGATGGGGTGTTCCCGACCTGCCTCTAACTACCCATAACCTAGGCCAACTCTGCATCGATGCACCCAGACACTGCTATCTAGATATCTAGATTGAATATAGAATGCCACCCTCACGCACACAGACGGCAGACTGCGCTTGTGTGCTCGAATCTGATTTGGTATTGCTTCGGTGTTATAAACTGTAGGTGCGGTTCGATGTTTAGGGTTTTGATTGTGGAAGAAAAACTTTTAGTAGCGTTAGTCAGTCGTTGAAAATTGTCAATTTAACATAAAACAATAAAAAAATATTGCTGGACAATCCACACAGCACCATCAAGCCCCAAAGTAAGCTACTCAAAGCTTGTGATTACTAGATAACTGATATATTTAATACATTATATATATCGATAGATATACAAGAACAGGACAATACCAGGGCAAGATGAATATTTTGCTGTAGACTCACGCATATTATCACAGATGACAAAGAAATGACTGATTCACTAACTCGCACCATGATTCTTGTCCCAACTGGTGTGAGTTGACGAATCGTAATAAAAAAAAAAATTTTGTATCTGCATCTCGGACCATCTTATATTTCCATAAATATCATCATCTGAAGCCGCAGGGAGTCTTCGTACTAAGATTTTTCCCAATTTTTATTCTAAAATTGGAAAAGATATCGAATTGAATTTAAAGTCATATTACAATATTTCCAATCAACTCATAAGTTCTAGGTAGGTTGGATATAGAAATAATAAGAAAATTGCAAGCAGTTAAATTTCCTAGAAAATTTTCCTTTGAAATCATGACTGCCTACTAGATACTTGTAATTTAATTCACTATTGAAATGTTACTTGACAGTCTACTAGGAACTAATCGGTAATTAAGAAATACTTGGAAACACATATGAAATGTTATTCTACAAAGAACCCTATGAAATGAGATTAGACTGGATTTAGATTTATATCAGAACTAAATTCAACGATTTTCAAAAACAATATTCATCACACATTCAGAATGTAGAGCTATTTATCTTTATAATAGATGTACGGAGTGGAGGCAATATAGGGTTAATTTCTCGTAAGAAGTAAACCTTAAGTAGGTATATTACGTTCGTTCCACAATTACAACAAACACAACCTAGACTTACTACTATGTATGATGTAAATCTATTTAATAAATGATTCTACAGAATAAAGATCGGCAAATCTCTTTCGATAGTACTCAACGCAGAGCTTTTCTTTTTATGGAGTTAATTTGCTTTTACTTGGAAGTTTGCTGTTAAGCCCCTCTTCTTTTCTCCTTGTATTCATCTGATACTAATTGGCAGACAGTTTTTTTTATCTACCTCTTGACTGCAGACTTTCGACTTTATTTCAATGTTGTTGTTAATCTTTACCTATTCAAATGGCAAGTAGAGGTATTGGAGGCCAATAGTAATTATCCAACACGAAATTTTGTGTTTGAAATTTGACCAATTGGTGTACTATAATAGACAGAATAAGAGTAAAAATTTACACAAGAAAAACAAAACGAAATTGATTGCAAATTTAGGAAAATTAAAATAGGCGTAATAAAACAAGTTTGATATTGCTGTTTAAATTAATAATTATGTACACACTAATATTAAAGATAAAACTGAAAACATTTCCATGGAAACCGTCTGATGTTCACACAAACATGCAGTATTAAACTCCTAAAGAATCTCCCCATATATTTAAAGTTCGCTAGGTGTCGTAGTGTGTGTGTGCAAACGAATGCCATCCTGTGTAAGGCTCTACATGTACTAGGTACAGATAGAATGTAGGATCGAGTGTTGAGGTAGGCCACCCCTTCGTTGTTTTGATTTGAATCAGCTTTAAATATGGATTTGGTAGCATTATCTAGATTTTTGCTTTTATAGTATACTAGCTTCTGCCCGCGGCTTTGCACGTATATTTTCGCTAAACTAAGTAGCCTATTATCTAAGATAGGCTTTGGTCTAAACGTACGCTAAATTTCATCTTAATAAATTCAGTAGTTTTGGAAGTCATATGTAACAAAAATTCAGAATTCATAAACTTTCGGCTTTATGATATTAGTAGGATAGGATACGTATACTCTCAAGTGATTTTATTGGAAGTAACATTATGTTATATCAGTTTCTTGAAACTAATAAAAAATATTATTTGCGATCAATTTCTACTGCAACTAGGTAACGGTTGCTACGCCGCGTAGACCCTCTACGCTACGAGATTGTAAGGTGGATGATGGCATTCAATGAAAATTATCTTTTGTACGTTTAACCACTTTGATCGAAGTTTTTATTAAAAGTCTGTGAACTAAGTAAATTTCTACTCTTAAATTGGAATTTTCATGGTTTTATTTATCGTTACCACCCACCTCGGAAGGTACAATTTAATGAGTACTTACTATATTCATTAATATTTTATCAACATTTGTAGTGTTTTTATAATGTGTATGTTAATGAAAGAAATGATTTATGATAATTGAAAATAAAATACTGAAATCGACGGAATCCCTTAATTTTCATGCAACTTCACATGCGCCATATACGCCATCTAGCGGCGAGTAGCGAAGGTATTTAGTTCAGTGGTTTTATCACAGATGGCCAAAAGGGCGATATTATAACAATTATTTAAATGTTTGCGCTCCTGAAAAACCTCCTTAGATAATTAATCTTATTTTTATGAAGTTAGTTTTCGATAGCCGTCATTTCATAACTAATTTGATTTAGGATTTGAAAGCACTTTTTATGCCTGACGTGCTGGACTTCACCAAGTGCCTTCGATAATAATTTCGAGATGCATCATACCTGTGTAGGTATTAAGATTATTCTGTTAACAGTCTGATATTAATTAAATTGACTTTTTAACTTACAAGCAACATCTTAGTAGGATTTAACCAAGGTATCAAAACTTGGTAGAGCGAAAATGAAATGTGATCTATCCTACATCCGAAACATTTAAATGCTTCGAAAATCGGTCACATGAAACATAGCTTTGCACTTTACTCCCCCTGTGACCGAAACACGTTCTGAGAAGCGTCTATGTTACTGGTAAGGCGCTCAACGATGACTAATTATTTTTGGGCACGATGCCAGAAAGCGGAATATAGGACAGTCGACCCAAACATCACCAAAAGGTTAGCTTGCATATCTCACTGATGAGTCTACGTTTCATAAAAATACGGATTTGACACGATTCCTTCAAGAAGTTTTCATTCAGAGAATTTTGAACACCATCTTACTGCAATTTAACACCTTATTGATTTATGATGTTTTATTTTATAAGTGACTGAAAACCGACAAAAAATTGTAGCTTATAGCTCATGGCAATTATCAGCTTACATAGGGCAAGTACTAGGGCAAGTATAAATACCAGTTTGAAGCCATATAGACTCATAATCTTAGAACAAAACGTTGATTTACCATTGTCATGAATAAAATAGCAAAATGAAAAAGTGAATGGGGTCTACCCATTGGAGGATAATCAATTTCGCACTGACGACCCGTGACCCGATCAGTATCTAGCACAGCGCATCAGCATTGCCATACAGCGGGGCAATGCAGCCAGCGTCTTGGGGACGCTTCCGACTGGTATTGATATGGATCAGTTGAGCTACCTGTAGATTGTTTGCAACAGTTGGCAGTTAGCTCAATTGTTTCAATTGTAAATACTAGTTCTAATTTATTTCTATTATTTTATTGTAATTTTCTTTGTGAATAAAGGCTTCTTCCCTATTTCGCACTTCGCTTCAAGTAGTTCCAATATTTTTATTCTAGTCATTATATTACTGAATTGTTGGATTATATTACAAACACCTTATGTAATTAAGGAAAAGTTCACTAACAATTTTCTTAATGAAATTTCGGGTTAGGGTACATCTGGTCCGAATCTCAAACTGATCCGCGGACGAGATGTCCACTTCACTTTTGTGTTGGGGTACATCTGGTCCGAATCTAAATTCTCTTGATTTTAGATTCGGATCAGTTGTACCCTCAACCAAAAGTGAAGTGGACATCTCGTCCCAATCTCTCCGTTACTTTTCAAGGTTTCTGAATTGAAATACATCCAGCACAAATGCTGCCAGATTTCTAATGGTAAATTATAGTACTTGTCAAGATCTACATTTAGGATGACAGCTATCCTCAAATCACGATATCTCAGGAACTGACCATCCCAGAGCACCAGTTTCTAAAGTGAAATTGTAGTACTCGTCGAGATCTACATTTTTGATGACAGCTGTCAAACTTCAAATCACGATATCTCGGGAAATGACCATCGCAGAGCACCAGTTTAAGTAGTAAAATAAAGTGCTCATTGAGATCTACATTTTTGATGACAGCTGTCAAACTTCAAATCACGATATCTCGGGAACTGATCATCTCAGAACACTAGTTCCTAAAGTGAAATTGTAGTACTCGTCGAGATCTACATTTTTGATGACAGCTGTCAAACTTCAAATCACAATATTATGTCGGGCACTGATCTATAAGGTATCCCATTATGAGTGTAGATCGCTAACTTACAAAAAAAATCTGATCTCTACGACCCTAACAGGCCAACTTCTGCCCAAGTTCCACAATTCCCTACAGTGGAAGGGGTTATGAAACGTGTTAGCTATTTGGCGAAAATAAAAACTTTTTTCAGTCAATTACACGTTTATTTCAGTTTATACATCAATAGAAAAAAAGCAGCACAACCAAAACATAATATTTTTCTTCTCTAAATATAAAAGTAAATCAATACAGTTCTGTCATAACAAGAACAAAATTAAAAATTTTACAAACTCCGACAGATTTTCATAAAACATGGCTTAGAATACTTGGGATAAAATTATCTATGACACATAAAAAACTAAACGAAAATTGGTTCATCCGTTTCGGAGCTACGATACCACAGACAGATAGACAGACAGACATGTTAAATCAATAACAACCCTCTCTTTTTGCGTCGGGGGTTAAAAATATAACTAAATCTAATTCTTGTAGTATCAGAATAGGCAATGCAGTGACAAAATTTATATGATCCGACGGCATCCCGGTCAGCCGTTTTGTTCGGCCTAGCGGTCTCAGTTAGCCAACTCGTTGAACATTGGTTGTATAACGAATGACCTTGATATTTATTTGAATATTACCGTTTTTTATTAAAGCTGCATGGCCAACCAGCCAAAAGACAACTCGAAAACTATCAACTAAAAGGCTTAAAGTTTCTTTCTCTCATTACTCTAGTCTAAAAATCGAATCGAAGCTATCGAAGCGACCGAATTCAAAAAATTGCTTTATTTCGTGATATTTCAACTGATTAAAAAAATATAGAGGAGGTTCTCAATACTTCTGTATGTTTTTAGGGTTCCGTACCTCAAAAGGAAAAAAGGAACCCTTATAGGATAACTTTGTTGTCCGTCTGTCTGTCTGTCAGTCAACCCAACTTTCTTAGGAACGCGTGGAAGTATAGAGTTAAAATTAACATCAAGTACATAACCTCTTGAGGCCGCGTTATAAATAAAACTTATAGGTCAACGCAATCAGAAGCTACAGCCGTTTATGTCCGAATATTTTTAAATTTCCAAGGGAAACACATGCACACAAAACCTATAGAATAGTTCCCGAAGATTTAGAATCATGAAATTTCATCATCATCATCATCATCAGCCCATATTAGTCCACTGTTGGACATAGGCCTCCCCTAATGAGCGCCATAGCGCCCTGTCTTCAGCTTGCCGCATCCAGCATCTGCCTGCAGTCTTTCGCAGATCGTCATCCCACCTGGCCGGAGGGCGTCCTACACTACGTTTACCGAGTCGTGGTCTCCACTCAAGAACACGTTTACCCCAGCGGTTGTCGGTTCTTCGCGAGATATGGCCGGCCCACTGCCACTTCAGCTTGCTTATTCTTTGAGCTATGTCGATAACTTTGGTTCTCTGTCGGATGTATTCGTTACGAATTTTATCCTTCAGAGAGACTCCGAGCATAGCTCTTTCCATAGCTCGCTGAGCGACTTTGAACTGGTGGACCAGCCCTACCGTGAGTGTCCACGTCTCAGCTCCGTAGGTCATGACGGGTAGGACGCACTGATTGAAAACTTTAGTTTTCAAGCATTGTGGTATGGATGACGAGAAGACTCGACGTAGTTTCCCAAACGCTGCCCAGCCCAGCTGGATCCTCCTCCTAGCCTCCTTCTCAAAATTATTTTTACCCAACTGCAGAATTTGCCCAAGGTAAGTATACTCGGAAACAATTTCGAGAAGGTGGCCATGTACGACGACCGGTCCCGGATCAATGAGGCCATTGATCATGACTTTGGTTTTATACAAATTCATGCCAAGACCGATGCGTCGCGAGGCTGAGGCTAGGCTGTCCAGCATTTGGTTCAGCTCCTCTAGCGACTCCGCCATTAAGACTATGTCATCAGCGAATCGCAGGTGTGAGATGTGGTCGCCGTTTATGTTGATGCCCTTACCTTTCCAGTCCAGCGTCTTAAACATATCTTCCAACGCGCTCGTGAACAGTTTCGGGGATATAACATCCCCCTGTCTAACTCCTCTGCGCAGTTGGATGGGTTTAGACTGCTGGCCCTGTACTTGGACACTCATGGTGGCGGCCTCGTAGAGGCATCTCAGCACCTCGATATAACGATAGTCTACTTGGCATCGCTGTAAGGATTCCAGAACAGCCCAGGTTTCGACAGAGTCAAAGGCCTTTTCATAGTCCACAAAGGCCAGACACAGAGGCTGATTATACTCTTCGGACTTCTGTATAATCTGCCTCACTGTGTGAATGTGGTCTATGGTGCCAAATCCTCCGCGGAACCCGGCCTGTTCCGGTGGCTGGAACTCGTTGAGTCTCCTGGCGAGACGATTTGTGACCACTCGTGAGAACAGCTTATAGACGTGGCTCAGGAGTGTGATGGGTCTGTAGTTTTTTAGAAGGGTTTTATCTCCCTTCTTAAAAAAGAGCACCACCAAACTCCCGCTCCACGCCTTTGGAGTTCTCCCACTGTGAAGGACGGTGTTGAAGAGGTTCTGTAGCTCCTGTATAACAGGGGCACCTCCGGCTTTCAAAAGCTCTGATGTTATTCCGTCCTCACCGGGGGCTTTTCCATTCTTAAGCTGCCTCAGAGCTAACACAATCTCGTCTTGACTGATTTCTGGCAGTTCGTCGGTATAGTGGCGTGTCAGAGTGGCTCTAGAATCATGGTCGTCTCGTCGGGAATGGGGGGCATGTGCAGCGTATAAACGGCCATAGAAATCCTCTACCTCGGCGGAGATCTCCGGCTTCGACAATACGGTCCTCCCGTCGTGCGTCTTCAGCTTCGTCAGGTGGCTCCTGCCAAGCTGCTGAGTGAATACTTTGGACCCTCGGTTTCGCTCTATAGCCTCTTCGATGAGGCGTGTGTTGGAGCTCCGAAGGTCGCGTCGTACCATCTTCGCAATTCGCTTGTTCAGGTCTGACCTTTCTGACGAAGTCGCTTGGGTGGTTTCCCGTCTTTTTGTCATCAGCCCGAGAGTCTCATCCGAGAGTTTGGATTTCTTGCCTGTGCGCTGCTTTTTGCAGAACTTGATGCCCTCATCCCTCAGCGTTTCGACCAGATTGTGTAGGGTCTCGTCAGCGTCATCAGTGGGATCCAAGGCAACAAATCTATTCCCGAGAAGCTGCTGGAACTTCTCGGTGCCCGCCATGATTTGGATTGGGTTAGGTCGGAGCGTGGACTTCATCAGACGGTTTCTTTCAAGCTTCAAGTTGATATTCAGAGAGCCTCGGAGCAGTCGGTGATCAGATCCGGTATTGAACCTGTTGATCACTGAGACATCTCTGAATATGTGCTTGCTATCCGTCATGATGAAGTCGATCTCATTTTTAGTCACAGTGTCGGGGCTTTGCCATGTCCACTTCCTTTGAGGCTGTTTCTTAAAGAAGGAGTTCATTAAGAACAGCCCCTCTTTCTCAAGGAAGTTGACCAGCATTTGCCCCCTGTGATTCCTAATTCCATATCCATGCGGGCCTATTCGGGATTCGTTGCCAGTCTGGGTTCCCACCTTGCCGTTAAAGTCCCCCATAACAACGTTGAAGTGTGCCTTAGTGGTGTTGTGTAAGGCTTTGGATATGTCTTCGTACATATCCTCCACTTCATCATCCGAGTGTGCCGAGGTCGGTGCGTAAACCTGAATGACCTTCATGGTGTACCGCTTGGACAACCGAAGGATCAGGTACGCTACCCTGGTCGACACACTGGAGATTTCTTGGACGTTGTTAGAGAGGGCCTTGTTGACGAGGAAACCTACGCCACCCTGGGATGTTTTATCACCCTCGCGAAAGTAGAGAAGATGGCCCGAGTCTAGGGTTATGGTGTCCTCCCCCTCTCTACGGACTTCACATAACCCCAGAACATGCCATTTAATGTTCTCTAACTCCACTTCCAACTGCGCTAGATGGTGGTCAAGCCTCAGAGTGCGTCCGTTGAACGTTGCCAGGGTCGGTTTGCGTAATGTATGGTAGCCTGAGGTAGCCCGGTGATTCCTAGCACCCCCTGCCCCGCCGTTACCATGGCCGCTACCATGGCCAGGAATAGCGAGGCGGCCGGGAACTGGGGGCCATTTTTTGGCTTTATTCATCATTGGGGGGTAATGCCCATAATCCCCACGCTGGGCATGCGGGTTGGGGATCGCAGTTCGGTGAAGTTGTTCTGCAGGGGGCGCTGCTGCCCGCCCCCCGGTGCGTGTGTCCCTTAGTCGCCTCTTACGACACCCACGGGAGGAATTGGGGTGATGCAATTCTATGCCGCATTAAATTTGCATGAAATTTGGTGAGCTAAAAATAGCTTACTCAGTGCATCAAATAAACAAAATTGAATAAAACTGGAGTTTGACAGCTGTCAAATACTATTACCCATAGAAACTGGTGCTCTGCGATGGTCAGTTCCCGAGATATTGTGATTTGAAGTTTGACAGCTGTCATCCGAAATGTAGATCTCGACGAGTACTACAATTTCACTTTAGAAACTGGTGCTCTGGGATGGTCAGTTCCGGAGATATAGTGATTTGAAGTTTGACAGCTGTCATCAAAAATGTAGATCTCGACGAGTACTACAATTTCACTTTAGAAACTGGTGCTCTGCGATGGTCAGTTCCCGAGATATCGTGTTTTGAAGTTTGACAGCTGTCATCAAAAATGTAGATCTCGACGAGTACTACAATTTCACTTTAGAAACTGGTGCTCTGCGATGGTCAGTTCCCGAGATATCGTGTTTTGAAGTTTGACAGCTGTCATCAAAAATGTAGATCTCGACGAGTACTACAATTTCACTCTAGAAACTGGTGCTCTGGGATGGTCAGTTCCTGAGATATCGTGATTTGAGGATAGCTGTCATCCTAAATGTAGATCTTGACAAGTACTATAATTTACCATTAGAAATCTGGCAGCATTTGTGCTGGATGTATTTCAATTCAGAAACCTTGAAAAGTAACGGAGAGATTGGGACGAGATGTCCACTTCACTTTTGGTTGAGGGTACAACTGATCCGAATCTAAAATCAAGAGAATTTAGATTCGGACCAGATGTACCCCAACACAAAAGTGAAGTGGACATCTCGTCCGCGGATCAGTTTGAGATTCGGACCAGATGTACCCTAACCCGAAATTTCCTCCACCGAAATGCTCGCTATCTGGTTCGCTTGAGGCGATCCATCAAGATAACCCAATTTCTATGGGAACGTGTGTGGGGAACAAACAACTTGGATCCAGATAAATGTTGCAACTAAATTGCCACATGCTATGAAAACACAGTGCTTATGGACCAAGTCTATGGAAAGATGCCTGGAAAAGTTTCCGGCCATACCTTCCTACCTGATAGGCAGTCTTATATTAAATCTCATATTCCTAGCTTAGTCTTTCCTTTTTAAGTTTTTTTTTGTGTCGTGCTAAAATAAACCTTTTTTCATTTCATTTCATTTCACAACACGGATTGAAAAACCACCATACGTATAAAGATTTTTCAACATATTTTGAGCAGCCTATCAAATCTAGTGAATCCATACTTAATAATATAAATTCAAAAGACACTCTATCTGTCTATCTGTTACTTTTTCACACCTAAATGGCTGAACGGATCTTAATGAAATTTGGAAGGGTTGTAAACGGTATCCTGGGGAGGGAAATAGGCTACTTGAAAAGCGCATGCAAAACCACGGGCAGAAGCTAGTATTGTCGTAAACCACAAATATGTATAACAGATGGATTTGTAACGGACTGTAGTCATAGAACGTAATGATGGGATTTCAAACCATAGTGAGTCAAAAAGTTTGAATGATAATCACACTAATATTATAAATGCGAAAGTTTGGATGGATGGATGGATGGATGTTTGTTACCTCTTCACGCCAAAACTACTGAACGGATCGGGTTGAAATTTTGCATCCACGTAATTCTAATCCTGGAATCAAACATGCTTTTTATCCCACAAATGTGTTCGCATAGGATAGAAATCACCTTTAAACGTTTCCATAGAAACAACGCGTGCGAAGCCGCGGGCATAAACTAGTATCTATATATGACAGGATAGATTAAGACCCAAGTTCACCAAACGATAGTTAAATTTTAAACCGTTGTTTTGCATTTTTTGACTCATACATTAGTTAACCGACGAAGCAGCCTAATTGAACGATATCTTTTCGTGAATTCCAGTATAAGACAGCGATCACTTTACATTGCTTCAAAATGTAGATATTTTGCTCTACATTTTTACTCCGCAATATTAATAATGAAAGAAATGTCACTCTATGTAGGAGGCATATTTATATGTATGTTAATACAATGCTTGAATTCGGGCACAGTTATTGAGGCTACTCGAGTTCACCGTAGGTTCTTGGCCAATCTGTCGCAACAAGTTCGGCTATCGCTATCAGACAATATTATATCAAGTGCGCATTATATTACTCACCTAATTCTGAAAGATAGACGGTAACCTCCTTACTGTTTGTCGACCTAGACGGCCTTTTCCTGTTTTTGTTTAATTTTCGCGCTGAAATAATGACTCGTCTACACTTTACCTTTGTGCTCCAGTTAAAGTACCCACCGAATATTGAACGATCTGAGAAAAAGTATCCAACTGAATGTGTAGAGTGCTTGATCTTATATTTTTTTTTATTTGGAAGACAGACAGTACATACATAGATTTATAAAGAGATACAATAAGAATTTTCTTAGACCAGTAAAGACCACTATAAACAAATTTACACATAAAAACTGGTGATCAGACATAACAAACAATCTTATAATGTGAAAATGATCTTACTAAGGTAATGGAAAGTGCTTAGTAAATGATTGATAATTTATGGCAATTTATGACTGCGCTTCTTGTGTTTCCGTTTTTCAAATTTTATTAATGGGCAGTTAACTAAATCATCCACTTGAAACTGAATAGGTAGGCTATAAGATCGTACTAAACAGATTTCTGGTTACCGGTTCTAAACGATAGTGAAATCGGCTCTAGGATATTGTTTGCCAATAACAAATTGTTTTTAAGAATGAAACATATTTTTGCATAAAACAGTAGAGGATAAACTATGCTTAACTGGAAACCATAATCAGCCCTAGAACACGTATAATAGAAATAGAAAATTTCCTTATGTGTGCGTGAATTGCATTTGTGGTGTTGTTATGTGTGCAATAAATACTTTGTGTATCCATCTCTTTCCTTCTCGACATTTCACTGATAGCTATGGCCTTGTCTAGTCGCATCTAATGCTGGCATTAGTCCGTTTACACTGGCTGTTAGAGGCATTAGGATTCCAGTTACTGGCGCTAGTACTAGCTTTGTGTGTAAGAAGTTGATGATACCGAGATAAACTAAAACGTGGTTTTACACTTCTTTAGTAGGCTATCGCATCTCCTATCGATCTCCGATATACTTATTATCTACCTTCCAAAAACTTATTGTATGCATTATCATATTTACAGCAGATACCCATGAATATTACTTTTTTGTTTTGTGTTACTTTATTTATTTTATCTTATTAGTTATTTTTATTAAAATGTTAAATTATGACATAACCAAGTGTGCCTTGTGCTCCTACGGCGAATAAATATATGAGAATGAAAATAAAGAGCCTAGTTCTTGTCGTTGTAATTGTATGCATAAAACATAATAATAAAAATCCTTTATTTCAGACCAGTCAGTGGTCCATATGAAACACAATAGTACACACACAGTTTGCAGTATAGATACAGGTGTTTTACTATTACGGTCACTAATTAGCTCATTATGCATTAAGTGCAAGACCATTAGGCAGGTTTGTATTATTCAAAGCCGTAATAAGGTAGTTTGTAACGAAGATTTCTTTTAATTCAATGTTTGTTTTTCAGGTAAGTCAAATTCTTGGACTTGGGGGTACGACGTAGGGCAAGTCGGTATATGGCGTCGAAATGACGACCGCGGCAACTGAAAGAGAAAAGAGGAAGTTGCTAACGAAAGTCTTTTTAGCACGTCCATTTTCTAACTATAGGAGAGACCTTTAAAATGCATCATTCAGAGTCTTTTAATTACAACAAGAATAGCAATTAAAAACTCTACCTCCGACTTTCTTTAACTTGATGTTAATTTTAACCGACTTCCAGAGAAGTTCTTTAGTGAATCTTCAGCACGATCTTCAAGATGTGTAAGATTCTTTTTTGTTCGAAAGAGGCGGTTCAGGCAAAATTTAATAACGAGATCCATGAAAACATCTTGATGTCGTTTTGTTTGAAGTTTACTTGTTCATATTCTAGTTCCTTTCCTAGACAAGCTGTTGATCGGCTAGTCAACTAGCCTAAGCAAACGCTCCAGATGTCCCTGTAGCGAGTGTTGACTGAGCCGGAGTGTTGACCGGTATGTAGGTTACACCGCGCGAACCGGCGCTCGCCCCGCGCACCCCGCGCCTTCCCCTCTACCACGCAACTATAATCTATCATCTATGCACTTTTATGCTACTAAAACGTCAATAGCTATTATTTTCAAAGGCACAGAGAAAATACAAAGTATATAAGCTGCCTGAGGCGCTTCGTGTTCTCTATTTCTAGGTTCAA
The DNA here is from genome assembly GCA_949316285.1 of Eupithecia subumbrata. Classification (NCBI taxonomy): domain Eukaryota; kingdom Metazoa; phylum Arthropoda; class Insecta; order Lepidoptera; family Geometridae; genus Eupithecia; species Eupithecia subumbrata. Next base: position 4,834,854 of record OX438648.1, read on the forward strand.
ACTGGACTTTACAGGCGCAGAGTATTGATCCAGTTTCAGTTAAAATGTCAAAGTGCATCGCTATATCTAGCCGGCTAACAAGCGCTAAGGTGGCGTTCGGTATTTGGCCACAGGCTCTCAGTTCGCGGCAAAGTGCCATCGTTTATGCTATTATTGGACGGTGGGCCTATGAATTATATTTATATCAAGTGCTCTGTGGTCACTGGGGCAAGTTCGCTCGCTTCTTGAATCTCGCAATAAAAATCGGGCAAGTTCGCGCTCGAGACCGTGGCCAGTGTAAACACGCCATATTTTTAAAGATCCGCATTTTTTGTCGACCTAAATTTGAGTCGTGCTTCGGTTTAATCGCATGTGGCTTTTCATGAGCGATGTTGATGACGCGACGCTCTTAAATTGTCGGATGGTACCTACTTGTTTATAACATGAGCCGTGAGACCTTGAAGATCTACGTAGTAGAAGTCCAAAACCATCTTGTTCAAAATATACGGAGGTACATTTAAATTCAGACTAACATCCGATTATATTCTCAAGGCGAAGATAACAAAGTGACCATCAAATTAGGAGATCGACAACCGGCCGTGACTCTGTTTACGCACTATCTTAGTCTAAATGCTGAAGGATTTTACGATAAGCTGACACAAAATTCAAATAGGAACACGCTTCGTGCGGATGCACTTCGTTACCCTATTTTCCGTTTGTATCAAATACAGTGAAAGTGCGGTAAGCAACTTCACTTTCGATCATTCGAATAATGAGACAAACCATAAAAATAAAGACATTTAAAACGTGGCATGTTTGGGACATTGCCAAATACGGCAACGGCTTTCAGGCAATTTACAAAACTGTACAATGAGCTCTCCTCATTACTGTAAATTACCGCCGAGTGAAAACAAAGACTCGCTTTCTAAAGTGCAAGTAAACGCGGCTCGAGGCCCATAGATCATCTGTACGGGCTATTTATGAATGCGGATGTATCAAAACCCAATTTTAAACCTTATTGCGCTAATTTTTAAGACATATTTCCGTGAAATAGTGTTGTGTTACAATTATTTTCAGGAAGGAGATCTTGTATCTTTAACCTCTGTTCTAAGAAGTAATTTTTGTGTTGGCAATGCATGCGTCCGGAGTTCTAAAGGATGTTTGGTGCAAGGCACAGGAGAACGTATTAATAAATAAATGAAATAAAAAGCATTTAGCCTTAAAAATTTTTAACCTATACTAGAATTATACACAAATATAAGTTACTAGTCACAGGCAAAGGGAGAAGATTCAGCATTGTGCTGCATGCAAGGAACATGCGGCGTTGATTTTAAATCTACTCGCCTCGGGTGCGTAACGTACAATGCAATATATTACACTTTATTGCACACCAACAAAATACAAAAAAAAAATAAAGGAAAAGAGCGATAACAGAGTTGCACAGTGGGTGGCTTTATCGCTAAGAGCGATCTCTTCCAGAAAACGTTGTCCGTAGGTACGTAGATAGTTCAAATGTACCTAATAAGGATGGACTCACGTCACCCATAAGGGAACTTATTTGTGTGTTTGGCAAATATCAGTCAATATATTCAACTGGACGCACTTTTTCCATCGATGAACCCGTAGGAACTAACTATTCATAACGCTTTGACTTTATTTTCTATAGTGAGTTTTTTTGTCATTCTGCTCCAATCGAACATTGCCTATATTTTCCGATTTCTATGTTCCTAGCAAGAAATAGATTGTGTAACTACCTATGTTGTAACAATCTTTAGACCAATTGCTGCGCCCTTACAGGGTACATGTACTTACCTAAGCTAATTACCACCTAAGCTAAAACTCTGTAATAACGTATATGTACATATGCAATAAATAAATCTGAAATCTGAACATTTAAGTTGAAATGCATATAATCCTTACCGTACCGACAGTAATTATTCTCTTATTTTAAGTGATTTATTACTTTTGAATATATTCTATGACTTAGTAAGTAGGTAAGTGTATCATCACGTGCATGAATACTTAAATTGTATCTCAAAACATCTAATCAATAAACTAAAAAGATTTTGCCGAATATATTCCCATTTATAAACCTTCTTTGCATCTACTATAGCATTTTCGTAAACGATATGTTTTCATTCTTTGTTCGTGAATGTTCTCCCGATCAGTGTTCTTATTCAAATTTTTATCGATTTAAATAAAAAACCAAACTTGCAAACCTACCAGGCTGAATAAGTTTGACATATTTGAAATTAAAATCGGTTCAGTCACGTTTCCGGTTGTCTGGTTTTCTAGGTTTCTATAGTCTTATACTAAATGGATGACATGTTTCAATGAATTTTTAACAGTATCAGTAATATTAAACAATTCTAAACTACCAGTTTTAGAAAATAAGTTGAAGTTGAAACTATCAGTTGGTGGGTAAGAAAGTGGCAGGTAATACCAAATTATGTGAGTCAATTAACTTGCAAAGAAAAAACACAAATGAAAGTTATATTTAGTAAGAGTTTCATAAATTTACTTACTAACTTAATAAACTTTTAAATCACTATAAACTTTTCAGTCGTTTGTAAATGAGAAAATTTAAAATTTCAACAAAACTTCGGACAGGCTGCTCAAAATTAATAGTCATATGGCTTTTACAATTACCTATTCGGTTTTGTCTATTTGTACCTAAATTTACGTATTCTTTGAGATGTAGTCAACTATGGAATCACAGCGAGCTCTTGGAAGGCTTAGAAAACTTAATCAAGAATACTTTATCATTGGTTTTGAATATCGATTTAAATGACAAGGCATGGTCGCAGGCCTCCCTGCTTATCAAATCGGGAGGCTTAGGTATACGCAAAATTCGAACCCTACCAGCGTTCTTGTCTTCTGTCTACAGCACTCTTTATTTATTTGTTTTTTTTTTAAAGTCATCTCGTTTGGTCCGGTCCACCTGGAATGTCATTAAAATTTCATTTATAGACGCTGCTCGATCGGCTTGGCATAGTGCTTACACCGATGCTGCTCCCCCAAAATCAATTTTGTCTCAACAGCAATGGGACGGGCCTCTGTGTGAGTTGTCACGAAATTGTTTGTTACAAACGTGTCTAACTCTGCGTATCGTGCCCGCCTCCTGACCGTTTCTAAATGGGAGTCAGGACACTGGTTGCAAGCATTTCCTTCATATAACACTGGTAATTTATTGGTTCCCGTAACTTTCCGTATGGAAATGTCTTTGGTTGAGTGCAAGGTGTTGTCCGCCTCATCAATGCCAGTGCGGTACTGCTGTCAAACAGCTTCATCCAGCTGTCAATGCTGTCATCATCACGGATTATCGTGTACTCGGGCCGCCGGTTGCCATGCCAGCCTTAACGACTTCATCCGGCGGGCTTTTGTCACCGCTAACGTACCAGCTATTCTCGAAACGAATGGTCTGTTGCGTGACGATGGTAAGAGACCCGACGACGGTATGACACTAGTCCCATGGAAGTTGGGGAGGCCCATTGTGTGGGACGCTACATGCGTCGACATACTTGCGCCTTCCCATCTTCCGAGGACATCCGTGAGGAGCGGGTGCGGCGGCAGATTTGGCTTAGGATCTCAAGAGGCGCAAATATGTAGGTCTCGACAGAGCCTACACATTTGCTCCCCTTGGAGTCGAGACCCTAGCTCCGTGGGGAACCGAGGCTCTTCGGGTTTTTAAAAAATTATCTGAGTGGTCAAAGCGACCCGCGACCCGAGAGCTGGTGAGTACCTGGGGCAGCAGGGGCGCATCAGCAATGCCATACAGCGGGGCAATCGGCGCAGCCGGCGTCTTGGGGACGACTCCGACTGGGGTCAGTTGAGCTACCTGTAGATTGTTTGCAACAGTCTCAATTGTTTGAAATTGTAAATACTAGTTCTAATTTATTTCTATTATTTTATTGTAATTTTCTTTGAGAATAAGATCATAAACTTTTATAAGTTCAGTCAACTTTATAAAAGTTTTATAAATTTACATAATCTACTTATAAAGGTATATTGTTTTGATCAAACAACCTTTAAATGCGTACTGTGTGTAGTAACTGTGCTTTACGGTGAAAAAGTTTTGGATGAGTTGACCACTAAACATTTTGGATTGACCAACTCATCCAAACTGGATGAAATTAAATGGATGAGATGACCACCTACTCAAAACATGCCTAACAAAACAAGGGGGGGTTTGACACAATGACCACGCTTGGCAGGTGGATCAGTGATCGCAGTGAAGGTGTTAAAAGCACACAGAAGCAAGCTGCTGCCCGAACTCTGGTTCTCTTACAATATCCACGGATTGAGTTGAAGCTGTCGATAATTAGGTACGCTGCGACCACCACGGCCTGATTTATACATCCCACCAAGGAATAGTTTCATTCATACTCTCGCTAAGTTCATGGGTCAAGTAGACTTCACTCGCGTCCGCTCATGCCTTACGCTCCACTCCAGCGGTCGGCGGCCGGCCTAGTTTCGCTAGGAATAGTACCGCCCCCGCCTCTCGCCCTGCACCGGCCAAGTACCAAACCGTACCCACTACACTCCAATCTATGACGCTTTTCATATAAACTACCAGTTATTCTGCGGCCTAGCACTCCTCAAAGGCATAGTAACTAGCTGTAATCTGTGGTAGCACTTCAGCGGTAGTGAGTATGAGTATTCTGTGGCTTGTAAAGGACATAGCCGACACAGGCGTAGCTTTTCACATTATGCATGCATGCTCTCGCCCTTTGAGTCTTGAGTGTGGACCGTTTCAAAAGAGCACAAATTGCTTCTGATTGGATTTTTATGGGCGCAGCAATTTAGTTCGTGGCATAGCGTGGTAGAGCTAGTTTCTATTCAAGTCTTACTCAAGTGTATGATAGTGGTTTGAGATCTTTGTAGGTAGGTCCTAGGTACCTTTACTATGCGTCTTTCTTGCTACTATGGAAACCTGCTTATAGGGATAAACTTAAGCAAATTCAATCTCAAAATCCATAAGAACACGACAGTATTTTTTAGGGCCTAAAGCTTCCAAAACCTGAACTTGACTGTATTAATTACCTAAAGAAAAGTACTTCGGTACTACACGACTACACGACTCCGTGGCGCAGCGGGCGAAGATCCGCCTGCGACGCAGGGGTTGCGGGTTCGATTCCCGCCTCGGAACAAATTTGTGTACGATCTGCAGAAATTTGTTCCGTTGGTCTGGGTGTTTTCTATGTATAATAAAAATATCTATCTATGTAGTATATTGTATTAAGTATATCAGTTATCTAGTACCCATAACACAAGCTCTGCTTAGCTTGGGGCTAGATAATGCTGTGTGAATTGTCCAGCATTATTTAGTATTTATTTATTTATTATTATTATTACAAAACTACGGAATCAGTCTAAATTCCATCCAGGCGATCATGAGTGTATTTCCTTGATTATTTGATAAGTTCTGCTCTATGGATAGACTCACGCGATCTCCCACGCTAAGACCGTTTACTTTCCACAATTGCTTCCCTTTGATAATATAAACGATTTCTAAATTCAATTGTTTTAATTCGGGTGTTCTGGGTATTTTCTATGTTGAATAAAAAAATATTATGCACAATTCATAAAAATATTAATCATAATAAAGTAAGTATATAAATCATCTAGTACCCATAACACGAGCTCTGCTTAGCTTGGGGCTACATGATGCTGTGTGGATTGTCGAGCATTATTTATTTATTTTATTCTTTTCTTTATGATATTACCAGATATAAAATAAAGTATTTCTTTTACCATTTTTATCCTATTAATATTCTAAAGCCGAAAGTTTCTCAAATCTGAAGTTTTGTTACCTAGGATCTCCAAAACTACAAAACAGGTCAAGATGAATTTTGCGTACGTTAAGAGCCAAGCCTAACTTAGATATTAAGCTATTATCATCATCATCATCAGCCTAAATTAGTCCACTGCTGGACATAGGCCTCCCCTAATGAGCACCATAGCGCCCTCTCTTCAGCTTGCCTTTATTAAGCTATATTATACCGAAATTACGCGTGAGAAGACACCGGCAGATGCTAGTGTGTTTTATAGCATAAACAGAGCCTATTCATAACAGTGGGTCGACAAGGGATGATGATGATGAAAAAGCTAAGAAAAAGGTTATCTTTGTGTCACAAATATCCAACTTGATATTTTATTTACACCAATAAATTTTTAGGTAGAGCAGTGAAACTTTAGTAGACGGTTCGTCGCCCAAAATATATTTTATCTCTAATAAATTCAATACAAAGTGGGCGTTGAATAAATAGGAGTGATGCAGAAAAAACGATCATTGAGACGTTGATTCAACCAAAACGCATCTTGGAAGAGATTTACTTTAAGCCGACATTATTTTTATTGTTCAAACAATCGCTACGATTAATGGCTGCTCTTTGCCAATTTTTAAATACGATGCAGACAGGACATTTAATTTGTGAATATAATTTATCACGGGGTTAAATTGCTGTCTAATAAAATAAAATTCAAGTGTATTTCAACAAAATTCATGGATATTTATAAAACTTGTGAACTGTAAGATAATATTTTAGCAATGATTTAGGTTTATGCACTGTTTTCTGTTCTTTATGCAAAAATATGAGGTTTTATTCAATCCTTCTTTTTTCTGTGTACTCAAATGTTAAAAAAATATTCGTTGCATATTGGAAATTGAAAATTTTGCTACACTGACCGCCGCATACTCAAACGCCACTCAGATAAGCAGTTTTGACAGACTTTCATTGAAAACTCAACCCTCTATAGCTCAAGACCTTCATTTGTTTTTTTTTTTGCAAAATCGGATTTTTACATAACTAAAATAAAACACGTATTTTTATTATTTTGAACTTTTTTTCTAATTAGGCATAATAAGACAAAAAAGGGTGTGTGGATCACTATTTTTATTACTTTTTGTCTGTCACCGCACATCAACTATTTGAAAATATTCACACCACTAGCGACATTTTGTCGTTACAAACAAATACCGCCATCTAGTTAATTTTTTGCGCACTTGATTGAGAGCATGGTGTGTGACTTACGTTATAAACTAAGTGAAAATGGAAAGTAATTAGGTAACAATTTGCGAATTATGGAGGGTAAAACAGTATGTTGCTTGGAGTATACCATATTCTATAGAAAGAATATCGCGAATCTCGTATCGACGAGCCGTCGCCCGAATACCCAAACGTAACTTACATTTGTAAATTCCGTTGTCCACTTAAGTGGCTCAAACGCCTGAAGGTGTCAATGGAATGTTTCAATGGGAAACAGATCTCGAGCTTTTCTCTCTCCAATCTATTTCAGCCTAAGCTCATAATTCTTGAATTACTTGTAACTTCTAACCCAGATTCCATCTCAGAATGGATCAATACACGTTTGACCCGCAAACGCATGGAGGTTAGATGGGATCCCTTACTCGTGTAACGTGAACTTCGACCTGGGTTTTGGAGGTCATTAACATTTGGCGGGTGGGCCGCGGAACTAGGTCGGCTGTGCGTCGGCGGTTGCAGCGTTACTATAGCTACCAGACACGAACGATTTTAGCCAGGGTCTTTGTTTAGAAGAGTTTCTAAACGAATTTGGGCTATATTTGCTTGCTTCATTGAGGCGGGAATCCGGTATCTGTGTCGGTGGTATTGGATGATTCGAAATATTCTTGGAGATATACGTTATCTCATATACGTTTTATGCGAAACTGTGTTATATTATCTCTCATAATTATTGATGTTCGTAAAATATTAGTATCTTCTTCTTCGTAAACGTAATTCGTAGTAATATCTAAACGAGGGTATTCAGTGAATGCGTTTCAAAGGGTTTTCTCAGAGGGGGTCCTATCTCATCTTCAAAGGGCCGCAACAAGCGCTGCAACTATGAGGTGGGAACCGGATGCGTGAGACACTACTGTGACTTGGAACTTCAGGCCATTATATCAAATATTTTTTTTTGAAGATCAATAAATATGAAATTTTCTTGTCTTATAATATTTTTAATATTATTCTTAATAACTTGCTCTCCTGTTTTTGCTAATATAACTTTGCAAGAAATATTTTTCTATCATAAACTCTAAAATAGCTTGACTCTATTTAGTTCGAAACGTTGAGTGAGCAGCTTATACTGCTTCTCCTCAAACATTGTAATAATACATTTTTAATAGCGATGAAGAAAATTTAAATCATTCATATTTGACCCATAGAACAATACCGCATAATTATATTAACCACCAAGATCAAAGTCCGACTGCTGGAATAATTTTCCCATAGACCAACTCCTCAAGTCCAAACTCAGCGTTGCTTATCTTGCGTCACCACTAGGGACTTGAAAATAGGTCAGAGGGGGCCGAATAGGCCGATCCACTGTCACTGCCATGCTATATACACTTATAGCTACGTATAGCAGTATAGCTACCTACAAAATGTATAGCGACCACGCCACGTGTATCTTTAGGCCGACCTTCGAAATTTTGAGAGGTCATCCTATGGCTTCCGTGGAGGTATGTTTATATTTACGTTTCTGTGTTATGGATTTTATTGTAAGTGGAGTTTTGACCTGTTTTGTTGGGTCAGATTGTTATGTCAACTGTTGATAGAAGAGTGATTATTTTAGTTTAGATTTTTCTGATAAACTGATCAGAGAGACGATTCAATTTAAGTAAGTATTGTGTAGTTTATTTTTCTTGCAATATTACTTTGCTACGCCGCCCGTAGCACTTTCAGTCTATTTTCGGTCAGTTTTTTAAGAAAATAATACCAAAAAAATGAAACCTTTGGTGGCGTTATTATTTACTAAAGTACAAATTTATGAATTTCTATGTCTTAGATGAATCTGTAGACTACTTCTTTATTCGTAGGGTGGTCAATTCAATATGCCCCGTTTGAATAAAGATCTTGATGATATTCTAGCCTAAGTACTAACTATTCAGAGTCTAGTAGAAGTTTATAATGCCAGTTTGATTATAAAAATACGAAAACGTCAAAATAAATAATTACTAGTTTATGCCCGCGGCTTCAAACGCATTTTTTTCTATGGAAACGTTTAAAGATTATTTCTATCACATGGGAACTGATTTATGGAATAACAAGTAGCCTATGTTTGATTCCAGGATTAGATTTACCTGTTCGCAAAATTTCAGCTACATCCGTTCAGTAGGCGTGAAGAGGTAACAAACATCCATTCATCTATCCAAACTTTCTCATATATAATATTAGTGTGATTGTGATACGATTATCAAACCAAACAGATTTTAAAATATGTCTGTGATCATTAAATTTAATCCATCATAAAACGATGCATACGCCCCCATAGTGTCCTAATCCTAACACATTGTTCGATTCTATTTGGAGTGTTTTGTTGGCCTTAATTACGTTCCGTTTATGCTATCCCACATAGAGTGAACCCATGCTTAGTTTGTTCTACTAATTTTATTAGAGCACTTACTTACCAAAATATTTTAAGTGTAAAACATTATAGGAAAATACCACTCTGTTAGAATTGAATTTATTTAGTGTTAGTCACTAAAATATTAAATAGTGGTGTCGATTCAGATGTCACCAAAACTAAACAAAACCAATTTGACAGCATTAAAAATAAAGCCATCCTTTTTATTTCGAGCGTTATGAAGGGGACGGTACCATTTTTTTGCTGTCAATTTAGTTTATTTTAGTTTTGGCGACATCTGAATCGACGCCAATGTTTTTACAGACGTCTGCAGCTTTTTCATCTTTAAAACTAAATGATGATGAGTTCATCCATTAAGCCTTCAATACTCATTATACTTTACTAACTTCATACTCAACTATATTGTCTCTTTTTTGATTTTTACACAGGTAAGTTTAATTCTATGTTGTGTAGACCGCCGTCATACATAATATGAACCCAACAGGTTCATATTATGACGGCATCTCAAAAAAACACCACCAACATTGAAGAAATTCAGTACCTAAAGGAAACAATGATTTTAAAAATCTGCATTGTAGGCATCTCTCCTAGATGGCGCTAGTAACTTATCGCTTATTCGGGTTGCAATTCCGCCGGTTCGCCCCAAAAGGCGTCAAGCCTGACGATCACGTCGAATATAAATGCAACAGAGACAGAATCCAAAGGGCCCCTGACATTGGATGGCGACCTCCCGCCTTTTGGCAGTTGCCTTGGCATTGCAGCTCAGAATGTAACCAATTTACTTGACATTCGGCATCTAATTTAAGATCTTAAAGTTAGTGTGCTAAATATACCACTTGGCTCGATTTGGACGCGCTCTTTGTGTGCTGACACGTTTAATTGTCGTAATAAGGGATGTGGTGACTGAAACTAGCTGCAGTAAAGTTTTTTTATTGCCTGTTTTGATCAATTATTCAGTTTAATCAAACATGCGAAAACAGTGTCCGGCGACCGCCATCGAATAATTTGCTTCTTTTACTGTTAACGAAATGAAACTAAGTAGGTATAAAGTCATTGAAATTCGTTGATAATTTCAAAGCGTTTATAATATTTATAAATGCGAGGTAGCTTCAATTTTTCTCACCGTAGCCTAGCATGATCAATCAAAAAACCTTTTTTTTTTCTTGGGAGTTCATTACAACACATCTTTTCTATTTAATTGGTTCATGAACATTCATGAGGAATAACAGACGACGATAGGTCAATATTTGTAATAAAAAGTCTATTATGATTTTACTAGGTACTCCTTTACTGGTCTCATTTTACTGGCTGCCAATAAACAAATAGACGACAACTGTAACCAAAATACTTTCATAATATATTAAAAACAAGCTAGTTATCGTATCACAATCTTACGAAATCCGATTTCCCCAAGGAGTAAACAACGTGAAAGAAGGGCCGCCAAACACGCGCGAGCCCATGATGATCGTCACGTAGCTGTTTTCAGGCGAAGGGCGCTGAAAGCTTTCAAATAAAACTGCAGCACCTAACCGCACAATGGGACAGTACCATCCTGTCACATTTATTGATCACTGCAAATGCCAGGTCAAAGTTCATGAGAGTGCGACTGCAGCCCCGGAAACTTCTCGTTTTAGGATTAATAAATCAAAGGAGGTTTTTATCGGTTCGAAGTAAAACTTCCTTGGCTGATTAAAGTGGTGAGGTTTAAAAAAAGAGTTTAGCTTCGAAAAACGTTTTAAAAAATGAAATGTGCAATGCGTGTGTTAAAGAGGTAAGTACTTATGCAATTTTGATTGAACATTATGTCGGTACGATTTTTTTTCTTAAACGGGGATAATTTGAGTAGGTAACGGATTTTCATTTTAAACCTAATGAGGATATCCTAGTGCCAAAATGAAGCAAATTTACGGGCGCATAGAGTCTAAAATTAGCAATTCAAAATGGATTGGCTAGGGATGCACCGCGCTCTGCGCCTGCGCGGCGTCCCAGTTCTGGCCGAGGTCGCAGGTTCGTTCCTCGACCCGTATTGATCGCCTGTCGAGGCCGGAAGAGGTGCTACGTTGCAGCGGATGTAGATGGTGGGGATAACACCACTTCTTAATGAAAACACGTGATAAATTCTCTATTATGAGCAGATTTTGTAAGAACTCATCAAGCAGGAGCCACCTTAACACTTTATTTAGGTATATATGGTAAATATTTTTAGCTCACCTACACAAAACATCTCTCATGAATGTGTTACAAAAACGTCCAATCTAAATTTGAAGTTCGAACATGTCCTGTCATTTGTTTATTCTCTGTGACAAGTATTAAAATTTTGAATTCTATGGAAGACAGACTTCTTCTTTCTTGTTTTCGTTCATATGTAATGCAAATTTAAATAATACTGAATTTCGACGATCAGATTTTCACTTATAAATCTTTTTTTAAGATGCATTTTAGATTACCTAGGCGCCGCCGCGCATACCTACTAAAATATGTTCACGCTACATGCATTTATGAACACAGTGAATGTAATCTAGACATATTTGACATTGACACAAAACTGCTCGGCCAGAAGGAAAATACTGATCAAGCTAATCATACCAAGGAACCACTTCCATAAGCGAATTAACTCCTTAACTTAATTGGTGAGACCTTAGAAATTACCGCCAGCGATGCACCAGTGAAGTTAGACCCTAATTTGTGAAAAGTTTTGACAGACGGTCATAGAGAGTAGAGAGAGGAAGCTTAGGACCTCTATTCGTAGCGTCGATTTGGGGAGTTGTATATCCAGCTGTGGACAGGGTTTTATTTATCACTAACCTTATTTATCACCAAGTGTTTTATTCTTCGTTGAATTATCATCATTTTCGTGGTCGCCATTTTTGCACAAACTTATTAAAAAATTGAATATTTGTTTTTTAATTTCAAAGGGTAACTAACAACTACACTTTTTGGCGACAGCGGATATTTTGCAAGTGGGACTGAAAATCAGCATTACTGAGTCCTTTTTTTGTACAACCTTATTTGAAAAGTGTTTTTTGGTTTGTATCTATCAAGTGTCTAAGGTAGTACTTAAAAGATTTAAGATTTGTTGAATTTTCTCATGTTTATTTTTTAACCCCTAACGCAAAAAAAGAGGGGCGTTATATGTATAACGTGTCTGTCTGTGTATCAGTGTATCTGTGTAATTGTGTATCTGTCTCTGGAATCCTAGCTCCCTAACGGATGAACCGATTTTCGTTTAGTTTATTTTTGTGTTATAGATAATTATATCCCGAGCCACCCCGAGTGTTCTTAACCATGATTCATGAAAATCTGTAGGGGGTTTTTTAAAATTTTTAATTTTGTTCTTGTTACCTGTAGATTGTTTGCAACAGTCTGCAGTTAGATTAATTGTTTCAATTGTGAATACTAGTTCTTATTTATTTTTATTACTTTATTGTAATTTTATTTCTATCCTAGATATAGTTTGTAGGAATAAACGCCCTTTTTTTTTAAGTACAATAATAGACCTTACTAATAATGAGTAGGTGTATGTGACCCTCAATTCTCAATTACATTTCGGTGCTTCACCGTCAAAGGGCTGACCTCCATCAGACGTTAATCAGTAAATTACACTATCAACACAGCGAGGTCGTTACGTATGCGCTCGCGCAGCGGTGTCTTATTGTTATGTAGCGTTTTGTTTTGCAGTTGTTTACTTACTGTTGATAACCAAAGTCTAAACCTATACCAACATAGGCTTGAAAATGTTGAGTTAGGTCTACAGTTCTGTACAATATTTACCAAAACGGCATAGGTCATATAACTACAGACTTTTAATAAACGCGAAGTTCAGAGGTTTTGGATGTTATGTTGTCCGTAGCCTCTTTACGTTAAAAATACTGAACGAATAGGGCCCAAATTTAGCATTAATGTAGATAGTTAGTTCTAGACGTAGACTTACTTGAAATGAAACAAAAGCAAAAGCAAAAACTAATTTTCTAACAAAAAAAGCGTATTCGCGAACTACTCGAGCCATGGTTAATACAGCCATTTATAAGATCATAATATAACATGAAATGAATCAGTTGAGCTACCTGTAGATTGTTTGCAACAGTCTGCAGTTAGCTCAATTATTTCAATTGCAAATACTAGTTCTAATTTATGTCTATTATTTGATTGTAATTTTCTTTAATATAATATTAGGTCCTTACATATGAAATTGGCGTTTTTCGTACTGGCCACTTTAATCACAAATTTCTCCTCTTTGGTAAGGAATTCCAAATTCAAATTTGTACAGCTATAGACTCGTGTATTTGTGCTTCGATGATCGTCATTCATTTGTTTTTTTTCTTCTGTTTTTTTCTGTTTGCGTCACTCATTTTACAAAATGGAAAACTTAAAATATCGCATTATTTACGAGTACGAGTTCCGCCGTGGCACTAGTGCTGCGGAAACAACTCGAAGGGTGAATGATGTGTATGGCGGTCGTGTTGCAAAAGAAAACACAGTTCGTTTTTGGTTCCAACGTTTTCGTTCTGGAAATTTCGACTTGCAGAACAAGCCCCGTGGACGGCCTGAGACTCAAGTTGATAATGAAGAGTTGAAGGCTATTGTGGAAGCGGATCCATCGCAAACCACGTCCGAGTTAGCTGCAGGCTGCGGTGTTAGTGATAAAACTGTTTTAATTCACTTGAAGCAAATTGGGAAGATTAAAAAGCTTGAAAGGTGGGTACCTCACGAATTGACTGAAGCAAACCGGCAAACGCGCGTCGACTGCTGCGTTACATTCTCAGTCTAAGACATCCTCCGTACTCCCCGGACCTTGCTCCAACAGATTACCATTTTTTTCGAAATTTGGATAACTTCTTGCAAGGGAAAAAATTCAACTCCGATGGGGCAGTCCAAATCGCCTTCAAAGATTTTATTGATTCCCGTCCGACTGGTTTTTTTAGTAAAGGGATCAATGAACTACCTATAAGATGGCAAAAGTGCATAGAAAATAATGGTTCATACTTTGATTAATTAAATATATTATATTAAAAAATATTCGACTTTTTGTTCCTCCCATACAAAACGCCAATTTCATATGTAAGGACCTAATATATATGTTTTTTTTTATTGCAACGCCACCGCCTTTTAGAATAATGCGATATATACATACATAACATGTATATCACATTATTCTACGAAGCAACAGCAAAACATCAGTATCAGTATTAGCATAACAATCGCTATCAGCGCGGGGGTGTTATCAGCTCTATGTAGGCCTGCGAGTTGGGTCAATGACGTTCGTTCACCCGGTGCAGTCGACACGTGCCGCCCCTCCCCTGGCTCCGCCCATTCACCCGGATAGAACCTTTGGGGGGGGGGGGGGTTCTCCTAGGGCAGTTTTGGAGATAAATAGTTAATTGGGCGAAAGATTAAAAAGTCGATGGAAAGGTGAAAAAAGATTGAGTCTAAACGTCTGACTCACATTCACCCGGATAGAACCTCACGGGGAAGGGGGTGGGGTGTTTTGGTTTTTGAGATAGAAACATAAATAAATTAATAAATAATGCTGGAAAATTCATACTACACTAGCTACATCTACCTACGAAGGAAGCAGAGCTTGTGTCTAGATAACTGTTGGACTTAATAATTAAGTAGATAAGCGTATTAAGTACTTTGAAAATATTTACTCTCCCACCTATAGCTTTTACAAACTAAGCTTGATTTATAGTTACTATGTAAGCTTGATTTAAAGAGACCTTTGTGAGAGAGAATAAACATTTTCATTACAACAGATCGTTTATAATGTAGATAAATAGAAAACAAATAGACCCGGAACAAATATTTATCTGCAGATCGTAGGTACAGACGTTTGTACCGCGGTGGGAATCGAACCCGCATATTCCTGCGTCGGTTTCCTGACGCAAACTTTCGCCCGCTGCACCACTGAGGTCGACAAAAGATGATGTTTCTCCTAGGGCAGTTTCGAGCGTGGAAACGCTGATGGAAAGCAGAAAAAACTGTAGGTAAGCCATAAAAGCCTGGCTCCGCCCAACCTTATGGGGGAGTCAGAATGACTCCTAGGGCAGTTTTGAGAATGAAAACGTTGATTGAAAAGGAGCCATAAAAGCCTGTGGAGGACAGAAAGGAAGTGAGTTTGAATGATTCAACCTAGGGCAATTTTGACGTGTTGAGAATATTCAACTTTATGAGATTTTATCGTCGATCAAAATAAAAAAGGGGAGATGAGGTACGATTCTCAAAAGTGGAAGGCTTAAATTAGGTGCAATTAGATTCATCCACCTCAGTCATAGTCCGTGTTTCGCGTGCGTATCGTTGTCTCGATTGCACTTCGGTCTTTCGGTACGTATTTCCATCTTTGTTGTTCATTATTCAGGTATATTTCAAAATATTGGAAATAGAGTGACTTTGCGTTTAGTTTGTATTTTATTTTGTATTTTCTTTATTAATCAAAACTTATTCTATTTCATTTTCTACGACACTTTAAACTTTATAAGTTTTTAAACTATATAAAGTTGAAACACAACACAGGCCATTTGTTGAGTAAGCGCTAGAAGATCGTATTTTGGATAATTCTAAAGTAGAATTTTACAAACCACGCATGGATTCCTGACAAACCGCTTATTGGACGAAACGCGTTTTGTACGAAACGCGTTTTAATTGTTATTGAACGTATCGCGTTTAGGACGAACCGCTAACAAATCACCATATCTACAGATTATACTTTGATCTATGGATTTAATGGGACTTATTCTACTTATGGGTTGTTTGTACGCTGATGATCTGTGTGATTAACTAATTAAACCAACAAAATTAAAAATCAACGTCGATTCAACAAGAGAAACGATTATTTTGAGAAGAGATTTGATCATTCATTATTTAGTCGTACGAACAACTGGCTTTCAAAGCGAGGTATTTATAAGAACAGAATCCATAAAAGTAGTTGTGCATTAGTTTACAATGACGATAAAAGTTTTCGTCTCATTCCATACTAAATTGTCGCCTTGCAGCGCCTAATACCGGATAGAGAAGTACTAATTTTCTTTTGACAGTTAGTTGAATAGTTTCATGCTCCTAGGCTACTAATCGTTGTTTCATATGAACTCGATTTATTTTAGACTAGCTGCATTCTTACTACCCGTTGTCCTATTACCCGTTTTCCCGTAGGAATGAAGGAATTTCCCGCGGTAAAAAGTAGTTTATGTTCATCACATCAGGAATAATGTGGTCTTCTAATGGTAAAATAATTTTTCAAATCGGTCCAGTAGTTTCGGAGCCTATTCAATATAAACAAACAATAAAAATTTTCCTCTTTATAATACTAAAGTATCTATACTTATAATAAAACTGTAACAGGTCCAATTCTGTACATTGAAGATATTTTGAAAATTTTTTTTGGAGGGCACTCTATTATCGATACTGAAGCCAAAACTGTAATTTTTTTCATTCATGTCTGTCTGTCTGTCCGTCTGTCTGTCTGTCTGTCTGTCTGTCTGTCTGTTTCTTAAACGCGCATCACGTCGAAACTACTGAAGGTATTGAAATGAAACTCGGCACGATTTTAGGTCATACTACGAGGAAGGACATAGGATACTTTTTATCCCGGAATTCAGTCAGGTTTCCCTGGGAGAGGGGATGAAAGTAAAATTTCTTCACCGCGCATGACGCCGAAAGTGCTGAATGAGTTGGAATGAACCCTTGCACGATTTGATTTTATACTACAAGGAAGGACATGGGATACATTTCATCCCGGAATTCAGTCATGTTCCCCTGGGAGAGAGGATGAAAGTAAAATTCTTTAACTGCGCATCACGATGGAACAACTGAATGAATTCGAATGGAACTCGGCATAATTTGATTTCATACTACGAGGAAAGATACATTTTATCCCAGAATTTAGTAGGTTCCCCTGGGAGAATGGATGAAAGTAAAATTCCTTCACCGCGCATCACGCCGAAACTACTGAATGAGTTGGACTGAATTGGTACTATTTGAGTTCAAGGAAGGACATGGGATACATTTTATCCTGGAATTCAGTAAGGTTCCCCTGGCAGAGGGGATGAAAGTCAAATTCCTTCACCGCGCATCACGCCGAAACTACATAGGTAATGAGTTGGAATTAAACTTGGCACGTTTTGAGTTCATACTACAAGGAAGGACATGGAATACATTTTATCCTGGAATTCAGTAAGGTTCCCCTGGGAGAGAGGAAAAAGTAGAATTCTTTAACCGCGCATCACGACGGGTCTACGCGTCGTCCGATTTCATGCATTCTTTTTGTTAGAAACAGTGTTGCAAGATCGAATTTTACTAAATCAGTAGAAAGTCGAGTAGAAAATCAGTAGATTGATGAAATAATCTGTAGTTAGAAGAAAAAAATTAGTAGATAGAGGGTAGGTAAGTTCCTATCTATGTATTTTTCCAAGACGCACCCATTAGTTAGTTTCCTACCTACTAAGGCGTCTTGGAAAAATAAGTTAGGTTCCTACCTTACATGATATATGGTGGTTTAGCTGGTCCATTTAACTGTACTACCGAAGTTTGGTTGCAGTAAGTGGTCCAATTAAACTAACTAGACCACAGAAAAATATTTTTTACTGTGGTACACAGCCAACTGTACCTACCTACTAACGAAAAAAAAATTACGGTGGTCCAGTCAATTGTGTCAGCAATTGTATTGCAGAATTGGGCACCTGATCCATTTATCAGGAGCCCAATTCTGCAATACAACTGCTTCAGTATGACAATGGAATCGTCGCAGAATCATCACGTAGAATCCTTAGATTTATAAAACTCCAGATAGTGCGTGCGAGATAAATGAATAGTTTCAAACTTGAAGCACGTCTCTCCATCTGCATTCATCATAATTTCTTTCATCTGAGGTGGAATACCCAAACGTGTCATTCTGAGTCAATACCCCTGTCATAGTGAAGCGATTAGTATAGCAGAATAGGGCCCCAGCTGAACGGAACCATCAGTAAGAAGTGAAACGAGTATGACACTTCTTAACACTGACGCTGGCCGAGTCGTAGCTAAAAGTCGTGTGGATAAAGAATGGGATTGAAGATGATAACATGCTATCCCCCGTAGACACTACACGATTTTTTGCACGGCAGCGTTTCAAATTATGAGAGACCATGGTTAAATGTGAACTTGATTAGTCGGCAGGTGAGGCAATCGCGAACGAAGTCGCGGGTACAGCTAGTCTATACTTATAATAAAACTGTAACAGGTCCAATTCTGTACATTGAAGATATTTTGAAAATTTTTTTTGGAGGGCACTCTATTATCGATACTAAAGCCAAAACTGCAATTTTTTTCGTTCATGTCTGTCTGTCTGTCTGTCTGTCTGTCTGTCTGTCTGTCTGTCTGTCTGTCTGTCTGTCTGTCTGTCTGTTTGTTAAACGCGCATCACGCCGAAACTACTGAAGGTATTGAAATGAAACTCGGCACGATTTTAAGTCATACTACGAGGAAGGACATAGGATACTTTTTATCCCGGAATTCAGTCAGGTTTCCCTGGGAGAGGGGATGAAAGTAAAATTCTTTAACTGCGCATCACGACGGAACTACTAAAGGTATTGAAATAAAATTCGGTACGATTTTAGGTCATACCACGAGGAAGGACATAGGATACTTTTTATCCCGGAATTCAGTCAGGTTCCCCTGGGAGAGGGGATAAAAGTAAAATTTCTTCACCGCGCATGACGCCGAAAGTGCTAAATGAGTTGGAATGAAACCTTGCCGGCACGATTTGATTTCATACTACAAGGAAGGACATGGGATACATTTCATCCCGGAATTCAGTAATTTTCCCCTGGGAGAGAGGATGGAAGTAAAATTCTTTAACCGCCCATCACGACGGAACAACTTAATAAATTCGAATGGAACTCGGCATAATTTGAGTTCATACTACGAGGAAAGATACATTTTATCCCAGAATTTAGTAAGGTTCCCCTGGGAGAAGGGATGAAAGTAAAATTCCTTCACTGCGCATCACGCCGAAACTACTGAATGAGTTGGACTGAATTGGTACGATTTGAGTTCAAGGAAGGACATGGGATACATTTTATCCTGGAATTCAGTAAGGTTCCCCTGGGAGAGAGGATGAAAGTAAAATTCTTTAACCGCGCATCACGACGGAACTACTCAATGAATTTGAATGCAACTCGGCGTAATTTTAGTTCGTACTATGAGGAAAGATACATTTTATCCCGGAATTCAGTAAGGCTGCCCTGGCAGAGGGGATGAAAGTTAAATTCCTTCACCGCTCATCACGCCGAAACCACATTGGTAATGAGTTGGAATGTAACCTGGCACGTTTTGAGTTCATACTACAAGAAAGGACATGAAAGGACACATTTTATCCTGAAATTCAGTAATGTTCCCCTGGGAGAGAGGAAAAAGTAGAATTTTTTAACCGCGCATCACGACCAGTCTACGCGTCGTCCGATTTCATGCATTCTTTTTGTTAGAAACAGTGTTGCAAGATCGAATATGACTAAATCAGTATAAAGTCGAGTAGAAAATCAGTAGACTGATGAAATAATCTGTAGATTGAAGAAAAAAATTAGTAGATAAAGGGTAGGTAAGTTCCTATCTATTTATTTTTCCAAGACGCACCCATTAGTTAGGTTCCTACCTAGGTGGGTCTTGGAAAAATAAGTTAGGTTCCTGCCTTACATGATATATGGTGGTTTAGCTGGTCCAGTTAACAGTACTACCGAAGTTTGGTTGGAGTCTTACTCCAACAAAACTTCGGTAGTACAATTAAATTAATTAATTATTGTGGTCCATTCAAACTAACTGGACCGCAGAAAAACATTTTTTATTGTGGTACACAGCCAACTGTACCTTACCTACCTACTAACGAAAAAAAATTACGGTGGTCCAGTCAAATGGATCAGGAGCCCAATTCTGCAAAACAATTGCTTCAGTATGACAATGGAATCGTCGCAGAATCATCACGTAGCATCCTTAGATTAATAAAACTCCAGATAGTGCGCGCGAGATAAATTAATATGTAGTTTCAAACTTGACGCGCGTCTCTCCATCTGCATTCATCATAATTTCTTTCATCCAAGGTGGAATACCAAAACGTGTCATTCTGTGACGATAGCCCTGTCATAGTGAAGCGATTAGTAAAGCAGAATAGGGCCCCAGCTGTGAGTAAGTCAAACGAGTAGGACACTTCTTAACACTGACGCTGGCCGAGTCGTAGCTAAAAGTCGTGTGTATAAAGAATGGGATTGAAGATGACAATATGCTATCCCCCGTAGACCCTACACGATTTTTTGCACGGCGGCGTTTCATAACGTTTCATAATATGAGAGACTATGGTTAAATGTGAACTTAATTAGTCGGCAGGTAAGGCAATCGCGAACGAAGACGCGGGTACAGCTAGTATTAAAATATTAGTATAGAAAATGGTTTTGAGAGATTTGAAAGAGGCTATTTTCACGGAATATTGTATTAGTCTTATTATTTTTTGTACGTGTAAGTGAGATAGAAGTTAAAGTCTATCTGTCGAAAACTATTATCGTTGCCGAACTGTGCACACTGGTACTAAGCATACACACGTATTATTGTAGACGAGGAAAATTTACTAAATAATATTTTAACGAAACCATCTTAGACTAGACCCGCATGGAAACTCAATATTTGTAACCCAACTATAAAATAACCCGACGTAAATCATTGTCCGTAAAACATAACAATCTGCATTTTATATCCCTAACGATACTAAAAATGTATAACTCAATATAATAAAACCAATTGTAAATGCACAGAAACGTAAATACAGAACTTTACACAAGCGACGTAGGTTAGGTTATACGTAGGAATCTGTGGACGCGACGCTTAGGTTTCTACGTAGCCTGTTGTCCTAGGTTAGGTAGCCTACGTGGGACCTAGCGCGGCGCGTTCCTTGCATTATAAATGGAAAGTGGGGTGGGGAATTGAAGTGGGTCATAATCGAGTTGGTTGCTAAGGGAAGTTTTTAATAGGTGACCGAGCCGCTTTAAAGAATAAAATGAAATAAATTTTATATGACTTCTGTGACGCGGCGGGCGAATGTCCAATTGCGACTTGTTTGTACGATCTGCAGGTATTTGTTGCGGGTGTTCTGAATGTTTTCTATGTATAATATAAAGTATCTATCTATGTAGATTGTATCTATCTATGTATGTAATATGTATCTGTGTATTGTATTAAGTACATCAGTTATCAGTACAGTACCCATATCACAAGCGCTGCTTAGCTTGGGGCTAGATAATGCTGTCTGAGTTGTCCACCATTATTTATTTGTTATGTATTTTGATTTATGGGATATTTTTTTTATCAGATTATTTAGAGGATAAAAAAGCTTGGGACGAGTTTTGCTCAAACTCGAAAAATAACAACTAACAGGCTAAAGGTTTCTTCGTCGTTTCTTTACTTTAGTCTACATACCGAAGCGACAGAAATCAAACATATCACTTAATTTCCGTGTCAGTGTTTAGTTTTATAATTTGACCTTTTCTAAGTGTAGGTAAGTACATTTATTGTATTTATAGAAATAAAGAGTTTTTGATTTGATTTATATTAGCAAACCTTTTTGCTAGGACAAGTAGGTATGTACGGTTCGTTAGTTACGGTAATCCTACGAGTGTATCTACTTGTTGGTCTAGGTTAGTCAACCTACGTGGAACCTACACGGTCAGAACGTCGATAGCCTGCATTATTAACGTCATAACGTGGCTAATCGAGTTAACGTTCAATGCATATTGGAATGGTTGCTAAGCTGTTTAAGAGTTGTTCAGTTTATGTTTTTATAAATCACTAGAATATCTAGCCCCAAGCTAAGCAGAGCTTGTGTTATGGTATACTTAATTTAATATAATACATTAATAGAACAAATAAGTTATAGTTTTGGCCGAAAGGTACGAGTGATTAATGAATTTCAAATTTATGAATTTGAAATCCAATAATTAATTTTTTTCGAAGTTCCAAAACATCTCAAACAAAAACCAAATAATCGTTTCAAAATTAATTATGAATATACTTACATAGGTATAAAAGTTACTCTATTGTTCAGTTATTTACTACCCATAACACAAGCTCTGCTTAGTTTGGGGCTGTGTGAATTGTCCAGCATTATTTATTTATTTTTCGTAAAAATTTAGGCCGCGGAATACCTGATCGAAGATTGTAGACAATATATTTCAACAGCTCGCAGAGAAAGTAATCCTCCTTTGTTAATCGCTGTCAATTTTATAATACTTCTATGATTTTATCATATCCATCCACTTTAATATATTGATAGTGTTGACATGTCGGCATCGGACTTTTAACACATCAGACTGATTTTGGAGAGTACTGCCGGGTGGTGCGTCTACTGTAGCCGCAACAACCGGATTGCCTACGCGACCACCATATTTGCAAACGAAATTTTCAACATTGACATCCGGATTTTCGTAGCTAGCGGATAAATTTTGCCTGAATGAGAATGGACCCGGAGCGGCGGCAGCGGCGCGGCGCGCCACTCCGGCGGCGTTGCTGATCAGACGACGCACTCCTATGGCAAAAATCCGTTTGATGCGGTCACTGCGGAGCGTCCTATGCCAGCCCGACGACGCTAGCCTTTTAACCGCTTTGATCACCTGGATGAATAAAATAGAATAAAATGTTGAATAATTTGGAATCAAATCACTTACGAAAACACTGAAAACTGCTTGGAAACTACTGCAGAAATCTGGGTGATATTACCATACATCTAAGTAAAATTCTGTAGATATGGTACGTTCTCCCAGCGCTAACTCAACAAAAGGCATTGTGTTGTGTTACATTACAACTAAATGCATACGTCATTTCCATGTTTTGCACCATACCTTTTTTTTTTTTTTTCTTAATTCGGCGAGGAAATTCGTTTACGAATAAACTGGTCTGGGGGGGACCAGAATTATGTGGGACTCGACGTTCTGAAAAGAACATAATACCCACTAAAACCTCTCCGGTGTCCCTCTCTCGCCATTTTTTTGCCGAACCACGGGAACATTTAAAACCTCCGCGGCCCGACTGGCGTCCCCATACCTACCTAATAAACAAAACGATGGAAAGGCGTACCTAGACCGAACTGCGATTGAGACAACAATACCCACGCGAAACACGAACGTCAGCGGCGCCGCCGGTCCCACTATGACTGAGATGGGTGGACCTAATAATTGAACCTAATTTGAACCTTCCACTTTCGAGAGCTAGTACCCAATCTCCCGAATTTTACTTACATCGATGGATTTAGTTCCACTTTGCTATAATGATTACCTGGGTGGACTCACGCACAATGGACCAACCCGAGTCTAAGTGCGGACACAAGAGTACATACACCGTACCTGGGTGGAATCGATGTGAGGAAAGAAAGGATGAAGGAAAGTTTTCAGGAGATATCAAAAATCAATTAAAATCAAAAACTATTTATTTCCATAAATACAATAAATGTACACTTAGAAAAATTCAAATTATAAAACTAAACACTGACACGGAAATAAAGTGATATTTTTGATTTCAAAGAGTTTCTAACTGTTCTGATTTAAGGGTTTACATTGATGCCCTACGTCATTCAAGGTCATCAGATGAATGCGGGCGTCTGCACCGCATCTGTGTAGAACCTATTGATTAACTTGTTGACGTGATGCTGACGCACTGAGTGATAGGGTTGAGGGGGCCGTGAAAATACTGGTCGCTTAGGATTTACGTAGTGCGTACGCACGTGTATCGGGTATTGGTCACGTCGAGAGAGATTGAACAGAATCTTCTTCTAGAGGAAACTTGAATCTTTTGTCCATAGCCAGAGAGTGTCTTATAAAAGGACAAGATTTTAGAAGCGAAATAAAATAAGTAAATTTTTGTGGACGGCGGAAGCGGAAGTGGATACTTTATCAATGGAGATTTTGCCGGTCATAAATAGTCGCAATTATTGTTATTTTTCGACAAGAACCGTTATAGTTTTCTTATACAGTGAATAACGATAACAATCCATAGTGAATCAGCTCACCGGCTATACTGCCAAGCGGCACACGGATTAATTGAAATTGAAAAAAAAAATCATTTTTACTCATTCCAATAAGTGCACACAAAGCTAAGCTATATTAAAATTAAAACGAAAGAATAAAACAAAAAAGTAAAAATTCAAATACAAACTTCCTATCAGTAACTTAGTTAAACGTTAAATTAATACATGTGGCAGAGAAATGGTTAATTTGTAATTGTAAATGGTTAATAGGTATTTTATTTTAATTTAATTTATTTATGTATTTTAATTAATACGGTAACAAACATATTATGCTGTGCAAATTCCTAGATTGAAAATGGTTGCTATTATTTTCTTAGAATTAAGTCGTACAAAAACATCATGAAAGCGGGTCGCAAGGCTGCTCGAAGGTTCTGGGTTCGACCACCGCGTCAAGGCAGCTAATGGCTTCCATCCAATGTTTCCAACTGAACTTATAGCTGAAATATTTATTGCATTACCTAGGGTTGCCAGAAGTCAACATAGATCTCGGTGTTTTCTAGTAGAATATTGGCAGAGCGGTATTAACGTCATGCATAGGTCACCGGAAATAGCAAATGAAGGTTGTAAGCCATAAATTATAAACGTCAAGCAAATGCATCAACATAAAGCAAAATCCTAACTTTAAAACAAAATATATCATCCAAAACGAAACCCGGAACGGCATCATCAGGTCTTAAAATTACAGAATTTCAGAAGAAACTTATTTTCTAGGTGCTGAATGACACCCGTTCAATTCTCCTGGATTTTTTTTTATTTTCGAACCATTAGCTTTGGGTTTTGGCGCCTATTTTCAAACACGTTCTAATATTTTGCTACTGGCAACCCTGCGTTGATAACAAGCGTTTCAATGCCATATTCCAGGACGTACCTCCCCCAGCTATGGTTATATCGAGCGGACCGCGGGGTAAGGCACTAGTTGGGTCAATGACGGTTATTCACCCGCTGCAACGCGCCCTGAAACTAGGGCACAGTAGCGTCACCCTATACCTACTTTTGAATCGACAGGCCGATGTCGGTTACCGTTTGGTTTCCCCCCGACATTTTGTTTTTGTGTTTTCGAAATATGAATTCGACATTTCGAATGTATGTTACTTCAACTTTTTGATTTTGTGGTTTTCGATGTTTGAATTCTTTAAAACAAATGAAAGTTTGTACCAAGATTTCAAACTGAGTTAATTCCGCATGTTAATAAATACCTTATCTGAAATCTTAGCACTTATCGTAGCATTTTTTTTCTTTTGTTAATCTGAAATAGGTTGTTTTTCCACCAGAGCTAGGTTACGTAGCGGCGTATTAAGCGTTAGTACTAAGCGGCGTATTTTGTCAATTCTTGTTTTACCAAAAATATAAAATATATCCTATAAAATATCAGAACCAACCAATAGGGTCGCTCGCTTTAAATTAATTACTAATTTAAACCAATTATTTGTCTCTCATATTAGTGATTACAATGGCCAAACAATCCTATTCTATGCCTGCTTACTGAATAAGCTCAGCCCTGGTGGAAAATCACCCTAACCCGCCATAACTCCAACACTTTTTTTTTACCCAGAAGATAATCTTTTTGTTTGTTTGTACGAAGCACAAGCAAGTGTGATCGATAAATTCACCTACTTCGTAAATGAGATCGTCCATCACAGGATTAGATTTCTTTTTCAATGAACACCTTCATAGATTAGATACGTGGAGGAAAGTCCCGATTATTTATTTTAGTACTTTTTAACTTTTAAACGACCAGTGATCGCAGTGAATGTACTGTAATAATCACAGATAAATGTAAATGTACTGTAATATAGTGAATGTACTGTAATAATCACAGATGTAGGAATATCCCTACATCTGTGACTTCACCATAGTTTTAAGAATGAATAACCATGTTGTATACACCAAAAAATATGTTTTTGTTTTTTTTAGGTATATAAAAATATGTATGCGATCACGCAGTGAACTTAAGTAACTTATTTCTTAAGAATAAAATAATTTTTTGTTTATCTCCTGTTATGATCCCATAATTGGCCTTTCTATGGAACATCCAAAAGGTATTCCTATATCGATACCACCGCGGCAACTTTATCCAACTTGAAAACCCACATTTTTGTAATCTGGACAACAAAATTCATAAGTATAATTTTCTTCGGTTTTTCACATGTCATACTGTAAAAGAGTCAGATAATGCAAAATATTATACCATTATGTTATTGAATTCCAAAGTCTCAGCGATTCACGCACAGACAATAGGTAATTACGTCTATGGTCTTACAATTCATTAGACTTGACCTTCGGGAATTGCCTTTGAATGTAAATACATTCGATTAATACATGTATCGGGCACAAATTTACCATTCAAAATTTGAGAGCATTTGGGATTGTAACTGAATCAGACTGGGATTCCCAAACCGCATGAGGTATACCTCACGCTGGGCATTTAGGGGTACACCCCGAACTGATAAGATCATGTTGATGATGATGCTCTTTTAACCTATTTTCGGCCACGGCGGCGCGGTGGCCAGTCTCAATCGCAACGGAGACTAGCAAGGTTCGTAGGACATAATTAAGTGCATAAATGTACGCGCAAACACAGGTGCACACTCATAATCTAATAAGATCTTAAAGTCTTTATAAGGGGAGGCCTACGTCCAGCTGTGGACTGGTAAAGGCTGATGATGATGGTGAGACGCTGAATCCAAATTTATAGAATCAATGAATATTTTTTGATAATTTTCTGCTTCAAATCGTACAGAAAATAAACCCAAGAAATATTTACTAACTACTTACTGCGAAAACTTAAATACATTATTTTGTATTTAGGGTTTAGAAGTTTATATTTTACTTCTCTCAATATAAAAATAATAATAATGCTGGACAATCCACACGCCATCATCTAGCCCCAAGCTAAGCATAGCTTATGTCATGGTTACTAGATGACTGATATACAATACATTACGTGGATACTTAGAAGAAGTAGGCTTAGAATGATAGTTGACACAAACGAGGTAAGTCTAAAAAATTGCGACTAAACGTCGCAATTTACATTTTGAGCCGTTAGTACAATACTTCAAATGACGCGGAAAGCAGCTCTCACATAAAAATATAAAAATGATGTGTTGTGCGGTGAAAGGGTATTTAAACACCAGTAGCAAGAAAAATAATACTTCAAATATCTCATTTCACTGGTCTACACACATATTACATTTGTAATTTTGCCTAAAACAGTCATCAAAACTCATAAATAAATTTAAAAATTTGGTCCACCATTTTCGTGAAAATGTTGCTATGCTCTGGGGAAAAACCACCCCGGTTTTGTTACATAGTATAGGTATATAAAAATAGTACCGTAAAAATAATAATAGTACCCGTGCCTCGGAAAGCACGTTGAGCGTTGGTCCTGCGCCTGACCTCTCCCCGGTCGTGTCGATCTGTCATCCCATCGGATTTTGAGAGTGAGGGAACAGAGACTGCACCTACGTTTGCACACACACTTGTGCACTATAATATGTCCTGCGTATCTGGCTAGTCTCCGATGAGATTGGCCGCCGTGGTCGAAATTTGGCTAAGAGGACATTATTAAAATGGTTGAGGAGAGGGTGGACTTCACTCAAGTTAGGACTTAGGAATCAAACTACGCTACTACGGAATATTACAGTTTTAGAATTTCTGTCATTCGACGATATTCTGAATAAATTCATATTGTAAACTCAAATTACTATTTTACAAAGAAAATTGTACATTATTACTATTAACGCTGAAGAAGTCGTAGGATATCCAGGTTTTATTTCGGTGTAGGTAGGTGCATGTCTAACTTGGGCATTATTATTCGTGGAAAAAATGCTGGTCGTAGGTGGTGTGAATTGAAAGGAAAACTGCACAGCTACAATATACTTCACTAATTGAGTACCTAATAGTCCTAATCAACTTAAAATATGTAATTTGGTGGGTAAAAAGGAAAATTTGAACAAATTTTGTTGAAAATAACTTTATTAAGTTTGTTCGATATGTAAAACACGTAAATAGGTTTGTTTAGATAGGCCATGAACCGTGCAATTACTTCACTGCACGTGGTCGAACACGCACTTGACCGTCTATTTAAATTATTGTTCCGAACACGATCGGAGCCCATCTTATTTTGCGGACTTGGAGTAAAACCTTTTTGTCGTTAGACCTAGGAAGAATGATAGTAACAAAGCTACCAGCTGATATTTCGTAAAATTAAAAAAAAGAAATGAGATAATATCGAAAATAAAATGTAAGGTGATAAAAAACAATGGCTTATTTTTTAATTGGAACTTTGCTTCAGTTACCCAATTTTTTAGGGAAAATGCTATTCACTTGCAACATTCAATCATACGAATGTGTGAGTGAAAGCACTGTATTTACGTGCTGTCAAAACACACATAGATCGGTTTTTGGTTACACAAATTGTCAAATTGTTGAATGACACTATCCCTCTGCTGAGACAGCAGCGAGTTTTTACTCTATGCGTGGATATATATTTTTATCAAACATAGAAAATACACATAAACAAATAATTGCAGATCGTACAAACATTTGTCCTATTACTAGGCGGGCAGAATCTAGAACTTTCCATGCGCATAGAAAACAAAAGTACCTGCGAACAAGTACAAACAGACCTAATCCAATGAAAGCATTTACCTAGAATTAGAACATTACATAAGGCATAAGCCTACGGTTGCGATAAAGTCATTGCATCAAAGTACAGAATGCACTGGTACTAAGCCTTCGCCCATGTACTCGTAAAAGTAGATAGAATGTCTAAGTCAGCCGGGCCAGTAGGAGCCAAGGCTAGGTTGTAGCGGATCTGTAAGGAAATTCCGACTTTATTGCCTAGAGATGAGGGTATAGAAGAGGATGGTGGCTGCGGTCAATGACGTTCGTTGACTTCGCCGTTCGTTTGATGCCGGCGGCGCAGTGCTGTTTTCCTTCTCCGTTTTCATGCATTGATATTAGAAACTATTTACGGTATATTTTATTGTTTTCTTTTATTATTTGTGGTATTTTTAGTAGGCATCTAGGGTCACCGTTCTCCATGCACTAATGTTTAGAGTAATAAATAATAAAAATAAATAAATACAATATTCCCGGATAGGGATGTCTTCTCGACCGCCGGCTCTGGAAATATCGCAATAATTTATACTGACGGCAACAGGGAATCTACATGGAAAATCGTCATTGGTTTTACAAAAATAGGAAATTTCTATGAAAATTAACTTTTCTT
The DNA here is from genome assembly GCA_949316285.1 of Eupithecia subumbrata. NCBI lineage: Eukaryota > Metazoa > Arthropoda > Insecta > Lepidoptera > Geometridae > Eupithecia > Eupithecia subumbrata. The sequence continues at coordinate 4,864,484 of OX438648.1, forward strand.
AAATAACATTATGTAAAAGTGTTTCAGTTTTCGTTTTCCTAGTTAGGTACCTAGTAGTTAAAGTAAACAATACGATAATAAGCCCATTTTAAATAAGGAATAATTTAATAAGTAGATACCGTATGCAAAAACAGATAAGTGGAAGTAAGTTGGAACAATAAAAATAATTATTGAACAAATCCATCGAATCTAACAATCCAACGGTCCTGATTGGATCTCAAGGTCCACCGATAGTCCCGCCAGATTCCGCGTCCGAATCATTTCGTAACAGATAGGTATTATTGTAAACGGTAGAAGGTTTATTTCATTTATCGTCTTTACCACCCACCAATTTCAATTGAGCCCCTGTTACACCTCGCGTCATTAACTGCACTTCGCTACGTGGGTGTCTTGCTGAGCTGGTCGGAGTACGTGAGGTGGCTGGTGACGTAGATTGTGCGATAGTTAGTATGGGTTATGGCTCGTGACCCAATTTCGCAGCTGCTGGTTTCAGCAGCGGCAGGGAGTCGCGGGGCGGTGCGGGGAGCGGTGGGGCGGGCGGCTCGTGTCAATGCCGTTCGTTGACTCGAAGCAGCGACGGCCTCCCTTACATAACCATCGACAAAGCGATCTAATGCGTGCGATGTACTGCACTGTTATCACCTGCCGCCCTAATGGGGCACTACCGGCCGCGGTACTGGCACAGTACCGGATCGTGGGATGCTTGTTAGCCTGGGGGAAGCTAGGCCTAAATAAGCTGCCACTCATGTCACGTTGCGCAGCTAATAGAACCTATGTACTGCGTTACTGTGACGTCATCTCATCGATTAGGGTCTAAAAAATATTGCACACGCAACAAACGATGCAGGGTTTGGCTAGGTTTCGAATATTGCTTTTTTCTGTCTTTGTCAAAATAAGTCTGTCAGATCCACTTCTCGTATCACGTTTTTAGAAGAAAAAGCATTTTAAAATTCTAACAGCTTAATGTTAAGAGGATTATTTTCATGACTTCTATCTATAGGTAGACCACACAACTGGCTGATCTTTGTAGAACCATGTTACAGTAACAAACGCGAAAAGTGGCGTTTGTTACTGAGTTTGGCGTTTGTTTTCTTATTGTGACAAGGTTCTACAGAGATCCGCCAGTTGTATGGTCTACCTATAGCTAATTTATTTCTTCAAGGTCGAAGGATCAAGTGCATTGCTACGAGAACTTTAAATTTCATGAATATAAAATATACCCGTGAGATTTGCATACCTTCAACCCAACTGAACAACAACTGGAGCTATTTTCATAGAAGATTTATGACTACAAGGTCAAAGTAAAACTGTCTGTTTGGGTAATACTGGTACCTTTTACAGTACATACTTGAAGTACTTTGTACGCATAGCTGACATATATTTTATGAGCAAGTTGCATATGACGTCAGCACAAAAAACTCGTAGCACCTCTACGCCCCGTAGCAGTTTCCTATCCAAAAATAACCACAACATTCATCCGTAAAATCACGAAAACAAATGACTGTAAAATATTGAAAATAGGTACCTGAGGATGCGTGAATGGGGATTTTTCGGCTTAAAGGTACAGGGGGTGGAAAGTGAAAGAGCTCGAGGGGCGAGGCGGGTGGAACGGGTGAGTGGAGCCGCGCGCGCCGCTTAGCGAGCGAGTGCAGCGCGCTACAGCCTCAACAAACAAAACTTTAGTTTCTAACCTACTTCCGTGCGGGCGCGATCAGCGTCACTACGCTCCTTACTCTATGACCTGTTACAGTGATGGACTATGGAATACCACTAGAATTTGAATTCGAGTTTAGAATTCTGTATTATCCTGGTTCTGAATGGACTCGAGCGCGACACGTCAGGCACGGTTGAACAAAATGTTTTACGGTGAGATGAGAGTCTACGTTCAGCTTTTGTTTTTTTTTTGTTTTGTCACGTTGGCATGCACTTTGCATTTATTTAACCGTTGATTATTATTGGTCGGCCACACACACACCGCACGAACACTGATAAATAGGTACCAACCTATTTGTCATTATGAAAAAGTCTGCCAGATTTATAAAAAGTTACATAAAGAGCTTCTTTATTAGAAATATTTGACACGACGCGTCGTGATAGACGAGCTGAAGTTTTCACTTAATTTATTGGTTTTGAATCATTAAAGCTACAAAGGGAATATTTTCTATAAAATTTAACTTATATGAACCCAAATAATTGGAAATAAACAGCTATTATATTTTCATAAATAAATCACACGCGGTCGACATTTTTTAGATAAATTTTAAAATAGTTATAATATTCCACACATTTTTATTATTAGCGCTTTGTATTGTTTAAATGTGCATTGATGTTATAATTAATTAAAATTACTAATTTATGGGAACTTTGAAAATCTTGTAGGTTGTAATTAATTTTATCTATGTTCTTTCACTCATCAATCCTGTTTTTCGCCACTTAATTTAAATAATTGAATAACTGTCATAAATCAATTAATTTAACTGGCGATAAAGCCGCCATATTGAATTTGCACTATCGACCAGTGGCGCTCTCTAGCGGAAAATTATGACAACATCATCTGCTTCTATGACATTTGAGAACTTCAGAATTATTGTATAGTCTTTGTTATCACAATCATGTTTAATTGCGAATAATGTGGGTTATCATTATCACAGTCGACAATAACATCGATGGGTGGATAACTGATGAAATGGCTGGGTACTTATATATTTTATGATAAGGCAGTCTGGTTATGTTTCTGATATTTAAAGTTTATTTAGGTAGGAATCTATTTGATGGAAAATAAAATATTCCGTCAGATGGAAGTGATTAAATGAAACTGATACTCCTCATTTTTATTACCAATTGTAAAAATATATTTCGAGTTCTTGTGGTAATATGTCCCCTGTTTTGTGTGGTGCCTTCCCGTCTATTAAAATCAATCGTCAAATCGTAAATATATTTTTTATGTAATGACTAGCCACCCGCTCCGGCTTCGCACGGATGCAATGCTGATACTAAATATACTACAGAATCGGCCCCCGGCCGGTACCGCCGCGTGCCGCCGCAACCGCTATGTCCCTGCATTTTAAATCTGTTATATCTTAGAAAATATACATTTAAATTAGAGACTGTAAAGAGCCATATTAATCTATATTAAATGCACAATGTATTTAAGGTACTTAATTGGATAAGGATTAATGCTGTATTGCTTTAAATCGCTTCGTAAATAAGCCATTATTTATCTCAAAAAGTAAAGGATAAAAATGGTTATTGTGGGTTATCCCTAAGAGATAGACATATACTATCAACAACTTTTTTGTAGACTTTTTTAAGGTTTACAATACTGAAGTTACATTATGTTGATCTATCTCGTAGGGTTCAGTCAGCGTTTGCAATGTAAGCGCAAAAATGTGTTTATTTACGATATCACATTAGAAACCTCTAAAATTATCAGTGTTTCTCTACTATATTATGCATGTATTATACATATAAAACATCCTCTTGAATCATTATATCTATTAAAATAAACCGCATCAAAGCCCGTTGCCTAGTTTAAAAGATCTAAGCATACATAGGGACAGACAGACAACGGGAGCGACTTTTACATACTACGTAGAGATATTGAAATCATAGACATTATCCTAAAATATTTATCTTAGTCTCCAAAAAGCTTGGCATAAAAGTACCTAGGTACCTATTTTATTCATGAAAGCTTTGTGAGTTAGGTGCGAGAAGTAAGCGAGTTCCCATAGTAACGTCCGAGCGTATCGCGTAAACTAAACACAGACGCATGTGTGCGTCGATTAGTTCACATTTGTGTTAGTGTAGATTTTTTGACTAAACGCACACAACTAACTTGGCTCTAATGGAAACTAGGTCAGTTCAGTGACCCATATGTTTATCTAAGGACCGTGCGTGGCGCGAAAGGAGTTATCAACGCGTTTTCGTTTAGGTTATCGCGGGCAACCTGTCTCATGCACTGTTCTGATTGATAAGACTGCCGAATGTTAGGTAAAATCAAAGAGAAGAAGAAAATCATAGAAAATCTGGTTATTTTGTTCCCACTTCTTGCGTGTTAGCTAATTTACTAGGTTGATCTACTTGTAACTTCAATGAATCTGTATAGATTTCTTGTCATCATTCATAAATGTTAATTTCTCAAACTTTAACCTTAGTTTATTAGGTATTATTTATGTTATGAGGTATGACATGAAATCCATAGAGATTCATTGAAGTTGGTAAATCAAATTTGAAAAGTTTAAAATAATTTATTCCATAAAATATAGCTTAAAATTAGCATTCGCTTACAGAAAAAGATGAGTTAAAAATCTAAATAATGTTCATGGGCTTATTGAACAAAATAAAATATAAAATATACAAAATAAAAAACCAAAACTACAAAATGCCAGTAGTTCACTAAAACTTCACACCAAAAAGACCTAAAGAAATCAAACATATTTAGGGCGGTGGTTAAGAAAGCTTGCAGATAAAAATGGCACTTGTTGCTTTTATAAAAACATGTAGGTACATCCTTCTGAATAAATCAGAGTATAGAACCCGTTACATGAATGTATAGGTAACCTTATTATGAATTTTTCAACGCTCATCTCTGTATTGCGCACGTACGTAACAATATTACAATAATACATTCCTAGCGACAATGCGTCACCTTGCAAGCGTTCGTTGACGTATCTATGTTTTGTCCGAGCGACCTTATGCGTTAGATCTGTAGTTCTCAAACTGTAAGCACGTTACAACGTGACCCAGTGCTGCACTGAGAACAAAAAATTCAGTATTCGGATATCATAAACAGGAACACTCAATTTGGTTTTTTTTAAACCATTTATTTAAGGTTTATTCAATTATTTGAACATGCCATCCTTGAAAAATACACAAATTATAATAATACAAAAGACACCAGAAAAAACAATTAAAGAAACATATTGTAAACTAAACTAAGTAAGGCACAATAGAAAAACATGGCGCTAAACATTTCTGACTTTAAAAATGTCTTTTGAAAAGAAAAGAAGACAATTGCATTTTTTCGCGTTTGTCATTTGGTTCTTAGATCAAAAGTAGAGTCAAAAGTACAGTCAGCTTTTTTATCAATAGCCATGGGGGATAGGTACCTATGTTTTGGAGTCGGTTCAGAATTTTAAATCGCATTTAGTCTAAACGCGATTAAAAATTTTCATTGATTTATGTAGGTGGTATTTTCATTAATTTTAATTAAATGATCTACCACCTCAGTATTAGGACAAACAATTTAGAATGCGATTTAAAATTCGGCAGTTTTGCTCTATGAATACCTGGTTTAACTCAGACGATTCTTAATTTTATATTATTTATTACTTACACTTGATTTCAGAAAGCTCTAAGTAAGTTGTAGGTTCTAAGTGATTAGATAACCTACTTATTGCATAATTTATAGCGTTATCAAAACCTTATAGAACAGTCGGCTTATGAAGTTTTTACCATATAAAAATTGCTATCTCAAAAAAGTTTGACAAACACCGCTCAACAGACTAATAACAACAGCCAATTTGATACATCCCGTTCACTCCAACGCCTTCACGGGTGAATGAGAGCGAGATAGAGAGCTGATGGAGCCAGCACACAGCATGCTCAACGAAAATGAAGGGCGATAGTCACTGTGCCCGAAGGTCTTAGCTTCTAGCCAACATCAGACTTTGTCCATATCTATGCCGGTAATCTATAAAAGTGATGCAAAAATACCTAAAGTTACTACCTCGTTTTTTTAGAGTGCGTTTTGAGGGGTTAACTACTACTACTTCCTTCCTAATAATTTTAAAATTGGATTTATATATTTTATAAAGTCTTGTTTTGTTATAAAGTCATGGCGCCATGTGCCATGTGTCTTTACTCCTAATAAAGTCATGCATGTCACTGACTTCTTTAGTCGCGATTTTAGATTTTTTTCAAAAACGTTTTTAGAATTTAATATTAATTAAATTTAACGTAGTTTTCGGTGATTAATTGTTAAGTTGTGAATAATGTGCGTTTGATACGCACATTATTCACAACTTAACAATTAATCACTACTACCTACCTAACCTACCTACTGGAAGCATTGGAGTTTATTCATTACTAGCCTTAGCACTCTAGAAAGGTGAAGTAGTACAGGTGATTCTGGACCCCGAGGGGATCAAGTTGTGTATAACGATTATTTGAATTTAGAACTTTTCTATAATTTTAAAATAAAAATTATTATAAATAAAAATAATTATTAAAATTAGAAATTCGCTCCTCGATGTCCAGAATCACCCCCTTTCGGCTTAGTACACCATTTCCGTGGCACCCTGTATAGAAAGTTATTTCAAATTGAAAGAAAGTCATAAACAAAGTTCACCATTCACAAGTCGCTAATAGCCATGATAAAGCGTCCATTGAGACTTGAGAGTAAAGGTGGAAAGGAACTCTTCGAAACTGGTTGTGACGATGGGGCGAGTTTTTTCCTCTTCAAAGAAAATTCCCACTAGTGTAGGATTTATGGCTAGCACGGTCAAACTAAAGAGGTTGGATAATGCTAGTAAGTAGTTTGTTATAGCCACATGTAAATGACTTACTAGAATCAACAATATTACCAAATGCTCCAAAAGTACCATCTATTGGATTTTCTTTAATAGTGAATCCATGTTCAAAGAAAATATTTATGATTCGCCACAAACTACTTTCCCGCTAGTTTGATTCCGTATGAATCGCAACTTATTTATTAAAATCCACAAAAATATTTGAATTCCGTGCCATCGTAAAAGGTAGGTACATCCTACCTCCATCCTCCATGCTACCACGCTAAAATCTAATTTTGAAATATTTTTGTACAAGATATCCGAACTTCCGATATACCTAACCAGAGTTATTGAATTGACTTCTAAAACGAATTAAAGCTAGCTGAAATTCTACCAGAATAGATGTAAATTCAAATTTGGATCTCCATCATAATTATGTATGATGTGATGGAGATAGTTGATGTTTCCAAAAATTAATCATTTAACAAAAAAGGCAACAAACTCTTTCATGCCCTAAAAAAGAAAACTTTTTGATGTAGGCGTGTAACAATGGTCGTGACTGACTGACGTCACACTAGCATCCTTTCTCCACTTTCACTGTCCTTGGCGAGCAACGGTAATACGCACATTTTGAATACTACATTGGAAACAGTAATATACCTTAACTTTTCAGTGTTAGAAGTCAAAATTGCTTGTTCTCTACGATTTTGCATGTGTATACTGTTTTGCATTATTTCAATCATTCAGCACACACACTGTTGAGTGATATAATGACAGTATAGAAAACAATATATTTGAAATAAGAATTATTAATTCTCGCATTTTTTTAAATATTCCTGTTTAAAATAACAGTTTACAGAACAAAAAAAAATCCTATTTTGGAATTTGTTAGAAATTCATAATTTAAAAAAAGATTCTTATTCTAAAAACTTTTAAGACTTTCTTGCAACATAACGCCACCAACCCAAAATGGACCTATTCGTCATTCAAAATCTTAAAACAGCATAGTTTTAGCTTAAACGAACAAAGCCATATGTTTCGCATACCTTCATGTCCGCTGATTAGTCAGCGAGGCGGGAGACTGGCTAAAATTAGGGTCAATGATGAAAAGACCATAAAACACAGTCATCAAACAATGACTTGATCATCGCATTACGCGGAATCTAGTAATTTTATACTAACTAGGCAGATCTAAGTATACCTAAGTCAGACAGGTACAAGGATTCAGCTTTGTTATTCATAATTTACCTAATAAATGGGTCCTTGATTCATTAAAATTAAAGTGTCGTTATACGTATAAATGTAATCTACGTGTAATTCAAACGTACCTAATAAATGGCTCCTTGATTCATGAAAATTACAGTGTCGTTATTCATATAGGTAATCTACGTAGGTATAATCTATGAAAATATTCATTCGATATTGTTCACTTTGGGGCTAAATGGGAATTTCCTGCAAACCCGCAGACTACGTTGGGGCCGCCTAAAAAATGTTAGAATAATCTGACCTTACCATTTAAAAAAATAAAATTTCAATGATGACATGACCATAAAACACAGTCATCAAACAATGACTTGATCATCGCATTACGCGGAATCTAGTAATTTTATACTAACTAGGCAGATCTAAGTATACCTAAGTCAGACAGGTACAAGGATTCAGCTTTGTTATTCATAATTTACCTAATAAATGGGTCCTTGATTCATTAAAATTAAAGTATCGTTATACGTATAAATGTAATCTACGTGTAATTCAAACGTACCTAATATATGGCTCCTTGATTCATGAAAATTACAGTGTCGTTATTCATATATAGGTAATCTATGTATAATCTATGTATATATTTATTTGATATTTATTTGTTCACTTACCTTTATCTGTTCAGTACTTTTGGAGATATTAGGTAACAAAATTCAGATTTTTAAATTCTTCGGCTTTATAATATTAGTAGGAAGTACTTAAAGTAATTTGTAACCATTTCTATAATTGATATTATAGTATTTTATTAATTTGTAGCCAGCAGCGTCTTGGGATGCTTCCGACTGGGTACCTATTGATATCGATCAGTTGAGCTACCTATAGATTGTTTGCAACAGTCTGCTTTTAGCTGCACAGTTTCAATTGTAAATACTAGTTCTGATTTGTTTCTATTATTTGATTGTAATTTTTTTTTCATTGCCAACATATTGACCCTCTCTTCATAGATACTAAGTATTTTTACTCGTTATTTTATTTTATTTTATTTTAATTTGTTTGGGAAACATACAGTTATTATAGACTAAAAAAAAAAATATACTTAGCTAACACTTAAACCAGCAAAGTTTCCATCATTAAATGAACAATAACAAAAAACAGACAGTTCAGAGATCAATGTGCAACTAAGAAATAAAAAAAAAAGCTATGTCAAATATAAGAAGAACTAATCTAAGTAACATAAAGTTATGTGGCCGGTTAGGCAGCAATACAGTGCTTTTACTTTCTCCATTATGACTAATTTTGCAGATCTTACATTCTAGCTAGGCTAGAATACACCCAGGTACCTTGATCGCAAATGCAACAGACTTTCAATGAACCCTAAAGTCAAGAATGTTGGCGCCTTGCCACAACGTCGGCCAACAATGACAAAACTAACTACTCAAATATAACTGAACCTTCATTACCAATAACCTAGGTTCTTTATTTGAATCTGAGTTGATGCTCAACTATTTCTTTGTGAACCTCTTTATTATGCTGTTTCCCTTGACGACAGTGAGTTTTCTATCTATCACACTAGTTTGTACTATAAAAACTTACGTAGTTTAACGAATTCATTATGAATGTAAACGGGTTAATTACGAGCCTAGTTTGTGTTGGAAGAACACCAACGTTTCATCCCTTAAAGAGTGACATTATCAGGGTGAGTGCGGTTCGCGTCTCGCGGCTGTAGGTACGGCGTCCTTACGCGTACTCTTGTTTCCTATTCATTTAAAAATTGTTCGGCCAGACTGAAAACAGAGAGGTGAGTCTCTTTGACGTTAGTAACGAGACGAGATCGTGACGTCTCCTTTTCGTATGGGATTTGCGTAGTTCCCTGTCCCTACGATAGAGGCGCTGTACCAAATTGTATGAAAAAAAGGTTACTTGTCAAATAGACTCACTCCTCTGGACGCTTTTACATATGGCTGTCGAATTAAAGTGACACTGGTCGTGATTATTTTGACATAACAGAAAGTGACGTCCTAGGAAAGTGCACGTCACTTTGTTGTCATAAAGATTAAGGGATTTATTAGGGACTAGCTGTACCCGCGACTTCGTTCGCGATTGCCTTACCTGCCGACTAATTAAGTTCACATTTAACCATAGTCTCTCATAATTATTATGAAATGCCGCCGTGCAAAAAATTGTGTAAGTTCTACGGGGGATAGCATGTTGTCATCTTCAATCCCATTCTTTATCCACACGACTTTTAGCTACGACTCGGCCAGCGTCAGTGTTAGGAAGTGTTATACACTTTTCACTTCTTACGCATGGTTCCGTTCAGCTGGGGCCCTATTCTGCTATACTAATCGCTTCACTGTGACAGGGGTATCGAAACAGAATGACACGTTTTGGTATTCCACCTCAAATGAAAGAAATTATGATGAATGCAGATGGAGAGACGCGCGTCAAGTTTGAAACTATTCATTTATCTCGCACGTACTATCTGGAGTTTTATTAATCTAAGGATTCTAGGTGATGATTCTGTGACGATTCCACTGTCATACTGAAGCTATTGTATTGCAGAATTGGGCTCCTGATCCCTTTGACTGGACCACCGTATTTTTTTTTTTCGTTAGTTGGTAGGTACAGTTGGCTGTGTACCACAGTAAAAAATATCTTTCTGTGGTCTAGTTAGTTTAGTTGGACCACTTACTCCACCCACCATGTATCATGTAAGGTAGGAACCTAACTCATTTTTCCAAGACGCACCACCTTAGTAGGTAGGAACCTAACTAATGGGTGCTTCTTGGAAAAATAAATAGATAGGAACTTACCTACCCATTATCTACTATTTTTTTTTCAATCTACAGATTATTTCATCAATCTACTGATTTTCTACTCGACTTACTACAGTTACTACTGATTTAGTCAAATTCGATCTTGTAACACTGTTTCTAACAAAAAGAATGCATGAAAAGGACGACGCGTAGACCCGTCGTGATGCGTGGTTTAAGAATTCTACTTTTTCCTCTGTCCCTGGGGAACCTTACTGAATTCCAGGATAAAATGTATTTCCATGTCCTTCCTTGTAGTATGAACTCAAAACGTGCCAAGTTTCATTCTACATAGGAATACCTACTTATGTAGTTTCGGCGTTATGCGTGAAGGTATTTTACTTTCATCCTCTCTCCCAGGGGAACCTTAATGAATTTCAGGATAAAATGTATCCCATGTCCTTCCTTGAACTCAAATCGTACCAATTCAGTCCAACTCATTCAGCAGTTTCGGCGTGATGCGCGGTGAAGGAATTTTACTTGCATCCCTTCTCCCAGGGGAACCTTACTAAATTCTGGGATAAAATGTATCTTTCCTCGTAGTATGAACTCAAACTATTCCGAGTTCCATTCGAATTCATTCAGTTGTTCCGTCGTGATGCCCGGTTAAAGAATTTTACTTTCATCCTCTCTCCCAGGGGAACATTACTGAATTCCGGGATGAAATGTATCCCATGTCCTTCCTTGCAGTATGAAATCAAATCGTGCTAGGTGTCATTCCAACTCATTCAGCAGTTTCGGCGTCATGCGCGGTAAAGAAATTTTAATTTCATCCCCTCTCCCAGGGAAACCTGATTGAATTCCGGGATAAAAAGTATCCTATGTCCTTCCTCGTAGTATGACCTAAAATCGTGCCGAGTTTCATTTCAATACCTTCAGTAGTTTCGACGTGATGCGCGTTTAAGAAACAGACAGACAGACAGACAGACAGACATGAATGAAAAAAATTACAGTTTTGGCTTCAGTATCGATAATAGAGTGTCCTCCAAAAAAAATTTTCAAAATATCTTCAATGTACAGAATTGGACCTGTTACAGTTTTATTATAAGTATAGATGTTTTAATCTCTGACTGTACCTTTCCACACTTTTAGTTCACTTGGGCTCTTTTACAAATTTGTGGGTTGAAAGGACAATCTTATAAACAGCCGGTGAGAAACGAAACAATTATTATTACTTTTAGCTTGTGGTGCGAACAATTTGGTGCGAAATACCGCTACATCCTATTGCCATCCTCTCCTCTCTGCGAAAGATCTCCGATATCTATTCGGTTCTATTATAATTTTATAAGGTAAGAGGGCTATTTTTTTTTTGGAATAACCCCTCATTTTGGACTAGGTAACATTTTAGTCTATGTGTTTCTAGTATAAAATTAAGAATAGACAAAAACTCTTTATTAAAAATCGCGTTTCATAACAGCTAGCGGATTCAAATTATTTACAAGGATTTTATAATGTAATTGAACCACCATTCCTCCATATAATTTGCCTACAGTCGCTCAATTTGTAGCATAAATCAGAATTTAATTCACTTAATGCAGGCTTTGTGCACAAAGGTACGAGTTTTAGGAACTTACTCACATTTACCGTTTTTGATTGGCCTTGCCATTTTATGATCACACTAGCTGCATTCTTACTACCCGTTGTCCTATTACCCGTTTTCCCGTAGGAATGAAGCATTTTCCTGCGGTAAAAAGTAGCCTATGTTCAGCAGGAATAATGTGCGCTTCTAATGGTAAAAGAATTTTTCAAATCGGTCCAGCAGTTTCGGAGCCTATTCAATACAAACAAACAAACAATCAAATCTATCCTCTTTATAATATTAGTATAGATAAACAGTCAATAAGTTTTTTTTAAATTAGAGACATTACTTCAAGAAGTACCCCCTTAAAAACGAATCGTTCGTTAAATATTGTATGAATATTTTTAAGTGAATTATAATTTAAATTCCAATTTACAGATTTCAAACCAAAATAAAACAGACTATAGATAAAATCTACAAAGGCCAAAGTTCCTTAACCCGAGCTTTTCGTAACCTGAAGACCATCAACACAATATTGCCAACATCATCAATCAAACCTGTCAGCGGAATGTAGGCGAACATCCTACGACCAAAGTTACACCACAGATTAACCGAGCTAAGCTAGGTCCAGTACAATTACCAATGAACTCTATTGAACCTAACATTCAGGTCAAATGACCTGAGCTTCTAAACGGGGCCTAAAAGGTTAAATCATAGCCCGAAACTGTACGAAACAATCAGCCCCACCCAAACCGAAGAGGCAGTTTTAGTACGAAAATACAATTAATACTAGTAATAGGCACATATAACATGACTAGCTGCATTCTTATTACCAGTTGTCCTATTACCCATTTTCCCGTAGAAATAAAGCATTTTCCCGCGGTAACAAGTAGCCTATGTTCATCAGGAATAATGTGGGCTTCTAATGGTAAAGAATTAGTTTCGGAGCCTATTCCATACAAACAAACAATCAAATCCTTCCTCTTTATAATATTAGTATAGATTGGTGCATGAATGACATTGATGTTCACAGGTATCATATTTATTATTCAGCTATAATCAAAGCTGGTTAAGCCACAGTTTAATAGTAAGTTTTCTTGCGGATAAACCACTCAGTGGGTATTAAATCTTACTTTGTAACTGGTCACAAGCAATAAATAGAATCAAAATTTAAATATAGAGCTATTAAAGCTCACATTAGAGATGGCTTGCTCTCGACACTAAGCTTCATGGTCTTGAAAAAAGTTCTATTTATGATTACAGCGCTGAAATGAATTTAAAACAATTGCACTTGAAAAGCCATCAATCCATTTGTCAAAAAAATTCCAATCACAATATAACTTTATTTTAATGTACACGTGAAATGCAGTGCACTACGCCAGGTAAAGCATTTTATTCAAGATAAGAGCGCCAAAATGAATTTAAAACAATTGCATTTGAAAAGCCAACAATTATGATTATAAAAAATTATAAAAAAACCCATGATAATAAATTTTTATTTCAATGTCCATAATGATCTGATTTGGGCTACGCTAGATTTAGCAGAGTTTTAATAAACGCTTAATAAATATGTAAATAAATAATGCTGGACAATTCACACAGCATTATCTAGCCCCAAGCTAAGCAGAGCTTGTGTAATAGGTACTAGATAACTGATATAATTATATCACAATACGCTACATGATACATATTTTTTATTATCAAAACATCCAGAACACCCTGAACAGATATCTACAGATCGTACAATTAATCAAAAACCTTAAAGCGCGATTGCACTTGAAAAGTCAACGATCACTAGCAAAAAAGAATCCAAAACCGTTACAATAAAGCTTAATTTCGATGTACAGATGATTCGAAGTGCGCTACGCCAGGTAATGGTAGGGTTTCCCACGCAGCCCTCGGCCTCGCCGATGAACCCGCGCGAGAGTCATGGACTCGTGTGGCTAATCACGTCGAGGCACGCTGCTGTACCAAGTTATATGAATAGTAACTAGAAATATTGAGGAAAATTTACATGTTTGAAAATTGAAATGATGGTTGGAATGATAGGCACCGTGCCTGTCATTCCAACCATCACTTAACAAGTTTAGAATAACCGATCCACGAGTAACGAAACTGGGATATCGGAAAAAATACTGTACTGAAAGTCATGGTCCACCTTATTATACGTGAACGTATGTCAATTTAACTCTTAAAAGATTATACAAATTATACATACTTACCTAATAATTTCCGTCACAAAAAATTCAGCAGCACCACTTTTGTGCTGCTTCAAATAAATTACAAAAATCTACACAACAAACGGAAATGAAAAGTACTCTAAATAACCAACAATGTTCACTTGATCGTAAATTCATAATGTAAAGATTGCTATGGAAAGTGCATCAAATATGGAACACTGACCTTTTGATGATGCGTCAGCGAAGTACCATGATGTAACAATATCTATTCACACAAACATAAAACGGTAGAAAACCCGTTTGTGTGTGTGCGAGGGGCATCGAAAGAGAAAGTAAGGTCTCAACGGCTGACCGATGCTTCGTTAGAGTTGGGACGCACGTGGAATTTAAAAACTTGTCGATAAATTCTACTAAGTAATACTGTTTTCTGTACTAAAATGACAGCAACCTTTTACTGTCAAAAAAGTACTGAACTAGTCACAATTTGAAAAATATAAATAGTATATCAGTAGGTAAGTCCTACAGAAAGTGACTGTGAAAATTCGATATTCTTAAAATAAAATACTGAATAATCCATACGGCATTGTCTAGCCCCAAACAATAAGAGCTTGTATTATTATGGGTGGGTAAGTACTAGATAACTGAAATACTAAATAGATTACTTGCAAAGACATCTTTTCTTTACATAGCAAACACATAAAACACCCGGAAGAATCTGTGTCTGCAGATCGTACAAGGTTTTGTTCCGAGGCGGGAATCTAACCCGAAAGCTCCTGCGTTGCAAGCGGGCGCAAGCAACAAGTCGTCATAATGTAAATAAATCATTCAAGCTGTCGTTGTTTTTAGAATGCTAGTTACGCTCTTGACATTTATTTTCGTCACAATTAATGTTAAAGTTTCAATAAACTATGATTTTCAACTATCGATATCTCATAAGCTAAAATTTTTCTCATCACTAGCTTAGCGGGTAAATACGCTACAACTACAACCCGTCCTACGGGAATTACAGTATGGTATAGCCCGCTTACAACTGTTACCGCTTACACCCGTTACCGTTATGCGCCCGCGCAGCCTAGACATTACTCTCGCTTTCCACTCGAAGCCTTCTGACAATGAACTTTCTTTTATGCTCTTTTATTTTTTGTTGCTTGTTACGTGCTTGTTACGTTATTGTTTGTTGCCTTACGGTGATTCATAGGGTTTGTTGAATGATTTCGCTTGGAAATATTTTAGACTGAAAAAAATTCTACTGCTAATTAATTAAAATTAATCTGTTTTGCAAATTGATATTCTGATTGATCAAATCGATATCGATAATAACTCAAGATCTCAAAGGTACCACACCACTTTTTAATATTGATTTCTAAACCAGCTGACGCTATACAATTCAGCATGAAAATGAAATTGGTATTACGAAGTCTTGAGGTATTTGAACTTTGTATGTTCCTCGTTGGAAAATACATTTTCTGGGAGGAATATAGCGCCATCTGTATAGAAGCTAGTAAACATCTAGATAAGTAAGTTGTGGGTCAAGATACAAAATCACTTAGTGCAATTCAATATCGCCAACGTCGGTTTCGCCCTATTACCTACTTTTAAAACAAACGTATTTCTTTCCTCTATTAATAGACTTTTTATTTAATTCATTCATTGTCTTGGCCTGTTTTTACGGTATTCGTCGGTACTCATGTTATCTTTCGCACAATCCATCCCTATTTTCATTGGCCTACCTCAACTCATATCTAAGACTGGTTATTTGTAATTTAAAAGACCGCAAGCTCGAATAGATGCCGTTACTCCTCGCAAGCGCCGGCGCAGGCTAGACGGGCAATTACTCTCACTTTCGACTCAAACTCTCGATACAATACTTTCATCGCTTTATTTATGTCTGTTTCGTGATTTATAGTGGGTGTCATTATTTTTGTTTCTATTACTCGGAAGTATTTTTTACTTTCTAGTTGAGTTGATACAGATCTCAATTAGTTGTTTGAGATTTGAATGTTCATTTTAACTGTTACACGTACGAGGTAGGTATTGTAATCTTTTTATAATAGCAGATAAATTCTTGACACTGGTATAGCAGCCGCTTAGTTTTGATAGGCAGCTGGAGTTAATTTTTCTTCACAAAGCGCAAGAGCTCCATTGAAAAAAATCGTTTACCGCTGTGAGGCAATTTATAAAACATTTTACCATAGAACTAAATAAATGGCGGAGATCTTTCGCGGAGGAATAGCAGTCTACTACGCCTCTTTAATTTGATAGCCCTGCGCAAAAGCGCCCATTTTTCAGTCTGTTCGAACTTATTTTTCTTTGAAGAAAATGCTTAATGCACCTTTAGCTATGTGAAAAAATTACCAGCCAAAGTAGACCCACGTCAATCAAAGCCAAATTCTACAATATAAGATACAATATCGCGTGAAGCAAGCAGTTAAAAAATCTTTAAAGCCTTGACCACGGCGATGACATTAAGCGTGCCTTTCACGGCCTCTCAGGTGCGTTGTATAACTGACTTTCCATTTCTTTGGCTTCTCTTTGATACTTTTTGGCAGTGGCTTGATCTTGCTGCGCTTGAGTTGCTGACGTCAGTATCAAAAATGTAAAAGAAATTCTCTTTCAGTTAAATGTTTACATACGACTTCTTTTACGATGTCTTTTTCCATCCTGAAAATTATTTTCATAATATGTATGTTGTTGTTTTTTTAGAAGGTAGCCTATCTAATCGGATGCTCTTCTAGCATATTTCCCATTTTCAAATGCAAATACTAGTCCTAATTTATTTCTATTATTTGATTGTAATTTCCTTTGTGATTAAAGTAATTAATAAAAAATATAAATGTACCATATATTTTCTTGCTTTAATTTTTTAGGTTTATCTTTATTTCAACCTCTTTGCTCAACCGTGAAGCACATTGTGCAGTATTTAGTAACCAAACATGTTTGCGATCACGGGTTACGTTCATGAACACGCTATTGAACGTATTCAAACAAGTTTTATGCTTAACTACAAAACTGTTATGATGTCAAGTTGATTTTGTTCACCATTTGACTAACGATCTATGCCTTAATGATCTGATGAAGCATGGATAAGGGGAATTTGGATATACATATTCATTTTCCTATATCTATGCTTCCGTACTTTTAATATTATAGAAGTAAAAGTAGTTCTGTAGGTAGGTCTGTTACCTTTTCAAGCCTAAACGGCTGAATGCTTGATTTTTAAGGCCTGGTATTCCTGCAGCAGTAGGCGTAAGGGAAAACGAGCGCCTGTCAAGCCGCCGCGCTCGTGTTTTTTGTAGTTATTTAAACATGGTAATTAAGAAAATCATTTTATCAAGTCGAACTCTGTGAATTTTTTTAGAAATATTAAGTGTCTTTAGTCTATAGAGTGAAGTTAATTAGATCTTGTAACTGAATGCGACTTTGACTAGACTAGATCTTCAAGTAATATATATCTTTTTTTCAGATATTTAAGCACTATTTTGTAAGTCACAGATGATTTTAAAAATCACAAAAGTGGGGCCTCTTCTGGCCTACCAAGCCTTAAAAACTTTGGAAGGAAGGTAGACGGTATCCCCAAGAAATATATAGGGTTTCCTCCCGGAAAGAACCTATGGACCTAAGAAGCTAGGACTTCATAACTTCATACCCACGATCCTACCAATAATATAAAGCCGAAAATTCGTGAAATCTGAATTTTTGTTACCTAGGATCTCCAAAACTACTTAACAGATCAAAATGAAATTTGGCGTACATTTAGAGCAAAGCCTAACTTAGATAATAGGCTGCTTCTTATACCGATAATACGCGTGCGTAGCCGCGGGCACAAGCTAATACGTACAAAAGTGTGCTCAAAGCCCTTTCACCTCGAAAAACCTGTAAGTTCTAGGCCACCTAGAATGTAAGTAATTAAGTTGGTACCAGAAACCCAAAATAATTTTCACAAAACAAACGTTTCAAAAAGGTCAATTTCACACTAAATTAAAGTGTTTGTCGCTTAAATCCTGAGTCAGTTTTTGTTGTATACCTAAAGCTTTATTCGCGTTGTTGCGAAACGCGGACTCGAGTTAAGGTCGCTGATGTGTGGCAATTTTCTCATTTCGAAGAGAAGCAGCACCTTGACCTAGGAATAAAGTTATGTTTCGTCATCGCTACTTACATGTATTGCAGACTTGCGTCTTATTGAATACATTGCGGCAACTAACCGCGATTTATTTTTCAGGACATTATTATTGTGGCTAATTTATTTGTAAGTAATCAATTCTATTTAATTCTGAAAATACCTACAGTATATATATATTTTTAGGATAAGTATATAATCTTTCTTCTCAAAGAAAATTACAATCAAATAATATAAATAAATTAGTATTTACAATTGAAACAATTGAACTAACTGCAAACTGTTACAAAAAATCTACAGGTAGCTCAATATACAGTATATTTAATATAACTATATATTTAGTTGTAATATACGAAACTGAAAAGTTTTATAAAGCCTTGTATAACCCAAAATTAATACATAAATGTCTTATAAAGTTCCAGAAAAGATATGAAATCTTCCATAGACATAAATAAACTAACACCAAACATTTTCCCAAGCCACAATCTGCTCCCAATTTTCAGAATTTTCAGGCGTGTAGATACGCAACAAGATGGCTAACCTAACTAACTAGCGTGTGATTGCCATAAATTCTGACAATTTGAGACAAACCAACTGTTGATCGTTTAAAAATATAGTGTAAGCTACTAATAAGTATTCGTTTTGATATTCAATAAGCTAAAACATTATTTGACCTACAATTTCAATCTAACCAATTTTTAGAAAATATTGATAAAAGCATATGATTAACAGTGTGGAAAACATGGAAACACGTGTAAAAAAATTATAAAAAAATGTCCGAGAACTTGCACGCTCATGGCAACCCTATGCCAGCAGCATCGGCAGTGGGGCGCGCATGCTCTTGCGCCACCACGCGAACTCTTTACGCAACGAGTCCGTTCACCCCGGAAGGCCTTTTCCACGCAGTTTCTTTAACAGTGTGTTACTGTGGCGGGCTGAATCGCGTGACTCGCTTGCGTGTCCCTATATGTCACTAGCGCCCTCTCTGGTGAGACCTCATTATGATGTTGCATGCACTTGCGCTTTAAGATACGCTCCGTTGGAAGTAGAAGGTTCTAGATGAAAAGTTCTAAGTTTTGTGTGTTGTAAGTCATGTTATCATGTAGGTAGGTAGTTAAATGAACTTTTCAAATTATTGCAGTACGTTTAATTACGTACTTTTAACTGTAGCGAAGCTATGCTTACTTAAGATGTCCAGTTATGGGAAGTTCTTGTAATGGGTTTCAGTAAATGATTAACTTTTCCCTTTTCCGGTGTTCGTGCAAAATATAGGCTAGGTACACTCATTGATTGTGGAAACCTTTGTAGGGTTGTACCTTAATCTTACTAGGTAGTAAGTTTCTTAAAAGACTTTTTTCAATATTTTTTTCCGATTTATCAATTAGAGTGGGTGCTGGTTGAAGCTCTTCTGCAGTCGTAACCATCATCAGCAGTAGGTACTTACCATAAAAATATATTCATTTTTATTCACAATTCTAAGTTTTATACGTAACACCGATTAAAAGGGCTTTCAACATTCAAATAAAACGCCGGCAATTACAGAAACTGTAACATACCAATTTTCCATAAAACCAGACGGCTCATACACAGCTGGGTCAAAGTAAACTCAGTTCTGATAAACGCAACTCTACTACTTTGTATTAAGGTTCTATATCGCCATAGACTTAGAGTAAACAAAATGGCTGATGCCAATATTTCGTGGTTCAAAATTGAACTTTAGCTTCAAAGTAATAGATTGTAGAGTCGCTTGTAAGTTTGCCATAGATTCTAAAACAGTGTTTGTTTAGCCGTCTTAGTGAAACTTTGTTTCTTATGTGACGTTATGTGTAATGAAATGAATGAGGAAATTCGTTATGTTTTGGTCTCTTGGATATTTTGAAACTAGTTGCGAGGTGACTCAATTACAAAAAACAATACGACACGTTGGTACTTTGTTATTACGAAATTGTTTTCTCACAGCCCTTGTTTAATGGTATCATTGAAATGTATTTTTTTTTCTAGAAATGCTATTGACAAACTTGTTTTATTTGTTACTTACTATATTACATTTTTGTAGAACCTAATGGTAGCCTTATACCTATCGTTCGAAAAATCTTTACACTTTTAATTAGATAAAAAAACTAAGTATGAACCCAATGAATCACAATTTGAGACGTTGAATTTTACAATCAAACGGTCTAGGATGCAACTTTTAAATCCATCATGGTTATTAACACTAAAGTCATTTATAAAGGGATGTTTACCATGATTTGAGTTTTGAGCTTTCCAATATTTCGGCACAGTTTATTATTCAGTGATCATGGCGCATGAAACTGTGCCGAAATATTGGAAAGCTTAAAACTCAAATCATGGTAAATATCCCGTTATACATGACTTTGGTCTAGGATGCCTTAATAAATTCTTAGAATCTCGTCTGTAAATAAATTTTATGAACATAAGTGATCAATTATAATCTTTATTTATTTTAAAGGAGTCATGTAAGGATAATAATGATTATTAATGACTCCTTTAAAATAAATAATGAAAAAAAAAATCTTCTCTATGAACCATACAATCTTATTTTGTTACGTTAATGACAGAATTGTCTACCAAACTAATATGTACTACTACCTGATAGGTGTCAATTGATACCTACCTATCCACCTACCTTGTACCTAATTCGACTTCCTTGCAAGTCAAGATTACTTCCTATTATCTAATATATTATCCTAACCTCTAAAATTCTAAACCAATTCAATAAGGAAAAGTGTCGCCTAAATGAACTGTCAGTGTGTTATATAAGTGATGGCCTGCGCTTGCGCAAAGATGCACCGGCCGATTACGCAAGTTTAACACATAGTGTACATTTTAGACTTTATAGTGCTTCCTCACCTCCTCACCTCAACAGCCTATATTGCCCCCCCCCCCCCCCGATTAGTATCGTGCCAGTGAAACCATGTTTCGTATGTGCAATGAAATGAATGAGGAAATTTGTTATGTTTTGGTTCCCCATACTGGGTTTTATATCATGGGGGGTAGTGCCCATAATCCCCACGCGGGGCATGCAGGTTGATTAATGATCGCAGTTCGGTGGTAGAATTGTTCTGGAGGGAGCAGTGCTGCCCGCCCCCGGCGGATATACCTTAGTCGCCCCAAAAAGACAGAGAAAAGAGTTGGGGTGGTGCACATTCTAAGCCGGCACCACACAGCAATATAGTGCTTAACATTTGGCAAATCTATTGATATTGTGTGCCAAAGTCAGGGCCTGGAGATTTGATCCCAATTGCCAAAAGCAGACGAACATATAATTATCACTGAGAGTAGCTGTCATAATCATAATAAAGTCATCAGAAGTCACTGCGTGTCACTGTGCGCTTAAAACTCTTCTTATCATACTGACTGATCAAAAGAAAGTACTAAAGTTATGAGCTGGCTTAAAAAGAAAGTGTTGACGCGAAACAGCCCAAACCAAATGTAAAAACACTTTCATAAGCAGTTAGATCAAATTGCCAAATAAAAAATTGAAAAGCCATTGGATGATCATTGTCATTGCCCAATCGTAACCTCAGGTGCTAATGCTAGTAAATTAAAACATCTTTTTATAACTGCCGTCCCAAATAAACAAGGGTAAAGACCTTTTACGTAAGAGTTACGTAGCCGGTGAGAGGCAATGTCAGCGTTTACTAGCTCCATGCAAATGTATGACAGCCTTAGAAACCAGTAATACAGTCACGGGCAAAAAAACTGTATGTAAGTGTACTACAGTACGGATCCAAAATAGTTAGCTATGAATTACGCTGTCTGACACGGTCTATAAAACATTTGCTGTAAAGCGCTGAATGGTTTAAGCACAAGTCAGCTTTAAAGCGACAGCAAAGCGTTGTTGGTGCTACGAATGCTCACGCTATGCTTTTTTCCTATTTTTTTTCTGTGTCGCATCTTAACTGCGTTTGAAATATTTTTTTAAATAACAACTTGCGAAATATGTAAAAACATGATTTTACTTTACGTTTTTTCAAAACGTTGCATGTGAAGTCACTTACGGCCTAATACTCGAAAGCAACTTACCTTTGAGCACGTCTCAGGTCGCAATTTTTTGACTGTTTTCGATGTAATTCTGTCAAAAATTGGTAACTTGAGACGTGCTTAAATCTGAGCTGCGTTTGAGTAGTAGGCGGTTAGATTTGCAGAGTCAAAACTTATATTTTGTCTGCTACTTTCCATAATTTCTGCCTACTCATGTAATACTTCATAGAAAATATTCGGTTCTTAACATCGTCTATGCAACTTACAAAATATTTTGACTCCACAGCTGCATCGTGCTTTTTCGAGGTCGATCATAATCTGAACATTCAATTTTAATTTCATAACAACAGACAAATGTCGAGATGTTTAATCTGAATTGAAACAATCACATTGTTTCAAAACACTATTGAAGTCAGATTGAAGGAGAGTCGCGAGTCTACGAGAGTTCTACGAAACTGCTACGCCAATTATTACTTCATTTTCTTCAGACATTTCAATGACATCATGACAAATTTACTTACAGTAAACTGCAATGTACATAATTTTTTAAGTATCATAATTTCTTAATTGACAAAGATAATTAAAATCAAATAATAGAAACAAATTAGAACTAGTATTTACAATTGAAACAATTGAGCTAACTGCAGAGTGCAGACTGTAGCAAAACAATCTACAGGTTGCTCAACTTATCCATATCAATACCAGTCGGAAGCGTCCCCAAGTTGCTGGCTGCATTGCCCTGCTGTATGGCAATGCTGAAGCGTTGCGCCAGATACTCACCAGCTCTCGGGTCACGCGTCGCTTCAACCAGACGCTCAGATATTTTTTTTAAAACCCGACGAGTCTCTCGGTACCCACGGACCTAGGGTCTCGACTCCAAGGAGAGAAAATTTGTAGGCTCTGTCAAGACCTGCATATTTGCCCCTCTTGAGATCCCCGGCCAAATCTGCTGCCGCACCCGCTTGGTATGATGGATGCGAAGGTGCAAGTGTGTCGACGCATGTAGCGTCCCACACAATGGGCCTTCCCAACTCTCATGGGACTAGTGTCATCGGGCCTCTATCGCCACGCGTCACGCAACAGACCATTCGGTTCGAGAATCTGGTACGTTTGCGGCGACAAAGGCCCACTGGATGATGTCGTTAAGGCTGGCATGGCGAGATATCCGACCGGCGGCCCTAGTACACGATAATCCGTGGCGGCTAAGCTGTTCGACAGCAGTACCATACTGGCATTGATGAGGCGCGCAACACCTTGCGACCAACCGAGGACATGTTGCGATATGGAAATTTACGGGATCTTATAAAGTACCAGTGTTATATGAAGGAAATGCTTGCAACCAATATCCTGACTCCCATTTAGAAACGGCCAGGAGGCGGGCATGATCCCCAGAGCTGGAGCACATTTGTAACAACAATTCCGTGTTAACTCACACAAAGGCCCGTCCCATTGCCGTTGGGACAAAGGTGATTTTGAGGGAGCATCATCGGGTCAAGGACTATGCCAAGCCGTTCGAGCTTTGTCTAAAAATGAAATTCCTATAAAATTAAAATTATTATGAATTATTTTCTTATATTTATTCATTAGTCAGAAAAAATCTTAAATAACATGCAAATTATATTTTGGTTGTTTTACGTTCATGTTTCACAACTTCAGGTAATGTGTTGCAGATCAAGGTTCTACGCGTCTACCAAAATTCGTCTTTTGTTTCGCTAGTGTTATGTTGGTACCAAAAGGTCAATGAACAGCCTCGGTATTTCTACAACCTTACATTGTACAGCGGAACGTCGTCATTTGAATCCATCGCTATTTAAATTGATTATCTAACTCGTCGAAATAAAGTTCAAATTCCTGGTTCTTCATTTTGAATTCAAGACCTTCTGTCCGGCTCGTCGAGGCACAATGCACGTGGTTAGACCTGTCGTAAGTTACGCGGTCGTCAGTTGTAATTTGAACCTAGTTGCGTTGGTTTAACTGTTATATTTGTTCGGTAACGGTGCGCTGTTATGTCCGTTGATGTTTGATCGGAGTTGGCAGTGACGGCCAAAATGTTGGTTTGTTTATCGTTAGCTCGTTCTTGACAGCGAAAAAGTGAAAATGTTGGTGCGGTGGCTGAGGTTGATTGTGAAACCAGGCGGCGTCGCGGGCCTCGCTGCGCCCGCGCGCCTTATGTAATAGGAAACGTGCTGTGTGTACCACACAAGCCATATAAAGTGCCACTATTTGTAGGCCAGCTTCCGCTTTGTTGAAGGGCAATCGTGTCCAATAACATTAAGTTTGAGAAACGTCCCAGTTTTGGACCAGTTTATTTTGAACTTCGGTTATGACATTTATTGGCTATTTATACGTGGCCCTTCGGTTTTCGTGTTTATGTAAATGAAATTATAGATTACAGATTTTATTTTTGAAACAGTGGCAATGCTGTATTAGGCCGTTTTCTGATCACTTGGTAAGGTTTCGGTACGCTCGGATGTCGAAAACTTACTGCACCGCCTGCACTTTCAAACTTGTCTGCAAAAAACTATGCAGAGCCGCTTGCTTTGTAGTAAAATAATGTCGTCTTCGGCCATTTTCACACACATTCCTACGCCATATGAGTATGCCGTACCGAGTGTCGCCCGTTTTTATCCACTATAAAAACGGTTTCGACTCGGCAACCGTCTTTACAGTTGTGTATTGACTTGTATTATACATAAACTCGTTCACATGATCACGTTGGATGACGCGTGCTGTCCCGAATCTGTACTGCACGCGTCACCCAATATTTTTAAGGCCTAATCGGGAACACTCCATAGAAATACAGGCGCTCGGTAAGGTTACGATACCGCGTATGTATACCGAGCGTGCTGATGTCGTACCGAAACCTTACGGAGTAATCAGAAAAGAACTAAGTATATACTTTTGTTGTAAATCCAGTGTGATCCGGTGTTGGCTGAAACGGATTATTGTAAGAATGCCAAAAAGTACAGTTACTGCTGATTTATGCCACAGATATGCCTATTGTTTATTGTTTTAATGACGCAGTTGCTGTGTCCACACAAAGCATATGAAATGTGTCCTATGATTCATTTTTTTTCAATGTATTTTGATGACAAACAATACAGACACCTTTGCTATATTTTTCTGTATCATTAGGTACCTAGATAAAAATATAATTTCACAATCACTTTTGAAATATACCTTAAAATGTACCTACCTGTTTATTACAATAAGATTGTGGAAATATTTAAAATACAGCAAAATCTCGATCAAATGTTTTTCTTAACCATCAGATTAAATTCTTTTCAGTTCATCCAATGCATAGCAACAATTTACTGAATGAATAAGCAAAAAAATATATAATAAAATAAACGATCAAAAAGATTACAAAAACATTGTACTTTTAGGTATTGTTCAGCTGTTTATAAGGTCGATAACACCTTTATCGTTTGAGTCTGCACAATTTTGCGTTTGAAGACTCGCGAAAACAACCAAATGAGTCCATATAATCGGCAAATTAATTGCTTGAACTTGAATTTGCAGCCATATCATTTGTATTTTTACCACGCTGAAATAAACTACTAGATTCTGCTTCTGCCCAATGTTTATATCCGTTCTGGACTAGCTGCATTCTTACTACCCGTTGTCCTATTACCCGTTTTCCCGTAGGAATGAAGCATTTTCCCGTGGTAAAAAGTAGCCTATGTTCATCAGCAGGAATAATGTGGGCTTCTAATGGTAAAATAATTTTTCAAATCGGTCCAGGAGTTTCGGAGCCTATTGAATATAAAAGAAAAAACAAACTAACAATCAAATCTTTCCTCTTTACATAGATAAATAAAACTTTATTGTACCACACAAAGACAAATAACGACAGAAATAAATGCTATGAGTAGACGAAGTACAAAGGCGGCCTTATCGCTATGAGCGATCTCTTCCAGGCAACCTATAAGTATAGATTAATTAGCAACCATAATATTCAGTTTAAAATTAGCTCGAATGTTATCAAATTATCAGGCCTAGGTCAAGAATCATCTAAGCTATTGTAGGTAATCCAATCCGTTTGTTAGAAGTTGTGGTGGAAAGAGGTAACAAACATACAAATATCAAATAGCAAAGTGTTTTATTTCCTTTAGAACTTACATGACTCTTGGACACGTCACAAAATTTTCAAATTTCATAAGTAAAACTAAGAAATAAAGTGATCACTTCGATTTTTTGTTCACTTCAATCTTTTTACGGTAATGAAAAAAGGGAAACAAGAAACCTTTACCTTGTTATGGTGTTAGTTTTCGAGCTAGAGCAGAACTCGTCCCAAGCTTTTTTATATTCTAGGTAATCTGAAATTTTGTAGTACTTAAAGCCTTTTTACAAAGTGACAATTTGTTTGAATTTATTTATTGATAATTTTTGCAGCTCACTTGGAGTTTTGTTGTAGAAGCGTATACATTGCCTTTTAAAAGATACCATCCATCCAAACTGGTTCATTTAAATAATATTTGAACCATGAACATGAATAATTAAACATGAACACAGGAGCCGCCGGATGCAGAAAAAATACTGGCATTTACGAAAAACAAAATATAAGTGCATCGAGCGCGCAATTATTTTTCATAGTTTTTCTTTAACGGAAACGTAGGCTACTGTACTCCAGCCAAATTCAATGCGAAATATTTGTAAACAAATCTTAGCTAAATAAACTGAAATTCATATCCTGCGTTGAGTTTCAGACATAATTGATAGCATTATTTATTTAAGTAAAGATCTAAGGGCAACAAGGAAAATTTTAGTTTAAACGTGGTTTTGTTTACAAACATTTTACATCGAATTTGGCTGTAGTATAGAATCTTTGCAGTCAGTGTGTGAGTTACAACTATTATCAGTCCTTCGCAACACCCACATATATCAATATCTCCAAAATGTCTAGCATAAAATCTACAAATAAAGATAACATTTGAAAACCTCAATAGTAACGGTGTCATGTAAACACTGCAAGTGTCATATTCAATTGAACAAATATTGACTGACTATCAATCTATGGATGTTGAAAATCATCACTATCAAAAACTGATCCTTAGTTAGATGTGGTATCAAAAAATATAGAGCCAGCAAGATATCTGATCTTTTGACATCATCTTAATCATCACACATTTACCCACTTCTGAACATGTGAACTCCCCCAAACAACCCCATTTTACCATAATCTGACACAAATTCGCGCAAAATTCAAATATTTTAGCGGTTTTTAATATTTTCTGCGTTCTGCAAGGAACTACCTGAAAAGTAGTTTTTTCTATGAACCCATGATAAAATAAAGTATGACATAATGTAGCTTATGGTAATATGTTGTTTTTTAGTAATTAACGTCTTTTACCGAGGCTCTTCGGGTTTTTAAAAGAATATCAGAGCGTCTGGTCGAAGCGACGCGTGACCCGAGAGCTGGTCAGTATCTGGCGCAGCACATAAGCATTGCCATACAGCAGGGCAATGCAGCCAGCGTCTTGGGGACGCTTCCGACTGGTATTGATATGGATCAGTTGAGATATTTTTAGATTGTTTGCAAAAGTCTGCAGATTCAATTGTAAAATACTACTTCTAGTTTATTTCTATTATTTGATTGTAATTTTCTTTGTGAATTTTTTTTATTATTTATGGTAAACTACTTTTCTGGTAGTTTTATTTCTTGCAAAATGCAGAAAATATTAAAAACCGCCAAAATATTAGAATTTCGCTCAAATCTGTGAGAGATTCCGTGATGATATTTAGCGGCGAGTCTAAATAGCGCTGTAGGTGCTAAATATATGCAGAAAAAAGCTGCTATCCCTCCTCCTTTATTCCTCTAGTAAATTTCCTTAGTCACTCTTGACATATTGGCTCTGGTATTGGTGTTTTTAGAGAACCAGAGAAAATTTTCAACGTTGCGGACATGTTCCACTTGCGTAAACCGGAACCGATAAGTTGCTGGCACTGTACATAGAGCACGGGTACCTAGATATTTCGCCACATGTCGTAAATTCGAAGTCCCCATTCGTTTATCGTGTGCCTATCCAGCCATATCGGACTCTTTGTACCAACCTTTTCACACACCGAACCAGATGACCCAATTCAAGTTGAACAACCTACCTCTATCTTGCATAATTTGTCAAAAACATCCTAGCTCAGCCGATCAACAGTCATTGTATGATAAGGTCACCGATATCGATAAAAGTAATCGATTGTTACCAGTGTCAAACAAAAGATTTACGTCAGTACAATGTTGCACGTGAATCCAAATAAGATACTCTCGTATACCAAGCGCATGCAAGGAAAATTTTAAAACCATTTACAGCGAGCATGAAGCCCATCACAGACGTTGCTATAATATATAGCAATATAACGTGCTATACTGTGCTATAATGTTTATCATAGCAAGCTGAAACGATATAATAATATATAGTTTGCCTTCATTTCACGATGGTAGGCCTAGTTTTCTTGCTATACAATACTATTTAATAATATAAATTACTATGATTCATATTGTTATATATTATAGCTACGTCTGTGATGGGCTTTAAACGTTACGCCGTGTACTAAAATCTGTCTCGTTGCTCGTAGCGAACGCCTTCTTTCCCTGTACTGACTGCACGAACGCTCGCTGATTACGCCCCGGTGATTAGGTACCCGGCCATAGATATTCCGGGTAAAACATTGAGGACAACAACAAAATTTAAAATTTAAAAAACCCCCTGACAGATTTTTATGAAACATGGGTAAGAACACACGGGATAAAATTATCTATGACACAAAAAAAAAATAACGAAAATCGGTTCAACCGTTTGGGAGCGACGATACCACAGACAGATACACAGATACACAGACAGACACGTTACGGTCGGGGGTTAAAAATGATATGCCTTTAAGTTCGATTCTGCTCGGCCAAATAAAGTGTAGCAACGAGACTTATGAATATCTATCTATAATATAAAAATGAATCGCAAAATGTGTTGGTAAGCGCATAACTCAACAACGCCTGGACCAATTTGGCCAAATCTTTTTTTAAAATGTTCGTTGAAGTTCAAGGATGGTTTTTACGGCGAGAAAAATTAGAATTATTGCTGGAAAAACCCTAAAAATAGCCCTTCTTTTTCCCATACAAATGATTTGTAACTAAAACGTAGTCAATTTGAGCTTTAATGCTATGGTATAAAGTTCATATTAAATTACAAGCACTCACTGTTGTCTAAGCAATGTAGGTGTGTTCCTAACGTCAAAGATCATATTTATCAAAACAATGTGCGTGTGTGCGTTGGAGCACAGAATACATAGTTGGAGGAGTTTAATGTCGCGTTCCGAAACTCGCTTTTGCACGCGAAATAAAATGCATCAGTTTCCACGTACGCACTATCACCAGGGTGACGGTTCTGTTCAGGAGAATTTTTTAAAATACGTAGGCAGAAAAACTGCCACATTACAAATCTTTTTGACAGGACGAAGTCTGTCGGGTCAGCTAGTATAAAATAAAAATACAATCACATCATAATGGGCGTTCTGGATGTTTTCTATGTATTAAATAAAAAATATATATCTATATTGTGTATTGTATTAAGTATATCAGTTATCTAGTAACCATAACACAAGCTCTGCTTAGCTTGGGGCTAGATAATGCTGTGTGAGTTGTCCAGCATTACTTATTTGTTATTTATTATTATCAAATGTTTTGTACGAACGAGACTATGAGTTTGAAGAATTAATTACGGATGTAAGTGGGTTAACTACGAACCTTATTCGTGTTGGAAGAACACCAACGTTTCATGCCGCGTTCTTCCAACACAAATAAGGTTCGTAGTTAACGGCTATGAGTCTTTGTGAGCTCATCTCTCATTAAAATCTCGTACTTCGTCGAATATCTCCTTTACAAAAATTAAATTATTTTCACAATCTGTTGGGATGAAACATAGAGATCTAGGGGCAAACCCATGATTTTGTGACGAAAAACTCGGTCATATGCTCACAGAGTCGTTCATAACGAGCTAGCTGGTAAACGATTTTTTCAACACAAACCTAATTTACTTTTAAAGAACCAACAGCATAAATATCTACTAGGTAGACCACACAATGGCGGATCTCTGTAGAACCTTGTCACAATAAGAAAACAAACGTCAAACACAGTACTTTTGTTACTGTGACATGGTTCTACAGCGATCCGCCAGTTGTGTGGTCTACCTATAGATTCATATACAATATAGAGCTCTGAATCCTATCTACGACCGCTCAACCCTCAAGGTTAGCGCGGAGTCAAAGTTCGCATGTTCCCGAAGGATGAACGTTATGCAATTGCAAGTTGACCTGATTTATCTTCGCCGAGCAATTCTGCACATTCGTTAATTGGATGACCTATCGCTTCAGAGTACGGAGCGTTTTGAACGCTGCAGTTTTATTTTCTTATTTTTTTGGTTGCTTTTATTTTGTACCTTCCAAAGTACAAGTTTTAGTGAGAATTCTCGTTCAAATAGGTAATTATGTTAGTCCATCCCAAGGTTGCCAGGAAGAGATCGCTCTCAGCGATAAGGCCGCCCTTTATCTTTATCTTTCTCTTTCTATGTTTTGGCCTCAGTTAGTACCTAAACTAGACTAAAAAGTTTGTAATATAGGCTGCTCCCCCTACAATGTTACAATACTAACTTACAGGATGGATGTACCTAGCATACATTAGAGCACGGGTAAAATAAATTACCATCGAATTCTCACATAAGGACGTTCTCGACAAAAAATCTTAGTTAGACCAATGTTTTGATTGATACTTCTGAGACGAAGTAGTTTTGCTCTCAAGATTCTTATAAAAATTTTAAGCTAAATCAAAATCCAACAAACTCCAAACTAAACCAAAATTTTGCACACAAGAATAGAACGTCTATACTGTGTTTATGATCCATCTGCTTCCAATATCTGTTCTAAAATTGGGTAATACGGATACCACCCACAGAATATTACCAAGTTTCTATGTTCTATTCTTCTGCGACCATACACAGCCCGTTGCGTCAATGTTCGAGTGGCCGTGTTTTCTTGGGAAAATAGTTAACCTAGTTTCAATCGTTCCCGGCTAAAAATACAATGCGTTACCTGACTCTACGCCCATCACAATATGACAAGCTGTCAATCTGCAGCGTTCGAATTTTAAATAACAGCGGCACGAAACTTTCTTTTTCATTGTGGCCTGTATCATTAAAGGTCTTCGTATTTTGAATTATGACCGGAAATAAGTATTTTTTGTTTTTGGCGGCCAGAATCAAGAGCGATAATGATTATTCCAAAACAAATAAATAATTAGGAATTACAATACTTGATTGTAATGATTGTAATCGGCTCATTGTTGAAACAGTGATTCAGTTATAATCTAAATACCTATGAATAGGGGCCGAATGCGAATGAACTCACTTAATGTAATCCAACACTGAAGTATGCCATCGGCCCGACTAACCTTTTACAAAAAGCTGTTGACATTCCAACTAGAGCACAGAATAATTCATAATTACTGCAGAGGAAAGCAATAGACCTGTCATAGTATTGAATGAAACACATCTGATAGCATATTTTGAAATGCGGTTGCCACTGTAAAAAGTATTTATTGTCCGAAAACAAAGAACCTTTAATACTGGCAGAATGTTCATTGAGTTTGAGCTTGTTGATAATTAAAAAGTATAAATACTGCAGTATTGTCAGCATTGTAGTTTAAAAACAGAATACAAGGTCACTGTTCTAGAATACAATGAGAATGCTTGTAAAAACTGTGTCGTGCATATCTTGTACTTCAAATATAAAAAAAAATCAATTTTGATTGTTTGAAATTTTTTGAAATCTTTTGTAACATTTACATAGAGATGAAAATTGGGAATTTTTTATGGCTAACAAATTATTGATCTCATAATAAAACATAAGTTAATTGAATGTTCGACAGTTTAGGCGTTAATCGACGCATATTAAATTTATTTAATTTAGCGGAACAGTAGGCATAGTAGAATGGGTCTGGTTGGCGCGGTCATGAAGAAGCGCGTGCGCGATCGGTTGACCCAGTTATGCGCCGGCGCAGGCGACCACACACGTCCAGTCTTCAGAACGCTGCAGCCCGTACCATACCACTGAAGTATCGCGCCAACCAAACCGAAACCCTTTTCGGCAGTTCAACGACCCCGCTATCGAAATCCGCACAGTGTACACACACACAACCAGCACCAGATAAAAAAATGAAACAAACGAATAACGGTGAATGAGCAACAGACAGAGATAACTATATTTCGGCGGTGCCGCGGTGGCGCGGTATCGTAAGGTCGACGAAAAACACTGACGCAATTTTTACAGTACGTAATTGAGGATCGAGTGGCGGTGTGTGCGTGAGCGCCGAGAGCGACGCCCGCGTCGCCGAAACGGAGGCGGAATATTTAGGTGAAAGTGTTTCGAATTTCGACATGACGACATTCGCGCGCAGTCGTTATCGTGATTTTGCCGAATCGAGAGGTTCGTGTGAGCTCCCGTGAAATAACGTTACTCACATCCATAGGGACCGAGGATAGCCGTTCACTATAGTGGAATTAACTATGCTGATAGTGAAAAGGAAGTTAAAGCAGTGTTTGGGACGTGTTGTGATGGTGTGTTGAGCAAGCTGTCGGATCGTTCCACGCTGGGGCCTGAAGAGGCGCTGGACGCCTCCCTACACGCGACACAACTGCAGAACATGACTTCCACCATGGGTAAATATCTATCTTTTACTACAAGTACTAACACTAACACTAGGAAAAAAGAAACCATAAATAGTGATTTATCGGTCAAAATATTGAATTACTGATGGTTTATTTCATTACAAATATTTACTAACACCAATGTAACAAGAATTTTTGAAAATTAACTTCACTGAACTACGTAGATTGAGCAAAAAAATAAAGAATCTCAAAAAAAAAAATACCTTAGGAAATTTTAAATTTTCTGGTGGCTCTAGATATTTTGTAGCAAAGATAATTATTTTGTAGCAAAAATTAATGCAATCATTGCTTCCATTCAAACTATGTTTCCGTTTTTAAAGGCAAAGAACCTCATTTATTTGTTTTCTTTACGTACAGGAAAACTTGCAACTAATTAATTATTCTTAAATACTCAGATGACTCTACCATTCTGTTTCTAAAATAAACATACTGAATATAAAAACAAAAGTATTAAAGAAATCAGGTCAATTCAGGCTTCAGTTTACGCATAGTGCTACGCCGTAGACTTGCTACGAATCCGCTACGAAATCTCGTAGCTCGTAGCGTTTCAATGCCGTTACTGTGTTTCACTCAGGTCGAATAACTTTACACTGATTTTATATTCTAGTAAAAACATTTGGACTATTTGTTCTAGACCCTATTTGTATTTTGAAATAAGAATGATGTTTGAACATGGAATGATTTATTTCTTATTCTTCGTAAATAAATCTAGACTTTTTCTAGAACCTATTTGTATTTTGAAATAGGAATGATGTTTGAACGTGGAATAACTGAGGACAGTTTCTTTTCGAATATTTATGGTGGATTTTAAATTGAAATTGGTTTGTAGATGTACCTACCTTTATATTGTTATTTGAAATCCATCAATGAAATCCACAAGTATACAAATGTGTTGCATACATAATCAGTTAAAACTAAAGCCAAATATTTAAGTGCCGCTCTTCATAATTTGCAAACTCAAATATTTTTACACAAAAGTAAAAAGTATACCTATACTTCTTTATAATTTTGAACTGAATTGTTTCAAGTAAAATCTTACACTTACAAGGATTATTATAATAAGTATGTATTTAGATAGATAAAATACAACGCATAACTTCCCCTCTAAAACCAGACATTTCAACAGCTAACCATGACATTCGCAAATCATCTCGACTCGTGACTGGCCGAGCACTTTTACTTTCGTTACGAAACTCCTTTGTCTAGAACTCTAAAGCCTCCAACCTCCATGCTCTGCGGGTCAATAACCTTAGGTTGCCGAAATAAGTTTTTACACCAACTTTCCAATACAGTGAAAGTTTACTTCCCATAGAGTAAAAACTCGCTGCTGTCTCAGCAGAGGGATAGTGTCATTCAACAATTTGACAATTTATGCAACCAAAAACCGATCTATGTGTGTTTTGACAGCACGTTAATACAGTGTTCTCACTCACACATTCAAATGATTGAATGTTGCTAGTGAATAGCATTTTCCCTAAAAAATTGGGTAACTGAAGCAAAGTTTCAATTAAAAAAATAAGCCATTTATTTTTTTATCATCTTACTTTTTATTTTCGATATTATCTTTTTTCTTTTTTAATTAAACGAAATATCAGCTAGTAGCTTTGGTTACTATAATTCTTCCTCGGTCAAACGACAAAAAGTTTTTACTCCAAGTCCGCAAAATAAGATCGGCTCCGA
Source organism: Eupithecia subumbrata (assembly GCA_949316285.1). Lineage (NCBI taxonomy): Eukaryota > Metazoa > Arthropoda > Insecta > Lepidoptera > Geometridae > Eupithecia > Eupithecia subumbrata. The sequence goes on from OX438648.1 coordinate 4,899,219, forward strand.
TCGTTTACGGAACAATAATTTAAATAGACGGTCAAGTGCGTGTTCGACCACGTGCAGTGTATTCAGTATTCAGTATTTTTATTGCGAAACAAAAATATTACATACAGTAAGTATTAATGTACCCTGTCAGGTAGGGTATGGCAATATATCTTAATCTAGGACTTAAGTCAAGGACTAAATTAAGTATTTTGTATTTTATACAAAACTAGCTGCTGCCTGCGGCTTCGCCTGCGTAGTTCCCGTTCCCGTGGTAATTCCGGGATAAAACATAGCCTATGTCCGTCTCCTGGTTCTAAGCTGCCTCCCCACCAATTTTCAGCCAAATCGGTTCAGCCGTTCTTGAGTTATAAATAGTGTAACTAACACGACTTTCTTTTATATATATAGATTAGGAGATCTTTTATGAACAATAAATAACATTTGTGTAGTTTAGAATAATATAAATTTACTTAGGTAGGTACAATAACACTTTTTAACAAAATAGTTTACTTTTTATTAATTTGTGTGACTAGGTTATACTTAACATCTTATAATTAATCAATATTATAACCTATTATATTATTAAGAACACTTCGAAGCTCTTCCATTGTCAAAAAGAAAATGTAGGGATTCTATCCAAATAGTTTGTCTTCAAAAAAGTCTTTTATGTCATAATAGCATTTTTTTATAAACAATTCTTGTAGTTTTGATGCGAATATTATGGTGTTTGGGTTCAGATTTAAGGAATGTTGGTAGTTTATTATGTATTTTAATGGACAGGACATGTAATAAGGGCTCTGTCTGTATAGTTCAAGTCTAGGTGTTGGAAGGATGAGGTTTGTTTTTCTTCGTGGATTTTTATCAAATTGGTATAAATTCAGGTTTTTTCTCACAAATAATGCTGTTTCATATATATAAAGGCTAGTCAAAGTTAGTAATTTTTGTTCTATAAAATGTGGTCTACAGCTGGTGCGTCTTCTGATATTAACAATAATACGAAGGCATTTTTTCTGCAATATAAATAATTGGTTTGTATCTACACTGTTGCCCCAGATTACTACCTATGCCATAGCGTAGCCATGAATAAGCATATGCATAGTAGGCAGTTAAAGCTGTTTTAATGTTTGTGTTACTTTTTAAGATAGATAAGGCATAAATAAATTGTGATAGTTTGCTTTTGGTTTTTTCTATATGTCCTTTCCAATTAAGGGTAAAAGGGTATGATCTTGGACTTCTTCAATATTGAAGCTACTTGTTAGTGGAGATAGATCTAGAGGTGTTTTCTGGTACGGGGTAAATTGTATGATTTTTGTCTTTTTTGTATTTGCTTCCAAATTGTGAGCTTCTAACCAGGTGGTTATGTTATGAAAACTTTCATTTATTCTGATAAGTGAAATTTTATGGAGGGCATTTGAAAAGAAGAGACACATTGTCTGCAAAAAGGATGCAGAAGGAGTCAGCAATTTTAGGCAGGTCATTCATGTAGATTAGGAACAGAATGCATCCTAAAACACTTCCTTGTGGAATTGAATTGTTTATGGTAATTGTTTTTGATTTTACTGTTTGTATAATCCCTGAATTTTTACAACAATGTTCAATTTGGACAAACTGTTTCCTGTCTAGGAGGTATGATTTCAGCCAATTTAGTATTTTTCCCCTGATTCCGATTTCAAAAAGTTTGGTTATAAGTATTTTATGGGAGACTTTATCATATGCCTTACTCATGCATGTCTAAGAGTATACCTATTGCATAGTATTTGTCTCTAATATAGTTAAGGGTTTCGAGGTTGTACTTAAAAATAGCAAGAGCTGTTGAGGAGTTTTTACGGAAGCCGTATTGATTTTCACTTAGGAGATTATATTTTTCTAAGTAGTTATAAATGCGGTCTGATATTGCACGTTCAAATATTTTAGACAAACAAACTTATTTACCTGTTTTACATATCGAACCACCTTAATTAAGTTATTTTCAACAAAATTTGTTCAAATTTTCCTTTTTACCAACCAAAGTACCTACATATTTTAAGTTGATTAGGACTATTAAGTACTCAACTAGTAAATATATTGTAGCTGTGCAGTTTTCCTTTTAAATCACACCACCCACTACCAGCATTTTTTCCACGAATAATAATGCCCAAGTTAGACAAGTAACTACACTGAAAAAAAACCAAGGTTTCGTTTTTTTTTTCGTAGTTTACAATATGAATCTATTCAGAATATCGTCGAGTGACAGAAATTTTAAAATTATGATATTCCGCGCAGTTTGATTTCTAAGTCCTAACTTGAGTGAAGTCCACCCTCTCCTCTACTATTTTTATAATGTCCTCCTAGCCAAATTTCGACCACGGCGGCCAATCTCATCAGAGACTAGCCAGATGCGCAGGACATTTATAGTGCACAAGTGTGTGTGCAAACACCGGTGCACTCTCTATTCCCTCACTCTCATAATCCGATGGGACGACAGATCGACACGACCGGGGAGAGATCAGGTGCAGGACCAACGGCTTAACGCGCTTTCCTAGGCACGGGGGTGTAGCACCGCCAACTTCCTGACTCCGGGCTGCTACTGTGATTTTTTCTTGCTGGAAAAACCCCAGTAACAACTTCTGGCCCGACCCGGGATTCGAACCCAGGACCTCATAATCAGCGGTTGAACAAGCTGACCGCTAGACCAACGAGGCAGTCAACTATTTATATATACCTATACATAGTATTATAATATCTGTGCCTATACTAAGTAACAAAACCGGGGTATTTTTTCCCCAGTGCATAGCAACATTTTCGCGAAAATGGTGGACGAAATTTTTAAATTTATTTATGAGTTTTGATGACTGTTTTACGCAAAATTACAAATGTAATATGTGTGTAGACTAGTAGAATGAGATATTTGCCGTATTATTTTTCTTGCTACTGGTGTTTAAATACCCTTACACCGCACAACACATCATTTTTATATTTTTATGTGAGAGCTGCTTTCCGCGTCATTTCAAGTATTGTACTAACGGCTCAAAATGAAAATTGCGACGTTTAGTCGCAATTTTTTAGATTCACCTCGTTTGTGTCAACTATCATTCTAAGTCTTCTTATTCTAAGTTACTTCCTTTGAGTGGGGGTCAATTTGAATAATAGTTGGGCTAGTACGAATCTATTGTTTGGTGATGAATGGGTAGCAATATTAGCCATTTCTGGTCATTCATGAAATTGGTAGGGTTATTCAGAAAGTCAATTGACCTTTGATTTTGGTAAGTACTCAAAATATGAACTTGAATTATATGTATGTATATGTCCTTGAACTATTATTAAACAGCGCAGACTAATAAGGAAAATATTTTTGGAAGCTCCTACAGGATACAGTTGAGTTATAAAGTATGCATATTCAAAAGGAAATATGTAAGTACTTACCTACTTATGTATAAAACATAATGAATAAACAGAGAATCAAAATTAGGTACCTAACAAGTTTGGTTAGGTATTTTAAATAAACTGGTTAATCAATCAATATTACTTTTCGATAATATTAGGAACTAATGTGCATAGACAAAATAAATTAAGGTGTTAATTTATGCGTGTTTATATTTAAGTAAAGTTATTAGTTCCTGATTCTAATCGTCCCGCTGTTTTTTTTTTAAGTTGTGATAAAAATTACGATGACGTTAACTTTTGAATTGCGCATCAGATTTTGACCTTAAACCACAGAAAGAAAAAATTCGATTCTAGCTTCCACTCACATCTTGAAGCATTCTAAATGACTCAGAGATATGTTACTTTTTACTAGTGATATAATTTCAAAAGCGGTCCAGCTATTCCAGTGATCACTCTTACTAACAAACAAACTCTTAATTTTTAAATCTTTAAAATATTAGTGCTGACTTTAAAAAAAAATATCTACAGCACTTATAAATTTCTTGATATCTTAATAATATCTTGAGTTTGATGGCGGTACAGGAAATACTTGATTCGGAAGTGTGGAAGTTTAAAAATGGAACGTTTTAGCTTGGTGTGCACGCGCAGCTGAATGTCAAGGCGCGAGGGAGGCCAGAGGCCCCGACGTCGTTCTGTGATCTTGAGATCTTTGTGAAGTTTTTTCCTATTTAAACTGAGAATAATACAATTGTAAGATTTTTGAACGAACTGATGATTTGAACTAAGAACTTTAAAATAAGGATTTTCAAGGGAAAGATAATATAAATTAATACGATTTCATAACATATGCTTGAAGTTTGCACACCATTTGGTGTTCAAAATTTTAATTTGCACACCAAATTTTACAATGGTGTAAGCTTGCCATTTTAATACAAATTTTAATCAACACTTCAGTCGTAACTCTGTGAAAAGTTTACGTTGTTACTTATCCAAAAGCTCAAAAAACAAGACATGGTCTATAAAATATTCTCAGAATAAGTTTTTCAGACAAATAAGCATTTGTTATGAAATCGTAATAATAATATTAGGTCCTTACATATGAAATTGGCGTTTTTCGTACTGGCCACTTTAATCACAAATTTCTCCTCTTTGGTAAGGAATTCCAAATTCAAATTTGTACAGCTATAGACTCGTGTATTTGTGCTTCGATGATCGTCATTCATTTGTTTTTTTTCTTCTGTTTTTTTCTGTTTGCGTCACTCATTTTACAAAATGGAAAACTTAAAATATCGCATTATTTACGAGTACGAGTTCCGCCGTGGCACTAGTGCTGCGGAAACAACTCGAAGGGTGAATGATGTGTATGGCGGTCGTGTTGCAAAAGAAAACACAGTTCGTTTTTGGTTCCAACGTTTTCGTTCTGGAAATTTCGACTTGCAGAACAAGCCCCGTGGACGGCCTGAGACTCAAGTTGATAATGAAGAGTTGAAGGCTATTGTGGAAGCGGATCCATCGCAAACCACGTCCGAGTTAGCTGCAGGCTGCGGTGTTAGTGATAAAACTGTTTTAATTCACTTGAAGCAAATTGGGAAGATTAAAAAGCTTGAAAGGTGGGTACTTCACGACAACGCTAGACCACACACTGCGCAACAGACGGCTACTAAATTAGAAGAGCTTCAATTGGAAAGTCTAAGACATCCTCCGTACTCCCCGGACCTTGCTCCAACAGATTACCATTTTTTTCGAAATTTGGATAACTTCTTGCAAGGGAAAAAATTCAACTCCGATGGGGCAGTCCAAATCGCCTTCAAAGATTTTATTGATTCCCGTCCGACTGGTTTTTTTAGTAAAGGGATCAATGAACTACCTATAAGATGGCAAAAGTGCATAGAAAATAATGGTTCATACTTTGATTAATTAAATATATTATATTAAAAAATATTCGACTTTTTGTTCCTCCCATACAAAACGCCAATTTCATATGTAAGGACCTAATATATACAAAAAGTTTAATACCCATTAACGAATTTTTATGGATTTTCTCTTCTATAATTGTTTAGCAAGCCAGTTAACTATTATTACTAAATTGAACAAAATACATATCTCGATTTAAATAAATCAAGATATAGACATATCAACCTCGCATCTGACATTGACATTGGACCGGAACAATCACTTCCTTATGTACACTGGTTACAGAAACTGAGAGGAACTGAACATCTTCATACGAGGAAGTAGCCCTGTGAGATTGTAAAATACTTTAAATTACGAGGTTGAGTCACCAAAGTTGATAGAATATGAAGAACTAGTTTCTTCTCGCGGTTTCGCACGCGTTGTTTCGAAGGAAATGTTTAAAGGGGATTTCTATCCCATGGGAAATGATTTATGGGATAAAAAGCCTATGTTTGATTCGAGGATTAGAATTACCTGTGTACAAAATTTCAGCTCGATCCGTTCAGTAGTTTTGGCGTGAAGAGGTAACAAACATCCATTCATCCATCCATCTGTCCATCCATCCATCCAAACTTTCGCATATATAATATAAGTGTGACTGTAAGGATAATGGTGTTTACACACCAAAATCGGAGGGCCGCCGCCGACGACAAGTTTACAAAAAATAATTAACATCCAAAGAATATGAACTTACTTTAATTAAAGACTGAAACAGTGCTGAAGATAGGTACTTCACAAAACCATTTTTGAACCACAAATATTTTCCTAAAGGAGTTTGAAGATAGCCCTAACATTTTACTCTATTTTTGTTTGTCAAAATTGCGACGCAAAAAAAACAATAGTTGTTTTCATCTGTGAATATCTCAGAAACTGGACGCATACTACCGGACTATATAGATAGAACATTTTTATTTGTCTAAGTGTCTTCTATCCAACTACATAGGTCTACAACTTTCATTGTGCGATTTCGAAAAATAACATTGTGGTCACCGATGTTAGGGCCTCTCCATACAAAAATCTGCAAACCCTTACATTTTCATATTAACCTAACTTTATTTAGAATCAAAAGAGTGCTCGCTATTACAAAAATAAGTATCAAAACTAGACAAAGATAATATACAATCCAACGTAGATCAATGTTTATGTATAACCTTGTATAACCAAACATTCGCTTCGGAACTTAGCTGAGACTCACGGAAGGGTTTAATGTTCGTAATGCTATTCCGATCATGTGCGCCCACACCTCGAAACAATATGTTATGTCAACATGTAACCGCAACATGAAAACAAGAACTAAATTAAAAATTTAAAACCCGGGGTAATAACAAAGTACGTACGTAACATTTATTGAAATAAAATTAAAAATGTTCTTTACATATCCCTTCCTTATTTTTGAGGTCAATGGTAGCAAGCATCAATATCTTCAATCGTAGCTACATCCATTATTTGTTTTTTTAATAAACCCTTATAAAAAACTAGGAAAAGAAAAGGAATAATGTGTAAAAGGAAACCTTCTTTTTACAGACTGTTCAGATTTTTGTTGTAATCATTATATGATTACAACAAAAATCTGAATAGTCTGCTCAGTCAGCTCTTGAAGTTATAACTTCAAGAGCTAGAAATACAATACGCTAAAATAATAACGATAAATAAATAATGTTGGACAATTCATACAGCATTATAAAGCCCCAAGCTAAGCAGAGCTTGTGTTATGTATATATTACTAGATAACTGATATACTTAATACAATACACTACATAGATAGATATTTTTTATTATACATAGAAAACATCCAGAACACCCTGAACAAATTATCTGCAGATTGTACAAACAATTGTCCTGAGAAAATCTTCAAGATAAGCCGACTAACCAGAGAAATAAATATTTGTAATTAAATAATTATAACAAATATAATTTATCAAGTTCAACTTTTAACTATAAACAATTTTTACGAACCAAGCCAGACTCACCATAAATTGCCCATTATAATGCGTATACGCACGCATTGCTTGCGGAAAGCGCATATATGTGCTTTCCGGTACTCTTCATACCGACTTATGAATCGCTATAAAAGTAAAGTACCCTGGTTAACAAAATACTTATACATAAACCAATATGTATCATATTTATTTTCGTGCCCGGAAAAAATATCAACTTTGTAAGCGATAAGACGTTGGCCATGTCTGAGGTCATTAGTACTTCCGACTTGCATCTAGTCAAAATTCCATGTCCTGACCGGACCTACAGTCCTTGATATACTGTTTTCCATAGTGACATAGAGCTTGGTTATGCTGGACTTGCTGAGCTATGTGGTGCCGGCTTAGAATTTGCAGCACACCAACTATTCCCGCGGGTGTAGTAAGAGGCGACTAAGGGATATCCACCGGGGGCGGGCAGCAGCGCCCTTGCAAAACAATTCTTTCACCGAATCTGCGATCCCCAACCCGCATGCCCAGCGTGGGGATTATGGGCATTACCCCCATGTAAAAAAATCTAATAAGGCGCTTATCCAGTAGTGGATCAATACAGGCTGTTGAGGTTAAGGATGCTGGACTTGTGAGATACGAATATTTTAACTTAAAAATGTCTTAAAAATTTTATCTTTTGTCGAATTTCTAGTTTGTCATGTCTTAAAATTTTTAAGACTTGCTTCAAAATGGTTACTGAAAAACATGAGCCTTGTTTTGAAGCATTCGGTAATGCATTCAAGGCATCTTTTTGAACCTCCATTAGAGACTTCGTCACAGAACAACACAAACTAGTGTGTGGTCGGGTAAATCAAATCATTGATTTACTGATAGTTGTTATGCTTATTAATGTAATGTGCTAGGTAATATCCCATGCGATGACTTACCAGCTTTGGTGTGTAAAATGATATACTATCCTGCTAATATTACATATAAATGCGAAAATTTGTGATAATGTTTGTTACCACGTATCTCTGTAATTACTAAACTAGACATGTAAAGATGAAATTCGGTGTGTAGCTAGTTTAGATTTTAGAATAACACATAAGCCAATTTTCCAAAATTAACCACTGAGGGGTTAAAAGTGTGGTAAAGTTCGATGGAAATATTATTCCTTGGTTCGATTCACTCAAAACTCAGTAAATATATACTAGGTAGGTATATAATGACTCTCGTTTTTTTTTTTACAATTACGTTAAGGGGGTGCGCAGTAAATTTCTGAAATTCATATGATTTCCATGCGGGCGAAGCTACGGGGTGCAGCTAGTTAATAAATAAATACATACAGATCGGTATTTCCGCATTGTCCGGGTACCGTAAGGGAACCTTCTTGGGCTTTCAGAAAAAACTACGTTGACTGTCTTGATTATTTGTTCTTAATTTAATTCAGATACCTACATAATGGTTATTCTGAATCACCATGAGGACATTCGCAGAGATCCCGATTCTTAACCCCAAAAACGAAACACTTTAAAATATGGTTGTGTTTATTATTTGTATTAAGTATGTTTACTTTTGTATTAAAATTAAATAGATGACGTCAATCCAATGTTGTGTTTGTGGAGCTCTTGAACTAATTTACCTTTCAATGCATCTGTTGGTTTAGTCTCGATCTGAGAACTCATCACGAAGCTACTTTTGCCTCGTATCGCTTACCAAATGAATTTAAGGATCTGTTATTTACCCAACCATCAACTCAAGTATCAAGACGATTTTTCTCCGGTGAAGTGACGCAGTAGAAAAAGTGAGTTGGCAAAACAAAAGAGGCTATTATTAAATTCCTGCCACAGCATGAACAGAACACCTCAGACCAGGTTTTGTCTAGTCAAAACAATGTCTGGTGTTTTCATTTTATAAGGATGAAATATATAGCAAATATTTCAATCCATCGTATCGGATTTTTACTAAAATTTTCTCACTATTTGATTGAATGAACTAAGAAATCTTAATATTTTGACCATCACAACGCCGATAGCGACGCTCATTTTGAATGCAATTAAAGCCGAAAATGACCCTGGCTGAGGCCGCACTCGGGCACGTACTTCCGCGTGTTATGTTGATAACATGCCTACTTGGATGGCCCTTGTGCACACGTAGCTCCAAAACGTATAACGACGTCATTGTTTAAGAAAAGGGTGTCATATTGAACAATGTTTTCGTGATCAAACATGTATTTTAGGTCGTTTACAGCTTAAGATTTTCAGTTGAAAATAGGACCTAAAATTTCAAAACGCATAGGTACACATATTGGCCATAGCGCTGATTATGTTTGTAGATGCTGTTAAATAAAATAAAAAAAAAAAATTGTGACTCCTCAGCTAACGTTTAATTATTTTTTAAAAGAAAAACTCATCCTCTTTATCGCAAACCAAAATAAACTGGGACTACTAAAGAACTAAATCTAATCTCCTTTGTTTGCAAAACCGAAACATGATAGGCATGTCCAAAATTGCAAAATGACTCACAAAAACCGTCCCCGATATAAACTTCCGCTTCCCTGACCGTTTAAATTAAAAGTAAACCGAGATAGTTGGCTGTTAACCCCCAACTAGGTCGTCTGATTGCGAACAGAACTAGGAAGATATGCTTAAATAATCTAGGCTTTGCCAAAGATAATTAGTGTTCGACAAATTTATTAACTTTTTTTATTAACTTTCGGTTTCGAGCGAAACCGAAACTCGACCCAAAACTAAAATAAAATACCATGATTTAAATTTTTTTAATGGTCAATAGAAGATCGTTTGACCACAATGACCCACCTGATGGTAAGTGACGATGTGGTCAACAATTTTTAAACTTTCATGATTCAACCATTAACGATGTGGTCAAAGATGTATCACAAAGGTCTAGAAGACACCTATTCACTCTCGTCTTGAAAAGACTCACAAAATTAAACTTAAATATAGGGATTTCTTCCACACAACACTCAGAAATTATTTTCTAAAACCAAATAACGAAAATAACATCAAAGGAAATGCCAAATACACGACGTATCCGGCTCAATTGAAGGCAAAAGGTCAAAATACTCCTAGTTTCAACATATTTCGGTCATTTTAAGGCCGAATGTAATACCGAAAATTCGAACACTAATTAATTTCCTATTAAATATTCATAATCACCACGGAAGTCTGCCAAAGCTCACGGCCTCTTAAAAATATCCACAGACGCCTCAACAACTCGCGAAAATTTTTATTGACTCGTTCCACGCGTCATTATCAAGGTCTTTGACTCACGCTTATAAACTAGAGTTCATTTATCTTTGTTGACAAAATAGTTTCCAAGTGCGTTGCACTCGTTCAGTTCTCAGTAAATCGAGCACTCGACTTTAATTTTCAAAATACTTCGCTATTTGGCATTGGGCTTCTGATCCCTTGGACTTGGCCAACTAAGAAACTATCTTATATTACCTCTATATATAAATAATAACTAGCCACTTTGGCAAAAAAACAAAAGATCATGCTGCACAGGCTTGAACCTACGACCGCTTAAACCGCACGATTAGGTACTATAGAATGGCCACTGATTCCAAACACGTGCTTACATTATAAGTACTGATTTTCACGTAACTACAATGACGTCCATAAGAAATGAGTCGGTTTCTTATCACCTAGTACGCTATAAAGTTATTTTTACAAGTCCACGTCAGTTGCAGAATGATGCAACATGCAGTATGAGATTTCCGGCTCCTTATCTTGAAAAACGTAGTGAAGTGCAAGTCACTATAGTGGGAACGGTTTCGAGATTTATAAAAATAAACACCTTAAAGTTTGTGTCAGCTACAATTAAGCCAGCAATCAGAAACAGGATTGGTTCTAGTATTTTAAACCGACGCAGCAGTACTAAAACCAAACAAACATTGTATCGAGTTCAAGAACCTCACAAATTAAGTACTCTATTTCATGACTACGAGTGTTAAAATTATTACCTATTTCTAACTATAAGTACCTACATATAATATTAGATAGATAAGATACACAGACATAACTTAAAACATGTTCGCCTTACAGTCAATTAATATAACGTAGAGTTGGTAGAGTATTATTATTAAACATATACAACATATTATATACCAAAAAATCCTTGAGTAGAATCTCACTAGAGTAAGACCGTAAGATCCTACTCAAGGATTTGTAGAATAGAGTGACAGTCAATTAATGTAACGTAGAGTTGGTGGAATATTATTATTATACTTTTAAATACCAAGAAGAGTAGAATCTGACGTATGGTAAAATTCTACTCAAGGATTTTCTGGTAACCGGGCGCCGCTCTTCAGCAACAAACTCTAACTAAAAGACACTTCCGGAACTTCAAATCCTAAGCCGGGTACTAACTGACCGGTGTTATGGAGCGTAATGCAACGTGTTACAAAGCGAGCATTCGTGCAGTAAGTACAGGGAAAGGAAGCGAGCAATGAGACTGATTTCAGCAAACGGCGTAAAGTTTCAGGGTCGCTACGAATGATACATTACGACCCGTAACACCGTTCAGGGCCGCGATCACGGTGTGGAAAGGCACGGCTTTACGGCTTAAACGTTAGCAGTTGAAACGTTAGAGTGCGTGTTCACAGGCCGGCATCGTACAATCCACTGACAAGTGCGTCCACTGATCGGCAATCCGAATGACGTCATTCGCATTAGACGGAAAAGTTGCCTTCAAGAATCCTCGCTGGCATTGCCGACAGTCCGCTCCGTGCGGTGCGGATCTTGTATGGCAAACCATTGATGGGGCGAGTACGGATTGTCCGATGCCGGCCTGTGAACGCTCACCCTAAAGTTTCAACTGCTAACGTTTGAGCCGTAAAGCCGTGCCTTACCACACCGTGATCGCGGCCCAGGACCCGGCTTAACGCACTTGATCTACGTACCTATCTTACGTCATACGTATGTCTTGGATTTATTTACCACAAAACTCACAATTAATGACGTCTTTCGATTATATGAAACGTATGTTTTCGATAAGGCACCACTATCGAAAACACAAATTATCGAATTCCGAAGTGTAAAAAATGAAGATGAAGGCAAACGAAGTCGTTTGCGGCTACTAACTGCTTATAAAACAAACAATGACCATTGACCGAGCACGTGCCGAGAAGGAAGGTACGAGTTTTACAACTTACATAGTTTAAAATCTATTAGCGGTCGGTCTAATTGGTTTCCAATTAATGACAGCATGAACAAAAAATTTCTACTTTGCGTTTTATGATCGTGGTTAACTCTTTTACAGACAAAACATATGTTCATGTCATTGACACCTTGATCTGACCAATTTGTCAGAAAATTGTGTAATACTGAAATGTGCTTGTCTTCATCTTGTTCCTCAGGGTAACTTTTAGTGTATTTGTAGAGATAGGGACTTAGTGGAAAACATTTTTTTCAGTTAATTTGCAACTAATAGAGACAACTCACAAATAGTATAAGTGACTCAGATAAATAAATAAATAGATCAGGAGTCTCCACCATCTTGACATAGTGTGCTAGATAAGGAACACTGAAGTTCAAGATATATTTTCCAGAGTAGGAAGATTTCCCAAATATTGCATAACTATTTGCGCAAATCGATCCTACGTATGCAAAAGTACATAAATTCCATTACAGCGCTATCGGAATCGTAAAACATTGCGCGTATGAATGGACCACGCAGCTGAAAAAAAATCTAAATAAAACAATGGAACTACGAGCGTCCACTGTAGTACTGAATTCGTCACCATGAAAATCGGTGACATTGAAATTTAAAATTCGAATAATCTAATCCCGCATTTAAAACTTTTCAAGTTAACCTTGACTTTTGAAAGTGGATTCCGAAAACATTTTTAATGTACCAAAGTTACCCCCACATTGTGGGCCCGTTCTTCATAAAAAGGGCTCCAATTTCACCTGGTTCCCGTGAGTTATTTTTAACTTTTTAAAGTTGACTTCACATATAGGTCAGTAAAGCCATACTTTGCAGTAAAATTTAGGGTAATATTGACCCACAAAAACTCATTCAACTTATTGAGAAAAAGGTTTTTGACATCCCTAATTTAATTAATACAAAAGGACGCTATTTTTTGTGACCTTGAACAAAGTTTTAACTAATTGTTTTTCGTTGTCCCCAGGAATAATGACACTCAGCCGCGGCCCGTGTGACCTGGACAACATGAGTCTGTTCCAAGACCTCAAACTCAAGAGGCGGAAAGTTGACTCTCGATGTAGTAGCGATGGTGAGTTCTTCACACTAACCTGATAGCTATCAAAGGTATTCAGGGTTTCTTTATGAATGTGCGGGCCAACTTCTAACCTTACTTATGCCGGAAAACTTGTTATGTTTATTTTTTCTCTTGTTTCTTCGCGACGCTTTACATTTGCTACTAAGAGAACAAGCTACAAAATACCCGCTTTTATAGCTATCAGGACTCTAAAAAGCCTATCGTTGACGTCAAAGGCTTTTTATTTACCTATGTTACTTTTCCTTATAAAAACTTTAAAACAAACCAATTTAGTACCAATATAGTACCAAGTTTCGACGACCTCCGTGGCGCAGCGGGCGAAGGTCCGCCTGCGACGCAGGAGGTTGCGGGTTCGATCCCCGCCTCGGAACAAATTTGTGTACGGTCTGCAGAAATTTGTTCCGTTGGTCTGGGTGTTATCTATGTATAATAAAAATATCTATCTATGTAATATATTGTATTAAGTATATCAGTTATCTAGTACCCATAACACAAGCTCTGCTTAGCTTGGGGCTAGATAATGTTGTGTGAATTGTCCAGCATTATTTATTTATTTATTAAGTCTGTATTCCAGCTCACTTTTGTGCTTAAGGGCGTCTGGAAAGGAAAAGGATTTTTACATGATATAACGTCACAAACAAAGAAAAAGAACATCCCACAACAAAGTCAACACGCTAAATAGATAGTGTAGGAAGGTCAAAACGTCATTGTTATTCGAATAGGGTGTCTTATTGCAACTCCACTCACGGACAGAGCAGTCACTTTCGAGCACGAAGTGGCTTTGTACTTGTAATTTCGTTTTCATTCAGACGTGTGTCACTTCCATCTATTGTACAGTACGGCATGCTAACCTGGGGAAACCAAATGTGATTTATGAGCGAAGAGGTTACGCATCACGTCAACTTCAAGAAAACAGTTCCATTTTCAAATTTATATTGTTTGACGCTGCTTGCTTTTCTTTCGCGGGGAAGGTGACCTTTGTCGCATTTTTGTGAGTCTCATTAATGTAAAAATCATCAACCCGAGGCGAAAACAAAATAGCGTTTTAAAGATCCGTCGGATTCGATTCGGAAACGAATCGGTGAATTAAAATACCCCTACAGGATAACCGCGTTATGTCGAAAAATAACAAGGAAAACCTTACATACGAACTTAAGTGTGGTGTGGTGTTCTACGCTCCAAAAAGCTTGAAACCTGCCGAATCATGACCCAACGATAAATATATTCGTCACTTCAAAATTACTTAACAAAACATTTAGATAAGTGTTTTATAATCGCCATAAAGAAAGTTAAATAATTTATCATAACACCGTGAGACGCGGACCGGTTAAGAGCACTTTCACTGAGAACTCGCTACAAAATCTTCCGAATCGAGATCCGGTTCAGCAAGTTCGGAATATTCGTAAATATTAAATTTTTTGTGAATGCAAATTTATTTATTGCAAATATTAATTTATAAGATCACTTTCTTCTGTAGTTCTTTTATTTGATTAAAAATGAGAAAGTGATTTAAGATGCGAAAAAATTAAGGCTGTTTTATTACTTATTTTTTTATTTATAATTTATAATTACTGACAGAAAATGTTAAAGATGTAGAACGAGTATAGACATTTTATACTAACACGTCCCAATTAGTTACTCTCTCATTGCCAAATTTCATTAAAATCTGGTTAGTCGTTAAAGGGTAGATAGACCAAGTTACCTTCTCATTTATAGTGTGTAGTGTGGAGATAATCATATTTATACAATAAAATAGCTGTCTATTTTTTATCAGTGTTAAATCATGGCAAATTGCATAATATATTCGTGTTACGAAGAAAATTTACGTAAAGAAGGTGAAAGTACGGTGTTATAATTGCCATTGTGCGTGTGCACCGTGACACTTTGGCGCCGGCGTTTCATGAGAATTTGCAGAAACGCTTTACAATACACAAGACAGGATATGCTGTGTGTTTTATTTACAAAGAATCAAAGAAAGAGGTTCAGATCCCTGGGTATGCTTTCATTTGTGAATGAGATTTGGTACAACGCCTCTAGCGTGCAGAGATAGAACTACGGATATGCCAAACGTCTAGAAGATCTCTCGGTACTATTGAGAAAATAAACTCTGGGCTTCGAAATATCATATAAAACATATAAAACACAAATTAATTAAACCGTTACTTAACTAAAATAAGAATACAAAATTACAATATACGATATAAATAATACTATTAACTTAGTTTTAGGTGCATAATGGTCCCAACTCAGCTTATGCAGATTTTAAAAAAACCTGCGCTGGTTTTCTGCTGGGGCCTGTGGGACCGAGGAATTACAAATTAATATTTATTAATAAATAAATGAAGATTCCTACAAAAGAGAAAAAAGAAAAAAAATTAATAATAAATCCACTGATTTAGTTTAATGTAATTGAACGGCTCATCTGTAACGGTATGCATTCTGAAATCTTATTCGGTTTAAAAGTTAATGTTAATTTCGTTGATTTCTGAACATGTTCAACAGTAACATCCTTACGGAAATCACTTTTTGAAAGATATATTCTATTGATAGGAATTCTGTTCGACTGACTGACTCCTGAAACTGCGAAAAATAGATTTTCGCAGCTTCAGTTTGGTCCTGTGCCAGAAGCAGGATGTAGATAGGTATATAACATAGTGGTAAGTAGATACGTATAGTAAAGAGTAATGAATCTACATAACTGTTTACCACACGCGATCGGGAGGCGTGTGACGCGTGACGAAGACCAATCGCCACCGTCATATGACGCACTTTATATATACAAACGTATTTAAGCGCAAACCTACGTATCACGGGTATTAATGCCAATGTAAAATGAAATTTGTAGCATTGGAATTAGATTCCATTTATACTAGCACACTTTGGTCAAAATTTAGGGGTAGTATCCATGCGTGACGAGGCGCCCGTCAAATGACGCGCTCATACGCAGGCTACGTATGTATGATTCAAATGAGATGGAGAATGAACCTTATCCCGCTGTATTTTGATGCTATTTGAGTTTGATGAACGCGGTTGCTGAAATTCAGATGCTAGAATCTGGTGTTTACACTGAAAAGTTTTGAAAATATTTCAGTTGGTCTGGGTGTTTTCTATGTATAAAAAAAATATCTATCTATGTAGTGTATTGTATTAAGTATATCAGTTATCTAGTACCCATTATAACACAAGCTTTGCTTAGCTTGGGGCTAGATAATGCTGTGTGAATTGTTCAGGATTATTATTATTATAATTGGTATGACAAAACTAACGTACAATCCTGAAGAAAATTTCGTCTTAGCTTTCTTTCGATTTCGTGAACTTTCGGTAGGTCGTGCATTCGCAATTGTGATCGTCCGGTCTACAGTTTTTCGGTTCTGTGTGCTTTCGGTATTATGTTTGCGGCCTCATTGTAAAAACAAACATAAACTAACAGCAGGGTTTTCCTGGAAAGATGTAGTTCCATCAGAGTTACGTTGACATAATCAACGAAAATCGTAGTGAGCCAACGGCTGGCCATCTAGGTATATCAAAAACATATCGTCATCTTACGTTAAAATACTATTGGCCAGGTATGTTTAAAAATGTAGTACATGTAATAAATGTTTATCATTTATAGCTCAAAATCATCCATCATGTGCTTTCGGTATTTCGATCTGTGGTTTTGTGTAAGTACTTTCGAAATACCGTTCTCCGGTATTTCGAGTTTCGGTATTCCGTAGTACAGTCGCTGAGATCTACATTGTCTGAGTACGAGTTCAATGAATTGCGAACCTATCAAATTAATGATCTTTTTTTTTATTTTAATTCATTCGATTCGTTTCCGAATCGAATCCGACGGATCTATAAAACACTATTTTGGTTTCGCCTCGGGTTGATGATCGAAATAAGGAGCTCGTCCTCATTGACATGACCAGTCAACAGATTCGCTTCGAATTTTTGATCATCAATCCGAGGCGAAATCAAAATAGCCTTCCAAGGATCCGTCGGATTCGATTCGGAAACGAATCGAATGAATTTAAATACCACTGCTGATCAAGATTAAAATGTTCAACTTGGAACAATTTAAACTGTTGAGCTGCAGACTGTTACAAACAATCTGAAGCAGGTAGCTCAACTGATTGATTGATAATGTTCATTATTGAAAAACAAGATCAATAGATGTTCTTGATTATAATGACGGATGCTCTCTGACTCACGTGAAACATCGGGAATAACCCTACCTGGTTAAAACGATTGCTGGAAAATGTCTGCTGGTATACAGGGCGTCCTACGGCCATGCCACATGGAGGGAAAGTACCTTGAATATTGTAGATAGAACATTTTACTGAAAGAAGACATTATTTTAATTTAAAAAACAATTTAAACTGCATTCATAGATATTTAAATAATTACATGGTTGAACCGGGAATCGAACCCGTTCCACGAGAAAACAATCACCTGTAGCTTTATAATACCGATCGAAAGGCTTCATCATAAGGATTATTTTTTGCTAAATAACATAGTGTCAGAAATAAAAGGAACACCATGAATAAAATTCATGGTGTTCCTTTTACATAAGATGTAAAATTTTGTTCAAAAAATGAAAATCTGGCATTTCCGTAAGGACATTTTTTAATTTTTATTTTCTTTCGTTCTGTATTATAAAGCTACAGGATGATTGTTTTTCTATATACCTATGTATATAGTTTATTTCAAAATACGGGATAATGCGTTGAAGAGTGAAAACGGACGTTCAATGACGAATTAATATGCGCAAAGAGCCTTGATGAGATCTCATTAGTTTATTTTGGACTCGGAGAGGACGTTCCTCTTGAATTAACTCCAATTATTTCATTTGGAATGCATTGCATTCTATGTTCCTACAAAGTTACGTCTGCATTTTGAGCAACAATTTTTTTCAATAAATAAAAGAGACCTTTAAGATAACAAGAGTGAGCCTTTCCATAACAAGAATTTTTTTTTTGGTAATCGTTTCATTTTCCCGTTTTTTCTACCGCGCCTGTGTGAAATTACTGTTACTACCTACTAAAAAATAAATGAAAATAAATATAACAAGGGAAAACACGAACAAAACAATTAAAGTTGCATTCAAAAATAGCTTGAAAAGAACAACAACCGCAAAACATCCAGGAATTTTGCAACTCCCAAGTGATTGACGCAAATGGGAGTGACACGTGGCCGACCACCCACCACCCCGGGGGCCCCCAACCCCCGGGGAGGTGGTACTGGAGGCACGGACCGGGAGGGGTTGACCCACTTTCTCTGTGTCGGTGACCGCGGTCGACCTTCGCTGCAACGATCGAAACGATCATCCGCCCGAATTATGAATTACATGTTGCGTAATCGGCTTTATTGTTGTCTGTGAGACTTATGCATAAGAGGCCAAGTAACTGAACGGCTCAAGCTGAAAGCAAAAAGGGAAATGTTTAGGTTAGCTAGTGCGTCGGTAGGTCTCCTTCCCTTTCCTCGAGCGTAATTTTAGCGTTTGCTATTGCCAACAACGAGCAATCAAACGGTTATCTAGTAGGTTGCATCACGCGGCTAGAAAGATCGGTCCCCACCAATGATGTGGCAAAGGACGCGAAGTGAAATAGAGATCGTCCTCGAAGCGAGAGCGGTGCACGCGTTGCACTCATTGCTGCACTAGTCATTGCTAGTCATTGTGCGGTTGCATTTCGCACGCACGGCCGCCTGAGTGACCTAATAGTGGCTGGAGGGAGGGACCGGGAAGCGGGGAGCGCCGCGAGTGCGGTAGGTCGGCTCACTGCGCGCGCCACCCGCCAGCCAAGCGCCGGCACTGGAAAACTTTCTTCGCGACTTTTCCTCGTAAACAAAACCGCGCACCGCTTGCGCTCGCGCGCTCTCATGCTACCCCCGCGGACTGGGACTGAAACCCTGGGGTTCGGAACCTATTTCGAAGTTCTGACTATGTGATTAAGCGGTAATCTGGAGTCATTGTACTGTTGTGTTTGCGATGACCAGGTCACGTGGGTAAACGGCGCCTATGGATTTGTTAATAAAAAGTCGGTAAAGTTTCTGAATTATTGAAATAAGATAGTGATTTTATAACTTGACTTTGGATTCTGTTTCCGATTTTGGAAAGGTATACATGTTTATTTTATGTACAAAAACAGTTTCATTTTACCGATAACAATGAGTTTTGTTAATAATTATTTTGCACAATTTCATAATGATCTAATCGCTAGGATTATGATGCAAGGTATGTTGATTCCTCGTTCTTTCTATTTTTAATATCGTTCATTCTAATCGTAGACCAATGAAAATTGTATCCAGGTGAGTATGGTTAGTGAAATAGCTGCAGCTCTATTAGTGACGTAAAGCCCTTTGTTGTGCGCGCGCGGCGCTTCCGGGCCGCATCGCATCTGCGCGCGCGGCGCTTTCACTTTCTCCTCGCATCTCGCCCACAGACACCCGCAGACACGCTTCCTACATTTTCCGCATCTATTCCGGATAGTTACGTAGCTTCCACGTTTCATACAAAGATAATCACGAAATTAGATTGCATAATTACCTACCGCGATCGGGATAATGAAGCTCTGAAACTTTACCCATTAGTATAATTTAGTTTCGTATGTGTGCGGCGGCGCGCTCACAGTGACGCAACCGGCTAATCTAGTCGGCGTCGGGAAGTGCAGTGTCGCGTCCCTGCGTCGCGCCCCGCGGTTCTAGCTTCGCGTCGCGCGGTCGTTGACATTTCACCTAGTTTCTAGTCGGCGCGCATCTGAAAGCCCTTGGGTGTTCTTTTTCTTTGGGAGTGATCGCAGAGGACGGTCGTGTAATAGCGCATTGTGTTTACAGGCGAGTCGGCCGCCGATACCAGCACGTCGTCGCCGGACCCGGGCCCGCCGTCGCCGCGCATGGCCGAGGCGGGCTGCAGCTCGCCACCGCACCCGCCGCCCGTGTTCGACGGCGGCGGCTCGCCCTCGCCCTCGCCCTCTGCTTGCCACCCCACCGTCATCCGCTCCTCGCAGCCCTACCCCGTCATCAAGTTCGAAGGAGTGCCTCCCTCTATCAAGGCGGAGATCTCGAACGCGAACAAGCATGACTCTGCGCAGCACTCTTCGGTGAAACTAGAAGGAAGCCACCAAGAGTCTCTCCAGCAGTACCGACCTCGCAACATTGCTCCGCCTCAACCTAGTACTCATTCGCACGCGTCGCTTTCCCCAGGGCCCTGGCAACCTCAGGGCTGCTTAAATGGCGTGAAACCCGAACTTATCGGTGGACACTTTCCACCGCAGCAAATTGAGCCCAAGCCCGGTGTTCGAGGGCAGAATCAATGGCGCGGCGCACCGGCGGTCATCATGGGAGAATCTGGTGGAGTTCGAACAATGTTCTGGACCCTGCCGGCGCCCAATACTAACAATGAGCCGTCGCCTAGCGCGTCGCATACACCGACGCCACCCACCCCGGACCCCGCTACTTGTACTGAAGAATCTGCGGCGAGGCTTCTGCTGAACCTGGGAGAGTTGAGAAGGCCGAGAGGTCCTCCTTTGAACATGGAACTGTTATGGGCCGGCGATGTGTCACAGCTGCCGGCGCACCAGCAGCTGCATGCGTTAAACCTGAGCGTGCCGGGGAGCATCCCGGGCGGGTCGCCGGTCCCGGGGGCTAGTTCGTTGGGGCTCGCGCGACCAGAGCTGCGCGCGTACGCCCCGGAGGCCGAGCGCGATGAGGACGAGCAGCCCATGATCTGCATGATCTGCGAGGACAAGGCGACGGGACTCCATTACGGAATCATCACATGTGAAGGGTGTAAAGGTTTCTTCAAACGGACTGTACAGAATCGACGCGTGTATACTTGCGTCGCTGATGGTGGCTGTGAAATAACAAAAGCGCAAAGAAATAGGTGTCAATACTGTAGATTCAAGAAGTGTATCGAGCAAGGAATGGTTTTACAAGGTACGCATTTATCAAATCTACTTTCTTCTTCTTATTTCCTTATCGATGTGATACTAATTGATAATTTCCTTTTAGCTGTTCGAGAAGATCGGATGCCCGGAGGAAGGAATAGCGGGGCAGTGTACAACCTCTACAAAGTTAAATATAAGAAGCACAAGAAGGCGAACAAAGCAGCGACGACGGCGAGTCGAGCGTCGCCGCCAGAGAAGCCTAAAGAGCCTCTGCCTCCCCTCCCATCCCACCTGGTGAACGGCACCATACTAAAGACTGCATTAACAAATCCGAGCGAGGTAAGAAACTCTTCAACAACCACACTCTTGTAGATTTTCGTGTCAATCTGCATGTTTTAGTAATGCACGTTGAGTTGTTGCAGGTAGTCCATTTAAGAGCGCGACTAGAGAGCGCAGTTTCATCGTCCAGAGATCGAGCGGTTCCTCTAGAAAGGGCCATGCACATGATCAGAGCGCTGATGGACTGCGACGCGATGGAAGACATCGCCACAGTGCGGCATCTACCAGACCTCCTCCACGACACTTCAGAAATAGGCGACAAACTCTGCAAAATCGGGGATTCTATAGTACACAAAATGGTCGCGTGGACGAAGAAGCTACCTTTCATAATGGAGATTCCGATGGAAATCCACTCGAAGCTACTAATGGAGAAGTGGCATGAGATCTCAGTGCTGACGACTGCGGCGTACCAGGCAATACACGGGAAGCAATCGCAGGCGCCGCCCTCCTCGGACCATGAACAAGACTTTATGCAAGAGGTGAGTGAAAGTCACTACAGACCTATTTACTTAGAACTTCTCGCAACTTGAGATACTGCTGAGTAGACAATCTCCTCTGAAATTGTTTCAAGGGGAAAATCTCTTCTACTGGTAAACACTTCGCATTCATTCCTTCACGATAAGCAATCTTGCTTTTCTGGCTGACATAAACATAACACTAATAAGGTAAAGCAATCATTATAGGGGCTCATGTTGAAGTATAGTAGTATGTATTTATTTGGTGGTTAAGGAGTCATATTATATGCCGTTTATGAGCACGATGCCTTGGCTCCACCTCACATTTGCTCTAAAGTCTTGCTCAGTATAAAAGAAATAATTCACTAAGCAGTCTTTTGTTTTTCTGCGTCAACAGAAACGAAACAGCAAACAGGTAACGTACTGCTAAAGTTTGAAGCACACCTGGGAAGCACCGCTGCAGCGCAACACAAAATGTGCATTGAAATATGGGCTTTAACACATAACATTTATAATATTTTTTTATTGATGGCATCAGATGACAGACAGCTCGCCGACCACTCGTTTAAAGCATGTAGGAAGCCATTTTATCACTATAAAATGTATAAATAAAGACTAAGAGTTAAAGCCCATTTTTTAATGCACGTTTTTGTGCTGTGTGGTAGCTGTATTGGATTATTGAGAGCAGAGCTTTAGAGGCTCATGCAGTTGATGTAAAGTAGGTAGAAGGTGGCTAACGAGCCCTAGATGCAGTTTATGAGCACGCTCCAGGTCACATTCGCTCCAGAGACTTCCGCCACATACCGCTGTTACGTGATCTGCAACGCTTGCGCAACGCGGTAGAAAGTCGCCCGAGACCGGCTGCATTCGGACGTTTGCACATTCGCCGCATAACATGCTCTATTACAATCGTAAAATAATGCACTTTGCTAAGCCATTCCACGATATTGTTAGGTTATGGGCTTTAACGGTTCGAAATAAGCCGGCATTTAGCTCGCCATCCGTCGTTTACTCAATAGTATAAAAGGTTCAATCTTTAATCAATATTTTCAAAGCTTTTATCGTTCGAATAGGAACTTACATAGAGACTCTTTGTAATAATGAAAAAAATTCAAAGTCAAGTCAAGGAACTATCGAAGAAATAATCTAGTTTGTATGCTGTGGATGAAATCTTATGTAAGAAGCCTGCACCACAATAAAATGACTTATTTTATTGTGGTGCATAAACCCAAGTCCATAGATTAACAAATTGCCATATATCCGTTATTTATCGTTTATCTATTAAATTTAGTAAAAGCAACGATCCAAGAATCATCATGCAATCTTACGTTAAGCAAGTGCGGTGGTGTGGTAACGTACAGAAATTATGTTTCATTGTCTAGAGCATTTCCTCTTTTACTGTTTACGTAAAATTAATTGAAAATCTATTAAATAAATTATATAAGCCGCGAAACTGACTAAATATTCATGGATTTGCATTAAATATCGATGGAATATTATATAACAGAGCAACGACCTTTGAATGAATTGGAGGAAAGTAGATTAAAGACAAAACATTTAAAATTATAGTTGAGATTATCAGTTTTGAAATAATAGAAATAGAAAATTTATCTTTTGTTTGTAGAAAAGATGATAGATAATTGATCTTTTGTTTATAGATTAGGCGAATTCGTCCCGCTCCGGGACCGATACTACAGACCCATTAAAACTTTAATTTAAAATTTATATTATGATTCAAAAAAAATTTGAATTCACTGTTTAGAAACGTATGAAATCTTGCGCACCTTATCCACTCTAATTAAAATCTAATAACGTTAATTTCTGTAGGCCTACAAAATAGGCTCATAGACATAGACAAATCAAAATATAAAGTTACTAAATCGCAGGATAGTCATTTATTTTCTGCGTCTATTTTCAGCGCGTTTGACTTAATAAATAAGTGCATTCAAATTTAAAACTAAAGCAGTGTTGTTTTATTACCGGGTCGCGTTCAAGAAATATGTTTCATAACATACTGGTCCCTTTCTAACTAACCCAATCTTCCAGGTGAACGCAAACCTGCGAACGCTACAGAACTGCCTCACATCGCTCATGGGCCGACCCATCACGCTGGAACAGCTGCGGTTAGACGTGGGCCTGGTGGTGGAGAAGATGACTCAGATTACCTGCGTCTTCCGCCGCATCCAGCTCAGGATGGAGGAGTATGTGTGCTTGAAGGTCTACATCCTACTAAACCAAGGTGAGTGACGTCACATTCTACATACCAATTAGCGTTTTCAGAGATGTCCAGACCCACTAGGATCCGTGAACTTTCCAAGCTGCAATAGACCTACCAGCCTTTTCAGAGAATCTACTAGACTTCGCTAATGTCATAACTTTACGGTCACATTGATGATTTTTTCATCATTTGCAGCACAAAAGTAACCGATTAGCACTTTTACATCCACCTCGAAACGTGCCTTCCCCAAATAAGCAGGACTTGCCCTAACCACCGCACTTGTGATCGCAGAGTACCCAGGTGTAAAAACACTCAGAAGGAAGCTTCTTGCTGACCTCTGGAAGGTTCCCATAGTCGGCTCTTGCGACATCCCCAGACTGATTTCTAGGGGTTGATATTCCTAAGCCTCAACCTCACGGCATGCAGTACATATCTAAGATCAATCTAGGGAGAATAGGAACCACGGTTGACTTGAGCAAACCATAGATTTTCAACCATTTCATCTAGAATGGAGGAGTAGTTGTCAAAGACTGTCTTGAAAATATAAACGAACGATTCAAAAGATCCAAATTTTACAATTAATTGTTTAGAAACGTATGAAACTTTGCGCACCTTGTCCGCTGCAAATAAATTCTAATAACGTTAATTTCTGTAGGCCTACAAAATACCACTTGAATGGAGCAGTCGTTTTCAAAGATAACAAATAACCCAAGCCTAAGTAAACTTTGCTAATGATTTTATATTGAAATATTCACAAACAAAAAGCCAAAAAAAAGATAAAGAAACGGGACAGTGGTATTTATAAAAATAGCAGATAAAATTAATTATGACGTCAACCCTCATTTGAAATCTTCCGCATTAATGAAATTATGTTAATTGGATGACCTTTCGCCTCAACCGCAACGCAGTTTATTTTACTAAATCATGATTATTTAACTTGAGTCATATTTTAATTTAACTTATTAATTGTGTTATAGTTTTACTAGGTTAGGTTTATTTTCATTATCACCATCGTCATCGGCCTTTTCCGTCTGTTTTACTTTTCATGTACCTAATACCCATGATACGGATTAACCTGCATCTTTTGCAATGTAAACTTACTGCTTACCTACAGCCCTGGGTAGCACATCCCGTATATAGATCTGATCAGTCCTAATAGCCGGTCACTGGGTGTCTTAAACAAGGAAACATTTATAATAACATATACATTTATATTTCAAAGTAAAGTGAGGAGGGGAAAAGGATTTAACGACCTTATGCGATACTACAAATGTGGTACAATACTAAAATCAGTTATTGCACGTTTTTTTTGGGTGTTGGCCCTTTCGGCAGAGTGGCAGACGGCATGTCCATGGACCAATTGATATTACTATCGAATATGGATCCGTTGAGCTGCCACTAGATTGTTTGTAGTCTGCAGTTGCCTTAACTGTTCCAATTGTAAATACCAGTACTAATTTGTTTCTATTGTTTAATAAAGAAATTTATAATAAAATTAGTATTTACAATTGAAACAATTGAGCTAACTGCAGACTGTTGCAAACAATCTACAGGTAGCTCAACTGATCCATATCAATACCAGTCGGAAGCGTCCCCAAGACGCTGGCTGCATTGCCCCGCTATATGGCAATGCTGATGGCTGTGCCAGATACTGACCAGCTCTCGGGTCACGCGTCGCTTCGACCAGACGCTCAGATAATTTTTTGAAAACCCGAAGAGCCTCGGTACCCCACGGACTTATAGTAGTAGTTTTTTTTATTCTGTAATTGTAATTGCCACGACATTTAAAAAATATATGTAATAAAAATAGTAATCAATGAAAAAAGAAAAAATGTACGAGAATAATTACATTATTGTTTAACTTTTTTCACAATTAGTTCGGACAAAGAAAAACGATGACGCACGCGTCAGAAATCAAATTGAATTTGCTTTGTTTTTTATTCAAATTTCTTCTAAGGTTAGGTTATTAGCTTGACGTCGGCTTGAATATGTAATACTTCGTATGTGTATAATACTACATAATGGATCCATGGAACGATTGGCTTAGCTTAAAGGTTGAGCCTCCGTACCCTAATAACGACGAAAAAAGACTTAAGGCCAGGTATTCCTGCAGCTGTAGATGTAAGGGAAAACGCGCGCCTGGCAAGCAGCGGCGCTCGTGTTTTTTGCAGTCATTTAAACATGGTGATTAAGAAAATCATTGTATCAAGTCAAACTCTGCGAATTTGTTTAGAAATATTAAATGTCCTTAGTTGAGTACAAAAAAAAGTGTGATATCAGTAGTTCGCTAGTTAGTAGTATTGAAAAAACGTCAGAAAAAGGGGTAACTTAGGGATCTTTTTCTATCGAGTGAAGTGCTCTTCTTGCAAGTGAAGTGTTCTTCTTCGTGCAGATCTTGTAACTGAATACAACTTTGAGTAGACTAGATCCTGAAGTAATATACATCTTTTTTTCAGAATCTTTAACACTATTTTCTAAGTCTCAGATGATTTTAAAAATCACAAAAATGCGGCGTCTGCTGGCCTACCAAGCCTTAATTACGGATGTAAGCGGGTTAACTACGAACCTTATTTGTGTTGGAAGAAGTTTTCTTCCAACACAAATGAGGTCTTTTCTTCATTACTCTACATCTATTCTCGCACTTTTTATCTTTTATTACATAGACGTAATATTTAGATGTGAGTGTATTATAAGATATTCGCCGCATATTGGTTCATTTTCTTTTGTTTCTTATTCGTAATCAAAATACAGCCAGTGAATGGCAAAAATAGAACGAACACATCTAAATAGACTACAGAATAAAACCTTCAGAGGGTAGATTATTACTCAACCATGTCGATGCACCCTAATCCAGTTAGCCTGCAAGGGTGCATCGGCCATTCATATAGGTCAGTTATGTTACGCAAGAACTTCACTCACCGTATAAGTATATTGTCTAATCTTAATAGATTAGACAATATACTACCTAATGGTGACCTAATGGTCTTACCAAACTCTATGGTTAGTGTGCCTCAATTAGGCAATGATTCCTCTTTCATTTTAAGGCGAAAAAGACACCTCTTTCATTTTAAGGCGAAGTTGCTCTTTTTGGTCACGATGGTGAGCGAAAAGAACAACTTTGCATCTCTGCCTACACTATAATAAATAAATCTTTTACAGAGGCATTAAAAATAAGAGCCTATGATAGGTATCACAAACTGCAAGTTTGATTTTTGAAAATACCTTCGTTTAACATAATAATAAGATAAAATAGGTGGTGGTGCTGTTTGGGTCGGGTATGTGCCTTATGTTGAATTAATCAATTTTATAAAGAAAGAAAATTATAGTCAAATAATATACACAAATTAGAACTAGCATTTACAATTGAAACCAATTGAGCGAACTGCAGACTGTTGCAAATAATCTACAGGTAGCACAACCGATCCATATCAATACAAGTCGAAAGCATCCCCAAGACGCTGGCTGCATTGCCCCGCTGTATGGCAATGCTGATGCGCTGATTTTAACTTTATACTAAACAAGCTTCTGCCCCCGATTTCACACGTGTTGTAGTTTTGTCGTGAAGAGGTAAGAAACATGCAAACATTTAAACATACAAATATCTAAACATCCAAATTCTTATAATATAAGATTAGTGTGATTTATCTGATGAATGTTTCTAATTTGGTTTATATCTGAAATGTCTATTTAAAAATATCCCTCCCATTTCTAAAGGCCTCTTCGAAAACGTAAAGACTCAAAGTCTTGTCTGTCAATATACGTCATTCCAGTAAGTGTAGCCCGGCACCACATTTACCTCCACGCTACATTTAACGCGCCACAAGTAGCGATCTCACAAATGTACAAACTGCACCCGGTACAAATGTGTCCTTGTTATGCGTGCTTGTGCGCAGATATACAGGGGCGATTAACGTGTCGCGTTTCCAATGATGTGTGGTGCCGGCTTAGAATTTACACCACCTCAATTCTTCCCGTGGGTGTCGTAAGAGGCGACTAAGGGATATCAACCGGGAGCAGGCAGCAGCGCCCTCTGCAGAACTATTCTACCACCGAACTGCAATCCCCAACCCGCACGGCCAGCGTGGGAATTATGGGCAAGGCGCTTATCAGGTCCCCCTGATGTTCTGCGCCTTGAGCCCTGCGTCCAGCAGTGGACCAGTGGCTGTTGACACCCGTAACACACCTCCGCTGCAGAACACGTATGAAGGAACCGCTGGATGTATTCCGCTGTGGTTAAGTGTAGTTTGAGCTGCGGACCTAGAGCGGAGGTGTGGCTGACGTCGAAGCAGATCGACGAAACCGCGCGGAGAAAGAGATAGAATTATAGTCAAATCTATGCGTTAGAACAGGCAGTTTCGCTAGTGTTCCGCTTCTCCTACATACGGACAAGACATTGCGAAATTACTGCGGTTCCGCTGTTACGGTTTCGCAGCGGAGGTGTGCTACGGATCACATCCGTGAGGTGAGGTTGAGGTTTCAAATGTGGCGCCACAATTGTCGTCATACAAGTGTATGTCTGGTTTTCGACCTCACTTAGAGATCCGAAGGGGTGCAACAACCAGTCATGTAGGTCAGTATCGTTACGCAACCACTTGACTCACCATATAATGCTAGTGCTTTCTGAGAATTTCCGAGTGTTCACTAGCACGAGGGAATAGTGCGCCTCGTTTATGATCGGTAATATGAATACTATACTTATTGATAAGATACAAGATTATAAGAAACTAGCTGCATTCTTACTACCCGTTGTCCTATAACCCGTTATCCCGTAGGAATGAAGCATTTCAAATTTCATTCATTCAAAAAGTACCCCAGTAAAGTATGTTCATCAGGAATAATGTGCGCTTCTAATGGTAAAATAATTTTTCAATACGGTCCAGTAGTTTCGGAGCCTATTCAATACAAACAAATAAACTAACAAATCTTTCCTCTTTATAATATTAGTATAGACTAGCCCGGCTTTACACGAGTAGCAAAGTATTTTAAGTTATAGATAATTTTATACGAAGAATAATTCCATTATACACTGTTTTCATAATACTCTATCTATTCGTTTACGCACGCCAGCAAAGCTCCCAGATGGATTTTTTGCCGACATCTTCGAAATTCGTCAACATATTTCAGTTAAATTACACAAAACTTTAGAAATATAACCATCCTCTCATAATATAATTATCTCAGTTTATTAATGAAAACTGTATGAAAATCCGTTTGGTATGTAGTTATAAAGGACGCGGCGGGGGATTTTGTGTCTGTAAATAACTATACTCGAATATTCAAACTAAAACATACTAAAGTTCAATAGCTTTAATAAAATTAACTGACTGATAAACAACAACCACGAATTAAATAACAATCGACTCTTGCGCAACACAATTCAAACTCAACGGTCAAACAATATGGCCGAATAAGACGAAACCGCAGAACAAAGTGTCATCGTTACTTAAAGTGATTTATAACTAACCCACTTTATATACGTCGATTTACTTTTACGTGCTGATAACTTGCCAATTTCTAAGGAGGACGAGATATGTCAATCTTCGATTGTTTCATAATTAGTATTTTAATGGCTGGCAGACTGCTCCACATTTGGAACTAGTAACTCTACATAACATCAACAATTTTATTATTTTCTTGCAGTAATAAATCAAAGACCGATCTACTTATAATCTTTCGATATGAATAACAGTATCTATTGTAGGTGTAGATACTTAAAATCCATAGTCTATCTGTCAGTCTTTGTAAAATTTTGATGTTATTTTTGTTCCTCGGGGAAGAATATTGAATGCAAGCCTACATGTCAAAATATAATTTAAAAAAAAGAAAGTCACATTGGTGCGTTTTTTGTATTTTTTATCACTTGATAAAAATACTATCTGTGCACCATTCTGAAAAAGTTTACTACTGAGAACATTGTAACCCAAAAGAAAACATGAAATACAGCTAAGTATATATAATAGGAGTGAAGGTACAACATTCATCCCCACCGCTATAAAACATTTCCACTTTTCAATTCACTTGCGTAACAAACTACCTAGGCCAAGTACTAGGTTCATAGAATAACTAGCTGCCAGTAGGAAAACTGTGACATCCTGTGTTATCGCACGCTGCAACTAGGTCAGCGCACGCGCAGCGCCATGTTTGAAAATTATTTTCACCGCTTTAATACTGAGTTTATCAAAGTCGAAAGTACTTGTGAAATAGTGCGTTTTGTTTTGTATCGAGGCTTTTACCTACATTTATTTTTGAATATTTTACAACTCAATTTCTACCTACTCTGATGCTAGATGATGCTGTGAAGTTGCCAGCTTCAACTTTTATTATTATTCCATTTTATATATTCTATTTTAGACAGTTGAGCTACCTGTAGATTGTTTGCAACGGTCTGCAGTTAGCTCAATTGTTTCAGTTGTAAATACCAATTATATTATAATTTTCTTTGTGAATAAAGGCTGCTGTTCTATTTTAGTATTACGGTAAGAATGGCAAAACTATAAAAACTCCAAACGTGAAATGAGAGTTAATTTTTTAGGTTCTTTCCAAACTTATTCAATATCAAAATTAAAAATAATTTGATATATATATCACAAAAAAGAGTCAAGACGTTTGCGTTTTGTTCGTAATTAATCCAAAAAGTTTTTTTTTTTATTGAAGGACCAGAAAGCTGTTGGCTAGTTTAGGTTTGCAAACTAACAAAACGAAAAATGAATTACTTTTACTAACGCTGACCTACTACTCAATATATTGAAAAATGCAACGAATCACTCAAAAAATTTTTAAAACAACACTCATATAAGGCGTTTTACTAAAAAGAAAAAGCCTTAGACCTCAATAAATAGCAGAGATCTTCCGCAGAAGACTTGACTTCTTTGTAAATGGCAACATGTCTGGTTTGCCACTTTTCTACCAAAGACCGGTTCATGAAAATCTCGCAAATTGGGGATAATTTTGAAAAATACCAGAATAAAGGTGTAGTGGAGTGTCATGTCTACCTATGCAGGAGCTATGCCATTTAAATTCCAACTAAATGCGTCATCTTTTCAGTGTGTTCAAACCATTTTTTGACATTAAAAAACGCCTCTTTAGACAAAGAAGCAGAGTTTGTATGAAACCATTGGAGCGCTGTCTACTACGGAAAAAAGTTCCTCTAACTATCGGGTAGAAGCGCTGCAAGGAGCTAAATGAAGGAGACTAAAACGAAAATAGTTTACGTACTAAGCGATAAATCCCATGTAAGTAAGTTGCAGATACAGTTCACTCGCCTTCATAAACATTTCACTATGAAAGCTATGTAATGCATTGTATACATAATTATGTATGTCGGTCATCTAGTAATCATAACACAAGCTCTGCTTAACTTGGGGTTAGATGACTATGTGTGAAATGTGCAGCATTATTAATTACTTACTTATTATTATGCTTCCTTACCCAGAAAGCTGCCAGCAGGATGTAGAGACGAGATATCGTGAGCAATTTGAGTTCACTAAATAACGACTTACAGGATTCCCAGATCCCCACATCTTAATAAATATAAACTTACTTGAGCCAGGTCGCACCCAATGCGAGAAGGAAGTGATAAATACGAATCTGACAGCCGTTTCTGAAAGGCAAGTGCACGGGTGAAATGGAAAGCGCTTGCGCAACCGCTATAACACTCGTGTGTATGTGTGTGTGGCGCTTTTATGTAGTTGTGAGTTGGGTAATCGAAATCTGATAGGAATTGACATACTGAGTAATTTTATGTGTAAGATAACTTAAAATTTACACACAAAAACAAAGTTTAGGTTTAGGTGAAGGTAGTTTAGGAGAAATTAGATATGATAGTATCCTAAAATTTAATGCTATTTGCAGTATAAAACAGAAATCGAAAAAACCACTACGATCCCAAAAACTAAATACATCTGGTGAAATAATTTTTCACTGTTAGTTTTTAATGATTTCACTACATACTGAAAGATAATAGACAAAATATACGAACTACAGAAAGACAGTGCCTAAAGAATTCAATTTTCTATTAGGTAGTATTCAATTTATTAATTACTAACTATTAACAAACAATTCGTAGTAATAACCAAGCCTAGCAATTTAGCGAGTTCATAAATTTTATTACGAAATCATCATGTTTTAGTGGTTAATAATAATTTACACTAATAAAGGACTGTAAAATACACATAAATAACGTTAAGTATACTTGTAACTCAGTATTATGAACACTCGTTAAGCATTCAGTTATAAACAAAATGTATTTTCAATATACCTTGAGGCTGGATTATTTGGGCGAGGCTCTGGAGTTCAGATTATAGTGATTCTAAATGAATATCTATGTGGAAACACGACAACCTACGCCTGAAACAGAAACGCCTAAAGTTATACGCTAAATTTTACCAAAATAAATCACCTATAAAAATTTTATCATATCCCTAAAAATACCTAAAAATCGCTTCTATAATCAGGTAGGTCATCATGATTTGCATAACACTGAGTTTGGTTATTTAATTCCATAAGACTTACTGGTAGAGTTTTAACAAGTTTTTTATCTTTACTATACTATATTCAAATATATAATGTGGAGGATTTTTTTGCACTAAGCTTTTATATTTCTATTTCTTTGAGTAATGTATTTGGTAGGAGCATAATTACGTAATTACCATAATATTTTGAAGGACCTGTAACAGTTGTTTAAACGTAAGAGACTATTTGTAAACATATAATATTATAACTGTTGGTCTTTATATAAATAAATAAAATGAGATTAATTATATTAAGAACCATTAAATAAAATAAACCCGTCAATGAAAACAGATTGAAAAACCACACAAACATTTTAACTATAGATAAATAAATAATGCTGAACAATCTACACAGCACCATGGAGCCCCAAAGCGGAGCTTAGTTTTATATGGATTAGATAACTGATATACTTAATACAGTACATACATAAATAGAATAATCATCACAACAGAGTTCACCAACAGAGAGACAGATTTTTAACAGACTTCAAAAAGGGAAGACGTTCTGAATTGCGGCTGACTGTTTGTTTTTTGTGTCCTTAATACTCGTAATTAGTAAACCATCTTACTTAACCAAAGAGCATAGAGTGCATAGATGCGTTACGTCATCCAAAACGGGATAGCATTTCACTCTCGTGCGGAAAGTGCGACGCGGAAGGCGAACTTTCTCTTTTGCGCTCCGAGCCACGCTGCGCGAGCGCAGCGCTATTCACGTAATCCCCGGCCATGCGAAGAGAGATACAGATAGATTGTAGTACTATATTTGTAGTTTTGATCCTCGATCTCATAAAAACAAATAATTTACACGCTGAAAATTTAAGGTGTAGAACAAGGTCAATACTTTGTCATAAAGATGTGTAGGTAGAGTATTTAATAAGCTTTATCAGTCTCAAGACAAAAGCCTCTACATAAGTATAATGTTTTTTTTTTACCGATCATGTAAAACAAATGTGATACGTGTTTAATAAATTTACCTACATCAAAATACCTAGCTTGTGTCAACAATCAACCTACCTAATAAAATAACAAACACCAATTAGAGTACATAAATACCTACGCGCATGATCGCAACGTACAATACCGTGGAAATAAAAACCATAGATAAAACAATAGTCATTACGTACGTAGATACGTAACAGTGGAAGGTGCGAGCGAGACGGGTAGCTAGGACGCGAGCTCGCTTGAGGCGGAGGTCAACGGCTAGCCGCGGTCGTTGCCCCGCTATCGGAGTGACCTACTGAGCGAGTGACGTCACCGTCGCACCGCGCTGTTGGCATTGGTAAACCACCGCCTACCAACGCCATCTGTTGACGAGTAGCGGAGTGAATGATAGCATGCTGACGGAGTGTGAATAAATATTCCAAACGTATTCCAATGCCAGTGCAGTGTTATTAATAAATTATTTTATTCGCTGGTGAACAGTCACCTTACATTACATTATGACCATTACAGAATGGTCATACTCGTAATGTACCAGCTAGCTTCGCGCTTGTGTCAACTTTGTGGTCAATACTGTATCTATTAGGTACTAGGTAGGTACTCTTCTCTAATTATTACTAGTTTTTAATTTGTTTACCACCTTAATAATAACGCTAAGTAAACAGAGGTTATTAAAAGAGTGTTATGAGTAAAACAGCCGAATAACTATCAGAATAAGGTACACATGCCGGTACTTCAAGGAGATGGGCTTGTTAGGGCCTGTTTAGGCAGGAGGATAATGCACAATACACTCCCATGCGAGATGTCTGTGCAGATCTCAGTTCCCCCACTTAGAATTAGAAGGTACACATGCTCATCGCGGAGACATTGGGCACTAGGTACCCGCCATATGATAAAAGCCAATAAACCAGGCGCTTGTCAAGAGCAGGGCTCCGATTACGGTGTGGTAAGACACGGCATTACGGTTTAAACGTTAGCAGTTGAAACGTTAGGGTGCGCGTTCACAGGCCGGCATTGGACAATCCGCTGACAAGTGCGTCCACTGGTCGGCAATCCGAATGACGTCATTCGCATTAAATGGAAAAGTGGCCTTCAAGAATCCTCGCCGGCATTACCGACAGTCCGCTCCGTGCGGTACGGTTTTTTTATGTCAATCCATTGATGGGGCTAATGCTGATTGTCCGATGCCGCGACCTGTGAACGCGCACCCGAACGTTTCAACTGCTAACGTTTGAGCCGTAATGCCGTGCCTTACTACACCGTAATCCAGGCCTGCGCCCAGCAGTGTAGATGTAGTGTAATTATTAAAAGCCAGGGTTATTAATATATCCGTGGTTGTTACAGAGGTGGAGCTGGAAGGCATTCAGGACAGATACGTGCAAGTGCTGCGCAGTTTCTTGGAGCACGCGGCGCCGCATCATCCAGGAAGACTGCAAGAACTGTTTGCTAGAATACCTGAGGTAAGCATTTTCATCATTGTCCTCGTTCAAACGATTTAAATAGATACTAATTCTAATTTGTTGTCATTTTTTAATTGTATGTTTTTTATAAAGTTTCACGTGAATTAAATCTTTGTACAGTCCGAAAATATAAATTTTGTTTTGAAGTCGAGAGATAGATTAAATCACTTTACTTATTAAAACTTTTTTTTTCAAACTTACGCGATCTGAACACATTATTATTAGTATTGTTAAACGGGATGTCATCCCGTGACCACGACAGTGTGTAAACCTGTTGAAACGTCGGGAAAAATAGGTAAATAAACGCGATAAATACCCGTTTAACAATACTAATAATAATTAATAAAACTTTATTCATAAAAAAAATTACTTTCAAATAATGGAAATAAATTAGAACTAGTATTCACTCAATATGTTTTTTATGAAGTTTAAGTTAGTTCAATAAGTAAGAAGACTTGACTATAAAAAAATATCTTCTACTTCATAAATAGCTATGACCAATCAACTTCTTCCAATTATCACTGAGTGAGTGCTACGCCGCGTAGCATGCTAATTTTGAATATAAAAAAATCATCTTAGCAGGGTTCTTTCACCTTTTATATACAATTCAAAGCTGTCAATAAACATCAATGCTTCTCCCTTACACCTATGGCTAACTCTCAGATAATTTTCACAGTTGCATTCAAAGTGTGAAAGTCATTATAGAATATGAAATGTTTTGAGTCTAGTGGAAAGCTCCAGTGCGCGCTTTGAACGTACAACATAGTAAACGGAATTGATCGTCGCCAACTGGCTGCTAATGGAGAAACTTTGTAAATTTATCACAGCAAACAATCTAGATACCTAGGTATACAGATATATCCCCGTATTGTAGCTTAGAAAGTCCTTACAATCGGAACTTTCACAATGCTTTTCACCTTTCAGATCCAAGCGGCGGCCAATCTGCTACTCGAGAGCAAAATGTTCTACGTACCATTCGTACTGAACTCTGCTGAGATTAGATAGTATATGGCCCTGCTGGGCGTCTAGTGCTCGACGGAGCCTGCGCCCGCGCCCCCGACTTTTTGACCGCCGATCTGTGTTCAGAGACTCCTTAGCACAAGCGTTCCTTCGCTGCCCCGAACTTTTGAGGATCCGGATCCAGCCGAACTCACCCGAGTCGCGCCGAAATCATCCCTCGAATGACACCGGGTGCGAAATGGATAGACATTGAGTGCAGATATAATCGTGTCGTGTGTTTTGATTGGTTTATTGTTTAGTAGAGGAATTAAAACGTCCCAAATCACAGACTGATTTATTATAACATAGTTATCGTAGGCTACCAGGGACTTGGATGCGTGTTTTATACGTGGTAGTGTATACTACATAGTGTTATAGAATATAATATATTCATATGTTACTATTTAAATTTTTGTCAGTCGGAGAATCACATAATATATTATTTCTGTAAATATAGTGTATTTAAAATAAGATGTTGTTTTTAGACTAAATTGTTTCTTGTAAATGAAATATTGCTGTTTTAGTTTGCATTTTGTATTTAGGATTATATGTTAGGCTAACTTTATTGGGTGTTTAATATTGAATTATTAATTTAATTTTATATGAATTGTTCTTAACGTAAACTAGCAATAAGTACCTACTCTCAGTGTTTACCAAGACTGCTTTTAAACAACTGTACTGTTTATACACTAACTAAATATCGTGAGAACACACGTTTCTTATAGTCACAACTTATGCATTTTTATTCAATACTTCGGAGTTCTCCAATCTAAGAATACTTATGTCTTGTTCTAATGATTCACTATTCTTATTTCTTAAATTTAAGAATAAGTCCTTAAGCCGCCATCTTGTTAGTTCGTTTGTTTTAGGTGCTTTGGATGTATCTTAAACTTTGCTTCCTTTAATGTGTTCAATTGTAAATTATGCTCAATGTTTTTCAATTTTCTTAAAATCATTCACTTCATTTTGCAAACACGTTTAAGAACCCAATCTTGAACTCTTGTATGATTTGTTCATCGATTCTTGTTCACTTAAATGAATACCTAATTCGAAGATACAATAGGCTACAAAATATCTACAATAAACCATTGAACCAATTTCATTAGCCCTCTAGGCATTCCCTAAAATCACAAAACATCATCAAAAGTTCTCGTTTTCCACTTTTTCATTTTATTTACTACAAACATCTTTACCTATTTATAAGTAAATGATAATTAACCATTTTGACAGATCATTATCATTCTTTATTACTAATATTTACTTAAATTATTTAACAATAACGTAATCATTCATAAAAAATCATTAAAATAAAAGACTCCCGTTACGTAAACTGTCAGTAACATTTAGGTAATAATACCATTAAAATAACTCTTCATCAATACCGTTCTAATGACTCTTCATTAATACCGTTAAAATAACTCGTATTATTCGCTAATGTTAATATAAACGTTCCATCAACGGTGAAATGTTACCAGTTAGCTATAGGGGGCGGTGAACGCCATTTTGAATTAAGTGAACAACCAAAAAGTTCGTTATAAGGACTTAGGTTCTAGGTAAAATAATTAGGTTTTACTTATAATGCAAACGTCACGACATTGGCTAGGAAAGAACGTAGTCTCGCACATTTCAAGCATCTTTTTAATAAATACATAGGACTTTTAATTTAAATCTATTAGAGTTTTCATTTCCGGCTTAGGTTGTGAAGACTATAAGGTGGGCGATAGTTTGGCTTTTTCAAGCATCGCCAATTTGAATAAATCAGAAGCCTTGAAGTCTTCATTGCCGATGCATTCAAAGCCGTCGATATATCAATTTACTATTTAGATAATCCTGTTACCTGAATGAGCGACAGACGTCGGTTCCTCATCGTGTTACCATTAGTTAAGTATTAGTTAACGTGTTTGTACATTGTAATATTATTTAGTTTGAATACCTACAACCAGTTACGATACTGCCATCAAATGCCTAATTAGTTTTTGTTTTAGTTAAGTTTAATGTCGGTGAAATTATTAGTTAATTGTGATAGTACAGTGATATGGATACACGTTTGGAAGCGCCAGCACTCTCGGCTGGGCATGAGCCAGCCACACGGTCTCACTGCGTTCAAACGTAAATTCGGTAACTATTTATTTATTCATTTCACTAACTTAATTAAAAAGTAAGTAGTTTAAAACACCATCAGCACGACGACGGTGTAATCTAAAGTCTGAGGTAAAGATGCCTTTATAGATTTTTAATCTGACGGATAATTTTAAACTATTATTGCGACGTGCATCGCTCTACTAATATATGTAAATGTAATGTGTGTAAGTAAACTGACACTTATTTTGTTAGTAGCGTAGTTATTGTTAAGTCGGAACTAACGGCATTGTATCGAAATCGGGACTAGACTTGTAATGATATTGGCGTTGTACAAAGGATAGTATTGTTAGTGGATAAACAATGAAATTGGCGCATTACTGGCGAGTACCTAATTAGATTAGTGGACGGAAGCCCCAGAGGCTAAACAATTATACATAGTTGTAAATAGGGTAAAGCTTTGCTAAGACGCCACTCGTTTTTCTTTGCTCTTCGTCTCAATTGCAGAACTTTTAGTTTCGGCTTCTTTCATCTACACATTTCAACTTTATTTGAAACTTTTATCAAAATTGACTGACGTATACAGTGTGTTTTTGTATGGTTTGCTTTGCTTGCTGTTTTGTTAATATAATTTAAACCTGCCCTGAATCTTGGACTGAAGTCTATGGGATCGCGAGGCCAAGACCGATCTCTAATTTGTAGCTAGAAATATGTAACCATCACAGCCTCTATTCTTACAATAAATCACTTTACATCTGTATCTCACACTTAAAAACGGTTGCAACGCTTAACGTTGCGAAATCAGTTATTTCACTAATAACAAACGATAACTGACAACAGTTTGAACTCCAGAAAACCCAAGTACATACTTATAGATAAGTACAGAATTATTTACTGAAGAAGTAGTGGTTATCATTAAAATGCAGAATACAATGCAAAACCTTGAGATCGGTTTGTAGTTATTATTGCGAAAATATTTTGACTGATATAGTAATATAAACATAAATAATGTTAATATATTTATAAGGGTGTAACAAAAACTTAATGCATTTCACAATTTCTTTACAGTCCATAAGAGAATAATTAATTACGTCTAAGATATTGTGACGAAATATTTTCACATTCGTAGTGTAAAGTTTGTTGTGTATAAAACATAGCGTTTCAAGTATTTTCAGTAAAGGTTGACTGTTTGTGTAATTAGCATTGTATTAAATAGTTACGAAGTCGATTTTAAAGCCGTAAGAGAATATTATATATTTGGAAACGTTCGCGAGTGTTTGTTGTATGTAAATTAAATGTCACAGATTAATATTCAACTGTAAGTACATACATAGATATCTGTTAATTCATATTTCACTGGACAGTTATGTTACAGTAACATGAACAAACACGTTTCGCTTCAACTCTTGTCGTTAGATACATTTTGTCTTCACTTTTTAATCTAAATAGTCTCAGATCACTGTTCACGCAGTAGGATTCACTGAAAGTGCCTCAAAAGTAGTTTTGAATCTTATTTAGAGTTGGATATGGTTGAGTGTGCTGTATTCACATGTTAGTTGGGCTCGCTCAATATCAAGACTTACCGCTTTCAGGCTAGGAGGTAAATAAACGTCGCTAAGCATCTGTTATTCCGTCCTTTACCCTCCTCGGAACGTATTCTAGAGAGAGATAAAGATGGTGAATGGGACATGTTTAGTCGTTTTGTTACTTGGCCTCAGACCTAGCATATTTAAGTATTACCTTAGGGTTC
The DNA here is from genome assembly GCA_949316285.1 of Eupithecia subumbrata. Classification (NCBI taxonomy): domain Eukaryota; kingdom Metazoa; phylum Arthropoda; class Insecta; order Lepidoptera; family Geometridae; genus Eupithecia; species Eupithecia subumbrata. The sequence continues at coordinate 4,939,303 of OX438648.1, forward strand.
TCTGTTTGAATGTAGCAGATCACTTTAGTAGCTGATTGCTGGACTGTTCAGGATGGTATAAGGCTGTTATTACGATCAAGTAAGGTGAAAGTGACTGTTAGTGAGTAGGTATTTTACCTACTGTCTTGTCTCGTAGGTGGTGCGCCTGTGTAGTCAGACCATGTACTGGGATTGCCAAGAAAAGTTACCTACAGTTGTGTTTAGTTAGCGATGCATAACGTGTTTGTACTTTAATTTTTGTTTTTTAGTTGTACTCTTGGAAATCAACGGTTATATTTAAGAAAATAAAATGTATGTGAATTATTGGATTGTTTTTATTTTATTGTTAGGCAAAGAACCCATTTCTTGGTTTTAGATAATACAGTTAAGACAAAAACAAAAATAAGTAATATAAATAAAATAAATAAATATAAATAATGCTGGACAATTTACACAGCATTATCTAGCCCCAAGCTAAGCAGAGCTTGTATTATGGGTACTAGATAACTGATATACTTAATACAATACACTACATAGATAGATATTTTTTATTATACATAGAAAACACCCAGACCAATGAACAAATTTCTGCAGATCGTACACAAATTTGTTCCGAGGCAGGAATCGAACCTTCAACCTCCTGCGTCGCAGGCGGACCTTCGCCCGCCGCGCCACGGAGGTCGTCAAATGCTAAAGGTTATTTTCTAGATTTTCATACAAAAGACATCAACGCGCTTATTCTCCTCGAAACATTTTTAATTAGATATTCCTGTAAAATGTTATTAACACCCATACTTATTAAATAAAACATCACTCAAAACAGAATAGCTTTCAACTAGAGCAAATCGGTAGACCGTCTACGAAGTGCTACGCCGTAGCACACTGCGTACAATCACATTCGTTAGCAGATGTGGTTGGCAGTGACATCTAGTGGTTGGAAAGAGAAGTAAAAGGTACCCATGGTTTGTGCTGGTATTGCCATCTAGCGACGAGTAGTAAAACAAAGTTGAATGAACGAAAAAGGTCGGATAAAAAAATTATATATATTATCTGTTGTTTGTATTATCTATCATTCATTCCCTCCCTCGCACTGCTCCGCCCCTCTGCCTCCTTCTTTCTTTCTTTCTGTCAAAAATCAAAATTGTCTGTCGCCGCTTGCCACATGTCAGACCACAATTAATTGAAACTTTGTTACTTTTGGCTGAAAAACAATTAAAAAACATGGTAAATAAAAGTGTTTTAAATCAGAATTCACCATCTCTGTATCACTACAGTCAGATTATGCAGTGCAAATACGTAAAACAAGGTGCGTATAGGTTGTGTTGTCATGATCTCATGAATTTCAAATTTGCAGAAACCTCTGATGCTGCAAGGGCACGAGCGTGCCATAACTCAGATAAAGTACAACAGGGAAGGAGACTTGTTGTTTTCTGCCGCTAAGGACTCAAAGCCAAATGTTTGGTGGTCACTGAACGGCGAGCGACTTGGTACTTTCAATGGTCACGGAGGAGTCGTCTGGTGTCTTGATGTGGACTGGCAAACCATTAATCTCATCACTGGTGGTGGTGACAGTTCCTGCAGGTTAGTTCCGAGTGCCACGATTGATTTTTAGTCTACAATCCATGTTTTCGGAATTTTCCTCGTGGTAACTTTTCTTCAATCTTGTAAACAAACCCTCCTTTTGAAGCAGTTTCTATTGCATTTGACATAATATGTGACTACCAGCTCTGTTTGCACTGCAACAGCACAGCAACATACAGTCAATTCTGGTAGCATTTTTTGAAATGGTGTATTTTTATGAATTAGTGGTGCAACATGGTTTGCACTAGCAGGTCTGTTCATGCATAGAATATTCTGCGCATGAACAGATCTGCTGTATCTTTATGCTCTCCACGTAAGCATGTTTATTTTTTAGACTATGGGACCTGAAAACTGGCTCAAATATTGCCACGATTAAGACCAATTCCTCAGTGAGAACATGCAACTTCAGCTACAGTGCTTACCAAGCCGCCTACACAACTGACAAGGCTATGGGACACCCTTGTGAAGTAAGTTCTTGAAACATACTTTGCTCTCTGCATGCCGAGCAATAAGTACATCCCAGTATATTCCATCACATCAGTGAAACACTGTTTACTTTACTCACAAATGTTTTTACTGTGTTATGTTGGCATTGACATTACAAAATAATTTTATTATCATCACATCCTAGCAAAATATTGCAATGCCATGCAACAGTTAGATAGATCCACTGTGGCAAAAACACCCCAACAATTGCTTCAAATTTTGATAAATTTGCATTACCACTACTGTATTGTAACAACCTATATGATGCCTTCAGTCTTAACTATTCTTTACCAAAAATCTGCTCCAGTTCCAATACATATCGTATTCAATGTTTGAATAATTTTCCAAATTGTTATTTACAGGTCTTTGTGATAGATACAAGAACAGTAGATGACTCCCTCTCATCTCAATCCCCCATCCTGAAATGGGAGATCACAGACACGAAGGTCACCTCTATGGTGTGGGGAAATCTCGATGAGACCATCATTACTGGCCATGAAGCCGGAGACATTATCCAGTGGGATTTGAGGGTAAATTTACTATCAATACTAATATTCTATCTATAGCTTAAATAGAAAGAAAAATATAATGTAATGTGTTTGTAGGTAATTCTTCATTAATTCATTAATTCTGCCTAAATTATTGAATGGATTAGACTGAAACGTGCATATATTATTTAGTAGCTTCTGCCCGCGGCTTTGCACGCGTTTTTCGCGATAAAAAGTAGCCTGCGTTAATCTAGGTCTACATTTAAAAATTTCAGCGCAATCACTTCATTATTGGTGTGACTTATCACACCTTAGTAACAAAGATCTTTCGTATTTATAATATTAGTGTGAGTACCCCAGCAAACCGGCTGGGTAGTCGCTGCAGACATCAACAAATTCAAAGCCAAAAGAAAGACTGTAAAAGTAACATCCACTTATCTTTTCAGACTGGCAAGAAGATTCACTCAATAAAGGAGCACACCCACCAAATCAACGACATGCAACTGTCTCGCGATGGAACCATGTTCATCACAGCATCAAAAGACCAGACTGCCAAACTTTTTGATACAAACTCCTTGGAACTCCTCAAGGAATACAAAACCGAGCGCCCCGTCAACTCTGCTGCCTTGTCTCCCATACTTGACCATGTCGTTATTGGTGGTGGTCAAGATGCTATGGAGGTAACCACCACGTCTACGAGACACGGTAAATTCGACGCTAGGTTCTTCCATTTGGTGTTTGAAGAAGAATTTGGAAGGGTGAAGGGACATTTTGGTCCAATCAACAGTTTGGCATTCCACCCTGATGGAAAGAGCTACGCTTCAGGTGGTGAGGATGGTTATGTACGAGTCCAGAGTTTCGATCAGTCTTACTTTGATTATACATTTGATTACAACAGGGATTAAAGTCTCTAGCTAGTATTAATTTGTAAATTGTTGTAAGTCAAAATAAATCGGCGTCTTTATTCTCGAGCGTGTGGATTCATTTGTAACCCTCCCAATTTTACTGTAGGTATTTATTTTTTACGACCTCTGCAGCGCAGTGGGCGAAAGGCCGCCCGCGATGCAGGTTAGTTCGATTCACACCGGGGGAAAAAAGTTTGCATAATTTGAGCGAATTTGACCCAGGGCTGTGTGTAAAATATTATACTTCAGGATAGACCAGTCAGAAAGAAACAACTATTACAAAATGCAACAATTCTTTATACAATCTATACAATGGAATACTTCACAGGAATACTTATAAGAAATAAGGTGTAGTATGTTGTGGAGGCACCTCTCGCTCGCTATCTGGGACGGCATGGAATATCTTAGCTGTTCTGTCGTTCACCGAGTTGAATTCTAGGATGGATGCAACATTGCCACACCGGTAACAGTAGTTTGGCGCTGACCATACTGTCACCAGTCGCTTGTCGAACATGTATTTGTATCCTGTAACAAGCAGTTATTATGAATAATACAATAAAATCATCAAAATAAAAAGTTTTCTTAGACCCTCTATATTTTATAGATAGCCCCTCTCCCTTTCGTTAAAACCTAGGCCTAAGAGAGCATGTTGCAGCCATTTGTGCAAAAAGGATATTAATAGGAAAGGTATAAGAGTAAAACATGAAAACTACACAACTAATTAATAAACTGGCTTAGAAAAACCAAATAATTAGTAAGAACTTTCAAATCATTCCATATTATGGGGAAACCCAAATAAAAAAATCTAAATCACTTATGATTTTTTACGCAATCGTGTTTTCACAATTAATTAACCAAAGTGTCGAAATGTCGAATTTTACGTAATTCGAATTTTTGACCACGGGGATCCCGTGAGTACTGAGATCTAGGCCTAGATTGACAACCAAATCGGTTAGGTTCGCCACTTAAGAACTGAGGGATGAGCGCCATAGCGCCCTGTCTACAGCTTGCCGCATCCAGCATCTGCCTGCAGTCTTTCGCAGATTGACATTCCACCTGGCCGGAGTGCGTCCTACACTACGTTTACCGAGGCGCGGTCTCCACTCAAGAAGTACAAACATAACCAACTCCACCATCGAACTCAATCCCCAACCCACATACCCAGTGTGGGGATTATGGGCACTAACCCTCAAAGATCCAGAAATAGGCATGGTAACACAAAAAAGTGCTATAGCGCGAGTTAAGTAGCATATTTTTAACAGCAGTGGCGAGTACCAACCTTCATTCACCAGCTGATGTGCCCGACATATTAATTTCAAATTGTTGTATTCCATAAACAACTCTGTGACATAGCTACCGAATAGCCATCCTGCTCCTCTAGGGCTCACAGACCTGGAAATTTGACATTTACGATTAAGATAAATAAACAATTTGTAAAATCTTATAACTAGACACTTTTTAGAAACGTTAGCCTTGTTCAGATTTTTGGGAGTTCCTGATTGTACCTAGAACATAGTGTATGTATGTAGGTTACATAGTGATGATTTTTCTACCAAGAAGCTAACTGTTCAGATCATCTTCACTGACAAACTTTTCATTTGATATTAGTACTTCATATTTACCCCAGTAGCATTTAACTATATTTAGTAATATGTATAACTAAATAAAACTCCCAATCATTTTTATAACTTATTCTACTGATTGAGTAGTACTTACCACATCTTCACATCGGCTGGGTCACTCCACAAAAGATCACAGAAAGCGCCTTTGTGTGGTATCTGTTGATTCCTATCAATACATCGGATTTGGTCAATCATTGAAATCTCTGGTGACAGCCCACCATGAACACAAAGGATTGTTTCATCTATTAGCTGAAAATAACAAACAGTTAAATTAATATGGTCTGGGAATTATTATCTTTGTAAAGAGCATAAACATTTTTCTTACAGCTGCTACTGTTAGGAGATCAAAAACTCTGCAGCAGTCTTTCCAAGCATTTGCATTACCATACTTATTGAGGCATTCATCGTAGAAACCATAAACTTTTGTGATTTGACTCGTCTCATGATTTCCTCTGAGCAAAACAATTCTGCAAAATAGAGGTTACACACATTTGAGTTTATAAGTATATTATAATGTTTATCTCATTATAATTGAACTGTATAGAAATAATATGTATGAGAAATAAAGTTCTTTAAACCTAAAATAAACCAGGATTAAGAAAAGAAAAGAATAAATTTACTTATTTCAACTTATGACACGCAATTAAAACAGTAGCAACATGCACTAAGGCAAGCCTGTGTCACAGGTGTTCTTTATCAATGGTTGATAAAATAAGTACCTACATCTTCCAGTTGGAATCTTTTATTATGGAATCTTTTATATTGTCTGTTATGTACTGTGTAAGTAGCAAATAAATGATTGTCTATGTCTATGTCTATGTCTATGTCTATGTCTTTATTGAAAATTTACATTTATTTACCTGTCTGGATACCTTGCTTTGTAAGCCATGAGCAATGTTAGAGTTTCCAAGCTGTAGTATCCACGGTCTACGTAGTCACCCATGAATATATATTTGGTAAATGGAACTTGTCCTCCTCTTTGAAATAACTCTTCTAGGTCATAAAACTGGAAGAAACGACAATTTGTAAAGTCAAGGGCTGTCAAGTTTCAGTGGAACAGAAGAAAGGAAAAGTCAGCCCTAATTAAATGGTTTTTAAGCGTAGGTACTTGACCCAGATGGGCGTTTTACCTGGCCGTGAATGTCCCCACAAACGGTTACGGGTGTCTCGACCGGTTGTACATTAGGTTCCTCCAACAACAAGTCGCAAACAATGTTGCACAGTTCCCGCAAATCATCTTCAGGTAAATACTTGCACCTTTTCGCTATTTCTATCCATTTATCAACGTCACTCATTTTGTTTGATGAATTTAGGAATCCGCTTTAACAGGTAAGAATTTATAGGCTTACGGAACTTCAGAAGATATCTAAAAACATCAAAAAAACACAAGACAAAAAACTGGACGATTTGTGGGCGATGGGCGAGCGAGTCAGTGTTGCCGGCAGTCAAAATGAAAAAGCTCCGATCCGATACGCCAAAATGGTCCGAAATATGACAAAAAACGTTTTGCAAATTTTTGTAAAAATTACTTGTCGTAACAGGGATAATAGGTCTTCCTTATGAATTATACTTTATGTTGCGTCACCTTGATGAACTTCAGTAAACTTCCCTTATTTTTTACAGTACATTTTTATATGTATATAGGTACCTGAAAATAGAATGTCAAGGTAAGGTACGGTAAAGGTTGAAAGACTGTGATAAAAAAATGTTTAAAAAATGTCCCACACTCAAATACATTCAGAGAAGAGAAGGCGAAGCGCCCAACTCTGTCGTTACACGAGTGAAGAAACTCAAGTCTGTTAACTTGAAAAACACTAGAAAACTACCTACGTATCCAAGTTTGCGGTAATCTGTTTGATTCCCTACGTCACGCAATTACATTCAAGCCTCAGAGATTCAAGCACGTAGGTACGTCTTCAGTCAGTTCCTGGCTAATAGGTAATCGTTTAAATTCAAACTTCAAACATTCGAAAAGTGAATTTGCAAAAACTCTCTAAGTCCACCATTCCATTCATTGAAAGATAAGTCAAAAAATAGACAAGAGAGAAGTGAAAATGTACCTAACCATAGACTTTGCAGTGCCCCACCCGGGCTCATGTTGGTAGCTGTAATCTATTCTTAAGATCTTTGTACAACATGAAAGCAATAAAACACTTGAAACTTGCAAATTTTCTACCAATTGAATGTGTTTTACTGGACATGCTGTAAAGCCTATTGAGCTCTGACTATAAAAGCCGCCACAACACAGAAACCGTGGCCAGGTCGGAGACGAAGGCGTGCGGGTTGTATCATACGAATTTAAATGACGGACTCTCATATAAATTCACGCATTACAACTCACTGTGTGTGACGGCTTTAAAGCCATACTGCCTGGCCTTTTTCGTAGGTAAATGTGTGTTCGAAAAGATGAAGGTAGGAGGTGGTTCGAAAAGATCTGCAAGTAGTCATGATCCGCAAAAGATCCGCAGAGGCAGAAAAAAGTCCGAAACGTGCCAAAAAGGTCCGCACCGGCAAACGCTGGAGCGAGTAGTTTGTAAGTACCTAGCGAGCGACGACAGTAGGTACCTACGACTGACCCAACAACCACATTTTATGACATTACGATAGGACATTAAAAAATAGTGATGTATGTGTGTGTCTGTCAATGTCGATCAACGACAAAACAAGAATAAGCTTTAGCCAAATTCTAACTGTTCGATTTTTTATGACAATCGATTGTGTTTTTATTTTTAATTAACAGTTTTTAACCTGCGAAGGACGATGTATGAGGCCCGGAGCGGGCGGAAACATTTTATATAGATGTTGTAATAAGTACCTACCTGCATATCTAAAAAACATTTTGGTTTTTTTGCTCAACAGCCCACAAGACTTTATTTTTAGAAAGCGAAAATTCGAAAAAATAGAGTAGGTTAGGTAGGTATTTTTGTTGGTTCTTTTGCTTCTGCCAGCTGCATTAGAAGCGTTTTTCTGCGATAAAAAGTAAGACGAACAGAACTACTAAGGTAGGTAGTAGGTAAATAATTATTATTATATTTAGGTATATGTGGTAAAATACCTACCTATTAAAAATAGGATAGGATTAAGGAAGAATCGAAATATTTTTTTCTTTCTTTGCTAAGTAAGTACATTAAATACACAATACCTATTCTGATGGCTCGATAAATACGTATATCAAAGCTCTTGTACCCACTCGTACAGTCACAATATTTTCCGAAGCGACAGATTCGCATCACTATTTTTAATAAGAATATTCTTTCATTCATTCATTCGTCAACTACTTCGGGGCTGGGTTAATCACTCTCCGCTACCGAGTCATCCATCGACACGGAATCTGACAGATTTGCGCGAAATTCAAATACGTTAGAGGTTTATAATCATCTTCTTTTTGCCTGTCCAAAACTTAACATTTTCCCTTCATAATATTATGATTCCTGAAATCCCCCGTCCCCTTTCTTCAAAGACTCTTCTTCCCTTAGTTTTTTCACCTTTTGTAGGTATCTAAACTTTGTAGATTTATTTCTTGTAGATTATGTAAATATTATAAGTTTTTTCATACTCAGAATGGTAGTTTTATTTTAGTGCTTTTTGAATAGCTTTTTATTATATATTTTGGTTGCATTGTTTGCTTTTGTAATGAACTTGATTGAGATTAAATTATCCTTATTTTATTTTGGACAAATTCAACCTCCTTAAATTTTCACATCGTTTTAAAAAATGAGCAATTGAAAACTGACATTGGCAGAATTGTGTCAAAACAAGATGCAGAGCCAAATACAAAAGAAGAAAAAGAATAAGAGGTTTTTAAAGCCTCCACACACAGGAACCGTGGCCGGGCTGTATCATACATAACATATCATCATAGGGTTGTATCATACGAATTTAAATGAGAGACTACCAGGGGCGTAGCGTGCCTTGGCGGGGCCCCGTATAATAATTTGTTTGGGGGCCCTTATGAAGGGTAAAGTTTTCTCACAAATGAAAAAAAATGTTTGCATAAAATGAAAAGAATTGCATTGACGACAGACCATACTTTCCATATGGAAAGACCCAGATCTCTGACGACCTTTCGAGTACGGGTAGTGGGATCCTCGTTGAACGCTTGGAGTATGGCTTCGTCCACACCAACAAGCTGCTGCGTTGCACTGACTCGTGGTTCTCGAAGAGTTAAGTTTCCCGTTTCTCGAAGTCGCCGAAAGGTGTTAGAAAATGTGCTATGGTGTGGCACACGTCTATTGGGATGCAACTCTCTGTACAGTCTCTGTGCTGCACGTGTATTTCCATCGCATCTACCGTACGCATAAATAATATCAGCGTATTCTTCAATGCTGAATTCCGCCATTGTGACAAAAACAACGATAACAAAACAGAACAATAAACAGTTTATCAAAACATAACAAATAACCAAAATAAGAACGAAATTTAACGAATACAAATATTGGTTCGAATTCGAAATTCTGATTTCGAATTTCGAATCTTCGAATTAGTCGGATACCTAGGTATGATAAAAAAAGGTTTTTTTTAATTAGTTTAGCGTTCCTAACGTTTGTATTAGAAATAGGGAAGTGATATTTGAACCAAAATTGTTTTAATACCTACAATGTTTTATTCTTAGCGTTTTTACTCCATTTTCCCTATAAGTGCTAATTTTTGAGAAGTTTATAGATTTTTCGGCTACTTGTGGTATACCGTTGTAATAAGCGATGTTTAGAGAAATTTTTAAAAGCATTTGACCTTCTCGATCGCTATTTTTTTTTAAAACGATGCAAATTTGTCCTTCTTGATTTTTTTTTTTACGTTTTTTAACTTTGAGAGCTTTTAACTAATTATTTACACGTTCTTTCAAATAAATAATGCCTTCAAAAGACGAAGGATACATCGGAGACCAAAAGCAAGTAAAATTTTTACTAAAAAACACGTTTCAAAAAAAAGTTCTAGGGGTAGATAGGTAAAATTTCGGAAAATCTTAAAAAAATACAAAGAACAGGATTAAAAAAAATTTAAAACTGTTAGGGTCTTTTCCTTCAAATTGTTTTTCACAAATAGGTCCACCTACACACCCACCGAGTTTGTCTAACCCTCCACCAAACACCCTGTATATTTATCAATCTGTCACTTTTTCAAAATTTTTTACAAACAATTCAAATATAGTTACACTTTCCTTGCCTTTTTTTCGGCAAACTGATTTATTAAATCATTAATAGGTGATGATGACTTTAGTTTTTATAAAGTGCCTTCAAGGACAATAGTGACAGGTCTGACAGGCGTTCATGTCCCATCGAAAAAAAAGTTATTTATAAAACCGATAATTTTTTTACCGTTGTCATTTCTGAAATAAATAAAAAATTGAGAAGTTTTTATTAATTTTTGCTTACGCACATCGGGGGCCCCCGTGGCCCGGGGGCCCCGTATAATTGATACGGCAGCTACGGCGGTAGCTACGCCCCTGGAGACTACACACACGCAGCCCGGCGCGGCGGTGTATGTGTAGTCTCTCATATAAATTCACGTATTACACGTATTACAACCCGCACGCCTTCGCCTCCAGTCCGGCCACGTTTTCTGTGTGTGGAGGCTTTTAATCAGAGCCAAAGACAAATGAAGAAGAAGAGGTTTTTAATATTTTTTGCGTTCTGCAAGGTAATAAACTACCAAAAGCAGTTAGTAGGTTAAAGGTTTCCAAATCGGACTGGCAAACTGAGCGCAGTCCGGTTGACGATAATATCGAGACGTTCGCATCACTATTTTTAAACGACGACACCTTCGTCAACCGGACCCAGAGGCTCGATTTCGACCGAATTAGAATCATATTCATAGCCAATAAAGAACGTGGGTGGTGGTATAAAATTGATTTAAGGATTTAATTAGGTCCAAACTTGATTTCCGTACGATGCGCCAACATCTGCCACTCGGCGCTAAGAGGCGCTTTTCTTTCGCAGCGCTGGCCTACCTAGGTGCCGGCAAAATAAATTTTAGCTCCCTAATTTTCTGAGAACATGGCCAATCAAATCTGTTCCACTACTTTGTAAAAAGAGCATACAGTTGATGCAGGTTTGTTCATCAAATAGGAAGATTATCAAAGCAAACACGCTCTTCCCTAGATATCACTTTTTTGTAAGAATTGTTAAACTGAGGGTCGTGTTTTTAGAACCTCTATAATTATTTATAAGGGTTTCACGAATCTATGAATAAAAATCCAAGTTTTTACTTAGGTGTTTAATTAGCAAAAACAAACATGCAAAAGTACATTTTTCTAGGGTTAAAATATATTGCTGAATGTGTGGTGTATCGAAGTAACAAACAAAAGATTATTAACACTATTTCGTTTATAAAAGTACCTTATTTAAAGGGTACCCTTACACATAATTGATTAAAATGGTATAAGCTTAATTTGCAACAGGTTGGGACGGAAATAATAACAAAAACTTTAGTTATAAGTACATTTTTGTAAGGTGATTAGGTATTCATTCAATGAACAAAATTTAAACAAAATACATAAATGTATCTTAAAGATAATAGGTATACATGGCTGAATATTACCTAAGTATCGTTTTAGACAAAACTGGGTCCATAGATGACAGAATTATTCTACATAGATTGAATGAAGTTACTATACTGGGTTCTAAAGTCCTAGATAATTCTTTTTAAACACCTTTGTTTAAAAAGTAAATAAAAAACCAAAGAAATGGTGGAAAACATTTGACGACACTGGTATTAGATAAGAAAACCGCAGGTATTCGAAAAAAAAATTGGGTTCAAAGCTTTAATTCGTCTCTTGTCTGTTTCCGAACGCGAATTTGAACGTTTTCGCTGCGCGTGTTTAATTATGCGGTTTAAAGTTTCCATTTTTAGTGATAACCTTGCCGTTCAGGGATGTAAGATGTCAACTCAGGAATTACGAAAATTATGTACCTACTGTATATATGTATATAACTATGTACTGTATATAACTATGTACCGTCAAAATTATGGTACTTTTGGTTTGAGATACACAACTTTTTTAGTACCTACCAAGTTGGCTGGGTAAGGCAAGTAAGTAGGTATTATACAGGGAATATCAAGGCAAGTCACAGTTCAAACCTGTCAAATCTTTTATCATGCTAAGGTTGGTAACACTAAGTGGTTTTACAATGCAAGCGCACTTTTTATCTTTCTGGGTCTGAAGTCTCACTCAGTTTGCCTAGTGTAGAAAGAGATGCCCTCTATTTCGACGCAGAAAGACAAGGTTTACATTTAGAGCTCTGACGGAGAGGCACAAGCTGAAATGAACTTTTTTGCTTTGAAACTAGAATCTAAAATGTATTGGTTACTCTCAGCAACAGCAGAAACGAAACGTTACGTTCGTTTATTCCATTAAACGATAGAAAAGTTTTGATGAAATAAAATTATGGTACTTATGCGTACCATAATGGAAGTACTATGGTACATGGTACGAGGACCTGAGGTTATGGTAAGTATAACATCCCTGTTGCTGTTACCTTTTCATAAATGTTTTTCTTTACATAAAATATCTTGGATTCTAGAACCGAGTATATGGAATTAAAATCACAGTACGCGGCATAAAAACGACCCTACAAAATTAGTAGGTAGCAAACACAAAAAATCTTAACTTCATAGCTAATAAAATCTAAGTACAAATCCTGTTTAATTTATTTCAACTAAATAACATCTTGAAAAACATGCTAAGCCTTTTAAAATACCCAGTACTTTTACAATTTTTTTCTCATTTTTCAATTATAAAAATACTTAAACCCGAGAGAGTACCAAAAGTGATCACAGATTTTGAAACCGCTCATTTTATTAGTACTGGCTAAGTTACCAACTTTTGAAACAGTTTCGCCTATAACTATGTTGTGAAAGCTGATCCATGCCCAATCTTCTTTAGGTTATTTCATTTGCAGAAAATTACGATATGCAGCAGTGACGTAAAAGGGGAAACCAAGAACCAAACTTTACGATATACTTGCTGATAATCAATAATACATTCTCCAAGTTATTTTATTTAGACCTAGAAGTATTTTTTTAACCGACTTGGAAAGAAGGAGGTACAATTAATAATACAAAATAATTAACAAGCAGCAGTGACCTAAAAGGGGAAACCAAGAACCAAACTTTACGATATACTTGCTGATAATAATCAATCATACATTCTCCAAGTTATGTTATTTAGACCTAGAAGTATTTTTTTAACCGACTTGGAAAGAAGGAGGTCCAATTTTCGGCTGCGTATATGTATTTTTAATGTATGTTTGTCGATTTCTTCGTCAATTGTGAACCGATTTTAATGATTCTTTTGCTATTGTACAATAGAAAATGATCCCAAAATGTTCTCATAAAAAAAAACCTAATATTCCCGAGGACCAGTATTTGTACCGCAAAAATTTAAGAATAGTGTAAAATTAAGGATTTTGAAGTCGTTTTCAGTTTTTTGAAAACAATAAAATTACATTCAATTAAAATGTGGTATCAGCATGTATAAAGTAAATTCTAAGCCAATAGAAATCATGAGCATGCGTCTGTTTTCATCCAGCTTATAATACAGATATGCTACACTAACACTAAGATCTAAATCTGAACGTCAGCACAAAATGCAGTTACTTTGGTAGTGCAAGCAAAAAACCATTTACCAGAAACACAACCTTACCAACCAACCTTATACATTGAAATAACCAGTAACAAATTAATATTAATTAAAAACTTTAACACAGGAGTGCTGACATTCATACGGAGGTTCTCTGACAGGTATGCGAATTATGTTCTTTTATGGATAGATAAAAGAGATATCCTTATGTCACAATCATACCTCCAAAACCCTGCACCTTCTCTGTTTAGGGCTTCTTAAGATCTTAAAATCCAGTAGAATGAGTCAGGTGCCAATTTTTGAAAATCAAAAAGACCCTGATGTTACGTTCAGACTACACAAACTAAGCTTAAAAAACTAGAGATACAAACCTCGCACTGAAATAAAAAAATACGAATAAACTAAATAAACATAAACGAGTGCCTAACATATTTTTGAAGCTAACAACTGATACACAAAAATTAACCTACTATGAAGCATATCGCCTGAGTAAACCGGCGGCGGCCAAGCGTGAAGTGCAATTTCGTCGATTAAAAAATGACTGGGTATGTAGCCGTCTTGAATTTAGACATTGGTGATCAGCCATCATCTTAGAATAAAAGTAGAGTACGTAAAACCGGAAACTGACTGGCGTTACGGGCCGTAATGTAAGATGTTACACAGGGAGCAGTCAGTACGGGCAAAGAAGGCGCTCGCAACGAGACGGATTTTAGCACACGGCGTAACGTATCAGGGTGGGTCCAGACCAACCAGACGAGAGCGAGCGAAGGCTAACGAGTGGGATTCGACGATCGATACCGAATGTTCACTCGCTTTCACTGTTGTGTCCACAGAAACGAACACATGTGAAACCCAGCTAAGCACAGCACGGCGAGCACGGCCGAAGGCGAACGAAGGCCCTCGTTCGGGCTCGGTTGCTTTCGCCGTGACGTCCACACTGGTTCGATCGCGTTCGGTTGATAGCCTTCGCTCGCTCTAGTTCGTTTGGTCTGGACCCACCCTCATGCTCGCTGCGAATGCTACATTACGTCCCGTAACACCGGCCAGTACTCGGTTTAAGAGTCCAATCCACTTGTTCCTATGGATTTGGTACCTAATGGCTAACTTCAAGCCAGTTAGCCGTGTACTTAGCGTTTTGCCTCAATTGGCGAGGTTTACAAAAAATATCTAAATAAGAACCTTAAGTGACCTGTACTTGGTATAAGAAAAGAATATGACTATACTAAGCAAACAATAAATTACGGTGTAGACTTGAATGAGGCGTTTTTTGTCAAAAAATAGTTCGAACACGCCATCTATTTATTTCTAAGATAAACAGAAGTATTTTGCTTTTTTCGTGAGGCAGTTGCTATTCTTGTCAATGGGTCAGAACAAGTGACTCCTCATAAGCTACAACAGAATTCTTCATTTAGTCCCAATTAAAATTTACGTATAATTTTTTTTTCCGAAAATCACTCACGGCATTTTATCGTCGAACTTATAAGTAATGGTGCTCTTAAAATACATTCATAAGCAGAGATCCAAAACCAAAGTCAGTGAGGACAGTTTTATAACTGCCTTTAGAATTATAACTTAATCGTATCGCTAAATTATAATTATGCGAGTTGAAAAGATCTCAGACTATGTCCGAAGTTCAAAATTCACTCCGTTCCGACGTACAGAATCACATGTAGAGGTTAGATTTTATCTAAAACGCATTTTATAGTAAATACTGAGGTACAAAACAGGACACGATTCGATTTCATCATGTGTGACTACGTAAAGGTTTTCACCCACTACATCATCGCGTCGTCGTAAGATTAGAAAAGTTGCCTTATTAAGTTATTATCACACGATTTTGCTATTTCATTTATTCTCTTAGTCGAGATCCATTCAATTGTGCTAGCACCAGTAACAATACACTGATCAGTGATGAACGGAATATTCTTGCAATTAAATTTTATGTTAATGCTCACAAACAATTTAGTAACGTCTTCGTCATACGAGATTGGCAGTAAACACGGTTTATAGTGGGCGATAGATATCTTAGACCGGGTTTTTTCGGTAAATTTTTGCTTACTCAGAAAAAGCGAATTGCCTATCCATTGAAGGCTTTGTAAATCACGTATGATCAAAGTTTACTTGCTACTTCGCAACGTGTTCACAGCGTGTTTTCAAATCTTTCGCCAAAATTAAAGAAACAGCGAATAAACAAATGTGTATTTAACAGCATCAAGGATAAAAGCTGCAGAATCATGTCATCCCTTTCTAATATCCTGAAATGAGATGGACAGTGATATTTTAGCTTCCGCTAACTTCACATCAGCTCATTCGCTGTTTGAAGTACCGCAAAAACCCGAGACGTGATTAGAACAGGTGTTACAAGGCTAGTGATCACTTGAACTGTCCGAGAGAGAATGCGTCGATGACCTTCGGAATGTGTTCGTCGATACCGACGATGTCGAGTACTCCGGTGTGGGTGCCGTCGGTCGTCTGTACGCGGTGGGATGCCAGGTTCATTACGATCAGTCTGGAAAGATGCCATACTTTAGATTCAATGATATTTATTGCGTCAAACATGGTATAAAGGTGACAAATGTTATGCAAGTGTAAGTATAAATAATGAGCTCATGTCTCTCTATGTTCTGGCAGGATTTATTAGACACGCGTGAAAGACGACCTCAGTGACACAGCGGGCGAGAGTCCGCCTGCGACGCAAGAGGTTGCGGGTTCGATTCCCGCCTCGGAACAAATTTGTACGATCTGCAGAAATGTGTTCCGTTGGTCTGGGTGTTTTCTATGTATAGTAAAAAATATCTATCTATGTAGTGTATTGTATTATGTATATCAGTTATCTAGTACCCATAACACAAGCTCTGCTTATCTTGGGGCTAGATAATGCTGTGTGAATTGTCCAGCATTATTTATTATTTATTTATTTATTTATTTATAGGCTACTTTTTATTCCATAAATCAGTTCCCATGGGATAGAAATCACATTGAAACTTTAATAGAAACAACGCGTGCGAAGCCGCGGGCAAAAACTAGTATCTCAGTATGTCTATTATTATATTTATATAATCGGCAGGTGGATTGGTGATCCTCAACCTCAACAGCCTGTATTGGTCCACTGCTGGACGCAAGCCTCCCATTGATAAGCTATAATCCCCACGCTGGGCATGCGGGTTGGGATTCGCAGTTCGGTGGTAGAATTGTTCAGGGGGCGCTGCTGCCCGCCCCCGATATCCATTAGTCGCCCCTTACGACACCCGCGGGAAGAGTTGGGGTGGTGCAAATTCTAAGCCGGCACCACACAGATTGTTGATAGCAATGGAGGTGTTAAAATTCACAGAAAGAAGCTGCTACTCTTCCTCTGGCAGGTTCCTTTAGTTGGTCGATTCTTACGACACCCACGGCTGAATAGTATGGGTCGATTCTTTCTCAGCAAGGCTGCATTGCAGTCTGGTTATTTCAAAGATTAGGTAACCATTTCAAATCATTAACTTCTTAAAAAAATATTATTTTACATAGAAGCAATGAGTCTGACAAAAGGGTCAAAATATTCCTTTCAAATACACCTAACATCGGAGCGTAGATCATGTACATTACATTAGTTTTTATTTCATTTCAATACATGGAGTATTGTCGAAGATAAAACGACGAGAAGTTTAGGCCCTTTTTGAATTTCTGAGATTTCCCGCGCTCATACTATGACGTCACATTGTTCAACCCGGCGCGCGCCGCGCGGCACTGTGCGTGCGCTGTTGACCCATGTTGTGACGCCATCGTCTAGCAAGCGCCCGCGCGCGTTTTTAAAAATCTTCGGCCGGAAATACGCACTTTGATCGTAAATATCTCAGCTATTTTTTAAGATATGAAGAAAGTAAATATACACTTTTACTTGTAATTTTTTGTACATTTATTTGGCATGTAAAGTAAAAAACGTTTATACTACACCTGCTCGGAAAGTTGCCTATTCCTTTTCCATTTATAGAATAGAAAGTATGTCTTTGCAGGCCTATAGGAAACCGGGAGGAAAAACTCTATGGAATTTCAGTTCTCACGTTTTTAGCGGGAGGAAAAATTGTATGGAAATCCATTTCTAACGTGTTATTTTTTTTTAATTTCCTAAAAGATCGGCCGGTAGCTATGGTTATTTTCGTTCGGTCAAACGACAAAAAGTTTTTACTCCAAGTCCATTAGGCCTCCTCCGATTTCCGAACAATATTTTGAAAAAAGAACCCAAAGGCTGGCGCGGTCAATGAGGTTTTACCAACATCATTGGGCGCGGTAAGTTCTTCTAAATTTCAATAATAAATAATTCTGCTTTTTATTTTCCTCGAAGGTGTAGTATAAAGCACTATTTATCACTCGGCAGAAAGTGCTATTCCTACCTCGTGTGTTTTAAGGGACACACTCGGTAGGAATTGATCACTTTCTCGCCTTGGTGTAAAATGCACTATTGTCAGACCTATTACTGAGCCGACTACTGAGTATTTATCGCGTACCTTTTGTTATTATTTCACAAACGTTTCCACGAACGGTTACGGGGCGACTGTTAACAAATCGTGAAAGTTTAATAAGTTTTATTACTGAGCCTGTAAAAACTTAATCCACTTACTTAGCATCCTTGATCTTCGACGTTTCACGGTACTTCTCCAAAGCGCGCACCGGACAGTGGTCGGGTAACGTTTCTCCTTTCTTGGGCACCGGCGGCGGTCCGAACCGGGCGCCGTTGCCGCGGCCGCCGCGGGCGTCGTGGTCCAGCTCTAGGTAGCGGGTCGCGCGGTCGATGATGTTGATGAATACGTCGAACTTCCCGTTGTTGTCCATCGCCCATTTCATAGGCGCATCTAGCTGGACGCGGCCGAGGGTCAAACTCTGAAATTACAGTGTGTTAGTTAGAATAAGGTTTGTCGGTTTGGTCGTATAGCAGAAAATAAATGGGTGGTTCATTTGGCGCAGATTTGAACTTCACAACTTGGTTCAGTCAATTTGGCGCAGATTTTGAACTCCACAGCTAGGTTCAATCTTGAGTTTAAACAAAGTTTTAACAATTTTTAAACTCCACAACTAGATTGGAACTCCACATCTAGGTTCTTCTTAGTTCTTAGAATAGAACACCCTGTAGGTACACGACTTAGATTTAAAATCGTAGTACTTCCAAGCAGAATGTTGAGTGATTATTTGAACAATCCCAAGAGAGCTAGCTGTGTGGTGCCGGCTTAGAATTTGCACCACCCCAATTCTTTCCGCGGGTGTCGTTCGAGGCGACTAAAGGATATCCACCGGGGGCACCCTGCAGAACAATTCTACCGCCGCAACTGCGATCCCCAACCCACGTAGTTTGGGGATCGCAATTCGGTGGTAGAATCGTGGGGTTTATGGGCACTACCCCCTTATAGGATAAAAGCCAATAAGGCGATTATCAGGAGTAGGTCTGCGGACAGCAGTGGACAAACATAGGCTGGTGAGGTGAGTTGAGGAAAATAGTTAGGGATTGCAAAATTTTAGCAACTATTTAAGACGAACTTATTTTCAGAATTATACATTTCACAGGTGAGGCCGGAAAACTTACTCTGAGTTTGAATTCAGCCTCGTCGAGGTTGACAAAGTTCTTTTCGAGCGAAACGAGTTGGATCCCCGCTTCGGTGAACACCGCTAGCTTCGCGTCCTTCTCGCGTTTCAGGATTTGCAGGGCCATGATTATCGCTGGAACATTTATAGAATAAGAACTTACACTGATTGATGGTTATGACTGACTGGTGAGCCACAGTAGCTTAGGGATATAGGAAGAAATGACGAAAGTGGAAGGGGAAAATAAAGCGTATTTTTTTTTATTTATATTAACTTTCAAGAGCCCTTGATTGTGGGTATAGCGATCGTAATCCAAATTAGCGCAAAATGTTGAAATGGGACGATCTGCTGGTGCCACAGATTAATATTTAGTTAACAAACCTACCCAATTTTTTATCACAACTCGTTTATTTTGCAAACTGCATTGCATAAAACTAATTTGGATAACAACCTGTATATTCAGCGTGTCTTACTTGTTTCCGGACTGTTTTCCGCAACTAAATCACAGGTGGGCCTTTTTTGCACGTTTAAACAAAGTGTTAATCAAATTGCAGGGAGCGCAATATGGAATTCGAGACCTACGTCGAAGGAGTTGTTGACTCTCAAACTGAAATTTTATCATTAATTGCAGAAGGTTCAAAATCCTTACCAGCATGCCCAGTAGTAACAGCGCTCTGGTATAAGCACTCTGCCAGTAGCTCTACTTGTTTTTCTAGCGGAATCCGCGGCGCCGGCCGCCGTCACCGCCGGCTTAGGGACGATCTCTACTGCTTTCTTGTTCCGTTTCGAACAGTCATTACAAGAATGTTCAAAATTCTTACCAGCATGGCCAGGAGTAACAGCGCTCTGGTAGAAGCACTCAGCCAGCAGCCTCTTCTTGCTTTTCTTAGCGGGGTCCGCGTCACCGGCCGCCGTGACCGCCGGCGCAGGGGCCGGCTTAGGGACGATCTCTACTGCTTTCTTGTTCGGTTTCGTTGGTTTCTCCTTCTTGGGGACTTTGTATTGCTTGCAGAAGTGACGACCTGGGTAGAAAGAATTCGAGTACAATAAGGTAGGATGGTATAATAGGGTCTAAAGCTGAACCACCAGTGGCTCAACAAAGTGGAGGCCTTTACCCAGCAATGGGAAAGACAGGCTGTGAATAATAATGATAATGAATGGCCACGGTGTAATTCGGTAGATTATAAACGCGAAGAACTCTGTGATGATGTTCCTTCCTTCCACTCGACACCACCAAAACGACACCATCCGTGGTGTCGTATGGAATCACTAGTCCATACGACACCACCGACTAATAGTGAGGTTACCTACATACAAAGTTGTTGATATGAAAACTCCAATTAAGTTCAAGCAGTTTCATTAATGAGGTATGTCATTTGATAAAGTTTATATTTATCTGTCACTCAAATGGTCATCTTGACATTGTTCATTGCAATTTGCATATTAATGTCATTCCGTCCGAATATTTTAATTTTTCACAATGGACATGGATACTAATACTGACGACATAAAATACATAAAAACTAATGGAAAATAATAAATAATAATAATAAATAATAAATACATAATAACTTACTTCACTGAAATAAAAAAATAATATTTCATAAACTCTGTTTTATTAATTATCGTTTAACTATAGATAACTTGAAATAATAACTTTGGGGTCGAATCAATGTATGTGATGTTGTCTGATATTTATTTATTTATTTTAATGAACTGGGAGCTGTTAGTCAAAAACACGCGTTTCTGGACATCACTAGGGTGGTGTCGTATGGACTAGAGATTCCATACGACACCACGGATGGTGTCGTTTTGGTGGTGTCGAGTGGAAGGAAGGATGATGTTAACATGTTTGTTATCTAAGATCTCCGAAACCACTAAACAGATCATGGTTAAATTTGGCGGACATGTAAAACATAATCAGACTAAATAAAGTGACTTAAGACTTAAGTAAAGCGGCCTTACCTTTGAACATGTGGTGTCTCATATCTAGCGTGATCAAGTAGCGCACTTTGGTCGGCTTAGTCGTGAGCCAAGCCTGGTCGAAGAGCTTATTCAGAGACGCGATTATTGCCGGGTTAGGCGGTTTCTCAATACCTGAAACAGAATATAAAACTAAGGATGCGTTTCGAACAGAGTGCTAGTAAGAGAGTACGTAGCTTTTTAAGCGGCGGAGATTGTGTCAAACACAATGTAATTAACCACTAGCAAACCTTAACGCCCGTAGCACACTTAGGCTGCGGAACACGAGTAGCGGACCCCGTGGATGAATTCCGCAGCGATCAAGTGTAGTTGGGGATGCGGAACTATAGCGGAGGTGTGGCTGACGTCGGAGCAGATCGATGAACAACGTGGGGAAAGAGAATTATAGTCAAATCTATGCGTAAGAACAGGCAGTTTTGCTGTGTTCCGCTATTCCTACATCCACAAGACATGGCAAAATCACTGCAGGTCCGCTGTTAAGGTTTCGCAGCGGAGGTGTGCTACGGGCGTAAAATCAACCAAATACTGAAACTGTTTATATGCAGTGGCTTTTAAAAATATGTAGTGATGCACGGAGAAAAAGATTGGGATTGAAAATGTCAAACTCTCTCATGCTGTCCCGCTTTGCTCAATTCTGATGAAATCAATCTTAGTAGTCTCGACGTTTCTCTGAAGGATAGGATTCGTAACGAATACATCCGACAGAGAAACAAAGATATCGACATAACCAATGAGAACCAAAGTGGCAGTGGGCCGGCCATATCTTGCGAAGAACCGAAAACCGAGTACTGGAGTAACCGAGTACTGGGGTACTGGGGTAAACGAGAACCTCCGGCCAGGTGGGATGACAATGTGAGAAAGACTGCGGCAGATGGTGGATGCGGCAAGCTGAAGACAGGGCGCCATGGCGCTTTTAAGGGGAAGCCTATGTCCAACAGTGGACTAAGCTGATAATGATGAATCTAAGTGGGGCAGCATGAGGCAGCATGATCTACGTGACTTATATTTGCTACCATTATTCAAGTTTTTGACACAGGTGGTTTTTCGTTAGGGACTTATTTTCTTTCATTGTTGAAAGAGCTAAAATGCCAACTAGCAAAGAAGCTTTTTGCTTACCCCAGTTCTTGATTTCAGTTGGATGTCTCTTCGTAGACGACCACTCCCATAGGCCGGTCTTGGGGTCGAAGATCTGGCGGGTGCGTCGGCGCTTCTCCTTATCAGCAAGGACCTTGGCTTTCACGTGCGTTAGGGGTCTAGTAACGAAAAATTATTGTATGAGAATGTTTTGTTTTTCGATTATTTCACATGCTTCGTTCAAAATCTTACATTCGGACTACTCGGAAAATTTACGGTTTTATTAGAAATTATTTTTTGTTTCCAAATAATGAATATTTTGAATTTTTAGCTTGCTCAACCATCAATTGTTGAGCTTACAATATTTTAGTGAGATTAAAAAATTAAGAGCCCAAAAATAATGATTTGTATATACATTCAATCCACTCATGACTAGTTTCGGAACGAATAAGTTTGCTTGTTTTGATTATCATAACCTAAATCATTCCTAAGGATTGTGTTATTGTTATTGTGTTATAGTAATTGTGTTCTTTGATAAACACAATTACTATAACACAATAACAATCAACAAAAGATATCTTACGGGTTCCTTTTTATGAAATGTTTTTATATGTATGGCCTCAAAAGACGAACGACGAAACGCGAAACGAGCCGTACTAACAATTGCAGGAACACGCTAATTTGTGCCTTAACACGCTATGAACGAGCTAGTTTATTTGACAGTTCAAATCGTGCCGTGCCGCGGTAAGGAATGACAACTAGGGCATGCGGAATACGGTTTTGTCCAATTCCACGCTGTTGTCTTGTCGTAGGTGTGTAACACGCTTGCATTGGTCATAGTGAATCACCCCCCAGCTGGGCAAAGGCTTCTCTTTCCTTCTTCCGGACATTCTGATCTAGAGCATTAGGGTTATATTTATTATGTATTTAATGATTTATTTGCTCATATAAATCTCAAATAAATCATAAAATAAATAATGCTGGACAAATTCACCTCAGCATTATCTAGCTCCAACCTAACCAGAGATTGTGTTAAAAAACCAAAAAACCCAAAACCTCTGTGTTGACAACGCGTACTAGATGTTAAGATAGAGATTTAAGGATAAAATGTATGCTTAGATTTAAGTCGTGTTTATTGGAGATTTTTGTGTATTTTGCTTATAACTGTATAACTGCCTAACTGTTTATAACGTGTAAAGATGGCAAGGAGAAAACAGGCATTGTTAATAAACTAGTAAAAAACGGGGCATTTGAGAAACAATACAGGGAAGGTAATAAACGCGCGAGAATAGGCGGCTACCCTTTGTAACGAGATAGACCATTTTAAAGAACTGTTAGGTCACAAACCGTTATGCGAAAGCTTCGTGAGAAGCGATGCCTCACTATTGATGGGCCTTGCATAAATAGCATTGTTTTCAAGATACGGTGTGCATTGTCAGACAGATAGTCGTGGGGTGTAGTCAAAGATAGGAAATTTGTAACTTGTTTGGTGAATAATAAATAGTCGAAGAGGAACGGTCTTTCTCTGAAGAAACCCCCGAAGTCAGGACAGGAAGGCAAGAACCAGCGGGCTACCCAGCCAGCTTATCCCACACAACAATTGGTCCTTCGAGCACGGATAAGAAGATGCCGAACCCCAGGTCCAGATCGCTACGCTCCCGCCGCGGAAGGGAGGAGGAGGTTTCAGAGGAGCCTAAGACTCTAGACACCAGCATAGTTACTAGCGAAGAATCTGAGACGACGCCCGCACCACCCACGGCCTCCGCGAACTCTACGCCCGGCACACCTCTGGGCCAGACGACTCGCGCCTTGTCAGCGGATACGAACTCTGCGCCCGGCATACCTCTGAGCCAGACGACTCGTACCGCATCCCCCGCCGTGTTGAGCGCAGCCGCGCCAGGAAGAACTAGAGCCACCACTGCCGCTGCAGCCGCAGCGGCCGCTGCAACATCGATGCCGTCCACAACGAGCACGGTGCGCCCCGCACCCCTCGCGGCCCCCGCGAACTCTGCGCCCGGCATACCTCTGGGCCAGACGACTCGCGCACTCGCCGCCACGACACCGAGCGCACGGACTGAGTACCCCGCCCCGCTAGCCGCCGCCGCCGCTCGCGCGCCCACTGCGCGCACCACGAACGCGACGCCGACGGCTGCGTCCGCAGTGCCTACCGCACCACGCTCCTTTGTTGCGAGGTCACAGTCAAGGAGGACAGAGATGATGGCGCATATCGAGTTGCAGAGGAAGAAGCTTGAACAAGCTCAACTCGCGACTGCACTGGCGCAGTCGGAATACGAGCTTGCCTTGGAGTGCGCCTCTGAGGCAGCCTCTAACATTGATAACTCCACAGAGGTCGAGCGCTGGGTAGAAGATACGACCAAGATAGAAACCCCGTGCCCACCTGTTGAAGAGGAGGTCCAGCCACCACCACAACCCGAGAGATACCTACCGCAGCTGCTACCACCCGAGAATAAGGAAGAAAGTTCTCTGAACCTCATCAGAGAACTAGCCGATGCCATCACGCTACGTAATAGTGAGTCCACGCGTAACTTTTGGCCTCTTCCAGATTTTGACGGCAGTGCGGAGGAGTGGCTACCCTTCGTGAAGACGTACGAAGAGAGTGCAGCAGCCCACACCGACAATCAGAACACGGCGCGCCTGAGGAAGGCGCTGAAAAGGGTCGCTAAAGAGGCAGTTCGTAGCCAACTTTACGCAGCAGATGATCCTGATATCATCATGAAGACGCTCGAGAGAAGGTTCGGCCGCCCGGATAACATCGTGGACATGGAACTGCAGAAACTGAAGTTGCTCCCGAAACCTGGCGACAACCCGAGTGACGTGATCATTTTCGCCAGCCGCCTAAGCAACGCAGTCGCCACGATTAAAGCGCTCAAGAAGCCGTTTCTACTGTACTCTCCAGAAGTGGGTAAGACTGTCATAGATAAGTTGTCTACCGTTATGCGATATAGGTGGTATGATTTCAGTACTGCTACCACCGGGGAGGAACCGATCCTGGAGAAGCTGGAGAGGTTCCTGAACAGAGAAGCTGACATCTGTGGGTCTGCAGCGCTGCCTGAGAAGCTTCAGAGGAAGGGCAGGCAGACCGTCAGCGCAAGCCAAGAGGAAGATGAAGAAGCTGCCAACACCACTGCTGTGCCAAGCTGTCGCATGTGTGAGGGAACGCATTACATCAAGGACTGCGCAAAGTTTAAGAAAGCGACAGTCGACGAGCGCTGGGAGGTAGCAAGAGATAGAAAGTTGTGCTTCAAATGTTTGAGAGGTAAGCACAGTGGCTTTAGCTGCAGAACACGTCCGTTCGTCAAGTGCAAACGGCCACACCACCTGCTATTACACAACGAAAGGCCAGCTGTGCCACAGCAGCAGAAAAATGAAGAGGCCGCAGAAAGGACAGAGCCCGCGGGGGCAAAAGATGTAGTGACCAACGTCTACGCAGCGACCGTGGGAACAAGAGCCTACCTGAAGATGGTGCCGGTCGATTTATACGGACCGGAAGGCTCGACCAGGGTCCTCGCCCTACTGGACGAAGGGTCGACGGTGACTCTCCTGGAAGCCAGAATAGCCGAGAAGATTGGAGCTACAGGAGAGGAAGAAAAGCTAGTCCTGCAGACGGTCGGAGGTAAGGTCACTAAATGCGATTCACAGAGAATGGACCTACTACTGAAGGGGGCTCACCGACGAGACAGGTACACCCTGCGCGGCGCTCGCACCGTGGAAGATTTGAAGCTGTCACCGCAGCACATTGATGAGGACACCCTCGAGAGCTGTAGCCACCTGAGGGAAATCACAAAGGAGCTGTTTTACAGCAGCGAACGCCCGGCTCTACTCATCGGTCAAGACAACTGGGACCTGATCATCTCAAGAAAAGTGTTGAAGGGTAAGCCCAATGAACCTGTCGCTTCTCTTACCAGCCTAGGGTGGGTGCTCCATGGTCGAGCCTCACGGGCAGCCGAGGCGGTAAACTTCCTTTACCATTGCCGGCTCACCGAAGAAGAGAATATGGAAGAGACGATGAAGCGGCACTTTGACCCAGAAGCGATCGGTATCCAGCCTCAACGACCGAGCAACGACGCTGATGGAAGAGCCCTGAAGGTGTTGGAGAAGACAACGAAGCGACTACCAGAGGGACGCTTTGAAATTGGACTGCTGTGGAAAACGGATGTTGAGTCGTTGCCCTTTAATTATAGACAGGCCTACAACCGACTGGTAGGCATCGAGAAGAAGCTGCAGAAGGATGCAACGCTTAAGGCAAAGTACCAGAGACAGATTGGAAACCTGCTGGAAAGCGGTTATGCAGAGGAAGCTCCAGCCGCCTCCACGCCAAACAGAACGTTCTACTTAACGCATTGCGCCGTGGCTTATCCTGTGAAGAGTAAGGTACGACTTGTTTTTGATGCCGCGACAAGATTCGAGGGGAAGAGCCTGAACGACGCACTACTGCCGGGACCAGACATAATCCAGTCCCGCCTTGGAGTATATCTGAGGTTCCAAGAAAGCCCGGTCGCAGTCGTAGCTGACATCAGAGAGATATTCCTGCAGATCAGGATACGTGAGGAAGATCGAGACAGTTTACGGTTCCTAGGGCGCGATGAGCCAGCGGCACAGTCGAAGGAATTGAGAATGGAATTGGTAATATTCGGCGCTCCATCGTCGCTATCCACAGTGATCTTCGTCAAAAATAAGAACGCAGAGGAACACACCGTGAACTCACGGCCGCTAACCGATCTTAGCGCCGACCCAGGTGATGAAGAGAGCCTCACGCCTAATCATTTTTTAATTGGCAGATCTTGTGGGGCCGCCATTCTGGGGGCGTTCGATGAGCGAACGCTTGTGAGCACGCCCAGTTGGAAGACGGCGCAACACCTGGCGGACCACTTCTGGGCTCGTTGGCTGAGGGAGTACCTACCCACCCTTATGCCGCGAGCCATGAGATCGAAACAAACGGCGCCAGAACTGAAGCAAGGAGACGTCGTCATTATCGCTGACTCTACCTTTCCACGGAACACCTGGCCACGCGGAGTCGTCGAGGCAACCTACCCGGGACGAGACGGAAGGCTGAGGATCGTCGATGTGAGAACGAGAGGCGGCGTCGTCCGGCGCCCTGTATCAAGATTGATCCCGATAGCGTTGTCTTCAAAGAATGGAGTACCTGGCGCACCAGGCACTCGGGGGGAGACTGTTGACAACGCGTACTAGATGTTAAGATAGAGATTTAAGGATAAAATGTATGCTTAGATTTAAGTCGTGTTTATTGGAGATTTTTGTGTATTTTGCTTATAACTGTATAACTGCCTAACTGTTTATAACGTGTAAAGATGGCAAGGAGAAAACAGGCATTGTTAATAAACTAGTAAAAAACGGGGCATTTGAGAAACAATACAGGGAAGGTAATAAACGCGCGAGAATAGGCGGCTACCCTTTGTAACGAGATAGACCATTTTAAAGAACTGTTAGGTCACAAACCGTTATGCGAAAGCTTCGTGAGAAGCGATGCCTCACTATTGATGGGCCTTGCATAAATAGCATTGTTTTCAAGATACGGTGTGCATTGTCAGACAGATAGTCGTAGGGTGTAGTCAAAGATAGGAAATTTGTAACTTGTTTGGTGAATAATAAATAGTCGAAGAGGAACGGTCTTTCTCTGAAGAAACCCCCGAAGTCAGGACAGGAAGGCAAGAACCAGCGGGCTACCCAGCCAGCTTATCCCACACAACACTCTGCAATCGTTATAAACATTTATCCCGAGGCGGGAATCGAAATCGCAATTGCGCTGCCTGCGTCGCAGGGGGACCTTCGCCCGCCGCGCCACAGAGGTCGTCAAAGGGCAATCGCTAATTTGTCCTGAGATTTTGAAGCGCTGTAAAAGTATATATATAAGAATTACTTGGACTTCGCCTTGTAGTTGTTCATAGTAATGTAGACCTCTATCGGAGTGACCTCTGACTTGTTTATGAAGTCCTGGTTGTTCATCAGCGAGACGAGAATAGCTGTGGTGGTGGAGTCAATGGTGAGGAAACCCATATTGTGGATGCGTTGAAGGTTGTACAGGATATCTCGTAAGCTCATTTGGGGGAGGATTGCATCCCAGACCTAGAAATTACAGTTTATTTTATACACATGCATGGAATTTGAAAATTTATAACAGCAAAATTGGGATTTCACAGTGTACCTACAACATCAACCTGGCATTGACTATTATACATACACTATGTCCTTGAAAAGGGTAAAAATTACAAACCGAAAATACTGGTCGAAAATACCGGCTATGATACTAAATAGAGACCTTTTTAAATGGTTTTGTTTGGGGTAGAATTTTGAATAAAACTGGTTTGGCCTGTTTGGCAAGCATAGGGGCATAGCTTACACAAAGATATGAAACATCGTTTTATAAGTAGAAAATTATAGTATATACCGATATACATATATGTACATTAGTACCGGTTTTATTTCAGATTTTCGAACGAGCTGTGCAAAAACGTATCGTGACATTCCTCAGTAAACATGACATTTTTAAGAGCAATCAATATGGATTTCAAAGAGGGAAATCTACTACATCAGCTTATTTCAATTTAATGAACTATATTTTAACTATCTACCCGAAGTTATGTTTTCTGAAATCTTATGTTACTAACATTGCCTATAGTATGTACATTTTAGAAGCTGCTAAATTCGCTAAGGAACACCTTTTTTACGAAAGCACGGGATATTTAGGTACCCAAGGGCTGTTAGGGACCTAAAAAAATTGTTTTTTCTAGGACGCCCAGAACAGCTCTATAATAAAAAAGTTGTTATGTGTTTATGATGTCTGGACGCATTTTTAACAAGATACCTAAAGATATCAAAGAATTACCTTGAGAAACTTTTACATTTAAATTAAAAAAGTGGCTTATTGACAAATCATTTTATACTGTTTCTGATTCCTTAACTATCAAGATTGAAATTACATAATTTCACTGACATTCTAAGATTAACTTATTTTATATATATTTTCTTTTTAATTTATTTCCATGCATTTTTATACTGCTCAATTTAAATTTAAATTGTGTTTATTTTGCATGCCGAATAAACCAGTGAATTATATGCACTAATTTTAACCTTTAGGTATAATAAAAATTTTCGTGCAATTAATGATTATGATTTTAAGTGACAGAATAACGTCAAATTACATACATCCTGGGAAGTCAACAGATGGGTAGGTACATGGTGAAGAGTGAACTGATTCATGGTAGCCATGGCCGCAGCGGCCGCAGGGTCTTCACAATGCCTCATGTCTTCCACTTTCTGTATGTAGTCAAAAACCTCCTTGGTGCCTTCCATAGTGCCACATAGACTCTTTGCACGTTTTAGCCCACTGAGAACATACTTGACAACTGCATCACGAGCTGCAACAATTTTATACTTTGAAAATCTTAAGCACAGTTTAATTTAATATTCATTCATTTGATTTCTAACCTGGATGGCCCCAGTGTAATATCAGTGTATTCGCGGTTGATTGATCTGAGCAGCCAAAGAGAAAAGTTGTTATTTCAATGATTAACACACCCCCTCGGCCGTCTACAGCACCGGAGTTTCAGAACTGGTTCCATACGAAGCTTTTAAATTACTTGTACGGAACTGGTTCCGATCGTGGCTATTCATTTACTTTTATATTTAAGACACAGCGAGGTCAAATATGTAAACTTGTGCTTTTTTTTTCACATATAATATAACTATCGAATGGATTTTTGACAAAACACCAAGTTTTGTCTAAAATCCATTCGATAGTTAAGTTTATATAGCGTTATAAATAAACCAAAATGTAACACTCATTGTAGCATCATGTAGGAATCATTCATTGGCAGAAAATTATACGACATTGTACCTTATCGTAATGCTAGAAGTGTTATGAAAATGGATAATTTACCAAACAATCGTCTATTAGGTAGGACGCCGGAAGACAGAAACGCCTGCGTCTTTGGTGGATGTAATTTATTGCCATTGAAATCAATCCCAGACAATGTTACAGCGTCATTGTTAATAAAATGTAACCTGTACGTTTCCCCGGGAACGCGTGCTTGTTCCTACCATCTGCGGCCGACCCAAAATTGGGAGGAAGTAATAGAGGCGGAAGACAATTGACTTCAACAGAAGTCATTGCAAAGATATCATTAAATTGATGAAGATTGGTATTTTACTACCAATTGTAAATGTCCTGTGGGAATTTATGTAATATTTAGTTTATAATAATTACATTGTTATTATTTCAATAAATAGTTTTATTTCGCTTATATGTGTAATACGTATGGCCACACTTGAACTTGGCTTGACACGTTGCTACACATGAAAACCGATCGAAATTCAACCCACTTTAAACCCAATTAACATGTAATAGAAATAAATCAAGCAACTATAAAGTAAACATAAATCTTTATTTCTGTTCTAAGTTTGGGTCTTACCAAGTAAAAAATTTTTGCTAATTAACTAAAAATATCCTCTTTACCTAAGAATCAATCTCAAAATTTTAACGCTTATAGGGAAATATAGCTCAACGCAGTGGCCCACGGTCATTATGATATTTTTTAAATCGCAAACTGCATTATTAATTTCTTGGCCAATTTCATGATAGCTTTTCGCTTTCTTAGATTGTCTTGACTTATTCATCTAATAGGCCAGTTATCATATAAGAGTTTCTTCCACAGAGAAAACACAGCACAGACAGTCATGGCTATCATGTCAAGCATTTTTCGGTGAACGAGGTCCAGCAATTCCATAGAAGCACATTGAGAGCCTTGATCGGAACCAGTTCCATACAAGTAAATTAATAGCCACGACCGGAACCAGTTCCGTACAAGTAATTAAAAAGCCTCATATGGAACCAGTTCTGAAACTCCGGTTCTGTAGACGGACCAAAAGGTAACACACAGTTAAAATTTAATGTATACATTAGCAGACTAGGACAATATTTTAGAAACTTGTGTCAACAACAGGTCAAGCACATAACAAAGTTTTCACAAATCATTAATTACCATTATTTTAATATTAAGAAAATAATCATATTTTTTTGATTCAATTGTAAATAGTACTTCTGTTAATTAGTTTGTATTCTTTGATAGTAATTTTCTTTTTTAAACCTTTGACACCTGATAATAAATAAGCGAAACTCCTCTCACTGGGGCATGCACAGAAAATGGCGACAGAAAAACTTACAAGAGAAGAGAGATAAGAAATAACAAAAATTATCATGTGGTCTTTTTGCCTGTCGCAGCCTTTTCCGATAGTGTTAGTGAGTGAGTTTGGCATTTTCCTGGTTAAAAAACAAGGTAAGACAAAAAAGTATTAAAATTAAAGTAATGTACCATTATCACCATCAGGGACTTTGATATGTGATTTCCGGAGTAGAGTCTTGTGTGAGCGTCCATAGCGAGCACGCACATCAGTCACTTCTTTAGCCAGATCTAACGGATCTTTCTGAAGGTACCAAGTTTTAGTGCTTTTGCACCAACCATGGCCATTACCTGGTAACAAAATTAAATTAATACTATCATTACTAACACACCGGACTAGCACGCACATCAGTCACTTCTTTAGCCAGATCTAACGGATCTTTCTGAAGGTACCAAGTTTTAGTGCTTTTGCACCAACCATGGCCATTACCTGGTAACAAAATTAAATTAATACTATCATTACTAACACACCGGACTATCTTAATACTAAATAATCCACAAAAAGCAGGACAGTTGTACCTGTTTGCAACAACCGAGTGTATTTGTTATACAGCATAAATTTTTCTGAAGTGGTGCACAGCTCAATGACAGCTTTGTACACAGCCTCTTTTACTCTGTCTTCGTCTGTTACCAACAGGCATTTGGCAAGGGCAAAGGCTATCGTCTCAAAACGGGTGCACCAGCCTGATTTACCAATCTGTAAGTGAAATATATCTTGGTAGATCAATGGTATCAATTTTTTTTTATTTGTATATACATAAAATGTACTAAATCACAGTAAATGAATCGAGCATACCTTCAAGATTAGTTCAATCGTTTCCGTTATGATTTGGTTGTTCCCTTGAAAAGCTTTATTGAGAGCCTGAAATTTTTCCAGCTCAAAATATTTGTGGGATGCCCAACAACCAGGATAATACTTTGGCTCTTCGATGCCCACATGAAGGAATCTGGTGATTTGATTCCGGACTTTAGGGTCCAATTTTGGACCACCCGTAGCCGCATTCGACATCTTCGACAGTTACTTACACTCTCCTATTTCTATGCAATTATCTCACGGTACAAGTGAAAAATTCGCATGTATGACAAACCAACGCAGCATCCAGTTGAGCAAAAAACTTCGATGTATGCTCAAACCTGCAAAGAACATAGCATTTAGAGGTAAACGAACTCACTAAAGATTGCATTTTTTATCGGTATTCGAGCGAAACATGTGCCATTATTTGAGGATGTGGCCAGAAAAAAAGATCCACAATGGAGGTTGATTCCAACCGTCTCATACCAACGGACCTGTACAATTTTAGTCTTCGACAGAAAGAATATCATAGCACAATGAGATATGTTTATGATAATCGCCACATTCTTCAGCTAAGTCGTAAGTAAATTGTAAAATAAATAAATAGAAAACGTCCATCAACGTACCTCACTCGTTTTCGTTCGTATCGTCTCGTTTAGTTTTTTTTTGTTTGTTTAGGGATGTAGGCAATTGGAAAGAAAGATTTATCGATTCTTTCGACGATGAAATTGTCCTATCTACCTGCAAAAACGAATATGAAGACGGTTTCTTTCCATTTACGAAAAACAATGGCTGGAATTTTTATTTATCTACGGTAAGAATACAAATTTTTAGAACTCGGTAGGTAGATTTGTATATATTACGGAATCTTAAATGGAAGAATATTGTGTGGGTTGTCATTGTGATGTCAGGTCAAACTGTGCACGGCTTATGAAGGGCCTACGTATGCCATGTATAACAAGACAGAGATACAACTCAAAGTGCCTTCTATTTCTGATAAAAGTATAAGCAAAAATAAAAAAAAACCTCATTGGTCGGTAATGACCACACTAGAAATAAAGTTAAGCTAAATATACATCGATGACCTCCGTGGCGCAGCGGGCGAAGGTCCGCCTGCGACGCAGGAGGTTGCGGGTTCGATTCCCGCCTCGGAACAAATTTTGTACGATCTGCAGAAATTTGTTCCGTTGGTCTGGGTGTTTTCTATATAATAATAAAAAATATCTATCTATGTAGTGTATTGTATTATGTATATCAGTTATCTAGTACCCATAACACAAGCTCTGCATAGCTTGGGGCTAGATAATGCTGTGTGAATTGTCCAGCATTATTTATTTATTATTTATTTATTACATTTAGTTTCCAGCATAAAAATATACTTTTGTTTTTTTCCGGTTTTTAATTTTTTACAAATAACTCAACAGACGGCGGCATCAATATACCAAAATCAAATTGAGGAAATAAACCCGATTGAAATATTGCCAGATATATGTCATCT
Source organism: Eupithecia subumbrata (assembly GCA_949316285.1). Classification (NCBI taxonomy): domain Eukaryota; kingdom Metazoa; phylum Arthropoda; class Insecta; order Lepidoptera; family Geometridae; genus Eupithecia; species Eupithecia subumbrata. Next base: position 4,973,064 of record OX438648.1, read on the forward strand.
GGGTAAGGCCAAAAAATTTGTAGCTACCTAACACGTTTCTTTTCTCATTTTTTGCAAATATAATGCAAACAATTCTAAGTTGAGGCATCTTGATTTATATATTATTTGTGTCTGTTCAACGTGTTTTTCATTCGCGAATGTTACCGTTTGTTACCAGTGTGTTACTTAACAATCGAGAATGACTAATAACCAGAGTGCACATTCTATATTGGGCGTATTCTAGGTAGGTACTGTTTACAGCACATAATTAACCTATACCTAGATATGGTCAGGGATAGTGCAATACCACTTGCTATACAGGATTACTTTAGTCGGGGACATTTATTTTCATCATCATCGTCATCATCATCAGCCCTTCACGACCAGCAGTTGGTCGTGAAGGGCTGATGATGATTATTGAAAATTATTGAAAATTATTGCAAATTATAATGATGATAATAAAATTTATTGCAAATAAAAATAAATGTGCTATGCCCGTCATCATCATCAGCCCTTCACGACCAGCAGTTGGTCGTGAAGGGCTGATGATGATGACGGGCATAGCACATTTATTTTTATTTGCAATAAATTTTATTATCATCATTATAATTTGCAATAATTTTTTTCAGATGCCTCTAACGGCTGCTCAGAAACAAAAGCGTTATATGGAGAGAATGAAGTTATAAGAAATAAATAAAAAGAAAAACGCAGAACAATAAAAAAAGGAAAAAAGCCAACTGGAGAAAAAGAAAAGAAAGAAAATATGGACTTTTTTTTAGTTTGTTTTAATGATATAAGTATACGAAAAAAAAATCTCAAATTGTGTTTTATTTGTCCAGTAAGTGACTAATTAGGTCTAACAAGCTTTTATATGACTGATAAAAAAAATTATGAGAATTATTTTTTAAAGTTATTAATTAGCAATAGGTACAATGTATGAAATACCTTACCAAAATTCACGTATGTTACCTTTAGTCTTGAATGTTACTAATTACAAAAGTGTGTTACTAATTCACGAATGTTATGTTACACTTTATTTTGGCCTTACCCATCTATCAAGCTATAGTGGAACTGTATAAAAAGAGCGTCAGCTCTTTAATATATAAAATGAAGGGTTAACGTTAATTGACGTGACCGTCATGTTCGTCCTTTATTTATCTAGCTTTATGGCTTCACTCACATGCATGGGTTTGTTATAAAAATATATCCAATAATGTCGTCATTCCTGCCCCAACACAACTCCAGAAATCTTTTATTCTCGATACTTCATTATTGGTTTTAGCTCACCACTACACTTTACGGCAGCCATTGTGAATTTGACATTGACAAACCATCAAAAGTCAGCTGTTTTGTTGTTGACCTTCTCGTCAAAGATAAAAGAAGAAGAAGAACATTTTCTTCGTCCGAGTCACGTCCGAGTTGTTGACATAACTGTTCTTTGATTAAAAGAACGCAGGATGTTACCAAATTCAATTTCATTTTCGATGTTAAACTTTTTTCTAAAAGTTCCACTGTTTATTTATTGTATCCCTTCTTCGATCAAATATTCCGCGGCCTCCCCCGTAGATACCTAGAACCTTACAAAAATGATACTCAAAATTGTCTACGACTTGCTTTGACGCAGATAGTTTGCGCAGAGCCTGACAAGTTTTATGCATACGGAACAAGACGAGAACAAGATATTAGTGGAGTCGATTTTATTTTGTAAGTAGGCACTTACCTGAAAACAAAATACACTGATTATTTTTTGAAAAAGTATTATTAAATCAACAGAATTCAGATAAAGAGTCATTTATTGATAAAACTATAAATAAGTCTCAACATTATTATATGTCCAAAATGACCCTTTTGTATAGGTCACATAAGGGTCAATTTGGACACACAATAATTTAAATAAATCAACAAAAGTTAGTGAAATAAACTTTAAATAGAAATTACTTAGGCACTTTAAATTAAATTAATCATATATAATTAACTACTAATTTTAAATAATTAACTATTAATTAGGCACTTTAAATTAAAAAACTAGTTTCTGATCGCGGGTTCGTACGAGTTGTTTTCGGGACAAAGAAGAAACATTACCTATTTCAAGTTAAAAAGGACAATTTATAATACTTTTAAGCGATCATATCACATTATTATTAGGACCTACTATTTAATTTTAAACGACTTTTATGAAAATTAAATAAACATATAATTAATAATAAAATAATAATAATAATACAACAAATAAATATAATATAGCCAGTTATTTTTATGCAAATTTTGTTGAGGTAGGGGAAGGTGGGGATCATTCGTACACTTTTTAATATAAGCCTTGTAAAAAAAAAAGTAATTACAATTTCAAAATAAATTCAATGATTTTGAGTAAGCTATATATCTGGCTATAGTAATAAGGTACATCCATATTGATATAATGCAATCTAACCGAGCAATGGCGGTTTTCCCAAAAGATGGAAATCGTACGAAAGCACCCCAAACGTGGGGTAGATTCGTACATAGTGTGGGGCACATTCATACATAAGTGGGAGCCTTCGTACAGAGTATATAAAAGCGCCATTTATACTTATAAACATTTTTATTCATTATAAGAAGTTTCTCAAAAACTTAACCTTAAAAAAAGTCTTTGTCATCGAGATCAAACTCCACAAATAATCAGCCTTAAAAACAGTAGGTACTTTTAAATGTTTTACATTAATATCTTATCAAATATTAATCTCTTTAGCTGTTTTTATTCTTCCAGTCTTTGTTTTTCAGGAGTATCTGTGTAAATCCTGGATTTACGCCGTATTGTTCTGCGGACTTCCAAATGGATAAAGTTTTATGCAAAACTTTCTTCATCGCAGAATCCATTGCGTCTTCGTCTACCTCTCCCGATCTAGTCCCCTTTTTTTGTATTTCCGCGGCATGGTTCTGAAATAGATAAATTGGTAAATAAACACTCATGCGTGAAATAACACAATACATGAGGTGTATATTCGCACAGTACGAATCTACCCCAGTTACCCTGTATGAAGGTACCCCAAACCCAAACATTTAACAAATTAATTCAAAATAAAAAAACGGTTCATTTTATACTGAAATAAATACGCACACCATAAATTAAGGCATCAGTACATCACCTACAATAACTTACTTTTACAATTTGAGTAAATCTTACTAGAACTAAACACTTTCAAAGGTGATTCCAAACATTACTTGCGAGAAGCGAAAACACGTATCGATTTATTGCATGGAAGCCGTCGGCCGCACTGTCCCGCCTTGTCGCGCGGTTACTTAGACGCGGTAGAGGGGAGGCACACACATAAGTATGGACGCGCTAACGTTTGTAATCGCGGAGTTATGATGAATGTACGAATGCTCCCGCGCTGTACGAATGGTAACGGTTTACCCCTACCCAATGGTTTATTTACATGTGCGTGACATTTTGAAAAGATTTGACATAGGTTTCGTGTTGCCATGCCAGAGCAAAGGGTTAGGTACAGTCAAAACTCGGTTCCTTGGTCAAAACAAAGAAGTTGCAGTTGATTGAAGCACAACGAGAGCACAACAAACAAAGAAAAAGCTGCAATTTGTGTTAAAATTTTGTGTAGGACTATTCCTTTTCCTTAAAATCAGTATTAGAAAGTGTCAAATAAAACGTGTAATAACAGGAAAACTGATAACTACCTTTACTTACTAAAACGGAATAACAGTATTCCATGTCTACAAAGAACTTCGAAGCTTCATGAGTTTACATTTGGAAGAAGTCAACGAGACACAACAACTCATGCAGAATGAGGGCGACGAAGAGGAACAAAAACCAACTCAGCCGGCGACGTCGCCTGTTACCAGCAATAAAATGTCAGATGCCAGTCTCACTTCTAGAAACCCTGGCCCCGCACTCACGAGCACAGGTAACAACAGCGTAAACGAATCCACCAAAATATCTTACGTCAGCGAGAAGAAACTTCACAGAGATCTGATGCGATCAAACTATAGCAACAAGCCCAAGCGCATGCCTAAAGAGACTCCCGATGTTAAGCACATGGAAAAGGCTTTACTAGAACTTTTAGACGACTTCCATACTGGCAAACTGAGTGCTTTCGGTTCAGGTTGTAGTATGGAGCAGATGATCAGTATTCGAGACCAGCAAGAGCACTTGGCGAGGCTGCATTTCCGCCTCTGTGCAGATGTGGCAAAGCCGACAGATGATAGCTTTGAAAATGCTCCTTCGAGAGATAAAATGGCCAAGTTGGTGCAGAGTCTGGAGCAGTTGTCTACATCTATAGAGCACTTACATTCTGATGATACAAATAGCACTGAGGGTGGAGAGAGTTGTACTGAAAAGTGATGATAATAGTTTTATTTATTACTTTAGTTATCTATAAGTTCACATCTAATCAATGTTTTATGTTGAAGATTAAATTAAATACTTATTGAATTAGAAGTCTTAAATGATGTTTGTTGTTTGTATTAAATACTTTTCAGTTACAAGGAAATTATTTGGAAAGAAAGAAGTCGCAAAAACTAAGGAAACCTTAAAGTGGCATTGTTAATCCTTTATCTCTATTATATTCAGGGCTGTAAGTGTAATCAAACAGATTCAGTAAAAAGATTCTGTACTGTATGCATTGCTAAATCACTGCAAGCACCCCTAACACTTTCATGGTCCACGCAGATGCTCATGTCCAGCTCCATCAGGTCAATTTACCAACACTTCGGTCACAAACATGGAGCATCCCTGCAGGTTGCCTTGCTGAGGTTGGTGGGCAGGGTAATGGCTACAGTGGTAGAGGCACAACCACACTGTGTGCTAACCTGTATGAACATAAAGACAGATTAGTATGTAGTAGTAATCAGATATACCTAGTTATTATTTATTGAATCACCAATGAAATAAACAATCTTTGTCGCCGCCGTTTCGTAGAATCAATCAGCCCATTTGTAGAAGAATGGCTAGGCTGATTGGCTAAACGTTACTCTGCCATCTTGTGGAATGAAATTAATTAGGTATTCCCAAGAAATCATTTTACAATCGGCCTAGCCATTCTACAAATGGGGTGATTGATAGAATCAATCACGATTCGGCGGCGGAAGTCTGGCGGGGATATCTACACCATAGAGAACACGAAATAAAATAACGATACCTACCTACAAGCTAACAGGTGGATTACCCAAAAAACTAATCCTAAATCTGAAATCTGAATCTATCTTTCCTGCTTAAGCCTTACCTACAACTTACAAGCGATCTTCAGCACAGAAATGTAGGTAGGTATATATTTCTGCGATATTCAGCTCTCATGTGTGCGTCCTAGATTTTCATCATAGGTGTGCGTGCGAGTGTTGCCCAACAAAATATAAACTTATACCAATACTCCCAATATTCAAGAGTATGGTAAAGGAACACTATTTGTCCTGCTGTCCGACCTCACCCTAGTTTTTCCTTTATAAATATAGATATTTATGTTTAAGTATAAATATTTAAGTATGTATTATGTAGGTACATAGGTAATATATTAAGGTAGTATATTTGTAATTTTATCGTTTTTTTTTAATTTGTCTTAGGTAATAATGCACACTTACTTGAATATATTGTCGACCTACTGACAAATAAATATTGTAAATTGTAAAAGCTAATTTCGCAACTTATCGACGTTATTGTAGGTAAGCGAAGTTAAAAGTCAAACGACCCTTATCGCAAATAGAAACGGTCGGGCGCGTCTAGGAACAAACATTCTAAACTTTCCGCTGTGCTTGCCAAAGCTCAAATATTTGAACACATGCTCTCGATGCATTGCTCTAGTCTTAAAAAAAGAGTAGATACCCATTGAATTACTATTACTAGCGTAAAACTCACTGTAGATACCTAAACAATCAACTTTTTCTCAGTTCGGCTGTTTGATAGCTAGTCGATACCTAGGTATCTTCAATTTTATTCGGTTTGATGATGATTCTTTTGCTTTTGTTTCAACAATTATCCCGAGCGAATTGCTAAAACTATGGCGATCGACGATAATACCTACGTCAATGAGAAGTTCGATATATAGGTATCCTATTCACAACTTATGCGTATGAAAAAACTAAGTTAAGTGTGTACCAAGTTTTGTAATTTTTTGTCCCTAAACTAAATATCTTTCACACTTGACTAATTTATGTTCAATAACTGCGATTACATCTAAATTTGCCACATACAGGTACTAACACATTCATGGCCCAAGACGCGTTGTCAATCTACCTACTCACCCGTGTCGCGGCGGCGGCGCGGCGCGCTTCTGTGCGGGTCGCAACGCCCCGCCGAGGTTGGGCAGTGCGTTAAAAGTGATGGACGGTGAATTGTGCCGCTGAGTGTACTTAAGACAATCACAATACTAGTGTTTACTAGTCAAAACTAGTTTGTAAACAAAGTATTTTCAGAGGTATACGTAGGTACTTAGTGAAGGTACAGGCCTACGTAACTGAAGTGGCGCTGTATGGCTTTATTTACCTTTTGGCCACGCGGGCCATGGCCCAGGGCGCCAGACAGCGAGAGGCGGCGCAAGCCCCTCGCTGCCTGCCGCATGCGTACGACTATACCAGACATTTCGTATTTGAGTTTTGTTGGCTTCATATGAAATCTTAGAGTAGAGGGTGTGGAGCGGTCACTCGTGTGAGTGAGTGCTAGGTAGCAAGGGGAATAAATAATAAATAAATATAAATAATGCTGGACAATTCACACAGCATTATCTAGCCCCAAGCTAAGCAGAGCTTGTGTTCTGGGTACTGGACAACTGACATACTTACCTAATACAATACACTACCTAGATACATATATTTTTTTATTATACTTAGAAAACATCTAGAACGCCCTGGACAAAAGTCTGCAGATCGTACAAACATTTGTCCCGAGGTAGGAATCGAACCCGCAACCTCCTGCGTCCCAGGCAGAAATTCGCCCGCTGCGCCACAGAGGTCGAATGAAGTTTAATGCTGAATAAAGTATATCGTCGGACTTTTTGAGAGAGCTTGCCACCACTGCCGCACCAATCTCGAACATAAATAACCACGGCTCGCTCCGCTTGCAGTTATTTCTCTTCTAAACTTTTTTACCAGCTCCCGTACCTCTGGGCTCAAAGGGCGTAATGGACATTTGGTCAAAATTGAGTTAGTAAGACAGTTTTACTCAGTTTTTAATTCTCTCTCGAACTGTATATTTAGTTACCTCAATACGCAAAAAAAAAATACCTTTACGACCTAGCATTTCTGTCACGCTAAACTCAACTTATAGGAAAAATAAGGGTGTAAAAAACAAAACGTTACCGGAGTGACTACATTCCGGTAACGCAATACCGATGTCCAAAAGGGTTCGGTCTCTAAAAAAGTTAAGTATACCTAGTAAATAAGACCTACGGAACCCTACATTGCGCGTAGCCCGACTGATACGCACTTTGCCGTTTTTTTCGTTAATTTATGGGACGGCCAACCTTACGGGCAATGAAATGAAATTTGAGTTGCGTTTTAGTATTCGGGCGTAAGAATTTTAGAAACCGTACCATATTTTTTTATAAAGTACCATAATTTTGACAGGCCGATGTCATAATTCCTGAATTGGCATCTAACATCCCTGCCCTATACTTCACAGCAGTCACCTACTTACTAACGACATAACAATCGTCAAAAACATCAACTCATTTTCGTCAAAATATCTTATCTCTGGGCATAAATAGGGTTTGCGATTGCGCTTCCCTGATTCCACCACATGCCATTACATTATGTAAGTGGCTAAGTAGGTTGGTAGAAGTAGGTAGGTATGTAGGTACCTTTTCTGCTATCTGTGCCGCGCGATTTCGTAACACGTTTTATTTACATTGGGGCCTGGAGCACCCACTTGCTTTATCTGAGAGCACGTTCGAGCGTTAGCGTTTTGGGTACGGTATCTACTTAGGTAGCTTAAAGCTGAAGTACCTACTTACCTAGGGCTATGTTTGACAACATCCAGGCAAGGCACTTACCTAAACTGGAGAGCTGGGTACCTACTTTTTACCTGTGTATGTGAAGTGCTCATGATTATACCTACAGACTGAATATTTTGCAAAAAATTAAGGTACCTAAGTAAGACTTGACAAGGTAAAGCTAGAAAATGTTCTTTATTTATTCCCAGACGTAAGAAAGTAATTTATGAAACTATAATGGTTAACGACATTAAAGTATATGGTATAACAATCAATATCACACTAAATTATAAATGCGAAAGTTTGGATGGATGTTTGTTACCTTTTCACGAATTTAAGCACACCAATATATTCGACTTCCATCTCAATGCTATACAAAATCCTTGTGCAAAGAATACTCGACTTACAAACTCCTTGTGCAAATAACTCCTAGTGATTTGATTGCTTCTTTTTCTCGTAGTCATGATTATAAAGTACTAGCTTCAGCCCGCGGCTTCGCACGCGTATCTTCGGTATAATAAGTAGCCTATTATCTAAGTTAAGTTTTGTTCTAAGCGTACGCCAAATTTCATCTTGATCTGTTCAGTAGTTTTGGAGATCCTAGGTAACATTAATTCAGATTTCACAAACTTTCGTTATAATATTAAAGTAAGAATAGTACAAAATTGCAACTCTTAAATAAAACGGACTTAAGCCTCCACCACACTTAGATCGAAGGATAGAGTTGGATAGAGGGGTTTAGATAGAGGCTTTATATCGAGGGCTCGCTCTCTCGTTACACTCTCGTCGCTCAGGATTCTAACACTTGATCACTCGCTACGCTCGTGATTCAATAATCGTGAAGCAAGTGAACTGTTTCTCAAAGTTTAATAAAGTTCACTATTCTAGGTTATAATACAGGGTGACTTATTGATTTGGGTGTGGATGGCCAAATTAGAAACCATGAGAGTTAGAGAAAAGTCGTCAAAGGAGTCATGACCTCGATTTATGAGAAAATAAACTACAAGCAAGCCCACTCATGGAAAGCTACATTTCCATTTACTGCCATTCAGTGAGGATAAGGTTCTGGCCATTTTTACAAACATATTCGTCGATTATTTTTGATCTAGTTTTACCCACTTTGGGGTGTGCAGATATTCGGGAGACACCCTGTAAGTATATTTCGTGAGCTCCAAGACCTCAAGGACCTAGGGTTTCCTCCCCAAACAGGTCAAATAGGTAACTTCAATCAAGATTAGCGTATTTTCACCGTTTGTAACACGCCGCTGATGTTAATGCGGGTTCCGTTTCCCCCTCGGTACAAATATTTGTACGATCTGCAGATATTTGCTCCGGGTGCTCTGGGTGTTTTCTATGTACTTATAAGAAAATTTCTATCTATGTAATCAGATAGTATATATTTATTTAGGGCCCTGTAGGTATACAGACACATGAAATGTTGACATTAAAAAGTCTTAGGTCCAGTGGTTTTCCAATAACAGGGTTCCACAGCGTGTGCAAATAATGGCTAGACGTAAGCTAACAATTCAAGTTGGTAAAAAGAAAGAGTTTTGAATACTTACCTACAATTCAAAACACTATAAAATTACTTCTTAAATAAAATAAAAACGTTAACAGTAGACCCGAGCTCACCAACAGATGGTTAAATTTTAAACAGTTGTTTTGACTTTTTTGACACAAGTTAACCGACGAAGCTTCCAAATTGTCCAATTATCTTTTGGTGAACACCAGCCAAAAATGCAAAGTCATCTAGTATCCATGACACAAGCTCTGGTTACTTTTAGGCTAGACGATGCTGTGTGGATTGTCCAGCATTATTTATTATTATAAGATACTGTAGTAGGCACTAAAATCGGTTAAAGTAGTTTAGGTATATACTTGTAGACCAAACCGCGACTGATATTCACGGTAATTACACACAACACGACCATTGCCTAACCGCAATACACGGATCGTAGCACATTCGTAGAACCCTCTACGCTTCGTAGACCCCTCTACACTTCGTAGTTATCTCGTAGCTTTTTGTAGAGAATTATAATTTGACGACCTCCGTGGCGCGGCGGGCGAAGGTCCGCCTGCGATGCAAGAGGTTGCGGGTTCGATTCCCGCCTCGGAACAAATTTGTGTACGATCTGCAGAAAGTTGTTCCGTTGGTCTGGGTGTTTTGTTTTCTATGAATAATAAAAAAATATATCTATTAGTATTAAATATATCAGTTATCTAGTACCCATAACACAAGCTTTGAGTAGCTTACTTTGGGGCTAGATGGTGCTGTGTGGACTGTCCAGCATTATTTATTTATTATTTATAATAAAACTAGTTTATGCCCGCGGCTTTGCACGCGTTGTTTCTATGGAAACATTTAAAGGTGATTTTTATCCCATGGGAACTGATATATGGGATAAAACCTATGATTGATTCCAGGATTAGAATTACCTGTATGTAAAATTTCAGCCCGATCCGTTCAGTAGTTTTGGCGTGAAGAGGTAACAAACATCCATCCATCCATCCATCCAAATATATTTCGCATTTATAATATTAGTGTGATGTGTACCTACTCACTTTTAAATTAATTTATAAGCACTCCAAACTACTAGGCTAGGTTTTACTTAGTTAGGACTTACTTCTTATGTTATACGAACTTTTCTTTAATATTAGTCTAGTTAAATAGGTATGTATGTTTCTTATCTTTATTTTTTTATGTTCTTAAATAATTTAGTCGCACTATTTTGATCAGCTTATACTAGGTACCTACTTAATATTTTAACGCCTACCATCAGGGGGAGAGCAAAACTTCCCACCATAACACAGTATTAACTAGTATGGAGGGAAGTCGCTCGACCATGGGTATCAACACCTATGAACCATATTATAAAATACAAAAACTTACATAACTTTGTAACCTATAACTTTAAACAGTGCCATTTTACTTTAAAAATAAACTTTTACTTTACTTTATTTATGAGTTAACCGGGATGCGATGGTACAGGAAAGTTGAAAGTAACATATCATATCATATCATATCATATCATATCATTTATTGTGAGTTTATGCATACAGGTATTGTTCTTAGGTGTAGGTAGTCTTAGTGGGTAGTGGGTACACAATGCACAAAAACCCTGTCAATTATTTTGAATTCGCTCATGTTAGATTGACAACTTTGATACTTCATATATTTTATGGAATAAGATAATTTAGGAATGTCATTTTTAAAGTTAGTAGTAATTATAAAAGGCAAGAATAAATAATTAATTGAATTGAATAAGATCAGGTTTTTAATTTAATAGAACGACCGCAAATCAACTTCAGATTTGGAATAGTCAAATTTTATCAATTTAATCTATGTCTAGATAGGTAGGTAATATAAAAGTGTCACAAAAGGTAGGCATGCTTATTATGTAGGTAATAATTGATAATGACATATAATAATAATAATGCTGGGCAATTCACACGGTATTATTTAGCCCCAAGCTAAGCAGAGCTTGTGTTATGGGTACTAGATAACTGATATACTTAAGACAATACAATACATAGATAGATATTTTTTATTATACATAGAAAGACACCCAAACCAACGGAACAAATTTCTGCAGATCGTACACAAATTTGTTCCGAGGCGGGAATCGAACCCGCAACCTCCTGCGTCGCAGGCGGACCTTCGCCCGCTGCGCCACGGAGGTCGTCAAATATTTACAACGTAAAGTAAATAATGATACTTATATCATACTCGCTAATGCCTAAGCTCTAAGTAACGCTCGACACATAGTCACAAGTTTCATAATAGAGTTTGATGAGCATCGATACTGGTGAGCTTACATAAGCCAAGACTACTGTGGCCAAGCATGGAGCGTGGCGGCTTCGGCCAGTCTCGTTTTGACACGCTAGCGGTTCGAGCGTGCCGAGCTATCGCGACCTAAACCTCTCTAAACACGTACTTTTAAAATAACAGCAAGCGGTATTTTATATAAAAAAATATTGAGTTTGAATCACTAAACATAAACATTATTTTATGTTCTGGGAAAAGTTATCTATACCCTTGTAAACTTGTGTATGTAAACTACAGTTAATAATATTGTAATAAGGTATAAGTAGGTATGAATAAATCTTTTGAATTATCTATTGAAATGAGTTTAGTTTTCGGTTGAAGTTTTGGTTAGCCGCGAAAACCACTTGTGAAGTTGTTTCTCTTTAGTTGAGGGTGTATTTTGTTTTGTGTTTTTAGAGTAATAGAGTTAGGCAGTTCTTTAGTTTACGTTTATTATTGTTAATGCGTAAAAAGTCTAGCGTAATAACTAAAAAATCTCCTTTCCATTAAGGTAGGTACCTACATACTGCCCAGTAACAAATTTATTCCCATAAATTTTAATTTAGTTTCTGCTATTGCTGAGGCTTCATAATAATGTAGACTTATAAATTCTAATAATACATAATTAAACTTAAGTACAGTAGTAAATATTATGCAACAAGTAAGATAAAATAAATCGAAATGTTGGCTTGTCTATAGGGATAGGGGGTAGGGGGAGGCAGAATAAAGACACAATTTAGTTAAAATTTGTACCCTAACAATTCCATTCCTATAAAATACGAATAATTCCGACTGGATCCTAGCCCTCCCAAACTTGTCCTTGCCTAATCTTCCAAAATTGTCTACGTGTGATTGAACATTCGTGGGTTGACTTTGAGAAATCGTCTAAAACCAATTCCATCCTAAATCAATATAAATTCTATTACTTTAACTACATTGGGCCGCCGACCTGACCAAAGTACAAATTCTGTAATCGTACGGGATAGGCCTCTTGCGAATGAAACATGCCACGAATTTACACGTACGCCCTGTCCTACTTGATATATCTCCAGACGGTTGATGAAAATCGCAGGCTTTTATGGCACAATATTAATATTTCACAAAAAAAACAACTATTTTAGGTAATAACTTGGAATCTCGGGTACAGAGCTGATAATGAATAGAGAATAAAGTGACTTACATCAAATACAAGCTAAGGTTAAAAAAATCAATGAAGTCAGTTTTCATATATAAAAAAAAAACTAAACCCATTCGTGTGAGAGCTAAGATGCCAACGACAGACACACACATGTGTTTTACATGCTAAACTTTTAAGTAATATTTTTTTTTCACAATGAAATAAAACTAGGTAGAGGCTTGGTAGAGGAACAAATGAGGTATCTTTGTTGCTGTTGTTCCGTCACGTAGGAAAACTCTATTAAAAGTTCTATTTGAACTTCGTCAGGTCCAATAGCAAGTCACTGTGAAAATGCAGATATTTCACTAAGCTCTTTATCCAGCCTCATCAGTGCAACCTGCAAAGGGAACTTTACAAAAATGACATTGAATCGTCACCGTATACGAGAAATATTATGAAGTAGTTATTTCCTTCGACTAAATTAATTTACGCAATGGATGAAATTTTACACAATAGCTTGTTTAGGTCAACACTAGGGGGTTAAAATGAAAACTCTACAGTTTACGTATTTTAAAAACTCAGCTAACTTAGTTCAGCTTAGCTCGCGTAGCGGACGTAGTTTTTAAACTTTAACGTTAAACTTAGCTATCAAACTAGGGGTTGAAATGAAAACTCTACAGTTTACGTGTTTATTGTATTTTTTTATTTATATTTATTGAGGAAAACCACAGCGTTACAATTTCCATATAAATACTTTAAATATACATAACACTATTAAAGAAACAAATGGAACAGCAAGGTGTTAAACGCTATCGATGCTAAACTTCAATGCAGATTGCAGACCAAAAGCTCAGCTAACTTAGTTCACCTTAGCTAGCGTAGCTAACGCATTTTTTCACACCACATAGCTAAGTTTGCAGTCTGCACACATATCTAAAAACTGAGTCAGCTATGTGACCTAAGCCAAAGCTAAGTCAGGCTTTCAGTCTGCAACCCACACAAGCGTTGAGCTTACCTCTGCATAGGTCATATCAAGCTACTGTTGAATCTTCGAGTTCAACTGAGTGAATTTTCAGAATAACAATAAAACTTTGACTTTTTACTTATAGAAAATATATTTATAGATTACAGGAGGTTAATCTATATCTGCCATTGTGTTCTAGTTCAATGACAACCCGATGTGAGGTTAGGTGCAGTCGACACCCTGAAGTTGTCGAGAGGTAGGCGCGGAAACAACTACTTAACTTTTATGTTTGGTGAAATCCGACCTAAATCGCTCAGTCTTGCCTAATGTCAGCTAGGACGCGGCACGAACAATTTCTACGACCGTCTCAGGTGGGCAGGGATCACATAAAATCTTTATTGCAGACTTAGAATACTATATTTTTAAGGCGCATGGTAAAAACAGATGTAGGGTCGTAACTTGCGGTACACATGATGAAAGTCTTCTGAATTTTATTGTTGTCCCTCCACAGTGTAAAAAATAGGTAAAAATGTTTGTGATTCAGATTGCAATTTTAAAATATGGTAAGCGTGGTACCTTTCTGGACAAAAAACTTCGTAAACCTGGGCTAAAAAGAGCTTAAAAGTTAGAATAACTTGATAAAACCATTACTAGCCCAGGTCGTGACTTAAACGAAGTTTTTTTTATCACGCATACCACGCTCAGCGGGTTCAGCATCTTTACGAGTCGGACGATCCAAGAAAGTCTTCCTGGGATCTCAGCAGCATTATTTCGAAAGCAAGTTGCTTTCGTGAAATAATGCAGCTGAGATGCCAGAAAGATCCAGACTTTTTCAACAATATTCTGTGGACCGACGAGTCTCGATTTGAGAACTTAAAACATTCATAACTCGAAAACTACGAAAAATCGGAACACATACAAGGGGTATTTTCGGGTACCGCCGGGGGAGGCATGAACTTTTTTTATGACTTCACTGTTTGGCCCACCCTGTATAGTGCTAAAACTAAGCTACCGCACCGTAGAGATAAAGACAAGAGGAAATATTTTGGGGACTATATAATACATATTGCGCCACATTACATTATTAGAGCATTTTTGTTATTTATTTGAAAATGGCTTTGTCTGTAGAAAATATTTTAACACTTTCAATGTGTATGCCGCACATGAATATCTTCTCCCTGCATACCCGCATTATAGAGGCTGGACAGGCAATGGGTTAAAGCGTGAAGTAAAACCGTAGTACGCTAAGACAGCACTACGGCGCGGCGGGCGTAGCATCGTAGGCAACCTGTCGTAGCAACCTTGAAAACCTAAAACTCTCGTAACCATGAATACTCAATTTCAGTTAAACTTTGAGAAATATAACTAAAGAAAACCTTTATGTGCCAAGTTTGGAGACAAGCAACTTCGCAGTGAAACTTTAGACTCAAGTAAAAAACCTAAAAGTCTAAATAATACAGCAAAGCTACTACGTCATAAAATAAGTCATAAGAATAAATGAATATAAAATTATAAGGGGTGCCTTGATTGTTTATTTCAAAGTCATTAAAAATACTCCTACGCTTTTAAATACTACAGAGCCCCTTTAAAGCTCTGGGATCAACATGGTTTCAGCGCAGTAACGATAAAGAGAAACGCAATTTTGTTTTGTATTGTTAAAACTCGTTAAAATTTCCACGTCTTTTAATCGATTTCTTCATAGTTAGTCGAATAATTTGAATCATAGTTGAATTATAGTTACTCGAATTGATAGTTTAAATCAAAATTCATTTTCTTTCCCTTAAAACGAAAAAAAAACTTGTCTCATTACATGTCAAGAGTCAAGTTTACCTATTTATAATCGATAGTGTTTTAAATTTGGGGAAGTGTGAATTGAAAGTAAGTAGGTACGTAAAGCAGTGGTTTTTGGGGCATTTGTGGAATTGCTCGTGATATTTTAAAGTAAACTATAAAATATTTTTCCGGGATAAAAAGAAGCCTACGATATTAATCTAGAACTGCAAGCAAATTTTGAGTACTATCCATTTTAGTTTTATTGTGAAGAGGTAACAAACTACCATCAATAAAATCATCTATGAATAAATAAATAATTATATAAATCATCTAAACATCGAAATTTTCGAATTTAAAATATTAGTGTGGTGCAGCTTCAATCCAACCTGTTTAAAAATAAAAGCAACGACAATTGTCAGAAACATTCCATTTTTATTTAAAAATAAATTTACATTTTTAATGTTGGAAATAAAAACAGTACGTTCAGAGTCCGGTCGCTACACCTGCCTTCTCGGAAATAATATGAAACCGCGAGCTTTAACGGTCTAAAAAAGTAGCACTTTTTTATAAAGTAAATACAAAGAAGAGCATTAACTTGCATTACGTTCGAAGGACATTAACTTTGTACCTATTTTTCGCCTATTTTATTTTTAATCTTTAAAACACAACGTTTTGTAGACCCTCTACGAGACGACGGCGTTGCTCCGTAGCCACTTGTCATAGCAGTGAAAATATATGAAATTGAAACAATATCACAACATGAAACTAGGAATTTTCAGCTTAGGGTCCAGATGGCCAAATTTTTTTAGCTTGATGGTATTACGACTTTTCAAACATTTTGTTGAACAATTGCTGGTTGCAGATCGAAAGCTAAGCTAACTCAGTTTTGGCTCAGCTGACGCAGTTTTTCATGTGTGCAGACTGCAAACTATACAAACTAAGCTATTTGGTATGAAAAGCCGCGTGACGTATGCAAGTTAAGCTAAGTTAGGTTAGCATTTGGTCTACAACCTGTCAACAAACATGTTCTAAAAACAAATTCTCTAATTACAGTGTTTATCTGAATAATTGAATAGTAACAACTGTTTGTTCTCCGAAATGTAATGTATGAGTGTTATAAATTGTGAAATGGAACGAAGGGATGAAGGAAGACAACGGCCAGCCTCGTCTCAGGAACAAGGTAATATTTTATAGCTTTACCCGTGACTTAGCTTGCTCTGGATTCAGGTATTTTGGTTATTACATTAATACTTTCACAAGTTCGACATTTAACATGTTTTAATATTGTATTCTTCGTCTCAAGTCTTGTGCTGTAATGTTATAAGAATTTATGACGATCTCCTGAGCATCGCCTTTCTGTGCTAGCAAGGGAATTCCGCACGAAAAGTGCAGCAATCTCCTTTGACAGGGGAAAATGGTAGCGGATTATTAGGTTAACTAGCCCAAACTGCCCTCCTGCAGGGCAAAGGTCTGCAGTAGGGCCCTTCATTTTCATTTTCCATTCAGTTTTCATTTTCCATATCCTTCATATTCCTTCAAAGAAACATGTGTCTAGTTCATCTCCCAAGCGACGTTTTGGTTAGCCACAACGTCGGCGTCGTTTCCTGTCTTGTGGGATTAATTCGGTGATGGATTTGGTCAACGCTCATCCGACGTGCCGCAGACAGGGCTATAGTCCCACTTCAACTTGCTACAACAACTTCAACTTGCTACAACCACTTCAACTTGCTACAACCACTTCAACTTGCTGCTACCAACACCTTCGCTAAGTGTCTTGGCAAAAAACAAGTCAGTGCGCATTCACATAGCGCGGTCTGCTTTATGAAATGAAATGAAATGAAATATTTTATTTACCTTACGAACTACTACACAATAAATGTTGAATTATACTAATAGTTATTGCTACGTAATTTAAATTTTGCGCGTAGCAGAGCTCAAGGCAAACATGGTTTTCGCTCAGCATTGTGCTGGGTACA
This sequence comes from Eupithecia subumbrata, assembly GCA_949316285.1. Classification (NCBI taxonomy): domain Eukaryota; kingdom Metazoa; phylum Arthropoda; class Insecta; order Lepidoptera; family Geometridae; genus Eupithecia; species Eupithecia subumbrata. The sequence continues at coordinate 4,990,588 of OX438648.1, forward strand.
CACTGATGCATGCACCCGGCGCTGGTTTTCAGCGAAAACCATAATAATCGTGTCACGTCACGACCCTCTAGGGGTGCCTAAAAATAACAAAAAAAGACATATTTACATGCTAAGTTTTAAACATTAATCGAGAAAGTAACTAAAAGATAATTATAAATCAAAGTTCATTTAAACGTGGTAGGTACAATAAAAATTTATACATAGGAAGGATTTTAATTAAATTCATGCGAACCTATACATATTTGTACGTATTTATTTAATGATAATATTATATATGCAATAAGGTGCTTACAAATTTCAATACTCTTATTTTAGTAAGCTTTTCCTTGGCTATTGTACAACGGTCGTCGTTGGTCGGATTTGTGGCTTGACCGCACATATATCACCGTGTATACGAACTTTTGGCGAAAAAGGTAATAGGCACAGACAATATTTTATGGGCAATAATCGGAAGTGACCCTGCATATCAGTCAAATCTAAGGCGAGGAATTGAATTATGCTTGAAGTAGGTGTGAACAGAATTAATAATAAATAAAATGTAAAAAATGTCATTTATAAAAATAGGTGGATAAAAAGTTACACATTAACTTAAACACTATATGACGGATCGATCATTATCGTTTAAACTTTCATCTTCCTTCTGAGCGCTAAGCAGGAAACGTTTTAATTTTAGTTTAAACGTGTTTATCTTTACAGAATCCGTTTATAATACGGCCGACGGCGTATGTTACTAGTGTATGACACTTTCATCCAAGATATAAGGTATATAAAGAACTTTGAATTTTCGACAAGTTGAGACACACGACAGTTTTCCTATCCGGATCCAGCACCCCGATTAATTATTTTACTACATCCTGTATGGTGAAAATGGTACAACGTAACCTTCAGTAGTGACGTTCGAAACGGTCCTGTAAATACGGATCTTCAGTGCAAATGCGGACTGATTGAAATCAACATTCAGTTAATTACCTTACCACGAGAATCATAATGTTATTTTAACAGGCGCTATTATATTATTCATATACATAGAAATATGAATAATATGATAGCGCCTGCGTTTATTCACGATATTATAGGTAGTATAGGTAGTACCTACTCTACGTACATATTTTTGAAGAAAACCAACTCATACCAATTAATTACAGTCGAGAAATGAACATACAAACTTCATTTTTATTATCATCTATTGCGAAATTAGGTACTTTTGTTATAAGTATGTTCTGTTTATGGTGACAAATGTTCGGTGTCACATGTCGCCTGAAATATCATTATTGTGATGCTGAAAATGGAGGACGACTTCCGCTGTAGAGAGTGCATCTGTCATGTCTATTTCCTTTGAGATGAGGTTAAGTTTGTCGAGTATAATAGCATGTCTTTTGTACGTTGTTTAGGTAGGTATACTAAGTATATAGGTTTGAAAGTTTGTTTGTAATGGTTAATTTCCGGACTGCTAGTTCCGTTAAACATTCTTCGAGTACACTAAAAACGACGTGTAAAAAATAATGGTCTCAGCAAGGAAGCTTTGAGTACATCATTGGTCACAGAAAATTCATTGGCTTAAATTGAAATAACTATTGCTTGCTTTTACCTAGGTAGGAATAGATACCTTTCTTGTCTAAGTTTGTACTCAGACAGGAAAGGTAACATATGTTCAGGATCGTCCAATAGAGAAAGTAATGCAAAATTATCAAGAAAAACAGGGAATCAAACGTAGGTTGGGTATAAAACGTCCCAAAAAACCACCTCACTGACAACTCTGCTGACAAAAGTCTCTGTTGACGAGGTAGGTAAGTACCTACATAGGTAATGTTTTTCAAGACTAATCCACTAAGCGTGTCTAAATCAACAAATATCTAGTGCAGATAGTGAATAGCTGATACTGAAAGATACCTCTCTCTGATAGTTTTACCTCCCGCGTGTATGGAAGCTTTCTCAAGCTCGGTATGCTTGCTGCTTGCCTAAAGAAAAGTCAAATAATAACTTCTAATGAAATGTAATCAAAGTCGACTTCACCCAACGCCACTTCGACGCGAATTCCGGAACTCATATGCATAATGTTCCTCTAATTCAAACAAATTAATGCTGTAATGCCTTTATTGCGCACGCATGCCTTTGCTTCGTAAATGCGGACCTTGGGAGTAGGAGGCGTTGCTGGAGACAAAATGGTTTTACTGATTTGCATACTGAAGCCACTGTTTAACATTTCTACCAAAGTTTCCTGCAGCCTAGCAGTACACTGAAATGAGAATATAGATAACTATCTGCATTCTTACTACCCGTTGTCCTATTCCCCTTTTTCCTGTAGGAATTAAGCATTTTCCCGCGGTAAAAAGTAGCTTATGTTCATCAGGAATAATGTGGGCTTTTAATGGTAAAATAATTTTTCAAATCGGTCCAGTAGTTTCGGAGCCTATTCAATACAAACAAAGAAACAATCAAATCTTTCCTCATTATAATATTATTACAGGATAGGTATATGTAACATAAAGTAAACTATGGGCTTTGACTCCTACATGATCACATTGATAAATTTATTGAGATTTCTCAAGAAAAATGCACAGTAGCACCTCGGAATTAAGAAGTTGGCGGCTTTCCACCCCTATTCAAAAGCACGTTAAGCCGTTGATCCTGCGCCGAACCTCTACCCGGCCGTATCAGTCTGCCGCCGTCAGATTATGAGAATGAGGGAATAGAGAGTATACACCTTTGCACACACACATGTGCACTATAATATGTCCTGCGCATCTGGCAGGTCTCCGTTGAGAATAGCCGCCGTGGTCACATGAAATCACAGAAAAAAGCATTTGTTATATTTCATTTAGAAAAACCTACCTATGCAACAAACATCTCGCAGGCTATGTGCTTTTATACCGTGTCCTTGATATAAAGGCGGAAAACCTTCTAAAAATAATCTTTACTGCTAAGATTTCTTACTCTAAACAGACCTTAGGACGGTGTTGTATTCTTCTGAACAAAGTTGTCGCTCGTCGCAAAGTTAACTGATGATCCTTACTGCGAAGAGTAAAAGTTTACAAGAACTTCGATTCTTTTAGTTACATATATATTCAGTGGTTTTGTTTACTTTTTGTGACACTGATTACCTAGTAAAGTATAAACTGAAGACCAACAAAATTACTCGATGTATGAACAGAAATAGATACCTATGTGTATTTCGCGCGTTTCTTATCGGATGCAGTCGGTCGTCATACCAAGCTTATAGGATATCATATATGTTTTGAAATTCTTGTTTACTAAGCATTTGCTAAGATAGCTTATACGTAGGAAAGATAATTCAAAGAAACTGCTACAAATATATTTTTTAAAGTTAATAACTTTTCCGCATATAGCGTAGTTACGAGTAAAATTCTACGTAGGTTGTGTTGTGTGCTACATTCGTTGTTATTCATATACCTATTAGGCGTAAGTACATACATAGGTACATAATTTACGCTCTATGAAAACGCGATACTTACTTGATTTTGGTAAAATACATTGGCTGAATATTTCACGCAGTCCTAGGCATTCAAAATAAGAAAAACTATGGGAAGGTACTCTAATAAAAATACTAAATAAATCTGACAAAATATACCTATGATTTTCTAGAATACCTGGAGAGTATACCCATATATGTCGTAATATACCCATGATTTTCTAGAAAACCATCGCGGGTCAAATAAAACCTATAAAGTCCATATGTTTTTCAAACTGTTTTAGTAGTAATCATTGTACGAATTCAGAGACCACAAATATTTTTTTTGCAGCGGGGGCAATCGGTTAGGGTACATCTCGTCCGAATCTAAAACCAATATAGACTTTAGATTCGGACGAGATATACCCCTACTCAAAAGTGAAGTGGATATCTCGTCCGCGGACGAGTTTTAGATTCGGACGAGATGTACCCTAACCCGAGCAATTACCCATCCCTGTTGTAGACATACTTGCAAGAAAAGTTAACCCACTTAGCTTGGCTTGCCGTCTAAACTTTCTAAGCACTTGGAGCGCGCGCCGTTTATTCCAACACAATATTGTACTCGTAAGACTAGGGTTTTGTCCACGTTTTGTTAGTTTAGCTATCGAAACGTATATTTTAGCTGAAGCTCAGGTGTTTGCACAGCAGAAATGTTAGCAAACATAACTAGGTAAGCTTACAAACCAGAAAACTTAATTTTCATGTAAAAATCCTTTATAAAATTTTAAATGACTCAAAAAAATCTTCACGTGGGCGTTAGTTTATTTAATTTATTTTATAATTTGTAGAAATTTTCATGTCAAATTAATTGGATTATTTGTTAGCTAAGTTACCCCGAGTTTTGATTAATCGTAATGGTCATCCTAAGTTTATCCCTCTTGGTACTACTAGCTTGGCTCAACCGGTAGGTATATAGGAAAATTTTCTTTGAACTCTCAATCTCCATTTTTATTTCTTGTATTGTTTATTGTTTTTTTTTTAATCCAACCTTTATCGACGCGACTTATGCCTATTTTACATTACATCTTACACCTGCAAGGTATGTAGAAGTTTTGATTTTTCGCTGCTATTATCGCAAAAGCCATTGTTCTATTTTATTAGAGTTCCAGGTATTGCAAACCACAACGGTGTTTGTAAAGCTTTTGAATCTGAAGTGTGCATTTAAGGAAATACCTTCTTACTTGGAATTGAATTGGCGCGAATGCCTTTTACATTTCGTTATTTCCGTAGACGATCGAGAAATCGACATTGAAAAAGAATAAGGTGGATTCGTTATGAGGATTATGTAATAGAATGTAGAATTCATATTTACATAGGTAGGAATTTCAGATCCATTACTCGTTCCTGATTCCTAGATGCTTTACTTTCTTCGAGGAAGAATTCAGTAATATTTTTTATTTATTTTAGCGTTACCCTTAGGAGGGAATTTAAAAGGGGAATACTGGAATAAGCCCGATGATTACAACACCATCTTTTGAACACTTTGTTACATAGTCTTAAAATAGCCCTTCATAAAACTTTATAAAGGACCACCACCATAGGCGAAAGAGACGCTCATAGAGCGACGAAACTCGACGATACTACAGCCAGTGATATAAGGTACTTCCTCCCCTATGTTCGTTATAGGAAAGTTTTTGTATAATGAGGATGGTTTCACTATTACATATATTATTATGTAATTAAACGTGACTCATAAATATTCAATCTACGACGGGTAGGAACCCTTTTGATGGCTTCAGAGAATGTTAGCTCTACATACAATTAATCAAAAATTACGGTTATGTTGAGAATAGAACATAGCCATTTTAATTAACAACTAAGTACCTTCTGAATAATCTACTGACAATCAGTTCGCAATTTTGAATATTCGCTTGTTATCTCGGTGAGGTAGAATTGCCGCATAAAGTCTTCATTAATTTATACCGTTTAGTAGGTATGCAAATATTTAGAAACTGCAAACGGAAATGAAGTTTATTCCGATGCAGCTAGAATCTAATAGATGTTTTTATCCGAGTTAAGGCACATCCCCACTGCTGCGCACGAAGAGGCAACACACGTGTGTCTAACTTTGCTTTGCAAGAAAATGTATGTGATGATAATAGCCACTGCAGCCCACGAATACGAGATTAATGACGTCATTGCTACCCGCGTGATTTGCTCAAATATAGTACCTACGTAGCTCAACGCTGTCAACGCTGCACGCGACACACGCGTGCATAGCTTCACTCACTTTCGTATGATTGATGAAAACTGTGCTGCGCTACAGTTGCACATAGTCGTCGGTTAATTTTCATGTATAGTGTGTGTTGCAGTGGAAAGTTTTGACGATACGCATATAACTCGATAAATCACGTTGTCAAACAAAAAAAAATGCACCGATCGGCCGTGCACAGCGTGCGCCGCAGTGGGCCAGCGGCTTTAGCTTGGTAGACAAGCTACGGTCGTGGCATGTCTTCTATTATGTATTTCTGTCTGACAGCGTTCACACTGTGCAACTTGAGCAATGCCCGTAAAGATTTCTGCCGCACTGCAAATGAAACTAACGGTTGGCCACGCCAGATCCGGCCTAGATCCTCAGTATCATCTTTCAGAATGATTTTAGTATTATTTAATGGGTATTGATTGCGTTTATTCACCAATTTTTTCGACGTTTCAACAGATTTTCACATTGTCGGTCACGGGATGACTGGAGTACTGGAGCTACCGCCTCTGCGAAACGAGGCGTGATAAATACCCGTTAAATAATACTGAAAATAATGTGTTCCGATCGCGTAAATTTAAAAATATACAGGGTTATTAGTTTTGGTAATTCACTGGCACTGCGTAAACCGACGGTTCTGCCCGTCATCACGAACACGTTAGTGAAGACGCCCGGTCTTAATTCTTAATTTTGTTGTAAATCGCCTCACATACAAAATAATGTCCGATACCTAATTAATTACTAAATACCGATCTCACACTCGTATTTCAATCCACATCATCATCATTGGCTTATTTTACATCTACGCAAGATGATTTAAGTGGCATTATCCTGGCTGGGAGACAGCCGAACACACACACACCCACTGATAATTCAGGGCAGAGTTTAGTGTCAAAAAAAACCCTTATAATTTTTGAATGGAGAGGGCGCATACTTATATCATTCCCTTTCACCAGTTTTGAGAATTGAGACCTGGCATCTCAATACTCAATATATTTATTGTTGTCATCACATTGGTTGTAAAGTAAGTAATTATCTATGGGTAAGTATCACAATGTGAACCCTGTTGGGCGTTGCATCTTCACAGACGTGTTCATGATGGTGGGCAGAACCTGCAATTAACATAGTGTCAGTGAATTACCAATAACCCTGTATTCTTTCAGAATCTTCTTATAGGTACTGGGGGCCTAGGCCTAGTATGTATGTTTCTGATTAGTTTGAGACAAGGCAAACCGATCAGTCAAAACAGAATATTAGACATACTAAAATTGTGAGTAGAGACCCAAAACTTATAAACAGGGTTAACTCAGTACATGTGATGTGGAAAACCGAAACAATGTGCCGAACATAAAGGTAAAATTTTCACGTAATTTGCTTAAAACTTTTGTTATTCCTAAAACTTGGGTGGTAATTATGAGCAGGCAGCAGAAAACTTTGTTTAATTTGGCTTTAACTTTTCAGGCTGTAGTATCATACTAATAAAATTGAAAAGCTTAGGATGTTCATTGAGGATATAAGCGGGTAAACTACGAACCTTATTTGTCTTGGAAGGAACGTTGGTGTTCTTCCAACACAAATAAGGTTCGTAGTTAACCCGAATTCGTCAAACTACTAGTTTTTATATTTTAGGATGTGTTGCTTCAGACAGGTGTAAATTACCTACATCGTGCAACTTTTCGTACATAAGCGATGCCTACGAATTTCGGTAGACACGTGAGTTTGAGTTTGGGTGCGTATCCGCGTTGACTGGCAGGTCAGGATGATAAATGTCATAAAAGGCCGAGACAGAACATAGAGCACAATCAAAGGCAAAACTTAGAAGGCAAGAAAAGGAAGAAGAAGTCTCGCGTAAAGTGCCTTTTTATCAGCGCAACAAAGGCGAAATTTATTTAAAAATAAAATAAAAAGTATGCGTTTTTCAAATATTAAATTAAGTTTCATTTGCATTTTAGCGACCTCTGTGGGGCAGCGGGCGAAGGTCCGCCTGCGACGCAGGAGGTTGCGGGTTCGATTTCAGCCTCGGGACAAATGTTTGTACGATCTGCAGATATTTCTTCAGGGTATTCTGGATGTTTTCTATGTATAATAAAAAATATCTATTTATGTAGTGTATTTTATTAAGTATATCCGTTACCCAGTAACCATAACACAAGCTCTGCTTAGATTGAGGCTAGATAACGCTGTGTGAATTTGTCCAGCATTATTTATATTTATTTATTTATAAGCATCTCAACCTATACATCGTCTACCGTAACACAGCATCCACATCTGTCATGATCATGACTATGGCTATGGCTACTTATACTGACGTACAGCTTTAAAGAAAAGAATTAAAAAAAAACTTCCTTTCTTTCTAGGCTGGTTATTCTGGGCAAGGACCTTTCTGGTCTAAAATTCCATGATGCTTTAACATAGTTTCAACCCGATCCTTTTTATAGTTTTGCCGTGAAGAAGTAGGTACCTATGAAAAAAAATTCTCAAGGGGGAAAACTGGACTCCAAAAAAATGAATTCCAGGTTTCCCCCCTAAGGGGGATTTGTCAAGGGGGAAAACTGGAATAACCCCCTAACAGACATGCAAAGTTTCGCCGTTTTGTTATTAGTTTGATTGAGTGATTCATTGTTTAGAGCAAATGCCAACAACAGTTTGAGAGAGAGATAGATCATTTCTGTAAAGAAGGTAAAAGCATTTTATTCTTCTTAAAAGCATTATTGAATTTTTTGATCGATTGCGGTTGGACCACTTTGTAAAATGGTTTTGTAGTAAAGCGAGGTCCATACATCATCCCATTTCACATAATTTCACATTTAATACCTAGTTTCGTTTATAATGTAGCAACATTATATTATTTAAAAAAACTATATTTTATAAGACTTTTATGTTACTTAATTTAAAATGATAATTTTTTCTTTAATTTTAATTTAATTAAAGTTTCCGCACACAATATATAATATTCTTAGTAAGGAGTAAATAAATATCAAATATATATTTTCAGTTGTCTGGTCCATCAAACATTATAAATGTGAATTTATGTGAAATGGGATGATGTATGGACCAGACAACTGAAAATTTGTATGCATGAAATACTTTTACCATACTTATTTTTTTGGAAAATTGCATAAGAAGCCACGGGCAAGAGCTAGTAGCTTACAACCTAGACCAACTGACTCTAAGGTATTTTACATTTTTATGGAAGTTTTAACAAAGAACAAACAAACTTTCACAGTGATGTAGTTCTGCACTTCTGCAGTAACGAAATATTTGCTTCAGAAATGTGCCTTTTGCAGCATGGAATTTTAATTAGAGGAAGGAAGTTCATGTTATATCTTTCTTGGCCGGCCTTCTCTGTATCGAGAACGAAATTGTAGGTTGAATCCAATGCAAAGTTTTTAGCTCTAGCCATGGGATCTACCGAGAATGGTGGATTTTGTAAAAAACCAGCCTATTTTTTTTTTTGTCTCCTACCTATAATTTCTAAATAACCTTACCTATAAAATTAACCTTCCTATTAATTTACTATACCTTTGTTTCTTAGACTACCGAATGTAGAATTAATGATTAGTGTGGCCAATGATCGTCTAGATAGTGGTAGGACTCCTACGTTGTGTTGTGGTAGTACCTGGGTTCTTTTAGGTGCTAAAGACAAACGAACCAATGCTAAAGTTAACTTAATCCCTTCCATTCCTCGTATTAATTTAATAATAAATGTAAAGTTCAATGTTTCGAAGTATTTATGTACTAAAATAATATTAAAAGCTTGAAACAAACATCAGAAGTTCTGATAGGTAGTTTTGTAGGTATTAATATAATCATTCTTCATTCTATCGTACTGATTTTATTACGGCATAGGCACAGGCCCCTCCACCGCCTCTGTGCAGTAGCTTTCGACACCTTACTGGACAGCTCCCTCCGTAGAAGATGTATGCTGGCTAACATACCATCTACTTTATAATAATCATAATTGGACTTATCACAAAACAGTCATACTTAAGTATGTCTGGTATGTCGGGGAAATAAGAGGGCATAATCTTTTATCAACCCTATTGTTTGTCAGTACGTAAGTTAATACCTCTATAGCCAGCCTCAATTGTCTGTCATATAATTAATGAGATTAATTTTGATATCTATTTTAATTATAACAATAAATATATAAATAACATAATCACATTCAGAGGGAAAGCTACTTTGTGATATTTAATTCAACCCATTCAGTCCATCAACTTTCTTACTAAAAAATTGTCAGTATCAACTTTCTTACTTAAAATAGTCCGTGGTCCACTAAATCTCTACAGTATCTAATCCTATTAACTAGTGAAGTACAGACTGATCCAATTTTTATGCGGAGTCAGACTCTACCAAGCTAGTTATCCCTAGTTAGTACCGAATGACCCCTATTCCGCGCTTTATGGTTTAAAGTAGGTATAGACTGTTAAAAGTCTACATGATAATAAGGACCTCCTCGTATGGGAGTTTATGTCCAAGAAGTCGACAGCTTCTGAATATAAAATATTTCCAAATTTCAGCTTTATTTTTAGATATTATTCTCAATTTAATATAATGATTTATCCAACTGAGATTACTTCTCATAACATGATAATAAGGACCTCCTCACATGGGAGTTTATGTCCAAGAAGTCGACAGCTTCTGAATGTAAAATATTTCCAAATTTCAGGTTTACTTTTAGATATTATTCTCAATATAATATAATGATTCATCCAACTGAGATTACTTCTCATAGCTTATAAAAGGCTTTCCCACTTTCGGAGATTATTGCCTGAAGTGACATTCGCACCAAGCTATAGTTAGATTGATCAAAATATAAAAGCTCTCTCTAATGGAGACAACTGTAAATACAGTTTAAATTGCAATGTAAATCATAGTTTACCTGAAATCAGAATATACTACTCTGCGAGTTTTAATCAATTTTAATTATTATTTAATTTGAACAATATTATCAATATTAGATTGATCAGTGTCCTGGTTCTGTGAAATTATATTTCCTGTAATTCCTAAGGGAAAACACAATGAAATTCATTAAACAATAAACACAACTTCTTCTCCAAGCATCACATAAAAAAACAAGAAAGGATAAAAATACATATGATTTAAGTCAACATTATTATTTAGTTTTATGTGAATTATTTAACCTTTGATTAAGAAACAGTAATCTGACAAGTAGTTAAAATTTTGACAAATATCAGATGTATTTTTGCAATAAAAAAACATGCAACTTAGCTGTAGCTGGAACCAGCACCGGTAGGTATCTGAAACACTAACTCTACTCTACACTAAATTGATTACATGACCAAGTGCCATGAATTACAACACTGACTTTATATTCAATAAATAAAATTCGTTTTAGTTAACACTTATTCTACTTTAATCAACACTGATTTTAATGAATAACTTGAATCTATACGGTTTTACTAAGGATCGTTTAAGCTTTTGTCCAGTAGGTAGGTACCCTAGACTAGCTTCCCGCGCGGATTCCGAAATTAGACTGTCCCTAATATTTCCATAGGAGCCGTCACATGATCAACGCTTACGCACATAAGGTCCAAATTATCCCTTATTATTTTGGGCATTTTGCTTATCGTTTTGAAGTGTCAAATTTTTTGCTTCTAGACAGGTCTTATTTATGACCCTTCACGTTTCATGGGAATGTTAGTTTTATCGTTTCAAAATCAAGTGTTCTTACGATAAACACAGCTCTTGACAAGTTAGCTTCTCAATTCACAGATCGTAAAAGCTTTCAGAGTTGAATTTAAATGACTGTAAGAAATGCCATAAATCTCGTTATTTTATTACCATAGATTAATAAGAACTAGTAATCATTTTATATTTGCAACAACAGGCAGATTATGATCTGTTCTGTTACAATCGACCCCAAATCTTTATGGAAGTGACCTTTTTAATAACTGAAATAAAGATTTCCTAATAATTTTAATTTTGCAAATATAACTCTTGGGTTGTCTCTTTAATTTCAAATTGTATGATATCACTTTTATTAGCTCTTAATCTGTTGGACCTTGAAATAATACATATTTTAATGTAGCGTATGTGTGTGTGTGTGTAGGACCAGATTGAAAATGATTGGTTATTTTTTTATAAGTCCGTTTAGAGAAGAAGTTTACACACAAAAATGATGATAAACCAAATGACAATTAAATCAATATTGTTTTACCAAGCTCCTTGACAGAGTAAGTACAATTGACTTCGGTACCCCGGTTGTGAGTCGAGATAATTCCTAGTGAATAGTTAGCGAACGATTTCTTTGTGAACTTACATTATGTTTACGCACGAAATGCTCGTTAACTCCTGCACAACTGTCCGTTACCTGTATCTCAATTCGACTGATAACTCAATTTTGATTTACCCGAAACCAACCCAATTCAAATCTGGAATAGGTGTATAGTGTGCTCAGATCGAAACCTAACATGTTTAGTGTGAAATTTTATGAAGTCAGCCTCAGCTGCAATTTAGATCTCAGACTCATTAAAAATGTCTGATATGATCTCTTAACCTAACACCAAAATTATTCCTTCATAAAATTTATTTGTGGTGCATGTATGATTCAAACTTCATCAGATTGTCCCAGATTCTGAAATGTGATAACTCACGTGGGCCCTCTAGCCTGATTCTAATAGTCTATCTACTAATCATTCATACAAGTTATTTGCTCACTTCTCTCACACAAACAGAAATCTATGTCTAATAATCACTCAGTATTTACAATCAAATCCCTCTATCGTTTCACTCATTCTCCCAATTGAATTAGCACACCATTCTAACCTGTGACACAGAGCTTTAGCAATTCTTAATCCAAATTATTTCAAAACAATTACTAAAAAGTTTTCTAATTTTTCTTCCCATAACAATCTTATCGGAGTTTCTAACACGTGCGTGGATATTTTCTTTGTTTCTATCATTTTCATACCTGATTCTTATACGAAATTGTATGTCTAATATTTTTCCAAATAAGTAAAACTACATTGTAATTAGTCCAACTGCACGTTAATATTCATATTTTATTAGATAAAATCCATTAGTTTTAACGCCTTCATGATACTAGTCTAAAATTTTTCACTAATTTATAGTTTGATATTAAGAGACAATTATGATTTTGTTATGAGAAAATTATGATTCATTTATAAATGTTTTCGGAAAAGCCGCCATTTTACAACCCCTTCACTTGGAACCATTTATGAATTCGCTAACAGTATCTTGTAATACTAGTAAATATTTCATCCACCTGCTTCAACGATCCATTATTTTTATAAAATTTACATTGAAATCTCTGTTATCTACTATTTATGAGAGGTTTAATATCAAGTGAACCCAGCATCAATTAACTTTGTTTTACAATACAACTCTAACTGTTTGAAGTCCCCTCTTATTCTATTTATGAAACTCAAATAATAACTTACCTACACACTACTCTATAATCCCACTCAAGTGTCAAATAAAATTTATACCTTACCTAATCTTTTTCGCAATTATTAAATTGTTTTAACATTTATCATCGACCCCGGAGTCTGCGTACTTAATGTTCTCAAATTATGACGCAACGTTTTTCTAATAACAGTACCTACCTATCTACCTAAGTTTCTTTCATTTTATATGATACCCATTGTGGCACTTTGCAAAAAAGCTGTATCTACACTCTAATATTTTAAACCGACCCCAAAGTAATGGTACGACTATGTATTACGACAAGAGCGAACCCAAAATAATTATAAAATCACAATCAAAATAATGTCATAAATAAGAATATTAATTGCCAGGTATGTACCTGTTAACCATAATACCTAATGTATACTATGGTTACTAATGTGACTTCGTAATGATAATACATACAACCTAAAACTAGAATCTGTTCTGAGAACCAGGTCTTAAAAAGAAAGATTTTTTTTTTGTTTTAAGTTTTCTCTTCATTAATTAATAGCTAACATTATTAAAATTAAAAGTAAATCAAAAGATAAGTCTGTAAATATCCCTATATTATTCCGTTTGTCTTTATGCACCTTCCATTTCACAAGCAGCAAATTGTGCGAAAAATTCGCACTTTGTAGTATAATTTATATTAAATCTACCTAAATAAACTATAATTCTATACGACCCCCATTCTCCTAAACAGTAAACCTAGATCTTAAGTTATAATTAAATGATTGATTGGCTACTTTATTGAAAAATCTCGAGGATGCAGCGACGTAGTGTGATTTTAACTAAATATCTTTACCGTGGTTATGCTGTATTAATTGTACGGATCTAAATCCGCACTTTATAAAAAGATCTACTCTAACCTAACTAAAACTAATAGCATTTCATAGATTATTTGTATTCTACGAAACTAAACAATTCTATGCGACCCCCTGTCTCTTAGCATAAATATAATTCTCTATCAAGTTTTACTAACAAAATAACCTATTTATAAAGGATACCTATTGTAAATCTAAATATCTATATCCTGGTCACGGCACCAAATTGTAAAAAACCAGCCTATTTTTTTTTTTGTCTCCTACCTATAATTTCTAAATAACCTTACCTATAAAATTAACCTTCCTATTAATTTACTATACCTTTGTTTCTTAGACTACCGAATGTAGAATTAATGATTAGTGTGGCCAATGATCGTCTAGATAGTGGTAGGACTCCTACGTTGTGTTGTGGTAGTACCTGGGTTCTTTTAGGTGCTAAAGACAAACGAACCAATGCTAAAGTTAACTTAATCCCTTCCATTCCTCGTATTAATTTAATAATAAATGTAAAGTTCAATGTTTCGAAGTATTTATGTACTAAAATAATATTAAAAGCTTGAAACAAACATCAGAAGTTCTGATAGGTAGTTTTGTAGGTATTAATATAATCATTCTTCATTCTATCGTACTGATTTTATTACGGCATAGGCACAGGCCCCTCCACCGCCTCTGTGCAGTAGCTTTCGACACCTTACTGGACAGCTCCCTCCGTAGAAGATGTATGCTGGCTAACATACCATCTACTTTATAATAATCATAATTGGACTTATCACAAAACAGTCATACTTAAGTATGTCTGGTATGTCGGGGAAATAAGAGGGCATAATCTTTTATCAACCCTATTGTTTGTCAGTACGTAAGTTAATACCTCTATAGCCAGCCTCAATTGTCTGTCATATAATTAATGAGATTAATTTTGATATCTATTTTAATTATAACAATAAATATATAAATAACATAATCACATTCAGAGGGAAAGCTACTTTGTGATATTTAATTCAACCCATTCAGTCCATCAACTTTCTTACTAAAAAATTGTCAGTATCAACTTTCTTACTTAAAATAGTCCGTGGTCCACTAAATCTCTACAGTATCTAATCCTATTAACTAGTGAAGTACAGACTGATCCAATTTTTATGCGGAGTCAGACTCTACCAAGCTAGTTATCCCTAGTTAGTACCGAATGACCCCTATTCCGCGCTTTATGGTTTAAAGTAGGTATAGACTGTTAAAAGTCTACATGATAATAAGGACCTCCTCGTATGGGAGTTTATGTCCAAGAAGTCGACAGCTTCTGAATATAAAATATTTCCAAATTTCAGCTTTATTTTTAGATATTATTCTCAATTTAATATAATGATTTATCCAACTGAGATTACTTCTCATAACATGATAATAAGGACCTCCTCACATGGGAGTTTATGTCCAAGAAGTCGACAGCTTCTGAATGTAAAATATTTCCAAATTTCAGGTTTACTTTTAGATATTATTCTCAATATAATATAATGATTCATCCAACTGAGATTACTTCTCATAGCTTATAAAAGGCTTTCCCACTTTCGGAGATTATTGCCTGAAGTGACATTCGCACCAAGCTATAGTTAGATTGATCAAAATATAAAAGCTCTCTCTAATGGAGACAACTGTAAATACAGTTTAAATTGCAATGTAAATCATAGTTTACCTGAAATCAGAATATACTACTCTGCGAGTTTTAATCAATTTTAATTATTATTTAATTTGAACAATATTATCAATATTAGATTGATCAGTGTCCTGGTTCTGTGAAATTATATTTCCTGTAATTCCTAAGGGAAAACACAATGAAATTCATTAAACAATAAACACAACTTCTTCTCCAAGCATCACATAAAAAAACAAGAAAGGATAAAAATACATATGATTTAAGTCAACATTATTATTTAGTTTTATGTGAATTATTTAACCTTTGATTAAGAAACAGTAATCTGACAAGTAGTTAAAATTTTGACAAATATCAGATGTATTTTTGCAATAAAAAAACATGCAACTTAGCTGTAGCTGGAACCAGCACCGGTAGGTATCTGAAACACTAACTCTACTCTACACTAAATTGATTACATGACCAAGTGCCATGAATTACAACACTGACTTTATATTCAATAAATAAAATTCGTTTTAGTTAACACTTATTCTACTTTAATCAACACTGATTTTAATGAATAACTTGAATCTATACGGTTTTACTAAGGATCGTTTAAGCTTTTGTCCAGTAGGTAGGTACCCTAGACTAGCTTCCCGCGCGGATTCCGAAATTAGACTGTCCCTAATATTTCCATAGGAGCCGTCACATGATCAACGCTTACGCACATAAGGTCCAAATTATCCCTTATTATTTTGGGCATTTTGCTTATCGTTTTGAAGTGTCAAATTTTTTGCTTCTAGACAGGTCTTATTTATGACCCTTCACGTTTCATGGGAATGTTAGTTTTATCGTTTCAAAATCAAGTGTTCTTACGATAAACACAGCTCTTGACAAGTTAGCTTCTCAATTCACAGATCGTAAAAGCTTTCAGAGTTGAATTTAAATGACTGTAAGAAATGCCATAAATCTCGTTATTTTATTACCATAGATTAATAAGAACTAGTAATCATTTTATATTTGCAACAACAGGCAGATTATGATCTGTTCTGTTACAATTTCAAGGTGGCAATCAGTGTCAGGGGATATACCATACCTTTTACTAAAAATCAAACCTTAGGGCCCTTCCAAATGACCAAGTAATGGATCGCTAGTTTGTACATGCTGTCACATCAAACAAAACAAACAAGGCTCGTGCTGACGCGACCAACATGTAGACCATTCTGTATCTTCTACATTTTAGAACAAAGCCTAAACGACTACAATATAGCTACAGTACCAACCCGGTCAAGATAAGGCCGGATGTGGGGCAGATGTCGAGACGGGAGGCTGCACTTGTGTGAAAAACTCTCGGTTGTTACACAATGACCCCTTGGGCGGGGATTATTGTGCAAAGCAAGTAAACTTGGATTGTACAAACTGATGTCCGTGACATTCGAGATAAAGTTTCTAGGTATTTAATTGAACTGTTTTTGTGTAGGGTGCATTTTGGTGGATTGTAGGGGCGGATGGGGATGACTTTTTAACTGCGCTTAGCGGTTAGTATATCCGTAGAAAATGCTCTACCTGGCTGCCTAGCTAAAATTTGCATCAAAATTATGTAATTTTCTCTTTTTTTGATGATAAGGTGTCAGCCATAACTTGTGAGACTACTCAAAGGACAGAAATTTATCTAGAATAATAAAAAATGTGTTATACTGCTCGCAAATCATATTATACCAACTTCAGAGCGAGATTCTGTTTGTGCCATTTTATTTTATCTTTTAGGGGTCAAACCGAAAAAGTAGAGCAGATGTAACAATCTGAGAAAAACAGGCTTCGGTTATAATCAGCCCGGAAACTTTTTGCCCGGGTATTAAACACAGGACCAGGAAACATAATTTACACAGAATGAGATGTTTTGTATAAAATCGCAATGAATAAACAGGGAGAGATGGTATAAATAAAATCACCTAGCCCCATCGGATTAGGCAGTGAATGTTGATGATAATAAGGTTATTTATTGTTTAAAATAATATATTACATGAGAATGAGTTATACATAAACATAAATAACTATTATCAAGGAAAAATGAGTAAATTCAGCCTTATGCTGCATTCAAAGAACATGCGGCGCTGATATTCAATCTACTCCACTCGAGTAGGTGTTCACCCAGGCGGTTTAAGAGATAGCGGAGTAAAACTTTAACTCCGCTATATCTTAAATAGGTACTTTAAATCATTGTAACTTACAATGATTGAAAGTGTAACCCAAAACGAAAGGGTTATCAAAACTACCGAAAACCCAAAATCCTTTCAATAGGTAACCCAGTCGAATGGTTTTTGAAGAGATTACCCCCAAAAGCGGGTTATTCATTGACTTATATAAACTAGTTATATAAATGTTAATTTATGAATTTCTGTATGACTAGTGGTGATTAGAATAGTTATTCTGAACTAAGTCAATAAATAAATAAATAATTGAAAGTGTAACCCCTAGGGATAGGGTTTTAAAACAACCTCTTCAAAAAACCCTATCGAAAACCCCTTCAACCTGAGTTAAAGTAGGTACCTATACTTATAAATCTATTTCAATCAGGCAATCAAAAATATTTAAAAGTGATACCTACATGTATATTGCCAATAGAGTAGTCGCTACTCGAGTAGTCAACGCATTTACATAAATTATGACCAATCGGATTATCGTGACCTTTCTCTGATTTTTATCGTAATCCATCATTTAGTAAAGTGGCTTTCAGAGTTTGTATGGTTTAGCTCTAATAAGCATTCTTAGCTAATAGCATAATGTTTCTATACAGGGTCGAGACAACCTATAAAACAGGATTTTTTCGAAGCAATTTTTTAAAGAAACAACCTGAAGGTTTTTTGTAATAAGCTACGGTGTTGCAATTTTCGTAGCACGCTACGGCGTAGCAAGCAAGCAGCAATTGATCATTTTTAATTGGTGTAATCATTAATTGTACGGTATTTTTTGTTTGTTTAATTTATTAGTTGCGTTAATCGAGTAAGCTACACAAAACTTTGGAGACATCGTATGCTAGCTTTATATTATAAATATAATCCCAGCGCGCTGCAGCGGCAGGTTCCTTTGCTTCCACGTCATTTCAAAATCCATCACAATCTGATGTACCAACTGTACAATGTACTGTAAGATACTCCCTGCGGGAATTCTGTTATCTATTCGTCAGAATATTTGTGTGACAGTGTTGCAATTTGCAGCAAACCTAATTATGCCCTCGTATTTTGTACATGATGTATCGGCCTTGGCATGAATTTGGATAAAACCAAAGTCATGATCAATGGCCTCATTAATCCAAGACCGTAGGTCGTGCATGGCCGCCTTCTCGAAATTTTTTCCGAGTACGCTTACCTTGGGCATATTCTGTAGTTGGGTAAAAACAGTTTCGAGAAGGAAGCCAAGAGGAGGATCCAGCTAGGCTGGGCCGCGTCTGGAAAATTACTTCGAGTCTTCTCGTCATCCAAACCGCAATGCTTGAAATGACCTACGGAGCTGAGACGTGGACACTCACGGTAGGTTTGGTCCACCAGTTCAAAGTCGCTCAGCGAGCAATGGAAAAAGCTCGGAGTTTCTCTGAAGGATAGGATTCGTGACGAATACATCCGACAGAGAACTAAAGGTATGGACAAAGCCTGAAGAATTAGCAAGCTGAAGTGGCAGTGGGCCGTTCCTCCCTTGGCCGGCACATGCGCTGAACGTCCCCCAAACAAGAGGGCTTGTGCCACAATCACCTCGCTTGGCAGGCGGAATGGTGATCGCAGTTAAGGTGTTAAAAATAGAAGGAAGCTGTCCTTCGTCTGGTAGGTTCCCTACTCTTACGAAATCCACGGGCTCAGTTGGAAGGGTCTGTGGCCTACGGCAGGTATCCTAGCAGGTTCCTAACGGTCGATGCTTGAATGAAACCGCAAACTTTACATATAACGTTGTAGAAATGAGAGAAGGGAAAGAAAGAAAATAATTATTTATAACTACAATCATTTATATCTACAATATACAGATAATAAGTAGACAACCAAAACTAATTCAGCATTGCCATACAGCGGGGCAATGCAGCCAGTGTCTTGGGGACGCTTCCGACTGGTATTGATATGGATCAGTTGAGCTACCTGTAGATTGTTTACAGTCTGCAGTTAGCTCAATTGTTTCAATTGTAAATACTAGTCCTAATTTATTTCTATTATTTGATTGTAATTTTCTTTGTGAATAAAGGCTTTATGAACTGATTGTAATAGCATGAATGCTGCGTGAGCTGGTAAACCGACACGCAGCGCTGATCTTCCGCCGTTTCCTACAGTCAGCAGCAGGCAGCATACCTAGTGACAAGAAAGATAACGACTAATTAATCGAGATTATGTAAGAAGGTGCAAAGAAAAGTGTACTCACACGCCTGCCTAACACACAAACGAACATTATGCAGCAGTAGTTGTACAGCTAACTAATTAAAATAGGTATTTATTAACAGCGAACATTTTTTCTATAAAGACGTACAGATAGTGTAGGAAGTAGTTTTGGACGCGACAGAATACAATGCAAGTAGTAGAAGTGAAAGAAGATGATGGAGGTATTTGATTTGAGATCGATTTGCGCGGGAATGAGTTGGGAAAGCACATAGGTCCGGCACAGAACAAGCGATACCGGTCATTGAGCCAGTGATGCCAACTTAGCTATTTTATAGCTAGATCTAGCAATTTTGCACCTCCATCAGCTACAACTTCATTTAAATTGTAGCTAAATGATTGGGCTACTTTTTCTAGCAACTTTTCAATATACCGGCCAAATAGCGACTTCATTTGAACATAGACACGTCTTATAGTCAAATAAAACCAAATAAAAAGATGCAAGTGTGATTTTCAGGGTTTCGGGCTCGAAGATCGGTTGCTATCAACTTGAAATTTAAAATAATAATACATTTCGTGCGCCTGTACAGATTTAAAGAAAAATAAATTAAAAAATATTAAAAATGAAAATGAATATTTACCATACAAATTGTGATGTCGAAATTTTAAAAGATACCTACAGGGTCATGTGGGGTATCAAATGAAAGGTAACAGTTTGTATCGAAAAATTTACCGTTACCCACTTTAACCGAAGCATGCAGAGAGATCCATCTGAAATGTAGGTTGGTACCTACTATTCTTAGGTATTCGTTAAATCATAAATCACGGACAAAAATCTCTAAATCTTAGGAATATAAATCTTTGGACTTCGCAAAGTCTCTAACCGGTACTTTTGATAAATATTTGTTGACGAACGTTCGAACCCCTCGGCGCGCGAGTTACACTCGCACTTGACGGATCTTGTTTAATTTTTACGCCACTAAGGTCCGTAATCTTCTCATCAAGAGAAGAGCCAATCAGCATCTCTTAAGGCAAGCGTGCGCACAATAACCCTCAAAATGAAAAATAAATTCAATCTTAAATGTAGTGTATATATTAAAACCCCGAAAAAGCAAGCCCCCATAAGCAACATAATGTATATTCATAAATAAAGGGTGCCCTATAATATTTATCTAGCCGACCCAGAACAATAGTCTGTTACTGCATGGGTTTACGATCTCGTAAAAAGCTCAATGATGTGAAAATTGCTCCAACACATTTTGATAAGGCAAGGCTTGATAGAATTACAGTCGCTCGCGTTGTTGACAGTTTTAACAAATTCAAGAGAAACAAGATCCGTCAAGTGCGAGTGTAACTAGCGCGCCGAGGGTTTCGAACGTTTGTCAACAAATATGTAACAAAAGTACCGGTTAAGGACTTCGCAATTTAACGAATAGCTAAGAATAGTAGGTACCAACCTACATTTCGGATGGATCTCTCTGCATGCTTCGGTTAAAGTGGGTAATGGTAAATTTATCGACTTTTTTCAAAATATTTCAAAAAGTATGAAACCTACAGAAATTTTAAAAAGTGGTTTGAAATGTCCAAGCCAATACCTTTCATTTGATATCCCACATGACTCTGTAGGTATCTTTTAAAATTTCGGCATCACAATTTGTATGGAAAATATTCATTTTCATTTATTTTTCTTAAAATCTGTACAGGCGCACGAAATGTATTATTATTTTAAATTTCAAGTTGATAGCTGCAGTAGTTTTTGAGTTATTAAGGAGGGGAAAAAAAAGGACAGACAAAGCGAGACCATATAAGGGTTTCGAAACCGATCTTCGATCTTCGAAACCCTAAAAACTTAACTTCTGTCGATGATTTAACTTCTTTATCCGTGCTTCTACTCCAAAATGTTTTAAACTTTTACCTAGATTATCCTTTATTGAATCATGAATTCATATCCTTCTGTAAGTTTACCAAAATATACATAGGTTTAGAGTTGGAAATAGTTTTGTTAATAGATTGTAAAATATTTGGCATACGAGTGCAATATTCAGTCTTTCATTGTAGAAGTTATGTTGAGTTAGTTCGTAAACGTCTTGATCCAAAGCTTTCTCTCTGTTGAACTAGCCTCTTGTCCGAGCGGTTAAACCTCTAGGTCCAAAATGGGGAAGCAAACAGTCTCTTCGTACGAGCTGATCCAAATACGCACATTTAAATGCAAATCACGCTTTTAGCTCTTACTTGGAGTAGATACCTACTTTTTATCTTACTTCCAAATCATCCAATATATACCTATTTATTTTAAATATAAATCATACAATATATCTACAAATAGCATTGCCATACAGTCGGGTGCAGCCAACGTCTTGGGGACGCTTCCGACTCGTATTGATATTGATCAGTTAAGCTACCTGTAGATTGTTAGCAACAGTCGGCAGTTAGCTCAATTGTTTAAATTGTAAATACTAGTCCTAATTTATTTCTATTATTTGATTGTAATTTTCTTTGTTAATTAAATTAATTACAATTTCCAATATATATTATTTGTAAATTACCTGATGGTGTTTATTTCACAGTTCTAAATCGTAACCAAGTTTTAAAGTTCAAAAGCTTTCTCTTTGTTAAACTAATAACTCGTGTGCCTCGTGCGGCTAAAGGTCTGTTACACTGTGTCTATATGGTCGAAGATCACGGCTTTCAACCGCATGAAACGCTGGTTGGAGAGTCGCGCGACAGACCTTTTCCAACAGTGCTGCAACTCCAGTGTATCGCTCAAAAACCCATCAATATGGATATGTGTGAGGTAGGTAACAATAAAGCTAGGAACAGACTGAGCCCACGCTACGCAACGTATGCGACGCATTATGAGATCTGGATGTTTGAAATTGTATGATAACAGATGGGCTCTACACTCTAGGCCAGAGATACAATTATAGTACGCCGCACCATCCGACGTTTGCTACATTTCGTCGCGTACGTTGCGTGGCGTGAGAGCTCAGTTTGTTTCTAGATTTATAATTTGGCATCCAATAACTGACTTCAATGTTGTAAACGCCCATATGCAAGAACCGATAGGTACTCTATTTTATGTACCTATGGAAAATCTATTGACTACGACTGAGGTGGTCATAGACAATATAACGTGGAACACTGGCAGAGCATAGATTTCAACAGTGTAGCAAGCCTACGGGTTTAAGAACCTCTAGGTCGAGAACGGGGCAAGCAAACAGACTCTTTGTACTTGCTGTCCCGAATTACCCTACTTTAAATGCAAATCAACGGGTCGCTGTACCGAAGGACATTTAATTTCAGTTCATTTGTTTATTTATGGATTATTGTTGGGAACAGCGGTATTGGAGACTACAAGGCGGCGATGTTTTTAGTTGTTATTATTATGGTCATTGATTTGTTCTATCCCAAGACATACATAGTAAGATACAGTTATTGAAAAAATCCAAATTTGTAGTGCTTGTCGACGTTTGTACACATTTGATTTTGGTACATTGCTACGGCTGCGTAGAAATGTGGCAACGTTATTATCATGGATATTTATGTATTCAACTCGGTCTAGAGTTTTACTTAGGTATTTTTGTGAAAGAGAAATATTAGTGGAAACAATTTTACGAAAATGTTATTATCATTTTATTTTATTTAAAAATACAATTTGAACCCCGCTTTTTTACCTATTTTCGCAAAATGACGGGGCAGATGGCTTCTAAATGTAACTTAGAACCACCAAACGAGTATTTTGATACGTCATTCATCAAAATGGGTTATCCCAGTTTCCCCCTGAAATACACTCTAAGGGGAAAACTGGACTTCAAAAAAATTCATTCTAGTTTTCCCTCCAAAGATTGTCCTTAAGGCTAAACGAGTCGCTCATCTTTCCTTCTTCATAACTTCGCGCCGACAGCTTGCAACGGCGAAAACTAAATTGCTTTAGCCGTTTGGATACTTCCAGGTTTTACAAAGTATCAGATAATCACATAGAAACACTCGAACAACAAAAATCCTTGCAGGTAAAAACTAAAATACGGACAAAATCAAATGAAATTCCAGGTATATCAAATCCGGAAGCTTGTAGTCCAATCAGAACTCGATGATAATATAATTAAGTGTAAACATGCGTGATATTTGGTAATTTGGTTGCATCATCACAGCGACAATTGAGCATCAATAATATATATATTGGTATAATTTTCACTTAAATTGGTATAATGTGGCAAAATTTAACTATTTTAATTTTGAATGCAGGTAACGACAATTTTTGACAGAGTTGGAAGATTTTTTATAGTGCTGGTGTATGCAAGTGTATTTGTCACTCTTTTTTAGGGTTCCGTACCTCAAAAGGAAAAAAGGAACCCTTATAGGAACACTTTGTTGTCTGTCTGTCTGTCCGTCTGTCAAACCCCTTTTTTCAGGAACGCGTGGAGGTATCGAGTTGAAATTAATATCAAATACTCAAGTCCGTAACCTCTTGACGCCTCAATATAAATAAAACTTCTAGGTCAACGCAATCAAAAGTTACAGACTATTCTATGAACCCAGCTACCTATGGTATGGCTCTAAGGCCATACCATAGGAGCTGTGTTCATCGAAATGAAATCATAAATAACTAGTGTTTAGTTTTATTTTACGCGCGGATACTCCAAAATCAAAGTGACAATGATAATTTCCTCCTATAGCACTACATATCACGGCGGCCTTTCTCAACGGAAACTACCTATTTGCGCAAGACATATTCTAGTGCACAAGTGTATGTAGCTGACACATTTGTGCACTAGAACATGTCTTACACAGGTGCACTCACTATTCCTTCCTTAATCTCATAATCCAAACAAAGTGCTAAAAGATTCCAGATTGCCAGTTCTTATCTGGTTCCAACAAAGCTACGATAAGCCCAAGGTTCTTGTATCCCTTGACCCGTCACTGGCAGATTCTTCGTCTTGAAACTATCTTGGTCACTGAAATCCGTTCTGTAAAATTACAGTTTAGTTACAACTATTTTTATTCAGGGCAGCCGCTTTTGTAAGTTTGGCAAAGTTTGTAATTTTCCACTTTTCTCTTCCCATTCGTTTCTTTGTTCAGGGTACACTTCGATCTTGATTTGTGAAGTTGATCCAATAAAATTATTAGGAAATTCTCCGACAAACCATATAAATAATTTTAAGTGTAAATAGTGAACAAATCCACGTTGGAAATGATTTACAAACAAATTTAATCATGGTTTAATATTGGAATGGGCAGTGCAAAGTCCCTGATGGTTCGTGTAATTTCAAGATAAGTTCATTACGGAGTGATCATTGTAGGTTTATAACGTTAACTTTGTTGCAACGAACCCTTAAAGATCGTTATTTTTTGCCGATATTCTTCGTTTTACAGGTTAGGTTCATTTTTCCTAGAGTAGGTCCGTCAACTGGACCAACTGATAAGGATCACGAGCAAGAAGCGACCTTACGTACCTAATCCATTTTTATAACCGTAACAAATAGGACGGATAGCCTGCAAAATTATTAAATTCTTATCTACATACAAACGAATGAATATCCCAGTGTAAAATGTACGCTTAAACGTAAATTATATAAAACTCATCAGCCTGTAATCTGCGTGAAGAAAACTCCATTACGTTGCTTGTTTTTTATCCCTTCTTCCTTAATGTAGCCGAGAAGAGTCAGGCCCTGATTGCATACATCCAAGTAAAATCCATCCAAATTTATAGCAACGGATTTGACTGGATTTTCTATTTGGTTTCAGTTAATATAAATACCCAGCAATGTTAACAATGGCCGATAATGATAATATATAAATTCATCCATTTAAATAGCATTAAATTGCCAGTAAACTTTTCTATGATAGAAAATTGAACAGATATGAAAAAATTACAACCATAAAATAATTATATATTTTTTTTCGAAAACGTCGTTTGATACGCGGGTCTGCCGCAAAAACACACTTTTCTTTGGTGGTCTTTTGTCTACCTATAGATGACCACATCATTCTAGCCGGTTTGGTATAGAAGACCTAAATATCGTTCAGGCTAATAAAAAGTCATGGAACTCAGAAGTGACTCGACATGAGTGATAAATGGATTTTTGATCGCGTGATAGAGAGTAATGGTAAAAGCAATCAGTGTTTGCACAAACGTTTTCGTCTTTTTAATCATGTTTTATGTTGTTGGCAAGTTTTTTTATTTCACAAACAAATATAACATTATTTAGAATGTTTAAATGTTTATTTCAAGAATGTTAAAAAAAACGTAATACGTATAGCTAAAATACAACGGAACACTGTGACGCACCTCCCAGCGCCCAAACTCAGGTTAAGGTTAAAGCCGATTTCACCAAACCGAAAGCATAGTTTAATAATATTTTTAAAGTTTTCGATTTAACAATTAGTAAAATTTAATGCTTTTAACAGTTTTGTTTGGTGAATCTGACGTTCCTTTAAAATAATATTACTTAAACTATTATTTAATTATTTTTATTATTAGCGTTCCGTACCTCAAAAGGAAAAAACCCTAATAGGATCACTTTGTTGTCGGTCTTCTGTCAAACCCCTTTTCCCAGGAAGGCGTGGAGGTATCGAGTTGAAATTAATATTAAATATTCAAACCCGTAACTTCTTGGAGCTGTGATATAAATAAAACTTTTAAATCAACGCAATCCAAAGTTACAGCCGTTTATGTCCGAATATTTTGAAATTTCCAATCACATGCACTGCACACAAAACATTGAGAGTACTTCCCGTAGACCTAGAACCATGATATTTGGCTAGAAGCAAGGTTTTATAATACAAGTAAAGGGAAAAATCCGAAAACTGTGAATTTGTAGTTTATTCACAAAAAAAAAAAAATACTTTTGATTCTCGTCATGGACTAAAACCTCCTAAAATCATCATTCTAGGTCTACGGGAAGTACCCACAGGGTACATGATGATTGCCCAGAACTTCTACGGCATACTAATATGAAACAATCATATTCAAAAATTAAATAAAAATAATTTATGCCCTTCATTCGGAAATCGAAATATAAACTAGATACATTACATAGTTAAATATTCGCCGTGTGCCTATCTAAAGCTAGGAGCTTTCTTTTGGCCAATTTCAATTTTCAATTTTCGAAAAACCAATCACAGTGCTTATTGAGACCCCAACTGGTTTTCTAAGTATAATTGAATTATCATAAAGAGCAGAAGCCTAT
Organism: Eupithecia subumbrata; assembly: GCA_949316285.1. NCBI lineage: Eukaryota > Metazoa > Arthropoda > Insecta > Lepidoptera > Geometridae > Eupithecia > Eupithecia subumbrata. The sequence continues at coordinate 5,017,681 of OX438648.1, forward strand.
TCACAAAGGAAATTACAATCAAATAATAGAAATAAATTAGAACTAGTATTTACAATTGCAACGATTGAGCTAACTGCAGACTGTTGCAACAATCTACAGTTAGCTCAACTGATTTTCATAAATTAATGATCCAAATAAACGTATTAAAATAAAAATCGAGTATGCTGAGGGGATGACTATTTGGTGTTAGTAACGAAACGTTATAGTGACGTTTCCTTTTTCCATACAATTTGGTACAGCGCCTCTATCGTTCGGACAGGGAACTACGCAAATCCTCAAACAACAAGGAGACGTCAAATAGACTCATACCTCTGGTATATTAATTTTCGTAGTACCTACTTAAAAATTTGCTTAAATAATATCAAAGCACTTAAGTGGCATATTTTATCTGATAAAAAATTCCATCTTCATGAAACAGAATATTAAAATATAAATGCAAAATAACGTCTTGTTTAGCATTCAAACGGAATAAGACACTAATGTCTTGAGAAAAGAAATAATTTCACACTTTGTAGCTGTGGCGCTTCAATCAAATGTCTGGCGGCGGATTGTTGGGATATCTCGTGCACGAAATAAATGTAGGTTTTGGTAACCAGAAGGTTCACTCAATTTTGTACGGTGTCGGCTTAGAATATGCACCATCCCAACTCTTCCCGCGGGTGTCGTAAGAGGCGGCTGAGGGATATCCACCGGGCAGCGGGCAGCAGCGCCCCCTGCACAATTCTACCACTGAACTGCGAGCAACCCGCACGCTCAGCGTGGCGTATAGAGGAATTACCCCCCATGTTATAAAACTAATAAGTACAATTATCTGGAGGAGGTCTGCGTCCAGCAGTGGACCAATATTGGCTGTTGAGGTAAGGCTCACTCTAAAACTACTAGAAATTATTTCTCAGAACTGCGGGGCCAGGTATGGTGACCCAGATATTCTCTGATTGTTATCTAGGTATACCTAATATACGTATGTGCCAACGCGTCGCATTACAAACAGAAATGTGAATAATTTGATGTTTTAGAAAAAGTTCGTGTCACACTCGCACTTGACGGAACTTGTTGTAAAAAAAAAACCTCCTCCTAAAAATAGAATCTCCTCCTTTTTTCTAAGTCGGTTAAATAGAAACACGGTCGCAATAGGGCAAGGAGAGTTGATTTCATACACATTTAATGAAGTATTGATGGTTACTAAAGTTGTCATAAACACCCAGGTAATCTACTAAAGGTGTTAATAAGTGGATCAAGGGATTTATGGAACTTTGGTCCACAAATCCCTTGTCCTCTTTCTGAGCTGGCAGGGGATTATTGGAATAAGTCGTTTTTTTAGTGAACCTTCTAGGTGGCGTGAACCAACAGCTATTTTGTGTGGAAATGGCCGCAGTGTGAAATAATAAAGTTGTTTTAACAAGGAAAAACAGTGCAAATGGTTTTAGCGTTGTAATAAAAACATCAAATAAAAACAAAATCCGTAAAGTACGAGTGTAACTCGCGCGCCGAGGGTTTCGAACGTTAGTCAATTATACAAAAAATATGAACTTAAGATACCGGTTAGAGACTTTGCAATTCAATGAATACCTAAAAATAGTAGGCACCAACCTACATTTCAGATGGATCTCTGTATACTTCGGTAATGGTAAATTATTCGACTATTTTCAAAATATTTCGAAAAACCACGTCAAAATGTCTTCGTCGAACGACTGTGTTCATACAGGTAGGCTGTGCTAATACCTTTCATTTGATACCACACTTGACTTTGTAGATCTCTTTTAAAATTTGGGCATCACAATTTGAATGGAAAATATTCATTTTCATTTTTCATTTATTTTCATTTATTTTTCTCTAAATCTGTACAGGCGCACGAAATGTATTATTATATTAAATTTCAAGTTGATAGCTGCATTAGTTTTTGAGTTATTAAGGAGGGAAAAAAGGACAAAGCGAGACCATAAGGGTTTTGAAACCGATCTTCGATCTTAAAACCCTAAAAACTTCTAATAAAATAAAGGACCGATATTAGGCGTACAATTTGGTGCTCTGTATAATTGACACGAATACGCTATCTATGACAATCAATAATACTATTTCCACGCTGTTTGTTCGAAACTGATACCGATCAATGGTGCTATAAGTATATTATCGCCGTTTAATGGATCGATTGTAATCCAAAATTTATTCTAATAGATGTAATTAATTGTTCGAGTAAAGCGGCTTTATACTGACTACTATCACACTAATATTATACCTACATGCGAAACTTTTGATGGATGGGTATATAGGTGTGTATGTTTGTAACTTATTCACGTATGGAAAGCTACTGAACGTTTAAAGGTTAGGTATATATAAATCACAGTTTCCATAGAAACAACGCAAGCGAAGTGACGGGTGGAAACTAGTTCTTGGTAAAAGAAATCTACTTTAGTAGGTTTTTTCATGCTATCTGGAATAAGACACGAAAAGCAAGTGATCAATTTGTATATTGCAAAATCTCGAGACACGAAACGCGAAAATTACTTAGGCCTAAGCCTATATTGGTGAAAGAAAGTTGTTAGACAGTTGTTGATAAAAAACAAAGAGAGGAATATAGTACATTGTACAAACCTAGGCGAGAAAGTGCCCAATTCCTACCGAGGTAGGAATCGCACTTTCTCCCGAGTGCTTTACAACACCTTCGAGGTAAATCATCGTTTTAGAATCTACCGAATCTACAAAATCACTCCAGTAAATTCAAATTGTAAACTCTAATGTAGCAATAAATACACGCACGTGCTTTTCTCACATGGTTCTTTTTTTAATTATTGTCCCGAATACGGAAGAGGCCGATGTCATTTATGGCAAATTCGGAGTCAAAACTTTTTGTAGTTTGACCTATTACAAAAAATCCATAGCTACCTGCTGATATTTCGGAGTATTAAACGTTAGAAATGGATTTCCATATACTTTTCCCTCGCGCTAAACGCGTGAGAAATGAAATTCCATAGAGATTTCTCTCCTACATTTCAATACGCATGCAATGACGTACTTTAGACCTTACGTTTGGAAAAGGAATAAGTAACTTTCTGAGCAGGTGTAGTATAAATAGAATTGTACCACGAAACACCAGTCCCAGAGTAGGGTAAATGTACGGTAAACCAAACATATCGCCAAGGCTTATCTACAAAACAAATCTAGGCGTTACAAAGGTTCCGTATATTTCAGCTGTTCATGACTATTCAATATGTTATCAAGTCTCTGGTGAATTCGAGAATAGGGCGGAATGGGCGGATGGGATCCGGCAGTGTGATGGGACACGTTACCCTACCGTATGTGAATTGTTTTGACGACCGACCACATATTATAAAGATCTATATAATCTACTAGCTTTCTGCCCGCTTCGCACGCGTATTTTCGGTATGATAAGTTTCACAAAATATCGGCTTTATAATATTAGTAGGATGATGGGCTTACCACTAGATATGATAATTTAACGAAGTATTGTACAAAAAAATTTAAACTTTTTGTTAACATAGTTAATAGTTTAATCGGGTATTTATCGCGTACGGGGCGACCGCGACGGCGTGGTCGCCCCGTGACCACGATCGCTGTAACGCGGTAGAAACGTAGGGGAATAATAACAAAAGGTACGCGATACCCGATTAAACCATTAACTATGTTTAAAAATCGCGAAAGCTTAAAAAGTCTTCTCCTCGGTCGTGTCGGTCTGTCGTCCCATCAGATTATGAGAGTGAGGGAATAGAGTACACCTATGTTTGCGCACACACTTGTACACTATAGGTAATATGTCCTGCGCATCTGGCTAGTCTCAGATGAGACTGGCCGCCGTGTTCGAAATGCAGCTAGGAGGACATCATCCTCGTAGGTACTTATTAACTTCTCCAGATTGCTAAGCGGCGCTTGCTCAATAATCCCATTAAGTAAAATTAATTGTGATTAGGCTGGCTAGTGAGTTGCATACAAAATACGCCAAATATCTTAACAATCCTTATGCAAGTGGGCTGAGATTCGTTTGATTTCTTTTGTTGACATAGTCAGTCCGATGAATAAAACAAAACACTGCTAGAGATCTCTATGTAAAGGTGGTTGGTTACTAAAGTTTTTCTAAATAGGACAGGAATGTAAATCGGTTTTGCCGAGTACAAATCATTAGTCAGTTTGAAAGTCCAGTTATGTATCTAAAAATAAATCAACAAAACATTTAAGTCGATAAAATATTATTTTCTCTGTCTATAGATAAATGCTCTAGCAGTGGGTACTTAGGGTTGATTGTTTCGTGTTGGCGAGAAATTATTTTTTATTGGTCGTTTTTAATTATTTTTTTGCTTTGAACAAGGAATAAAATGAGTGGAAAAGTAATTTGCCACAAATCGTAGAACCCATAATATCACAACTTCGATTCAATTGTACATATTTTCGGACAATTTGGGAGTATGTTGATTTTTAGCCCAAATCTCTTATTTCCCCAAATGCTCCAAAAGTACCAGTAAATCGAAGTTAAATTTTTAGATAACTTAGAAAACGGCTTAAGATTTGCGGCAAATTAATTTTCAGCTGGTTTTATTCCCTGTAGACAGCAGAAAAACCACAAGAAATTAAATCGTGCGCCTACACGAAACGTCCACCTTCAATTACTAAGGTCAACCCGAAATTGGATTATCGATAAGCCAACGAGTTTGCTTGCAATGCCCAAAAGATGTGAATTAAATTCTGCTGAAGTGTGTTTATTTAGGTCCAAAAGCTTATCTAAGGCTTTGAGCAGACGGCAAATAGAGTAAAGTCGAGTAGAGTAGGTACTTTGTGTGGAAACCATTCGCGTTTTATGCATTTAGTTCACTAATTTAGTCAGGCTCCAACGATCGGCATTGCACCCCAGTCGCTACATATATATACCTACTTAGGCTGCATTTGTGGTGAACAACTGAGAAGGGTTTGACATATTTCGAACATATTGCTACTTTAACAACAGAAAGTCACGAGTTCCCTTTTGTGCAACTCAATTGAGCAAGGGGATCCTTCTTTATCGAACTAATTTTGCTTAACTCAAGTTGCTCAACTGAACAAGGTATAGGTAAATTAGAAAATGTTGTAAAAGTTCCTTGACAAAGAAAATTACCAAATTAAAATAAATTAGTAAATTTAGAAAAATATCGGATGTGACAGACAATGACAGCTAATGCCAAAACTGACAGCAAATGTCAAAAATGACAGCAAATGCAACGCGAGTTAAGTGGGCAGCGGAAAAATGCAAGCGAGAGGGCCTAAACTTGCAGCAAACCATCGAAAATTATCACAAAGAAGAAATAATGTAGTTCTAGCTTCCGTGCGCGGCTTCGCTCGCATTTTCTGGGATAAAAAGTAGCTTATAAGCTAGTCCAGGTCCATCTCAACCTAATTCAGTCATTTGATTTGTTTTTGTCTTCGCACTAATATCTACAACGATCTTATCTTTTGTCTTTATATTCGTAAAATTTGTAGCATCACTACCTAAATACTTAATTAAAATACTAAATTATATGGGTGTAAAAGTGTTCTAGAACGTGTTTTATCGTCGCGTCTACGGCACGTCACACACGTCGTTCATCCTTGAAAGGGAAGAGTTTACCCACAGAAAATATTCTAGATAACTACAGCCGTAGTCCGTAGAGATCCGAGCGCGTAGTCATTTTACATGAGGTAGCTTCAGCGACCTAAAATACAGGAGGTTTTCGTACATTTTTCAGACACAGATAAAGACTGAAATGGTTCCCTCGGTGAATGCAAAAGGCCGGTGTTTAAACCGAACAACCGGATGAAGCCATCCGGCCGCTAAGCCTGACGGCGACGGGTGCTACATGGGGCCGAACCTTGATGAAGACCATTCTCAACCGGCGAAAAACTCGTTGTCCGATTGTGAAGATTCTCTCGCTTTGTATACAGGACGTCCCACGGCTATGCTACATGGAGGGTAAGTATCTAAAATATTGTAGATAAAAAAAATTACTGAAAGAAGACTTCATTTTGATTTCAAATACAATGTAAATTGTAAAAGCACGAGTAATTTTACGATATCGATTAAAAGGCTCAATCGTAATGATTTTTTTTTCCTTATAACATAAAGGAAGACCATGAAATTTTACATTTATTTAAAATTTTAAAACTAGCTGGCCTGGCGAACTTCGTACCGCTCTTACCTTCTAAACCTTTCTACAAATATGTATTTCAAAACCAAAATTAGCCAAAGTTGTTGAGTTTTTGTGAGACGTTTTTGTGAGACGACCTAAACGTTTGTAACTGAACTTAGACTTTTTCTGTTTGTATTTCTGAAGTGAGTACTTATTAGTAATACTTAAAAATGATAAAATCAATTGTTAGGAGCACGGAAAATTAAAAGGAAAGGTATTAATTTTTGTTAATGTAAAATTTCATGGTTTTCCTTTTAATTAAGATGCTATGTTATTTGGAAAGATCCTTAGGATTGACCTATTTGGTATCGTAAATATACGGGCGTTTTTTTTTACAATTGGGCGGGTTCTATTCCCGGTTCAGACAAAATCTTTGAATGCAGTTAAAAAAAAAATTCAATAAAAATTAAGTCTTCTTTCAGTAAAAATTTCTATCTACAATATTTAAGATACTTTCCGTCTATGTGGCATAGCCGTGGGACGCCCTATAGAGAAGGATTCCGGAATGGTCCCCTATAAATTTTATTCCCGAGGGACAACTATTTGTAACCGTAAAAATAAAAAAAACTGTGTAAATATAGAAAAATTCGAAGTCGGTTTTTGTTATCAGCATGTCATAATGAACGTCCATAGTTGAACAAATTTGCGTCCCTAAAACAATGGTTTAGCCATTACCACTACGCTTGGCAGACGGATGGTAGAGATGTTAAAATTACACAGAAAGAAGCGGCTGCCCTTTCTCTGGTAGGTTGAGTTCCTGTTGTTGACTCTTACGACATCCATGGGCCTTTACATGTATTGTTGAAAACAAGATGGCGCAGTAGATTATTAAACCTCAGTAGAGCAGAAAAGCACCTATTACTACACTTCCCTTTGAAAAAACTGCTAAAAATCCTCAGAATCAATATTTTCTATTTAAATTCTCGCAGAAACATGAAACACTCACCGTTGTTCAGTTCAAGAATGGCACGTAGGCTAGCTCAGCAGCCGTATGTGTAACCTTTCAAGTGGAGCTGCTCTCAACACTCTGAACATAGGTACATTCATACGAGAACGCCGGAAGACGTTGTCACTTATATGAAAAAGATAGGTTAGAATATATAGATATTACAATAGAGAGGCACCATGTCACCAAGAGGCATTATTACATGAAACAAAGGGGTTGTCTTACGAGAAACTTATGTTAGTTATGTTGTCACGTTATCAACGTCGTCAGCTTCTCTTAGGAATAGTTCGTCTTGTCTTGTCCATATAATTTTATTATAATGGAGTTGAGATGGTAAAAGGACGTGTCAAACGTTTAAAAAAAGTAATTTTAAATTGTAACACTCCAAAAACCGTAAGAGTAAACTTTGTGTTATTAGTACATTTATTCGTTTTATTTGCGAAAAAATAGTAGGAACCGAGTAAATTCTGTATGATCGATCACAAGCAAGTGTCATGATCTCTTGATTTATGATTTAGCGAAAATACCTAGTTACTAGATACGAAAAAGTGTAAGGATAGGTTGTATATCTTATTCATCTTTTCTTTATGTCACCAAGAAACATCGATCTTATTTCTCAGGGTTTATGTTTTATTGATGATGTATTTTCTTTTGTAAATAGAACGAATGAACAGGGTATGTTAGTTGGTAAGTATCACTGCAATGTTTTGACGACTGAGCCACTTTTCAATGGGTTTTTAAAAAAATATCTGAGCGTTTGGTCGAAGCGATGCGTGATCCGAGAGCTGGTGAGTATCTGGCGCAGCGCATCAGCTTTGCCATACAGCGGGGCAATGCAGCCAGCGTCTTGGGGACAGTTCCGACTGGTATTTGGATCAGTTAAGCTACCTGTAGATTTTTTGCAACAGCCTGCAGTTAGCTCAATTGTTTCAATTGTAAATAGTAGTTCTAATTTATTTCTATTATTTGATTGTAATTTTTTTTGTGAATAAAGGCTATTGACAATCCGTATGCAAGCAAGGCTTAGTTTAGTTTCGTATTCTGAAACGGATTTTCTATGGAAATGAACACAAAACATAGCACGAACAATAGACGACTTGAACCGTCGATGCATACAATGATGACTCGATAGAATAAGGTATTGCTTTTCACTTTTCCGAGGTAAAATCGTATTCCGCGATTTTGACGAGCGCATTACGCACAAACTTATACATTTCATCAACGTATTATTTCTATATGCTAAACATATTTCAAAATAGCTTTCGCATCGCTCGCATTTATGAATAAATAAGCAACACGAAGCGAAATGATTTATTAAATGGTGTACCGAGCAAACAAAGCGGTCGTGATGTTGTTTAAAATTCAATTTTGGGCGATTTGGGTCCAACGTTTAATGTGAAGGTCGGTAGTAAATTATTATAAACAGAGTAACGTTTTTAAGGCCACTTAATTTGTGGTTCTTGTGAGAAATGATTCATTGGGGCCTTGACCCACCTATAAAGCTATATTCCACCTTAAACTCGGACTCTTTTACAGCACTCATTTAGGGTCAGTAATTTTTCGTAGCTTAAAGTTTGAAAAATAATCTCGTAGTTCAAATATGGTGTAGGTGTAAGAACAATAGAGAGAACACAATGAATTTCTAAAAGACCTTTCACTCTATGGTACAGCGGGTGCCGGATTCAGGACGGAATATAATGAACGTTGAAATATTTAGACTTAGGTATAAATGTATTTACTACAGAATTGACGTTACCTTTGTAGAGATAATAAATAAATAAATAATGCTGGACAATTCACACAGCATTATCTAGCCCCAAGCTAAGCAGAGCTTGTGTTATGGGTACTAGATAACTGATATATACTTAATACAATACATACATAGATAGATATTTTTTATTATACATATAAAACATCTAGAACACCCCGAACAAATATATGCAGATCGTACAAACATTTGCCCCGAGGCGGGAATCGAACCCGCAACCTCCTGCGTCACAGGCGGACCTTCGCCCGCTGCGCCACGGAGGTCGTCATCCAGAGATGTAGAGAAGGTCTTGTATAATTAATGTACTACAAAGAAGTGTACTATAAAAAATGCTGGACAATCCACACGGCATCATCCAGCCCCAAATTAAGCAGAGGTTTTATTATAGGTATAACTGCTATACTTACTTAATACACATGTCATGGATACGATACACCCGAAAAAAGTATATGTAAATCGTACAACTATTTGTGACGAGGCGGAAATCGAAGCCGCAACCTCCTGCGTCGCAGGTAGACCATGACCATCGTCGTCGTAAATATGGTTCTTTATCTCTTAAAGAGTATTCTTTCGAATATTTTACTGACCATTAAGGCTTCGTAGTTCACTTCGGTCTAACGTGTCTGCTGTGGCACACATTAAATATTTAACTACACACATACAATCCTGTTGACTTACAAATACGTCTGCGATAAACCACCCCCAGCCTTTCTACGGCCCTGAAACACGAGTCTATTCCACCCATTTCCTTGCTCTGATATTCAACAAAGTACGGAAAAAAGCTATTATTTGCTGCAGTAATCATTACCACGTCTGCAGACAACAGGTCTGACCTAGATACGGATGGACCAATGAGGGTTAATCACAATCTTGAACAATACTCCGATTTTGCTCAGCGACCGTCTTTTTGAGAGTTCCGTTCTGAATGTCTCGGCTTGAATTGCAATTGCCTTCCAGTCTACGATCGGTATTGAAACTGCAAACAAACCAAGGAACTAGGAAACTTGATTCTTTTGCCACGTATATTTATCTGTCTTACTGCCGGGTAAATTCCCTCGTGAGGCTTTTTCTTTTTGCTATTATATAAAATCTTTTCTCAAATAATCTTTTCTCATTCCAATCCAAGTGGAATGTTCAACGAAAAAAGTTGAGTATACATATGAAAATGTTTTATTTAAGAAAATCCATACCTTACTCATGAGATCCATACATACCCTACTAAAATCGGCAAATAAAACTGGTGTCTCAGGACAAACATAATAGGCAAAAGGATATGAATTTTTAAATAAATCGATAGCGGCTCGCACCTAGAAGGTACAGGCTGGCAATTGAATTAAATATGCATTTAGGAGGGTCATTAGATCGATAGGCAAAAGGCTATCAAATCTAGATACTAACAGGCCAGTTGTTTGTATGAAATAATATAATATATATACACATTATATTATTAAAGGCTGCTATAGAACGTTCTATCTTTATGATACCAGCTTTTTTATCGGCGAAGTCGGACTCGTCTTTGGATTATGTTTTGATCCAGGACTCTTTTTTTGACTGATGAGTCAGTTAAAAATAACAGATCTAAATAAAAATTCTAAAACCCCCGACAGATTTTCATGAAACATGGCTAGGTACACTCGGGATAAATTTATCATACAACACCGACAACCGTGTGCCTTCACACGGCGAATTAAACGTAGATTTTCAAGGCGAAAAAAACGTGTGTGAACAAAAGTCCCTTAGTCGTGATCAGGCGCGGTGGCTTCACAATCCGGCGCCACCGGTCCTCTCGCACTGATCTCCTGGTACACTAATCTACTTACTAATGAAGTTCTGTTCTTGAGATTGAAAGCTTCAAATTCAAATTAATTTAAATTCAAATTCATTGATAACGAAATTCAATAAATTATATAAAGCCTGTATTCACAAAGAAAATTATAATTTAATTAGTATTTACAATTGAAACAATTGAGCTAACTGCATACTGTTGCAAACAATATACAGGTAGCTCAACTCATCCATAAATTATATGAATAATAAATGTATTAATTATAGACGCTTTCGACTGGTATTGATATGGATCAGTTGAGCTACCTGTAGATTGTTTGCAACAGTCTGCAGTAAGCTCAATTGTTTCTATTGTAAATACTAGTTCTAATTTATTTCTATTATTTTATTGTAATTTTTACTATAAATTTTTTTTATTATAATTTTTATTATAAAATAGGTTCGTAATTAACCCGCTTACATCCGTAATGTATTGTAATTTTCTTTGTGAATAAAGGCTTCGGCCATCTTGAAATAAAATTATATTAAATGTTAGTATTCTTAGTATACCTACTACATTTAATTTAATTTGAATTCGATCTAATTAAGTGATATAAAATTAAATTAAATGAAATTACATAGAAATAAATAGAATTAAATTGAATCAGACCAAATAAATTAAATCAAAAGTTAAATTAAATCAATTAAGTACACAAAATTATATTACTTTTGGCACAAAGTGCTGCCATATCGGCGAAGAAATTCTGCCAGCTACAGTTTGTAGGATGCAGTTGGGGCTATCCCGCACTCTATCAGGGACTGTCTTTTTCCGCTTTGTAAGGTTTCGATTTCTACCTACTCCAAAAAATAAAAACAAAGAGCGATACAAATCTCTAATGAAAATGGTATTGCGCTTAGTGCGTCAGATTTTAAGATCGATTAGCGAATCAATATGGACGACGAAGTGAAAAGTAAGAAACTTTCAACTTTCTGACTCAAAATTTCTTCCGAAACTGAAATCGATAATGTTGTCGTTAGTTTAATGACCCGGGTGAAATTTGTTCCAAGAAGTTGGTGAGCGTAATCTTAGCGAAACTTTTTGTATATACCTGCGTACCTACCAACCCAAGCTTTCTATTTAATAAAGAAAACTGAGTGAATGCTACGACTAAGTACTTTTAATGCATAATTTATCAAAAAGTTCGTATCGTACAAAGTGCCCTGCTGAATAAGCAAAATCTGTTTTATTCAAATTCTTTACATAAAGCTTTTTCGTTTATTGAAGATATTAAGCAAACAATTTGAAATTCTTATTGTCTGTCTACCTAATTAAGATTTACATTATCTAGTTAGGTATCTATTCTTGAATCTACTCACGAGGGACTCATGATAACACTATGAATTTACTTTTCTATTAAAATAACTTGTAAATAGTTCTAATTTATTTCTATTACTTGATTGTAATTTTCTTTATTAGATATTAAAAAATAACTACTAGTTTCTAACAGAATTTAACGTAAGGTTTGACTTACATGATCGCTTATTTACCTAAAATCTCTTGATGCTTCTAGGAAGTGGTAAAGTTGATAGTTTAGGAAGTAAACGAGAAACTAGCAGAAAATACTCGGAACAAGCAAGCATACATCCGGCAATCGAGACTTCCGGTCCGGCTAAACGGCCGTTCATCCTGTTTAGGATGTTTAAGATTCTACGTCGCAGCTTTACAAGTCTGTAATCAAAACTTGTAACTATTTTCTTCATTTACATATAACCCAATCATATTATTAAGCGAAGTTGGGTTACTGAGACTCTTCGGGTTTTTAAAAAAATATTTGAGCGTCTGGTTGAACCGACCTGATTTACAGATTTACACCCAGACCCGGAACAAAAGCCTAATTAATAGGTGATCTAGTTAACCTAAAGATGGAGTTTTCATTTATGCTCATAGCTGATTTCAGATTGTTTAACAATAATAATTTACGGTAAATTTTTTGTCAATATGTTTTATGAATGAGGAACTCTATCAGTACCTACCCTACCTTCAAAGTTGAGATAAGTATAGCTATTTTAAAATCTTTGTATTAAACAAAACGTGTGACAAAACTCACATTATGTATCAATATACATAGTGGAGTCTGTCACACGGTGACCATGACTATGTCACTTCAGGTATAATTTTAGTAGGTGGTACAGATATGTACCACAGTTACATCTGTACCACCGGTAGTTGTCGATACCTCTAGCTAGATAGATATCAAGCTAGAGGTGTAGACAACTACCAATCGATAAAATATCGACGAATGCTCGATCGTTCATTACTGTGGTTTGTGCATGAATTTTTGAACGTTTAAGGTACTTTTCTAACTAGATATTAAATATAAAGATATTAAAGATTTAATGTATGGGGAAAAAGAACCCGTGATGTTAATAGAACTCTATAAAAGTTTTTCTTCATTCTTCTTTTAGGTATTCACGTGCAACTTCTTGCCGTTCGTTAGTTTGTTGAACATTTCAAAAACAAGTTCAGACATTGGAAACGTTAATCCGCCTCCAAAACCACACTTCTGACTAATGAGCTCATCAAAATTGTATAGAAGTCAATTCTCAGGTTGATTAGATCGCACGAGATATACCCAAAACTCCATTTTAGCTGAACTTGGACTTGATTAAATGCTTCGGAGCTAAGGGAATTTATGAAAACAGGGTTTATTTAGGTGTTGTTGAAATTGTACAAGCCTACCTATTTGATTTATGCGGTGTCCCAGAAGAATCAAGGAGCCTAAAATTACGGTATTATTCTAACAGACATCCTTTATTTCACGAAATAAAACAAAATCTAGGAAGATACTGGCAACGGCGAGCTTAGCCGTAAAAAATAACTCTTCCAGCAAATCTTATTGTCAGAGAGAGAAACAAGGTTATAAAATGGGTATATGTATATGTGGATACAAGACGCCCTGTCAAAAATCAAACCAGACGCAGATCCATTTCCTAAGTTGTAACGATATTTACGTTGCTTAATTAAACACAGAAAGGATCAAATCTAATAGCTAATTCATATCAAACATGGTAAAATATACAGGTGGTATATTATAAATAAGTTGATCCTCATATCTCGCCACATTACTGGCATGTGAATGGAATGTCGCTAGAGTCTCTAGATCTTACTAAGTCCCGTAATTTTTCTTACTACGAACTTTGGTACATAACCTAGCTTTTCTGGATTGCAAATCGAATAAGAATATAAAAAGAGTCCGTGCTCTAACGAGATCACTTGTAACCCAGAAAGTGCAAGTGAAGGACCGTGTGAGATGAGAACTCCTTGACCCGCCCAGGAAGGCCGCGGCTGCACCTACGCTACGTTTAATACTTAAGACTTTAGAAAGTGAAAATGTGTGGTTAATATTGTATGTGTACGCTTTTTATTTTTGTCTGTATGACGAAGCTCACTCATAACATAACTTATGATTATCACGGAAGATCGATTGATTAGATTCCTATGGCACAATCTGCTCTGCCTTAAAGCACTTGCTGAGTCAGCAGTAGGTACTCAGCATTTATGGCAGAGCCACCGCTCAATGCTTGGTTTATTATCTGGTTATATAATTTGATAAAAAAAGTTGGGTAAACATGTAAAGTTGCACAGCAATATGTGGTGTGATGTTTCGTGTCACGTATCTAATTTATTTTTCCATGATTTTCCTTGTTGACGAATTATGTTTGGCATGTTCTACCTAATCTAAATATAAAGGTCTGATTCGCTTCGTTTAGGACATTTATTTATCACAGAGAAAATTACAATAACAGAATAAAACAATTACTACTAAGTGTAAATACACTTATATCTATTTCTTAAAAATCTAAGCCTTCTCCAGAAGACAGAGTGCCCAGAATGCTGGCAGCATTGCCACCTTGAATGGCAAGGTCTGATAGCTTTGAACTGCTTGGCTTAGGCGATTTTGTACTGAAAATTTTAAATAACCTCGTTGTAGTTAATTTTCGGCATTGGTTTCAGTCACAGAAACCTGAATATTCATTGGAATTTGTGAATGTTTGTGTTAGTACCTACAACAATTGCCTGCATGTAATCTTTGGGCTTTCCATAATCCCTTTGAATATTTATCAACAATCGGTATGCGTAAGTGGGGTTTACGATGCTGTCTACATTAAATTATTAGGTATTCATAGATGTACCGGTTACACAGATCCCGATGGCTTAGAGTGAAATCACCACTAATGCTGGGGCCACATTACAGGGAAACGGCAATGCCCATCATCGCAATAAATCTCGCGGTAATTAACGCGACAATTAACGCGATAGGAGGTAGTGTGGCCGCTTCAACGCAATAATTCTCGCGATGTCTCTTTGATGTACCACCGCTCGAGCTATCGCTTAACGTCAAAGGGTTATGTGAATGCCGTTGCAAAATTATCACGAGAAGAGGTGGCTACACCAACGTTCAAAGTCCAACATCGCGATAATTAACGGCATTTCCTGGTAGTGTGGCCCCAGCGTAAGAGATCTCGATCGAGTAGATCTCGATTCCCGATGATCCTAATAGCTATCTAGTCTTTGAGCTACCTGTAGATTGTTTGCAACAGTCTGCAGTTAGCTCAATTGTTTCAATTGTAAAAAATATGTAGTTCTAATTTATTGCTATTATTTAATTGTAATTTTCTTTGCGAATAAATCCTTAGATAACTTCTGCTAATTTCGGATTAAACGTAGTTCCGATTCCCGCATGTACCTCGCTAAAGACCATGATCAATTATTAATTCAATATCGATTAACAGTTCGAACAAAAACAGCTTCTTTTACTTTACGATATGCCCGGAATTCTCGCGTAAGCTTCAAACGTCTTTGAACTTTTGGATAAAGATTTATCTTTCGCAACAATCTAGATAATTGTTCCATTTTCCTTTAAAAGCCTCTTGGGTCGACTACAGGCAAGATTTATTTGGAACAAGCGATTTTATAATGTCAACCTTTTGTAAGTACAGATTCAATTCACCTGTCGTAACTTTCTAAATATCGTTGTTTAAAGTTGGGGCCTCTCTAACAAAGTGCCTTCGTTAAACGCTAAAATCTCTAAATAGGTACAGGATTAGAACAAAGAAGTAATGGATTTCCAAACCATTCACTTTTATTTCCACATTAACCTTTGCTCTCCCGGAAAATAAGTCAAAAACTTTGGACTATTTATTTTCGCCGTTTCCATTTTTATTAGATCCAGAAAGCAAACAAATATTTTGCAAAGATATAGGCTTCCTCGTCCTTGAGCTAAAATTTACAGCAACATAAATAATACCCACAAAGGGATCGACATCAAAACGAACGAAATGAAATTGATTCGCAGCAATAAAACAATTTGTTTCAAAGTTAGAAAACACAAGGAAGTAAATCATTCGACATCAAGTATCCTTGACTCTCCGTTCACATTCACCTTTCAGGATAATGAATGAGGGGTTGCCACTCCATTATGAATGAGGGTGTAGCGATATCGGAGTAGAGGACCTTCCCAACTACCCTAGCAGGTAATATTTTTAACCTTGCGGAAGTAGTTTCAAGGTCCTGAATTCCATATACTATATCGTTTTCGTAAATGTATAGTAGAAACGAAAGAAAATAACCTTTTCTACATTGATATAGAGATTATTTTAGGTAGACCTCAAGACACGTGCCGATAACTTCGTCTAAGTACACTTTTTCAAGTAATTTCTGTTTCATTCAGGCGCGAAGACGCGAACGTGAGCAAAATAATCACAAAATCCAATCACATTTTGTTTTGAAAGATACCATTTCCAACATCTCTACGTGATCTTTACGTAATTAAACGTCAACTCACTATTTTCAGAGATTTCCAGATTTATTTGGCTTCGCGCCAACTTCCTAGCTTTCATATCTTTGTACTTTATATTGTTCCACCTTCCACGATTGATACAAGTAAAACCACAAACTCAATCTGTAATGCACTCAGTATTTTCAAAAGTGATTTGTTGACAATTCTGTATTATTTTACGCAAATACAAACCCTAAAAATACTACTTTGAAAGAACAAAAAATCTTTTCAAGTGTTTCTATCAGCTTCGTACCCGGTTGCCTTGACACCCTTTTTCTTTACACGTCCCAATCAATTACTCTACATTTTCGCTTCCCTACATTTTCCAATCGTTTGTGCGAAGTAGACGTATCATACCATCTTTGTCATTCTTGCGAAAATGTATAATTTTATAGTTCTTTCACTCACACGAAACGTTGAATGTGTCAACGTATTTTATTTGGCCAATCGGTTGTCAGTCAACAATTATAATTTATTCAATATTTCATTGTTTCTACATAATCTAGAGCTTTTACAGGATTATTAAACGTTTTTCAACGGATAAAGGCCAAAGACATGGGAAGTATGAAGAGAGAACTTAACATATGCCCAGCAGTGGGTACTAAACGGCTGATGAAGATCAACACGAATCCCGAATTAGATGTTAATTCGAAGATCTTAGGAAGGCACCTTATAAATTCGAGATCCTTAAAATTCTAATTCGAATTGTTCGAAGTGTTGCCTTAGAATTCGATGGTAGAAAAAACACGCTGCTTTATCTTCCTTTTGACTTTGCATAGTTTAATAGTTTTATAATGTACGTACTAATGTTAATATAATATGTTAATTTTAGATGGAGTACCTAATTTTGGAAAAAACGTACTTCCACGGATGGTCGTGACTTGACCTGTCTTTTGGAAAATCAGCGCTGGGTAGACACACCAGGTCTACCCAGAACAATGCTGAGAGTAGGCCATATTTGCCCTAAAAGCACAAAAATTGGATCAAAGAACGAATCGCGTTGTGAACGTTTTTCTACTCAGAAGATTTAGCTCTAAGGATATACCACTCCGTTTTGGATTTATTTAGTGTTTAGTTGTTATGTTATGTTGTGTAGTAAATTCAAGGTGAATAAAATTTATTTTCTTTCTTTCTTTCTTTCTCTCTTGCTTTCTTTCATTCTTTCTTTCTTTCATTCTTTCTTTATCTGACTTGCCTGGTAGAATGGCGCATATTACTACTAGGTTCTCCCCCTGAATGCAAGAATGATCTTCAGGCGAATTTGATGCAAAACGGTCACAGTAAAATTCTTTAGGCGAAAGTTTGTATGTATGTTTCTGTTGTGTGTGTATGTTTGTATACAGTTTTTTGAGAAGGACGGTGATGGCCAAGTCCGAAACCACGCGAGTTAAAGAAAAGTCGTGAAAGGAGTCATGCCCTCGATTTATAAGAAAACAATAACTGCAGATATAGTTTTTTTTATCTATTACTTTTGAGGGAAATAGAGATATGTATTAAAAGTAATTAGTAAAAATTTGCTTTTTCCTTTGATTTTTAGTAATACATTTCTATGCAACGATTGATCCTTATCAGCAACAAAAATCATTGGTTAAATAATACAGGGTGTCTTTTTTTTGAAAAATCATTCGTGTCGATTTCCGTTAAAAGTAAAAGGTTAAAAAAAACTAAAAATGTAGTTATTGTTTTCTTATTAATCGAGTTTATGTCTCCTATCACGACTTTTCTCTTACTCTCGTGGTTTCGAACTTAGCCATCACCGCCCTTCTCAAAAAACGACCTGTATAATAACTACGATAGTTTTAGAGTAAAATACTATTTTAGGACCAGACAAGTAAACCCGTGGACAGATGCTGTTGACCTTTAAATCACGTTGTTTACTCTCGGTTGGATTCTGTTTGAGATTATGGCGTCTCAGACAGGAACATCAAATCAGCCCGGTAAATAGAATAGATGATTACAGTTCAGAACAGAATATCAAAAGGGATTATTTGACACCCAGGTTATTCCCCTGTTACGTTATCAATAAAGTATGGATTTAAAATAGAAAAACATTTAATTCAACTCACACTAAACTTAATATAGTAATATAAAGAACTGTAGGTATTTTAAGCTCTTCAGGACTTGAGCCTTTTCTTCAAAGTTCAGTTGGTTGCACTTAGGAAAAGAATACTTATTATTCACAAAGGAAATTACAATCAAACTGCAGGCTGTTGCAAACAAAATTGTTACTTAAGACAACAATGAATTTGCTTGTTAAGAAATGAATTGAAAATTAAACACTTCAGTATTTACCTACCCTTCTACCACCAAAGAGAGCTTATTGCAGACGGAAAGCAGTTGTGAAAGTCATCTTTAAAGCAACTTGGTACTAAAGTTCATCTTCAGTGCAGTCGACTTCCTAAAGTTTCAAACTGTTAGTACCTGCTGTCATGTTAAAATATCTTACCGTAGGACCTATGGTATATTTAACGGATGATACGTTGGTGTTCTGCCAACACAACAAGGGGTTCGTAACGCTTCTTAACCCGCTGTCACTCACAATGAATTCGTGAAACTACGATGATTTTAGAGCATAAGAAGCTATTCTACCTATGAACTTAAATTTCATGACGCTACAAAACAAACCAAAGCTATGTAGAAAAATTAAAAACTGAGTTTCATCCATATTTTAACAATTTGCGATTTAGACCTGGTCAACCAGGTCTAAATTTCTATCGATAACTGCGCTGTGACACGTCGTAACGAAAATTAATAATTTTCGGTACTCCGGGTATGGATTTAGAGTAACCAAGGGCGTAAAACATTAACCATCGGGTCGGGACCTCATCTCCGGCCAGTATAATTCCAAGACGCCAATAATCTTTATTCTAACTTTATACTTCAGCCCGCATCTTGGATCGCAACTTTATAACTTTAAGAAGAAAATTCAAGCATAAGTTTGAGCTTATGAGAGTGAGTATTTACAATTGAAACAGTTGAGGTAACTGCAGATTGTTGCAAATAATCTATGTAGATGTAGCTCAACTAATCCAAATTGTTTCAATAGTATCCGTAGCTGTGGAAAAACACTATTAGCAAATACAAATAATTAAAATTGAAGTTTCCGTATCAAAAAACAGCTCTATCCTTCTATATTTTCATATGCATATTGCATATGAAAATATAGAAGGTGCTCGGTAAACCACGCAACTGGCGGATTTCTGTAGAACCATGTCATAGTAACAAACGCCAAAAGTGGCGTTTGTTACTGTGTTTGGCGTTTGATTTCTTATTGTGATAAGGTTCTACAGAGATCCGCCAGTTGTGTGGTCTACCTATAATTACAAAACACCAAATTTTAAAATGTTTGACCGTCTGTCTGACCACACAGAGATACGTTTGTCTGTTTGTTTGTTTGAGGTAATCTCAGAAAACGGCTGGACCGATTTTGACGACCCTTTCACTGAAAGATAGGTGTATAGCGGGTTACTAAGGCTACTTTTATTTTAGAAAAAGATGTCTAATTCTAGGGGTTCTGCGAAAAAAAAACTTGAAATTTTGAATTCTACGCAGCTGAAACCGCGAGCACAGCTAGTTATATAATAATACTATAGTAATAGGTAGTTACATAACATCTTACATGCTTATCCCGTCCCGATCTGTACAAAGTTCACCTCATAGTGTTACAACCAGTTCAGATTTAAACTTTGAACATTAGCAAGTAATATATAATAGCGTTTCAACGAAGGTTTGTTCATTATTGCCAAGGTTTAATGCTGTTTCATTATGGATCATATTGATGTAATTATGAGACCGTTGGATTTCATTGATATTAAGGGAGGTGAGGTCAGACTATAACGAAACCTTGTCACAAGAGCTCAATTATTTTGGACAGGTTGAAAATAATTATTGAATGGGCTTCAGATAATTTTAAAGTCAGTAATATTCTAGCAAATATCAAAGTAAATAAATAAAATAAATAATATAATATAATAATAATAATAATAGAGTGGCTAGAAAGGGACAGTACCAAAACGTCTAGATGTATCCACGTCTGTGAGATGACGGATTTTTTTGACTGCATACGCTGCAGAACTAAGTCTCTTCGATAGCATCTATGTGTGAGCCCCATTGAAGTTAATGATCTAAGGTGATTCCTAAGAAAACGCTTCTTTCTACTATTTCTAACATTTTTCCTTTAACGTTTACATCAGCCTTCACTTGTTTAACATTAGGTAAGATAAAAATAAATTCAAATATTAGGTCCTTACATATGAAATTGGCGTTTTGTATGGGAGGAACAAAAAGTCGAATATTTTTTAATATAATATATTTAATTAATCAAAGTATGAACCATTATTTTCTATGCACTTTTGCCATCTTATAGGTAGTGCATTGATCCCTTTACTAAAAAAACCAGTCGGACGGGAATCAATAAAATCTTTGAAGGCGATTTGGACTGCCCCATCGGAGTTGAATTTTTTCCCTTGCAAGAAGTTATCCAAATTTCGAAAAAAATGGTAATCTGTTGGAGCAAGGTCCGGGGAGTACGGAGGATGTCTTAGACTTTCCAATTGAAGTAATGTAACGCAGCAGTCGACGCGCGTTTGCCGGTTTGCTTCAGTCAATTCGTGAGGTACCCACCTTTCAAGCTTTTTAATCTTCCCAATTTGCTTCAAGTGAATTAAAACAGTTTTATCACTAACACCGCAGCCTGCAGCTAACTCGGACGTGGTTTGCGATGGATCCGCTTCCACAATAGCCTTCAACTCTTCATTATCAACTTGAGTCTCAGGCCGTCCACGGGGCTTGTTCTGCAAGTCGAAATTTCCAGAACGAAAACGTTGGAACCAAAAACGAACTGTGTTTTCTTTTGCAACACGACCGCCATACACATCATTCACCCTTCGAGTTGTTTCCGCAGCACTAGTGCCACGGCGGAACTCGTACTCGTAAATAATGCGATATTTTAAGTTTTCCATTTTGTAAAATGAGTGACGCAAACAGAAAAAAACAGAAGAAAAAAAACAAATGAATGACGATCATCGAAGCACAAATACACGAGTCTATAGCTGTACAAATTTGAATTTGGAATTCCTTACCAAAGAGGAGAAATTTGTGATTAAAGTGGCCAGTACGAAAAACGCCAATTTCATATGTAAGGACCTAATAAAATGTATGTTCTTATTATAAAGAACATCAAAAAGTCAAGTCTTTATGTAATAGGACAATGTTTTTGTACTGGCTGAAAATATCAGACAAAAGTTAAAAAGAAAAAAAAACCTTTTTACTCTAGGGCTTAAAATTCTACTTTAATGCCGCGACGCCACGCTAATGACACTTTTTTGAGCAATAGAAATGAAAAAGTTTTTTCCTTTTATTAGTTCGTCTCAATTTGGAGAGTTGCGGTCTACTTTGTAAATTGGTAGGTACCTATTCTGCTAACTTTACGTAAAAATCTTAGGTTTAAAACACCCAATTGAGTTCTGGCATTCTTCGTAAATAATCAATTTCCGAAGTGGTACTTATTCGACTTTCAAATCGCAGAACATACATGAGCGCAATCAATACACCTAATTGAAGCCCCCACCTCCCTGTAACAACTTTTATCCATCCTACATTATGTTTCCAAATATCTGTTCTTTTTTTCGAACTATGCAATCGATATCCATCAAAAACAAACGACCAATTTGGCCATTGCTTTCCTGCCAAATGACGGTGTCTGATTGGTTGAACCCGAGTCCGAATTTCATCGGTTACAAAGGTTTCTCCAAAAGGCTAATAAGCGGTTACTGGATTTTCGAAGCATTATTGGTGAAAATTATTGGCACAGTCGAAGGAAAAGCTGTTATTTTGGCAGGTAATATGTGAACGAATTACGGCAAAGTTAGTTATAGAGGAACAAATCTTGCATCTAGCATTAATCATATTAATGGTCACACTCTACTTATGTTTACCTCCCATGGAATGAGTAACACTGGTGACCTGTGCTACAGGTTTTTCATAAACTTTTAACAGTCACTAGTCTCTCAGAACACAGGTAGATAGGCATATTAGGTACCTATGTTTTTTACTTCCCACCAATAGCTTTAACGCTACCTAGCCTAAGCCTGATTTATAAATATGTAAGCTTTATCTAGTACCCATAACACAAGCTCTGCTTAGTTTGGGGCTAGATTATCTAGCCCCAAACTAAGCAGAGCTTGTGTTATGCTGTGTTAAGCTGTGTGAATTGTCCAGCATTATTTATTTATTTATTTTATATGGATAGGATACCTTTGTGAGAGAAAATAAAAATTCATTTATTTATTATTATTCTAAATGGGAAAAGGGCTGCAAAAATAATTCCAATTCGAACTAGCTTGGGAGTAATTAAATAATATCGCAAAAAATTTCGACTTCGGCAGGACTTGAACTTGACTTTGCCAGAGTGTGAGGCTTACGCACTATAAAAACAATAACTTTAGCTTGGGAGTCTATAGATTCATTTTATAATTCTGTATCCTTAATTAAATCATAAATAATTTCATAAATGATTTATGATTTAACTAGTTTCTGCCGGCGGCTACGCACGCGTATTTAAGGTATAATAAGTAGCCTATTATCTAAGTTAGGCTTTGCTCTAAACGCACGCCAAATTTCGTCTTGATTTGTTCAGTAGTTTTGGAGATCCTAGGTAACAAAAAATCAGTTTTCACAAAATTTCGCTTTATAATATTAGTAGGATAGGATTTAATATATGTATGATGTACCTATGATTCTGTCTTTAATTATGTCAAATGATTTTTAGATTTTTTAGATTTTTAGGAGATAAAATAAAAACGTAGGAATCTATCCACCATTTACTGGTAACAGTGTATATCTTACAGAAAATGAAATTATCGTCACGTAGGAACAATAACCCTCAACACGTAGGATAAACACTTGATACCATTTTCGTGGTGTCTACGCGTAACGCCGGTGCTACAAAAGCCCTCTACTAAATAATTTAGAACATTAGGTATTCCTACTAATGTAGAACATTACCTATGTTCTACATTCGTACCTAAGACAACCGATGTGGGCGGCGGACGAACGTCCGCATGCGATGCACGAGGTTGTGGGTTCGATTCCCACCTTGGGACAAATGTTTGACGATCTGCAAATATTTGGGTGTATTTTCTATGCATAATTATTAAGAATCTGTATCTATCATTATTTTGTGTATTGTATATTCATGTAATGTATTGTATTAAGTATATGACGACCTCCATGGCGCAGTGGGCGAAGGTCCGCCTGCGACGCAGGAGGTTGCGGGTTCGATTCCCGCCTCGGAACAAATTTGTGTACGATCTGCAGAAATTTGTTTCGTTGGTCTGGGTGTTTTCTATGTATAATAAAAAATATCTATCTATGTAGTGTATTGTATTAAGTATATCAGTTATCTAGTACCCATAACACAAGCTCTGCTTAGCTTGGGGCTGGATAATGCTGTGTAAATTGTCCAACATTATTTATTATTATTATTATTTATTATATCAGTCATCTAGTACCCATAATACAAGCTCTATTTAGTTTGGGGCTAGATCATGCTGTGTGAATATATGAATTTGAGTGTCTGGTCGAAGTGACCCGTGACCCGAGAGCTGGTGAGTATCTGTCGCAGCGCATCAGCATTGCCATACAGCGGGGCAATGCAGCCAGCGTCTTGGGGACGCTTCCGACTGGTATTGATATGGATCATTTGAGCTACCTGTAGATTGTTGTCTGCAGTTAGCTCAATTGTTTCAATTGTAAATACTAGTTGTAATTTATTTATATTATTTAACTAGTTTATGCCCGTGGTTTCGCACGAGTTGTTGCTATGGAAACGTTTAAAGGCGATTTCTATCCCATGGGAACTTATTTATGGGATTAAAAGTAGCCAATGTTTGATTCCAGGATTAGACTTACCGGAATGCAAAATTTCAGCCCGATCCGTTCAGTAGTTTTGGCGTGAAGAGATAACAAACATCCATCCATCCAAACTTTCGCATTTATAATATTACTGTGATAGTGTGATTTACTTGTCTTGATGCTAGCACATTATCTTTAACATCAACACTAACCAACACCAACACATTTCGAATACCTAAATCAACGTTCGTTTCTGTACCAATATTCTACCTTCACGTTATATTGCGCCCAAAACCAAACGTTCGAAACAGTAACTAGAAGTTATGGATATGTTCGTAGTACACAGGTTTTATAGTGAAGTGCAAATTACGATCCGTATATCGTCGAGCACCGTTGCGAGTGAGTTGGTTTTATGCTAGTGGAACTGTTGGTTTATTCAAAGTATCATGACATGTTCGATAATACACACCATGTAAAACTTTTGTAGTGGAATCCTAATTAGTCCGATCAAGTACGCTTGAAAATTAAGACTCACGAAAATTCGCATAAAGCTGAAAATTGATATGAACGTTAGGAATACCAAAAAAAAAACATTACCACCTATGCAAAAAAAAAAAATTCAAGGTCAAAGCTCGCAAGAGATTTCGTTATTGTTTTAGCCTAACGGTAAATTTAGCACAAAAACATCTGATTCAAAATTGTAGAAAACGCAATTTTCTACAAAAATGGTTCTAATACTGTTTTCACTTAGATTTTTTTTTGCATACGTGGCATCGACTGGGACTTTTCACATTTTGTTTATAATGTGTCCCCAAAACAAGTTTCGATATCTATGCCTAAAACCCAATTCCCACAAAAGTATGTGGTACGTTTTTGGAGTACTTATAATAAAATATTTGCGATCATTTTGGGCGCACAAAGTTCTCGTTGGAATGGCGCGGTATTCCCCATCGGGCATTCTTCGGTGGACGCCATTTTTATATTTTACTCGCACATCTTTTCATCTTTTCATCTCATTGTTTAATTTCGTTCAAGAAAATAATGCATTGTTTTTATTCACCATGAATAATAACGATATTTGTCGAATAGAAATAATTTAGAATTAGTATTTACAATTGAAACAATTGATCTAACTCCAGACTGTTGCAAACAATGTATAGGTAGCTCAACTGATCCATATCAATACCAGTCGGAAGCGTCCCCAAGACGCTGCCTGCAATACCAATAGATATAACCTGAGAATAAATATAGCATAACAACTTATGCTTTCTCAAAGTAATTTTATAACATCGAAAACCTTCGACTACTGACTTTGAATTATCATATCATAAGAATAGAGAGAATAAGAGGAACACAAAGAAGAAAAAGATTCTTATCAAAAATAGCTAAGAACAATTTAATAAAAAATGATGTATAAATAACACTTTGCGTGCCCACGACTTATGTGCCTAAGTAGAGCGTCTCGTCTTGAGCCTGGGCCGTGAATGCAAATGAAAATATCGGTTCATGTGTTTGGGAGCTACGATGCTACAGACAGCCAGACATACAGACATGCAGATACACAAGTGCCTAGCTCTCAACGTAACACCCCGCTTTCAAGTCAAGAGTTAAAAATACAACAAATAAAATTTATTATTGAAATATCAAACAAAGAACACGTCCATAGAAATGTTAACTTATTCGTAGCACAGCACTTAATTCGTAGCACGCGCTACGAGTGCTACGCTGCTACGCCGTAGCAACATTATATTCCCCCGTTTATTTTACTCGAGAAATGGTTTATCGAAAAATGACACGTATTTCCGTTAAAACAATGTTTACATTTGCTTAACATTCTGGAGCATCCTACTTTGAAAATTTGTAGAAAATACAACGTAAATTTTGTCGCTTATCTTGAACTTGACCTAGATTCGCTCGGTCAGCATCTCTGCCGGAGTAAATCGTGTGAATGAACGAAAAATTTAGAGGCTACAATATCGTTGATTGCAAAAAACATTTTAATCAAGTTTTAACAGGGCTTGATATTTACTTAATTCGTTTTGAAATATTTTAGTGTACAATTTTAGCGTAACTGGGATTCTGTTAATTACTGTTTGTTATTTCATTTCTGCAAAATTTAAGACATTGTAAAAATTGTATTTTTATAATAATACAAATGTGTCCCAGTTGTGACATTAATGGTTGGTAGACAAATCAGGGCAGGTACGTACCATCAATACCCAATTACCCATAGCGGGTGATATCCTAGGTATGCTGATGATAACTAAATTCAACCTTCTTATGACACGAAAAAAAACTCACTTCACAAGAATGTTCTGACCAAGGCCCAACTTCACCTAAATCGTTTTTGACACAAGTTTTCATACATTATCCGTCAAGGTTAACCGACGAAGCTGCCTTATTGTCTGATTATCTACTGGTGAAAGCAGACCTAACTGTGTGAAATGTCTAACTGAGATGTACTACTGGTTGAACCACTGGTAAGTATATTTAGTCAGCCTTACTGGTCGTATCAAGGGTAAGTCTTACCCGTGGTCTAACTCGTGAAACTGGTTTGGTTAGCAGTGGCCAGTGGTCCTACATTATTAATTAGCTGCTTCCTGCAAAGCTGCATCCTTTGTTTTATATTCACCGCAAGCCTTCATTACTCATTAATGAAATCTCTAGTTTAAAATGTACAACTTAAGGAGTGTCTTCAATGAGAGCGACATGCGACAGTGTGAGTTTTAAACAATGGTCGGTTCGACGACCTGTGTGGCTCAGTGGGCAATGGTCCGCTTGTGATGCAGGAAGATGCGGGTTTGATTAGACCCACAACAACCGGAACAGATATGTACAGATCGTAAAAATATTTGTCCGAGCCCGTCTCGGGACAATTTTAAGAATTTGTCCTAGGTGTTGTGGGTGATTTCTATAGTAAATTTATCAGGTATCTAGTACCCATAATTCAAGTTCTGTTTAGATTAGGGCTAAATTATTAAATTAGCTTTGGTGACTTAAAAAAAAAATATGGTCACCAATTACGAAACGCGAATAGTTGCTAAAACAAATTCATATTTTTCTCCAGAACTGTTTTTGTTGTCTGAATTTTTATTCAATTCAAATCTTGCTTGGCCGTGGTTGGCATTGATATTTATGAGTCATCACCATTTGGCCTACATTTGACTTCTACGAAAGATGTATTGAAATCTGATTATCATTATTAATCAAAAGATGATTCAGTTGAGTCTTGGCTAAATTATTAAATTAGCTTTGGTGAATTAAAAAAAAAAATATGGTCACCAATTACGAAACGCGAATAGTTGCTAAAACAAATTCATATTTTTCTCCAGAACTGTTTTTGTTGTCTGAATTTTTATTCAATTCAAATCTTGCTTGGCCGTGGTTGGCATTGATATTTATGAGTCATCACCATTTGGTCTACATTTGACTTCTACGAAAGATGTATTGAAATCTGATTCGCATAATTAATCAAAAGATGATTCAGTTGAGTCGCCCAACAGTTTAATTTTCAAGCGATTTCTACGTAGCGCTTTTATAATGGAAAAAAGTCGCCTTCACAGAAACGTCCCCTTTATTTCCCGTCGGCTAGCGACCACAACAGAAACTTTAGGATTAAATGTGTTAGTCCACAGTCGCACTGCAAGATAGGTAAATAGCTTAGATAATTTTATTGTTTTGAAAAATTACTTCGAATCTCTTACTTACAAACTGTTTTTTAAATTTTGTGGAATAAACACTAATAATGATTGACCACCTCGAAATCATCTTCTATATAACTGCAAAGAGAATCATCAAAATCCGTCCATGAATGACGGAGAAATCGACAGCCGTAAAAAAACATACATACAGCCAAACAAAGGACCTCTTCCGTTTTTCGAAGTCGGTTAAAAATGTACGAGACCGGCCGGATACTGGATGTAGCCAAGAGATTGATAGATATAAAATACTTTAATATACCACACAAAGACAGGAAACAATATACATGAAAAAAGCTTAAATTATTATATTATTATGTGTACGATCTGCAGAATTTTTTTCCGTTGGTCTGGGTGTTTTCTATGTATAATAAAAAATATCTATCTATGTATTGTATTACGTATATCAGTTATCTAGTACCCATAACACAAGCTCTGCTTATCTTGGGGCTAGATAATGCTGTGTGAATTGTCCAGCATTTTTTTTTTTTTTTTTTTTTTTTTTTTATGTATTATTAATACCTGCATAGCCTACGAACATAGATATGGAGTGATTTTGATGTTAGAGATGTCTGTTTTCTAATTTATGAGTAATCCACGCACTAATATCGGCTTCTAGAATCCTACATATTGTAGATATCTTTTGTAAGTATCACAAAATCAAAGAATTATTGGTGTAAAATAATATTACGAAAATATTTATGATATCATCGGAGCATATAACAGCAGTCGACAATTTTTGTTTTAGACAGCTTTTTTTATTATTATGCGCCTCTCGTCTGTTTTCAAACTTAAATATGCACCACATCAAAACCGAAATCTTCAACACCGCGCTTGATTGCGATTGCGATTTTGATTTGCTTTTTATTGGTTAAAATGATGATACCCTCTGATACCTTCTGTTTTCTGTTGTTGTTATCAGTTTTCATAAAATATTTTGGATTCTTGAACCGAATATTTATTACAATATCGAAACTACCTAGCCGCCTGCCTACCGTCCAGCAGTGCGGCCGGTGTGGTATTTAGAGCAGAAATAGGGAGACGTCCTAGCTTAGCGTGAATTAGCTTCACTTTCTTTGTGTTTATTCAAATCTGTAGGTACAGAGACAATTTTGCATACATTTCTTTTGAACCCCAAATGCTGAATTTCTTTGCTCATGTGATAATGAAATCTCAGTGATATTATAAAGGCGTGAATGTTTGTGAAGATGGATGTGTTTATGATTTTAGATTGTTATACTAACTTCTTCCCACGGCCTCCAACTCTGTTTCCTGGCCAAAAAATATTCCAAATCCTTCCCTGAGATAGATACTGTACAATATATCCCCATGCCAAATTTACATGACATCCACAGCAGTTGTATAAAGTGACAGATAGGCAATATTACTTATAGAAAATTATTTTAATTATATGCTGAAGAATGTACAAGACAGATTGATTAATAATTGGAAAATATAATCTGGGGCTTGCTTTATTTATGCAATACGTTTGCAAAACAATCTGGTCGAAACGTTGAGAGACGAGGGTATTAAGTCCTGCCAAAGCAGCGTACTGGCAAGAAGTCCAAACTTTCAGATGAGACTCTTCGGCTGATGACAAAAAGACGGGAAACCACCCAAGCGACTTCGTCAGAGAGGTCAGACCTGAACGAGCGAATTGCAAAGATGATACGGCGCGACCTTCAGAGCTCCAACACGCGCCTCATTGAAGAGGCAATAGAGCGAAGGGAAGGGTCCAAAGTATTCACTCAGCAGCTTGGCAGAAGCGACCTAACAAAGCTTAAAACGCAGGATGGGAGGACCGTATTGTCGAAGCCGGAGATATCCGCCGAGATAATCCTACCGAGATAATTCCAGAGCCACTCTGACAAGCCACTGTACCGACGAAATGGCAGACATCAGTCTAGACGAGATCGCGTTAGCCCTGAGGCAGCTTAAAATGGAAAAGCCCCCGGTGAGGATGGAATTACTGGAGGAGCTCCGTAATATAGGAGCTACAGAACCTCTTTAACACCGTCCTTCAAAGTGGGAGAACTCCAAAGACTTGGAGCGGGAGTTAGGTTGTGCCCTTTTTTAAGAAGGAAGATTAAACCCTCCTTAAAAGTTACAGATCTCACTCCTGAGCCACGTCTGTCTATAAGCTATTCTCGCGAGTGGTCACGAACCGTCTCGCCAAGAGACTCGACACTGCGACTTCAAAGTCGCTCAGCGAGCAATGGAAAGAGCTATGTTCGGAGTTTCTCTGAAGGCTTCAGTCAGACCTAACATTACAGGATAGCATAGGATTCGTAACGAATACCTCCGACAGAGAACCAAAGTTATCGACATAGCTCAATTCTTTGATTTGAGCTATGTCGATTAGCAAGCGGAAGTGGCAGAGGCTATATCTTGTGAAGAACCGACAACCGATGGGGTAAAGGTGTTCTTCAGTGGAGACCGCGACCAGCTGGGTGGGATGACAGCCTGCGAAAGACTGCAGGCAGATGCTGGATGCGGCAAGCTGAAGACAGGGCGCTATGGCGCTCATTAGGGAAGCCCTATGTCCAGCAGTGGACTTATATAGGTTGATGATGATGATGATGTTGACGTTTGCAAGCCTTGTTAATTTGAAACTATTTAATGAGTTAAATATTTATTTGGCAGTAACTATATTATATTTAAAATATATATTATTAAATATATATATTTTAATGAGTTAAATATTGGCGGTTTTAACTTTAAACTTTAAAGTGCTTTTCAACTTTTCGGACAATAAGGTCGCAGGTGGCAGTATTGTTTTCTAGCCTTGAAATAGTTTCATCTCATCAACCGTTCTAAATTAAAGTAGTTTGGCAACTAAAATTAAAAGTTTAAGCGAAACGAGATAATGAATCTAACTTTGAAGGACTACAGTATCCCATAAAAGTTGGATTTGAAGCCCGCGTTGTATGTTTTCGGGTACAAAGCGCAATAGGATCTATCAGCCAAGTCCTAGCCAAGCCAAATATATTTGCATACCGTGCATTAGGGTCAAGTCGGATTTTTTTTATTATAAAGCAAGGTCCGTAGAATTGACCGTACCGGAGCAAGTTTTCTTAACAATGGTTCGAAATAATGGAAAAATAAGCTCTAAAGTTTCAACTAAAAAAAATCCCTTAACATGTCATGGGATTTGTATTGATATTTGTGTTCAATGGCGAAAACTGTTTTTTATTTGTACTTTCTCGTTTAACTAGACTTTTTTTACCTATACATTAATAGGATACTCATAATTAGCACCTGAATTTATAGCAGTGAGCTGAATTTATAGCAGTGAGCATCAGGATAGCGCTTAGATCATCGTAAGAAAAGCTGAGTTAAATGGAAAGCGGGACAACAATAACATAAATCATTGTTCACATGGGGACCTAATCCATATCCATAGGG
The DNA here is from genome assembly GCA_949316285.1 of Eupithecia subumbrata. Classification (NCBI taxonomy): domain Eukaryota; kingdom Metazoa; phylum Arthropoda; class Insecta; order Lepidoptera; family Geometridae; genus Eupithecia; species Eupithecia subumbrata. The sequence goes on from OX438648.1 coordinate 5,049,105, forward strand.
CCTAAAAACTAATTAATTCAACCAATGACAAATGGAGTTGGGAATGGATGACCATAAATCCTTATGCCGCTGCATGGGCCGGCGGCTATGGGCTGATTTGTGAGACTTGCGATATGTACGTATTTGATGGCTTACCGTTTTTTTAAATAAACAAGATCCGTCAAGTGCGAGTGTAACTCGCGCGCCGAGGGTTTTGAACGTTTGTCAACAAATATGTACCAAAAGTACCGGTTAGAGACTTCGCAGTTTAACGAATACCTAAGAATACCTACATTTCAGATGGATCTCTATGCATGCTTCGGTTAAGGTGGATAATGGTAAATTTTTCGACTTTTTTCGAAATATTTCAAAAAGTATGAAAGTTACAGAAATTTTAAAAACTGTTTTGAAATGTCCAAACCAATACCTTTTATTTGATACCCCACTCGGTGGGGTAGCCCCCTTTTGAAAATTATTCCTTTTTGACCATTTTTCAAAAAGTGTTCTGTTTACAGACTTCTCTATATTTTCCCTGTAAAATATAGATCCATATCTACAAACGCTTCATATATTTTAAATGGATCGCTCGGCAAACTTCGGAGATAGGGGGGGGGGGGGGAATGGGTATTTTTTCGACTTTTTTCAAAATATTTCAAAAAGTATGAAACCTACAGAAATTTTAAAAACTGTTTTGAAATTTACAAACCAATACCTTTCCTTTGATACCCCACTCGGTGAGGTAGCTCCCCCTTTTGAAAATTATTCCCCCCCTTTTTGACCATTTTTCAAAATGTGTTCTTTTTTCAAACTTCTCTATATTTTTCCTGTAAAATATAGATCAATGTCTATAAACGCTCCATACATTTTACATGGATCGCTCTGCAATCTTCGGAGATAGGGGGGGGGGGAATGGGTATTTTTTCGACTTTTTTCGAAATATTTTCAAAAGTATGAAACCTACAAAAATTTCAAAAAATATATTGAAATGTACAAAATGATACCTTTCATTTGATACCCCATATGACTCTGTAGGTATCTTTTAAAATTTCGGCATCACAATTTGTATGGAAAATATTCATTTTCATTTTTCATTTATTTTTCTCTAAATCTGTACAGGCGCACGAAATGTATTATTATTTTAAATTTCAAGTTGATAGCTGCAGTAGTTTTTGAGTTATTAAGGAGGGAAAAAAGGACAGACAAAGCGAGACCATAAGGGTTTTGAAACCGATCTTCGATCATCAAAACCCTAAAAATGGGGCAGAAGCCTTTATTCACAAAGAAAATTATTATAAAATTAGTATTTACAATTGAAACAATTGGGCTAACTGCAAACAATCTACAGGTAGCTCAACTGATCCATATCAATACCAGTCGGAAGCGTCCCCAAGACACTGGCTGCATTGCCCCGCTGTATGGCAATGCTGATGCGCTGTGCCAGATACTGACCAGCTCTCGGGTCACGCATCGCTTCGACCAGACGCTCAGATATTTTTTTTAAAACCCGAAGAGCCTCGGTACCCCACGGACCTAGGGTCTCGACTCCAAGAGGAGCAAATGTGTAGGCTCTGTCAAAACCTGCATATTTGCGCCTCTTGAGATCTTCGGCCAAAACTGCCGCCGCGCCTGCCCTCACGGATGTCCTCGGAAGATGGGAAGGCGCAAGTGTGTCGACGCATGTAGCGTCCCACACAATGGGCCTCCCCAACTGCCATGGGACGAGTGTCATACCGTCGGGCCTTTTACCATCGTCACTTAACAGACCATTCAGTTCGAGAATAGCTGGTACGTTAGCGGTGACAAAGGCCCGCCGGATGATGTCGTTAAGGCTGGCGTGGGGAGATATCCGACCGGCGGCCCTAGTACACGATAATCCGTGATGACCAAGCTGTTCGACAGCAGTACCGCACTGGCATTGATGAGGCGCGCAACACCTTGCACCCAACCGAAGACATGTTGCGATACGGAAAGTTACGGGATCCAATAAAGTACCAGTGTTATATGAAGGAACTGCTTGCAACCAATGTCCTGACTCCCATTTAGAAACGGTCCGGAGGCGGGCAAGATCCGCAGAGCTGGAGCACGTTTGTAACAAACAATTCCGTGTCAACTTACACAGAAGCCCGTCCTATTGCCGTTGGGACATAAGTGATTTTGGGGGAGCAGCATCGGGGCAAGCATTATGCCAAGCCGTTCGAGCTTCGTCTAAAAATGAAATTTTTAATGACATTCCAGGCGGGACCAAACGAGAAGGCTTTAAAATTTTGTCAACTAAAGAACTAGTGTTGTCGACAGAAGACAAGAACGCTGGCAGTGCTACACTTGAAATTTTGTGTATATACCTAAGCCTCCCAATTTGACAGGCAGGGAGGTCTGCGACCATGCCTTGTCATCTAAATCAATATTCAAAACCGATGATAAAGTATTATTTATTATGTTGTCTAAGCCTTCCAAGAGCTCGCTGTGTTTCCACAGTGACTACATCTCAAAGAATACGTAAATTTAGGTATAAATAGACAGAACCGAATAATTGTAAAAGCCATATGACTATTAATTTTGAGCAATCTGTCCGAAGTTTTATTGAAATTTTGAATTTTTTAAATAATTTGTTACAAGACACATTTTCATAGGTACCTACACCGAAAAACATAACAACAAGTCCGGCTTTGTTACAAATTATCTGTATATTATTTTACGAAACAGAACACAAATATTTTCGTAACAATCTAATTACTGGGTTATCCGATATTTTCTGTCAGTAATTACGTGTAACATGTTGTAAGCATCCCAATATATATTATGTTGTTGTGAGGGTCATATTTTGCCCACAGGCTACATAAGTAGGTAAAAATACGACTTATTTTTGCTTCTCTAGTGAATACATTTTTTGGCCTGCTAAAACATTTACAAACTCAGATCGGAAAGTCAACTGGGTTCGAAGCAACCATTTCGCTGATAGCAAAAAAAACATCGTCCTAAATTCTACCATTATCTCCCGAGGGTCTCATAAAGGAATTCATAAATTTAGCAACTAGGTAGCTAAGTGAGCTTGCTCCAAGGCTTTTGCGGGTGTTTATCCTAATTTCAGAATTCGGTTTGGGATGAGACATTCCTCCAAGTTTGCGACAACAAAATGGGGGTTTCTGAGAGGGTCACGTCTCCCCTGGGTGGCAAAGCTACAAGGGAACAGCTAATACAAAGGTACGCGATAAACGCCCCATAAATAATCTTTAACATGTTAGCAAATCGCGAAAGTTTACAAAAGAATAAGAAACATTTATTGTTCAAACTGCCTCCACAGTTGGTCTTATGAACTACTTATAAATTTAGCATTTGTTAAAAACTTAAATTATAGGAACATAAAATTATAGGGTATAAAATAATAATACAAGGTCGAAAGATTGGATGGAAGAAAAGAAAACCCCAAATTAAACAAAATAAAAAACAACTAACTTTAGTTAGGTAATTATTTCTGAAACACGAAAGATTTTCAATTGGTAGGTACGCTTTCATAAGCAGCTTTACAGACAATTTTAGTATTATAAGTTCCTATATTTATTGTTGTTTGTATATATTTTATTCGCATTTAATGTAGTAAGCATATGTATATAAGCACGAATAATCACACTAATATTATAAATGCGAAAGTTTGGATGGATGGATGGATATTTGTTACCCCTTCACGCCTAAACTACTGAACGGATCGGGCTGAAATTTTGCACACAGGTAATTCTAATCCTGGAATCAAACATAGGCTACTTTTTACGCGTGCAAAGTCGCGGGCATAAACAAGCATGTATATAAGCAAGAATAATTGAGCAAAATACTACAATAATTCTAGCGGCAACATCACAACCTTTTTTCATAAAAAGACTGACTTGGTATAACTAGATTAGTCTGAGCCAGCTGTAAGGCACTTATAAGCAGGCAAGGTGCCAAGGCCCGTCGGTGTATCTAAGTTCTTTCCCAAATTAATAATGCATTGCACATCGTGGGAGAAAAGCAATGTTTAAATAAAATTCAGCGCCGTCGAACTTGTAGTCCCAATAATTAAAATAAGCTACCAAGCAACTTGATTGAAAACAGGGCGGTTTTTTGTAGGTAGGTCCAATAACACCGCCTTGCTTATTAATTTAAATGGAACTTTGACGAATTGCTAGCAGTTGTTTGCTTCCTTCTGTTGTCAAAGTGAGAAAAAATATGGTCATGAATATGGTGTTAAGTACGTCGTACCAAAAACCAAAGAAATTTTATGAAAAATATATGCAACTGTTCTAATTTCAACCGAATTGTGAAGGTCTACTGTCTAAGGAAGTATGTACAAAATGGTAGTTTTCATAGTGAGGAAATGCGACCGAAGCTGTGAGTACCAGCTACTCGTATTTCATATTATTCATAAGATTAACTTTACTACCTTCTGTTTGGTAGTGATACTCTAAGCTGTGCCCAGAAGGACCATAAAACTAAAATTTATCCCCTACAAAAGATCATAAAATGAGTTATTCGCGCCATAAAATTCTTTTAATTTAAAGTTACAGCATTTTATAGCCGCGGGATTAGGTCTGTATTATCATCTTCTTGGTGATAACATGTTTATAAAGAGAAATAACAATTTCTACTTTTACGATAGCAACTTATATGAAGGAAAACTAGCTTGAAGTTATTACCATAGCTTAGGTATGTCTTGTGTGATTTGTTAGAATTGTAAGTCAGTGACCTAAATTATCATAGATGGCATTTCTTGTACAACTTGTACCACAGTGCCAACCGCCCAGCTTTACAACTTTCCCTGGAATTTGAAATCCGTGGTTAGAATGCGGTATGAGCAGCTTTCAGCAAAATTTAGTACGGATTATGGCGATGATAATAACATTTTCGGTGATAGTTTTTATTAAAAGTATTTTTATTAAATTATTTTTATTTTTATTAAAAGCACTTACAATGTTCAAACTGAAAGTTTAGATAGGGCCCATTGAATTTAATAATACAGGAATTGGATAAACACAACATCATAATGAGAGATGTCCTAAACAAACAGAAGAACCATTTTATTCGAGAAAATATAAAATTACACAAAAATTATACACAAAAAGGTAATATTTAGAATCGATACCGAAACTCAATAAGCGTAAAAAGCTTCAGAAAATTACAATTGTTTTTGTGCTAGAATGTTGTTTACAAGATGTTTTCTCCAACAACCATGGACTGGTAATATAACGAAGGTGGTATTGAGAGCTTTATCGATCTTGACAAAATAGAAAAAAAAAATACCTATATGACACTTATTTATGGCGCTTATTACCAATTGTAGCTATATTCTGAAAATAGCTTTTGGTTTGGTAGTGAGTGACAGGATCTAAGACATTGCATAACAATCAAGAACAAAATTTATAAAATTTAAAACCCCCCAACAGATTTTTGTTGAAACATGGCTTAGAACAGTCGGGATAAAATTATCTATGACACAAAAAAACTAAAATCGGTTCATCCGTTTGGGAGCTACGATACCACAGACAGATACACAGATACACATACAGACACGTTAAACTTATAACACTCCTCTCTTTTTGCGTCGGGGGTTAATTAGTTGCTTACATCTTCTTTTCGTTGAATAAATCCAGTTGAAATTTTTTGGATTATTTGAAATTGGTGAAGTAATCCTTGCTTATATTATACACTAGCTTCTTCCCGCGGCTTCGCACGCGTATTATCGATATAATAAGTAGCCTATTTTCTAAGTCAGTCTTTGCTTTCAAGTTACGCCAAATTTCATCTTGATCTGTTCGGTAGTTTTGGAGATCTTTGGTAACAAAAATTCAGATTTCACAAACTTTCGGCTTTATAGTATTACAAGCTTCTGCCCGCGGCTTCGCACACGTATTTTCGGTGTAATACGCCCATTATCTAAGTTAAGCTTTGCTCACGCACGACAAATTTCATCTTGATCTGTTTTTTAGTTTTGGAGATCCTAGGTAACAAAAATTCAGATTTCACAAACTTTCGGCTTCATAATATTAGTCGGATATATAATATGTGTCCCATGCAACCTGTACCAGCGAAGGTCAGTGGTCAGGGAACACCAATACCTATCGATTGGACCCCATATATGTTCCGCGATTTTTTGTAGTTTTCGAGATATGATTTTTTTTTTCCAGGTTTTTTTATTATTTTGTACGGTACGGTTTAAGCTATAGTTTTTTCTGTGAAGCGATTCTTTGATTTGTTTTTGTTAGTATCATGGACACCCAGCCGCGGGGGATTTGTCAAGGGGGAAAACTGGAATAACCCGCGAGAAGCACCTAGTTCAAAATATTTTAGGTTAATAGGTGAGGCTACCTTTCGATGGATCACTCTGTAGGTACGTACAATGCAGTTTACTGGAACGCTAAAATGGACTCAATTTTAATGCAGTTACAGCCGATATTCGCCGTCAAAGGCTCAGATTAAATTGGCACTCTACCGTAACTGGCTTAGCAACATTATTCAGTTATGACCTCAGTGCTAATGAAGAAGAATATAATTACTGGCCCTTGTTAACGGGCGATATGCAAATTTTCAGTGAATCGATTTGAATTTCAGAATTTTTTACTTTTAAAGCTAAAAGGACGTCTAACCGACGACTAGACGTTTAGACGAACTCAGTACCTAGCGCAGCGAGCGAAGGTCAGCGACGCAGGAAGTTGCGGGTTCCATTACCGCCTCAGGACAAATGTTTGTAAGATCTGCAGACATTGTCATTTTTTCCGATTATATCGGCTCCCTCGGCGCGTTCAGTTCGAATAAATAAATAATGTTGGACGATTCACACAGATGATGCTATCTTATGTATAATAAAAAATATGTATAGATACATATTTTTCAGTAGGGTATTTTATTATACCTATATGTCAGTTATGTACTAGTACCCAAAACACAAGCTCCGCTTAGCTTGGGGCTAGATAATGCTGTGTGAATTGTCCAACATTATTTATTTATCTAGCCCCAAGCTACCAAAATAATTAAAATACATTACATAGGTACATAATATAGATATTATGTATTATATGTACATAGAAAAGATTAAAAAATAAATGACTTCTTTCAGCATTCGTTGAATATCGCCTTTTCAAAGCCTAATTTCTCTTTTTTCAGGCACTTCTCCCTCGTGGGAGCAGTTCGTGAGAGAGTCTCTGGTGCAGGCCGCTTGGCCTGTAGCGCTGGTGGCGCCCCCTAGGAGAGCCCTCACCGTGGATCACCAGTAAGTATTTAACTTAAACCTACTTAAAATTTTTAAACTTTCTTTTTATGGTTTTATTATAACTGTATTTATCGCGTACCTTTTGTTATTAACTTGGACATTCCTGATTCTGAAGACGAATTGAGGGTAGTCGTGGATACTGCCGTCAATTCTCGGCTGTAACTCCAAGTACATCTAGTCGCCCCGTGACCACGATCGCTTAAACCTACTAGTATAAAAAGTAGGCAACAAAAACAGGTTATTTTTAGAGGCAATTTTTTTGTGTATGTTTTTTCTAGGTTAACGTCACCTAAAGTTCATTATTTTTTATAAAAAAATAAATGAAATAGAAACGTAGCTACACTTGCATTTAAAATGTATTCGTTGATCAAATAATGCAGTAAATAGCATAGGGATTTTTTTAGGTCCCTTTAAACACTGTGCATCGATGTAGGTTGATGGTGCATGCTTATAACCACATTAGAGAACTGTAGAAATGAAAACTTATGATTTTCCTCATTTTAAATTAAGTATATTTCACTGTCCGACTAGAGCCGAGTGTATCCGATTCAACGTCACTTACCCAAGCGTGACAGTTCAGTTGCGTTCACTTTTGAAAAAGAGCACAAACTAGGCATAAATAAGTTTTTCCTTCAAAAAATTCAATGGCATAACGGCAATGGAAATGTGGCATCACGGACCTCAATGTGGCGTACAGTTTTCTAATAACTTCTACCCCACAAGAACCTTCCTAAAAGCCTTCGATAATGCCAATAATAAAGTTAAGCTCTTGACTTTAGTATGCACTATAAATAATGGCTGATGGTGACATGAGATTGCAAATTATACTGCGGTTTTAGCTGATGCGTATATCTGCGCTGAGCTTAGAATTACCCATTGTGGTTTAGGATTATGCAGAGTAGAATGTGTTATTGATATTGGGTTTGGTCATTACAATGTGTGGATTAATTATTTGGCTCGGAGTTATAAGTCGACGAATATCTCTGATTGACGTCTAATAAAATTACAAAAAATTTACATGCTTGAGTATTGCTATAAACATATTATAATGAACTTTTCTCATAACCCGTTAAAATTGAGATAAAATTAATTTCATAAAGTAGGTACTTAATTCAAAACAAAGTAAGGGTGTCAATCCTGCAACGAACCGGGCGTTGCCCGCGTGGGCGCTAAAATAGCGTTAATTTGGCCGTTGTTCTGTATTAGGACATTGCTGACACCAATAGATACTTATATTCTCTCTCTCTCGCTCTCTGGAAAACACTAAAATACCTACGTGACTTTCTCTGTCTATAATCAAATCATGCTACACAAAATATATAGCATCATACAGCAATGTTCTTGCAACGTTCTTGCAGCGAATAAAATACAAAATGAAAATATTCAGTTATCGTACGTGTGTATCGGAAATGTAAATTTCCGTTCGACCGGCAGAAATACGACTGGCTATTTCGATTTAGAAAGCCAAGGCTGATTTGAATGTAGTCATAACGATACGTGACCGGTTAAATGTGGAAAAAATAACTAACCAGTTTTTAGGGTTTCGAGATCGGTTTCGAAACCCTTATGGTCTCGCTTTGTCTCTGTCCTTATTTTCCTCTATAATATCTCAGCAACTACCGTAGCTATCAAATTGAAATTTTAAATAATAATACATTTCGTGCGCTTGTACAGACTTAAAGAAAAAAAAATAACATTTTCCATACAAATTGTGATGTCGAAATACTCATGTGGGGTATCAAATGAAAGGAACCGGTTAGTACATTTCAAATAGTTTTTCAAATTTCTGTAGGTTTTATACTTTTCAAAATATTTTGAAAAAAGTAAAAAAAAAATCCCCATTCACCCCTATCTCCGATGATTGCAGAGCGATCCATCGGAAATGTATGTAGTATTTGTAGATATCGATCTATTTTTACAAGAAAATATATAGTAGTTTAAAAAATATATATTTTTTTTTAAATGGTCAAAATGAGGGGAATAATTTGCAAAACTACGGCTACCTCATCGAATGGGGTATCAAATGAAATGTTTGTACATTTCAAATCAGTGTTTGAAATGTTTGTTGAGTATACACTTTTTGAAATATTTTGTCTAAAAATAGACTTAATCTCCGAAGTATGCAGAGCGATCGATCTAAAATGCAGTTTGGATACTATTTTTAGGTATTCATTAAATAGCATGAATTCACCGGTACCTACCTTTAGTACATATTTGTATAATTTACAAACTTTCGAAACCCTCGGCGCGCGAGTTACACTCGCACTTGACGGATTTGTTTTAAATAACATAACGAAGAACAAAAGGTTATACAGAAAATTAAAGCTAAAACACTCAATGAAGTCATAATTCAAAACAAAATCAGCTAAAATTGAATTACACAGACACACACTCACCAAGCTACCCCTCTTTTTATATTAGGGTTAAAACTGTTAAATGAAAATAAGCTCAGTTATTTATCAGGGGCGTAGGTACTTAATCCCCATGACGTTGAATGGAGCGCGATCCGAAACTCTGATTTAATCGAGTTCTATTTTAAACTTGTGATTGCCTTTCTGTCCGCTCAAAGGCACGAGAATGCAAACGTGTGTGATTGCAGTTTACTAGTTATTTTATCGATATAGGATACAGTAGATATAAATAGTCGCCTCAGTGATGATACGTGCTACACTGCCAAAAAATCTAGCACCGAAAATCGCAACCAAGGTTCAAAATTTAGTTTATTTTCTAGGCTTCATTTGCTCTTCAAAACTTGATTGCGATTTCTGATGTGTTTGGTTTTGTTGGCAAAGGGCACGTACCCCTCTTAGGACAAATACACACAATCCGTAATTTTAGGTACTTTTGGAAGTGTTATTTGAGGCAATAACTCTCTGACACCAGGGCGACTGGCCTGATGAGCAACCATGCATTTTCATTAAATTATTCAACCACGGTAGTTGGCTATGGCCGAAAAATTTATGGAAACGTATAACCATTTGGCTTCTGAATAACGTCATAGTGGTGAACGTACCAGTCTACCCGTTGAACAGAGCTATCTATCTATTTGGTTATCTTTTAGTTCAGGCTAGGAGGCCCAGCGGCCAGCGGCGGCTAGGAGATTCAGTAGGGGTATTTTGATTCATTCGATTCGTTTCCGAATCTAATACGACGGATCTATAAAACGCTATTTTGATTTCGCCTCGGGTTGATGATCGAAAATTCGAAGCGAATCTGTTGACTGATGGCATTCGAAGCGAATCTGTTGACTGATGGCAATGTCAATGAAGAGGAGCCTTATTTCGATCATCAACCCGAGGCGAAATCAAAATAGCATTTTATAGATCCGTCGGATTCGATTGGGAAAAGAATCGAATGAATTAAAATACCCCTGCTGAAAGGGCTTCGCAAAGGCTTCAGAACTCCAATTTAAATTGAAAATCTCCAAAATATACTGAAACCGTTACTCAGGTCATGATTTACAATGCTTTTGGTAAAGGCTAATCGATCAGCCCTTACCTACAGCATTCATCAAAGAATTCCTGCATTGTTTTATAAACAAGTTCAACTTACTATATTTTCAATGAAACCAATTTAATTCGGCTTGATTTTACGGCTTTATGGTCAGTAACAGAGTTCAATCTGCTTGAAGAGGGGATGGATAAACTCAATCAAAACTGACTTGGATTTATTTTCTTTGCTTTCTTTGCACTCGTAAATTACAGGAATAACCTGTTTTATAAAACGTAGCTGAATCTTGTGAGCTTTCCTTATAAAAATAAGTAGGTTGGAATACCAATTGATCAACAAATTAGGCAATTTGTTGATCAATTGGTATTCCAACTGATTAGCGAAAGTTTGTGTGAATTTTTGTTACCACGTATCTCGGTAACTACTTAATCGATTTACATGAAATTTTGCGTGTTGATAGTTTAGTTTCTACAATAACACAGAGGTGAATCTAATTTTCAAAAATTATGCTGGAGGATGTTAAAAAGGGTGGTAAACTTTCTATATAAAATTATTATTCCTTGGTTCGATTCACTCAAAACTCGGTATAAATAAACTATAAAGTAAATAATGAATCACGTATTTTCTATTTTCACAAAACTACCCCTAGGTTGTGTGCAGTTAACTTCTGAAATTTTCACGCGGGCGAAGTCGAGGGTTGCAGCTAGTCTAGTTATAACTTTAATTTAAAATTTGAAAGAAAAAATCTTCAGCCAAGTGTTAATATATCAAAGAAACGTAAGGTTACTACAAAATGTGATAAATAGGACGTATTAAAATCGATTTCTCTTTTCAAGAAAAGGAGCAAAGTTTATCAGATAAAAGCTAAGGAATGGATGTCACAAATCTTAATAATGGGCGTTAACTACAATCGCGCACAAAACTGCTTTCGAGCTCGACTTTGTTTACAAAAACATCGTCCAATATATTCTGCTGTTAAATAAAACATGTCCTAACTAGTTACAAAGGCAATGGAAAAATAAACTTTCACTTTACTATATGAGAAACCGATGTAGAAAGGCGATATGTTTACGAGACATCTTCGCTGATGTGAAGTAAACAAGTTCTTACATAATTACATTTATTTATGGCAACCATTAGAGATAACAACAGAATACAAACTGGAAAGCAAAATACTAAAATCTAGTGCTCTATAAATGTAGGTAAAGTCTGTCATATGTGAATCAATTTTTTTAAACATAAACCTACTCTAAAAGTACAAGTACTCTACCAATCTACTCTTTTACCAAACGTTCACCCTGTGTGCCGGTGAATAAACGTATCGATGGAATGAAAAGTGACACTATATTATGACAGCGTTGACGTGGCAGTATCAATTCAATATCATAACACATCACTTGACGTTGACATTGTATTTTTATGATAATTCGTAGTTTGTGTAATTCGTATGGAAAAATAGACCGGAAAATTTAGATAGGTCGTGTTTTGGTAACGAAGAAGTTCAAGTTATTTTTGGTTCTCGGAATTAATTTCAGAAAAACGTCTTTTGTTATTATAGTGGCGTAACCCCATACTCAGGGTAATTTCTAAGAAATCAAATAATATCGCAAAAAATTTCGAGTTCGACGGGACCTGAACCCGCATCCTTCCGTCTGTACCGGAATGTGCTACCCAACTACACCACGAGGTCAAGTGACGTGGGAGTCAGAGTCGCAGAGAATTTCGACTTTTTGCGATATTATTTCATTTCTTAAAAACGTCATTAAATTGGTAGACAAAAATGAAATGAGATGAGCTATTTCAAGATATCAGTAGGCCATTGTTGCCTTGAGTAAAATGTGTAAATTATTAAAGGAATGATTTTCAATCTTCCATAGAATAATCTTCCAGGCGGCACTGTACGCGAGGGAGAACCTAGCTACGTCCCTAAGACTAGGGGACAGCCATAAAAATAACAGGCACAGAGTGCTATTTCACTGCGGCTCGAAAAGACTTCGAGGCTTGATCACGTGACGGCTCCCAATGCATACAACAGACTCCCAGCACTTTGATATATTAGATAATGGATAAATTAAATTTTATTAAGTAATTTATTTTATTTTACCGGGCAGAAGCCTTTATTCACAAAGAAAATTACGATAAAATAATAGAAATAAATTAGAACTAGTATTTACAATTGAGCTAACTGCAGACTGTTGCAAACAATCTACAGGTAGCTCAACTGATCCATATCAATACCAGTCGGAAGCGTCACCAAGACGCTGGCTGCATTGCAATGCTGATTGATAAATACAATTATATGTATGATTATGGTATCTTTATTAATATAATTTAAGACTATTCTGTACCTACATTGTACCCACTTAATTTTTATAATTTGTGACGTGTAATATTTTTATAATAAATGAGTATGTATGTATATGTCATTTTTCTGGGATGGAATTTTTGGATATAATAATCCAAAAATTCCATCCCTGACAAAAATCGTCATACGTACTATTGATATGTTTTTCTTTAATATGAATAAAAAAACAATAGATGTGAAATTAAATGGCTTGAAACAAAATACCGCCATGTTTTAAAAAACTTCAACGAAAAACATCCACTTCACGACCGTCTGTGTCCATCATATTAATGGAGGCATGTCGTGCCAATGGACGATGGGCATAATAACAGGCATTCCTCGGCCGGAATTGACTCGCCGACAACATGACAATTATTCCCACATCAAAGCCTCTACTCTGGGGACTGATTTCGCTGTATTCGGAATGGTACAAAGGTTTTGTAAGTTATCAAATTGACACTTGTCTTTCATTCCACATTTGTCATAAGAAACAAAAGAATATCGGAGTGATTTACGCTCAGTGCAAAAGGTGACACGATTGTTTTCTCTTTGGTTTTCAGAAAACTGATATAAACACAAAATTTAAACATTTTAAAAACAACCCGACAGATTTTCATGAAAAATGGCTCAGAACACTCAGGATAAAATTATCTATCACATAAAAAAAAATAAACGAAAATCGGTTGATCCGTTTGGGAGCTACGATACCACAGACAGGTACACAGATACACAGACAGACACGTTAAACTTATAACACCCCTCTACTTTTGCGTCGGGGGTTAAAAAACTGAATGATCCTGTAATATTTGTTTTGTTTACTAACAAACTACCGAATATAAAACATTAGTTACTGAAGTTGTATGTTTACAAATCGCGAAAGTTTAAAAAGTTTTATTAGTTACAGAAGTTCGTTCTAATTTTTATCGTGCCCCATAGTTAGGGCCCTGTTCGAGGTATTGTCGACACATGGATATAATATCTGGTGTACGTGACCACACCGTGTGTGTATTTGAATGGCTGATGGATGTATGGAACAATGGGGCTAGTTTGCTTACAACAAACAGCCGTAATGGAATTTAATAGAAAAAGGCGTGACGGTGAGGAGAAAAATCATTTAGCGAAAAGCTATCGAATTCCAAAAGCAGTTTGTTAAACCAATGGTATGATAGAGTAACCTAACCACCCCGTTACTTAGTAGGTATTTCCATTTCTTTACCTTACAAGCTCACAAGTTGACAAAACTCAATCAGAACTTTTTACATGCATGCCTATTTCGCTCCTGAGAATTTATTATTCCCGTCAGACAGCAGTCTGCTTTTCTGGAAACATATCAGTCCATTAGATCGTTTTTGATCACGTCTATACAATTCGGATATTAAAAGTTATGCGATAACAGACTTTTACTAAGATCTATGGCGTTAATAAACCTTTTGTTTTATTTGTTTACTAGCTTCTGCACGCGGCTTCGCACGCGTATTTTCGGTATAATAAGTAGCCTATTGTTTAAGTTAGGCTACGTTCTAATTGTATGCCAAATTTCATCTTGATCTGTTCAATAGTTTTGGAGGTCCTAGGTAACCAGAATTTCACATTTCACAAACTTTCGCATTCATAATATTAGTAGGATTAATTTTAGACTTAAGGCGAAGTGGGATCGTGGTTGCGTAGGTATTTGACGAGCGATCGCCGCGCGGGGTCCACCCTTCCCCGCGCGGGGTCCGCCCTTCCCCGCGCATTCCCAACTAGCTACTACGAACTAAATAGGCAGGTAGGCATCTCTATGGTATCTATAATGTATATTCGATAGCACGAGGATTTATTCTATTGATTTATTTATAGATACCTATGCCTGCTTACCTATACCTACCTAATACAAATATTTTGTAGTTATATATACCGTTTTTTTATTGAGGATGTAGGTAGGTTAGGTAGGTAAGATGTGTGAGTAACGTAGATGGGTAGGTACCTACGTAAAATTATAAACGGATTTGAAGAAAGGAATAGTTTCTCCGTTCGCTGGTATTACCTAAGTAGGTATTTGTATAATTGGTTTATTTTATACATTTATGTAGGTAGGTAGGTATTACCTTTATAGAAAACCCAATATCCATTTGGATCAGTTCTCTGCTAGGTATATTCAAAGGTGGCTTGGAAGAAAACGCTTTTAGTGATAAGTCCGTATAGAGAATTTGAAAAGTAAGGTACCTACCTACACTTTTTGTTAGTCGGATACACGGTCGGACATATTATACCTAATGTAAACGTTGGTTTTTGTCATCCCTAGGTAGGTATACCTATTAGGTACCTACCCGGCCCTAATATGGCCCGGTGCCATAGATGGCCCACTTTCAGAAAAAACTTTTTCCGTGATTTTTGTTTCATGGATTGTTGTTTTTATAAAAAAAAAAATCTATGCGTAGGTAAATATAAAGAGCTAGGTAGGTTAGGTAGGTAAGATGTGTGCGTAACGTAGATGGGTAGGTACGTAAAGTTATAAACGGATTTGAAGAAAGGAATAGTTTCTCCGTTCGCTGGTTTTACCTAAGTAGGTATTTTTCGCCTGCGACGCAGGAGGTTGCGGGTTCGAATCCCGCCTCGGAACAAATTTGTGTACGATCTGCAGAAATTTGTTCCGTTGGTCTGGGTGTTTTCTATGTATAATAAAAAAATATCTATCTATGTAGTGTATTGTATTAAATATATCAGTTATCTAGCACCCATAACACAAGCTCTGCTTAGCTTGGGGCTAGATTATGCTGTGTGAATTGTCCAGTATTATTTATTTATTTATTTTATAATTGGTTTATTTTATATATTTATGTAGGTAGGTATTACCTTTATAGAAAACTCAATATCCATTTGGATCAGTTCTCTGCTATATTCAAAGGTGGCTTGGAAGAAAACGCTTTTAGTGATAAGTCGGTATAGAGAATTTGAAAAGTAAGGTACCTACCTACACTTTTTGGTAGTCGGATACACGGTCGGACATATTATACCTAATGTAAACGTTGGTTTTTGTCATCCCTAGGTAGGTATACCTATTAGGTACCTACCCGGCCCTAATATGGCCCGGTGCCATAGATGGCCCACTTTCAGAAAAAACTTTTTCCGTGATTTCTGTTTCATGAATTGTTGTTTTTATAAAAAAAAATTCTATGCGTAGGTAAATATAAAGAGCTAGGTAAGTTAGGTAGGTAAGATGTGTGAGTAACGTAGATGGGTAGGTACGTAAAGTTATAAACGGATTTGAAGAAAGGAATAGTTTCTCCGTTCGCTGGTTTTACCTAAGTAGGTATTTTTATAATTGGTTTATTTTATATAATATTTATGTAGTTAGGTATTACCTTTATAGAAAACCCAATATCCATTTGGATCACTTCTCTGCTATATTCAAAGGTGGCTTGGAAGAAAACGCTTTTAGTGATAAGTCCGTATAGAGAATTTGAAAAGTAAAGTACCTACCTACACTTTTTGTTAGTCGGATACACGGTTGGACATATTATACCTAATGTAAACGTTGGTTTTTGTCATCCCTAGGTAGGTATACCTATTAGGTACCTATCCGGCCCTAATATGGCCCGGTGCCATAGATGGCCCACTTTCAGAAAAAACTTTTTCCGTGATTTCTGTTTCATGGATTGTTGTTTTTATAAAAAAAAAATTCTATGCGTAGGTAAATATAAAGAGCTGGCCAAGATTTGATTAAATTGAAGAAAACAGATAGGTATTTTAAATGTGATTATATTTATTATTACCTTCGTACTATACATAAGTACGTACATTCTAATTCTAATTCTAAGCGGGGGAACCTCTCAATGGCATTAAAATTATCAATTCAATTAAAATGTGAAACCAGTCCAGAGCGCTTTTCCGTTTCTAAAACCAAGCAGCTAAAATCACACTGAAAAAGAGAGTCGTGATTTAGCTGTTGCAATTGGTTAAAAAAATATGTTATGTCAACAATTCTGAGACCGATGATTTCTTTGATCGTGTTTGTCACATACTCTTCTTCCACTATGTAAGGCAGGTCTTCTGAGTCGCTGAAACAATTGAGATAAACGATGTTATATTGATGACTAAATACGGTTTTGCGACAGAAACAATACCTACTTTTAGCTATTATGAAATACTTAAAATGTTGCATTTCCTGGATAGGAATATGCGGATTCATAGAATGATAAACTGAAACTTGGATAGGTACTCTTTTATTATAGTAGTAAAGTGCTATGATTTTACTTACTCAGATTCACAAGGCTGAGGTGTGTCTGACACTAATTGAAGGTTTTCTAGTGCATCTTTAGACATTTCTTGCACTTGTGGTGATGTTTTTTCAGTAATTCCTTCAGTATGTAGTAGGTTTTCTGAGGTACTGAAACAATCAAGAGAAGAAGCACATGTAATATTGAAAGCAAATACGCATGTAGGTAGTGATAAAGTGTGCGTGCAATGTCCGGGTACCAGACTAACTGAAGAAGTAAGGTACCTAAGATGTTGCGTTCACACATTTCCGCGAAATTTTAATTATTTTGAATCAGTGGAAACTAGGGCTTGCATACGAATATTCGAATACTGAAATTGCAATATTCGAATATTCGACTAAAATGAATATCACTAATCTCAGACAGAACTCCGACGTGCATAAAAAGCCAAGTTCGCGAGACATGTCCATACAAGACAATAAAAGCTTACGTCGTTCGGGTTAACAAAATGACAAAGTTATAGGGTTCCAGAGTTCGGAAACACTCAGGACTGCCAAAGTGTATTCGCTCACCTAGATTTAGAAGACTGTTTTTACTAATAATTCGTGGGTAATGTGCGTGTAAATTCCCAATGTCTCGTAATAACCTTTTGCTAAGTTGATATTTTAAATTTGTTTCTGCAAATAACACATAATATGTGTTATTATCACATGTGTGTTAAAATCACATCTTTTTTTATTCTCATATTATGAGAATAAAAAAAGATGTGATTTTAATAAACATATAGGTTTTTCTATAAATTCGAATCATATTCAAATTATTCGAATAGTACCAAAATAATAGTATAAACAGTAAAAAAAAAATAATAGAAAGTATTCGAATATCAAAACTTTCGAATATTTGCAAGCCCTAGTGGAAACACGTTTTTTGAAAGTGGGCCATCTTAGGCAGCGGGCCATCTTAGACAGCGGGCCTTCTTAGGGACAGTCGATATCTTACTCGGAACAGACTAACAGACATTTATATTTAGGTAGGTACCTATCTAATAGGGGTAGGTTATAGCAGTAATATGGATTACATTACAATAGGTAGGTATCACCTAATTATTATAGCTACCTACCTAAAGTTACCTGTAATATTATTATAGGAGAGTATAGGTAGATAACTATCGAGAGAAAAAGGTTGGTTCAAAGTTTCAAACGATTACGTAGGTAAATATTTAGATCGATGGGTAGCACAATAGGTAGATATACCTAGGTATCTATTGGTGGTAAAATAATCAATAAAAACCTTACCTGTTCAAGTTCATCACTTTTCGTTCTTCAATTCAATTCTTCAATCGCGAATATTTTTTTGTTTTGTTATATTTATTCACCATTTTTGCTTGTAATGAATTTCTCGTTCAATATGCGTTTACGTACGCGGCAGCGGAGAGGGCGCGAAAAAGTTGTACACGGGTGCTCTCGACGAGGCGCTGCGGCCGACTGATGGAAGGCGACAGCCGCGCAATGGCCGGCCCGCGCGCAGTTTCACTGTTCTTTATTTAGAAATGTATTTTTTGCTACAAAATAATATTATTTCGCAAAAAACTAAAACCATAATCGTCTAAAGTATTTATTAGGGAATACGTAGACGAAATTTCATTGAAGTATGTTAAATAACCAGCAAATAAAACTGATTTTTCCGTAGCAGTATCACTGTAAAAATGACGAATTAGAGGAAACTTTGCGATTTTTTTCTATCGAGTCAAGTTTAGTCAATCATGTTTCGGCTCCCATAACTTACTAACTAGAATCCTAAACTTTTGATTGTCATCAAAAACCAATAAGAAAATTGATGTTTTATTGCCTTAAAATTGATTTTCCGTGCGGTCAAAACGTGGGTTTTGGGACTCACTTCACCTTAAGGTGGTTTTCTTCAAAAGATAATCAATTTCAACTTCTAGTCAGTTGCCTTATGATAATCGGACGGTACTTTCCAATTGAAGTTTTTGACAAAAGTTTACATGCACAACAAACCTTATCACACTGGCGATTTGGGAGCGATTTCAAAGCGAATCGGGTGCGCAGCGAGCACTCTGCGACGATGCCGCGGGCACGCAGCGAGCTCGTCGCGATAAGCAATCGCAGCGCAGCTCGCTGTGTACTCGCGTTGAAATCGCTCGCAAATCGCCAGTGTGATATGATAAGGCATTTATACGTCAAAGTTGAGAGAAGGTTTTAATAGTCCGATTTATCTTTCAGAAACTTTTCTTTGAAATTCGTTGCTGCTCGTATTCCTCCATGAAGGGTTCATTATCCATGCCTCTTATAGTTCCAGTTAGCATTAGTGCTTGGTTCGCCTCATAAACACTCCATTAAAATCTAGACAATATTCAAGCTGCGGTCGCTGCTTCTGTTGTGTCGTAAAACTGGGCTTTTAACGGTCCACTATTAAAATAATGCCAGCTCTGCTCTACTCTGTATAATTAGCAGGTTTTTTATTTAAAAAAATGCAAATTACTTTTGAATCACTTTGAGAACAATAGAATTACGATTAGGTAACTGATTTTTAATCACTTTGAGAACAATCAAATTACGATTAGGTAGCTGAATTTTTAATATAAAATGCAGAAGGTAAATTAGTTTTGTATGTATTTGCAAATAATTAGAATAGCATCTAGAATTAAAACGTGTTTCGAACTCGATTACAATGAACGACAAAAGGTGAGGAAATACAGTGGCCTGTGCTACTCAATGGTTTAACGTCTGGTGCAGGAAAGTTAATCTGGCATTTCGGAAAGACTTCATAAATTTTACCTGTCCCGGTAAACTTGTTTTCTATCATGTATTAAGTATATCAGTTATCTAGTATAGATAGATAGATAACTCTTTATTGTACCACACAAACATAAAATACAATACATAAAGAAATGCTGAGAATTAAGGAAGTACAAAGGGCGGCCTTATCGCTTTGAGTCATCTCTTTCAGGCACCTTTGGGATAGACTGGACATAAGAGAACAATATAGACGGTGGCGTTTTAAAAACTTAAAAATGAAAACAATATAAATATACCTGCACTACATACTACCTAACATGCCATATTCCTACGTATGATAAACTTAAATAGGTACACATAAAAATAAAGTTGTTTAAATTTTACACCAATAAATGTTGATGAAGCAGTTTTTTGAAGATAGGGAGAGATTTTGCACGTCCGATATTTATTTATTTATTTACAAATGGACTTACAGTAGAACCAAAACGTCCAGGAGTCAGATACATAAGAATAACAAAAATAGGCGCAAAGTAGTCAAATCTTGGACACAATACAATACAAAACAATTAATACAAATAATTATCAATATCCAGAGGAAGAGCATTCCATATACGTTCCATAGACAAAGTATAGTACCCATCATAACACACGCTCTGCTTACTAGATGCTAAGATAATGTTTTGTGGATTGTCCAGCATTATTGTGTAAATGTTGATGATTTTCAGTTTTCTTAAAATAAGACTAGAATATAAGGTACTCTGTCGCATTGGGTGTGCCTGTTAGGATAGATGTACGTTTATAAATAAATAAATAAAATATTTATTTGATCTACCTACATCACCAATTCGAGTTTCAAACATCCAACCGATAGAAGATCAATTATTTTAGCTGAAAAATATCGTAAAAAGAACCGAATAAAAGCACCGCTAAAATATTCTACCGATTTACCATTAAAGCGTGTCATATTTATATACCTAAACTAACAATCGGCAGCTATTAAACAATGTATGCTGCGTGTCGAATAGCAACTTTTCATACAAAAACACAATGCTCTGTAAAGTCCCGAGTAAATATTTCAATAGTGACAATAACACGTAGTGTAGAGCAAATAACTGGACGAGGTACGTGTGGTTTTTCCAATTGCTGCTAGTGTTTTTGTTTGTATTTTTTTAGTCCGCTGGGGCAGAAGAGCTTTTTGTGAACAGCTTGTCAGTACAAGAACACAGATATGCCCTAGTTTAAGCACCTGTTTGTTAGTGCTTTAACTAGGGCTGTGTTTTTGATCAGTATATAATAATAATAATAATAAAACGTTTATTTCAAAAGGTCTTAACAGTAACAGTACAGTGTGTTAGACCTAGTTAACCAGTCTTAGTTTCAACACCTCGCTCTAACTAAGTTCGAAACTTGTTGTCTTATTATATGAGGTACAGTTATCAAATCAATAATTTTAATTTTCTTGTGGTTTTGGTACCAAATCGGCCATTCATTTATTACGTAAGACGATTTAGGGGGAAGGGGGTCGACCATGTCTTATTTTTTCTTACAAGGGGGTGGGAGGGAGTCTCGATAGTTCTT
The DNA here is from genome assembly GCA_949316285.1 of Eupithecia subumbrata. Taxonomy (NCBI): domain Eukaryota; kingdom Metazoa; phylum Arthropoda; class Insecta; order Lepidoptera; family Geometridae; genus Eupithecia; species Eupithecia subumbrata. Next base: position 5,070,651 of record OX438648.1, read on the forward strand.
ACGTAACATCACAGAAAACAAAAGTTTATTACTGCCATAACATAAAAATTATTAGTACCTTTGTAAGTATTTTTAAAATAAAATGAATAATTTATTCAAAAATAACTTTGTACTAGAAGGATAACAAAGAGAATCGAATTTAAATTGTTACTTTGAAAAATAAACATTAAAACAAACCGTATTCATTTCAACGACGTGTATTCATTTTTTCCTTTAGATTCTTACGTAATAAATACTAAACAGGTTGGGAGGGGGTCGGCCTATTCCTATTTTTTCTTATAATAGGGGGGGAGGGGGTCAAAAACTAGCAAAAATCGTCTTACGTAATAATAAATGAATGGACCCTTAACTGTTTCAGAATTTACTGTACCCTTATGAACTATTGCTTTTATTTATTACATTAATTAATCAGATGAAACCTTCCATAAATGAATCACACTAAATCATGATCAAGTGAAGTTAATGAAAAAAACGAAAAAATACAGATAAAGAATAGAAAAAAATTAGAAGTGTTAGGTATTTACTTTTGAAACAGTTAAGCTAACTGTATACTGTATTGTATCTATGAATACCTAATATTAAATTCGGCCTTCAAAGCAGTTATGAAAATTCTTTGAATCAGTTGCGAGCGAAATTACTAAAAGGTGCGATTGTCTGAGAAAATGATGAATGATTCATAGCGTCAGTTATTACACCCATAAATTTAACTTATTTCAGCTTTATGTATAGGTAGGAACTTACTTGTTGTTTTAAAAAGATCAAAAGAATAAAGAACACCGGTATAAGTTTCTAAGCAATATCTTTACAAACCTTCAGATTATACGAAATAACGTTTATTGAAAATGATATTGTTCAAGTTTTAATAGGTACCTACCTATCCAAAGAGTTTCTACTGTACAAACCTCTTCATCGACCATTGTTTAGCAACGTAATACTTAGTCAAAAACAGATTAAACTTTCCAAAAAACTCGTAATATTCGTTTGGTATTAAAACTAAATGTGTGTAATACGTAAGTTAGGTATTAAAAGTGGCGTAAATAAGTAGGTACCTACCAATTATTGGTAGCCAAATCTGTTCTACAACTAGTTTTGAAATTCAATTTCGGAGCTTTTACCGTTACGTTTAGATTTAATTTAATTTTATAGATATCATTATATTCTAGTGTAGGTATTCTATTGTATCAAACGTTTTTAATTACAACAATTTGTTACCTACGCGCGTTTAACTCATAGGGCGAGCCGCAGCTACGTTACTTTTAGATTTAATTTAATTTTACAGATACCTTTCTATTCTAGTGTAGGTATTATATTGTATCAAACGTTTTTAATTTCAAGAATTGTTACCTACGCGCGTTTAACTCATAGGGCGGGCCGCAGCTGGTACTCACAAAACTTTTATGATTACGGTTTTATTATGATTCTGATTACGTTGTAATCATAATCGATCATTTATTTGTAATAATATAAGCCGGGATACGGGTGACAGTATTTCATAGTTATTATAAATTATATAATCTTATATCTATTTTAGTAAATGTATTCAGGCTGTGTACGCAGGCGTGAAAATATTGTGTGATTCATATTATTAATTGAAATACTAGTCATTTATGTTACAATTAAAATTTCTACATATTTAAACAGGGTGCCACGGAAAAGGTGTACTAAACCGAAAGGGGGTAATTCTTGAGGGGGTATCGTTTACATTATAGAAACATTTTTGAGTAACCTTCCACTTTACGTTTTCCTAAAGATATTTACATTAAGTTCCTTCAGATCATCTGGTATTTTTTTGTAAATAGTGATGCCCATTGCCCGTGTTATAAACATTTCGTTTATTTAAATACGTTTATAGCATTGTGGTCTGAAGATCAAATTGTTAAATTTCGCAATAAAAGTATGAGTAGGTATACTAAAACTTTTATTGCCAAATTTACGCAATTAAAAACGCATTCAATGCCCGGCCAGCCTCTGCGCCGCGATCCGCAGGATACAAGGTGGTCCCCACCTAGTAGGACACGCAGTATTTCAAATGCTTCGATGGCAATTAAAGTGTTTGTTTAGTTTAGTATAACGCATTCAATGCCCAGCCTCAGCGCCGCGACCCGCAGGATATAAGGTGGGTCCCAGCTATTAAGACACGCAGAACTTCATATGCGTCTTTGGCAATTAAAGTGTTAGTTTAGTTTAGTATAACGCATTCAATGCCCAGCCTCTGCGGCGCGACCCGCTGGGTGCAAGGTGAGCCCCAGCTAGTAGGACTCGCAGAACTTCATATGCGTTGTTTGGCAATGAAAGTGTTAGTTTAGTATAACGCATTCAATGAATTGAAGAAGAAAAATTATCAGTTGAAAATAAAACGTCACGTCCATAAATCTGTCCCAACAAGGTCCCACCACTCAGCATCCCATCCTATCTCGTTTCAATAAAACTTTCACGGAAGCTATCAATCATATACATAGAATTGTTTAGCGTGGAATTTCGCTGATAAAAGGTCCATGTTTCAAGGATTGTCCCGTTTTTGGAGCGTTGTTACCGGGATACGGGTGACAGTATTTCATATTTGCCCGTGATATATTGGTCTCGATCTCTTTTGGGCCTTTATTTCATTTGTCGATTTGATTTCTGTTGTTCGTGCGAGAAAAATGAGATAGACGTAAAAATAAAGTAACTACAGTGAATAGAGTTATGATTAAACATTTCTCATGATGTGGGTTTGTAGAATGTTGGAAATAATTTATTTTATTTGAAAATAGGTAGGTTCACCCTATTTTACCTGGAAAACAAATGATAAAATATTTATTTATTTATAAAGAATCCAGGTTACAATTTACCATCGGCCTCCGCACTAGGCAAAGCAAAAAATGTTTCAATATTTTATAACATCCCCAGAAATTTCCGCATGAATGTATGATAATTATATCAAAACAAATGTTCGCAGGTAATTTCCACAAGATAATATGCCCTCATATAACTGCCAGAGTAGCAAAGCAGTGTTGCCCTGTCAAACCTACTTATTCCCTACTGAGCCTAATTTATATCCTCGTTCTCACAAACAATGCGGGTTCCGAAACAAATAGGCAGATTTCACATGTCATGCCCTCGAAATTTCGTTTCGGTAAGTACTCAGACGTGATTATGTTCTTGTTTTTCTTTTCAACAACGGTGTCTGAAGTTTTCCCTTCACATTTTTTTTCTGCTACACAATGAATGATGTTTTTCTGTCTAAAGAAAGCTCGCTCTTCGTGTTGTTGAGAAAAAAAATATGAAACAATTTTAAGCCCTTTTTAACTCTTTCCTGTAAACCCGTTCAAAAAAAGCTTTATTCCATTTCGACATATTTTCAATCCCGAAATTTCCCCTTCCAATGCCCTTCCAGGGCGACTAGGTAAGAAAACAAACTAGTCTGTCGTGCCAGTTGATGTTCTTGGACTGTCAAAATAGGCACTGTATTATAAAAATCCATTAAATACAAGTTTCATATCAAGATGCTTAGGTATCTACTTGAAACAGATTTGCAGATAGTTAAGCTAAGCCGAGATTTAATGGTACCTAGAACCTGCTCTCATTTATATCGCTCGTGTGGGATAATCCCGTTGGGCGGGGAAAAGCACCCAGTCACGAGAAAATTAAAGGATTTTCCGTTCTTGTTTGTTCTCCACTATGATGAATATTTAAAGTAAACGGCAGGTAAATTGTCTTTTTCCGCTAATTCCTTTAGGTTGATACTTGATTCTGATCGAGGTTGAAACATTAACACTATTAATGGTTTAATCGGGTATTTATCGCGTACCTTTTGTTTTTATATCCCCTACAGTCAGTCGCCCCGTGACCACGATCGCTGTAACGCGGTAGAAACGTAGGGGATATAAAATCAAAAGGTATGCGATCAATACCCGATTAAACCATTAAATATGTTTACAAAATATCGCGAAAGTTTAAAAAGTTTTATATCTACACTAATAATTTTTTCTAAGTGTACATTTATTGTTTATATGGAATTAAAGAGTTTTTAATTTTGATCGTATTTTTGTATGTTTGTAACGAATAAACTCAAAAACTACTGAACCGAATTATTGTTTTGTATCTATTTGGTGGTATTAATTATTAAATCTTAAAGCTTATAATTGTGTATAGTAGTTTTAAGGTGTATATAAATATTATCTCTCTCTCTCTCTCAAAATTCTTTCACCATTAGAATGCTACGTTATGCTTGAGTAACTTAGACTATGTATATGTTTAAAAAATAAATGTCCATCCGTGCGAAGCCGGGACGGGCTGCTAGTTACGTATAGGGCGGTTATTAAACAAGTCAAAATACTGAACAACGTCAATTTTCAAATTCTAGTGTCCGCTACGTAACCGAAACCGAAAACCTGAAAACGATTTAGGATTGACCCCGGATTTCCTTGGTCGACCTTGTTCAGCTCAGCGATTTTTTTGTGGTCGGCGTGCAGTCATGCTTACTTTCTGGGGCTTTTATATTGCTTTTTGGGATTGAGTTGCGATTACAAACATTTTTAGGAAAAACATGTATATTGAATGGAAAATCGATCTGGAGGCATTTGCTGGGTACGGTACCCATAACACAAGCTTGGCTTACCTTGGGGCCAGATGCTGTGTGAAACGGTATGTTATTTATTTTACCTATTTAATGTGTTAATGCAAGACACCTATCCAATTAAGGATTATAGGCTAGACACTTCAGGTCAGGCGAACGTTTATAGCCTTATAACGATAAAATAAACCTTTAAAGCTCTTTTAAGGGGTAATTGCGACCGTAACTAACCATTATGTAGGCGGCACGCGTAGAGGTGTCACACGACCCCCGAGGTGCCACAGGACCCCGTAATTGCGTTACCCCTGGGAACCTACACGTAGCTCTGTCTTAAATGTTTCTCAGAGATCGTAAGTATGTATTTGTTGTTGCGAATATCAGCATCAGCATCCGCTGATGATCAGCATTAATTTAGACATCAGCATTAGCATTACGTAACTGTAAATGGAATAATTTATCGAGACTCGGTTTCGATGATGGCAGGACCATCTACATTAAAGAAGTCCGGAAAACTCGGTTTGCGAATCAAACACGCACTTGGCCAAAACCAGCATTAGCATCCGCTGATGTCAAGATTGAAAATCAGCATCATTATCAGTATCGTATGTATCTACAAGTTGGTTGGGAAGTTAAAGGAATTGTAGCATCTTCTTTCTGCTTCAAATAAATATAGGCTAGGATTTTAATCTGACAGCGTTGGAAGAGCAGGGTTGGTAGGGTAACGAATTTCAATTTCAGTGGAGAGAATCGTTTTGGCTTGTGCACGTCGGCAGGTGAATGAACTTCTTTTTATATGACTAAATCTTCTCTAAGAGATTAACACATACAGCGCCCATGACGTACATGTTGTAGTAGATACAACAGAATATTGGTCGCATCATTAGGTAGTCTCTCGCACTAGTTGGTGCGGTGCATCTAGACAGTGTAAGCGTAAATTTACTATTTGATCGAGTTAATTGCTGTGTGGTGCCAGCTTAGAATTTGCACCACCCCAACTTTTCCCGCGGGTGTCGTAAGAGGCGACTAATGGATATCCACCGGGGATGGGCAGCAGCGCCCCCTGCAGAACAATTCTACCACCGAACTGCGATCCCCAACCAGCTTTTGGTTGGGGATCGCAGTTCATGGTGTAATGCCCAGGATTTTGGGCATTACCTCCATGAGATAAAAGCCAACAACTCGCTTATCAGGGGGAGGCCTGCGTCCAGCAGTGGACCAATACAGGCTGTTGAGGTTGAGGTTGAGTCTTATGCTCGGAATTTTCGGGTACGTATATCAAGAGCTTACGTTTAAACGGTTAAAGATGAAAGGTCTTCTACTCCCGCGGGCCCAGATATTTTATTATACCGTACATAGTGGCTAGTGCATAAATCGTTTCGTGTTCAGAGATTATAGGAAAGTTGGGTACACTCGCTGGCTATGAAATCGTGTTGCGGTGAGCTGGGCGTGCGTTGCGGATCGTTGGGCAGATTTACAGGCAGTGTACGTAAACAATGCACATCACTATAGGTACTTTGTCATGATAAGGGATGAGTTATACTAGACCGGGCCGTGCCCGGGGCGTGCCGTGTACGTTACTCGGACGGGGCACGGATCTGAAAGTTACATACATTTTGTATGAAGCAGTTTATATTAAACAGTGCATGATCCGTGTCCCGTCCGGGCCCGTCTGCTAACGTTTATAAAAACTGCTTCATACAAAATGTATGTAAAGTTTCAAATCCGTGCCCCGTCCGGGCTAAGTACACGGCACGCCCGGGCACGGCCCGGTTTAATATAATTCATCCCTAACTTTGAGAAAAATTTCTCATTTTAGTATATGGGCTTTTCCATATAGATACATAACTTAACCTACTAGATTAACATAACCTATAACTGGATTTATGTAAGTTCCTATTAAGATTGTACCATTTCATGCCAAAACTACTGAACAGATCCGGTAGATTTTTTTTATTCTAGACTCGGAAAAACTTAGTAGCAGCCTACTTTATCTCACGAAAAAAAGAGTTCAGAGCCGCGGGCAGATACTAGTTGATATATATCCGCCAAAGCACCTATTTATGTTTTGACACAGTTTTCCTCTGTTTGAATACTCACATTATGTTATACTCACATTATTATAGTTTTAAAACTTAGAGACAGTTTTGCCTCGTTTGAATTTACATTTTAATGTTACCTTAAAGTTTTAAAACGAATAACATTTGCAAAAATATACATTTTCCAACTTCAACGCGCAGGCAATCAGTCTTCAAGTTGGCAACACCGCCACGAACACCTGCATTATGTAGCAGAATACAGGACGTGCTTCGGGGTGCTATAAACGCTTATGTAGATAGGTACATTCCACATACCTTTCGCAAGACGTGTTGGCGAAAAAGCGGTGGAAAAGCTTCGTGGCACGACCACAGATTTTCAGGCTTATTTTGCTTGCTGACTTAGGTACTTATAAAGTTTTACCCGATCTCTCTAACTCTTTCAGTTTTTGTTTCGATTTGGTCTGTAATGTCATAGTCACAACTCAACTTTTTTCTATACTTGTATTGCGCACCATTTCTACATTGATTGCATTGACTCAGTTGTAAAGTAAGAAAATAAAATAAATGTACTTACTTCTACGACACCACACAGCTTTGTGGTGCCGGCTTAAACTTTGCAACACCCCAACTCTTCCCGCGGGTGTCGTAACAGGCGACTACACCGGGGGCGGGCAGCAGCGCCCCCTGCAGAACAATTCTACCACTGAACTGCGATCCCCAACCCGCATGCCCAGCGTGGGGATTATGGGCATTACCCCATGTGATAAAAGCCAATAAGGCGTTTATCAGGGGAAGGCCTGCGTCCAGTAGTGGACCAATACAGGCTGTTGAGGTACTTCTACTTAGCTGGTTCGGTAAAAGCATAGTAAAAGTACCACGCTTCATTAATAAACTCAAAGGATGATGCCAGGAAACGTATGAACTCTGTAGTAAAGTCATTTCTAACGGGATATTTACCATGATTTGAGTTTTGAGCTTTCCAATATTTCGGCACAGTTTCATGCGCCATGATCACGGAATAACTGACGGCACGAAATAAATGACTTTAGTGTTAATAACCATGATGGATTTAAAAGTTTTATCGTGAACTCTGTAGGTTTGTTATTTTCAAAACTACATAACTGATTGGACTACGAGAGGCAATTTAGTGACTTTGTGACGATAGCACAAAGCGACGTGTCCGTTATAGGCATTGGACGCGTGGACTGTAAAATTTAAAACCAAATTGGCATAGTTCCGTTCAAAACAGCATAAAGCTGAGACTGATCCGTTTTGGCTCACCTCGACAGCACTGGCACACCTAGGCACTCGTCACGAGTAGGCTAGGTTAGCGTGCATATTTTACTTTTATAATCTAAGCAATTATTTTGTACCTACTCTTAAGTTTTAATTTCAATTTGTTTTTTTATACCTACCTACTTGTGTAAATAAACCAGATGGTTTATTTGGCTTACAAACGGACAGCTATCTATCTAGTTCCTAACGAACGTAGTTTTCATTTGTTATTTTTTTATTGTAGAGTGGAATAAAAACGTGACATACGTTATTTGTTACGAGATACTTGCAACAAACCACGGAATTTAACCTATTTTGAAACGATCCCCTTTTGTTTTAGGAGAAAATACATGCCATAAAGAATGTGTTTGAGCGCTCGCTACAGTGCTCGGGTCTCCAGAGATTGTTACATTATTGAGAGATAGTGCTGTAGGCTAGGATGTAGCGTTAGACTTGTATTTATTACTAGACATGGTTATTATAATTATTGAAAGGAATGGGAACTTTCTTTTTTTGTAACGAAATTAGAACTTACGTACTCCTTTATTGGATAGAAATAGGATTAAGTACTATGAGAGAATAGATAGGTATGAGGTAAGTAGGTACCTAACTTAGATGACCTATCTTACAGTTGGACTGAAAGAAAAAAATACAAGCTGAAAAATACAAGTTGAAAAATTTGGGCAGGTTCTTATTGGTGTCAATTCAGATGTCGCCTAAACTCAACTAATTTGAAAGCACTTCAATTGGTGTTTTCTCTTTCTTTTCGATCAAAATAATAAAGAAGACTTCATTTTCAGTCCTGTCAAGAACTGACACCATTATTTAACTTGATTAAAAGCTGATGAAAATTAATAATAGATCAAGAAAAATGTTAGCTAATTTTTGAATAAAGTACTTGAAAGGTTCCTTTGTATTCTCGGGGGGAGAGAAAGCCACTTAGTTTGTTCTTGATACGTATTCAATTCAATGAAATGTTGTTTTCGTCTCTTTTTATCTCACTTCCAGTTTATGTTCTCAGCAAAATAATTCGCAGCCAAAAATATAATTTCCAGTAAAAATATTGCCAAATCAAAAAGCGCTGGAGGCAACGCCAGTGCAAAATACTTATTTCCAACGATTCGAGGCAAAATACACCTTTTCGTGATGGGATAGAGACTATGTTATCCGACGGAAGTTTAGCCCTTTGAAAGCAATTGCTTATCATAAAAATATAAAAGTTCATGATGGTGGCTGATTCTGCTCGTTAGGTTTTAGTACCAGTGCCAATAAATGCGGACTTGAATGTGTTTGAAAGAGTTTAAAATAACTAACTGCGATTCCATATAAATAATACCTACAAATATAAATACACGTTTTAATGGTTGTAGATAAATCTGCTTTATGAATCCACGTAAAATTTTACATCACCAAATAATTACGTACCTAGATAATAATTTCAGCAGTTCATTAGGTATCTATACCAAAATTCTCTACACAAACAAAAAACAAATCGCTTCTTTTACCATACTGAAAGAAAACTAGCTTCTGCCCCCGGCTTCACATGCGACTTTGGAATAAAAAGTAGCGTGTAATTCCACGTCCAGACTTTCAGGGTGCAAACTTTCAGCCCGAAGTTATGAACAGAGATAAATAAAACCATTTTCGTAGCTGGTTACGAAACATGGCTACGTAAACGGCAAGTAAATTCAGTTCTCGTAACTGGTTATCGAGCAAGAAAATAATTCAGTTACGAACGTGGACAAAAGGGATCCATTCAGTAGTTTTGGCGTTGTCTTCGCCCAAACTTCTTCACAACGACACAAACTTTCGCCTTTATAATATAGTTAGGTATATCCAGTCGGCAGGTTTAATTGGTCCAATTCTCTTACAGTAAATGAAAATAAGCAATTATAACCCTACTTTAACGGCCTTTACGACGAACCATACACGAACCTCAAATGAAAATCCCTCCACTAACGGCTAACATTAAAATAATAACAGCAACTTTACTCCATTTTAAGGAAATCCAAACCGTAGCTATTGTGTGAGATAATAGTTTAAATGGACAAACTAGAACAGGCCATTTATGCGAGAGGAGAGAACATTTTAAAATACGTTGTTAGGTTGCGGGTACGATTCCCGCCTCGGAACAAATTTGTGTACGATCTGCAGAATATTTTTCCGTTGGTCTGGGTATTTTCTATGTATAATAAAAAATATCTATCTATGTAGTGTATTGTATTAAGTATATCAGTTTACTAGTACCCATAACAGAAGCTCTGCTTAGCTTGGGGCTAGAAAATGCTGTGTGAATTGGTCAGCATTATTTTTTTTTTTTTTTTTTATGATACGATACGAAGTTGCTCTTTTTGGCCACGACGACGGTGAGCAAAAAGAGCAACTTCGCATCTCTGCCTACACTATACAAAATACAACTTTTACAGAGGCATTTAACATAAGCTTATGATAGGTATCGTTTAGGATAATAATAAGATAAAATAGTTGGTGGCGCTGATTTGGGGCGGGTATGCACCTTAATGAGATAGCTAATCTCGCAATCATTTATAGGTGAACCTCACCTCAACAGCCTGTATTGGTCCACTGCTGGACGCAGGTCTTCCCCTGATCAGCGCCTTATTGGGTTTTATCTCATGGGGGTAATGCCCATAATCCAAACGCGGGGCATGCCGGTTGGCGATTGCAGTTTGGTGGTAGAATTGTTCTGTAGGGGGCGCTGCTGCCCACCCCCGGTGGAACACCCTTAGTCGCCTCTTACGACACCCGCGGGAAGAGTTGAAGTGGTGCAAATTCTAGGCCGGCACCACATAGCTTACTTACGTATATAGTCCAAAAAAGTGACCACATTACTTTTTTGGACTATATATTTGATTACATATTTGGTGGACACGGCATGATAAATAGTAGGTTGATTTATCTTGATCTACATGGACATGTCGCCCGCTCAAAAACTGAGTCGTGGGCGAGTTGTCCCTTTTATGAAATGCTCAGTGCTCAACTTGCCCCAATCAACATTCAAGAACGGGCCAATTGTTCCCGCCCCCAATAAAAGTGGACAATTTGACCGCGTGTTGGTCCTAGAAAATTACAGTACAATCAGCATTGTAATTTTATTTTTATTATAATTTTATAACAACATGAGCGAGCGTACGCAAACAGTGTGTGTATTTTGTATTATTATCCTCGCATATTGTTTGTAAAAACAAGGTATTTTTTTCTACAGTCTCGCAAAAAATAACTGTTATGGAGGTTTCCTTGTATGAGCAACTTCAAATTCGCCGCTTCAAAGAAATCTCGACGCATATTTGTCTTTCATAACAAATTCCTTAGAAGTAAGATTTCGCAAAATACTTTTGCGGAGAACTGTTTCAGAGAATTAGGTTCAAGCATAATTCTTATTAGGTACAATCATTTTCTCTTCTAGAAAAAAATTGTAAGCTGCTTTCATTCAAGAGCTGCTAAGTTAGTTATTATTTATTGCAGTGTTTATAAATTGTTATGTTTCGAAAAGAAGCAGAAACGCGGTTATTATGATCCCACAAAATTAAATAAATAAAGAAAAAAGTAAAACGTTTTTATTTGACACAGATAGAATTCCAAATTACATTAAGAGGGGCGACGCTTTTGACCAAGCTCTCTAAGGCTTCAGGTTTAAGTAAATGCGGGTTGATACCTACAATTATAAACTCTGTTCTACCTATTCTTCAATCAAGTTGTAATATAATCTCTAAATACTTTGGAATTAAGTTGAATTAAAACACAGAGTCCGATAAATTTAAGTTGAATTTGCCGTGGTCAAGGAGCGCGGTTTTCCATAGAGAACAGTAAAAAGTTTGCTTCCGCTGTTCACATATAGTGGACATTCTTAATTTGCGGCTTGCATTAGAGTTTGTGCAAATTACTATGTAATATGCAATCTAAGAGCAGCGCTCCCTGCAGATCAATTCTACCAACGAACTGCGATCCCCAACCCGCATGCACAGCGTGGGGATTATGGGCATTACCTCCCATGAGATAAAAGTCAATAGGGCGCTTTTAAAGGGGAGGCCTGCGTCCAGCAGTGGACTATTATAGGCTGTCGAGGATGCAATCTAATTTTATTTGTCATACATTTTACATTTAAGAGCTCCTTTCACATACTTTGACACTTTCATCGTAACTTACATCATTGTTACCAAGAAATGTATCTTCTATTCTTCGACTACTGTAATTTGGTCGTAAAATATAAAATAAACAGAATTGCTTCTTATTCATGACACCGCAGATTTACAGCGTCAGCAATAAAATGTAGAGCCATAAATACGGTACATTTAATGGCGAAATTTAGGAACTTCCCTTACTTTAATGGCCAGGGACGTAATATGTATTTGAGAAGTTTTATGAGTCGTGCATGCGACCCCTGACGACGCAGCAAGGCCCTAGTTTAGTACTCAACTGTAAGTACTTACATAGTTTGTTTGACTACGGAATGGGGTCAGAATGAGTACTTTCTCGAAGGAACCTTTTAGAGAGAACAGGAAAGAGAGACTCATGACTAATTGTGGGTACGTTGTTAGCATATTATTATGAGGTAGCGTCGTCACACTAATATTATAGAGTGAGTGTGTTTGTTACCGACAACCGCTGGGGGAAACGTGTTCTAGAGTGAAGACCACGACTCGGCAAACGTAGTGTAGGGCGCCCTCCAGCAAGCTGGGATGACGACCTGCGAAAGACTGCAGGCAGATGCTGGATGCGGCAAGCTGAAGACAGGGCGCTATGGCGCTCATTAGGGGAGGCCTATGTCCATCAGTGAACTAACATAGGTTGATGATGATGATGATGTGTTTGTTGCGCCTTCACGCTCAAACGGTTGAACGGGCTTGGATCAAATTTGGGAGCAGGATAGGCCATAAATTGGATTTACGCATAAGCTACTTTTGATTCCGGAAAAGTGCAGTGTTTCTGTGGGATGATGAAATAATTCGCATGGCGCAGCTAGTAAGTAATATAATAAGCCAGATTCTCGAATGCTGACTTAAAAATTGACATTCGCCGTAGAAAAATGCATATTTAGCAATTGATAAATCGCAATCCCCCTAGGATTGCGATTGCGATAAATGATTTGACAAACTGGTCAACTTACCATGCTCAAAATCCACCCATTGAGCACTTGACACAGGCTTGGCCATCGATTAGTTTCATCTACGTCCGAGAGACTGGATGTTATAGTATCAAAACCACTTTTGTACTTAATTATCGGTCGGGTTACTACCCCACCCGATAATTAAATAACAAAATTATCTACGATCAAATTACCAGATTAACCTTGACGACTAACGTGAGTAATTTTCTATGATAGAATCTGAGTTTAACCTTTTCCGTTACACCAGAACATCGAACGAATTACTAGCGATTAATTTTATGGTTATTCCACCAATCAGCATAATTGGTCTTTTATGATGAGCATGCGATCGAGAGTGATTGGCTCGTTTCCAATACTCGGTGATCTTAGAACTCGCTTCCGTTGGGTATTAAAATATGCAAATTAAATGAAGAAATGCTGTATTAATGAATAGGAATTAGGTATCTAGGGGAATTACCAGAGGTGTATTCTTTAGATTGGTTGTAAGGCGAATAATTAAGGCCGCGTTCACTGTTCAATTTAAACGGCTGGTTATTTGGAGATGGAAAATTAGAGTTCACTTAGAATCACACCTTCAAAAAAACATCTTCGACGAAGACATGTCTTGTTTGCATGAACTTGTTATTACTGTCGTAGAAAGTATACACTAGTAGTACAATTGCTTTTATAAAAGTTTGCATGTTATTTTTCGTGAGTTGTATGAAATGTGAATGTGTTTGGTAGTTAGGATTGTACAACGGTGTAGGAAACTTGGATTTTCGGAACCTAACTGTAGCAAGAAATAAAGGAAATCTCGCAGTGACTTATGAGCTGTGATGATGATGAATAAACGCATCAAAAAGAATTAACAAGGTGCTTATCCACGTTGATAATTAGAATAATCCGTATGCATTATCTACGCATATTTATCGCATACTATTGTTATATGCGTAGAGCAACGTAGACAATGTCGGAGCCATGTTTCGTAGAGGTGCTACGACGTAGAGCAACGTAGACAATGTCGTAGCCATGTGTCGTAGAGGTGCTAAAGCGTAGAGCAACGTAGACAATGTCGTAGCCATGTGTCGTAGAGGTGCTACGGCGTAGAGCAACGTAGACAATGTCGTAGCCATGTGTCGTAGAGGTGCTAAAGCGTAGAGCAACGTAGACAATGTCGTAGCCATGTGTCGTAGAGGTGCTACGGCGTAGAGCAACGTAGACAATGTCGTAGCCATGTGTCGTAGAGGTGCTACGGCGTAGAGCAACGTAAACAATGTCGTAGCCATGTGTCGTAGAGGTGCTACGGCGTAGAGCAACGTAGACAATGTCGTAGCCATGTGTCGTAGAGGTGCTACGACGTAGAGCAACGTAGACAATGTCGTAGCCATGTGTCGTAGAGGTGCTACGGCGTAGAGCAACGTAGACAATGTCGTAGAGGTGCTACGGCGTAGAGCAACGTAAACAATGTCGTAGCCATGTGTCGTAGAGGTGCTACGGCGTAGAGCAACGTAGACAATGTCGTAGCCATGTGTCGTAGAGGTGCTACGGCGTAGAGCAACGTAGACAATGTCGTAGCCATGTGTCGTAGAGGTGCTACGGCGTAGAGCAACGTAAACAATGTCGTAGCCATGTGTCGTAGAGGTGCTACGGCGTAGAGCAACGTAAACAATGTCGTAGCCATGTGTCGTAGAGGTGCTACGGCGTAGAGCAACGTAGACAATGTCGTAGCCATGTGTCGTAGAGGTGCTACGGCGTAGAGCAACGTAAACAATGTCGTAGCCATGTGTCGTAGAGGTGCTACGGCGTAGAGCAACGTAGACAATGTCGTAGCCATGTGTCGTAGAGGTGCTACGGCGTAGAGCAACGTAAACAATGTCGTAGCCATGTGTCGTAGAGGTGCTACGGCGTAGAGCAACGTAGACAATGTCGTAGCCATGTGTCGTAGAGGTGCTACGGCGTAGAGCGGCGTAGGCAATGTAAATCTCGTAGGCATGTCTACGAAAAAGCTATGTGAATCGCAGTTGCTACAACGTAAAAAGACCAATAAAAACTTGAACCTTCAACTTGAACCTTCATCGTCTGCAACATAAGTACGAGTTTCCATTAGCAGGATTAATTGCCACCAGCCCCAATATTTCCGGCACCCGCACAGAGATGGCTATCAAGTGGCGCGGCGATGCGAAATGATTTGAGGCCGAACTACTTCCGTGATACTTTGTATTGAAATGTAGGAAGAATCGGTCGGCTAGGAAACATACTTGTTACCAAACTGAATAGCTTATTAATTTTATGCAATACTAGTTTCTGCCTGTGGCTTTGCTCTCGTGCCTGGATACAATTCAGCCTCTAAGACTCTGGGCCAATGTGGTACCTAGTTAAGAGATTATTTAGAATCGATGCAGAAGTTCTTTAGACAGGAAAGAAAGGGGAAGTACGTTAACCGATGTTGCTGCAAAAATGGCCTTAATAGACAATCTATACATTTTTGAGATATTTTCATCCCTATCCACAGATTTTAAAAAAGAACAAAATTAAAAATTTTACAACCCTCTGACAGATTTTCATGAAACATGGCTAATAAAACATAGGATAAAATTATCTATGGCACAAAAAAAACTAAACGAAAATCGGTTCATGCGTTTGAGAGCTACGATACCACACACAGACACGTTAAACTTATAGCTCTCTTTTTGCGTCGGGGGTTAAACAATGGATAGTTAGCAAGCAAATGGGCTTTTACATTTAACAGAAAAACTTTTTTGATGTTAACCCTGTTTCTTATTCTAATCAATAAGTACTACACTTACAAAAAAAAATACATAGTCTTCGAAGACCATTGCTCTGTAGCTACAACGGTTAAGGCACGTCCCTTTACTGTCCCGTCTAAAAAATCCATCCTAAAAGTAAAAGTAAAAGTAAAAGTAAAAGTCATTTATTTGTTAAACACGTGTAAAAAAAGATGACAAATAGTATTTTTTTGATTCAACATGTTTGACCAATATACATTGGTGTACAAAATAATTAATAAGTGTGGCAGGTCTAAATGTGATTGTAAATAACATTAAAAAATTTACAAGATCCTGTGTACCTTGTATGTTTATAAAATGCCCTGAAAAATTCACAGTCCTGAGTCAAGTTCCTACTTCTTTATTAATAGAAAACGATATCAGTTATGATTTATTACATATTTATAAATCACTTTTTATTCACAAAGAAAATTACGAACAAATAATATAAATAAATTAAAACTGAAACAATTGAGCTAACTTCAAACAGTTCGAGCAATCTACAGGTAGCTCAACTGATAAATTATATTAGTAAGATTATAGAGACTACTCTATTTTGTAACAGTCTACTTGTTGAGCTGAACATAATGGAAACAATTTGCGCTCATGAAATTGCGACATTCGATACAATATATTACTCGGATCGGCATGCGGGTCGCTTCTCAAATAAATGTTGTTCGCTTTCTTTTTTCCTTTTTGCGAACAAGTACAGTCACTGATATAAACCTTTGTTACATGAGTTACTTATGCCACGGACGCACTGCAGGGCCCGTACTGATAAAAACGAAATCAAACTTTCTGTTTCGTTTTCGTGCAAACGCTAATCTTATGCAAGCAACATAAGACTTCGTTTTGCACGACTCGTAAACCAAACTTCAATTTTCCTTTTCCGAGTAGGCCCCCTAGATGCTAGATAGTAGATGAGAAAACAAACATATGATATGGTTATTGTTATTTTATTCGCAAACAAATACATTTGTGTCGGAATATTTACAGTTAAAAAATAATATAAAATAAAATAATCACAAATCGAATACAAGTTAAAATAAATGCAATATCACCACAAAAATTAAATTAATTGGTACATTGATAACGGCCGCTGGCCACACTGCAAACGTCATGCTTAGATAGTCGCCAGAATATAACAAGGCGATGTCTGTTTCGAACTTTGAACTCATATGGCACGTGCTAAGCCATCGAAGCAACCAGCCAACCTAACCTCCATCCTACAGTGCGGCCCTGGTTTTACTTATGTTCCATAGCAACAAAATGGGGGAAAATATTGCTAAGAATAACTTGTTTTTATTGGCGACTGTACTCCCTAAATTGCGAAAAGATAAACTAACGGGTAAAGTTTTCTGATATTTTTATTGCGGTTCTATTTTTGTTACATGTTCGTTCATTCAACACTTTTACAAGTATTTTTGTAAGATGGTATAATATTAGTAGAAACTTCGGCAGATGAAAGATGATTAAAGAAGGTAGAAAATAGGTGCAGCTTTTTTATACCATGCCAGGGTGATGAGCTATACCTACTACTATTTGACTTAATACTGATTTAGCTAACGCATAAATCATAGCATGCATTCGCCTCTCGCGTCCGTTTTAATTTTTCAGCATTTTTCGCTTTTATATGAACATTTTTCGCTGTTATAAGAACATTTTTCGCTGCGCGTGTGCAATTACGCGTTGTTCAAGTTTGCGATTACGTTTTAAATGATGTCCTTGCTGTTACTTTCTTGTTTTCTTTTATTGTTATCTGTTTTCATAAATGTCTTTGTCATAAAATATCTATGTAACTATAATATAAAATGAGTATGTTTAAGTAACTTAAAATAGGTAAATAAACTTGACTTAATTCAGCCGCATCAATTTCACGCGTCTTCTTGTCTCGAGCCAAGCCAAGTTTAAGTTTAAGTTTAGCCGAGGCTTTTTTTTGCATTTGGTGGCACGATAGGCCATGATAGGCCTATTGTGATCGCCACTTTGTGTATTCAGCCTCGAAGCAGCGGCGTTCATAATTCGCCACTAACCCTTGCAGCTACTCGGAACTGTAGGATTTTCTTCGAAGTTAATTCAAATTCAAATTCAAATTCATTTATTCATTTGTGATACACAGGTATTACAGGGATGTTCAGACATATAATTAAGAGCACTGTGATCTGCCATTTGGCGTACAAATTTTACATATTAATAATTCATCAATACCAAAAATAATATTTATAATAGTGAAGCTTAGGTACAAGGAAAAGTTTAAAGAATTAAAAAATAATGCGTTTACTAAATTGCAACGAGTATCAACCACTCTGAAGTCTCTTAGCTCATCTGGGCTATACAGATGCTTGCCCAGATGGGTGCTACGTTTTTGCATTAGAGCTCCGCACTCTGCTAGATGATGGAGAGGCGTTTCATATGCCTCCTCACAGAATCTGCAGGATTGAGTGTCGCTTAGCCCCAGTTCGAACATGTGTTTGTTGAGGCGACAGTGTCCAGTTAGGGCTCTAGCCGAGGCTTGCCTCGTCTTGAGACAACTAAGCGGCTCTGTTAGTCATTTGCAGAATGACCGAGCGAGGCTGCCTCTAAACGAAGTCCAGCTTTACATTTAACAGTAGGTACATGCGTACATATATATTCATACATATTATACTCATGCGAATACGGGTTGAACAGAAATTAGGAGTTGAGTGTCTGTTCCAAGCGGGCCATTTCTGAGTGGACCACCATAGATTGTAAATTGGGACATAACACAAAGCGGTCCCTGCCAGAGTAATCGCTCCTGACAAACTAATCGCTTCACGCACTGTGACAATGACAGCGCCACAGAATGACACATTTTGGGTACCTTTGATGAAAGAAAGTACAGGGGGTAAATTCTGTTAACCAATCATTTTACTATGACAATGATATCGTCTTAGAACTGCCCGTAGATGAAAGAGACTAGTGCGTGCGGTGAAATTTGAATGAAAAGATAGATATAATGGTTTCAACCTTGACTCTTTTGACACGCGTCTCTCCACCTGTAGTTTCTTTACTACAGATGGAGAGGCGCGTGTCAAAATGTGTCATTTTGAGTTATGGTGAATCGATTAATTTAGTGGAATTAGGGCTCAGATAGAGGAACGCGCATCAAAAGTGTTAAGTATGAAACCCATTGGTTTCAAACTTGCCACTTTTGATGCGCGTTCGTCCATCATATCTCACATCAATTATGTATGTTTATTATTAATCTTTGTAGGTATTATGGTAGGTATGTATGTAGTGTATTTGTTTCCTTTTCTTTAAGTAGGTATCTATCTATATATTTATTCAGTGCCACCGTCTATTTTGTTCTTTAATTTCCAGTCCATCCAAAGGTTGCCTGGAAGAGATCGCTTTTAGCGATAAGGCCGCCCTTTATACTTCCTTTTTTTCTAAGCATCTTCTTTGTATTGTTTCCTGTATTTGTGTGGTATAATAAAGTATTTTCTATCTATCTATCTATCAATCTCTCCGTACAAATAGCACCACACGCACTGTCTAGAGTTTATTTCGGGCGTTTCTTCGACGATATCATAGACATAGTAAAACGATTCATTTATAACGGGATATTTACCATAATTTGAGTTTTGAGCTTTCCAATATTTCGGCGCAGTTACATGCGCCATGATCACGGAATAACTGATAGTAGTAATGTTCGTAGCAAAAGACAAAAAATGAGGGTAGATCGATATATCTGCCAATAAAAACTCACTCGCAGTGTCCTCAGTTATTCCGTGATCATGGCGCATGTAACTGCGCCGAAATATTGGAAAGTTCAAAACTCAAATCATGGTAAATATCCCGTTATAAATGACTTTAGTGTTAATAACCATGATGGATTTAAAAATTTTATAGTAAAACGATTGGTTGGCAGAATTGGTCCCCAGGCCCTATGGTCGATGTACATAGCCCTATCGTCGATTTACATAACCGTTTGACAACCGATAACCGCAACTACCTACCGTGTACCCTGGTATACAAAGCAGACCAAACAAACGCGCTGGCTGAAGGGTGATGATACAGAACTAAAAGTAACTAATAGAATAAGATGACTTAGGCGTACATCCTAATATATCGCTATCAGGATGTACGTATAGACAGATTTTTAAGATTAGTTTATCGCAGTGGGGTGGCAGCAACTTGCGTTCGGCGACTTCCACGTGTGGCCGGCAAGTGGTCACGAGCAAAAGCGACCCGTTTGCTCGGACCCTTAAGGCAATTTAGTAATATACGCATGGATCGCTTAATTCCCCAAGTTTCTCTGCGGGTTCGGCATTCACGCCACGATGATAAATTACTCTTTAACCTCAATAAGAATGACTTAACGGTCTTTGTACTTCTTTGTTCACATTTTCAAGGTACTCTATACATAATAGCTGCATTCAGCAACCATCAACCATTAGTTGAGTAACTCTTTTCAGCTTTACTCATGCGCCAGTATAATATTTGTTCGTGAATAAACCGCAGGTTTTTATTTGAATACTAGCTTCTGCTCGTAGCTTCGTACGCGTTTTCTTGGGATACAATAATTAATAATCAAAATACAATCAAAATACAAAGTAGCCTACGTGTTATTCCAGGTCTAGAACTATGTAAATATACAAAATTTCACCTCGATCCATTCGGTACTTTTGGCGTGAAGAGATAACAAACATCCAAACATCTATCCAAACTTTATTAATAGCATTTTATTATTAGTGTGGTGTGATTTTTAAACTTTTCTCCCAACTTCCTACTAATATTCTTTGCGTTAAGTTTGTGCGAAGCGCACATAAAGGTCTGGACCAGGAATAACTTATAGACTATTTTTGAAAAAGAAAGCAGAAGGGAAGAAGCTTGTTATTCATAAAAT
The DNA here is from genome assembly GCA_949316285.1 of Eupithecia subumbrata. Taxonomy (NCBI): domain Eukaryota; kingdom Metazoa; phylum Arthropoda; class Insecta; order Lepidoptera; family Geometridae; genus Eupithecia; species Eupithecia subumbrata. The sequence goes on from OX438648.1 coordinate 5,091,277, forward strand.
TCTCTGAGTCCCAGCGCACTAGCCGACAGAGAAACGACAAAGTCATGTGTCCTTGCATCTCCGCCTGCAATTAGCCTTTGTTTGCTGCCACACAGTGGGGACACTGGCGGGCGACCTACGCTCACCACTAAGCCCGAAGAGAATGTGAGAAATTCTGTGATAAATATATACTGGTAACACGGTTTCGTATATAAGACTGTGTTTTGTAATTAAAACGTCGGAATATTTTCTCTAAATGAATATGGAAAACTCCATTGGCATCCATGCATAGACAAAAAACCGTAAAACCAGTAACTGTTTTTCAGTATTTGTATAGGAAAGCGTGGTTTTAATACGTCTGTATGTCCCAACATCATATGATAAACTATTTTTTTTTATCGCTTATCATCAGGCGAGATGCGGTCAAACGCAAATCTGTTCTATATTTATATTGAAAAACATAGATTGACAAAAGAAATTGTGAAATTGCTGTTATCAGCAATAGCAACCCTTTTTTTTTTTTTTTTTTTTTTGGAGGGGGAAATGCCCTCGCACTTCCCTTCCGCCATGGGGGTGACGGAAGGGGGTATGTGGGACTCGAACCCACTAAAACCCCCCCGTGAAACATCCACCGCCGTCATGGGGCGAGATGGGGTCGCGTTAACATTCACCATCTCGCTCCGGCGGGTGGCCCGGGAACCGGTCCGGGCCTCGGCCTCAAGGAGGAGCAACCCTTTCACTCAGGTCACCCCTCAGACGCGTGGAGCCGTGCTAGCCGGCAGAGAGTCCCCCGACTCTCCACCAGTGGCCCCACTACGGGGGACGAAGGAGGCGGGCGAACCGCCCCCTTCGTCTCCCTGGACGTCTGCGCCGGAGCGGGTCAGATTGGGCGTCATCCTCCCTGACCCGCTCAGCGGCCTCCTTCTGCGACATAACCTCTTCGCAGAAGGAGACCATGGCCTGCCACTCCCTGTCGCCGTCGAGCATGGCGCTCACCACGCTCGGCAGCGAAAGGTCCCGGCCCAGGAACGCTGAAAGCGTGTGCCGCATGGGACCCCACGCAGCACACGCCTCCAGCGTGTGGAGCGCCGTATCCTCCGGCGCCCCACATTCGTGGCAGACCGGGGTCGCCTCCCGTCTCGCGATCTGGTGCAGATACTTTCCAAAGCATCCATGCCCGGAAAGTACCTGCACCAATCGGAAGGTCAGCGACCCGAACCGCCGCCGCACCCACCTTCGGAGGACCGGCCTGATGGCGTCCACCGTCCACTGACCAGGGACCGGTGGTGCCAGGTCCTCCGCCCACCGCCGCAACAAGGCGTCCCGCGCCAGCCGCCGCATGCGCGTGACCTCCTCCCACACTGGGCGCTCCGCGGCAGATCTCCTCGCCGCCACGAAGTGATACACTTCGGCGAGGATCTCCGCCTGAAGAGCCCAGGGGGGATCACCGGCCAGCACGCATGCTGCTGTCCAGGACACCGTCCGGTAACCGCGTATCGCCCTCGTCGCGATGACCCGCTGCGGACGTCGCAGCAGGGTCAGGTTCGCGCGACTGAGGGCGTCCACCCAGACCGGTGCCCCGTACAGGGCCATACTCCGGATGACCCCGGAGTACAGCCGGCGACATGTGGCGCTCGGGCCGCCCACGTTGGGCAGCAGCCTCCCTAAAGCGGCCGCGGCTCCCAGGACTCTTGGGGCCAGTTGGGCGAAATGGGCCCCAAAAGTCCACCTCCCATCCAGGATGAGACCCAAATATTTCATCTGGGTCCCAACCCGGACCTGAACCCCGTCCAGAACCACCCTGGTTCCTGGACGAGGCCCTCCCCGAGGCCCGTGGAACAACAGGGCCTCGGTCTTCGAGAGGGCCACCTCCAATCCCAGGGAGCGAATGCGGTCGACCACTAGGGTAGTGGCCATCGTGGCCAACCGCATCGCCTCCCCGAGGTCCCTCCCCTTGACCACGACCAGGGTATCGTCCGCGTAGCACGCCACTCGCATACTTGCGGGGAACGTGCCCCGGAGCACCCAGTCGTAGCCAATGTTCCACAGGAGCGGTCCCAGCACCGACCCCTGTGGAACCCCGCGGACGACGCGACGGTGTCTCAAGCCGTCGCGTCCCTCAACCAGGACCTCCCTGTCCTGGAGGTAGTCCGCCAACAGCCTCCGCAGGTACAGGGGCACTCCGTGATAACGGAGCGCCTCCCGTATGGTTCCGTGCGGCAGGCTGTTGAAGGCGTTGGCAATGTCGAGCGAAACAGCCAACGCCTTTTCCCCCTGGCTGACAACATCTTGGGTCCAGCCCTTGAGCCAGAGTAGGGCGTCTATCGTCGAACGCCCCGCTCTGAACCCATACTGGGCCTGGGAGAGGTCAGGCCCAGTCCCCGCCAGGTGCCGGATGACACGGGAAGCCAATACTCTCTCCAACAGCTTCCCCGTGTCATCTAGCAGCACTATTGGCCTGTATGCGGAAGGCGAGTCTGCGTCTCGACCTTCCTTCCGCAACAAGCACAACCGCCCGTCCTTCCAAAGCTTCGGGAACCGTCCAGACGTGAGACACGCGTCGAACAGTTCCCGAAGCCGCTCGCCCATCTCCTCCAAGGCGATCCGCAGGACTCGCTTTGGGATCCCATCCGGACCCGGGGCCGTCCTTTTGCCACGCAGGCGTCCAACGGCCACCTCCATCTCCACCTCTGACACAGGTGGGATGGAGGCCGGGTCAATCTCCTCGGGGAGGACAGGCGGCGCCGCCATCACGGGCGGGGTGTGGAGGGGGTCGATGTCGGGGAAGAGCCCCTCCATCACTCTGCCCAGAAGCTCCGGCTCTAGAGACTCCGCAATCGGGGACGTCTGGCCCCGGAACTTTTTCCGGGCAGCCCTATACGGACGTCCCCACGGGTCCCTGTCGAGGCCCTCTAGAGCCTCTTCCCAGGCCCGCGTCTTGGCCCGACCGACGGCCAGCTGCAGCTCCCTTTTTGCTTCGCGGTAGGAGCTGTACAGCTGGTTCTCGGCTGCCAGCTCCTCCGCTGACAGCTCCCCGTCGGTGCGGCCGTGACGCCGCCTCCGGCAGCGGGCGTAGGACCGCCGCGCCGCCGAGCAGGCGTCTCGGAGATCCCCGATCTCCGAGCTCCACCAGTACACCTCTCGGCGACCGGGGAGGCGCCGGGCCCTGGGCATGGCGGCGTCACACACCGCCGTCACCGCATCCCGGAAGTGGCTCGCCTCTACGTCCACCTCCGGGTGCGTGGGCGCGGCAAACCACGACTGGACGATCGCCGCCTCAACCGCCAGATCGCGGTCGAGGCGACTGACCGTCCAGCGCGGAAAGTCCGCCCGCGCCCCATGACGGCCCCCCCTTTGGACGTCGGAAGTGGATATCTCGAACCTTATATATTTGTGGTCCGAGAGAGTCTCCACTTCCGACATCACCCTCCAGGCCCGGGCACGTGCCGCAACAGCGGGGGTGGCGAACGTTATGTCCACCACGGACCCCCCTCGCTGTCGCACGCACGTGTGGGCCGACCCTCTATTAAGAAGGGTCAGCCCGGTGGCAAGCGCCCACTCCCTGACGATCTCCCCTCGAGCGTCAGTAGTGGGGCTGCCCCAGTCCCGGGCCTTGGCGTTCAGGTCCCCCATGATGAGGACCTGACGTGGCGCCTGCCTACGCACCGCCGCGGCCAGGAGGTCCATAAAGACCTCCAGCTCTGCAGCGGTTCTATTGGGGGAGAAGTATGCGCCGACTACCGCATACTCCCCCCACTTGGCCACCACGTACCCCGAACCCCTCTCCTCGACTGAGAGGGGAGGGATGCCACTTCCCTTCCCAATAATGACCACGGAGCCGTCCAGGTCACCAGCCCAACATTGGTTTTGGGGAGGGACGTAGTACGGCTCCGCGGCAACCGACAAATCAATTTCCCACTGCGCCAGGGACTGCATGAGCAGATCCTGAGCCCTGGCGCAGTGGTTGAGGTTCGTCTGGAGGAAGTTGAGATGGCCGACCTGATCCATCAGTCAGCCATCTCAACCTCCTCGCTCAACGACGCGTGAGCTCCGGCAGAGGGGGCGGGGGCGGTCTGGGTCCCGGCGGTTTTCCCTTTCGTCTTCGGGGGAACGCAGCTGCGTCCCCCCATTACATGCCCAGAGGGCCTGCCAGACTCTGCGCATATAGCGCAGTGTGGCTGGGCCCTCCCGCAGGTGGCCGCCTTGTGACCTTCGCCTCCACATCGGAAGCACAGGTCACCTCTGTCCGCCGCCGCGGGGCACTGGGGGCGCGTGTGCCCTAGCCCCATGCACCGGTAGCAGCGCATGGGACGCTCCCCCAGCCCCACCACTCGTGCCGAGCTCCACCCCACCAGCAGTCTGCCCTTTTCCAGCAGCACTTTGGCTGCCGGGATCGGGCAGGAAACTAGGGTGGACCCGGTGCCACCAAAGCCGGAGCGGATCTCCCCGGCCTTGACGAGCCGCACATCACAGCGGCCCGCCTCGGCGACCGCTGCGGCCACCTTCTCCTTGGTGGCCGTGTCGTCCAGGCCCGTGACACGGATATCCGTGGACTTCACGGGCCTGGTGACGTTAGCCACTTCCGACAGGACCTCGCGGAGCTTCTCCGCGAGCCTGTCGGCCTTTTGTCCGTTTTGGGAGCCAGTGATCTCCAGCATCCTGGCTCCCGTGGCAGTCCGCCGGAACCCGACCCGTCCTATCTCCATCTCCTGGAGGCTCACTTTCTCCTGCGCCAACTGGAGAACGGAGGAGTAGGTCACCCCTTTTTCCGCAGCCCCGGGCTGTAGCGAAAGCACGACAGCCGCGGACTTCGGGGACCTCAGCGCCGCCCTGGGCTTTGGGGCCGAAGCGGTGGGACGAGCCGCTGGAGCAGGCGCAGGTGCAGAGGGGGGAGAAGAACTCTTCCCCTTCCCCTTTCCCTTCTTCGTCACCGTCGCCCAGGTCTCCCCAGACCGGGGAACGGCGACAGTGACCGGGGCAGCCTCCCTCGAGGGACCCGCGACTGGCACAGGTGCCACGGCGGGTGCCGCCCTCTTGCCCGCTTCGGAAGCTGGGCCACGAGCCTGCTGAGGTGGCGTTGGCCTCAGCGGCGCAGCCACCTCTTTTGTGTCCGCCCTCAGTGGCGGACGAACGACCGGAGCCGGCAGGAGGCGCTCCTCAATCCCCGCGATTCGGGCGTTCAGCATTGTCCCGAACGTTGAGGTCAAGGAGCGCTTCAGCTCCTCTACTAATTCCGCCCCCACCTGCAACATGGCGGGGGCCCCCTGAGTCCCTGCTGCGGCAGATGCAGCAGCGGCAGTACCGGCGGCGGCGGCCTCCGTCTTCGCCTCGGTGAAGGCGCGACGAAGCGACTTCACCTCGGCCTTCAGGGCCTCCGTCTCCAGCCGTAGACGGCTGTTCATAGCCCTCAGGCGCCGCGTCTCCTCCGCTTCACTCCGGTCCGCGAGGGCATCGACTACCTCCCGCAGACTGGACGCCGACCCCTTCAGGCGGCCGACAAACTCGCCCTTGAGGTTGCCGGACTTCCTGGCAACCTCCAGGATACAGGCGAGCTTCTCGCCAGCGTGGGCCCTCAACTCTTGAGCGCTCAGCACGCTGATGTCCCCGACCCGCACGGCGGCATCGGTATCGCTACCGGTCGTCGTGAGATCGGGGACAGCAGCGGCGCGCTCCTTCCCATACTTCCTGCTGAGCAGGACCTCCGTCAAGGCCTCGTCGACCGGGAGAGGCTTCAAAAAGCCCCCCCTGGCCAACGAAGCCTTCCCCGACTTCTTCTTCCTCCCTCTACAGGCCGTGTTGACCTTAGCGGCCACTGTCCCCTCGGTCTCCGTGTCCGAGTCTAAATACCCGGGCACGAAGAACGAGGAAGACGGCCGCTTCCGGGCCACCACGTCCCCCAGCACTCCCTCCGCCGTGTCGGACTCCGCCCTTACCTCCGAAGAGGGGCCCTGAGAAGGGCCCTGTTTGGGCGGAGAACCGACGCACACCTCCTTATCACCTCCCTCGTCCGACTCCCGCGGGGAGGGGCCCTGAGAAGGGCCTTTCGAAAACCTCCCCGTCACGTCGCGCAAAGGCCTCGGCATGCCTTGGCCCTCCGCGACTCAAAACCCAACCCTAACAAACAAAATCAAACGAAAATCCAATATATGGCGTAGCACAAGGCTATCTATTCTCCTCCGTGAAACCGTCAGCAATAGCAACCCTTTGTTAATAGATTCCTAGCTACGACTATTGCGAGTAATATCAAAATGTTTTCAATTTCCTGCGTCCCCAGCCTGCATTGTTATGAACGGTGGGTAAATAAATAGCGTCGGAAATAACGACCAAGAAACAAAAGCTCGAGAGGAAATCAGAGGGAAATGCCCTGGGACTGGCTGGGACTCTATAAAACGTAATAATGCGCGATCTGTTTCAATATCTACATTTCAAATTTTTAATAAGCAATTGGTAGTTTCATTTGGGACTGCCTCCAAGGATAAAAGTATTTCCAGCTAGTCTTATTGTCAAACAAATAATAGCGTTTGAGTTGTACATGAGGAGCGGATTTTTTTAACGTAAAAGGCCTCGTGGACCACCATTAGGTTCACGATGGATCCATTGGATGGGTGACATTTCGTTAATTGCCAGTCTCAGCCATATCTGAAGCCCTCAAATGAACGAAATTAGTAATTTTACCACATCTAACAAAGCAATAACACGAAATGAAATTACCCATTCATCCATGGGTCAATCGACTTAGTGTACCTACCTAATTGAACCGCAGGACACAGAAAACCAGGACATGTCAATCAGCACGGGTTTATGTCAGGCTAGTAGAAAAGCCGTAAAAAAGTTTTATCAGAAAAGTTAGCGATCCTCAATTCTGAGAAAACGACAGAGGAGTCGCGATACATCCACGGAGGTGATTCCTTATGTAGTCAAAACCTTGGACAACTTGTAGGACTGCCTGTCCACTGGAAGGGTAGACAAGTACGATAACAGTCAATTCACGCTCTCATTTCATCGTATTGTTTCCACAAATAGCTCACTATAGGGACCCGACTCTGAGACAAACTTTTGATAGAATCAGACCAACAAAGATGAATCTCAACTGTACGGTTTCACCATACATAAACACGCGTGCATTGAGCGGTAAAATACGACCGAGGGACCATCACGATCAATTGCTGTCGTTATTGTAATTGTAGGTCTACTCTAAGGTTTCTTATAGACAATGTTTACGCGAAAAGCAATAGGTTCGCGAATTAACGGTCCGATTATTCTTCGGAATAACTCGAAATGATGGCCTCGGAGTTGGAACCCTGTTCTAATTAACCAACAGTCGGACTACACCGACGCGGCTCACCGCGTCCAATCATACTATCTGAAGTGGAAAGCTGATGGATAGTGCTGAATGCTGATCTACCACGATAACTTGACCCCAGCAACGACTTCCGCGGGCAGAAACCAGTTTATACAGGGTTATTGGTTATTCACTGACACTACGTGAACTGCAGGTTCTGCCCATCATCACGACCACGTTCGTGAAGACGCCAAGTCTTAATTCTTATTTTTTTTTTTGTAAAACACTTTTCCTAAAATTTAAAACCTCCTTTTTCCGGAACCCAATTAATTAAATAAAAAATTAATTAATTATTTCAAAAAATTATCTGAGCGTCTGGTCGAAGCGACGCGTGACCCGAGAGCTGGTCAGTATCTGGCACAGCGCATCAGCATTGCCATACAGCGGGGCAATGCAGTCAGCGTCTTGGGGACGCTTCCGACTGGTATTGATATGGATCAGTTGAGCTACCTGTAGATTGTTTGCAACAGTCTGCAGTTAGCTCAATTGTTTCAATTGTAAATACTAATTATATTATAATTTTCTTTGTGAATAAAGGCTTCTGCCATTCTTATGGTATTAATTAATAAAGGCTGATCTTTCCCCAGCCAGTGTTAATTCAATGCAGAGCCGTTTTTATGGTTTAATTTATGCCTCCCTAAAGAACGATTATTGAATGGAGGGGGTACCTACTATCAATATCAAGCTTACAGAAGTAAACCAGGCGTCTCCACAAACATGTTCGTGATGAAGAGCAGAACCTGCAGTTCACGCAGTGTCAGCGAATTACCAATAACCCTGTATAAAAGTGTACTAACACACTTAAAAACCGGACAAGTTTATTATGAAACCATGCTCAGTAATCAATATATGCTTGAGTACTATTTGCCAGAAAAAATATTTTGCTATGAAAATCGATACTCATGACTCAGATCAACTATTGAGCAAGCTTTTATAAATAACTAGTTTCTGCCGACAGCTTCGCACACGTTATTTCTGTGGAAACATTTAAAGGTGATTTCTATTCCATGGAAATTGATTTATGGGATAAAAAATATGTTTATTGTATGCCTATGTTTGATTCAAAGGTTGGGTTACCAGTATGCAAAATTTCAAAGGTAACAAATATCCATACATTCAAACTTTCGAAATTATAATATTAGTGTGATAATATAGGCCTTAACTAATGCCAATATTAACGACACGAGAGTTAAACGTGATTCGCGTCCGTGTTCATATATGTATCTACGTCTAAATTTAAACGCAGAAAAATTAAAATAGTGGCCGTACGAAGGACTTGTCGCCTTCAGGCCACAAATGCATCATCGCGCGATCACTTTGTCTATCTCATTTTGTTGCACGACAAAATCGCATCACTCCATCGCACGCAGGTATGTACTAAGCCATCTTTCCATCTCGAGTCCCATCTCTTGAATTTATTCTCTACATAATCATTCCACTCTACATTTTCATGTTTGTTCCACAAAGGAATAGCTTTAATATTTCCTGTCTATTATCTCTGGCATCATATTGCGTTTCATATCCGAAGAATTTATGTTCTTCAGGGTTCAAACCGTCCGACATTGTTGGGAATCGCGAGTCCGTAAGATAAACGACAAAATGTTGTTTATTCTGAAAACGAAGAAACTTCATGGAAGTAATCGTTCGATGTTGTAGATTCGTTTGATGGAATTGAAATGTATGTAGATTGTCTACTAATAATCTATACGTTGAAAACAAATCACGTGACATTTCTAAGGCTTATGTTACCCATACATTTTTCGACTTTTCTACTATCGCTTTCGATAATCGATTGTTACATTGTCTAGCCCAGCTGTACTCCTAAACCTCTACGAGAAGCTTCAGATATCATTGTATCTTGACGTTTTATGAGGACGCTAAAAATTGCTTGCTACTAAAAATTGCTTTTTGAGTAGGGGCATACTCAAAAGGCAATTTTTACTATTTTTCGGGTAAACCGACCACGCAGCAGATATGCATTTAGCTGCGCTTGCAGTTGAATGCGTATTTTGCTCGCGTTTACCTAAATTAGTTCAGTTCGCGCCGGAGCATACCACCGAGAACGCGGATTTATACCAATACCATTCTAACCATAAATTTACCATTTAAATACCATAAGTCAATCCGTTTAAGTTTATATTATTCATAGTTTACCAGTGATTATATTTACATACCGAAAACCAGAGACTTTACAAAACTACCACAAACCATAAATACCACATAAACCAATACCCAAAGAGTTTCGGGTCTATACCAACACCAAGATCGAACCCTTTTCAAGTATTTTCGTCCAATAATTTGATAATCATCTTTACTGAAGGACTGTGATCTTAATTGATAAATTCTAGCATGTACCTAGAGGTAACAAAAAACAGAAAATTCTAGGAATGGCTGTTAATTGTTAAAATAAATGCCCGAATGTCTTGGTAGCGTAACCCGAGAGGCCTGTTGCTACGCGCCATAGAGGCCGGATGCTAAACCGCCGCGGCGGTTGTAATGAGAGCCTACGGCGCGCCGTAGGCTCTCATTCCATATTTATTTAGGAAGATAATTGTGTGTTTAATACCTTTGGAAATTAAGACAAAAATACCTACATGTTTAATGAGTTCTAAGAAGATACAGGAAATTAATAATAAATTGTATTTTTCAGTGAATCAAATCAAAAGCGGATCTAGGTGAGTGAAGGAATGGGTAGTGTGCACGCTTTTAGCACGCTTGCAACGAAACCGATGCTAGTCTAGACTTTTAGATATGTTGTTAAAGAAAATTCTTATCAGAAAGGTCTCAGTACGAAAGCAAGCTTATCAAGGAAAGCTTCGAGCTTTATTTTTACCACAACAAAGGTGTTGAAGGTGCAGTGTCAGCTTGATTTACGAAAAAATAGTGTGATTTAAAGTGTGCTGTTTTTGTAGTGTTTTGTGTGTGTGTGGTTTGGCCTTTAACCAATTAAAATACCCATAGTACGGGGTTCACAAGTATACCTTGTACCTAGAATTTATACAATATCCAGGCTCCGTGCACTAAACTAACGGAGTGCTTTTATTCTCTTTGCACTAAACTTCAAAAAATAGCCCTCTATCTATACAGACGTCGGTCAAAAGAGCTCCATAACGTAAAAAAAACACGAAGCTTTTGCGCTGCACAAATTAAAATAAAACTTTTATGAAGGCGGTTATTATAAAAGTTAGTACAAAGAAGCGCAGCCTCTTCCGTAACCTCGATATTTGACAGTGACTGACTGTAACTCGTAGAGCTCCACCAGGATATTTCTGAAGCTATGACTAACGAAGAATGTAAATATTATGTTTTAAATGTAATTATTGAAAAATGAAGTTATATTAAGGTACAAACATGATGTATATAAAAGAAAGAACAATAAAAAGGAAGAGAAAGAATAAAAGATCATAACCTAAGTATGTCTAATAACAACACGACTAGACGCGTATTAGCACTGATCGCTTGTTTGAAATTAATCTGCTGACTTAAGCAATGTTAGCCAAAAAATGTCTCCGATTTATATCACAGGGACAAAAAGACGGAACAAACAATAAAAAATAACAATGAAGCGTAGTTCCTACCTGGGGAGGTGACGAGGGACATTTGCGCCATAAGTAATGAATGTGTAAAAATTAAACCGTAGCAATAACTATCGTTTTAACTAGAATATTTCAAATCGAAAAACTTTGTATATAATTTAGGAGTTTGGAATAAAAGGCTTTATTATTATTATTATTAACTATCGTTCATGCGATAGTAGCTAATGTCCGGTCAGCCTAATCTGTTTGCTATGTCATACTTTTGTCATGGATAAACGAACATAACGATCACTAGATTACTGAGGTAAGGATGAACATGACAGTAATATGAATTAAGAACCGAATGTCTTAAATTCTTTTTATAAAAAAAAAATCTTACTTTTTGTGCCCATTTGGTTAGGTTAGGTTAATTATAATTTTCCTTTATTTTCTTTTCGTCTTGTAAATATTTTAATTATTGTTTACCTTCTTTGTCCTTGTTTATTGTTTTAAGCGCGTGTCACAGGTGCTGCTGCTGCGCCCTCTAGGTGTCGCATACAACCAGCGCACAGTAGCACCATCGTTACTGTGCATCATGCTGAGCGACGACCTTTTTTGATGTCACGGTTGTAACTTTTATTTGTTTTTACCAACTTTACTTGTAATTTTTGTGACACAGAATAAATACTTTTTTACTTTTACTTACTTTTACTAGTAATCATGAGCAATTAACCGCGAAATGTAGACCTAGAAACACACTATAGTGTCGCGAATTCGTGACGCGTCAGAAGCATATCGGTTTTATACATTTAATAATAATAATAAATCATTTATTTCAACAACATTCTAACAACATTATACAACAGACCCTAGCGGACGAAGGTCCGCTAGGGTCTGTTGTATAATAAAAACTTTGTATATAAAGGCGCATAGGTTTATAATGTTTTTATAACCATGCTCAGTTTTAGGTATTTCCCTAAAACCGAGCTTCTGACGACTAACGATTTTGATTTTTTTATAAGATTTTCGGCAAAGTGCGTGTAATAAATAAATAATGCTGGACAATACACATAGCAATGCTGGACAATTCACACAGCAATTATGTCCCTGATGTTGCAGGCGTCCATAGGTAACCGCTTTCAAAATTCCATTAAACGTGGCGCATGTCTTCTTGCCACCTTGGTAGGTAACAAGAACAAAATTAAAATTTTTAAAAACCCCTCGACAGATTTTCATGAAACATGGCTAAGAACACTCGGGATAAAATTATCTATAACACAAAAAAAATTAAACGAAAACCGATTCATCTGTTTGGGAGCTACGATACCACAGACAGAAACACGGACAGACACGTTAAACTTATAACATCACTCTCTTTTTGCGTCGAGGGTAAAAAAAACAGTACAACACGACTCAATGGTGTTTCTAGCATAAGACTTTTTAGCCATTTCACACATATTTTGGATCTTCAACAGTAGACGCCTGCTGGTAAATTCAGATATACCTACCTAATCGTGAGCGTTTCATCCTTATTTACCCCGCTCATTAGCTGAATTTTGACATATTCCCAACCACCCCATTAACCTCCCCATCAATGGGGTGGTTGGGAATAGCCACCCCATTACTCAAGTCAATTTTGATTACGAATAAAAAACAAAAGATAAATGAATCAATGAGTGGCGAAAATATTTCAACATAAGTTTACCAACAGTAATTATATTATAAACAGTTGTTTTGACGTTTTTGACACTAGTTTTCATACATTAAACGTCAAAGTTAACCGACAGAATTGGGATAGGTAGTTAATAGGACGAACCTCCCTAATTGTTCGATTGTCTTATGGCCTGAGCATGAGTGAAGCAATCACGAATACGTCTGAATCGACCAACGGAGCGGGTAGGACCATATCATACCTAATTTCGGAAGAATCGGAAACTAGTTGAAACGCAACAACGCAGCATGGCCTATTATTTCCTAGCGACTAGGTAAATTAACTATCATCACTACAGCTTTTGGAACCTGGTGAACTGGAATTGGCTCCGCCGTTATAATGTTATAATAGACACCTAAATATCTGAAGCTGGATAATTCCCGCAGCTTTGTCTCGTCTAGCCCCATTTAAAGTAGTGGAATATTTTAATTTTCGTGTTTGGTTTCCCTATATTAGTGCAATAACTTATAAGCACGTTTATTTTAGTTATCAAGTTGGACGTTCCTACTACCACTTGGCAGTAGGAACGTTCCTAAATATTATCTAGCTAGGTAGGTAGTGCTACAGGTCTGAACACACACTAAACCTAATTAGTGGGATTTCCAACGAATCCTTACACTAAAGTTGCAAATTTTCGTCAAAGGTTATGTGAGGTGCTTGCCTACCTACGTAAATAGTGGTTATGGAGTGTACACATAGTACCTGCCACTCTTACCGCGTTGACCGAGTTATCAGAGCTGATTTAAAAGTAAGAGTGGGGGAGTCGTATCGTGCCTGTGTGGGGATGCGAATATTGCAGCAGTGAGATAGTACCGCTGGACAAATCAGCGTCTGGGTGAAATTATAGCTAATAAGGCAGAGCTCCTGGTCCAGACTAGCGCACGACCGCGAGAATGACCAAAACGAGAGGCTTATGCCGTGGCAGTAGTTGGTTGACTTGACAAAGACTGTGATAAGGCAGACGCATAAAAAATCTATATAATAAAACAAAGTTGTGTTAGTTACAGCATTTATAACTCAAGAACGGCTGGACCGATTTCAAAGATCTTTGATTTGTATAGTGTAATTTGTCCCTGTCCGGGCTAGCAGATTAACTCAATCAGGGTTCCAGGGAAAAAATTACAAATTCTACGCGGGCGAAGTCGCGGACTCGGCTAGTATTTTATAAGAACGTCAGTAAACCTTTTAATCTTCGTAGAAAAAGGATACAATTCCATTGAAAAGGTTGCCTTTTTCTATGTCTCCCTCCTTCTTAGCACACAAAATGGCCACTGCTGAACATGCGTCCAAACACGGGAGCTCTTGCCATAATCACCACACTTGGCAAATAGATTAGTGATCGCATTAGAGGTGTTAAAATACAAATTAGGAAGCTGATGCCTTCCCTGGTAAGGTTCCCTAAGTCGACTCTTAAGACATCCACGGATTGAGTTGGAAGGACCGATTGCTACGGCAATTTTCTATGCATAATACTGCACCGAGTTCCTACCTATAACACCTGTTCACGTAAATTTTGATAATCATTTATAAATTTCGAATGCAGTTTCCCTTATTTCTACCACTCCAAATTGACCCTAGTTCATTAGTTAGTTCTAGCGAAAGGGATATTTTCGAGTCCTCAGTTTATAACTCCCAGGTCGCCGACTGGGGTAAGCCGTGTTCATTGTTCCAATCCAGTGGACATCCATCAGTCGCGCTCTGCCCGCGATACAGAACGGCTGAAACTAAGCCTGGCTAATAAATAGTGCTTAAAATGCGAGCAATTAGGTCTATTTCAGCAAAATGCATGAGTACCTAGCTGTGCTAAAAATGTGAAAGTTGAATGAACTTTGCAAAAAAGTTAAGCTTTTAAGTCAGTGTAGAATGGTATTTAGTGGTAGTGCGAAAGTGGTAGCATTAACTTTTCATATTAAATTCGAATGTGGAAATTAAGGTTTAAACAAGACTTAACGAGTGATCAGCGTTTTATTATAATCTTAAATGCAACCAATTGGATTTTATTTAGTTTAGAGGGCCAATGTTTTAGACAAGATTACAGCTCACAGGCGCACAGGTATCACTTTCTCAGCAGGTAGAAACTTCACTACACAATCTGTACAATAGTCCGTGCCAGCGTTGTCGGTCCACCGAGCACCGAGGAACCCTTTCTTCTGACACCCAACACACATGGTATTCGTTTGAAACACAGGTGCTGCTTCATCCAACAACCGCTGCTCCTTCGCTGATTTCAATAACTCCACAATTAGCTTATTACTATTCCTAGTTTCCATTATATCATAGTTGTCTCCGATCTCATAAGGATCCTCCATAGTAACAGGAACATGAAGCTGAGGAAAAAATGTTGATTTCTTGTACATGATTGCTTTGTGATGTGGTCTTGCAGCACCTTTTGGAATTCTACCTGGTATTGGAAGACCTTCTTTGCCTAATTTTACAAAATACTTTTGTATCCTACTCATGACTTGGACAACATTCCGAGTTCCCAAAGCATCAGCTATTTTCTTAAACCTTCTTCTTTCGATGGGTTCTTCAGGGTAAATAAGAAGCAGTTCTTCAAGTCGCTTCTGCTCCTCGCATGACCAGAGCTGATTGAATGTCTCCGGTTTGTTGTCAGTGAACTTCCTGCCTCTGACAATTATATCATAGTTCTCTTTAGATTTTACATCATTCATTTCATTTTCCAATGATGAATCAATACCGTAACTATGCCAGTCAATATCGGGTAGATCATCTATGGTCTGTTTTGGTGGAAAACTTGTGTTACCTGATTTGAGATTATCAATAAAAGATAAAGGATCTTCCAGTGCATTTCTTTTGGCTTCAGCCAAATCCTCTATGTCCTTCAGAGCTTTTACTCTTTGTGCTTCTAATTTTACTATGTATTTGAGTAAATTACAATAGTCTTTGTTACCTCTCAGTGCTACGTGATCCGTCTCGAAAGCAAACTCGTCATTGGGTTCCATTTCCAAAACATCCAGGCCTTCCGAGTTTTCCATTGGATCATCTTCCATTGTTGCTCTGTAAGTGAAACAGTTCGAAATATGAATGTAACAGCCGGATTAAAATTACCAAGTAGCCCAAAGAGACTGAGTGTGAAGCTTCGAAACAAACTAAACAGCGTTCAACACAAAAAATGCAAACCTGAGAACAGGAGTTCTTCACTGGAAGGATGGTCCGGTCGGTGAGTAAATAATGATTTTCTTTCCAAATATGTTTTAGCAGACGTGGTCACCTTGTCACCTCGCCTTTACAGCGAGAGTTTTGATTATTTGGTAGTTTTGCGTCGCAAAAGCAGAAAAGGAAACAAATTCACGATGAAAAGAAAAACCTTCCTTCCAGCCCAAAAACAATCAAAACAAATCCATCTTCTGCCTGCAAACAAAACATCAAAATCAATGTGACATATTGAAAAATCCGTCTGACACTGGCAATGACGTGACACTAAAGACGCAAGACTTACCGCCATGAAAGAAGTTGAAGACATTTACCGCCCTCTGTACGATTTCATTGCAACTACATGAGCGGCCGAAACCTTACGCAACAAAATGTTTCTTTTTCTCAAATGTTTAGTAGAGGGCGCTTTAACAATTACTACATTATAAAATATGTCGATAGATGGCGCTACTTCTTTACAGCTCCCCATTTACAATTTGTTTTAGTACGGGAACAGATATTATAATATGTACTATGTACGGGGTCACTGTAAAATCAAATCACAGATACCTATTATAGTATTATAATATCTGTGCCTATTGTAATACTATACTAGTACTGCAATGGAGATTTTTTATTCGA
Organism: Eupithecia subumbrata; assembly: GCA_949316285.1. Classification (NCBI taxonomy): domain Eukaryota; kingdom Metazoa; phylum Arthropoda; class Insecta; order Lepidoptera; family Geometridae; genus Eupithecia; species Eupithecia subumbrata. The sequence goes on from OX438648.1 coordinate 5,107,619, forward strand.
ATTTAACAAGTATGGAATTTTTGAATTTGTTTATTTACAAAAATCTAAATAAAAAATTCTTTATTTCCTTATTTAACCTAATAAATGTAAGTACCTACTCAGAATAAGAGAAACATTTATTGTTCAAACTGTGTAGGTACATAGGTACCTAGTTGGTCTTAAGAACTACTTATAAATTGTTTAACAGTTTGTCCTTTCCGTTAAACAATAGTAAAATTATTATTAACATTAGTTAATTGTCCAGCGTTAGGTATTTATTTATTAATAAAATTAAAATTGTAGGAATTGCACATTTTCTTTACTTATACTTAATTAAAGTTAACAAGAAGAGAAACAATAGAAAAGGTAAATTTATAAAATTAAACACTGACACGAAAATTAAGTGATATTTTTGATTTCTGACGCTAGATATATTATTAGCCTAGTGGGCACAGCGAGTTTATGTTCATTTCTAGTATTAAAATTATGCTTAACATATCACTATTTTTAGGGAACCGATTGATATTTCTATGAGTGTAGGTACCTACCTACCTACAACAAGTTTTCATAAATATATTGACATGGTACTGTCATTATGTTAAATGTAATAAATAACATAGAAAATTACAATCAAAGCATAGAAAAAAATAAAAACTAGTACCTAGGTACCTATTCACAATTTATTTATTTATTAAGTAGGTATCTACCTAATATATTTACATTGTAAACAGTGCAGTACCAAATCGACAAAGAAATACCTATACCTAAATTGAAACAGTTGATTGATTTATTTGTTGAATAATCAAAGATCGAGATACCTACTTCAAAGGCTGACCCCATATGAGAGCTCAATCTATCAAAGTGAGAAAAATATGTTGATTTTATATGTTTTCTTTTGCGATATTCAATTCATCCCCACCCAACCCAATCTATGTTATCAAAATCTCCAACTTCGTCAAGCAAGATATGATCAAAGTAAATCTTGATATAGAATATGGAAACCACACTTAGGTACCTACCTACATAGGTGTCTTATAAGTTGCCACTGTACCTAGGTAGGTACAGACAGCGTCAGAATTAAGTAGCCCCGCCTGCGTAAAACATGCATGTTTAAATCCAAACCTTTTAATCAAAAAATTTAAAAGTCGAAAATAAATTAGATTTTTATTTCGGTAACATAAAAACAGAACGAAAAGATAAAAATAAATAAAACATCGGATTCTAGCCTGCACTGTGTTATTCAGGGGGGGTTACTTAATTCTGACGCTGTCTGTACATCGATACAAAGTGCGCAATGTTTTGTGCGTTGCGTACGCTTTCACCTACTGACCGGAGCGAGGACCCAGATACCCAAACCCAATAAAGGAAACGAATAAAGCGACCGTTGCCTTTTCCGGCATTTTTGGCAGCGCTGCTAGCTCTACCTACTTTTACGGGCCGTTTTGATCAAACGCAAATCTGTGTTCCTCAACCTCAACCTCAACAGCCTGTATTGGTCCACTACTGGACGCAGGCCTCCCCCTGATAAGCGCCTTATTGGCTTTTATCACATGGGGGGTAATACCCATAATCCCCATGCTGGGCATGCGGGTTGAGAATCGCAGTTCGGTTGTAGAATTGTTTTGCAGGGGGCACTGCTGCCCGCCCCCGGTGTATATCCCTTAGTCGCCTCTTACGACACCCGCGGGAAGAGTTGGGGTGGTGCAAATTCTAAGCCGGCACCACACAGCGATAATTAACGATAATCACCTTTACACAAAGCTCATTATAAAGCCTATAATTTTTAACATATTAAGCTTTAAATGGGCTTTGGATTGGAACGTTGGATCGCGTTTAAAATTAGTTAAAGCTAGCCTAAAATTTAACGGTAGGAATCCAATCCCGCAAATGCAGGATCCTGCACCATTTTCGCGGGATAAGTAATGCACATGCAGGATCCGCGGGATTTGTGGGACTGAATACAATACGAAATCTATCTATCTATGGTGCCGGCTTAGAATTTGCACCACCCCAACTCTTCCCGCGGGTGTCGTAAGAGGCGACTAAGGGATTTCCAACGTGAGTGGGCAGCAGCGCCCCCTGTAGAACAATTCTACCACCGAACTGCGATCCCCAACTCGCATACCCAGCGTGGGGATTATGGGCACTATCCCCCATGTGATAAATGCCAGTAGTGGACCAATACAGGCTGTTGAGGAGGCCAACAGCCTTCGTGCCTAAATACAAATTGGCCTAGACACATTCCAAAATCGTTTATTTTCTAAATATTTTAATTTAAATGCTGTAAATTTAGCAGCAAACTCTTGTTTAATAAACTCAGTTTGAACAGAGAAATACAGTAATGGTATAAAAGCGAATAGTTTTCGTTGAATTTTTCAATACCTAATGTTTTTCACTTTTGGGTTTTTATGGGCGTTTAACCGATAGTTACTCTACGGCAAGATATACATCACGAGTCCACGGATTTGAACGTAGGAAGTTTTAAAAGAAGAAAGTGTGACTTATTTTTCAATTCCGCAAATCCCGCGGATCCGCGGGTTTGATGATCTCGATCCCGCAGGCTTGCTGGATTGAGATTTCAATGCGGGATTGGATTCCCTAGTAGGTCCCTACCTACTACTTTATAGTTAGTACTAGTAAGTACCTGCTCAAAAATTATAAGTACTTCTAGGTATTTGCGAATAATAAAACGAAACCTAGCTCCTGCTCTCTTTCTCGATAGAAGAACAAAATCCTTGAGACATCTGATCAGCTGGAAGGCACGTATTTCATTTGCAACAGTTTGCTGCAAGCAAAGCAATCTCTTCAACAGCATATTTTCGTTTGTGTCAATTTGTAACAATCCTCAAAGTTGAAATCAGTAGAGCAAACGTAGGAGAGTATCAATAAAATGGTGACCTACATAGCCAAATATTTTACCAAAAACCTTTGTGGTTTGTGCATCGTTTAAAATAATTGAGCTTACCTATATTAATAAGTTGGTTAATTTTTACTATAACATGAACAGTATGAACACTAAATTTTCTTTCACACATCGCAGAACTCAGAAGCTTTCTTGAAATAAATGTGTTGACCAAAGACGCCATTTAAAAATGTTGAGGTAGGTAGCGTGCATGAGGTCATGTTCGTAGCCGATGCTACGAGCGGCTACGGCACTGCTACGGCGTAGCGCCTTAGACTCTCGCGTTCAGTCGACTCCGAACCCCCGTGCAGTCACGTCTCCCCACGACCCGACGCGCGAACGCGAGCGGGAAACTTCTAAATAAACAATTCCTTCAAACCTGCTATAGCATCAAAAAAATCTAGAACATTCTCAGTAAAGATTCTAAAGTCTCTTTTGGAGTGTTCCACCAAACTTGCTGGGCAGGCTCCGCTTCGCGTGATGTAACGTGTTTGCCCCATTTACTAATGTGATTGTTTCTTGTAAAGCAGACTCAACACCGCGACTCCCGCTGATAAGCGGGGGTGATTTAATTTGTAGTGGACTCACGTTGCGTGTCGACAGTTTAATTAAAACAATCATAAATCGCGCTGTAAAGTTTTGTTTTGTGTCCGTCTGACGTAGGCGTAAGTCATAAACTTCGTAGCAGATTTACAGCAGTTCTAGCAAGTCTGTGCACTGAACTAAATCGGTTAAAAATTCAAGACACAGCAGCAACACGAGAGTGCTTTCTTTAAGAAAGGTTTTTGAGTCACGTTCCGTTTTCTGCAGCGAATAGAATAGTGAAGTTACCAGTGTGAAATTCGAATCAATCGGCACAGTATAGCTTCAGATGCCAAGAAGTAGTGTAGGTCTCGCTGGTTCATCTGGTCGGGCGGATGGTGTGCGATGGTGGCGCGATGCTGTGCCTGGAGTCGCTAATGGCGCGGTGGCGCGGAGAGAGGGGGGAGCGGGCAGCTGCGCGGGTGGAGAGGGAGCAGCGGGCTCGCTCGAGGAGTCTCTGCTCCTCCGTGGGGGAGGGAAGCCTGCTGCAGCTGCTTCATCGACGCGCCAGCAGCGCTATGTAAGTTACCCACCAAGAGAGCCTCTTCCATGTAGATTTATGAGGCGGAAGCACAATCACCCATAGAAAGGGCAATCTATGACCATTTAGGTTATGGTTTACGGCAGCATATGGATGGAGGCGGCAAATGATATCTTAATATTTGTAGCACCGTTTGGGTGAGTCATTTATTCAGCAACGGACGTTTAAGGGATATAACAAAATAAAATAAAAAGCCTTTTATTTCTCGAAACACAATTGGATTACCTATCATGATCAGTATGCATACAAAAGAATTTGAATTTTAACTGCATAATTATCATTATATAACATTATATATATAAGATTTCTTAAGTTTCATATTCAAGAACTCTTCACCTTCACCTTAACAGGGGTGTTAAGGATAAGGCCTCAAAGTTTGTCATTTATTCCTCTCTTGAGCCAGTTGTATCCAGTGCGATCCTGCAATGATTTGATGTCATCCTCCCATCGGGTATAAGACCTTCCTTTGTTTATTTTGCCTTCTGGCCCCTTCCATGTTGTCACCCTTTTTGTCCACCTCTGGTCTTCTAATCTTTGCTACACTGCCACTTCAATATGGGATATAATGATGTATAAACAGAAGAACCAGATAGTTCAGCTCGGATGGACGTCTCAGGTATCTCAACATGAGCAGAACCTTCGGAGTTTTTCATTTCCAACTGGGACGGGGATGGCGAAGTGATCAAGGGTCTTGAAGGAACCAAATTGCAAAAGGTCCTCTTGAATAAAACCTTGAACAAAAATAAAGGAATGCTTATAGGTTTGGTATCTTTAAATGGCTGCAGAACGCGGAAGAGAAAGTTGCTTTACAGCTTTTATAAGAAAACTGAAAATTGTTCCCGCTCTCTCGAAAACGCTCCCTCTATCTACCTAAGGTAAATTACTTGCGTGGTACCTGCTAGTAGATACTTAAAGTAATTGAAATGAACGATTTACTTCCATATTTCTGAGAATGCCCTTGAACCATTCGATACAACATAGAAGCCTTACGGTCTGGCGGTCGTAGGTTAAGCGTTCTCATATTTCTTACCTAAGCCGTAACAGGATTCGATCAATTTAGGTACTCAACACATTAAGCACTTATTAAGCACATCAAATCGTGTTAGGATCTTGTAATAACATAATTTTAGGCAGCACCACTCAAACATGTCTTTACTCAAATTACTGAGGCGAAGCAGGCGAGCGTTTAGACATGTAATTACCTTACACTGTGAATTCCGCTAGGGTTTGTGCAGACGAGATACTTGCAAGTTGCAAATTACTTACATTATTCATTAAGAACGTAAGCGGGTCAGCTACGAACCTCTTTTCATTGATGTTCTTCCAACACAAACAACGTTCGTAGTTAACCCGCCTACGTTCTTAATGAAAGAAAAAAAAGAAAGAAAATACATTTATTTGGACGATACATAACACAACACATTACAAACATATATACTTACAAAGAACACAGTATTATATAGAAAAGAAAAACAAAGAAAGAAGAAAACAGATACAAATTAGAAAGTGTGTTATATACGGGCCAAAAAGGTCCCTGTCTCAGCATTAATGAACATAATGTGTTGAAAGTACGTTCATAATAAATTCGTCACGATACGATAGTTTTTACAGAAACATTCTTATATCAGCCTCTTCCTTTCGATATTTTCAATTAGGAGGAGATCGATCATAGAGCACCTCATTGGTGAGGGACAATGTCATACAAACTAAGGTCCTATAAGGGTCCCGCCCTTATAGGACCTTAGTTTGTATGACATTGTTTATCAAACTGTCTTTCGCTTCGTCACTCATGCTTTATGAAAAATTAGATGTCCCACTGCGGAACAAAGGTCGTAAGGAAAACAAGGCCAAACAACTTTTCAAACTTTTTCTTTTTTAACTTTTTAAACAATCCTCGGCCCTTTCTAATTCGGAGTTCTCTACTGGGTCACATCGTTTTATTTTAATTAACGTGAACGGACATTTTTATGGAATTAATACGTGAACAAAGTACCTAGGGAGGCACTTAGGTACCTATAGCAATTTCTGATTTGTACTTCTGCAAGGTATGTAGGTGATACCTTTTACCAACTACTTACTAGACCTTTTATAGAAAAAGTTCATGCTCTTCCTACCTACTCTATACTCTGTGAAGACTGATTTCTAAAGTGTGTCTCACATAATTATGTGACACACACTTATCAAATTCGACAAATCTTAGTTAAATAATCATAAACAAATAAATAACTAGGTAACATAAATAAAAAACATAGACAAATAAATAACTTAGAAAAATAAAATAAATAACATAGACAATTGTTTATGTTAGGAACTGAGTGGTGGTTTTTGTTTATTAGATATTTTTGACAAGTGGCTCGTTAGCGCTGACCCAAAGGCAATTAAAACGTTCATTCGACGCTAATCCTGAGCCGCTTATCCTGGTAATTAGCAATCCAATTATTATATCGAGCAAAAAGTGCGCATCATGGCTTCACAATCGGAATAATTTCACGGTTGACCTAAAAACAAATGAAAACTGCTTTCTATTCCATTCAATAATATGTTCCAATAACAAAACACTTAGGCCGGCTTGCCCTATGCGATATTTAACCTTCGTAATTATGATTAGTGACTTGTCAAACCATACAAATACGTCAAAGTTAATCGAAATTAGCATTTAAAAATCGTGGTGCAAGTGGGGCTTTGTGTTCTTGGCAGTAATGGCAGTGGCAGAGGCCTCCTACTTTTGGTCTAAATGTTAATTATCTAGCTCTACGGTCCAAATTGACGTGTAAAGCACTTTTTTGTGCGCTTTAGCACCTTACTTCACAGAGCTTACTTCTCAGCTAAACGTTTTAGAAAAACTTCAGAAAGTTAATAGCCGTCAACCACCGATTCCCGAGAGGGATTGGTAAGATAGGTACCTCTTGTGCCGAGCGAGAAGTCTAATCATAAAATATTTTATAAATTGTCCACTGAACATAGCATGTTTTGTAGGGATCCTGGCTTAATTATCTATCTTTGTACCCCTAATTCCTAGAGAGAGAAAAAATATTATTATTTTTTCGCAATGGGTTTTATATTCTCCTGAAATATTTATAACAATAAAAAATCACTTCTGAGTGCGTACTAGCGTGTATTGAGGCTATGCCAGGCCATTATAACCAGGAACAACGTTTGCAAAGCCTGTGAAAAATAAATGGCCGATTATTATTATTGAGCGGCAAAAAATGCGCATGACTTTCACAATGGTGTCCTAGTTAGCGGCGAAGTGGGTCACTCAGAGGCAATGAGATGCAGCTGGCGCCAAATTTCCTTGTTGACGTGCGTACCTATTTGGAAAAATGTGCCCCGCGATAGTTCGCTTGTTCGTACGACACGGTTACCCGGAAACTTTTATATGGGCCATTGAAAGTTTTTATGGGCGAAACTACTTGAGGCTGGTCGATAGTAGATTCATGATCAGAGGTGGTAGAAATGTTGTTATTATAACAAAGGTTCAACGAGATTGGGTGAAATTATTTCGCGTGATCGTGATAATTCGTGACCAGGATTAGGTATAAGTTAGTTCATTCCCATCATGATCCATGATAATTTTCTTCTTGTATTTGAGACATTTACCATTCTATGAAAATGGACCGCTATTTGTGGCCTCGTTTGGGGAAGGGCAATGTTCTACACTGCTGCAGTGTAAGTGGACGTGTAAACCAGGCATAGAGCAAATGCAAAAAATACGGGGATAAAATAAAATAGAGGCCCGGGAGGATAAAAAAGTCAAAGTCTTCCTACTTTGACTTTTTTTCTCCTAGGCCAGATGAAAGTTTTAAACAAATTTATACCCATAGTTTACTTTAACTTCCGACATCAGGGGAAATCTCATCTCCAATTTTGCATTGCAAATACTTTAGGCTGGGCCAATAAATGTCTATTCAAACTAATTGACTTACGAAACTATTGTGGCTGTGGTGGGTAGACATGCTTTCAAGTCCTGTGAACTTTGGAAACAAATAGGTAAACATAAATATTTTTATGAAAAACTTTTAAACTTCATGAAAATCTAAATCGTACTTTAACCTTTCTCAGAGCAAAATGTCATCGATCTTTCAAGCTTCTTTATAAAGGAGTAAGAAATATATCAAATGTCTAGATAAATCCATAGGCACCTACTTATTACATATATTATAAACGCGAATGGAACTGTCTCTCTGTTACCTTTTCACACCTAAATAAACAGTTGAACGGATCTAAATGAAATTTGGTCAGACACAGATTGTATCCCGGGAAAGGATCAGGTCGCTTTTTATCCCGGACAAAAACGTGTGCGGAGCTGCGGGCGGAAGCTAGCATTTTATATTAAAGAACTAGTACCAATATAATATTTTCAAACCAACCAAACATACCAAGTCAAGTTGTGTCAAGGTTCCCAGTAAAAATACTGAGCACGTAACAAACGCCGGGATTTCTCTTGTTAGGTGTTAGGGAAACGTATCAATGCTGTGATAAATCTGGCGTGATCCCGTGTGAATACTGACCTTTTTTACTGAAGAATAAGGTTTATGTTACTAACCTGAATGACTGAATGTGGCTTGGTCGAAAGGAAAAAAGGAGTGCGCGTATCTATCCGACCCGAATTCCAAAGGAGTCGCAAGAATGTTCGGAGGAAATGATTTAAAACAAATTTGTATAATGAATCGCGACGTTGTGTCCGACTCGCCGTCAGAATTTTCAAGGTTGAGGAGGACATTCGTGAGGGCTGGTGCGGCGGCAGATTTGGCCGAGGATCTCAAGAGGCGCTAGACTCAACAGAGACTACGCATTTGCGCCCCTTGGAGTCGAGACCCTAGGTCCCCGGAGTACCGAGGGTCTCCTATAAAATACTGAGCGTCTTTTCGAAGCGACACGTGACCCGAGAACTGGTGAGTAAATGGCGCAGCACATAAGCATTGCCATACAGCGGGTACATGCAACCAGCGTCTTGGGGACGCTTCCGACTGGTATTGATATGGATCCGTTGAGCTACATAGTAGATTGTTTGCAACAGTCTGCAGTTAGCTCAATTGTTTCAATTGTAAATACTAGACCTAATTTGTTTCTATAATTTGATTGTAATTGACAATAATCAGATGTGATTTGCGATAAATTCTGAATATATGATTCCTTCGGCTTACTAATTACCTTGGATCCGGAAAGGCGTGCGTTGAACTTAAACAATAAATTTTATAGGCTAGATAATGTTGTGTGAATTGTCCAGCATTATTTATTTATTTATTTATTACTATTTGGATCTATAGAAGATTAGTCGAAATGAAATGATAATGAAATGAAATGATGAAATGATAGTATTTATTTGCATAAATATAGGTTGACAATGATGTTCTTAAAGTAGCGTATCACTATATTTGACTTGATAGTCGTGCAAATGTTCAGTAATAATTTAGATACATTAAAGTTTAAAGTAGACAAATAACATTCTCAAAGATGTACAAAATTCAAAGTTTGCCTTAACAACATTAAATAAATATACATCGAACACTATGCTTAAAATTATAATTGTCAGAAAGAATCAGAAAGATGGATACAATATCTAGGTACTAGATAACGAATTGCACTCTTGCACAACTTTGGTTTACAAACAAATGCAATGTTATCCGTAGGCCTTTTTACTGGGTAACCGAAGAACCGTGGCTTGGTTACAAACAGTTATTTTGCCTATGTTCCACAGTATTTTACCGTAGAGGTAATTTTCTAGAACTTTCGCGTTCTCACAGCTAGGCAGTAAGTTTGAAATAAGCACCTAATAATGTCGGCATACTTTGTATCTTTGTTTATGCACTGCCATTACGGTTGGCAACACTGCAATGGACATAAAAGGGTTACACTATAGTAAATTATGAGCAGAGCTCTACAAATAAATAGGTAGTAGAGTAGTTCCACATATAAACTTGCTTTTTCTCTCTGATATTAGGTACCTCATGGTTGATTTTGTTAATCTTTGCTGTAGGTTAAGTAATATCTGAGATACAGAAAGGACCAAATGCTTGCCCAATGGTTCTTAAAAATGTACTTACCTAGATGAACACATTGACATTGCGACCGTTTAACATAACGAACATTGTCAATTTTGAACATTTTCATGAATCAGTGAATTTATGAGCACTAATTTATTTCAATCCCTTTCTTAAAATTTTTTGTACCTTAACATGACATTGAATTTTATGATCTGGAATTAATTGAAATTTGTTTTTATTTAGAATTTTAATTTGGTTTAGTGAATTATGTTTTGTCTTTTCAAATTCTACAATTTATGACATGCCTTGTATAACGACCTTTTAGAAATGGTAAATTAATAAATACGAAATACGTTTCTTTCCAAGATGATGCTCTATTACGAGAGTCTAATCTTATGGTTGTAACCGATCAAGTTAAATCTCTCAGTATTTCCTCTATGGTTGCTATTGCTACATCTACCTATAATGTCTTATAGAAAAAGATGTTGAGTGACGAAGTCAACGACGAAGATGACAAAATTGAGGCATTACTCTGAAATTGTTCGATAAAAGCTAATAAACTCGTAAATGTTTCAATGAAGAGCGTTTTAGGATGAACCATAAAAATATTGCTACGATTACACTGAAAAGCGTTCCTGAGCCATTCGTTTAAATTAATTTATAAATTTTATTATTAAAAGAATTTTCGTGCGATATAGAAAGTCATAGACATATCATAGCAATGTCGACATGTGTAAAGTGCTACCAAACTATCTGTGTAGGTGGAAAAAATTGAACTTAAGTAGCTCCTTTTAAAGTTGTTTACTGATTTTTATGTGACTCTGCTGGGAATTGAACAGATAAGCTAGTGGTATTGTAGAAATATTTGATGCCTGCCGTTGACACCCGCTTACGCAGTGAATGTGCCAATGCTTTTACATTTATTCGTGTCTAAAAATAGTTCTACGTTCTTCATCGTTCTTAACAGCTGTACTATAAAATGATTTGTATAATTGCTGGTGCCACCTATCAGGCTATACAGGAAATTTTACCCTCATTCGTGACTATTTTGGTCATGGACACTTTGAGCCCAGTTTTCTAAGTTTGTGAAGAAACAAATATACTTATTTAGAAGAGATTATATATTTTTTAACCCTTAATGCGATGGTATATTATGTACGTAGGGATATAATACAATAAGATAGGTACTAACCTAAACATTTCAAATGTCTTATGGAAGCTATTGGGTGCACACTATTTCATTCATTGGCAACTAGGTTCAAATCAAGCGCGGAAATGGTGTTTTAGTGCGTTAATAATAGTTCATCACTCTTGGACAAACTTTTAAAAGTGGGCCCAGGTTTCTTACAAAAGTGCCCATGGACATAAAAAGCCTAGAGAAAATGTCGAACACAATTTCACCGCGAACACAAGTACTTAAGCTAGTAAAGAATGAAATGGAAATGCCAGCATTGGAAAATATTTTGCAATGAAATTGTAACAGCCAAACCCATTTGGCTTAGTTTTGATGTATTCAGTACGTGACTCACGAAACCGTGTTTTCTATCAAATCACATCACAATAATATTACAAATGCGAATTTGGATTTTTAGATTTTTGGATATTCAGATGGATGTTTGGTAGGTACAGTGACGTTCATCGATCGGTAACCCCCGTGTTAAGTTTGAAGTTAATTTCTATTTCAAGAAGATCGAAGTGACGCGTGACCCGAGAGATGGTGAGTATCCCAACAGCATTGCCATACAGCGGGGCAATGCAGCAGCGTCTTGTGGACGCTTCCGACTGGTATTGTTATGGATCAGAAGAGTTAGGTACTGTAGATTGTTTGCAACAGTCTGCAGTTGGCTCAATTGTTTCAATTGTATATAGGTACTAGTTCTAATTTAATTCGACTATTTGATTGTAATTTTCTTTGTCAAAAGATATATATTAATACCAGAATCTTTCTGTAAAATGAAGACGCCTAGCAAGCTGTTTTATTTATAAAGAACAAAGATATTATAAAACCAAAAAAAATATAATAACGAGACTTGGAACAGTTGGAACATATCATAGCGTTCATCGTTACATAAGGATGAACGCCACTGTAGGTACTCTTTACGCCAAATCTACTGAACGGATCGACGCGACGTAGGTCAATGCTGACATTCTATCATGTAGGTAGCGCCTCCTCTCAAAAGCCTTCAATCATCTAGCCATGTCAAGTAGGTCAATTAAATGAATGGAACTCAGCTGCATAACTAGTACACAGAAGGGGTTATTCCAGTTTTCCCCCTTGACAAATCCCCCTTAATACCCTATAAAAACAATGAAGGGCTTAAAAGTTTTGAGCCCTGCCGGTTCTGAACTGCAAAAGATACCAAAACAAACCCGACCCGGGCGGGCCGCGAATTTTGATATATGATTTATCAAAATACTCGAACTCTTCATAAAAGGTTAACAGTAGTTAACCTTTTATAATGTTCTTAGCTAGATTTTGTTAACCATAGCCCTCATTTTGTCAAAATCTGTGAAAAAGCAGGGACCGAGTCGAGATTTTTTATAGTTTTTAATTAATTTGGTACCTACCCGCTTAATGAAAAATCCATTATATACTTTCCTCTATTGAATATTTCAAAGCATAATAGATTCTAATTACTTAGTAACTTCGTTAATTATAAAATCTCGGGATATAAATAGAGCCTTCTATCCTGAATAGATATTGACTTTCATAAAAATTCTAAGAAAATTGATATTTTATAGAGCACGCGAAAATCAAAAGATGATAAATTCAGTTCTTTTCTCATTTGGATTTCAGTGCAAGATTCTAAAAACTGCTTATATCCTAATCACTTCCGAACCTTAGCTCTACCAGCTCGAACATGATGATGTGCATCATTGGCAAAGAAAGTGTTAATCGAACTAACTCTTTGATATTGGCTAGTCATTTGACATTCGATAACTTCCTATCGGCTTTTACATTGGCCTCTGAGTAATACATAGTTGAGGTTATTTGGCTTCATTCGATCTGTTTGATGACCTTTTAGCTTCCGGGTTCACAAAGTAGGCGTGTTTAACTAAACTAACTAAGTTTCTACATAAATTGAGAGTCCATCAGAACCTAAAAGCAGCTCGCAACATGTCGCACCCTCGGACGTGAATGGGATATAAGACATACCAGCAAAATGCAGTTATAGCACTTTTAATGCCCAAGACGTTTTAATCGTTACTGTTGTTTGTGTAGCTGCGGCGGCGCGCCCCTTTAGACCGCATCGCAGAATCTGGGCAGTGAATGGCTTAATAGAGCATAATACTTTTAATTTAACATTAAGGCTGTGGATAGAAACAAAGTTGCACAACTGTTTTTAAAGTGTGGTCTAACTTTTATTAAGTTGTTTAAAAATGAATTTTCAGAGGCAGTTTTAAGTAGGTAAGCTTCTCGTTTATGCTTAGATGGAAAACGTCGAAGTTTTCTTAGATATTAATTAACTTAGAGTCAGCAGACAGTCGTTGGTTTTCTGCTTTCGACATAGACATAAGTCACACACATAGGTCCGTTATAATTTGAAAAAACACTCAGTTTAGTCAAAGAACGTAGGTTACTTTGAGTTGAGTTATCTTTGAGCCCTAAGCTTTAAGGCTCAGAGTTAACAGATTTTTATAAGTTGGTAAGTGGCGGAACGTTACTGTGATAAAGATCATGTGAATTAAGTTTCTTATCACAACATCAAGCAACAGATGGCTACGCCGAAGCACCTCCGTGGTCAATTTATTTTAATAACCATAGATAGGTATCAATAAGATAAAAGTACTTCGATAATATAGTTTATTAATTCGCTACTCGACCTGATACTGATATAATATTATATTATATTGATGATATCATTATTAATGAAAACTAGTTTGTTTCTATTTTTTGAACCTTCACAAAAGAGGTGATCCAACACTGTGTTAGGTAGGTCTCCGGTACGTCAAGAGTGTTCTAATTCATGATTATATATCGCGTACCTTTTGTGATTATTTAATGTACGTTTCTACTGCGTTACAGCGAACGTGGTCACGGGCCGACTGGATGTACTCGAAGTTACAGCCGAGAATTGACGGCAGCATCCACGGCTATTCTCAATTCGTCTTCAAAATCAGGAATGTCCAAGTTCACGTTACGACACACTGACCGTGTCCGACTGCGGTGCAGTCGAATCACGACGCACAGACTGTACAGAATTCCACGAGAAAGAGAGACGAAAACCATCCTCACGATTAGAATTCGGGTATTTCTTGATCTCAATCGCCTCTGGAACCATCCATTTGGAATAGAAACGTAGGGGAAATAATAACAAAAGGTACGTGATAAATACCCGTTAAATAACAAATTTAACAAATCCCGAAAGTTAAAAAAATTGTGTTCTTGTTGTGTATTAGTCAGAGAGACATAGGTTCTTTGGGATTCATAACATTACTGTAGACTAGGGCTGCTGCCCGCGTCTTCGCACACGTATTTTCGGTATAATAGGTAGCCTATTGTTTAATTTAGGCTACGTTCTAAGTGTATGCCAAATTTCATCTTGATCTGTTCAGTAGTTTTCGAGATCCTCTGGGTAACATTTCACATTTCACAAACTTTCGCATTTATAATATTAGTAGGTTGTGTGCCTGTACCTTGCAGACGTCTTCATTATGTTATTTAGTCAGAAATATCACTTTCTCAAATTGGCACAAGGCACCCATCCATTAAGGTAAGCTACATTTCCTGTTGCTCAGATGATTGATCGTGTAGAAGTTTCTTATAGGATAGTTTCTCGGAAACTGCCTGAAGACTGAGTGTGAGTGACAGAGAACCAAAGATTAACTACTACTAGCTACCACTAACTATCAGGGTACTTAAATTTAATTAGTCTAGACATTGATGGGTCAGTGTTTCTGGACTGACGGAATACCGGAAGTCGAAATACCAGAGAACGATAAGTAAACGAAACCGTAGAACGAAATATCGAAAGCATATGAGGCCGGATAACGGAATACTGAAAGCACACAACACTGAAAAAATTACCAGTCTTGTATAATTTTGGAATTTTGAATTTTTTTTATATATTTTTTCAAGTGTTTTGAACCTGACACCATATTTTCCCCAAATTTTTAAATGAATATTGAATACTTACCATAAAAGAAATATTTTCTGTCTCCGGCGGCGTTGCGCTCATGCCGTAACGGCCGCACGGAGACCTATTTTTGGCGTTGAATAAAAGTTATAAATAATGGGGATAGAATTCCGGGAGTGGGGAATTTTTTATTATTAAATTTCCTCCTCTTTAAGGATCTTTTTTCAAAAGTTCTTAAATTATAATTGTTTATGAGTTATTAACAAAAAACCTAAACTTGTTGTTTTTGCCATCTTATTTTGTTAATAACAATTGCAATTTTTTGTGTGCTAATAAATCCTTGAGATACATTTTTCTATACGTTCGTCCATCGAATGAGCTATGGCACATATTTTTATGAGCTTGATCAAGAATTAACACCTTTTTGAACTCGTTGACTGGACATAGAATACAAAGATAATCCTAACATCCATAAAAGAAATATGAATACGTTCAAATATCTCAAACGGAACTTAGACAGCAAAAACCACTGTTAGGTACGGTTAAAGTTGAGCAGAGATTGATGAACGCCATTCATTGCGACATTTCACCCTCCAACCTTGAATAGTTCTATACTGTGTCAGGTGAAAGTTTGTACCTTATGCTACAAGGTAAGGTATCATTTACAATAGCGGAATACAAACAAGATCTTACATGCTTGCTTACATTGTAGATAGCTACGTACTTTGCTTAGAATATAGATAGGTTAGTTAGATACACTTTATGTATGCCTGCGTGAAAAGCGGTTTGGGGTGATTCTGAAAAGCTTACCTCGGAGTACCGTCGTCGGGTATAGTTTCAAGATTTCTATTAAAACCAGTTTTTGTGGTTTAAGAATAGAAACAAATTAGAACTAAGGTTTTTTGTTATTATAGTGCGTAACCCCACAATCAGGGTAATTTCTAAGAAATCAAATAATATCGCAAAAATTTTCTACTTCGACGGGGCATCCTTCCGTCAGTTCCGGAATGTCCTAACGACGATGCTAGAGTCCGTAGGAAGTCGCAGAGATTTTCGACTTCCACGTCACTTGAACTCGTGGTGTAGTTGGTTAGCACATTCCGTTACTGACGGAAGGTTCAAGTCCCGGCGAAGTCGAAATTTTTTCCGATAATATTTGATTTCTTAGAAATTAGAACTAGTATTTACAAATGAACAGTCGAGCTAAATACTTGTTGCAAACAATGTAGAGGTAGATCAACTGATCCATATTAATATTAATCGGAAGCACCCCCAAGACACTGGCTGCATTGCCATGCTGTATGGCAATGCTGATGCGCTACGCTAGCTCTCAGATCACGCGCCGCTTCGACTAGCCGCGCTAGGATTTTGTGCAAATTTTTGGCTGATTAAAAGTTAAAAACTTCGAGAAATTTTTATTTCCTGACAAAAATCCTCTAACAAACAAAATCCGTAGTCAAAAATCCGTACCGGTACGTAATCCGTACCCGTAATTAGCGCACCCTCGCGTCGCAACATACACGTATACCGTAAATATAGAGCTACAAAATTCTGCAAATAAAGGGTGATATCGTGGTGTTATCATCCTATACCCCGGTCGGCAATTTGACGCCATTTGCTGCCAAAATGACAAATACCGTCGACCTACTTCTGCTGGCCCAGTGACGCACAAGGCAGTGCAACAGGAGTATCATCAACGTATCTGTTCAAGCGGAATAAGAACCTTTAAGAAAATTACAATTTTAGAATAGTAACAAATTAGAACTAGTTTTTATATAGAATTAAAGTAGTAAGTAGGTACCCAACGAGTTACTACAGGAGAAACATGTCACCTACACTGTCAAAGTGCACCTTGTCCTAGCTGGTAGTTAAATAACCGACCCTGATCTGAAGAAAAGCCATGAACCTGTGCAAGAGGTGAATTTTCGTGTTCTGCCTGCGTCATCGACGGTTGTTAACCGAATGAAAAAGGCTCTGCAACCAAAGTACCTGTTTCGCCTTCTTATCGGTTTACGAGTAGCGGAACGGAATAGAGAGTGCACCTATGATTGCGCATACACCTAAGCACTTGACCGCCGTGGCCGAATATTCGGCTAGGAGGGCCCTGACATTACTTGAGCGGCTTCAGTTTTTTTTTCGTTAGCTTTCGCTAACGAAAAAATCGGCAATAAAAACCGTGTGCATTAATCGTCATATCTAATTTACTTATGTACTCTGATTCTTCAACGACCGACGAAGACGCTTGCGGTGCGGCACCAGTGTCAACTAATCAGAAAATTAGGTGGCACTGTACTCGGAATTGCCGTATTCTGGCCGTAACGATGTCCTTCCTGCTTGGAAGTGACAAAGAGACTGTAATTGACCTATTTTTTACTTCTGACGAACTGGTAATGGAGTCTTGCAGATTTTGGTAATTCATCAGGACACATACGTCCAAAGCTGAACCTGGGAGATATCTCAAACAAGTGGGGTAATGCGATAACTGCGATCCACTGCGCTCACTAAGCCGCCTGCCAAAGGCTCACAACGCTTGGCAGGCAGGCCAGATTACTACTACTAGATCGGAGTGGAGATCTGCAAAAGACTGCGAGCAGATACTGAATGCGGCAAGCTGAGGACAGGGCGCTATGGCGCTAATTAGGCGTATGTCCAACAGTGAACTAGCATTGGCTGATGACACTTATTGATGTCCACTTAAAAATTAGAAAGCACACCATTCCGAACTCGACGATCGGTACGTGGGTACTTTTACGTTTACACAAATCATAAGCAACATTTATGAAACAATTGACGACCTCTGTGGCGCAGCGGGCGAAGATCCGCCTGCGACGCAGGAGGTTGCGGTTTCGATTCCCGCCTCGGGACAAATGTTTGTACGATCTGCAGATATTTTTTCAGGGTGTTCTGGTTATTTTCTATGTATAATAAAAAATATTTATCTATGTAGTGTATTGTATTAAGTATATCAGTTATCTAGTACCCATAACACAAGTTCTGCTTAGCTTGGGGCTAGGTAATACTGTGTGAATTGTCCAGCATTATTTATTTATTTAATTTTCAGGTAAACAATCTGAGATCATGAATCATTCTTGCATTTTTTCTGATCTACCAAACAAACAATAACATTCTGTCATATTTATATAATGAATACCTGTTTATTTTAGTTTTGTTTAGGGAAAATTATAAGGAAAATACATTGTTTTTACCGTTAATAATCTAGAATACAAAGCTGATAATATTATTCAAAGCTTTATTATCCTGTTGCAATATTCTTAGATTAACTCTTATTTAAATGCCTGCCTGATATAAGCAGCCATACTTCCAAATTTCCAGTTGTTGACGAAATTAATGTGTGCTTTATTTTTGTATTTATTTATTTTGTATTTATTTATTTAGCAACTAACACGATTATATTAACCAATTACATTAGTTACATAGATTGAAGTTAAATAAAATAGTTTTTTCAATTATTGTTACTTACACGTTTAAATTAGTCAAATAAATTGAATTATTGGGAATAACATTAAATAACACATATAAATATCAAATTATCGATTACACAATTCAAATTAAATATTATTTAGTCAAAGGTACATGCATAATAAGATAGGTATGAAATGAATTTATGAGCAAATAAGTATTATAGTTACTAAAGTTTATAAGATCAGGAGGGTGATTACGGTGTGGTAAGGCACGGCATTACGGCTCAAACGTTAGCATTGAAACTTGAGGGCGCGCGGTCACAGGCCGGCATCGGACAATCCGCACTGAGGTTTGCCATAATAGATCCGTACCGCACGGAGCGGAATGTTGGCAATGCCGGCGCGATTTCTTATAGGCAACTTTTCCGTTTAGTGCGAATGACGTCATTCGGTTTGCCGATCAGTGGACGTACTTGTCAGCGAAAGCTCAAAACTCAAATCATGGTGAATATCCCGTTATAAATGACTTTAGTGTTAATAACCATGATGGATTTAAAAGTTTTATTAAGAATATCCTTCTTCCTACAAATATTATAAAGTAGAAAGTTTGTAAAATTCGTTTTTTTTTTACCAAGGATCTCCAAAACTACTGCACAGATTAAGATGAAATTTAGCTTAGATAATAGGCTACTTATTACACCGAAAATACGCGTGCGAAGCCGCGGGCAGAAGCTAGTAGAATATCTGCACAACGCATTCAGTTATATCGACCTCAAACTTTGTATAAACTCATTCGTTTAATTCGTATGATACGCACGTCCATAGGGGCAGGCTGGAAAGCTCCGACTGTCAATTTATAATTTGATTCATATCGATTGATGTTTGTTTGTATGGTCGGAAACTAAAACAATAAAGTACTTATTGAAACTTATGAATCAACCCGCACAATGATCGTATGTATAACAAACATAACCTATACTTCATACCGATCAAAACAATGACTAACCATAGCCATTGGAAACAAAATAGCGCCTCGATCACTTCAATGAACAGGGGCCGAATTCCGAATTCTGCTTACCAATCGCTTTATTATGTCAATGGAATCGTCCCAGAATCGTCCGTAGATGAATAAACTCAAGCTAGATAGTGCGTGCGGACAGATTGTTAGATTATTAAAAATATTCATGGGGATTTATCGCGTTTGTTTACATATTCTTGTTTTTTAGAATTCTGATATTTGTTTTTAAGGATGTTCTCTCTTCCGTGTATCTGATAACACTTAATCAGGATCAAACATAAAAAATAAATTAAATATATATATATATATCTATCTATGTATATAATGTATTAAATATATCAGTTATCTAGTACCCAAAACACAAGCTTTGAGTAGCTTACTTAGTGGCTAGATGGTGCTGTGTGGATTGTCCAGCATTATTCATTATTTATTTTATTTATTTACACTAAAAATCAGCGTTGATCCGCGCGCACGCGTTGTTCAGCACAGATCTGAGTTTGACCCTTTTTGTCCAACAGGGGCAGCTTGTTATGTGTGTGTATTTAAATGTACCTACTTATATATAACCATCCCTGTTTTTAGCCAAATAAATGTATCTTAATCTTCCCGACGTTTCAACAGGTTTACACTGTGTTGTGGTCTCGGGATAACTAAAAACTTTATTGTTAGATTAGTTTCAGCCTTGACATTTTTGACACGCGTCCCTCCATTCATTCATACCTTCTTTCATCAAAGGTAAAAGGCCAAAATGTGAGAAATACAAAATACAAATACAAAATCTTTATTTTTAAAAAATAATTATAACAAATAAAGTTAGAGCTCTGTCTGACTCCTGTGGTAGCTACAATGTAGCTGTGTTACAGGAGAACAGCTTCTTCTCGAGACGATACCATTGTGCATTGCTATAGTGAGAAGTTTAAGTTAGTTGAATTCGGCCCCTGTTTGTATGTCGAGTGAGTAAAAAAGTTTTTATTGATCCGATGGTGTTTATGAATGAACAAAGCGACACTTTTATAACTCTTTGTACTTATGATAGATAAGGTTTTGTTTTGATATTTCAGTGATTTGTATATACATTCGTCAGACTCTACTTCTCTCAGAAAAAAAATGATCTGCAAAGTAATCATCAATCAAATGCTAGGTCCTTTTTAACTGCCTCAGCTAAATTTTAATTTAAACTTGCACTTTTAGTTTTATTCATAAATTAAATCGCAAATTCCTAGCTTAGTTTTTCCTATTTTAAGTATGTTTTGTGTCATGCTACATTAACTTCATTAATTTCATTTCATTTCAAATGATATTTTTGTTGTTACATAATTAGCGCGGGTAACAGCTAGCATTGTTATATTGGTATGCCAGGGGAGTACCCCATGAGCGAATCCTTGATTGGTGTCAATTCAGATGTTACCAAAACTAAACTAAAAATATTCAACAACACTAAAAATTATGCCGTGGCTTTCATAACGATCGCAATAAAAAGGAAGCCATAATTTTTAGTGCTTTCAAAATGTTTAGTTTATTTTGGTGACATCTAAATTGACACCATTGTATTTCTAGTTTTTGACCGCTTTAAGTAACGAAAACCTACAAAAACTAATTGTCTCTTATTATTATGTACTTATCGTTTGTACCAAACGTAAAATTACCTTCATTAAAAAGAAATGGTTCGTAGTCATCATTTTATGAGAACGCTTCGTCAGCGCGATCTAGTGCTCGTCCACTTCAGCAGCGACATCTAGTTCAGTCAGACTGGGTACAACTTGTTAGTTGTATAAGTGCTGACGAAAACCTATAAAAACTAATAGTCTCTTATTATGTACTTATCGTTTGTATCAAATGTAACATCACCTTCATTAAAAAGAAATGGTTCGTAGGCATCATTTTATGAGAACGCTTCGTTAGCGCGATCTAGCGCTTGTCCACTCAACGACATCTAGTTGTGACTTGTTGGATTGATTTTGAAAATTCTTTTGCTATTGTCAAGATAGAGAAGATCCTGGGACGGCCCCGTAAAAAAATTATACCCGAAGGACTAGTATTTTTCCTGTAAAACTTAAAACATGTCGGTTTGCAGTTTTTTTTCAAAACTATCAACTAATTACAGCCTCTTTTTCTGTTAGTGCGAAGGCACTAGTCTTGTTACACTATATATTTTTATGCAACCTAAATAATGAAAATTAAATTGCTCCTTCCCCATTCTGTGATACAGGCATTTTTATTAAATGTTTTCTTAGCGCACTAAAAATTCTTGGCGAGGCGTTTCCTATTAAGTTCCAACCATTCTTAAAGGAAACTGAGATGTTTCATAACTTTTATAAGAATTGCCTATCGATGTTTGATTGGTTTTCGGGAATATTTTTATACAGGGTTATTTATAATTTACTGACACTGCGTAAACTGCAGGTTCTGCCCATCATCAGGAAAACGTTAGTGAAGACGCCAGGTCT
Organism: Eupithecia subumbrata; assembly: GCA_949316285.1. NCBI lineage: Eukaryota > Metazoa > Arthropoda > Insecta > Lepidoptera > Geometridae > Eupithecia > Eupithecia subumbrata. The sequence goes on from OX438648.1 coordinate 5,129,575, forward strand.
TAATTCTTATTTTTTTTGTAAATCGCCGCCCATGCAAAATAATGTCCGAAACCCAATTAATTACTAAATACCGATCTCCCACTCCTGCTTAAATCCACATCATCATCATTGGCTTCACACACACGCCCTCTGATAATTCAGGGCAGGGCCGTTTCTAGGTTTAGTTTCAAATAAAAACCCCTGTAATGAACGATTTTTGAATGAAGGGGGTTACATATATCATTCCTTTTTAAAATTTTAAGAATTCAGACCTGGCGTCTTCTCGGACGTGTTCGTGATGGTGGGCAGAACCTGCAGTTCTCATAGTGTCAGTGAATTACCAATAACCCTGTATAAAACAAACGAAAAACTTCTTTAATACATTCTCTAGGTCCTAGGACTTGCATCTCTGAGTTATAATACTATATACGGTATATTTTCAAAGCAAAGTACATATTTCAACAAATTTTAATGTTTTTATGAGAAAATAAAGTTCTTTAAACCTAACTAATACAGACGAATTTAATTCAACTCTGTATAAACCTACAAAATAATAGGACAATCGGTAAGTTGATAAAGATATGTACATTTCATTCAACCTACCTTTGTGACAGTATCGTTAACATAATCGCCGATTAATAGGTAAAATATTATACCAGTGTTGATGATGTGAACATCAAAATACTGGAATGACCAACTGGCAACTAGCAATCTGGGAACCGGTCCAATTTCATAACAGAGTGTTACAGCATTTCCATATCAGCAGCAATTCGCAAAGTTTTTGGCTATTTAGTGTATTGACCAAAGAAAAGGTTTTGCTTAAATTTGCATTTAGGTAGACATAGGTCAACGACAGGAAGCAAAGGCATTATGTTATCAGCTACAAGACAGAAACGAATGTCACAATGGCCGTGTATTCCAGTTCTACTAACCGAATCAGAACAAAGCGTTTCTAGTCACGCTATTTCTACTTTTTCAGACGCGCCTAAACCTATTTCAAGCAAAAACGTTTTTTCGGATACAGACGAAGTTATAATTGGCTTTTAGACGTGCTGCGTCGTTTTTCCCCTTCGGTCTTTTATTCTGTAGGTTGGTATACATTTATTTTTCATGCAAGTGACAGAGAGTGGAAACTGTTAACCCCAATCGTTTTGAGTGAAAAACGGATTTATTTGCTCTACATTTCTACGATGCAAAAAAAGGAGAAAATACTAAGTGCCAGGACATCGATGAAGATTTATTTCGCTGCAGTTTGGAGTGCGGTTGTCGAGTGTCAGCTAGCAGTTGGCATTTGGTTTGGCAGAGAGTGCATATCCGTACAAAGATGAATCTAGATGTCAGCAAGTCATTTTGTTAAGTACACCTCGGATGGCCGTAAAAGCTGGGATGGCTGGACTTAATGAACAGAAAGTAAGGGAAAGTAGGGTAGTATTTATCTGGGTTCGGTACGGGTATGAAAAGATTTATGAGAATTCAAGACGGAAGCGGAGGCAACGATTTTTCTAGGCACTGTTTTGCGAGGGATAACAGACAAAAACCTTTATTCAAATAAAAACAAACGAAGTACAAAACAAAGAAAAGTAACTTGACCGACTTGTTAGGTCCGAGTAACTAGGTTAAAGCTGACCCGGAGCACCAAGCTTCGCTTTGCTTCAAAGTCATCAAGAAGCTGAAGTTTAAAGGGTAAAACTCATTACGATTGTATTAAATAAGTAGGATGCAAAGTTTTTTCATTACGCTGCTGAGCTGTCTCGTAAAGTAGGATGAATGATCGCTGACGAGTCCACGGTCTAAGTTGGTACTAATTAACGCGACACGACACGACAGTCGAGAGACTGTTTCAATTTAGCACCAGACACTTCCATCTCTACCCTATACTTATTAGGCAGGTTCGTTCAATAAATTAGAGTCACCAGTGCCTAGGAATTTGGAATTTGTCGGCTTGGCTCTTCATGTCATTCTATTTAGGACATGAATTTCATAAAGTGTTTTGTTTAGACATTCCGATAAAAGAAATCAATTAAAAGATCATGATCAGCAGGTCTCGACAGAGCCTACACATTTGCTCCTCTTGGAGTCGAGACCCTAGGTCCGTGGGGTACCGAGGCTCTTCAGGTTTTTAAAAAATTATCTGATCGTCTGGTCGAAACGACGTGACGCGTGACCCGAGAGCTGGTCAGTATCTGGCACAGCGCATCAGCATTGTCATACAGCGGAGCAATGCAGCTACCTGTAGATTGTTTGCAACATTCTGCAGTTAGCTCAATAGTTTCAATTGTAAATACTAGTTCTAATTTATTTCTATTATTTTATTGTAATTTTCTTTCTTTCTTCTTCTCTATACCCCAACTAGTTTTTTAACAATCTTAGAATTATCACGAGATCGGATAGATGTTCAGGAAAGTAAACGAAGGTGGTATATGAGTTTCCACGAAAATCCACTTTGCTTGCGACCCGGCAAGGCAAATATCCGTCCCTGTGGCTAGTAATTTGCAAATCTCATTAAAATGTTTACGCACATCTCACTAGAGTATCATCATTTCAAATACCCAAATCAACGTTTCCCATTTACATAGACAGACACTCTGGTGTCAAATGTATGTGGGTACCTACTTAATCACATGTAGGTTTGTAACATCTCATCACATATCTACCTATTAAGCAGTACGAAACCTTCGTTATTTCAGTGAGCGAGTTTCACGGAAATTTTATTTTAAAACCTGTATTAACGAGCACCGTGGGTACGTTTTAAATTTTGTTTGTGAGACAATTCGCTGATGTAATAAAAAAGGTTCAACCAAGGTTCAACCCGAATGAAGCATGCCATTTTTAACCCCTGACGCAAAAAGAGAGGGGTGAAGTGTTACGTGTCTGTCTGTGTATCTGTGTATCTGTCTGGGGTATCGTAGCTCCCAAACTGATGAATCGATTTTCGTTTAGTTTTTTTTTGTGTCATAGATAAATTTAATCTCGAGTGTTCTTAGCCATGTTAAATGAAAATCTGTTACGAAGTTTTTGAAATTTTTAATTTTGTTCTTGTGGCAAATCAGTTTTACCAACCGCAAAATTAGACCCCTATCATAAGTATGTAATGATCACACTAATATTATAAACGCCAAATTTTGGATGCTAACATCTTTGGATGTTGGTTATTTCTTCACGCCAAAAGACATGACCGAATTGAACTGGGATTTTGCATAAAGGTTAGGTTAGAGTTCTAGGCGTGGATAAAAGGCAATTTTTTTATCCCGATAAAGAACGCGTGTGAAGCCGCGGGCACAGCTTAACTAATAATAAATTAAAATGCGAGCACTGATTTCATCACATCACACTAATATTATAAATGCGAAAGTTTGGATGGATGGATGGATATATGAATGGACGGATGGATGTTTGTTAGCTCTTCACGCCAAAACTACTGAACGGATCGGGCTGAAATTTTGCATGCAGGTAATTCTAATCCTGGAATCAAACAGGCTTATCTCATAAATCAGTCCTCCAAATCGCGTGCAAAGCCCCGGGCGTAAACTAGTCTAGGAACAGTTTCTGCTTTCTAGAACAAAGATAAACCATGGACATGAAACAGATAACATTGTATTATTCCTCTCAGAAAAAAATCAAATGTTATGTAGGTAATTCTTTGTCTTTAAGTCTCTCAAGCTAACTAATTACATGGTATGATAGTGCAAGCAATGTAAAAGCTAAATTGCATGACCAAAAAGCATTTCTGCCGTGACATTTCTGTCCTGGGAAAACATACACATGAGCTTATCATTGAAATGGAAATGCCACCCCAGGGACGTGCCATCGAAGGTTCGAATCAACCTGATTTCCTTTCACGTCAATCTAAAATACAGAAAGTAATCCAATGAAGTATATACCTCGAGTTTCAGATTGAGGAAGCTACGGCAGCAATATCCTGGGAAATATTGACGAAGTTATGATGCTGTCAATTCTAACTGCTACTTAAGGCGCATACCTCACCCAAATCAGCGCCACCACCTAGTTTATCTTATTATTAGTTAAACGAAGAAATTTTCGAAAATTGAAATTGTTGTGATACCTATCATAAGCTTATTTTTAATGCCTCTGTAAAAGTTTTATTTTGTATAGATATTGTGACAGATATGTGAAGTTGCTCTTGTAGGCCACGATGCTGAGCAACAAGAGCAACTTCGCATCATAGTTCATAATGCATAGTATTTATTCATAACATAACAATTTACAGGTCAGATAATATACATACATAGTTCCTTAAACATAGGGATTACAATATAAACATTTCTATGACTTTGCATAGGTAGGTAAAATAGAGTTTATAAAAAAAATCTAGATCTCATCAGTTAAAATATGTGGTGGCGCTGATTTGGGTCGGGTATACGCCCTAAATATTTTCATTAAAATTTTACCCACCACAGGAAGGGAGCAGTTACTTCTATGTATTTTTAACACATCCATGATCACCTATCTGCCTGCCAAGCGTGGTGATTAACACATTCATGGCACATCAAGTCGCAGATGCTTGTCTTCCTCCCCGTGTCGCCGAGACGCGTCCAGCAGGGGTATTTTAATTCACCGATTCGTTTCGGAATGGAATCCGACGGATCTATAAAACGCTGTTTTGATTTCGTCTCGGGTTGATGATCGAAAATTCGAAGGGAATCTGTTGACTAATGGCCATATCAATGAGGAGGAGCTACTTATTTCGATCATTAACCCGAGGCGAAATCAAAATAGCGTTTTATAAATCCGTCGGATTAAATTCGGAAACGAATCGGTGAATTAAAATACTCCTGCAGGTGCGGGTTGCACCGCCGAGGCTGAGCAGTGAATGCATTAAGGCATGACACCCATTGTTTGAGGACTCTCTCAAGTATTCAGAAATGTTGTGTGGGCTGATGGTTCGTACAAATGAGTATGTTCAAATTCATTTCGTAGCATCTAGATAGACTGTAATCATTTCTTAACATCGTCATAAGACCTAGTCTCTATTGCCTATACCACAATGAAGGAGGCTTCCGTCGACGACGTACCGACGTATAGTAGATACCGACGAAAATACCTGGAATTGGTTCACTGTGGTCAAACATATAATAATACATTCCGAGCGTGTCGTTCGTGACTTTCATGACAAGCACCAAAATTAATTTTCAACGCAGTTAATTAAAGTCTGCAAACGAATTCCATTTATTCCCTTGATCTGACCTGATTAATCTGACCAAGAACTTTTAATTTTGTTGAAATTATTCCAGCTTACTTGAATATATTCAATTTTAATTTTATTTTATGATATTGTGCGCGATTTTTTGATGACCTACTAACCGTCACACTGCTCTCTCACGCTGGTGTAAAAGTTGGGAAGAAAAATTCCTCTATGTATCAACACTAGTGTTTGTGTGATATATGTTTTTTGTCTGAAAAATCTTATTATTTTACATCACTACTATGTATACTTATATGATTTTCAGATTTAACAGTTCAGATTCCAAGCAACTAAATTGTTAGTTAATGAATTAGGAATTAGGTTCATTGGAACCTGATTCCGGCTTTGTTTATTCCCCTCCATTATCATGGTCAAGTAAAGCAGCTAATTTAAAACTTCGTTATCACTTAGGCGGTTCTATCCTACACGTTGAAAGTTAACACTACCAGTGTATACTCCAACTGCACCGAATTATGAAGTGACATCTTTGACCTTTCACAGCTATTTGCCACTCCATTAGCTTCGTAAGTGCTGTCACATTAGATTAGGAAGTTATTTAAACTACCGTGATTGAACTGGTCAACTATCGATGTGGTTATATTCCCGTGGTAATATTAACGTGTAGGATAGAACCGCCTACAGCTGACACGCGGTTGATAACAGGAAGTATTAAATTACCCGCTATACTTGACCATGATAGTGGAGGGGAATAAACAAAGCCGGAATTAGGTTCATTGTTCAATTTATAATATTTGTGCAGAACGCACCACTGTGGGCCGGCCATATCTCGCGAAGAACCGACAACCACTGGGGTAAACGTGTTCTTAAGTGGAGACCACGACTCGGTAAACGTAGCGCCCTCCGGCCAGGTGGGATGACGATCTGCGAAAGACTGCAGGCAGATGCTGGATGCGGCAAGCTATAGACAGGACGCTATGGCGCTCATTAGGGGAGGCCTATGTCCAGCAGTGGACTAGTGTGGGCTGATGATAGTGATGATGACGCACCACATATAGGTATGGTGGTTTCTATTCTGTTATCAAAAGTTCCACTGAACACTACTAACACATAAAACTGATATAGGAGACAAATCCTGCTAAATAAGTAAACGATTTAGGTTTAAGCTATAATGATGGGCTCGTTCCCTCGTGGTGCCCCAAGAGCTGACTCAAGCTGAGCTCATAAGCTCAGCCAGATATATTTGGTCCCTAAGCAGCGCTAATTTTATGGGATAACTAGGCTCCTAGGCTCATTTCATTAACAATGAAACAGACACTCCCCACACAACAAACAGACAGTCCCTCGTTAAGGGATGAAACGATGGTGTTCTTCCAACACAAACTAGGTTCGTAACCCGCTTAAATTCATAATGAATTGAAACAGACATTGCATCTCACTGCACATGACTTATAAGCGTTGCGAAGAGTGTGATGATATTGACGAATGCCAGAATGCAATGATATTAGCTTTATGTCATATAACCTTCCAAGCGTACACGTGAACTAAAAACGGTTCCTTATTAGTACCTACTTAGGTTTAATCAAAACCTAAACTAAACGACAAATTTTGTTACACCATAAAATGTGTGTTTATTTATCTAACCTAAAAACGACTATGTCCGCAGCATCGACCGTTATCGTCAAAACGTCCTGAACCATCCAGAGCGTAACCCAGTTCTAAACGTTTACTCAGTAAAAGTTTAGTAGACCTTTAAACCTTTAACTAGCGCCTAAAATAGGCCGTAGCAGTTTTTAAGTTTCGTTTTCGGCGAGAATTCGCAATTTTAAACTAGCTCACAAATACCATGTGCGGGGCCGATAAAGAGATTAAAGTGGCTAAAGCTATTTTCACTGCGACTGGGTACTGAGATTGGGAATTAGCATATTTAGTATGACTTCGGATGTGCCAGTTAGCACTAAATGTCTCTTAACAGGTCTTTTAAAAGATATTTTGAAATGCTTGCAGCAACTAAGTACCTATTTATAGATACTCAAAAAACATGAGAGTCTATAAAGTCTTATGATCTACATTTATGCAAGTTTCAGCACGATCCGTTCAGTAGTTTTGGCGTGGAGAGGTAACAAACATCCATACGTCCATCAAAATTTTCGCTATAATCTAATAAGTGTGATGTCTCCTACTCAGTCTAGAGTCAAACTAACAGTATGGTAGGTCAACGCTGCTAACCTACGCATACGGTATTTGACCGTATTGCCCACTCAAACGATGATGGACAAAGGGCGCTTAGCGACGGCTTAAGGCCTAAGTATAAATGTGTAGGACTTGACATGGCCATGGGTTCGTACGGATCATAAAACTTACGTGGGTGAGACACGTCTTTCTCTGAAATAGCCAACGGCTCTACGGCTCTATTTTAATACCAACCTAAAATTAATGATTATGACACCTACTGAAGAACAAAACAAGACATATCGAGGGGCAAAAATAGGCAGCAATGTGACCCGCAGAAGTAAAATACTGTGTCACAGATCGCAACACCCACCTCCAACATAAGAAATAAATTGATTATTGAAGCAAAATAGAATTAGCATTGCCCACGTGACAATGCTGCCAGCATTTTGAGCACTCTGCCTTCTGGTGACGGCTTAGACTTTTATGAAATACCTAGATATAAGTGTAAATACTAGTTGTAATTGTTTTATTCTGTAATTGTTTGGTTTAGCAAAATAAATTACTTTGGTCTACATCTGAGCTCAGGTGAATGTTAAAAATCCTTGTGATATTGGGTCATAATAAATAAATAAATAAATACCTAATGCTGGACAATTCACACAGCATTATCTAGCCCCAAGCTAAGAAAATTTATAATACTTGTAACTTGTTAGAAAATACACTTGTACCTATCAAATATGTTTCTTTGCTGTCCGTTTATCTAAAAACGATGGAAAAAACGTCGTAAACATCCGTCAAAAGTAGGTATCGTCTAAAGTTTTTAGACAACCACAATGTTTCGGAGACCGCGCGACAAACTCGACAAATCTCTTTCAACTTCGTACTTTTTTACAAGGTTAAAGAACTTCGGCGCAAAGCGAAAAGAAGGTCAGTAGTAAAAGCCTGAGAGAAATGTTCATGGTTCTTCCCGAATTTGGGCTGGTCGTTTAAAGGCGATTGAGGCGGGGCAGCCCGATGAATCGTGATTTATCCCTGAAATCCCCGCGCTGATGCTCAAGGGGAGATATAATCCGGGTTTTTGTAATACCTACCTGAATATACCAACTCATAATAACCAGCGTTATTATGATCATCATTTCTTTAATAAGGTCTAAGAAAATGATGTGAAAAACGTTACGAAAGCGTTGGTGGGTGAGGAATAAACGCGATTAATTTTTTGAGTACTTTCAATTTCAGTATGTTTGGAATTTTAGGAGAGTTTGGTTTACGATGTGTAACTTGAACGAAAGAATCAGGAAGATCTGGTATCCGATTTCAATTTAAACATATTCCACCTTCCAAGAGAAGAACCGGAAAAAAGCAAGTTAAGTAGGTAGGTAGCTCTGTAGTCATTTTCTCAAAGTGCTCGAACGACATTCATGCAACGACATGCATTCAAATTTAAAGTAAAGAATGAGCAAAGAACGAGAAGGAAATATGAGAAAGTGTGCTAACGAAATGCATAATCTTAAGAATTCTTGACAAGATGTACGGTTAACGACAAAAATATGAACGTTGTCAATTCATAACGCCTCGTACAAGGAGTAGGTATATATCGACCTATAATCGAGCCATTCTTAAGTATTTCTTGATGTTTGTAAGCCAGCTCAACACAAAACAAAAACACAAATATCCGAAATTCTCGTTTTGGCGTCGAGTTTGAAATATAATTTTCAGCACTTGCAAGCATTGTAGCAAGAATCGACAAGTAGTACAAATTCTGTCTGTGAGAGTGATTTTTTTGGTTAAATTAAGCATTATATCTTGAGTGGTCAGAGTTGTAAAGGACTGACAATGATGTTTAACTTTTAAACCTGTTAAGACTTTTATCGTTTACTGTACACATACTGAGTGAGAATTCAAACAGACTTGAATAACTCGCAAATCAGGAGCTTCTAGGTTTCCTGAATTTCTGAGCTTCATAATGTGTTTGCACTCTGACGACGCACCTGCAGTCCAAGTTTTAAGAGCTTCTTTTGAGTGCATACTTTCGTAAACATCTGCTAAAGTAGAAAAGAAAATACTTATAGGAATAACTGTTAAATGCGAGGGGTAGAGAACTCCTACAGCCAAGGTATATTCGCTTAAGTATTTATCTATGGTTTGAACAGAACTTTACATTTTCTAGAAAATTCTCATTTCGATTCCAAATCCAATTTCTATCTCAACAAATGTTTTTTGGCACGTACCTACTCCTCAAATTGAAATTGAACGCCAAAATCGCGTCGGCCGATATCGATAAAAAAAGTCCATTTCATGTAGTTTCCTAAAATTCCGCCCTTCAGCAAAGCACCAGTATGGCAGTCAAGAATGCCAAATTGAACCAAATTGAGTTGAAATTGGAACTTTTAAATTAACTAGGCATTTCAGTCACTGTTCCAGTTGGGCGGTAGAAGTAGAGCCCACCATCTATTAAACATGGAGTAGGAACTTTAAAGTGACTGTCGTAATCTGTTTAAACCGCCTTGAGATGTAAATTCGGGGCAATATACGCGACACCGTTTCATGCATGCCAACTGGGAGTGCAACAGAATGCATTGCTAGAACTATCTACGTAGTAATCAAGTAGTTATTAAAGCAGGAACATAAACTCAATTATCATTCACTTCGACTAAAAGTGCAGCTTCTGGTTTGAAACATTCTATTTATGGAACATTTCTCGAATACTGAGAATTTTCTAACAGAGGCTTGCCAATTACCACAGATTCCAATGTCCGCACCGAACGAACTTATTGACTTAAGTTAGCTAGATATTCCACGAAATTTTATCAGGGGAAATAAACATCTAGTCTAGACTTTTGATTTAGTTAGGTAAGCATACCTAGAAATGTTTGTCCTGGAAACCTCAGTATCGTTTTGATTCATTTGATTGGCTCAAATGAACCAAAACCGGTCGAGCTCGAGGTATTTATGATTGGTAGATTTCGATAGTTAGTTTTTTGATACCCTTAAAAATTCAAATTACCTACCTACCTCATCAGTTCACATACGCCCGCTTCTGAACCTGCCCCCACCAAACAACCCCCTTGTATTGCCATGATTCAAATCAAAAACTCTTTGTTTCCATAAATACAACAAATGTACACTTAGAAAAAGTCAAATTACAAAACTAAACACTGACACGGAAATAAAGTGATATTTTTTATTTCTGTCGCTTTGGTATGTAGACTAAAGTAAAGAAGCGACGAAGAAACCTTTAGCCTGTTAGTTGTTATTTTTCGAGTTGGAGCAAAGCCCGTCCCAAGCTTTTTTATCTTCTAGATAATCTGATATTTTATAGTAAGCCTTTTTGCACTGCAAGGTTTTGACAATTAGTTTGAATTTATTGACTGATAATTTTTGCAACTCGAGTTTTGTTGTTGAAGCGTACCTATACATTGCCCTTTAAAAAATACATAAAATTTTGTGTAGCCTAGTTGTGGGATTATGTATAACAAAAAACCCCTTGTTTGGGGCAATCCAAGCGTGGTAAGTACGCGGATTCATGTCTGTTATGATTTTTCTGTCAATTATTGCAAGCCAATTATGATGATTATTTTGGTTTTGATAGAGAATGAGCCCGGGAAGTACCATTACTATTTGTTCCGCAAAACTCAAAAAATATCGTAAACTTAAAGGAATTTTGAAGTCGGTTTTCTGTTTTAGTAAAAAAACATATCTTCGAGACTTTAACCTAAGCAGAGGCGATATTGGCTCTCGTGCCTTTTTTGTCCTTAAAATTGCTTTGCAATGCAAATGTTAAAGCCTTGATCCAGGTCGAATGCTGGCTAATCTCAATATTCATCAACGGAAGTAGACATCCTCAACAGCCTGTATTGGTCCACTACTGGACCCAGGCCTCCCCCTGATAAGCGCCTTATTGGCTTTTATCACATGGGGGTAGTGCCCATAATCACCACGCTGGGCATGCGGGTTGTTGATCGCAGTTCGGTGGTAGAATTGTTCTGCAGGGGGCATTGCTGCCCGCCCCCGGTGGATATTCCTTAGTCATCTCTTACGACACCCGCAGGAAGAGTTGGGGTGGTGCAAATTCTAAGCCGGCACCACACAGCGCAAGTAGACATCAAGATCAAACAATAGGCAAATGAGTGCCTGTCCCTGCAAAATTAGATTTTAGGCCTGGAATACACGAATGAGTATAGCTAAAGCCCATCACCGACTTAGCTATAATATACATATATCAATATGAATCATAGCAAGACATAGCGCGATATATCTTCTGTACAAATTTTCGAGTGACCACACACGCAGCTGTAATTTATATTTCCACTAGCGACCCGCCCCGGCTTCGCACGGGTGCAAATGCTGATACTAAAAATACTACAAAATCGGCCCCCCGGCATGCATACGTCATCCATCCATACGTCCATTACATAACTGTTGCGTTTGGTTATTCCAAGTCTGATTATTTTTTGTTATACCACGTTTTATAGTGACTGACTCAAGTCACACGGGAATGCTGTCGAACGGGATAAACAGTATCCTATGTCCGTCTCCTGGCTCTAAGCTACCTACCCACCAATTTTCAGCCATATCGGTACAGCCGTTCTTGAGTTATAAATAGTGTAACTAACACGACTTTCTTTTATATATATACTAGCTGCTGCCCGCGGCTTCGCCTGCGTAGTTCCCGTTCCCGTGGTAATTCCGGGATAAAACATAGCCTATGTCCGTCTCCTGGTTCTAAGCTGCCTCCCCACCAATTTTCAGCCAAATCGGTTCAGCCGTTCTTGAGTTATAAATAGTGTAACTAACACGACTTTCTTTTATATATATAGATAGATTACTTACGTCACCAAGCTATACTGTAATTTATATTATCGTATTGCATGGTATAGCAAGAAAACCAGGCCGACCATCGTGAAATGAAGGCATACTATATATTATTACATCGTTTTAAACAGGTATATTGGTAGTATATATTATAGCTACGTCTGTGATGGGCTTTATTGGCTAAGCCGTACTACCTACTAGCCAATAAAATGCATCATGACATGTTTATCAGGGTTTTTCATCCTAGCAGGTACCTATCACCCGAAAAAATGGTTACAACAAACTAATTGTTTATAGAGAAGAAAATTTTTAGACCACAAAAATAACCTATCAACGCTATGATTTCATAACCTTTTGCTAAACAAAGTTACCTAATGCGTTGACCATGATCGTTCGTCGACTATGAAACTAATTTTATGTGTTTGCTTTTAAAGGGCCCTGTTTTCCAGACTCATGAAGGTTTATTTTCTTATATAAATAATTTGAATTTGCTTTTCACCTCCTAATAGCCAGCTCTGCAAAATTACACTTTCATCCATCTGGAACATTAAATTTGTAATTAGGTTGTGTGCGGTAATAATGATCCGGAACATTTAAATTAGGCATGTAAACACAGGCAAGTGGGTTCTCTACCGACTCAGGCATGATCTTATAGAAACGTAGCGAGGTAAATAAATTCCGTTTTGAAGAGCTTTCAAAGCTAATGGAATAATTTTTCTGTAATGAATTATTAATGAACAAAGTTTCGAGACGTTATTTGCAAAATGTTTTAGAACCAAAACTTACATAGCCCATTGAATTAATGAACTCCTACCCTTTCAGAATTTTCTTCTTTGAATTTAATAGTAGGTCTAATCACCTACTTCCGGAGTATTAGGTGAACTAAGAACATCGCAAAACATCTTTGTTCGCTCAAACTTAGTACAAAGCGATGTTTGCGCTCTGGGGGTTTGAATTTGAACGCCATTTAATGCGATGTTAAGACATACACGAGTATTATTTTATTTACTTGGGAAATTTATTTATGAGTAACTAGCTTCCGCCCGCGGTTTCGCACGCGTTGGAATGGAAGCTTTTAAAGGTCATTTCTATCCTAAAAGAACTTATGGGTTATAAGTATTTATTCCATCCAAGCCTAGAACTACCTTCATGCGAAATTACAACGATACGTTCAGTAGTTTTGCCGTGATGAGTTAACAAACATCCAAACTTTCGCGTTTATAATATTACTAGCTTCTGCTCGCGACTTTGCACGCGTTGTTTCTATGGAAACGGTCAAAGGTTATTTCTATGCCAATGGAACTGATTTAAGGGACATCCTACATCTATGCCAAATTGCTACCCGATCCATTCAGTAGTTTTGGCGTGAAGAAGTAACAAACGTCTAAACATCCATATAAACTTTCGCATTTTTAATATCCAGGAAGTGTGATGTGGTGTCTCATGGTGGAACTTAATTTGAAAAAGCTCTATGAGCGTGACTCTACCTAGACGTAGAAATCGCGGCGATTATTTCTATTTACTCCGCCCGACACTCCTGTCGGCGTCGGTGGAGTTGTTATCTTAGATACACTAGCAATACGTACTAAATGTACAATTGTTAGAACATCCATGAATGCGCCGCGTTTTTTTCAATTTTGTGATAAGTATACCTAAATTATAAATTCTCCAAATTATTAGCGTAGTTTGTTCTATCAAGTGACAGGGCTAGACGCTGACATTTCATTTTATTTACCAAATTCAAAAAACCGTTGAGCAAACGTTGACCCCCTCCAAGCCTTTTAAAAAAGCCTTTTAAGAAAGCCTTTTCGGCTTTTCCTTTCCGTGGCAACCTGTATAATAAATCAAATACAGACGAATTGAGAAAATCCTTCTTTTTGAAGTCGTCGTTTATAAACTAGTAGTTCTACGAACAGTACACCTCGCGAGCACAAACTTTGTTTCAACAATTTATTTATTTATTTGGTACTCAAATTATTTAAAACGGAATATTAAGGTAGGTACCATGTTTTTTGTAATTCCTGTTTTTAGATAGGTACATTGCTATTATCTATACTTATAATAAAACTGTAACAGGTCCAATTCTGTACTTAGAAGATATTTTGAAATTTTTTTTTGGAGGACACTCTACTATCGATACTGAAGCCAAAACTGTAATTTTTTCATTCATGTCTGTCTGTCTGTCTGTCTGTCTGTCTGTCTGTCTGTCTGTCTGTCTGTCTGTCTGTCTGTCTGTCTGTCTGTCTGTCTGTCTGTCTGTCTGTTTCTTAAACGCGCATCACGTCGAAACTACTGAAGGTATCGAAATGAAACTCGGCACGATTTTAGGTCATACTACGAGGAAGGACATAGGATACTTTTTATCCCGGATTTCAGTCAGATTCCCCTGGGAGAGGGGATAAAAGTAAAATTTCTTCACCGCGCATGACGCCGAAAGTGCTGAATGAGTGGGAATGAAACCCAGCACGATTTGATTTCATACTACAAGGAAGGACATGGGATACATTTCATCCCGGAATTCAGTAATGTTCCCCTGGGAGAGAGGATGAAAGTAAAATTATTTAACCGCGCATCACGACGGAACAACTGAATGAATTCGAATGGAACTCGGCATAATTTGAGTTCATACTACGAGGAAATATACATTTTATCCCAGAATTTAGTAAGGTTCCCCTGGGAAAAGGGATGCAAGTAAAATTCCTTCACCGCGCATCACGCCGATACCTACTACTGAATGAATTGGACTGAATTGGTACGATTTGAGTTCAAGGAAGGACATGGGATACATTTTATCCTGGAATTCAGTAAGGTTCCCCTGGGAGAGAGGAAAAAGTAGAATTCTTAAATCGCGCAACCCGACGGGTCTACGCGTCATCCGATATAATGCATTCTTTTTGTTAGAAACAGTGTTGCAAAATCGAATTTGACTAAATCAGTAGAAAGTCGAGTAGAAAATCAGTAGACTGATGAAATAATCTGTAGATTGAAGAAAAAAAATTGTAGATAAAGGGTAGGTAAGTTCCTATCTAATTTTTCCAAGACGCACCCATTAGTTAGGTTCCTACCTACTAAGGTGGTGCGTCTTGGAAAAATAAGTTAGGTTCCTTCCTACCTTACATGACATATGGTGGTTTAGCTGGTCCGGTTATCTGTACTACCAATGTTTGGTTGGAGTAAGTGGTCCAATTAAACTAACTGGACCACAGAAAAATATTTTTTACTGTGATACACAGCCAACTAACTGTACCTACCTACTAACGAAAAAAAAATTACGGTGGTCCAGTCAAATGTATCAGGAGCCCAATTCTGCAATACAATTGCTTCAGTATGACAGTGCAATCGTCGCAGAATCATCACGTAGAATCCTTAGATTAATAAAACTCCAGATAGTGCGTGCGAGATAAATTAATAGTTTCAAACTTGACGCGCGTCTCTCCATCTGCATTCATCATAATTTCTTTCATCTATGGGATGACAACATGCTATCCCCCGTAGACCCTACATGATTTTTTGCACGGCGGCGTTTCATAATATGAGAGACTATGGTTAAATGTGAACTTAATTAGTCGGCCGGTAAGGCAATCGCGAACGAAGTCGCGGGTACAGCTAGTCTATATCTATATCTATATCTATACTTATAATAAAACTGTAACAGGTCCAATTCTGTACATTGAAGATATTTTGAAAAAAATTTTGGAGGGCACTCTATTATCGATACTGAAGCCAAAACTGTAATTGTTTTCAATCATGTCTGTCTGTCTGTCTGTTTCGTAAACGCGCATCACGCCGAAACTACTGAAGGTATTGAAATAAAACTCGGCACGATTTTAGGTCATACTACGAGGAAGGACATAGGATACTTTTTATCCCGGAAATCAGTCAGGTTCCCCTGGGAGAGGAGATGAAAGTAAAATTTCTTCATCGCGCATGACGCCGATAGTGCTGAATGAGTTGGAATGAACCTAGCACGATTTGATTTCTTACTACAAGGAAGGACATGGGATACATTTCATCCCGGAATTCAGTAATGTTCCCCTGGGAGAGAGGATGAAAGTAAAATTCTTTAACCGCGCATCACGACGGAACAACTGAATGAATTCGAATGGAACTCGGCATAATTTGAGTTGATACTACGAGGAAAGATATATTTTATCCCAGAATTTAGTAAGGTTCCCCTGGGAGAAGGAATGGAAGTAAAATTCCTTCACCGCGCATCACGCCGAAACTACTGAATGAGTTGGAATGAATTGGTACGATTTGAGTTCAAGGAAGGAAATGGGATACATTATATCCTGGAATTCAGTAAGGTTCCCCTGGGAGAGAGCATGAAAGTAAAATTCTTTAACCGCGCATCACGACGGAACTACTTAATGAATTCGAATGTTACTAAGCATGATTTTAGTTCGTACTATGAGGAAAGGTACATTTTATCCCGGAATTCAGTAAGGTTTCCCATGGCAGAGGGAACCCCATGAACGTCAAATTCCTTCACCGCGCATCACGCCGAAACTACATAGGTAATGAGTTGGAATGAAACTTGGCACGTTTTGAGTTCATACTACAAGGAAGGACAAGGACATGGAATACATTTTATCCTGGAATTCAGTAAGGTTGCCCTGGGAGAGATGAAAAAGTAGAATTCTTAAACCGCGCATCACGACGGGTCTACGCGTCGTCCGATTTCATGCATTCTTTTTGTTAGAAACAGTGTTGCAAGATCGAATTTGACTAAATCAGTAGAAAGTCAATACGTTCATGGGGTTCCCCCCATGAACGTCAAATTCCTTCACCGCGCATCACGCCGAAACTACATAGGTAATGAGTTGGAATGAAACTTGGCACGTTTTGAGTTCATACTACAAGGAAGGACAAGGACATTGAATACATTTTATCCTGGAATTCAGTAAGGTTGCCCTGGGAGAGAGGAAAAAGTAGAATTCTTAAACCGCGCATCACGACGGGTCTACGCTTCGTCCGATTTCATGCATTCTTTTTGTTAGAAACAGTGTTGCAAGATCGAATTTGACTAAATCAGTAGAAAGTCGAGTAAAAAATCAGTAGATTGATGAAATAATCTGTAGATTGATACCATTAAACTAACTGGACCACTGAACAATATTTTTTACTGTGGTACACAGCCAACTGTAACTACCTACTAACGAAAAAAAAATTACGGTGGTCCAGTCAAACGGATCATGAGCCCAATTCTGTAATAAAATGGCTTCACTATGACAATGGAATCGTCGCAGAATCATCACATAGAATCCTTAGATTAATAAAACTCCAGATAGTGCGTGCGAGATAAATTAATAGTTTTAAACTTCGTAGAATACCAAAACGTGTCATTCTGTGACGATACCCCTGTCATAGTGAAGCGATTAGTTTAGCAGAATAGGGCCCCAGCTGAACGGAACCATGAATAAGAAGTGAATCATCTAAACACTGACGCTGGCCGAGTCGTAGCTAAAAGTCGTGTGGATAAAGAATGGGATTGAAGATGAAAACATTATTTCACCCGTAGATCCTACACGATTTATACACAATTTAACTAGGTACCTAAATAAAGATACTTATATCAAAAGTGTAACAGGTCCAATTCTGCGCTTCGAAGTTTTTTTGCACGGCGTTTCATAATATGAGAGAAACTGTGGTTAAATGTGAACTTAATTTGTCGGCAGGTATGGCAATCGCGAGCGAAGTCGCGGGTACAGCTAGTCTACATATAATTCTGTTTAATTAAATACAATCAGTTTCGTAAGGTGATGAATAAAAGTATTATCTAGGTAATTATCAGTACCTACGTATTTAAACTCTATTTACCTACGTAAATAGAGTTGTCCAACACCCTAAACCTACCTATATTTAGGAACCATCTTAGTGCACGTTCCCATTATGTCGTGACGACAGGAGGTGTTCACTTAAAGAACGACACGATTTCTTCCGACTTTCGTCCCTGTCCTCCATGACACTTTTTTTGTCGTGGCGATATATCAAGAGTAGGAAGCTAGAGGCGATAGCCGTCCAACGATAAATTATCAGACATAATGAGAACTTGCCCTTAGGGCACTGGAAACGTTAATTCGTTACAGATACCTTACTTAGATACTTGTTTTCACCAATCAACTTAAATAATATTCCTAACTCTCTGCTCGCTGTTAGCGAGACGGCTCACTCATAGCCACTCGCCGCCGCGCCCACTTACCTCTGCTTGGTTATCTGCACAATCTCTCCTACCGAAAACCCTCATCGATTTCGTTTTTAAGAGTACCTACGGGCTCTTTCCATCCGTCACTATCGCTGTGTTACCGTTACTTAACATGTTTATTTACTTCTTAATGTGTTACATTTTATTTTTGTTATTGTTAAAATACCTACTCACCTAGATTTTTAAGACTGTTTTTTTCTAAGAATTTGTGGTTGATTGTGCGTGTAAATAGCCAATTTCTCGTCCTTTTGTTAATATGATATTTTAAGTTTGTTCACGCAAATAACGCTTATAAGAATATTAGATGTGATTTTAATATAAATATAGTTTCTTTCTATTACTTAAATAATATTCGAATTATTCGAATAGTACCCGAAAAAAAATCGAATATTCGAATATCAAAATTTTCGAATATTTGTATATACTGACAGAAACACTAATTTTGCAAGACTTGATGCTGAGCTTCGCTCACTTCGTTCGCTCAATTACAAACTAGCGACTATCATTCATGTTGGATGGGTAGTCGACCGTAATTCTGCGGAATGTGCAAACGAGGACCAAACGAAACCTCGGCACTATACCAAAAACTCGCACTCAGAATTGTCTCAGGGTAACGCGCCTACTGTTAGATTCGGGTGTCGCAACTACCTAAGTCAAAAACAACAAAGAGATAGATATATAAAATAACTAGCTTCTGCCCGCGGCATCGCCCGCGTATTTTCGGTATAATAAGTAGCCTATTATCCAAGTTAGACTTTGCTCTAAACGCCAAATTTCATCTTGATCTGTTTAGTAGTTTTGGAGATCTTATGTAACAAAAATTACACATTTGACAAACTTTCGGCTTTATAATATTAGTAGGATAATATAATAATGACATAGTAATGCTGGATAATCCGCACAGAATCATCTAGCCCCAAGCTAAGCAGAAAACATGTAATTCCACATTCATAACGAGGAAAGCAAACATTACATTGGAAAACCTCTCAAAAATCGCTGAATATGTTTTTCTTCAGAAAAACCCGGCAAAAAAGACGTAATTCGTGGCTTCTCTGTCTATTTTGTTCATTAATATTAAACCGCTTTTATCAAAAAAGTGCTGAGTTTTTCATCAGACATAGATAATGAAAGTCAAACGCTGATTAAAATGATTTTTCCTGTGAAGAACTTATTAATGTTAACAAGTTTGGCGTAAAGTGGGTGCCGAGGTGTCGAGAGGCCTCGGGGGCGCGGAGTAAGCGATATTTCAATGGCATCCCCTTCTTGGGCGCTTGGAGGTCAGCGGGAACCTAGCACTTCAAATTATTGGAAATTTCGCGAATGAACCAGCTGATCCCTAAATATAAAGTACCTATACTCTTGTTGGTTTACTAATGTACTTTTTTTTTGACTACGTTTGTACGAAGTCTTCCTAGAAAACGACGTTCCAAATTAAATCCGAGGTATGTTTCTTAAAAAAAAGCATTAGGTATAGGTAGGTACTAGAAAAAAAATAAAAATTTTTGATTTAGGCTGCGGTTTCATGTTACTCCCACATGGAACTTTGTTTCTGGTCAATTGTGTTGAGATCTAAAATTGTGATTTACTTCATAATTAATTCGTTTAATACTATACTATAAAAATAACACCGTGAAATAGCAGAAACTTTGACGCTTTAGTAACATAATGTCCTGTGTTGGTGATTGATAAATAAATAAACAAAAATATGAGATACACGAAGAGCCCACGAAGAGAGATGATAAACTTAAAAAATTTTGAAAAATTGCAACCCTTTCATGTTTGAATATGGTAGACCACAGAAATTACCACATAAATTATAAAACAAGACAAAATAAAAAAAAATCAAAACAACCCGACGTTTATTGGCTGAACAGATTTTCATGAAACATGGCTAAGAACACTCGGGATAAAATTATCTATGACACAAAAAAAACTAAATGAAAATCGGTTCATCCGTTTGGGAGCTACGATACCACAGACAGAAACACATACAGACACGTTAAACTTATAACACCCCTCTCTTTTTGTGGCGGGGGTTAAAAAGTGGTAGACCACAGAAATGCGCTCTACACTACAATCTCATACAACACTCCCCATCAAAAGATACGACTGTTGACACCCACAATGTTTAGTGGACGACTTGACACTGGTCCAAGCAGATAAGCCAGTAAGTTTGTAACTCGGTAAACTAACGGGGAGCATAGGAAATGAATTGAAATGGAGCTGGACGGACACTCGACGTGCAAACACTTCGCCACCCATTGTGAAACGAGTGTCTGGTACCTTTACCCTTAGCTTTTTAGGATGGACACAATGGGCAATAAGAAGGTCTTTCAGGAACCTATAGAGTTAGATACAAACAGATAGACACTACACAAAAGTTAGAAATATAAGCAGAAAAAATAAAGAACATTATTCAATTTTTAAAAACCCACTGAAAACCAGCGCTACATTTGCACCTGTGTCAATGGTGGCAAAATCAAAATCAAAAACTCTTTATTTCCATAAATACAATAATTGTTCACTTAGAAAAGGTCAAATTATAAAACTAAAAACTGTATGTAGACTAAAGTAAAGAAGTGACGAAGAAACCTTTAGCCTGTTAGTTGCTATTTTTTGAGTTGGAGTAAAGGTTTATTTGTGTCCTCGCTGTTTATTTTTGTAAGCTTTGTACGGTATCATTGCATCGTTATTTTTATTTGATTTCTTATTAGAACCTACCATGTACAGTCAGCGTCAAATTGATCTGAGCGTCTAGAGTAGTCAAAATATTCTGAAAAAAATAAAAACAATTTGATATACGCAGTTCGAATCACCATAATGCTGTAAGCAGTCAAGGTGTTCAAAATATCTAACTACTCCTTGTTTCACATTTATATTATGAGCAGTCAGGGTGACAGACTGCTCATATAAATATGAAATAATGAGTTGTAAGATATTTTGAACACCTTGGGTGCTTACAACATTATGGTGATTCGAACTGCGTATATCAAATTGTTTTTATGTTTCTCAGATCATTTTGACTACTCTAGACGCTCATATCAATTTGACGCTGACTGTACCTACCTACCGTTTTGTAATTTTAAACGGACACAAACATTTTCAATTTCTATAATAAATATTGTTGGCTTATTGGTCCTCATCCGTCCTGTTATCGATGATCTAACCAGTTTTTTTTATTATTTTCTGTTTTGTTGCAGCTCATCGGCCAGTGAGCTAATATCCAGAAGGGGAGTGTTCTCGAGGCGACAATATGGCTCCGTGGAACAGGTCAGTGCTGTACGTAACCTTTTTCTGTACCTTTGTTTCAAAGCTTTATGAAAAGATTCTGTAAAGATAATCCGGGTACCAGTCCCGTCGTGTCTTTGCTCGTCGTAGTTTTTACTCTACCTAAAACTTTGAACTATTATTAGATAAGGATTAGATAGCAGAATATTTACCACGATCTGTGTTATATCGAGATATCTGAACTTAAGCACAGTTGCTTCAGTTAATCTATGGTCATGGCGTATGAAACTGTGCCTAAATACATACACTGAAAACACCACACATCATGGTAACAATTAATAATAATAATAAATGTTTATTCACAAAAGGTAGGTTTACAAAGTTGGTACTTATAGACTATTTTAATGAATATCCTGACATAATATAGTAATCTTTGTAGTACAAACATACTTGTGTGAAACCTATCAATTATTATAATATAATCAATTATTTGCACTCTGCCTAGTAGAGTAATACTAAAAGTAATTTTAGTATTGCTCAATAGAGAAACAGTAAAAGTGATAACATTAGTTACCAGTGTAAATTATCATGTAATGATGTTTTTACGGCGCACATCATCAATTCCTCGAGAGACAAACGTTTACGGGACCATTTTAAAAATCAACCTTTATACAAAAACGAATGGTCAAAATCTATTATGAATTGGCGAAGATATCACTAAAGGCCAGGTAGTCCTGCAGCAGTAGGCGTAAGGGAAAATGCGCGCCTGCCACGCCGCTGCGCTCGTGTTTTTTGTAGTTATTTAACCATGGTGATTAAGAAAATCATTTTATCAAGTCAAACTCTGCGAATTTGTTTAGAAATATAAAGTGTCCTTATTTGAATACAAAAAAGTGTGATATCAGTAGTTCTCTAGTCATAGTATTGAAAAAACGTTAGAAGAAGGGGTAACTTTGGGACTGATATCTATCGAGCGAAGTTCATTAGATCTTGTAACTGAATGCGTCTTTGACTAGACTAGATCTTTAGATAATCTTTATCTTTTTTTCAGAATTTTAAACGCTATTTTCTAAGTCTCAGATGGTATTAAAAATCACAAAAATGCGGCCCCTGCTGGCCTACCAAGCCTTAATATAATAAGTGTTGTAGCTAGTCGTGATTTTTCATAATGTATTATATTATTTTTTAAGCTTTACGGGATAAAAACCAATCCCTCGGGAATAACATTTTTATGGGATTAATTCGGAATCATTCTCTATACATTTGTGAAAAAATCTGTAAAATCGGTTTACCACAGGCGGAGATATCAAGTAACATACATACATTAAAAAAACATACAGACGAATGAAGAACCTCATTCTTTTTGAAGTCGTTTAAAAACGAGACAACGCTGTCAGTAAATTTTAGGTTGAACACGGTTAATTGTATTGGTCCAGACTTTCCACATCGGAGGCTTACGTCTTGCTGAAGTGTAGTGCTATAATTTGATCGCACTAGTTACCATGTTACTGCACCGGCAACGTCGTACACCGCCCGCAGTCATAAATCTTCCAGCGAAGACGGTGATCGATGGTGCTACCGGGTTGTATACCTTCTGTGATCATAGTTATTAAGACGCTTTTCCATTGAGTCAGTTTGACAAGGTAATATGGAAGTCTAGAATCCCCATGAAAAAAAGCCCCTTGATGTAGTTTTTCATTGTGTTAATTTACCATGTAAGTATGTATTTTATTTATTCGGTTACTAGCAACCCGCCCCGGCTTCGCACGGGTGCAATGCTGATATTAAATATACTACAGAATCGGACCCCCCGTCGGTACCGCCGCGCGCCGCCGCAACCGCTATGTCCCTGCATTTTAAAGCTGTAATATCTTCGAAAATATTCATTTATATTACATGCTGTACAGAGCCATATATATCTATATTAAATGCACATGTATTTACGGTAATTAATTGGATAAGGATTAATGCTGTATTGCTTGAAATCACTTCGGAAATAAGCCTTTATTTCTCGTAAAAAGTAAAGGATAAAACATGGTTATTGTGGGTTAGGTATCCCTAAGAGATTCAAGTAATTTTCAAGTAATTTATTTAGTAACGAATTACATGGTTGTAGTAACTATTGGAATTCGATGATGCCCGCAGTAGTTTTTAGTAAAACTGTGTCGCAGACACCATCGCCCTCTTCACAGACAGGGTGTTCTATTACATAATGTTAATACTTATAATGTTAATAAAATCTATGTTTATAAATATTCAAAGGTAGGTATTGAAATATATATATATTATTTATCAGTGCGTATGCTAGTGAAATTAGGTGTGTGTGTGTGTGTGTGTGTGTGTGTATGTTATTGTGTGTGTGTGTGTGGTACTCCTGAGGACACCGGTCTCGTAAGAATCCGGGCAACAGAAGCTACCAGGTCAGTATGTATATTGTGTTCATGTGCATGTATGTATGTAAGACCTCCTGAGGACACCGGTCTCGTAAGAGACCGGGCAGCAGGAGCTACTAGTGTGGGTAGGTGGGTGATTGTGTATGAGTGAGTAGGTATAATATCTCACGATATTACTTTTAACAGTTCTTCAGTGGAATCATACGTCAAAGATAGGAGCCAAGTGGTAAGGGTTTGCTTGCATGATCCTTTAGTCATTTGGAATATTTCAAGCTCTTTGTTTATTTTGTTATAAAGCCATGGACCGAGAAAACTCAAAAATCTGCGTGCAAAGGAGGTACGGTGGGTAACAACTTTGAAAGCTTGATGCTTTCTTCGAGTTTTGAGACGGCTGACGTCAACATCTTTCTTAGAATGCTGTCTAAGAATGACATTTAATATAAAAAGCTGGCGGACACTAAGTACTTTACATTCTTTATATAGATCAGTGGTAGGGTAAAGTTTAGGTTTAAAGTAGCTTATTTTCAGTAAGGCTCTCTGAGCTCGCTCAACAATAAGTGTGTTGGATTTACCCGCACCACCCCAGCATGTGACACAATAAGAGAGAATGGATTGGCATAACGAAGAATAAATCAAATTCATGATACGATGATCCGCAGAATATCGGAGTTGTTTGAAAATATAATTAAGTTTTCTAACTCTGTTTGAAAGGTAATTTAGATGGCTTTTAAAATTGAGATTATTATCAATAACGATGCCAAGATATTTAATTGATTCAACTGACGACAAATATGGGCAATCACAGTTAAGGGTCGAGAAGTTATTACAGTTATGCGCAGTTATATTAAAGGTAAGTGGAACAGAATAAGGGGGATTTTGAATAGAAAAGGGAATATACTTAGTTTTTAAGGTATTTAGAGATAGATAATTTTGCGCTAGCCATTGTGTGACCATATTAAACCCGATTTGTGACCTCTCAAAGACTTCGGACCAAGTGTTACCATAAAATGTTAGTGTGGTATCATCTGCATAAGATATTATTTTACAGTGATTAATATCGAGTGAGGTAAGATCGTTAATATAAGCTAGAAATAAGGTAGGTCCGAGAACGCTACCTTGTGGTACACCATGGGTTGTGGGTAGGCTATTACTTATATGTTCTTCAATTTTAACCCTCTGTGATCGATCAGTTAAGTAGTCCCTGAATAATTTTAGTTGAGTTCCTCGTACTCCAAGAATCTCCAGTTTTTGCAAGAGGATGGGTATAGAAACCGTGTCAAAAGCCTTAGCTAAATCTAGAAAGATTGTTAGACACTTTAGCTTGGAATCTATTTTATTTACTACAAATTCTGTAAATTCTGTGAGAGCATCTTCAGTCGATTTACCAGAGCGAAAGCCAAATTGTCCTTTAGATAGTAAGTTATTTTTTTCTATGACAGATTCTAGACATATGCCATTCCTAAGAGATAGACATATGCCATCCCGGACTTTTTTGTAGACCTTTTTAAAGTGTACTGTACTGTAGTACATTATTTTGATCTATCTCGTAGGGTTCAGCCAGCGTTTGCAATGTAGGCGCAAAATTTTTGGTAATTTACGACATTAGAAACCTCTAAAATTATCAGTGTCTCTGTACCATATTATGCATTATTATGCATATAAACCTTCCTCTTGAATCATTCTATCTATTAAAAAAACCGCATCACAATCCTTTGCGTAGTTTTAAAGATCTAAGCATACATAGGGACAGACAGACAAACAGATAGCGGAAGTGACTTTGTTTTCTACTATGTAAAGATTACAATTCCCTACTAAAGCTAACATTTAGGATGTACAATGAATGTTGAACCCACACGATGTTTCCATGAAAGGATCTCTCTGTTTTGTAATACCGAATTTTAATATGATTGTTATGTCCCCGTAAATTTTGCGAGAAAAATCAGAAAGTTTTTCCTTTTCTTTGCACATAAATTTGAGCTTCCGTCTAAAACCTTTTTTTACGAGGTAGTACTCAATATACTTGATACGAATCACTTGTGGCATGGTTCGGAATAAAAATGTGTGTAACTTACATACAACTAACTGGAAATACGTTCAAATAAGTTGAGAAAATGGCTTGTATAATCTAAAAGAATTTTTTGATGAAAGTTAAACTAGTTATATTAAAGGTTATCGGTTTTAATTATAGCTTTAAAATAAGGCATATGTAAGGTTTTAATTTTATCTTGAAAATAAGGTATTGTAAGAAATGTAAATAATTTGATTTGTATATTTACAATAACCTACTTAAATTGTTAAAAAAATATTATTGTACGTTCGAAACGGATAAAATTGTTGAAACATTTATTTGATTTTTAAGACCTTGATGTAACACAATTTCACAATAAAATTATTCTATTCTATTCTATTCATACTTATTACGATTTTATGATGCTCTAACCGATGTTGCTACAGAAATGAAGGATGTTGGGCCTAGGAGACTACAGACTTGGCCAAAAGTATTGAGCACCCCAAACAATTTGCTACTGTACGGGAAGTAGGTGTAATAATAAACCAAATCTATTGTTTACGTATCCTTTTGTCGGCATCTGAAAAAGCTTAAAATGATGACCCAAACCGCATCTAGAAATAAAACACCTGGAGGGCTATTGCGTATCTCAGTTGACAGCTCATAGTGATGATCACTTGGCAAAGTGTTCAACGACTAAGTGTCAAATAGCTAGTTTTGTATTGGCTATCTTCAGTGACTAACTAAGATGACGTCATGAGCACCCCGTGTCGCTGTTAAGCACCGTAACACATTTTGACAGCTAATTTCGTATCGATACTTGAAAACTTGCGATTGCCTAAGCATAGTGGACATCAATTTATTAGTCATTTTTGTCGTCATCGTTTATGTGAAAGAAACTACTCAAAGGCAGTGTTTTATAGAATCTAGTGATTAACACCGAAGTCGGTTTTCATAAAGTGACGCGTTTTTGTTGTGTTTGGTGGTGTTTTAAGATACTTAAAGGTAAATAAGAGGAGTAGTGAATATGGCTCGTCTAATTTTGTTGGGATTTGCTGAAGAACAGCGTAAACAAAATATTCTTCGATTAGAAAGACGCTGCCTGCGCGACGCTAGTAATCCATTGCAGTTGCCAGAAAGAGAGTTCATTGCTAATTTTCGGTTGAGTAAAGCTGGATTCCAACAGGTTTTGGAAGAACTCCGTCCATTCCTACCACAAGCTCGACGGAAAACGGCTGTTCGCAATGAACTAAAAGTAAATACCTACCTACTTACTAGAATATCTCATAAAATACTTTGTCGTTTTGTTGAAAAACATAATTTTGGTAGGTATTAAAGCATTATTGTTTGAGGGAGTCTCGATTAGGTACCTACTTATAAATGTTTTTGATTGTCTACAGATTTTGGCTGCTTTAAACTTTTATGCCAATGGGTCCTATCAACGAAATGTAGGTGCCTCGTTCCTCTGCAACATGTCACAGCCCACCTTTAGTAAGTGTCTACATGAAGTTACTGATGCACTCAATGCCCAAGAAATACTCCTTAAATACGTAGAGTTCCCTGCATCTCAGCAAAAGAGGGAAATCATAATGAGAGCGTAAGTTTTTGATGTGTTTTAAATAAAATTAAGAATTGAATTTTATTTCATATTTATATATTTTAATTTGACCTATTGTATGGGTTTTTTCAGATTCATGGAAAAATTTCAATTTCCAGGCGTTATTGGGTGCATTGATGGTACACATGTGGCCTTAATTCGACCTATTGATCATGAGGAATCATTTTTTAATAGGAAAAACTATCATTCTTTGAATGTTTTAATAGTAAGTATACCTACCTAATAAGTATACCGTAATATTACCTATTGTTGAAAGTATTTCACCAGAAAATAATTTACTTATAAGAATATATTGTGTGTGTATTTACCTATTAATAGGTATGTAAGTACCTACCTAAATTAAACTCTTGTTTCAGATTTGTGATGCCAAACTAAATATACTGCATGTTGATGCATCATTTGGAGGTGCTTCACATGATTCTTATGTCTGGAATCAATGCCCCATAAAACAACTTTTAGAAAGACTGGAAAGGAATAGAGAGCGCTGTTGGCTATTGGGTATGTTAAATAATGATTGTCATAATTATTTTGGCTGGTTGTTGATAGATAATGGAATGCTCAGTTGATATTTAATGTTCTCAATCTATATAAGTAATATAATAGTTTCGTATGGTTTTAGTCTTCTGCCAAGAGGGTCATTTAGACTTACATACATGGGTCCATCAGGCAGAGGTCCCTTTCAGTTTCGTAATGTAAAACTGTAACCTACATTAGAACAATGCTGTCACAGTTTGTCCCCTCTGTAAAAACTATGTAATGGCATAGGTACCTAGTCAAATGGAAATATTTATATTTTAGGTGATTCTGGATATGCACAGCGCCCTTGGATGATGACACCTATTTTAGGCGCGGCACGGGGTTCACCAGAAGAACACTTTACAGAACTCCATTGTAAAGTCAGGAACACTGTTGAGCGGTGCATTGGAGTTCTGAAAGCACGTTGGCGTTGTTTGTTAGCACATAGGGTACTTCATTATGACCCTGTTACAGCAGCCAAGATAGTGAATGCATGTGTTGTTCTACATAACAAAGCCAACACACGGAATGTTCCAATGCACGAGCCTCACCGGGATGATCTTGACCATGACCAACAGAGACAAGTCTCTAGACAGGCGGCAAGAATCGAGGCAATCCCAGACAACACTAGGGATATACTTGTCCAAAGATTATGGAATGCTAGAGATAATGTGTAATATTTTATTGTGTGTAGGTAATAATATTCTAATTATAGCTATTATTATTTTAATTTTAATTTAGTTTCTATGGTAGATTTAAGTTGTAACATTTTATTGTATATAGTGTAATAAAAAATATATCTGTTATTTATTCTAATTTTAAATTTAGTTTCTTTTTAAAATAATTATTATGGTACCTTATTTACACTATTGTATAACATCATATAAAAAAATATTTTAAGTAATTACACAAAATAGAAAAATAAAACAATACAATAAAACATATACATTTAAAACAAGACTTCACATTATCACCGTCATTCCGCAAGATGTCTACGTACATCATCTCGTATCTCCCTTATCAAAATAACTATTTGTTCCATCGCGGCTGCTTGTCGCTCTTGGGCAGCAATGCGTCGAGATTCGATATCGTAGGCCCAGCGTGGGGCCCTCTCAGCTCGACGATCTGCAATTTATAATAGTTATACATTTAGGTACTTTAGTTTTTACAAAAAGCTTAGATACAGCTAACTATTTTATACGACGCGGACGATGCGGCAGAGGTATTGTCATCTCTGCCGCAGCGTGCGAGGGTCCACCTGCGACGCAAGAGGTTGCGGGTTCGATTCCTGCCTCGGAACAAACTTGTGTACGTTCTGCAGAAATTTGTTTCGGGTGTTCTGGGTGTTTTCTACGTTACAATAAAAAAATATCTGAATATCCATGTATTCAATGTATCAAGTTTATCAGTTATCTAGTACGCTTAACACTAGCTCAGCTTAGCTTGGAGCTAGGTAATGTTGTGTAAATTTTCCAGCATTATTAATAATTTAAGTATAAGATGTAAGTACTAACTTTGCCTTCGTGACCTCGACCTTCGAGCTGGTGAAGAGGAGGGCTGATCATTCCCTAAAAACAAAATTGGTTTGTAATTTGGCTAACCTTCGTCTTTAATAAATAATAAGTAATTTTACAATATACTTACTATGTTCTCTTGATGTAAACTCGGGCTGCTCGGTTGACTGCGTAGGAATGTCATCGGTTGCGGTGGGCTGTGTCTCAGTGGAGGGTGGTAGCTCAAAGGTCTGTGATTCTGGTTGTAGTAGGTCTAATGAAGATGGCATCTCTTCTTCAAGCCATTCCACGTCCATTAGAGGCTCTGTTGATGTGGGATAAGGAGCTGAGGATGGAGGGGTTGATGATGTACTGGGACAGGATGCAAGAGGATTAGGTGCTGTAATTCCAGAATCAGCAGGGTCCTCAGTCTCACCTACTAATGGTATCTGTAAAATAAAAGATAAAGAAAATTAATGCCATTAATACCTACAGAAAAATTTGGTAGTAAGTACTAAGGATTTGTAAGAATTAAACGATGATAAATTACGAAACTAACATTAATAGGCAGGCGTACTCCAGGCAAACCCTCGACAGCTACTGGACCTATTATTGCCAGCACTCTCTCCTCTATTTCATTGAGAGGCACAAGCTTGTTAGGTCCTCCGCCAGTTGCTGATGCATTCCTCCTTGAATCTGCAGCTTTCGACTTTGTTTTCGCCTTAAACTCGATCCAGTACTGGAAAGAAAAAATAAGCATTTTATACCTGAAGAATATACCTCATAAATTAAAAAAATCAAGCTAAACTAATAAGAATGTTACAACGCGCGCTATTTTTAGAACTAAGTCCTTACTTTTGAATGTGTTTGGTTTCTTAAGTGGGGTGTAAACATAAACATTCAAAAGGGATCAAGGGCAATGTGACAAAAAACGCATGAGAAAGCAACACAATAATGAAACCAATTAACTGGTAGGTAAGTATTTCTAAAAATAAAATAATGATGATGTTAATGGAAAATACTAGGTAGCAACGCAATAACTTATGCTGTTGATAATAAGTGAATTTAAACTATTTAAAACAACACAAAGATAATTACAACTACATAGTACATATTTACACTTAGGTACATCTATTTCTTAAAAATCTAAGCCGTCACCAGCTAATATTTAAAGTCGATTGTGTATTCCTAAGGGACACCTAAGATAAGATTTAAACTTACTCTTCGCCATTGGTCTGGTGTTTTGGTGATTCCATCTGCCACGGAGTTTAGATGGACCGTTATGGAGCCCCATGCTTCACGGATGCTTCTAACAGCCTGTAGCCCTCCCGGAAAGCGACCCAATGCAATATCGCGATGGGACTCCGCAAACTCCACAAGTAACTCCATTTGCCTTACGGACACTTTTCTTCGTGGAGGCATCTATAAGCAGAAAATTCGCATAATTAATTAAAATATTATCTTTTAAATCCGTGCCATGCATTACAAAAAACATTTTATTCAGTTAAAGTAAAAAAACACCAAATAAAGTGATCTCCTCAAACAAACTTTCATTAAAACTTTCACAGTGAAAAACATAAATTAGTCGTTTTGCTGGAAGCCAGTTTAATGGTTGTACTTACCTTTAGTTTTAGGATTTATTTTCACAAAGTTTTAACCACAAATTAATACAAATAAACAAATAAGGTCACCAATTCCAACTTTCGTGCTCAAACAATTTATTGCCGCCAGTTTCGACTGTTTGAGTTTATAAGCCGCATAAAATAGAGTGTTCTCTAAGTTAGTAGTATTGTAACGCCCAAAAGGCGATACTTAACTTAGGCGTATAATAGTCGATAAAAAATAGAGTCGTCAAGTGCTCTGGCGATAAGCACTGCTCGCCGTCCGTAAGTCACCGTAGCTCGTTAACCACCTAATGTGATACGCAATACCAATGTTATTAACTTCTCGGTTGTCATCAAAGTTCGGTGTATAACTGAAGCCAGTTAGTCACTGGCAATCAAAAAGATAGCCAATAGCCCTCCTGGATCCAAAAAAGGTTGTAATTTTAACGATTTTTGTAATTATTCATCAGTTGGCTACTGTCACTCGTCATGGTCACATCAAGTCATCTAACAGTAAAGTAATAGAAATAAATTAGAACTAAGGTTTTTTGTTATTATTATAGTCCGTAACCCTACACTTAGAGTATTTTTCCCCTGTAGGTGGAGCTAATGGCGCTAGAGTTTGTCACAGAGATTTTCGACTCCCACGTCACTTGACCTCGTGGTGTACCTAGTTGGTTAGCACATTCCGGTACTGACGGAAGGATGCGAGTTCAAGTCCCGTCGAAGTCGAAAATGTTTGCGATCTTATTTGATTTCTTAGAAATTAGAACTAGTATTTACAGTTGAAACAATTGAGCTAACTGCAGACTGTTGCAAACAATCTACAGGTAGCTCATCTGATCCATATCAATACCAGTCCGTGATGGAACGTCTATAGTACGCTTTAATTTATACCATAGTGTACAGACTTTAAATAATCTATGGTAGTCCGTCTTTGATCTATGACTTCCTCTTTCCCAAAAACCTCATCATGACGTGAACATTATTCTGATCTAAATTTACATAATCTATATGATTATCATCTTCTGTGAATTGGCGATTGCTGGAAACTTGTTGAGCAAGTTATTACAAGAATAGTTACCATGCAGTCGGCGTTTTATTTTCACCTAGTGTGAGTATCGAAGAACACCCATCACTACACGTAGCACTTTATCAAATCAGGATACTATATATATAGATACTATCACGCCTTATAAATACGCTAGGTAATCCACTCAGCTATTCTGTAATAACAGTCGGAACGGAAGGGTCCCCAAGATGCTGGCTGCATTGCCCCGCTGTATGGCAATTCTGATGCGCTGTGCCAGATATTGATTAGCTCTCGGGTCAAGCGTCGCTTCGACCAGACGCTCAGAATACTATAAATAAGTAGGTCCTAATATTAGACAGAGATAAAAATTTGTACAGTTTAAAATACCACAAAATACATTTGATTAACACATTACTAAAATACTAAACAAATCATCAGAAACACTAGGGTTTGTTTTGCGAAAGTCTTCTGAATTAAACAGTTTAACTTTTAAGATTTTGTACTGTTCTTATGTTCGTAGCCATTTGGAATATGCGTCCCAAGTGTGGAATTCCCGCTATGACGCTTCACACGATTGGAACATAATACAGAAGAGGATCATCATGAGGTACCTACAATATAAAGATAAACTCTTCCTACCGGATTACATGGCTAGATGTCGTAGGTTCTATTTTCTTCCGCTCTATGAACAGCGCAAAATCGCTGATTTAGTGTATCTCCTGAATATAGCAAATAGCACAGATAACTGTTCGGAGTTGTTGGAGCTCATGACTATGCACCCACAGGGCTGCATTGAGCAAACCTTATCTGTTGCATATTCCTTTTGTTAAAACGAACTACAGACAGAACTAATTTTTCATTAGGGCAAGTGCCTCTTTCAACACTTTGGTAAGTGCAGATAATGATATAGATATTTTTAACACGTCTACTAGCAAGTTCAAACGACTCTTAAATGATAGATTCTTTCTGGACATCTTCAATTAATCTAGTTAGCTTATGTTTTATTTTTTATCTACTTTTCATCAACATACTTTTTTTGTATGCAATGTGTATCCTTCATATTATTCATAATAAATTTATTTTCTGAAAAATGTATGTATAACCATAATATATTTTGCTACCAGTGGAAACTATATAAATAACTCTCAGCATAAGTACATGTAATTCTCATGTAACTAGATAAGTTTTCCTTTCTTTGTAATTTTCATGGTGTAAAATTTCTAGAAATTCCAAAACAAAAAATAAGTCATCATTCAGTACCCCACAACATAAATCGGTAGGAAGTAAATTTTCTGAAAAGTTAATAAACTAGAATTTCCTTCCCATAAACTTCAACGAAATATCTTCAATCGTATATCATGCAAGACGAATAAAATCGGAGATAGAAGCCAGATAAGGAATACGTAGGTACAACTGCTGCGTCTTTACTTATCGAGACAAAGTTATGGTAAAATGAATTACTAGGTCCTTCGCCAGGTAAGAATAGAAGGCTGGAAAAACTACCTAGAAAGTCTGAACAAACCCCTAGCTCCATAAACTGCAATAACTGGTTTAATAATGTTTCCACAAAGAACAGGTAGGTAAAATAACGTTTTCCACAATGTTTTCAAACACGAAGTAGGTACGATAAAAATAATATTACTTGGGTTCCGTTATGAACAACTTTTCGAAGTAAGTTCTACATATTTATGAAATCTTTAGCACACAGTTTTGATGTTATGAGTAAATTTCCTTCTTCGGCGTGCTTATGTTTAAGAAGTAAACATTTTATGTATTTTTAAGAAAAGTAGACGTCTCTTAAAATATTTGCTTTGTGCAAATCTTCGACCCCAGTGCGATGTTCAGTGTCGCAAGTTCCCCGCTGCTCAATTGCGAAAAGTTGAGCAGAAGTGTTTTCCTAGTGCTCAGCTGAATAGGTTTCGCACTGCTCAACTCGTAAGTATATTTTGCGATCATGGCACAGAAGACAATCTTCAAAACCTGGTTTAGATGTTATGATATAAATAAATAAAATAAATAAATAATGCTGGACAATTCACACAGCATTATCTAGCCCCAAGCTAAGCAGAGCTTGTGTTATGGGTAGGTACTAGATAACTGATATACTTAATACAATACACGACATACATAGATATTTTTTTATTATAGATAGAAAACACCCAGACCAACGGAACAAATTTCTGCAGATCAAACGTAAATTTGTTCCGAGGCGGGAATCGAACCCGCAACCTCCAGCGTCGCAGGCGGACCTTCGCCCGCTGCGCCACGGAGGTCGTCAATATGGTTTAAGCCTTTAAGGAATACTTAGTTACCAACCTTGGAACCAGTTTCTCGTACCAACTTCGTATGTTCTCCAACATAAAAGCTATCAGTTCTAGGACATCTCCGCTACAAAAATATGCTGATTTATTTTATTGAATTTTTTATCTTCCGCAATATCACGACTTCCCTTGTCGCTTCATTTTATTTTACTACTGGCTTCAGCCCGTGTTTTACTAATAAAAAAAATCTACATGTCCAGATAAAGACGTTTCAGAAAAATTCGTCATTATCTCGACCCGTTCAGTAGTTTGTCTTCACCCAAAACGGTGTGGCGGTGTTTCGCACCAAATTGTTCGTACCAAGCTAAAAGTAATAATAATTGTTTCGTTTCTCACCGGCTATTTTAAAGATTGTCGTTTCAACCCACAAATTTCACAAATTTCCACTTCGATTATATTAGTACCTACCTTCTAATATTCCTAATTTAGTAGTATAGGATACACCTAAATAGTGGCAATACTTGCGTTCTACAAAATGTGATCTTATGAATTACTTCGTAAAAACGAAGTGTTCTTACGTTATCTTCCAACGGCTGATAGAAGTAGGAACCTTCTGAATCATTATACTATATTAGAATTTGCGGTTATCTTTGTTTTTCCGCAGACAATTTTTTTTTTGTTTAATTAATACATAACAATGTATTAAACAACGGCAAGCAATGTTCGAATGATTCATCAAACCTAACATACCTACAATTAATTTATAGGGGTTAAGGTCCCTACCTATATCTGGAACAATGCAAATGCTAACATAACAATGGTTGCAGCGTCTAATTTATTGGCGTGAATAGTAAACCACCACGTATCACCTTGGCTAAAAGGCGTAACTATGTTAGGAAAATAGATTTCTTTAAAAAAAAAAAATTCAGTAATTTACTCTACCATGTAATCAAAGAGGTACGGTAAAAAAGGATCACGCCAAAGTCGGGGACACAGACCAGCGCGTTGGTGCTACATTTCGTATGAATATTGTAGGCGTCCGACAGGTTTTGTCAACTTCTCAACGGCCTTTGTATTTTTAAAACAGTTATTTTCGCACACTCATCTAGGATGAAAGTAATCAGTGTAATTTCGAGTTAAAAACCGAATAATTTAGTGAGGTATTTATAATCTAGTCTACGAAGGTCGTATTGATAAGGGGCCATTCATTTATTACGTAAGACGATTTTCGCTAGTTTTTGACCCTCTCCCTACCTATTACAAGAGAGAGAGATAAGAAAAAATAAGGATAGACCGAAATATCAGCATTGCACCCGTGCGAAGCCGGGGCGGGTCGCTAGTACGTAATAAGTGAACGGCCCCTAATTCCAAGAGAGATTAATCTTGACACTAATGGTATTCTAGTATCAATTAGCGCATATTCGCATTCCTAATTGTGTCATCCTGTCCATATATCAATTCACCTTTGACTGGTAAACAATACCGTATCTATGACCTACAAATTAAATAAGACATTGAAGCCTAACTGAAGTTAACCTTCAGTAGTAAATCGTAAGGTTCAATATGCTTTAATATTCACATAAAATTTGACTTAAAATTCGTAAATGTATGGGCTTTAGTTATATACAGAGCCTACACATTTGCTCCCCTTGGAGACGAGACCCTATTAGGTCCGTGGAGTACTGAGGCTCTTCGAATTTGAAAAAAATTATCTGAGCGTCTGGTCGAAGCGACGCGTGACCTGAAAGTCAGTATCTGGCACAGCGCATCAGCATCGCCATACAGCGGGGCAATGCAGCCGCGTCTTGGGGACGCTTCCGACTGGTATTGATATAGTTCAGTTGAGCTACTTGTAGATTATTTGCAACAGTCTGCAGTTATCTCAATTGTTTCAATTGTAAATACTAGTTCTAATTTATCTATTATTTTATTTTAATTTTATTTATCAATAAAGACTAAAGTTCTTAAATGTTCTTTTACGATGTTGGTTCTCTCACAAGGAATTTCGCCAGAGAACTAGCGAAGGATTTAAGTACTGCTTCAGCATTCAGCACAGACATGTCCACTGCTGAACGTGGATATCCCAAACAAGAAGGGTTAAGCCTTATTCACCATGCTTGGTAGGTGGATCGGTTAAGCAGTGGAGGTGTTAATAACACAGAAGAAGCTGTTGTTCTTCCTCTGTCAGGTTCCCTTAGTAGGCTATTACGACATCCACGGACTGAGTTGTAGAGTCCGATTCTAACAGCGCGACCGCAACAGATGAACAAATTTCTGCAGATCGTACACAAATTTGTTCCGAGGCAAGAATCGAACTCGCAACCTCCTGCGTCGCAGGCGGACCTTCGCCCGCTGCGCCACAGAGGTCGTCAAATTCATAAAATATTAAGTTTTTATCAAAAAAAAAAACCGCCGATTGCTTTTCATTTTTTTCGACGGTTTAATTTTTTTGTTAAAATATTTTATTTTTATTATTTTTTCT
Source organism: Eupithecia subumbrata (assembly GCA_949316285.1). Taxonomy (NCBI): domain Eukaryota; kingdom Metazoa; phylum Arthropoda; class Insecta; order Lepidoptera; family Geometridae; genus Eupithecia; species Eupithecia subumbrata. The sequence continues at coordinate 5,166,543 of OX438648.1, forward strand.
GGCTATAATATACTAACTAAGTCCTACATGCTTAGTTTTTGATTACTTTCAAAATAGCTACCTAGCTTACTTTAGCTATTAACTGTTATGTAATACTACTTTAATAAATTAAAAAAATATATACTTAATTAAAATTCCTTAATAATAAATCACCCCTATATTTTGTCACTAAGGGTGGGTAGTATTTTTGTTCCAAATTTATATGAGATTAACTTCAAGGTATACCCATCCAAAAAAAAAAGACATAAAAATCGGACTACTCAGTATTTTGTATTTGTATTTGTATTTATTTCCATCGTAGGTACACTTGTTGTTACACTTGATTTCGTTAGGTACATTCTATATTTTATTCTTAAACAATAACACACATGTATTTCGCTGTAGGAAACACCATAAGGTACAAAGAAAAAAAAATCAGACAGACATTACTGTAAAAAGTTATGCGTGGTCATCCAAAAAAATATATATACTCGTCGATTTGAGACCCTCCTCCGTTTTTCGTCGGTTGAAATACAAGAATGTTTTTATAATGCCATATAAACCTAGAATACTCTCCAAACGTTTACCCTAACTAGTACCTAGTACTTTATTTCAACTGACATACGAGATTGGTACGAGAACCTAAAGATTTAATTAAATAGAGTTATTTCCTTAAATGTCAAAAGTCACAAAATTTGAGACAAGAGTTTTGCTAAGCATCTCACGTATAGAGTTCACGAACCTCAAATTTAGCTGACATTGGCATTACCTTTCTAGGGAATAATGTTTACCTACGGATCAATGATATTTAACCAATGTTTCACAGTAAAAACATTAACTAGATACATATTAAACTTATGCATAAATAATGATGAAACGGATGGGCATGCGGAACCATGGAACTGAAGCTAATCCAATTGATAGAAGGTAATCAATTGATAAGTCTATGTTACTCAGCTGCTGACTCATCGTACCCATGCCTACCCGTCCATAGCCGCATTACAGCGTAGGGACCCAGTATCACATTTATCACAATCCCTTCCGGGGAGGGTTATTGTTTAAAATGTTAGATGCGAAAAACAAAAGCCTACCCTTCCATTTGTTTTATGTTGCTATCTCAATATTTTGTATGCCAGTTTGTGTTGAGATCTAAAAGATCCTCTGGAGTACCATAATTGCCAAGGTTCTTCAACAATATTGAAAAGCTTAAAAGAATCTTTAACAGTTGCTTTTTTTTGCTTGTTGGAGAGGAATCCTTTAGAGAGTAGTGCTAGTTTTCTGCGATAAATCTTCTTTTGAATACAGTTGAGTTTATAATCTTATAGGTATAGTCTAGATTCTTGCTTTGCCTTCCCCTTCCATGTTCCCGATTAATTGCTTAAGGAACCGGAAATACTCGTCTATCAAAAGCATTGTGAGGGTTATTTATATTACTTTGCTGTTATTGACGTGGTTGGGTTAGAAACTCAGTTTCTTCAAAGGCTTGAAAGATCCAAACTTTAAAATATGTGTGAGTTATATTAAACATAGAAGTAGTTGTTTATAAGATTGATACAATTTTAAGACGGAGCACCCTACATTCTTTTCAACAGAAAAAAACGTACTCGTGGGTAGGACGATGATTTTATTTTTATTTATTTTATTTATTTATTGAACTAGTACAGAAATCCAATTAAAAAGAAGATGTCTAAGGCTAGCTAGCAATCAACGCAAACATAGATTTTAAGTACCTAAATATTAGTTATTTTTAGAAAAATGATTGTTTTCTGTAGTTTTGTCTCTGTTTTTATGCAATAAATAAATTTCTTTCTTTCTTTCTTTAAAAAAAAATTACACTAGACAATTCAGTTACATTACATTATAGTTAATAATAATAATAATAATAAAAGCCTTTTATTCAGACACTTGAACTAAGTTTACAGTAACCTTAAATTTAGACATCGACAACCTCTGTATCTGTTTGCCCTGTTTTGGCAAAGGCCTCTTCTAACTGCTTCCATTCCTCCCTTGTTCGTGCAGTTCTAGACCATGTCCTTACCATACCTTCCAACTACATTATAGTTACATTATATTAAATTCAAAAAAATATATACTAGCTATTATCACCATATAGAAATTACAGTTTAAATAAAATTTTATTCCATTCCAATTAAAAATACAATTAGTCATTACTATCAATAAAAATTAATTATAAGCATTTCAATCAAGCATTTAACTCAGACAGAGTCAGGCACTCCGCCAACAGACTCATCCAAGCATCCGCAAAAACATCGCAGTCAGCGTTAGCGTCCATGAGGGCATTGAGAGACGAGACAGTACGTGGTATAGGAGATTGAGCGTGAGCAACCGTTCGGCAATGTGGTAGATCAAAGAGTCTGTGCTTCCTACTACGGCTGTAGTTGTCTGGAACATAAAGCCGCAGTAGCCTATCGCTGAGATCGGGGGCGTCAATCGTACCACGAAGAACCTTAAGCATGATAACCATGCTTAAGGTTCTTCGTGAGATTTGGTCATTTGTTCTTCTGACTTCCAAACTCTTATAACCGAGGCAGCCCAAGAGGAACTTCGTCGGATACAAGAAAGGGTAATAGCCGAAACGGCGCTTATACAGAAATCGCGGAAAAGTTTTCTGTACCTTTTCGAGGAGAAAAGCATACCTAGGTACTTTCATGCGGGTGCCATACACAAGAGCTTGCTTCAAGTTTACTGCGGACTAGGGCACTGAAAATTAATTTAATTACTTGGTCACTTTGAAAATCACGACAGTTAATGAAGAAGTAAATTTACCAATTCAACTAAATAATAGAATAAAAAAAAACTATTCAACAAGGTAATGTATGTAGAGAGAATAATTTTTGTTATGCGCGAAGAGCCTATTTTACCTAGGTACATGCAGAAAGAGACACGATACAGAAAGTAGAGAAGCTTCTTAATTTTAAAGTTGCAAGTTTGTATAATCTTTTGTCTGTACCTAATGTGAATGTCTCTTCCGAATTCTTTCATAGAGCTACTATTTTTAGAACGAAACATAATTTAGGTTTGACTAACTCTACGGTAAAATTTCTCCGGATTCTTTGGAAGAGCTAATACTAGAGCGGAACATGGTATGGTGAAGGTATTCCGTTTTCCGCATTTGGACTCTTCGTTGGTCCATTATGCGTTTCCTTAGCTAGCATAGCTAGCCTAACTCCATGCAGAAGCGCAGAATCTTCACAGACTTCGCGGAGTGACCTCGACAAGTTGAGGATTTCTGTTCCAGATATATACAGTGTGTAGAGCGGAACATCTCTACGTATGTGAAATGTCTCCTTACAATTTTTCAGTAGAGCTACTACTGAAAAAGCCGCATATTTTTTTTTTTTTTACAGTACGAAACAAGACCTCTATCTCAGCACAGTGTCACTGTGAAATATCCCTCCACTCGGAATAATCGTGGCAATAACTTGGGATGATATACAGAAAGTAGAATTTCTTCGAGGTCACAAGCTAGCTTTGTAAATTCTACGGTAAAATGTCTTATGATTTACCTATTCAGAACAGAGAGTGCACCTGTGTTTGCGCACACACTTGTGCACATCATCATCATCATCATCATACGGAATATGTACTCAGAGCGCCATATCATAGGTCGCAAGTTTGTAGGCTCTACGTTAACTACCAAAGTGAAATGTCTTCTCCAAGTGTCTTTCGCAGAGCTACTAATATTGGAGCGGCACATAATATCTTCATTCTCACAGTTAGAGATCTCTATCTAGATGGTGATTGTGTGCAATATCACCCCACTCGGGATAAACCCGGCAATAACTTGGGATAATCTCCTACATGCTAATAAAGGTGCTGTAATGCGGAATAAAGGGCGATGCTCAGAATCTAAAGGCTAACCTTAAATTACTGTGAAGTTAATAAATAAATAATGGCCAAATCACAAAGCATTATCTAGCCCCAACTAAAAAAAAATAGTAATAAATAGCATTGGTGCCTACGTTTAACAGTTTCTGAAATATAATAAAGCTATTCGACTCATGATATCAGATAATCGTTTGTGATCTTATTGGGGTTGGCGAGTTTGTTTTGACGCTGGAATTATAATTTCACTAAACTTAAGAATTTCTGAATCGCCTTTGAAATAAATAACAATTTATTTCTGAATTGTTGTTCTTAATTTCAAAGGCGATAACTTATACCTGGTATAAAATTGGCTCATTGAGAAAATGTACCAACCTTTTCATCTCTAGAAACTGTATGCTCAACCGGGGGCAAATGCTAAAGACCAAGACATAAAAAGGGATTGGACTTCATTGGACTCAATATCCACGACTGAAACTATTTCTAGAGGTAGGTACTGCATTAAACAAAGTCGGTGGTAATAACGTTTTATCAGTATCTGGGTGCCTGTCAGGCACCTGTATACTGATAAAACGTTATTAGCCCTTGGGCTCTGAAAGGTGAGGGGTAGGTGCCAGTCACGTTTTCATAATTACAGCACAACACGCGTTAAACGACACTCGCTTAAGCCTACAGCTTTGGTCAACTATACTAGGGCTAAAAGAATCATAGATAGAAAATACTTTTTTGCACACTTAAAACTAGGAAACAATTCAAAATGAAATAATTATAATCTAAGTGACAACTGGCGGTCTTATCGCTCAAGACCGATCTCTGTCAGGCAATGGATAGGATCGTCGGATACGTACATGGGGTAAGATCTGTGTGCATCTGTTATTGTCCTACTTAAAAAAAATTAGTAGGTACTCAAAAATAAATAATATAAATACATACATTAGGTATCATACAATCATATAAGTAGGTACGCTTTTAGGTGTGAGAGGAAAGATAAAGAAGTATACGTTCGACAACAAATCATTCGTAAGCCAATAGGCTCAACCCATACAGCGTAAAAGTTAGCCAAAAACCCTTACAAAAAGCAACTATTTTCCAACCAACTTCGGCCCCGACTGTACTTTTTCTAAGCCATAAAGAGGGTAGGCTTACTAAGGACTCGTTTCAGATAAAACGTGAAAAACACCTTTTGTCGGTTTCTCCAGAAAGAGAGCTGATTATGAAACTTTTAATTACCTACAATGATTATGCCATTATAATGCGAACATTTCTATTAGGCATTTTGAGAGTACAAAAATATTTTTGATTTAATTTTATCTTTACGCGTTTGCCGTAAAATAATAAGATCATAAAAAATTCTGATCACCGCCCAATGTTACCTAATTAATGCTTATTTACCTATCCATCAAACAGCTTGATACGCGTAAGAGCTTATTCTAAAATTATCTTTTAGATAATTCGGTTTGTAATTTTAGTTAGATTTTAGAAACCTCTGTCAACTTGCTTGAAAGGTCTACGTTCTTTGACCTTGAGGCACAAAGTTACATCGCGACGTTTACTTGTGACTACAAAGTTACAATCCATTCTCGTGCCAAGATAGCGGAGTATTTAGGGTGGTGCACCTTTCATTAGGTCTTCTTACTAAAAACGGATTTGGAGATAGGTATGTCAGTCTAGTTACAAAATAAATTTTAAATAATATTTAAATAAAACCTTTTATAAACAAGCTTTTAATACTTTGTCATCCAAACTAAACGTGTATACAACATTTCAGCTCAATCGGTTGAAAATATCGCATAAATTGCAAGTAAAATAAAAGCTTTTAAAAACAGTTCGTTTACCACTATTTACTTTTCCTGCTACTAATCTGTCTTTTCTTTTGTAAGGTTATTTTTTGATGTAAATACCTACTATCTACACAAACCTGCTGTAAACAAGTGTTTTTAACGCCCATCACTTTCAAAGAATGTTGGGGGGAAAGGAATACAAATACACCAAGAAAAATATATTCAGGACGGAGACGTTCTCATATGGTTTCTACTTTGTTAGTTTACAATTTTTACGTTTATTTTTACGATTAAACTCGCGTCAGTATTGATTGGTATCAAGAGCTTGGGTGCTTAGCTAAAAGAATGGCATTACAGGGGTTTATGGGGTGGATGATTGAGAAAATTTTATTAGTTGCGTATAACGAGCGAGTATCGCCGGAATTGGCTATTAACTGAATAAATTCATCGCTCGTATAAGGAAAATGGGCAATATTGTATGTGTTAGGAAAAAACCTAGTGAGTCACTTTATTATTTGGTGATTAATAGGCACTTTACTGGAACATGCATGTGTACGACCGCACTTACGGCGAGTTACAAGTGTTTAGTTTTATCACGTTTTATGACGTTTTATTAGAGACCTACCTACCAGCAGCGGGGTGTTTTACCTCTTTTATTTACATATGTTTACATACCTACCTATTTAATATTGTTTTTGTTTGTTTTAAAAGCTTGTCACCGACTAGTCCTTAGCGCCAACTTAAAGGTTTTTAGCTGCTAAAACAGCGCTCAGCGCTGTTTTTCCATCGCTCAGCACATGCTGAGCCAATGCCTATTTCGGCACAATGTCATGGGGGCAAAGCTCGATTTGACGGCCAACATTTGTATTTAATTTAGCTCCGATTTGTATGTTTTATATGTGTGTCGAAATAAATCCTTTTCTATTGTATTCTATTCTATTTTTGACGATCTCTAACGTAGGCTCTTTGGTCAACCTTTTGTCAATCTAACCCACGTGACCCAAAAGGTACAATGGCTTATAAAAATATATATGTAGTATAGATATGGATCAGTTGAGCTACCTCTAGCTAGGTCGTTTGCAAGAGTCTGCAGTTAGCTCAACTTTTTCAATTGTAACTAGTTCTAATTCGTTCTTGTTGTTTAGCTGTATATTTCTTGGTTGATAAAAATCTGCCTCCATAATCGACATCTAAATCGTCCAATGTTGGACTTGAGCCCTAAATAAAAATACTTGGGTAGAGCTGCGGTGATCGATATTAAGAAGATATTTTAACTCTAACTAAAAGATATTTTAAAAGATATAAGAAGATAATTTTAGTCTAACTAAAAGACGCTGCTATACATGTCAGGTGAAACGCAAAACGACGTGTGATTTTTGTCCAGTGGCAGAGAATATCAAAAATATTAGCCCAGTGGATACGAAGGTACAGTCTAGGACTCTAGGTAATACTAAACTTGACGACCACCGTGGCGTGGCGGGCGAAGGTCTGCCTGCGACGCAGGAGGTTGCGGGTTCGATTCCCGCCTCGGGACACATGTTTGTAAGATCTACAGATATTTGTTCAGTGTTCTGAATGTTTTGTCTTTGTATAATAAATATCTATGTAGTGTATCCATAACACGAGTTGCGTTCGTTCGATAATGAAACCGGTGGTAGTAGTAACGTTCGTAGCAAAAGACAAAAAATTAGGGTAGATCGATATATCTGCCAATAACAACTCACTCGCAGTGCCGTCAGTTATTCCGTGATCATGGCGAATGAAACTGTGCCGAAATATTGGAAAGCTCAAAACTCAAATCATGGTAAATATCCCGTGATTTATGACTTTAGTGTTAATAACCATGATGGATTTAAAAGTTTTATAGTTCCAAGCATTTATTATTATTAACTTCGCTTTACAACTAAAGCAGATTGAGTTTTCAGTGAACGCTACACCTAATCAAGATAATAAATTCGAAAAAGCTTTTGAACCTTCAATAAGTATCCTACCTCGTACATTTTGCCTTGTCTAGACGCATCACATTATAGAAAGTAGCTTTCGAAATAAAATAACAATGAGAAAGAAGTCCGAAGTGATTCAACACGTCGGGTTCTAAAACGGTAGGTAATAAAACACATAATCTAGAATCCAACCAACGTACTATGGATTGAATATATTTGCTATCAGTTTTCTAAGTTCAAACGTCCAGCCCAGCCATTCTCAAAGTATGCTCCGCAACGCCCCGCGCCCCGGGGCTCCGCGACTATACCGGTCATAAATTAAAAAAATATAGGTTTAGTACCCAAACAAGGTTGCAGAGAAAATTATACATTTTACGATATACATATTACGTTGTACGACAGTAAATAATTTATATAAATTTAAAGTACCTACACAATCTTTGTAATTCGCGCTGCGAGGCACAGTTGTCCATAGCTCAAAAAACCTACTTCTCTACACCATTTTAATTTTCTGTGGAGCGGGATAGGCGCTCATGAGTGCTAGAATACCAATCTACTTACTCCTAGGAAGCGAAATAAATTCGAAATTCAATAAGTGCGACAGAACACATGCCTAGCGCAAACGCTCCGAGTTTCCAGAGTCAAAACAGTTTTTTTTTTATTTATCTATGCTACATAGTATTAATTTATTTTATCTACAGCTAACATAAACCGTAATGCGGTTTACTCGTCAGCCTCAGTCTCTATGGCAAGGTATAGTTAGCCGTTACGGCGTCAAAAGGTAGGAAGACAGACTGACAGAGTTACTTTCGAATTTATTATATTAATATGGATAAGTTCTTTTTCACAACAGCCGAAGAAACGACGCAAAATTTTAGCCCCCCAGATGTCCCAAGAGTCGCTAAAAAGTCTTTCAAATTTTTTAAGGCTCGCTCCGCTCTCCATATTTTTTATTCATATAGGCAACGAACTTATTTTAGGGCTCCGTCAAATATTTCGATGTCCAAAAGGGTTCCGTCGCCAATAATGTTTGAGAACCGCTGGTCGAGCCAAATCAATTATCATAATAATGAAGTCAGATAACCCTCTTTTTTATTAAACCTTGATCGTAAAAATCTTTAGATTTAAATAATCTTAACCAAAATCGGAAATTACCTGCCAATTATTTATACTAGAACTTTCATCTCAGTCAGCTGTCTTTCCAAATAAATTGTGTCAAACCAGATGCAGAAGCCATTTGACAAGAAGTTGAAGTCTTTCCAAATAGAGATGTAAAAGTACGAGCTATCGATCATAGGTACATAATTGATATCCCCAGAGCCGAAGCCCTGATACAATTTATGTCAAACCTCGAAACCGACACCTATTTCACGAATATCGCGAATATCACAGTAGTTTTACGAGAACTAACGATTTCCGCTTGGCCGGAATCTACAGATTCACTAGACCGAAATGTGTATGTGAATAATGTTGAATTTTATTGTTACTTTGCATAAACATGATATTATTATTTAGCATGTTATTCACTCCATTAATTACTCCTCAATAGCCTATATTGGTCCACTGCTGGACGCAAGCCTCCCCTTGATAAGCGCCTTATTTGCTTTTATGTCAAGGGGGTAATGCCCATAATCCCCACACTGGGCCTGCGGTTTGGGGATTGCAGTTAGGTGGTAGAATTGCGCGGCAGGGGGCGCTGCTGCCCGCTCTTCGTGGATATCTCTTAGTCGCCTGTTACGATACCCGAGGGCAGAGTTGGGGTGGTGCAAAATCTAAGCCGGTACCACACAGCTATTTAATTACTATCCAATAAATAATTGACCTTAATGTGCTTAGATAGGATAATACGGAGGCTTTTGTATATAGTATATAGGTACCTATACAGGTTACAAAAGTCGAATAAGTGTTTCGTGGGTAACTCTGTTCGCTTCTACAATCAAATTCTTAGTCTTATTGTAAACTTACCAGAAAAAGCATTTAAGAAACATGTTCATAAAAACCTATTAAAAAAAGGTTATTATTGTATCAATGATATATTTTAATGACAAAAAATCCTGGACTGATTAGTTAGCCTTCATTTTTAGTTTTTAAGACAAAGCTACTTTACAGCCGCACTCATTTTAATTTATATTTTGATTATTTAAACTTACTATTATTCATGGCCTGTTTACAGCCATTCATTTTATTTTATTGTTTTCTGATTATTATGACTATTTTGTGTACCAATATTTTATTTTGTAGCAATTGACTTGACCAAGTGTTCCTTGTGAATTTACGGTAAATATTTTTTTTTTTTTTGTACGTACCTTCTATTTATTAGACTTGCAACACCTATGATAAAGCTTAGGTCCAGCTGGCTCCGGTTGGATACGCGTGGAGGTCCCAGGGGTAGGCCTTCGCAGCGGGGGTCAAGGCCTCCCTCCGCACAATTATTATTATCATCAGCCTGTAAACGTCCACTACTGGACATAGGTCTCCAAACGATACCACGAATAGCAGTCTTGCGGCGCTTCCATCCATCGACACCTCACGACAATGTCGTCTGTTCATCGAGTGGGAGATCTCACCACTCTCAGTTATTATTAAATTATAAGATAGTTGTTTTGTTGCAGCTGTCCGCCTCCGACCCAGGAGGAGCGGTGGATGCGGTGGCGCGGCGGTACCGCCTCGAAAATGGGAACTCACTCGGAGAGAAGGATGAGGTAAAATCTTTAGTAACTAATAACTTCCTTGGGTAAAATACTCGTAATATTAAAATATCAAAGATAAATAATAATAATAATATGAGATATTATCACTGGGATGTTCACTGTGAAGGTGAGTTCAGATATTTTAAGCCTAGCTTTGGCCTGAGGCTTGTACCTGGATTAATCAAAAACAAAGGCCATTAATGGTAGGTACCTGGGATTAATGCTAAGAAGTTCCTAGCCGTAGCAGTTTTACGAAGTCCGTAGCATTGCTACGAATAGCATCTAACGCATAATATGTATAAAAGCACTGACGCCCTCAGTGGTGCAGCGAGCGAGAGTCCGCCTGCGACGCAAGAGGTTTGGGGGTTCGATTCCCGCCTCGGAACAAATTTGTGTACGATCTGCAGAAATTTGTTTCGTTGGTCTGGGTGTTTTCTATGTATCATAAAAAAAATATATCTATGTATATAATGTATTAAATATATCAGTTATCTAGTACCCATAACACAAGCTTTGAGTAACTTACTTTGGGGCTAGATGATGCTGTGTGGATTGTCCAGCATTATAAAAGAAAAAGACGGGTTGCACTCCGGGAGTGCCGGCAGAAGTGAAAACTTGATTATTAACGTTGAGCATGTTTGATATTTTGGAATGGTTAGGGAATAATTTTGCACCAATTGCTTTATCAGTATAAAAGTACTATCATTTATGTGGTAGAATACAATATTCATTTATTGCGCTATCGTACACAAACATGACAATTTATATTACATTAAAAATTTAACACTTTAAAACTATTACAATTATTTTACAATATTAAATAATATTACAATTATTTACAGCCGGTTGCGCGCAAACCATTACCCGCTACAAAAATCTGATTATTTTTAAAGTCCAAAAATAAATTCCGTTTCCCAGCAATTATTTTTGCGCAGTGTTACTTAGTTTCATGTACAGAATGCTTGGTTGACGGCTTCGTGAAGGGTCTGTTTACACCCGTTAAGCAGTACGATAGACTCGATCGAAACCTAACCTTAATTATAAAATTATATTAATGAATAAATGAAAATTTTTGTCCTTGTCTTTCTTTTCGATTCATTCGAGAAATTAATCTATATATATAAAAGAAAGTCGTGTTAGTTACACCATTTATAACTCAAGAACGGCTGAACCGATTTGGCTGAAAATTGGTGGGGAGGCAGCTTAGAACCAGGAGACGGACATAGGCTATGTTTTATCCCGGAATTACCACGGGAACGGGAACTACGCAGGCGAAGCCGCGGGCAGCAGCTAGTTATCTATAGATACATAAGTAGGTAGGTATAAGCGAGCCGGACGCTAGCAACTATTACGTAAGCTAGGGCCTATTGTTGTTGTCGGAAACTAGTACTATTATCTATTCTGTTTACCTAAAAATAATGTTCGATTTTGAACTCTATCTCAAAACAAAACTTCAAGAAATTTCCTAGCTATAATGAAGATCCTGCACAATTTTGAGCTTTATTCCTTCGGCATAATGTCGTCGTTGCTCCATCCGTCTTACGCTTTTTCGATCAGGTCACGTGTCCTGACGCGAGTTTAAGATTTTATACCCATTACAGAAAAAGTGCTCAACGCCGCTAAAGAAGTTTTCACTTCAAAAATTATAAAAATGTATGAAAATTGCCTTAGTTACATAAGGATAAAAAAGGCCTCGGTCTCGAAGTCAACGATTGCGGTAGCGGCTTGTTTCAATGCATACTAGTAGACCTACATGCCTATACTATACCTGCTATGAAACTGGCAGCGAAGGTAACGGCGCGGGTCTGCGTTAACACGAAGCACGTCACCGAGAGAGCCTACTATGACATAAAGAGTGATCTCTCAGATCACAATTTTTGGAACTACATCGCACGAGTCAGCAATTATTCTTGATTCTATGTACCTACCTACACCTACATATTATTTTAATTATTATTAAGACTTTCATAAGTGCAACGTAATGTGCTTATGAGAAATAAATGAATGAAACGGAAACTGAAGCCGCCGCCGCCGCCGCCCCGCACCCGCTGACATCTTGTCCGTAGCCTAATCTCTTCTTCATTCGTTACACGAAAGCCCACAGCTTTCGTAAATTTCGTAGCATTGCTACAACGTCTACGAAAGCCCATTTTGTCATTAGAACTCGTAGCACTGCTACATCTCGTAGAGAATATACTGCAACTGTCGTAGCCGGCTGAAACATCGAGGCTACGGTTTGTAGCATTCACTACTATGACCCGTAGGCCGTATAATGTCACAAAGACCGACTTCCTATAAATGAATAAAGGTAGGTTTAGACCGGGTCAGTGACTGACTCCGAATTCGATACAAGTCAGCGCTGACCCGAAAAAAACCCAATGTAAATTGATTTGCAGCGGTGGGAAGTGAGCGCTGACTTGTGGATTTGCACACGAATATTTTGTATAATTCCATACTGTAGCGAAGATGTCACGTATGCATGGAGTATCTCGTATCTTTCCCACTGACTTCACACACGTGTGGTCACCGTAAAGAACTTGCTACGACTACTGACTGACCATGACCATGTAAACAGTTGAAGTCAGTGAAGGCGCCGGCACAGGCGCCTCTACTGACTTGTGTACTGACCCTGTGTAAATCAGCCTTTATACTACGAACTGTGATTATGACAAAGCCGTCAGCCTCACAAGTGTGCGTTTTATTGTTATCTTCACAGGGCACCCGCCATTACAGATGACCCGAACATTCCAGATAATTTATGTCGAAAGTTCTATCATTCAAAAGTTTATAGGTTAAGAACTTTATTCTCATAGAAACGCAGGGTTTACATATTATATAGATACATAAGAATACATTAATCTAGGTTTTATAATATTTAAAGTAACCTTTCATGACGACGTCTGTGGCGCAGCGGGCGCAGGTCTGCCTGCGACGCAGGAGGTTGCGGGTTCGATTCCCGCCTCGGGACAAATGTTTGTACGATCTGCAGACATTTGTCCAGGGCGTTCTGGATGTTTTCTATGTGTAAATAAGAAATATCTATCTATGTAGTGTATTGTATTAAGTATATCTGTTATCTAGTACCCATAACACAAGCTCTGCTTAGCTTGGGGCTAGATAATGTTGTGTGAATTGTCCAGCATTATTTATTTATTGTTTAACTAAATAATGTTTATCGTGACTCTTTCACGTCTCGATGTTAGTCAGATAAATTACTGTGTTGATTAATTACTCTATTTGCACGAATTTTGAACATTGTTCACATCACATGTGAACTTCAGTAATAGTTAATTAGAGACTCGCTAGTACCACAACCCTTGCCGACAACTTGAAGTGACATATAACTAAGCTCGGTACTAGGATCCAAGATATTTTAAGTAAACACTTACAATTGTGTATGAAAACTTAGGTAACACAAACTGATATCAAAAACAGAAAACTACGAGATAACAGCAAGATAACTACACAAAAACGTCATCAACGCAAAATTCCACACGCGCAGTGAAAACCGTGCAAATGCAAGTTAAAAAACGTGTGAAAGACAATCGAATCAATGAACGAAAGCTCAAAGTTGAAATTGAATTGATGTCAAAACCAAATATTGTTTCAACATTCTGGGCCCGTACTCTTAATAACGAAACCGAAGCTTCTGGTTCGTTTTTGTACAAAAACTAATCTTATGCAAGCGACATAAGAGTTGGTTGGGTAACGAAAACGAAACTTCGATTTTCCTTTTCCGATTAGGCCCCTTTCTCCGATGATAACATAAAATATTTTCCAGTAACTCCTTGGTTTACAAAAAATATCTAGGATTCTACAACCGAGTATAGTAGAGGCTTCATCCTTCAAGATAAGCAGACTACGAGGTATTTAATTTTCTTGCTGAGTGTACTTCACTAAACGTTGCTTTATAGCCTCCAACCCGGATCTTGTATCTCTCACACACCAACCCATTTTATTGTTTCTCTGCGAATGTCACAAGGGTTGAAAACACTTATTTAGAACGAGAGCATTTTATTACAGGATCGTTATCCGCCTTGAAATAAAGTTCAAAATACTCAAGCCGATTTACGAAGTTAAGGTACTACTTTGACTCGCGAGAAGATAAGACGAGTTAATAGAAAAACTGGGATGTCAACAGACAGCTTAGAATTAAATAACTAAAAAAGATTCATCAACACTAAATCTAGTTTACAAAATGATCTTAAATCTTATAAGTACTAACTTAATAACACTTGATAGATATGAAACAAAGAACATTTTTAAAATAAGGTTATACAAAGAAATTACTTAGGTGACGTGACAATGATGAAAAGGCTGATTTTCATTCCCACCTGGAAAATGTCCGCTGTCGCCGCAAAGTAGGTAGTTAGTAATGGTATAATACAAAATTTGGAGTTGACTAGACCAAACGCTTAATTGACACCTGTTAACAGTACAATGTTAAAAACATTAGAATCTAAGCGACTGTCTGGGACTTAAAATAGTTTCAGGTAGTTACCAACTAAGGGATATCAACCGGGTGCGGGCAGCAGCGCCCCCTGCAGATCAATTCTACCACCGAACTGGGGATTATAGGCATTACCCCCATGAGATAAAAGTCAATAAGGCGCTTATCAGGGAGAGGCCTGCGTCCAGCAGTGGACCAATATAATATGGTGGTCGATGTGGAGGAGGGACTTAGTCAATACTTCAGAGTTCATAGTAAATAGGGGGATAATCTTAACAGGATTAAAACGTTATGAAAGTAAGCGGGTTAACTACGAACCTAGTTTGTGTTGGAAGGACACCAACGTTTTCCAACACAAACTAGGTTCGTAGTTAACCCGCTTACTTTGGAAGAACACCAACGTTTTCCAACACAAACTAGGTTCGTAGTTAACCCGCTTACTTTCATAATGAATTCATCAAACTACGAAAGTTTTTATAGTAAAATAGGATTAAAACGTGTTTTTATGAAATCATAAAAAAAACGCAAAGGGATTTTAAGAAAATATTTTTATAACAAGAACAAAATGAAAAATTTAAAAAACCCCCCCAACAGTTTTTCATGAAGATGGCTAAGAACACTCGAGATAAAATTATCTATGACACAAAAAAAACTAAACGAAAATCGGTTCATCCGTTTGGGAGCTACGATACCACAAACAGATACACACATACACAGACAAACACGTTAAACTTATAACTCTTTTTGCGTCGGAGGTTAAAAAACACGTTTTAATCCTATTTAGATCACGATCTAAGATCAAAAGTTATGAAAGGTTGTAAAAGGTTCAAGTAACAAGGGAAATGATTCGACTTTCATACCCGGTTCGACGGAGGTAGGTACCTACTTACACGCTTTGTTACTTGTTCCCAATTTCGGCTTCACAAAACAGGCACCCATACCAAACCATGTACCAAACAATTTGGGCTTGACAGGGACTCGCCTCGAATTGAAAGCGTGATTTAAATTTAATATAAAGCAGGACAAAGAGAGACGTTTGAAGCCGGCTTTTCACTATGGGATGTAATATAATATAATAATATAATATATATTACATCTTGCGATATAGTTAATGGTTTAATCGGGTATTTATCGCGTACCACAGCCGAGAATTGACGGCAGTATCCACAATGATATTATATATAAACTGAGGTAGATGCGTTTTACCGAGGTCTGCGCGGCAAGACAAAACCAGGTGAATTCACTTGACTGAACTCAGTCCGCTCTGCGTCGCGCCGCGATAAGAACGTACGTTGCGGGATTTTAGAGAAAAGTAAAACAAACGAAAATGCCACATTTTGTGTTTCGAAAGTGCAAAAATTATACTGGGACAGCTGTAAAAAACAGGCAGGATGGATCTTTCCATTTGTAAGTACTGTTTAGTCTATTTAAAATGGAAAATCATTAATTTTATATAAGGAAATCACTGCCGCGGCGTTGCCGCTTTGCCATTTACACGAACGAGACAAGACGTAGTGCGTTGCATTCATGAGTGACAGAGAGAACGAGATAATGGCGTGCGGTGTTGTCGGTTCGACCGACGCTAAGGGAGGTTAGGGTGATATGGGTAATATGATCACGCAATGCAACAATATTATTTTTCACCACTACTTTCCAATTATTTTTCGTAGTAGGATAATAAAGAGATGGATTTGACTTTCAACATTTGCTTCTATTTTGTTTTAGATTTCCTAAAGACGAATTAATTAGGGAGAAATGGGTACGAGTCGTTAGAACCCAAAGACGAGACGATGAATGGATGCCAACGGCATACTCCACAATATGCTCCAAACACTTTGTAGATACTGACAAGTACGTCACAAAAAAAAACACAAACTGATAAAGAATGCAGTGCCGGTAATTAAGGTAAAATAGAAAAAAAATTACTTTTAATATTCGGTTGTGTGTTCCTATGTTTGATTAGACAGGTAAAATTTCAGCCCGATCCGTTCAGTAATTTTGACGTGAAGAAGTAACAAACATCCATCCATCTATCAAACCAAACTTTATTAAATTATTATCATAGTAACTAGCGACCCGCCCCGGCCTCGCACGGGTGCAAAGCTGATACTAAATATACTACAGAATCGGCCTCCCTGCCGGTACCGCTGCAACCGCCATGTCCCTGCATTTTAATTCTATGATATCTTCGAAAATATTCATTTACTTTAATTACATGCTGTAAAGGGCCAAATGAATCTATATTAAATGCACAATGTTAAAATAGCTTCGTAAATAAGCAATTATTTATCGTAAAAAGTAAAGGATATAAACTGGTTATTGTGGGTTATCCCTAAGAGATAGATATATACCACCCGGACTTTTTATAGACCTTTTTAAGGTGTACAATACTGTAGGACATTATTTTGATCTATCTCGTAGGGTTCAGCCAGCGTTTGCAATGTAAGCGCAAAAAAGTATTTATTTACGACATCACATAAGAAACCTCTAAAATTATCAGTGTTCCTCTACTATATTATGCATGTATGATACATATAAACCTTCTTCTTGAATCACTCTATCTATTAAAAAAAACCGCATCAAAATCCGTTGCATCGTTTTAAAGATCTAAGCATACACAGACACAGACAGACAGACAGACACCGACAGGAAGCGACTTTGTTTTATACTATGTAGCGATTAGAAGGCACTTAAGTTAAGTAAAAGTATTTTTTCTAGTGTGCTCACATAAATGTACCTATACTAGGAATGTAATACTATAATTCGTAAATAAACATTTTTATTTAAAATATACTGTTTATTTTCTTAGTGGTGCCTCGTTCCCCCGTTTCCCCTAGTTCGTTCCTTAGCTGCTAGCCGATGACGTCATAGGCTGTCATTGGCCGTCAGCCCGCTGGCCGCTCGTGTAAAGTGTGAACAGTATGTTCATCTCTTTCTGACAACGGGGTCCCATATTACTCCATACTACTCATACTACTGTTATCTTTTAACGTACTCAGTGATACAAATAAAGTTCCATAGTCCTATGCAGGTAGCTATAGTAAAATATCGCCATGTTTTTATTTCTTTCTAATGAGTATGACGTCTCTATTGGTAAAATCTCATTGAGTATCCACGACTAATTGACGACGAATTGAGGGTAGTCGTGGATACTGCCGTCAATTCTCGGCTGTAACTCCGAGTACCTACATCTAGTCGCCCCGTGACCACGACGCTGTAACGCGGTAGAAACGTTGGGGAAATAATAAAAAGGTACCTACGCGATAAATACCCGATTAAACCATTTTTATCTTGAGATATAATATTTTATCGCTCGTCATACATTTTGTACGAGAGCGTTCACACTGTGCTATTATATAATATATAGTACATCTCAAACTATAAATATTTTTTCGACCGAGTGAGCGATATTTGCAGGTCATTTGAAGGTGTATTTTACCTCACGTCCCCGGACACCGCGCCTCCCCCTGCCTCGCCCTCAGTTTGAATGTTGGCGTTCGTGTGCAGACGTGTCAGTCAACTGATCATATATGTTCCAAAATATTATATATCTTACAGCGTGAACAGCAATCAAGGATGTAATATATAGCTCAACATGTAATATATATAATGTCTCATGGTGAAAAGCCAGCTTTATTTCTCGTGCCTTAAATGGTCTTAAAAGCTTTGAGGTTTTTTGGAGTTGAAATAAAACGCTGTGATTGCTCTCGAGGTTTCTTTGAAGATAAGCGGTATTGTTATGAATATTTGAAGTTATCCTTTATTAAAGGTAGATAGCCGTCTGCAAAATATTTTCAGGGCCCTAATAAATCGCTTCATAATAACAATGACGACCTCTGTGGTGCAGTGGGCGAAGGTTCGCCTGCGACGCAGGAGGTTGCGGGTTCGATTCCGGCCTCTGGACAAATGTTTTTACGATCTTCATATTTGTTCAGGGTGGTCTGGGTGTTTTCTATGTAGAATAAAAAAATATCTATCTATGTAGTATATTGTATTAAGTATTATCAGTTATCTAGTACCCATAACACAAGCTCTGCTTAGCTTGGAGCTAGATAATGCTGTGTGAATTGTCCAGGATTATTATTTTATTTTTTGTATCGTCTCAAAATGACACATTTTGGCATTTTACCTTTAATGAAAGAAACTAAAGATGGAGGGGCGCGTTGCGTGTTAAAGTTGAAACCATTTTATCAACCTCTCCGTATAAATAGCACCGCACTATCTAGGGTTTCCTTCATCTATGGACGATTCTAGAGTGGAGACCACGACTCGGCAAACGTAATGTAGGACGTCCTCCGGCCATGTGGGATGACGAACTGCGAAAGACTACAGGCAGATGCTGGATGCGGCAAGCTGAAGATAGAGCGCTATGGCGCTCACTAGGGGTGGCCTATGTCCAGCAGTGGACTAATAAAGGCTGATAAGCGGCTTATTGGTTTTTATCACTTGGGGGGTAATACCCATAATCCCCACGCTGTGCATGCGGGTTGGGGATTGCAGTTCGGTGGTAGAATTGTTTTGCAGGGGGCACTGCTGTCCGCCCCCGGTGTATATCCCTTAGTCGCCTCTTACGACACCCGCGGGAAGAGTTGGGGCAGTGTCATAGCGAACCAATCACTCTTATTGGTTAGCAGAATTCAGCCCGTAAAGAATTCAATGAAATTCTCATATTTAATTATAATTTCTTTTCACAGTTGTTCGGCCCGCCGAGCGCGCCCGTGCTCGAGAACCCAGAATTCCAAACGCGATGGTACTTCAAATACTTTCTCGGTAAAAGTGAGTATCGACCTAAGCGCGTTCCCATTATATCGTAACGGTTAATTTATCGTTGGACGACTATACGTCTCTAGCTATTCCCACTGTTGACATTGTATTTACAATATATCGTCATAACAAAGTGTCCAAATTCTATTAAACATGTGCACGACTAATAAGTCAAATGTGTATAGTGATACCCCAAAAACCATCATCGTTAACTTATATTTAAGCAAATGAATACTATATCATTTCAACAAAAAAAAGTCTTTGACGACAGGGACGACAGTTAATCATGCCGTCCTTTATGTGAACACCTCCATTTAAATATGAAAAAAAATGAAATGAAAAATATGTTTATTGCTACTTATACAGAATTAGAATTACAAAATTATAACTAATTATAAAAAATTATTTCTGTGTAAGTAGAGATAATTTACTTAGTCAAATGACAACGATTCCCACACTAGGCTGATATACAAGACACGATACTCTAAACTGCACAACTATCTGTCGTCACGAGAAAGTGGGAGCGCGGCCTAAATACTTTCCACTTACACTTGTTGTACAGCTCACGAATTTTCACCTTTATTTTGTTGCGATGGTGAATAATAGCAAATGGGGTCGGCTTCTACAATTTTATTGTGCTTGAGGACAATTGTGTGGCGCCTCTAGAAATAAATGTATCTGTGATTGTTCGGTATTGTTGGTATTGTTATATTGTTTAGATCTTGTTCGAAAATAGGGTTGGGTTGCTACCGTTCGTTCCCTAGGCCACGGGGATCAGAGTTGCTTAGTGAAAGACCCTCATTGTGAACGCTTGTCTGGGTATATTATAATTAACTAGCAACCCAACCCGGCTTCGCACGGGTAGCAGAGCAGTTTACCAGATCTTTTTATGGAGATTCTGTAATAGGTACATTGTTTTCTTATTAACTATATTGCTTTGCGCAGTCGGCATGATTTTTTCCGACATCTTCAATAATCCATATTTCAACCAATTTACATGAAACCTTGGTGAATCACCTACACCTTCCCCATGAATCACGCCGTGAATTGGTGATAAGCGTATGAAAATCCGTTCGATAGTATTTTAGTTAAATGCGTTCAGACAGACAGACGCGATGGAGGACTTTGTTTTATATTATGTACTCAGTGACGAGCAAATGGGTTTGCTCGTCCGTCATCATACGGTGTTCTTGTTTCTTCGGTCGGATCAAATAGAATAACCATGGAGTGTTTGTAGTAAATCGTAAAATTATTATGCCTCGAAATTTAACACTATCATGGCCCAGATGGTCACGCTCACCTCCATGTAGCGGCGGCGGCGGCGGCGCGAATCGCGGTTCGCACAGCCCCGAGGCTGGGTAGTGAATGCGTTAATAGAAAGAATATATACCTACACAACATAAATTAACATAGATAAGAGAGTTTACAGGTTTGAGAGGGGGTGAGTTCAGGTTCGATCACAGAACACGGGAAAAATATAAAAAAATTACCGACTTATAGTTTTCAAAAAAATAAATAGCTGAAGTGGCAGTGGGCCGGCCATATCTCGCGAAGAACCGACAACCGCTGGGGCAAACGTGTTCTTGAGTGGAGACCACGACTCGGCAAACGTAGTGTAGGACGCCCTCCGGCCAGGTGGGATGACGATCTGCGAAAGACTGCAGGCAGATGCTGGATGCGGCAAGCTGAAGACAGGGCGCTATGGCGCTCATTAGGGGAGGCCTATGTCCAGCAGTGGACTAATTTAGGTTGATGATGATGATGATGATGATGAGTTTTCAAAAAAATAAATATAAACAACGAAATTATCACTAGACTAGGCAATGGCTGATCCATGTGCTTATTGGCATAGAATCGAAGAAAAATGCATTTGTGGTACCTACCGCATCTAAAGCGCGTCGCCCGGTTCGATGATGTTGTTCGTTAAAGGGATGTGAGCAGGAGCAGGTATGTTACGCAGGCCATAGTAGATTATTTCTCACTAGCTTCTGCCCGTGGCTTCACACGCGTATTTTAGGTATAATAAATAGCCTATTATCTAAGTTAGGCTATATTCTAAATGTACACCAAATTTCATCTTGATCTGTACAGTAAACAAAAATTTCACATTTCAAAAACATTCGGCTTTATAATATTAGTAGGATGAAAATAAGCACATGCATCAGTAATTGCCTTGTCTAGTGATCATCAGTGATGATTTTTTTCAAAAACTAAAAGTTATCAATTTTTAAATATTTTTAAAATGGCTTGGTTTTATGACAGTGTCTGAATCACCCCTAAAAGTTTAGTCCTTACTTTTTGTTATACCCTGTATAGTACACGAATTCTATCATCTCAAGTACCTATCACACCATCTTGTTGAATACATACAATAAAATTACAGGACTTAGGGTTAACTCTTTGTTTGTCGTAGCTAAAGAAATTAGCTTGTTAGTTTACAGAGACCCGTCACTAATCAATACATGTTAACTTAACCTATTTAAGCACTATAGAAGAGTAACCCTCCGAGTCCCCCGTAGAGCTATAAGCAACGATGTGGAATGAAATGTAGGAAAAAGACAGCACTAATTTCCGTTTTTCGTAAGAGGAAATTGGTTCTGTCTAGATACTTAGAATTCAAGTATATAAAATTTTATTAAAAATACAACTCTGAATATAGAACCGTTGATTTGGTTATCGTTAAGTAATTTCCGATAACTGATTTTAGGTCGGTCGGTTGGTTGGTTGGCAACTGCCGAAATATATTCAATTCTTGGAATATTGGTTTGTTTTTTCTTTCGTGCAAGTTTTAATTCTTTTTGCGCTAAGAAATTCGATGAAGCATAAAGACTTCCGAGAGTTTCCTTGCCTTGAAGTTCATTGCATTATGAGAATTTTTGTGAATTCTAAGAAACGTGAAGCAAAACTGTGAGCTTGAAAAAACATTATTAGATATTTTGCTAAAGAATGAAGCCCATCACAGACGTAGCTATAATATATGGCAATATATCGTGCTATACTGTGCTATAATGTATATTATAGCAAGCTGAAACGATGTAATAATATATAGTTTGCCTTCATTTCACGATGGTCGCCCTAGTTTTCTTGCTATACCATGATATACTATGCTATGCAATAATATAAATTACAGTATAGCTTGGTGACGTCATAGAAATATAAATTATAGCTGCGTGTGTGGTCACTCGAAAATTTGTATAGAAGATATATCGCGCTATGCCTTGCTATGATTCATAGTCGACGACCTCTGTGGCGCAGCGGGCGAAGGTCTGCCTGCGACCCAGGAGGTTGCGGGTTTGATTCCCGCCTCGGGACAAATGTTTGTACGATCTGCAGACATTTGTCCAGGGCGTTCTGGTTGTTTTCTATTTATAAATAAAAAATATCTATCTATGTAGTTTATTGTATTAAGTATATGAGTTATCTAGTAGGCACCCATAACACAAGCTCTGCTTAGCTTGGGGCTAGATGCCGTGTGAATTGTTCAGCATTATTTATTATTATTTATATATTGCTATATATTATGTGATGGGCTTTAAGTTGTTGAACTCCGAGGATTATACTTACGTTTATATCCCGGCGTAGTTGATGTCCCGCGACAACAGTTAGCCAAACTTTGTCAATATTATTTGGATTTACCTGAAAATTTACATAAGTTAACTAGTTTTGGGACGTAAACAAAGTCCAAAGCGTTTTCAAATAATCAGAATAGTTTGGATTATACGGAAACGGTTTAGGTATACTTCGATAAATTGGTTCTCGAATCCAAGATATTTTATGACAATACAGTCATTTCTGAATGAAAACCTAACCAAAACTGATGACAATAACAGAAAACAACAAGGTAACACCAAGATTATTATATAAAACAAAAACACAAACTTCGATGCATAATTGCACAAACAAATTTGAGTTCAAAAACGGAGAAGAACGAATGGAATTGCATAGGAAAGAATGCATAAGTTACAAAACCAAAACTTGTTTCGAACTTCTGCTATTTAGTACGATGACCTGTTATCGTAATATTTATCCACTAACATTTTGGTGGATAATATTTTAAATTCCTTTGTTTACAAAAAAAATATCTAGGACTCTTAAAACTATGGAGCTCTAGAATGGTAGAATTTTATTCGGTAAAAACCCGCTGTTTCATATATGACACAACCAGCGACTTTTATCGGGTTCACTTATCTCGTAAAAGAAAAAGCCCATACGCCCAACCGGCGTACAAAAACAAATATCAGTGCTTTTTCTTGTCAACTACACTGACACAAATGATATGTCTGGATGCTTAAAACCGTATCATGTGAAGATAGTTTTCAAAATGAAATAATTATACTGTATCGAGTATCAAGGATCGCTCCATTGAATCTACAGCTTCATCACTGTCCGGAGTCCACGCTGGTGCAATAAATCAATCAAATTGGGACGGAAGACAAAGCCTTAATCATGTTGCAAACTGAACTAGGTCTGTCCCTTGCTGCTTGAGGTCTGTGTTTTAGATGATTAGAGGCTTGATGCAGTGCTATGTTTACGCTAACGAGAAGGAGACATGGTGGAGAACTCAGAACAGGGAAATATATAGACTCCATATATTTCCCTGTTCCGAGTTTTCCACCATATTATAATGAGCACCATATATATTATATGAGCCTAACTTCCTGCCGAATATGGCATACCGTTTTGTTTTTAGACATAAAACAATTAGACATAAATAAATCATATATCTATATAAATCTAAACTTAAATCTTAATCATAAACAATATTTTTTTTGCGTATTACATGGTAACATTATATCTTATATCATAACCAAATTAGGGATAGGTACCAAATTTGGTTACTTTCTTCGTATCGTTAAAAAATGTTTTAAGACAAGGGCGTTCTAAATTAACACATTCACTGCCCAGCCTCGGCGGTGCGACCCGCAGCAGGGGAGCCGCGCCGCGACACCGGGGAGTAGACTGGCATCTGCGTCTTCGGCCATGATAGTGTTAATCGATTAATTAATGTAGAAAAAATGCCTCCGAAATTATCACAATACAGTCTGGTTCACAATCAAGATCGGTTCTTGATAGGAAATTGGGAAGTAACCTAATTCAGCTTTAATAGACCTATGCCTGAGACGTTTTGAAATCGCCGAGAATTCGATAGCCACCTTTATCGCCTGTGCGTGACGCAATCAACTTGCCTTTTGCCGTCCCATATTTGGGCCCCTATTATATTCAGGTTATTGCTTGTTTGTTACAGACAGCTTCTCTGATTACTTTATAGTAATCCAATGCATTAAGTTCAGGCTTAAAACATTAATATCCAATTTCACAGTTTCGTTTCCTCTTTTTTTTTCTCGGACGGATACCAGTTTTTAATGGTTTTGCTCCATTTATCCGAGCCGCGTAGTATGTCCCGTCCATCTCGATTTTATTTTCTTTAATGTATAAGTGAAATTCTTTATTTTCGTTATATTTCTGATGGTTGTTTTGAGTATTTTATTTAATTTCCTTATGCCCAGCATGCTTCTTTCCATTGATCTCTAACACGACTTCTAGTTTCCTGTTGTGCGCCTTCGTGAAGGCCCATGTCTGTCATCTTTATATTCGGTTTCCTATTGTATGACATGACCTTTAAATCGATTTAGCGTTTGAGCCGGATCAACTTTATGTTGCTAAAATGCGCTGAATTCGTTTACCTCTAAACTGAGTTCATCTTATATTGAAAGAGTTAAATTGCAAGTGTGGAATTGAACCTAAAGCGTTTAAATTAACAAAACATTTGGAATTGTTTGCTTTAATCTTTTGAAGCACGTTGCAGATTGAGGTGATTCAATCGGAATTCTACTTCGTTTCCTCCAAACATCAATATTCAGTCCAGAGCTGCAAGAAACTAAAATTCTCGTCACATAGCCCAGCGAATTTTCTTTGTTATTTTCGATGAATTTCCACGCGGTTGTTTCCATCCCTTGAGCTAGTGATAAATCCGAGTAACGGCGTCTAGAAGTGAATTTTATAGTTGCTGAGAATCGTGGAAAATTCGAGACCAAAAAGACCGCAGACTTTTGTATATGGTATCAACATCACGTATCTGATAATATAAGTTGCATATATAATCAAATATGATATAAGCATGGTGTCCCGCTGTCATCTTCAATCCCATTCTTTATCTACAGGACTTTTACAACAAAATTTAATAGAATGAAACTATAATCTAGCGTAGTTGGTGTGGTAACAAGTTTGTTATTGACGGAGTAGCGTCCTGGGCAGATGACGCAGTCTAAACAATGTCCCCCGCTGGGCCGACCGGCGGTCACGTGACCAAGTCCAATGTACAGTAGGAACAATCAACGCCAGAAACTACGGATAACATCAGAAAATAGCCGTACTGAAAGGCCTTTTGCGATAGCCGTCGTTAATATGAGGTAAAACCTCCAGTACGCGCTCAAGCACAGCTATTTTTTAAAATTCATATTTTACTACTTTTGAACAACATTTCCATGACAGTTTGCTAGGTAGGTACATATTATTATAAAGACAAAAAACTTAAAAACGAAACAAGAGAAAACTTCTGATATTCACAAGCAGCGATTATAGTATAAGATAGAATACGGAAAAAATTTATCGCATTTTATTAAAATTCTTTCAACTTCAATATTTTACGCAATTTATGACGATCGATGCGATGTCTCTTTTGTTTATTCTAGCCTAGACAACAACTAGTGTATCTGGTCTCCAGTTGGAATAAATTCAAGTGGCATCGACGTAGAACAACAGGACCACTAAAATAGAACCATTCCACATCTCAGTCGGAAAACGCCCAAGTTGCATTATCTACTGCGGGAAATATGCATAACAAGACGTTATCTACCAAAACTTGTAAATAATGAACAGTGTTTACGTGAGTACGCACGCACATTCCCTGGTGGCAGGGCAATATAACTTCACAAGCCACAAGCTCACTATAGGGGTCCTCATGCATGTTTCATTATTTTCTTGTAAAGATTTAATAAGTTCGCAGAAAAATATTGAAACTTTCATCCTATTGAAACAGAAGCTTTCAAAAGTTGGTCCGTCCTTGGTCTCCCGCGCCAACTATAAATTTTATTTGTCGGTTCCTTATCCCCGCACTCGTAAAGTTTTGACCCGGCCTCAATATGAAAGATGAAATAAACACAGGTTCAGTATAAGACTATTCTATAATCAATCTCTTCGTCTTCATCTCCTTAAGATCAAATGAAATGTAGGAAACGTTTTTCTTCTATGCACGCCCATTTCCGCGTCATCGTTTTAAAAAGTTGAGGGCTTTATTTCAATTTCAAAGTTGAAGCTTTTAGACTATTTAAATACAAGAACAATATCCATTAGAACCAGTAAGACTGTAAGACCGAAGTAAATCTGGCTTTTG
The DNA here is from genome assembly GCA_949316285.1 of Eupithecia subumbrata. NCBI lineage: Eukaryota > Metazoa > Arthropoda > Insecta > Lepidoptera > Geometridae > Eupithecia > Eupithecia subumbrata. The sequence goes on from OX438648.1 coordinate 5,193,389, forward strand.
CGAAGGGATAATCTTGTTTGTCAAGTCGCACAAATAGGAAGGACTGTAAACAAAAATATTATTCAGAAAAACAAATTATGTGACCTCGTAGTCGTAAAATCTAAGTAGGAGGGTGTGTTATCGAAACGAATTAAATCATACTTGTTTGTTTGTTCATTTCATACTCACCAAAACACATCTTATTTAACAAAGTAGGTCAGAAGACTAAGCTCTGGCCTACAAGCTTTACGTAAAGTTCTCCAAGAAAGTTGTCAAGGGACCCAAATCTTAAGGCGCAAAAGCCTATTTCAGCGTTTAAAACTTGACAGTATCGTGGATATACGCGGCAAGGTATATCCAAAATAGATTATTTGCCATTAAATTGACCCTGAGCAGGCGCTTTTCCTTAGCTTTTTCGTAGCATGTAGTAAGGGTCGGATGATAGCATGCAAACGGTTATAGCACTCTCATAAATTGTTTACTCTGTCCTATGCTAAGTTTGCTTTGTTGATAGAATTCACCAAAAGCATCAAGCAAAGATTTTGTTTGCTTTGCGGTGTGGCATCACTTTATTCGCAATAATAACTTGAACCAACATTGAAATTCACTTTCAAGCTCTGAATAAGAGGTGCTCGACGTTGAATATTTACATTTGACCCGCGGTTTTCTCTCTATAAAGAAAATGCTCAGAACATTATTTGAGCGAGCTTTATTTGTTTCAGTGCACCAGAATTACATAGGAGTAGATGGCTCCAGAGAACCCTATCTCCTGAGCGTTGTCCAAGAGGGGGGAGCCGGACTTTTACGAGCTATACTTTTTAATAAAATGGTAAGAAACTTATACACCAAAATGCCAAGTGAAATTCACCAACACAAATGTTTACCCACACATGTCACGTTCAATATTATATTTACCGATAATATTTGCAGAAACATACTGCTGTACTTAAAAGTTTATAAAGTTCGAGATTTTCCAGACTACATTCTTAAAAATAAAACAGATTTTCCTTTGTCAGCGAGAGTTTCTTCACAAATTAGTTCCACTCAAGCTGGATGATACTTTTTCTTTGTTGTTCGTTGCTAAGTAGGTAGGTACATACTTGAGAATTGAAAAAGTATATTCAACGAAAATTATTGGAGTTTCGACATTTCGGTTGGAAAGCTTCATGAAATACTAAAGCCTCTTGTGAAGGTACTGTAGCGTGCATAAGCTCTTTGCAAACATTAGTGCAACCAAAGTGATAATACAATCTTCTGTAGCGACGTTAAATTCTGCAGTTTTGGAATATTTCAGGGCGCCCACAAAATATATTTGCCGCCCAGCGCATGGGCAGGCGGTGCCGGCCAAACACCTACGAGGCCTACGGTCAAACAGATTTTGGCACAATTTTCTGCAATGGAACGTGTTGATAAAATGCCCAGAGAGGTAAGATTAGCAATTAGATACTTGCTAACGTTTATACCACGAAAAGAGAACTAAATAATGTTTTTATTCGACAAATCTTGCATACAATAGTCACAATTTCTATGCACCATAAAATAACAAAGCATATAAAATGTCTGCCCGTAAAGGGTTCGCTGAATGGGTAATAGTCACTTAACATTAGAGTGAAGACAAAAGCAAATGTAATATCCATTCCATATCCGTTTACCGATAATTCTGTCGTTTAGATCACGTGCGCTGAATTACAAAAGGACGTCCTTCTATTGGAGGAGCAGGAGGGCTCGGTGAACTTCAAGATTGGAGTTATGCTAATGAAACCCTGCCAGAAGACTGACGACGAAATGCTATCAAACGGTAAAACTTCATCTATAAAATTAGAGAAATACTTTTTATATAGACTTTTAAATGTCTCGAATCTTCCAGAAAAGGGCGACGAGAAATGGGACCGATTTATTTCACTACTGGGAGACAAAATTCGATTACGAGGATGGAACCGCTTCAGAGGCGGACTTGACGTCAAAGGTGAGCAATAAAAGAGCCGAGTGCCATATTTTGCGACACTGCAACATAAAATTGTATACGTTTCTAAAACTTTCATCTAAATTGCCTTTGTGTTCTAGGTGACATGACAGGCAGCCATTCCATTTACACGATGCACCAAGGACACGAAATAATGTTTCACGTCTCGTCAATGTTACCATTTTCAAAAGATAATAAGCAACAGGTGAGTGTTTATTGCACTCTTTAAAGTCTTCGCTGCTCGGTAAATGTTTGTAAACTACTAAAACTAATGTTAACCTATAAAAGCAACGGAAAACGACGAATTTGCTATAAACAACTCCTTATTTTTTATCGGCGGTCGTCCGTCATTTTAGAGCTCGAAAAGACGCTATTTTTACGGCGGTACAGATAAATTGTTGAAGAAATAAATACTTCTAGAAAAGATTCCGTTTTTAGCTAGGTATATTGGTTTTCTTGGCCCTGTCATTGTACAGTTTGTATTGTAATCTTTTGTCCAACAGTTGGAGAGAAAACGGCACATCGGTAATGACATCGTTAACATTGTGTTCACCGACGACTCTGTCCACAATACATTCAATCCGCAATGTGTCAAGAGTCACTTCACGCGTATCCTTTTATTTGAATATTGTTGGGTACAATATTTGTGGTTTGCACGTTTTATTTTTGTTCATTTCCATCTTAAAATCAGGTCGAGTGTTAGTTCCGCATTCTGGGTTATGTGGAGTGTCGTCGAATATTTCTGCGAATATTTCTGAAACAGACAACTGCACTCAATGAGATAGCTTTATAAGATCGAATCAAAAATAGCAATATACGAATCCTCTTCCACGCTGCTTGTGAAAAACTGAATGAACTATTTAGATTTGAGGATTTCCTTAGCGTATTCCACAGACATTTTTGCAGTAGTTTCTGAGGTAGAAGGCGAAGGGTATCGACTGAGCGTGTACAGTGATGACACGGTGCCGCCCTTCGGGCCCTCGCTTCCTTGCCCGCCTATCTTCAACGATCCACAGCTCTTCAGGGAATTCCTACTGGTAATATATTTCTCCAGTTTAATGTTGCTATTATAGTTCATTTTCCTGGTTTATTTTTCATTTACAACCAAGAAGTTTCGCTTCACTTTTCTCCCAGAGCAAGACTTACGAGGAGTGAAATATTCAGACGAGTATTTTATGATGACGGAAGTTTAATCTTTTAAGTTTATTTCCTTGGAAAATGGGAGTTTTATGAGTTATCCAGTTAGGCTGTTATTAAAAATATTTTAATCAAGCCAACAAAAGCTTCTACAAATTGTTTCTGTCAGCGGAAATCCAATTTGAAGCGGAAATTAACGCGCCAAATATGCTTTATTCAGGTAAAGCTGATGAACGGGGAGAAAGCAGCGTTTCAAACGCCTACATTCGCACTCAAGAGACAAAGGACTCTCGACACGTTAATAAGAGACATATACGCCGAACACTGCTCAGACCATAAGGTGGTAAGTTCATACAAATAAGTAACATTTCGAATTCCTACAACTTCAAATAGGACTCCGGTACAGTCATTAATTAGTTCTTCAACAAAGCCGTTGTCATATTGCACAGGAACGAAGGCCGCATAAAGTTGGGGGCTTATGAATACTGACTATACTATATGTGACTAGGTGGCTGAGAGTGTAGTTCTATTCTAACTGACAACGCTTAGCTACGAATACAGTTTGAAACTTGCTTCATATTGAATTCGCTACCTCATGGAGGATATAGGACTTCGCAATGTTGGCTATTAACTTTACAACTGTGACATAATGCGAAAATCGAAGCTGCTATCTTCGTTGAGAATAGGACGCTATTGTCTTTATCCAGATGCGTATGCATGAGATTGCGACTTCAATGGACCGTAAAATTTTACAGCTATAGATTTCTTTATTGTTAGGTCATATCAAAATTCGTAAGGAACTGTTCAATGAAAGGGAAGCTGACCTAATTTAAGCTGGTGTAGAAACTCCTACATTACGGGCTTTTCAATACAACTAGCCTGATTGGATAAGCCACTAATGCGTGTTTTGCACTGGTTTTGTATTAGAAATTGCAACCACAACATTTGAGCTCTGATAATGACAATGTGTTAGGTATATAATTAATAAGTACCTATACGCAAAACTATCACGAATGAGAGACACGTACAGAGTAACAGCAAATCAAAATTCCCCTACATCCAATCGTACAACGTTATTTGAACATGTTATTGTTTTTAAAGGTGAAACTAGTTTAAAAAAATAGTTATTTAGCTAGCTTTAGATTTAAGACGTTTGCGCACATATGACGCGTACATTTCTTATCTACTATCTAAATTACTTAGAAAATAGTAGCTCCATTTTTATTTCACGCGTGACGTACCACCCTATTATTGTTTTGTCTGTCTAGCCGATGTTGTCTCGACGGGCGCTGTCCGACGTCTGGTCAGGTGGTGCCGGGGCCGGCGGCGCAGGCGCAGCGCGGACTGAGAGGTTCCTTCACATGGGGCAGGCACTGAAGCTGGATGCCGTGTTACGAGGGGATGCGCCAACCAGTTTGGTTTCTATGGGTAAGCTAGTAGAACATACAAGCAAGCAACCAAAAACTGTAGGAAAACTGTTAATGACAGGCCATTTTAATCTGTCCTTAGCAGTTCTTGCAGTTCCTGAAGTAGGTTTTGACGTCTAATATGTGAAAGAAACCATTTGTAAATAACCCTTAACACACTTCGGGCTTCAGGTCGCTGATCCACAGGAGTAAAAGGAGTTCTGATAAATTTTAGAAGGACTCGTTTCACAAACTTAGCTTACTCTTACTTGTTATAAGGTTGTGGCGGATCCCGCCGGGCGCCCTGGGAAGGCCGCGTGTGGCGCTCTGCCCCGTTGCCCGCCACACCGGTCTGTGCTGAACAGATGACTGAAGGAAGGCTGCTTCTCTCCACCACCTCCAACACTTATATTTTAGAAGGTAATCTTTGACATGACAGTGATGGCAGAGAATATATAATAATGGTAAATTTTTTTGCGGGAGTTAAATGGAACAACCCTATTTCTTCAATGATGAATTGATGACATTGATTTTCCAACTTTGAAAGACCGATAGATTACAATCAAAGTTTGCGAAACTTTGATTGTCTTAGAACTTCGAACTTTGTTGAGTTTCGGTAATACGTAGAATAACATCGCATTTTGGCAAAAGAAATAGGTAGGCATACATTTCGTAGCGCTCTAATCACAGTCCTCTTCCAGAAAGCGGCACAACTCGAGTAGTCCTCCGGTGGGAAGGCTGCGTCCGAGCAGCCAGGGTGGGGGAACGAGCTGGTTTATTCAGGGTGGGGCCGAGAGTCAATATGGGAGGGGGGTCGACGACTGGAGGCGCGGGAGGCGCTGGGCTGTATGCCCTGCCGATAGCCGAGCTCTGTGCCGGCGCATGGGCCATGAGGCCGCTACAAGACTGCAAGCACGCGAGGCTGCCAAGAACTAAGACTGCGCATTTCTTTGACTTGTTGGAGAATGGTAGGTTTATTTGTTTGAAGAGATAATACATAAATAATGCTGCACAATTCCCATAGCATCATCTAGACCCAAGCCACGCTGAGCAGTAGCTGATATACTTAATACACATTACAATAGATATTTTTCTAAATTTGAAAGTTGGCATTTTTCGTCTAAAGAACGCATTTACTGTCTCAGCAAAGCGTCGCTGTACAATGCTGTTTAACAACAGCTTGCGGGCCACAAAGACTGTTAAAAAAACAACTGCTTTGCAGGGGCTGCATTCATTGACTTTAGCTAGCTGGTTCGCAAGCGGAACTAAAGTTGTACAGTTGTTTCTACAGTCCGCAAAAGTTGGAAACTAATAACACACGACTTCTTGGAAAACGTTATAGTAGGCCGACATATTGCGATCTTATGAGCTCATAACTTCTCGAGATGAAAACACGTGGACAAAGTCACGTGCAGGATGCTATTCTCACGATAATACTCCTCGTATTTTCTGCACGATAAAAGCAAAAGGTCACAAAAATCGTGACAAGCCGAATTCAGAGATCTTTTGTCTAGCTGACCTTGCCCCTAAACTTTTGGCCTATAAACTTTTACCGGTGTTGCGTGGAATAAAAAGCTACCAATTATTTTTATAGTTTATAGGTATCAAGATGAAGAAAAGATAAGGTAAAATATGGTATTTTGTTCTAGGGGAAGGAGGAAAGACGCTTTTAGCGGTAGCAATCGGTAGACGCGTTATGCTGATGCTTGAAGAAGCAAAGACTGATAATGAAATGGGATTCGAGTACACACATATCAAGGTTTGTAAATCAAATAAAACATGCTACCTATGTTCCTTCGAAGAGATTTCATTAGCTTCGCGGCTTCTTTTATCGATTGTGTTTTGTTTTTAGATATTCATCTGTTTCTTTACTCATGTGTGTGAGCGTCTTCTGTTTTAGGATATTCAGCTCAGCGAAACGCCAGTTCTCATAAAGTTGATGGACGGAGAAGTTGGAATCATGGTGGTTGGTTACAAGCATCACTGGGAGGTTTTAGAATCCAGTAACGGACAGGTAAATCATTGTAGCCACGCAACGTTCATATTTAAGTCCATTGACTCTGAAATTCTATTTTCTGACCAAATACGTGATAGACCCGACGATAATAGCATTGCTAATTTTAAGGCGTCCGCATACATTTTTGACTAAAATATACGGTGTTGTATTTCAAGCTTATTTTTCTGTGTAGGTGGTGAAAAGAGCTGAAAATTCTGAAGATAGCGGTGTTCGCCGAGGAACCCTCGTGAACGCGCTACGCATTGGTGACGAACGAGACGGCCAAATAGTTTTATGTTATAATCGTAAGTATTGAACCTTATCCCTTTAATTTCCTTTTAATTTTAAAATTCTTTATTTAGACTACACTAGGTCATACATTTCATTACATAATACATTTAGCGCTAGCATAGCATCCAATTAGTAACCTAACATCTATCAGATTCCACGATAAAGTACAAACTCTACTTTCACATTTTGTTTGCTTTGAAACTTCATTCCATTTTAATTCTAAAACATAGTTTGGTCTCTGGCCAAAAACAACACCTAACCTGCTAAAGTTTTAGCCGTCCCAAGTACAATTAAGGGATTGGTAGTGGGTACTTCCCGATAATGGGCTCGGGTTTTATTGTCCCACCTGAGCTCTACGTTATTTTGAACTCTATTATTCCAGTTCTAGTCAACGAATTCTACTATTCCTAAATTTCGGTTAACAACCCTTCACTCAAAAGGGTCATGTCTCTTCCACTCTAGTTGACGAGCGAACGACTGTTTTATGTTTTCTGCTTTTAAACTTCAAACGAAGGCTGATATATCGGAACATACATCCCTTTAACAATAACTCCTCCTTTGGTAGTCAGATACAAAATTCGGGTAGAGACCCAATAAATATTTTCTTGGAAGAAATTTCATTCAATCAATCAAAAACTTTTTATTTCTAAGGTAAAATTCCTAGAAGTTTTCACTTCTGATACATTTTTTATCGAAGTTTTCAAGTCGGAACCAATTAAAATGAGACGAGTTATTATCTAACAGCAAACACATGCTATCTACAAGTGTAGCACAATGGCCATTAGTGTTCAAACTACCGACAAACACGGTTATTGTTTGTTTTTGTTCAGTGTTTATTCAGTTTTCTTTTTCCCCAGACACATGCCACTTCGAAAGGCTAACGAGCAAAGGATTGGAAAGCGATGGGGAATATGATTTCCATTGGACAACGGTGCCGGCCGCTGTCGGTTAGTATTCTACTCTCATTGTACGTAGGTACAAAGATTTTTGTAAAATGCAACTCTCCGACACCGATTTTTATGTTTGACTAGTTTCCGCACGCGTTGTATCTATGGAAACGTTTTAAGGTTATTTCTATCCCATGGGAACAAATTTATGGGATAAAAATCTGTTTGACTCCAGAGTTAGACTTACCTGTGTGCAAAATTTCAGCCTGATCCGTTCAGTAGTTTTGACGTGAAGAGGTAACAAACATCCATCCATCTATCCATCCATCCATCCAAACTTTCGCATTTATAGTATTAGTGTGATTCGAACGGCAGGTGAATCTCTTCTAAACCGATTGTTCAATTTATCTTAATGATTGCTCGATAGTGGGTGCCCTGAACAACATAATATAACCTGTCAGTGATGTTTTTTCTAAGTAAGAAATATAAAGACACAAGTTTATGTTTTTTTGTAACGCGAACTTGAGGAAAACTGACTTCAATATTTCGAATTTTTTGCGTACAATTTGTTCATCCGTTACAAAAACCCCATCGATTTTCGCCCTCCACTTTTATATCTAAGCAGCAATCAGAATGTCGTTAAATATTTCCGTTCCAGTATGCGCGTTCCCATACATAATGGCTTTTGCTGAAGACCTACTAGAAATACGTTTGGTGGCAAATGGGTCACTGGTCCACGCTGCCTGCATACCCGGATTGAAGCTGCTATGTGGCCGAAAAGTGAGTCAATCGTTTTGTTATACTAATTGATCTAGTTAACCGTGTTTTCCCTTTGGAAAGTGGGACAATTTACCGACGGGTTTTCCGATATTCATCTGTATTTTAATGAAGGTTCAGTTGGAAAAAAATGGTACCATTACCTGGAGGATTTAGGGGCTGTTACATCTGTTACATAGGCTTTATACACTTTATTGTTTAGTCAAGTTGCGAAGTTAAATTAAGATTAAATTAAAATGGGTCGTTTCGTTTTCTAAAGAGTCATAAAGGGATTTAAAGTTGAATTAGATTTCTATGAAATATCTATAGAAAGTTAGAAACTCTAAATAATATTAAGCCAAGATTCCCTGAAAGATATTAAGTAGTTTGAAAACTGTTATTTCTCTGAGACTTAAGCGAAGAGTAATTTAAAAGAGTATTTATTGCTAGTATCATTTTGTAGCTCGCGGCAGAGCATATAATTAGGAGATAATATTATGACTGCAAGCAACCACTGCTTGCAGTCATAATATAATCTCCTCATATATATAGTCATAATATCATCCAGTCGAGAGTACAAACAAAGTGTACCGTTGTAGAAATGATTCTACAATTGTACTATAGCACACATCAAAAAGCAATCGGCCGGCACAGCGCTAATTAAACCACAGAACTTCCCAAATGACAGAAGCTCATGTTCAACAGTGGACCAATTGACCAGTATTTTGTGAAAATTAAATAAAATACTAAGTTCATTTGCGTACTTAGTAGGTATTGCTTTTCATGTAGGTGCATACTGCAATAACACGCAGTACGCATCAAAGTGGAAGGGTTTAGTAAATAAAGAATGGAACAAACTGCTTGCGACTGCTTTTCCCGTGGCTTTTTTGGATTTAAAAGTCACGAGTGATCAGGTTCCTTCTAGGAAGCGTGCTAAGACCACATCTTCGCTCACTAAATGGTTCCCAAATCATCAACAATCAAATGAGTAACTAAATTATTTTATGAATTAAATCGATTTATAAACCTAACGTTTACGCTTTCAGGACATTTTCTACGTAGCATGCGCTCCTGAATACATCCCGCTGGGGCGAGAGATAGACCCGTGTCTCAGTCTGCACGACTACGAGCTGATGAGGCAGATCAGCAAGCAAGGAGGACCTTACTCCGTGGACGAGGATGAAAATAATGAAAACAAGTGAGAGATCATTCCATTTACAAGTACCCACATTTCTCACAAGCTCACTCACAAGCTCAGAAACCAATGGTAGAAGAAAAGGAGTTTAGCTTTTGACATTTCCTAAACGTTTTCGATGGCTTTAATTTACGAAAATAACTGTGGTTTTTTGATGTTAACTTGTTTTCCATACCTTAATATTTATTGAAAAACACCAAAGTTTCATTAACGGTCATTATGTTCCCAGGAGTGACTTTATCACTTCCCTGCGAGTACTGATATTAGTCTTCATATAAAATTCGTGAAGATTTAACGCGATGTGTTACCACCGTCACTATGAACTTTCATTAAAATTATAGTTCGTAGAAATCTCCTTTACCTACTCTAAACTAGTTTCGGTCCGAGGCTTCGCCCACCTGGATGAAACATAACCTGTGAAGCTACGTTTTTGTGATTTGTTTATAATCGAGTCAGTTTGGAGATTACTCGAGATGTGACAACTTACATAACAATTTATAGTTCTTTTTATTATTATTAGTTAAGGCGAATGTATGCCTCACACTAGCGCCGCCACCTATTTTTAGTTATAATTACGTTAACACGAGAAGTGTCAAATATCCAGTGTACCTACAGTTTGTTATACCTATCCTAAGCTTTTTTTAATCCGTCTGATACAGTTTAGTTTCGTACAATTTAGACAGAGAAGCGAAAACACAGTACAGTGGCCACTAAGAGCAACTTCGCTTTTTTGCATAATGGAAATAAAAGAAAAATATTTTATGGGCATTAAAATAAAGCTTATGATAGGTATCATAAACTGTTAAGTAGACTTTTAAAAATTCCTTTGATTAACGTATATATAAGAAAGAAAAGGCAGCGGCGCTAGTTTGAGGCAAACGAGCGCCATAAGTATTATTATTATTATTATTATATTATAATGCTGGACAATTCACACAGCATTATCTAGCCCCAAGCTAAGCAGAGCTTGTGTTATGGGTACTAGATAACTGATATACTTAATATAATACACTACATTGATAGATATTTTTTTATTATACATAGAAAACACCCAGACCAACGGAACAAATTTCTGCAGAAATTACAGAAAATTGTTCCGAGGCGGGAATCGAACCCGCAACCTCCTGCGTCGCAGGCGGACCTTCGCCCGCTGCGCCACGGAGGTCGTCGAGTATAGATGAATACTGTACTTATGTATATCATACCATGCTACATTATTACTTTGCTTACTGTACCAGGGGGGACAGCTACCAAGTAAACCGGACGACATCTGAGAACAACTCAGCATCTAGCCGCAGCAGCTCAATATCATCAGATCAGGAGAACATCCGGCCGCCGCTGCAGAGGATGGCGCCGGTGTCGCCGCCTTCATCACCGCAAGGTAAGACGATTCATATAGAACTCTTTAATCCAGTTTTTGAGGACTAATAAAAGACCTACATACGCAATGCCATGATCCGTTCGAAAGGGCCTACCATGAACAGTTTTTCGAAGTTACGGACCTAATTTTTGTATTGCCTATATGGCCAATGTAGTCAAAATGACAGCCATGCTTAAATGGGATTGGGTGGGCCACATGAGGAAGATGCACCTAGATAGATGGGCATTGATAGTCACGCACGCACTGAGACACTGTACGACGGGTGGCGATGCCGAGCAGGCCGCAGAGAAGCTGGCGTGACGATTGTTGTGTGTGTATGTGAGTCGACTTTTTCAGATAATTATTTCCGATGCAAAAAGCGACGTCGCTCAACAGAAACTACTGTAAACGAGAACCGAGAAACCAATAGCCATCTTTGCAAAAAATATAACTTCATAACCACAACCTTCCCTACTCCCATTAAAGCTCATTATCCTTTACAGTTCTCCCCGAGAACAGCGGTCGTTGCGTGCGCATATACCGGATCCCACAGAGCAACCTGAGCGCGGGCACCTACCAGCGCCAATCCGTCTCCGCTGACCAAGTCGTATCCTCTTACTTCCCAGATAGGTATGTATTAAACTTAACGGGACCGGGAAAGAACTCCATTCGTAACCAAAATATCTGGTAGAGAACCTAATCCCCCGAAAAGCCGACAACCGTTAGGGTTATCACTTTCTTGAGTGAAGATCGCAACTCGGCGGGACGTATTGTAGGATGCCCTGTGGCTAGGTTGGATGACAATAGCGAAAGACTGCCGATATTTTAGCGCTGTCATAATGACAGATGACAGCGCTAAAATATCGATTTCTGTGTTAAGCTTTGCAAATTCAAATGCGTGGTTCGGTTAAGGTAGGTAATGGTAAATTTTTCGACTTTTTTCGAAATATTTCAAAAAGTATGAAAGCTACAGAAATTTTAAAAACTAATTTGAAATGTCCAAACCGATACCTTACATTTGATACCCCACTCGGTGAGGTAGCTCCCCCTTTTGAAAATTATTCCCCCCCTTTTTGACCATTTTTCAAAATGTGTTCTTTTTTCAAACTTCTCTATATTTTTCGTGCAAAATATAGATTCATATCTACAAACGCTCCATACATTTTAAACAGATCGCTCTGCAAACTTCGGAGATAGGGGGGGGAATGGCTATTTTTTTCGACTTTTTTCAAAATATTTCAAAAAGTATGAAACCTACAGAAATTTGAAAACTGTTTTGAAATGTTCAAACCAATACCTTTCATTTGATACCCCACTCAGTGAGGTAGCCCCCCCTTTTGAAAATTATTTCCCCCCACTTTGACCATTTTTCAAAAAGCGTTCTTTTTTCAAACTTCTCTATATTTTTCCTGTAAAATATAGATCCATGTCTATAAACGCTCCATACATTTTACATGGATCGCTCTGCAATCTTCGGAGATAGGGGGGGAATGGGTATTTTTTCGAATTTATTCGAAATATTTAAAAAAGTATGAAACCTACAAAAATTTCAAAAATTATTTTGAAATATACAAAATAATACCTTTCATTTGATACCCCATATGACTCTGTAGGCATATCTTTTAAAATTTCGGCATCACAATTTGTATGGAAAATATTCATTTTCATTTTTCATTTATTTTTCTCTAAATCTGTACAGGCTCACAACATGTATTATTATTTTAAATTTCAAGATAGCTGCAGTAGTTTTTGAGTTACTAAGGAGGGAAAAAAGGAGGGAACAAAGCGAGACCATAAGGGTTTTGAAACCGATCTTCGATCTTCAAAACCCTAAAAAGCAAACTTAAGAGAACAACTGAAGTTCGTTAAGCCTGAATACCGTTACTACGAATCCATCCTTAGTTAGATTTAACTAAGGATTTGTAGCAGTAACTAACAGCCATGTTCAGCGTGTGTATTCAGCTCAGTGTTAAGTATTTTTGTATAATTTAATATGAATGAAGGTGTTATGTTCCTCAGTTTGCCTACGAAACAAGGTGTTATGTTCACGTTTTCTTAAATAAAACCTTTTTAATAATAATGTTTTCTATTTTATTACCACATTCTTAAAAATTACTAATGTATCTGTCAGATACTCCAGAATTTATTTAAATAGAATAAAACAGTCACGAAATACAATAAAAATAAAAATGAAAACTTTAAAGCTCGTTTCTGTAAAATTATGAATTTGTAACATATCACCTTCATAGACTCACGTCTTCAATTATTAAGTAATTTTGGAATTTTCCACAAACTGGTTTTCCAGACCAAACAGCATGAGACAACGCCTGGCCGAGCTACGTCTGGACAGCAAATCCAGGGGCGGAGGCGAAGATGAGACTTTGTAAGGACCACGTCTCAGATTTACGTTGAGTATTGAGAGACAAATTACGTAGATAATAAAGCTCCCTTTGGTATGAATTCTTGAGGGAGATATTCTGACAGATTCACGCTAAGGTTCTGCTTAGAGCTCCTGTAAATAAAGCACTTGCTTCGGGCAAGTTAAATCGAAAAGAAAGCACAATTTTAAGTATTCACTGACCCTTTCTTGATAGAAGAGAAAACGGGAAGTAGTGAAATAGATCATTGGAGAACATTTTATTGATGTTAAATAAATTAGATTTTAGAATGTAGCAAAAAAAATAATATACATACTCAATTACTTACCCTGCTATTGTAGATTGTTGGAAATGCTTTCAGTCAGCTAGTTAAATATGTAATGGATCGTAAATTTTACTGATACCTTATCCTGTACGACTGTACGAGTAAAAAGTTTTAATTTTTATGATATTATCATGTTTTTTATGTGTTAGTAGAATATTAGAAAAACCGTTTATACGTCATATTAAAAATGTTTAAGTGTCGTACATGTACATTAAAAATTAAATACTCCATTAGCTAAAATTTAGATTTTATGTTAGTTAGGTGTATGTAATAGAAGTGCACAATATTATGCTCAAAATTGTTATGGAAATTTTGATTACATTTAAAGTTCACTCTTTGTAAGTAGATTGATTGTTGTAAAAGTTTTAAGAATTGTAAAAATGTTATAAAGAAATTGTCAAAATATTGTGATGTTAAAGTAAAATTTTAAAATGTATTTGGGAAATACCAAATAAGAAAGATGACTGGCTATATAGAGTACCTATATGTAGAGGGAAACAGATATAACTAGGTATCTCTATTTCCTATCGACTATTCTAGTCCAAAAGCTATTCTATGAAAATATTCGAATCTTTCCTTAACCATCTTTTTAAGGAATCTCGTATTATGAATCTGTGTATTATAGTGAAGTCACGTTATATAATGTGCGATTTGTAAGACAAAAAAGTGAAACAAATAAAAATGTAGTTAGTTAAGAAGAAATAGATGATGATGAAGATAATATGAAATACTTAAACTATACAAAACATAGTAACATTATATGAAAAATTTCTATTTTAAATCGAGATGGAAGAGATACGGCATTGCATTTTTATATCTAAGCATTACTTAAAATATTTACAAAACTTCTATCAATAAAAGTGATGCAAATGTTTAAAGTAATGTTAAAGTTCTAATAAGATTTAACTAAGCCGTTATTCTATGTCTATACACGGGACACCAGGAAAAATGTGCCATCCAATAATATGTTATCTTTCTAGAAATTTAATGTACTCTGTAATACTTTGCGATGCAAGAGAATTGAAACCTTATTTAAGTGTTAATACAAGTATATCTTCACTGTATATAATGCGCTATAATTTTAGAATAATTATGAATTCATGTACTACATAACCACTTGAAATTTGTTAGTTATAAGTTGTTTATATGTTGTGGTTGAACTCTGAAACCAAAGAAAAAGAACCAAACCGATAAATTTAGGCGTATATTAATGGAATTATATGTAGTAGCGAAAGCAAAACTTACTCGTTAATCGGCAAAACAGAAATCTATACCTACCATCAAAAACAAAATGTTCTGTAAACTTTTGGCGAAAAAACTAGTCTAAATTGAATTTGTATGTGTAAGTTAGTATTCCATATATTATAAAATGGTAGATAATTATTATACTTAAGTGTTTTAGAAAATCAATTATACGTGTTAGTAATAAGTTTTAATCAATTGAAAATTTAACTCAATATTATCTGTGGGCTAGTCTAAATAGTAAAACAAAATCTTAAATTGTATTTTCTCTGGCATTAAACTATTTCAAAAATATATTGGTTAAAATTGGATGGGTCAATTGGGTCCAGAGTTGGCTTGGAAGTTATTTTTGTCAATATGATCGTAGATATGATCCGATTCTTTAATTTTAAAGTGAATTATTGACAAATATAACAGAATCTTAGATCAGGGTTAGTAAGGTATGGAGATAGGCCTATCCTTCAGTAGGTATAAATTATGCAAGATGTTTTTAGAATAAAAATAAAGAAATATTTAATATACAGAATATACTGTAGACACCAAAGTTAAAGGAGTACAAGTTTATGTGAGAGTTCAGAATACCTCGTTTCAAAGAAATTAAAAAAAATATTACAAAGATTATATTTACTGAAAGAAAGAAATATTTTTTGCGAATAAGCCTGGCATTCCTTTAGTTTGAAATGTGATAATTTTCAAGTAAGCCTACCAAATGATCGAGTGGATAATATTAAAAACATAGATATTTCATGAAATGAGAAATGAGTATATTAAATGGTAGATGTTTGAAAATTATAATTCATTGTTCCAAGAACATTGTGTATGTAAAGAAATAGTCATGTTATTTTCTTTGAAGTTTAAATAAATGTCTGTTCCAAATTGCTGTTTTATTTTTCCTTTTCTGTTAATTATATTTCTTATATTTTTTTCAAAGTGCCTTCCTTACTGCTGAGGTTTTTAAAGTGGCTTAGGCATGCGGCCGTAATGTCGACAACTAACGTTTGACTGACGACTTAGCTAGCGCCACATTGAACGTATCTCTGTGCAGTCCGTGGCCGATCAATGCCAGTACATTTTATGTGATCAAGTTTCTATTTTCAGTTCGAATCTATCTTCCGCGTAGTCGCCGTCGGCGGATCACCAGTTCAAAGTGGCGCTAGCCTAAGATAATTTTAAAAATTCCTACTGACGTTACGTCCAAATATTTAGGTTTCTACGGAGTAAAAATAAAAAGGTATTTTATCAAATGTCAACAAAATCTATATTAATGTAATAATATTACAAAATACGTCAAATAACATAACATAGGTACCTATAAAATAATTACGTATACATCTTAGTAGTAAGAAATAAAGTAAAACTTACATAGTTTATAATAGTTTAGGTTGCTGCTTCAATGCTGTAATGTCTAGGAACCTTGGGATTTCGCCGGTTTGCGGGGATTTCGAAGAGTCACCTGCGGCCAATTAAAGATGTTAATGCAATACATTTAATTTAATACTACTGGAGGCCCCGCTGGTCAATTCAGATGTATTTGAGAGTGTTTCATACTATTTTCACCGCTCAATGAATCATTTTCTTTTGTTTTTATTCCTAGTAAAGATGCAGCCAATACATGTACGATTAAATGTGAATCGACCAGTAAATTTGGTACCTACCTAATATTATTTTATCAAGGGGTCCTACACCAATTCGAATCTCATGAAGTGATGTTAGGATAACTTTAAAGCGTCGTCATCGTCAGACTAATTATGACGTAAAGCAGCATTGCTGTATTAATTTGAATTTTAAGAACTTCCATAAAATTTACGGCACAAGTAATAAAAAATACTAACCTTGCAGCAACTTATGCTTCTCCATATATTTTCTAGTCGCAAATGACATGTCACTCGCCGCTGGTTTACTTGGCGGCGGCGGTTTCACCACTTTGTGAGGTGCTGGTACGTTCTTCAGGTATTTAGCTGCGAGCTGATTCATCTTCAGACTGGTGTCGGTTGCGAACAAGTGCGGTTGGTGAATACCGAGGGGATCGTCGCCGAATTTCACCCTGTTATGGAAAAAAGGTTACTTTATTCTTAAGAGTAAAGAGAGTTTAGAGTGTTTTTAGTCTTAGGTCCGGTTGAGGTACTAAATTTTTAGGATATAATTTAAATTCGTAGGTGTTGGTTCACTCATTAAGTGTCCAATATATCCAATAAATAGTTGTAATTTGTTTCTATTATTTGATTGTAATTTTCTTCTGTTTCCAAGAAATTAAATAATATCCCAATAATTTTCGACTTCGACGGGATTTGAACGCAGGATGCGTTCAAATCCCGTCGAAGTCGAAGTCGAAGTCGTCCCTCAGTATGTCGAAAATTTTTGCGATATTACTATTTAATTTCTTGGAAATACCCAGAGTGTGAGGGCTTACGAACTATAATAAAAAAAAACCTTGGAAATTTTATTTGTCATGACGACTGAGGTGAATCATCTACAACTACATGCAAGTCTCAATAACGTAAAATAGCATGAACATACCTTTTGCTGGTAGTAACGCTAATGTTAGACTTGTCGATCTGCATGTTCACGCACTGCTGGCGCATGTTCCTGAACATGGCACTGGCTGAGGAAGGCATCTCCGAGTCTTGCAGCATTCCGTTTACGTGAGTCTGAAAAAAAAGGAACATTATATTAAGGCGTAAAAATGTTAAGGTAAAAATGTTATTATTTAATAAATTACTTTTATGCATTACTAGCTTCTGCCCGCGGCTTCGCACGCGTATTTTCGATATAATAAGTAGCCTAAGTATTATCTAAGTCAGGCTTTGCTCTATACGTACGCCAAATTTCATCTTGATCTGTTTAGTAGTTTTGGAGATCTTAGGAACAAAAATTCAGATTTCACAAACTTTCGGCTTTATAATATTAGTAAGATTTTTCATCAAATGTTATTATTTTATCAAAACTATTGTAATCTATGTTTTTTTTTGTGCATTGTATGTTTTTCTCTGGAAAAAATGAAAATGAAACTTGGAAACTATTGTGTCTCACGCACATGAAACTTGGAAACTATTGTGTCTCACGCACATGGCTAGTCTAAGTCGAGACAGGCCGCGGCCGCGGCGACGTCCTCCTAGCCTCCTAGTCCTCCTACCCCTACCCAACCTCACCCCAACAGCCTGTATTGGTCCACAGCTGGACACAGGCCTCCCCCTGATAAGCGCCTTATTGGCATGGGGGGTAGTGCCCATAATCCCCATGCTGGGCATGCGGGTTGGGGATCGCAGTTTGGTGGTAGAATTGTTCCGCAGGGGGCGCTGCTGCCCACAGTGCCCACCCCCGGTGGAAATCCCTTAGTCGCCTCTTACGACACCCGCGCGGCAAGAGTCGGGGTGGTGCAAATTCTAAACCAGCACCACATAGCTATAGTCCTCCTAGTCCTCCTATAATGGCCGAAATTCGGCTACGACTTTTAATGCTCTAAGGGCTACGAGGACTTTATTATAATTTTTCCAAGAGTGAGCAGGTCTTCTAGATTGTTGGTTGTAGAGACATTGTTGGCCACATCATCATGTTTCATTACTTGTGGTGAGACTGGTCAAACGCAAATCATGCAGTTTTGACCTGTGCAAAAGGTGATGGGTTCTATTCCACACACAGGACAGTGTTTACATTATCGATACTCACCATCACTTTATTGTAGTATGTCCATCCAACATTTGAATGGTCATTGCTGCTTACTTCTGAACTGAAAGCACAAAAAGATTATGTAGGAAACAAATCTCCTTCGATGACCTCAGTTTCACAGAGGGTGAAGGTTGCCTGTGACGCAGAAGGTTGTGGGTTCAATTTTCACCTCGGGAAAGTTCTGGGCAATCTGTGTGTTTTCTATTATTACAATGTATGCACTTTAATAAGTAAATCAGTTATCTAATACCCATAACTCAAGCTCTGCTCACTATGGGACTAGATGATGGTGTGTGGATTGTCCAGCATTATTTATTTATTTTTTACCAAACAATGGCATGCTATCAGGGAGACATACGAAAATAGCTAATTTTACAAATTTTAATCAGAGAATCTATGTAAGAAACTTACTCGCTATAATCTCTGACATCCAAGTACAAAGTTTGTTCGGGAGATAAATTTGGAGTGGTAGCATTATCCACCTGTACATTATAGAGGCTAAGCTCATTCAGAGTCTTATCTGCACCATTCTCGGCTTGCTTCTGGGCATCAGGTGTGTTATTGATGGGCATTATACCATCAAGGAAGTTCAAGTTGGTAGGCTTTGACACCACCTCTTTGATGCTGATTTGAGATCGGTTGCACTGTATCTGGTTGTCATTAGTCTGTTTTATGACCTCTTTGTTTATTACAGTGGAAGTTCGCACCATTTCGAAACTAGTCATTACTCCAATAGACATTTTGAGCTCTTCATTTGCTACTTGTTCAGAGGAGCAGGACATTGTGGGTGTGTTTTGTTGACTGGCCGATATAAACTTATCTACTTTATCCTGTAGCAGTTGTAGCTGCTCATTTTGTAGTTTAATGATTTTGAACAAGTCTGCGACTGTTGGCTCTCGCTTCTCTTTAGTAGTACTGGTTTGCCTTTCCACCTCCATGCATTCAGCCTGTTTTCTTTTTTCGAACTTTTCTATAGCCCAGGTTTTCTTGTCTAAGGCATTCTGGGGTGGGTTGTTACATGCACATGACTGGTGGAAGTTTTGATGCATTTGTGATTCATAGCAATGAGAACAGGCTTTAGGCTTGTGAGTGCAGTGGCAATTATTATGCCCTGAATTATTGTGTGGAGCTGGGCTAGGCATATGTTTTGGAGCTGATGGAAACTCATATAATGTTCCTTTAGGAACTTCTTTCTGGAAAGGTATAGATTTGGGGATGTTTTCCACTGATTTGACACAGTGGTGGCATAGACAATGAATTTCAACAGGTTTCTCATAGTTTTGTGAAGGTGGTTCAGGAATGTCAACAGTCTTCATATTTGGTGTAAACTTGTATTGACAAGGATTGCTTGGTTGGTGAATTAAACCTTTCTTCATAATCTCACCTTTTTTGAAATATGGATTGTTCTCTTTTCCCATATTCAGACCTTTGAATTCTCTCTGTAAATTTGTACCCACATGGTATTTAACTAAGTTATCTCTTCTTATGAAGAAGCTATTGTCTTTTACCAACACATTTGGAGGTATGTTTGAGTTATTGTCGATTGCAGACAAAACTGGCTTACTGAGTATGTCATTACCAATCATCCCACCTAGTCTATTTTCGATAGATTTGAGCGCTGTTTTGTTGAAAGCCTGTCGTCGCGGTTCGTGGTTCGAGGCATCAAGTAGGCTGAGATCCAGATCATTTGAAGGCTTCAAACTGGGTTCTTGTTCTTGGAAAGCAGGCATCGGAAAGCGTGTTTTATCAACAGACGGGTAAGGACTGCAGTTACTTGTCTCGAACCTCTGCACGGGATCATTGCTGTAGGGCAGGACTCGGACAAACTCATAGCAGGGTTCCGGGGGATTGGACCGGAGCTGACTCTCAAATGGCCGTGGAGAATGACACTCTGAATCACTCATACCAAAATTATCTGCAATATTCGGAGTTTCAAAGCGCACTTTCTTCATGAAGTACGTTATTTTCAAACTTCAACACAACAAAACACTAGGATGGGATGAGAGAACTCACAAGCCAGGTCGCGTGAAATAGAAAGTTTATTTCAGTAGTGTAATACAAGCTAATGTTTTAATCTAATTTTCACCGAATTATTATGGCAAATCTATAACGCGCGACAGGAAGCAGAAAACTTTATTTATGTTTGTTTATGTACCTAGGTTATAAAAGTACTAGTTATTTACAGTGTTGCCAACCCATACAAAATTTTACCCCCAGTTTTTTTTTCAAATCCCCCTAAAAACAAAAAAAAAAAAAACCGTTTTCATTTTATAGTGTAGTGCAAATCACTTATCAAATTTTTTCAGAGACATGAGAGCTTAGAACTGTTATCACTTATTTTTCTATAATTTTAGTATTGTAGTCCCCAAAGCCTTAAACTTTGCAAATTATCACAACCGACAGAGACGCTTGCAATGGTATGCATGTCTTTTTAATGTGCTTTTTAACCTATACTTGAGTTTCTGTCGAAATTTATTTTTGTAAAAGCCTCTTCAAAATTAAAAGACGCTTATATTGAAATTGAAATTTTATTGAAAAAATAAAACAACAGTATTATTATATCTTTTGATTTCTTGTTGATTAACATTAAAAAACGCGAAACCAAACAAACAGATTAATTGGACTCTCTGTCACCAATTTCTGAATTGGTTAGAAAGAAAAATAGGAATGCTCCATTATTAGGTTAGGATGAGAACAGTAGTGCTAGAAATAATTAACATCCATAATGAAAGAAATCAAACCACAACACGTCGTCATAGACAAACAATTACAAACGCTACATTATTGTCGGACTCGATCGTGTCATCTCTCTCACTGCCCTGCTTATTCACTATTTGAGTGAGAGGGACGGACAATACGATGTGAAGTTTGAACGAGGCTTTGCAATCCCAATACATACATGAAAGGTGTCATCGTATCGTGCGTTCCGTTCTACGCACGAGACACATGACACGCAGGCTTAGTTCTATTTAATTAAATGCAGGTTTTGTCAGGGCCCCCCCTAAAAAAACCCCAAATATTTTCTACCCCTAAAATTGCCCCTGTTTAAATTTTTTACCCCCAAATTTAAAGGGAAAACCCCTAACTTGTCACCACTGGTTTTTCATCAATCATCATGCATGTGAAAACCATGGTAGAATTAGACAAGGTATGCTACTCCGAAATCTTCCCAAGCCTACATCACTGCCTAGTTGCTATTTAATTGCAACCAATGTTAATGTGATTATTGAAATACATAATACGGTGTCAATCGTCAATTTTGTTTGATATAGATAGATCAGTCAAAAAAGATTATGTAAATCACGAGTTAATGTGATAAATAATTGGGAAATACAAAACCACCTAGTTTTATCACATTGTTTTATGGAGCTCGGGAGTTACGATTCTACGCTACTGGTATCACCGAAATACAGCTGTCTCCACGCTGTCTCCTAGAATTTGGCGTGATTCGTCTTCTTTGTCATGCGTGTTTGAAATACAATATTCCTGTCTCGCTTACGTCCATTTGGCCGGTGACTACCAAACTTTTATTTACGCGTCACCGGGGCGGCGGCGGCGGGCGGAGTTAGTCACTCGCGTTGTTGGTGAATAATCTTTCAAATAAAATGGGTGGTTGCTCTATCTGTTACTGTAAGAGTGTGAGTGAGAGAGGCGGTAAAATAAGTTTCATTCCCGAAAAAAGAATCTGTGGCTGAAGAATGGCTTCGGTATTGTCGACCTCTAAAACCAAGATAAATCCTATCTAATATTTCTGTAGCAGGACATTTTATACTTTTATCCGACTGCCTCGTTGGTGTAGCGGTCACGTGTTCAACCGCTGATAATGAGGTCCCGGGTTCAATTCCCGGGTCGGGCCAAGATTTGTGTTATTGTGTCTTTTCTAGCAAGAAATATTCACAGTAGTAGCCTGGAGTCAGGAAGTTAGCGGTGTTAGACGGCTTAAGCCGTTGGTCCTGCGCTTGACCTCTCCCCGGTCATGTCGGCCTGCTGTCCTATCCGATTTTGAGAGTGAGGTAATAGAGAGTGCACCTGTGTTTGCGCACACACTTGTGCATTATAATATGTCCTGCGCATCTGGATTGTCACCGATGGTACTGGCTGCCCCGTGGTCGAAATTCGCCTAGGAGGACATTTTATAAATATTATTATCCACCTATCACTGCGTTGCGCTGCGCTGCGCGGGGCCACGGCGCGGCGGCGGCGGCGGGGCACGGCGGCGCGGCAGCGTTTATTTTATTTTAGTATTTTGTTTGGATTTACATTTTTAAATTCGTTAAATCTTTTGAATGGAAGGTCCCATTTGAATAATTAAAAAAGTAATCTACAGGTATTGAAACAGTTTTACATACGGAATGATTTATTTTAATGTAAAATATTTTATAAAAAAAAATGTGATACACATAACTTTAAAACCAGAAATAAACATAAACTCGCTGTGCCCACAAGTAGGCAACACAAAATTAATGTATCTTTTAAAGGGCAATGTATACGCTTCTAGTTTTGTTGTAACAAAACTCCTAGTGAGTTGCAAAAATTATCAGTAAATAAATTCAAGCAAATTGTCAAAACCTTGCTGTGCAAAAAGGCTTACTATAAAATATCAGATTATCTAGAAGATAAAAAAGCTTGGAACGGGTTTTGCTCCAACTCGAAAAATAACAACTAACAGGCTAAAGGTTTCTTCGTCGCTTCTTTACTTTAGTCTACATACCGAAGCGACAGAAATCAAAAATATCACTTTATTTCCGTGTCAGTTTTATAATTTTACCTTTTCTAAGTGTACATTTATTGTATTTATGGAAATAAAGAGTTTTTGATTTTGATTTGGATTTTGATTTTGGATAAGGATTAATACACAGGTAACATTGTCAGATTGTGGTCGGGTTTTCTAACATCTTTTAAAATGGAAAAAAGTAGTTAAAGTGACATAAACTACAATAGATGGACTTAAAGTATCGCGAATTTTTTTGTAGATATTGATATGTTATATAATATTGTGGATTTTTTTTTTCATCTATCATCAATAGTTCCGCAGCACATGCGATGATAGACAATTTTTGAGTTAACTTTTTAACCTTTTGTTACATTATTGAAGCAGGGATCCCTAATTTTTTCTAGTAATAAATATAGCCTCTCTCAGAAATAATGTAGCATTCTAATGGTAAAAGAATTTTTGAAATCGGTCCAGTGGTTTTTCATTTTATTCGTTACAAACATACAAATCTTTGCTGCTTATAATATTATTAGTTAAGTAATTAATATTTAGTATTAATAAGTATAGAAGTATAGATGTATGTGTGCGAGTTTGACTATGTAGGAACCTTTCATAGTATTAGCTAGATATATAAATAGGTACCTTTATATTTAGGATATTGAGTCACAGGACAAGCGAGACATGTGCCTGACGGTAAGCATGAAACTTGCCTGTACCAGACACAGTGCCAGATTTTGAACCTCAAAACCCTGCGTGTCTAATAACATTGTAATAAAATGTTAATAAAACCTAGATCTCGAATTTCCCAAAAATAAAAAGTTTGAGAACCACCGTAGCGGCTATGACGTAGCTTGGGAAAACCAACGTGATCTTTGTTTCTCGGAGTAGCATACCTTTTATTGTTCTACCATGGTGAAAACCTGAAAACCTTTAGCTTCAGTGTGAAAACCAGTGTTGCCAACTCGTATTTTGAAAAAGGCGTAGACAACATTAAGGTGCTTCTAAACAGGCTACACTTTTCTGCAATATGTGGCTGCTATACAATGGCTGGCAACATTGCTCGCAATACCAGCCAGATTAAGCCGGCTTTTGACTATGGGATATAATATAAATTACATCTTGAGCTATATATTAGATCCTGCGATTGCTATTCACACTGTAAGATATATATTTTGGAACACACATGATCAGTTTACACGTCTGCACACGAACGCCAACATTCAAACTGAGGGCGAGGCAGGGGGAGGCGCGGTGTCCGGGGACGTGAGGTAAAATATACACCTTCAAATGACCTTCAAATATCGCTCACTCGGTCGAAAAAATATTTATAGTTTGGGATGTAATATATATTATAGCACAGTGTAAACGGTCCCATACAAAATGTATGGTGAGCGATAAAATATTATATCTCAAGATGTAATTATATATTATATTATATCCCATAGTGAAAAGCCGGCTTTATGCAGGATTATGCAAGATTGTAGTAATGGCCCGACAATAATTGCCAAACATTTTAGATGTGGCCAGTATGGGCGGTATGGCCGGGCGATCGCTGACCGATCGTTATTATGTTTCCGATATTGTTGTTTCAGATGTCCGAGCAATATTTTTGTGATGACCGGGCAATTAGTTGCCAATAGTGCAGCCACTAATTGCAGATAAGTATAGCCCGTTTAGAAGCACCTTTATAAAAAGACGTAGATTTAGTAAAAATTTCGGACGAAAAGTTCGTAGACTAAAGATGCGCGACTGTGAATGATTTCATTCGAGTTATTCGACTTTACAAATTATTCGAACGATTCGAATGACTAGGGAAAATTAGTAACTAATTTGGTTAGTAATGGGTGGTAATGGCGAGTGGCGTCGAATAAAGAATTGATTTCGCGGCGACTGCCCGACTCGTCATTGCTTATCAGGGGGAGGCCTGCGTCCAGCAGTGGACCAATACAGGTTGTTGAGGTTCAGGTTGAGGTATGGTTAGTAATGGCCTACGTACTTCTTTACAACTCCTTTAAAACACAAAACACCTTCGTCACGGGTCGTTGACCGTGGAGTTCAACGACCCGCAGCGGACAACGCCCCTTAGATGTGATAGGTAGGTATCACAAATGCATTTTTCCTCGGTTCTATGATAAATGATAATATGCAAATGACATCAGTCATTCATTACATTACCTAGTCTAGTGATAATTTCCTGCGTCCAGCAGAGGACCAATACAGGCTGTTGAGGTTTAGGTTGAGGTATGGTTAGTAATGGCCTACGTACCTCTTTACAACTCTTTTAAATTAAAACACAAAACACCTTCGTCGCGGGTCGTTGACCGTGGAGTTCAACTACCCGCAGAGGACAACGCCCTAACATGTGATACGTAGGTATCACAAATGCATTTTTCCTCGGTTCTATGGTATTAAGCAAATGAAATCAGTAATTCATGTCTACAGATATATTATATTCGTTATGATTTATTTGTTCTAGTTTTTCATATTTTCCCGTGTTCTTTGATCGAAGCTAACCCCCCCAAAGTTTGGTCCTTACTCTTTGTTACACCCTATATAAAAAGGAATACTACCCAATATTTAAATATTTTGATTGGTTATTTCTTTAATTGTTTGGTTGGTAGATTTTAATGCAAAGTAGGTACCTAGGTATGACAAACTTTCTCCGACAGACTTTCATTCTTTTTATACATATCTATATATTTACTTTACGTACCAGCCTTGGAACAGCATGAGGGAAAAGATAAGTTCGCTGTTTCTTTTTTATTAATAAATTTTCATAGGAATGTTTACAACAAATTTTGGACGATATTTTGGGTCCCCAATCTAGACACTAGTTGAAATGGTAAGCATAACTTGCCAAATACTTCTCTTTTGATACAGACGGTTTCAGGGTGCGCATTGTGAATCTATGGGGAGCCGGCGAAAACCTTGATCGATGACTAGAGGATTTCTTAGCTCATTAAATCTGCATTCTCAACTCAAAACGTTATTGTCTCCTCGTTGTGTGTGTGACCAGATGCAGAAGCCATCAGACACGAAGTTGAAGTTGTGAAAAAAGCAGCAGCGCAGCGCCGCGCCGCCGGGCAGTGCGCTGCCTGCTTTTTTTCGCTTTTTATTTTACGCGGCAGGCAGCGTCATTAAGAAAGAAGTTGAAGCTAGAGATTAGAAAAATCATGGAAAAACGTGGAAAAATCTAGCTTGTGACTGTACTGTATGTATACTTTGAATAGTCAGGCTCAAGGCTGTGGGTTTGAAACGAATCATTTTACTTTTCATGAAATTGAAGCAAATAAGAGGTCAAAATGAATAGACAGCTTCTGAAAGTATTTCAGCCCCTAATGTCCTCTGTAAGAACCAAAGGGTATAAACATCCTGGGGGAATTCGCTACCCTGGAGGAATAGTCTACTATCCCAGGTAACAGTAGCTAATTTAAGATTTGCCCTGGCGGTCTCGGAATCGACCCTTCCAACACAGCCCGTGAATGTCTTATGAGCCAGAATCTACCAGAGGATGGGCGGCAGCCCTTAGACTTTACATTATCATAAATATAACAATCTGAATTAATAATTGCAGACAAACAGGTATAATGCAATTATTTCAGGTTATCCCTAAAGTAACTAAATTACTATGTGTGTGGTTAGATTTCCAGATGAAAAAGATCCAGACGTGAAGCCTTCAAAACTGTTCAGAGTACAGAGAATCAAATCAGCAAAACACAATCCGTGGTATCTAAAGGACATTCTAAAACAACTAAATATTCTTGATGAGGTACTAAAACAATGATCTATCAATATCTCTTAGAAAATAAAAAATTATGCACCCCTCCAGGTTGTATTGCTGAAGCTTATCAGTTAACGTGTAAAATGAAAATACAGTAACAGTTCGGTACACTATGATTTCCCTTGGCTTAAAAATACCTACCTATTCTAACATGTTTGTTTCAGTCTAATCAAGTTGTTATTGTCAAGAATATTCCTGAAATTAATATGAAGCTGTGGAAAGTAAAGCATTTGATCAAAGTGACTCCAATTGTATTTCCATACGGTGAACCTACAAAAGATGACATAAATTACACAATTTTGAAAGAAAATGGTCAATGCATTGTTGCTAAGAAACTGGAACCTCAACAAGCTCAGATTGAAGCCCATGATAAATTTGATACTGATGTCAAGAAAATGGACTCTACCACAATAAAAAAAGATTCTAGATTAAAATGGAACACTACAGGTATATTTTAGTGTCAAATTGTCAAATAGCTGTAGAATAAACTTGATCTAAAATAGTTCTACCTAATGTTTTATTTCAAATCTTATCATAGAAAACAGTCTATATTAAAAATCATTTATTTTCATAACACCATGGCTCTGCATCATCAACTTCTATAACGCCAGAGCGGAGCTGGAATATATCTGGAGGTTCCTTAGGTAGTTGGTCGATTCCTATTACTCGGAGATACCGTGCAATGGATGGACTGTATCTCACATGATGTGGAATGAGCAGAATCTTGCGACAACAGGAATCAAAATCAGTGTGATATCCAAAATTGGCAATGAGTAATCCAAGAGCTCGGGTTGCGAAGTCATTGAAATCTCGATCAGGACTCTCAGGAAATGCGAGAGATGCATATAGTTCTCTTCTGGGTCTTGAGGGTCCACCACTGTTGATGTGATATCCAAGGAATTTAACTTCTTGAATAGTTTCTGCGACCTGCGTCTTGTTGATGTTTATCTTCATACCAAACTTTGATGCATAAAGCTGCAATTGAAAGAGGTTTACTTGCTGATCTGTTGCAACGAGTGAATCATCACCAAGGACTAGGTGATCATGAACACTTATTCCTTGTTTCCTGATGCAGTACTGAGTAACAATCCAATTAACAATTGAATCGATGAGCTGGGTGAAGTAACTTCCACTAGCCACTCCTCTACTCTTACGGTAACGTTCGCCATTGCACAAACGAATTGGTGTGTTGATGAAATATGCAATGATCTTCTTCCATGCAAGGTAGAGCTTCGCAGTATCAGGGATGCCAGCAACTTGGTATCTGGTCAGGTCAATGTTAGCAAGTAAGATGTCGAAAGCAATTTGAATCAGCCACGCTGGGACAGTCTTATCAAATTGAGAATAATCAGAAGACAAAAAGTTTTTATGTTTTGCCATTCTGTGAAAGATCTTCTTACATCCACCGCGCGCGGCCTCGAAACCGTAAGCTAAGGGAGAAGCTGAAGATTTGTATGCATCAATCAAAGGTATGGCGAAGCAAGCTTCCATAAATGTTACAGATGCAGGATAACCCCACACGGCCCTAACTTTCTTCTCTCCTTCCAGGACGAGATGTGGCCTAGCGTATGCCGCGCAGTCTGGTAGACGGACATTCTTTCCTTCCTTAACCAAATGCCAGATCCTTCGTACGCTTTGAAATGCACGTGAGTTGGATGCAACTTCTTTCTTTGTCTTGAAGCCCAGCCCCTTCCAAGGCAGACCAGGTGAAGAATTCCAATTCTCTAGAGAACGGGATGGAATGTCATTGAGGTGGATAGGTCTGACGGGTGATGAGAGCCTAAACTTCAGTAAGCAATCACAGATAACCTTATCAAGAAGAGGATCATCAAATCTGGGCGCGCTGGGTCCATTGTAAAGTCTGAGATCTTTACGAATGTCGGCTACAGTGACGGGACTCCTGACAAGTCCACCAGCTTCTTTGGTTGCCCATCTAGGGCAGTAGTCTGACTTAGTGCATCTAAAATGCCTCTGGCGAAAAGGTAAACCAGTGCCTATATATGCCATCACATTGGAAAAGTCTTGCACCGTTTTTTCTCGTCCGGCCGCTCTCGTAAACGACAGATGCTCTAGGAAACACTCTTGCAAAAATAATTAAATTCGGTGTGTAACTTTGCGCCACAGCATCGCTCCAGATCATACTCGCACGCTGGCTTGGCTAATCGAGTGATAGATAAACACAAATAACACCGAAGCACGCCAAAAAAAGTGAAAAACTAGTCTTCTTTTGTAGTTCAGAAGCGGATCGGACGGAATGGATATTGGATGGACGGATGTACAAAGTTTATATAAACAAAATAAACAGTTTGTTTGTTTATTTTGTTTAGGGCCCTGGCAACACTGGTATTTTTACTTCAACTTCTTGTCAAATGGCTTCTGTATCTGGTTTGACACAATAAGGAAGTTTCCAATATTTTTTTTTATTTTTAAATATTACTACTTGCAATAAAGCCCAGTGATTTTTTGTATGATATGATACTTTTCCCCTCCCCTTTAAAACTTCAAGGCGCGCGGCCGCCCAACAACCTCATGACGTCACAAGTCTCGCCAGTCGCTCGAGTCGAGTAGACGTCGATCGCCTCGCCAGTCGCGCGGTCACCTCAGACGGTTATTATAGAGACCGGATTATATGCAACATGAAACGCCCGAAATATGCACGCAAATATGCTCGAAAAATGCTAGGAATATGTATGAAAACTAATGAAATGTCTCTAACTATGCAACATTAAATAGTAAAATAGTAGACTTTCATTCAAAATCATCAATAAATTTAACAGTTTGTAGTCTTGTAGACGCTTACAATCAGGTAGTGTTCCAAATCTTCTAAGTATTTATTTATTTATTTATTTATATTAGGGGATCTTTCAGCACAATATACATAATAGCGATGTGTGAAGAGACAGGTGGCGATTAACAAGTTCCCACTTATAGAAATAGTATAAAATTTAACAAAATACACAAAAATAGTAATAATAGGCTAATATTCGCGTTTACCATAATAAATATATTTAAACTATAGTTAGGTAGGTTCATAATATCTGGTCTAGTTTTATACTATCTGTAGTTAAAATAATAATAATATCTGATACCGTTCACTCATTTATCATCTATTTGAAATATTATACTATAAATAAATATTATACTTGTATTACAGAAGAAAAAAGACGAGACTTAAAAAATAAAATATTAGCTATCAAATTAGTTTACCTAATAATGTAGACAAAATTAATGATAAAGTAGTGTTCCAATTTCTATTTTATAAAAGAGCAAGAGAGATTTTGTAAAAGAGTAAACGCGAGTTCTCCCTCACATTTTTTTCGCTAACGCGCCACAATAGGTCTAACTTCAAAAAATCAATCAAATAAAGTTGTAGGGGCAATTTTAACAACTCTCAACCTCAACAGCCTGTATTGGTCCACTGCTGGACGCAGGCCTACCCCTGATAAGCGCCTTATTGGCTTGTATCTCATGCGGGGTAAAGCCCATAATCCCCACGCTGGGCATGCGGGTTGGGGATTAACTACTACTACTTATGTAAACAAAACATTTTAAAAATACTGGGGCGAGATAGATAGCAAGAAATGTCGCCTGTGCCGTGTATCAATGTAGCCCTGGTTTACAAAAGAACTCATTAAAATCAAAATGGCGACCAGAACACAACTCGTTATCGGCTTAGTATTTATATGAATAAAGAAACATACAATTATGTTGTGCATTTACTATAAATAAAATTCATACAGGGTGTAAGGGTAAACAGTCTTATCCTTGAAACCAGAAGTTCAGAATCATGAGCAGAGTCCAAAACCGATGAAAAAACTAAACTTTTTTATTTACATAATTTTGAAAAAAATATCCTCATACATCATAAAAGCATGTCACCCTACATTTATACCTACGCTGCCTCAAACAAAGACCCGCTCGCGCGCCGACTTAAAGGCGCCGCCTACATAGGTACCTACGCCGCGTCCGCGCCGCTCGCCTGCTTTGTCGGTATCAAACAAAGACGCCGCTGGCGCGCTCGTCAGTCGCGGCCCGTCTGCTAGGTAGTGAGCACGTCACGACGCGTTCCGTGCTAATTTGTGATGTGCCGATTTGTTCGCGTATTGTGTTAAGTAGAAAAGTGACGATGTCGTTCACAAATGAACAGTGGACTGAAATGGTGCGACTTTATGCCATCGCTGGTGACAACATGAACTTGGCTCGTACGATGTACGCAGAGCGGTTCCCAGAACAACGTGTGCCAAGCCGGGAAACGATCCTAGCGGCTACACAAAGGCTACGTGCCTACGGCCAGTTCAAAACATTTTATGCTTAATGTGAGTAAATCAAACTGTACATAAAGCTGTAAATTTTAATTGAATTGTACATAAAACTTGATTGATGATGAACTTTTTAAATACGCCAAAAGTACCTACTTACTTTAGCCTACTTACTGGCAAATGTGTTAGAGTAGCTATTTTTGCCTGTCCTAAGCCAGGAAAAGTACCTATGAAGGGAAAGTTCCATCACAAGTTGTAGGTACCTACAATTCGAGTGGTTCGATACCTACACCACCGGCCGGCTACAGGCGAGAGCGGGCGGCGCGGCGTGATAAGGTCACTAGGGTGTCCATGAAATCACGTAGGATAGCAGAGAAATGAATTATGAAATTCCATCGAAACTAATTGACTTCTATTTTAAAAATAACTTGTATCGTCTTATTTTAGGGGTGTACATACGTGGTTTCAAGGATAAGACTGTTTACCCTTACACCCTGTATAATATACAGGGCGTCCCAAACTTATGGGACATGAAGGGGAAGTACCTTAAATATCGTAGATAGGGTATTTTCCTGAAAGAAGACTTAATGTTACTTTTAAAAGTTAGTAATTCTGCATTCATAGATTTTCTAAAAAATACTTGCTTCGTCTGGGAATCGAACCGACTTAAATGTCAAAAAAAAAATCATCCTACTTCTATGATGCCAATCGAAAGAATAGCTAAAAAATAATAACTTTACTTAAGTAACATAGTATTTTTTTAAAAAGGAACAACATTAAATTAATCATTTTAATAAAATTTAAAACATACATGAAAGTGCCGTAGTCAATTAAGTAAGTATTTTTGTAAATTAATTAATTAAATGCTCAAAATGTGATCCCTCTTGTCTTACGCAAATCGCCAATCTTTTAATGATTCCGCTGCCTGTTGATTTTCTTATCATTTTATGGCGAACACTCGATGTGATATGGATCAATTCTGTTTGCAACTCGCCCTCGTTCTCGTATCGCTTTTTGTATAGCATATCTTTCACGTATCCCCAAAAGAAGAAATCTAATGGTGTAAGGTCCGGGGATCTGGCCGGCCATCTAATAGGTCCATTAGTACCAATCCATGTAGGAAAACATTCATTTAGAAAATCTGCTGCTCTCCGACTATTAAGAGCCGGAGCTCCATCTTGTTGGAAAATTAAGTTTTCTTGCTCCTCAGCGGAAAGATTTCTTATCTCATCCGTTAAAATTTGAAGTATTCCTAAATACTTTTCTGTGTTAAAGGTTCCTTGGTAAAAGTGGATTAAGAAAACCCGGTTTTTTAAAAGTCCGCACCAACAGTTGAGTGAAAAACGCACTTGGTTATTCGTTTCAGTGACTCGTAACGGATTTTCTTTAGACCGAATACGATTATTGTTGCGGTTATACATACCGTTATTGCTAAAGTTAGATTCGTCTGTCCTAATAATATTATCCAAAAAATTTGGATCTTCGAGCAAGCGTGCCTGGATATCAAGACAGAAATTTTTTCCCCTTTCTGTATCGCCTGGAAGTAATTTTTGAACCAATCGTCCTTCAACATAACTCTTAAAACCGTGTTTTTTTAATACACGGTGTATTTTACTTTTCGAAACTCCAATTTCTAGTTCTCCTTCTCTCACCAATGTTTTCGGAAAAGCCGAAAAGTAAATTAAAATATCAAGTTCTTCGTCGTTGATCATGTGGTTCTCTTGGGCGTTTATCGAAACGTCCCAGAGTTTTCAAATTGTCCACAAGCCTTTTCAAAACTTTACGAGACGGTATTTGTCTATCAGGATATTTTACGCTATACCACCGCAAACTTCTAGAGATATCTTTATCGTTCAAAAAATATGCTTCCATTAGATCAAAACTTACTTGATATGCCATGTTCGCAATAAATTAACACAAAACTTGTGTAACTGAATTATTCAGACTAAACAGATCAATCCAAAAACAAACGCTCGCACACACTGTTCCATTTTCAAATTGAAGAACAATATTTAAAAATATTAGTTCTTTTTAAAAAGTATGCTTTCAAACAAACGCTCTCATAAACTGTTCCATTTTCAAATTCTTCGGTTCGATTCCCAGACGAGGCAAGTATTTTTTAGAAAATCTATAAATGCAGAATTACTAACTTTTAAAAGTAACATAAAGTCTTCTTTCAGCAAAATACCCTATCTACGATATTTAAGGTACTTCCCCTTCATGTCCCATAAGTTTGGGACGCCCTGTATACCTACGGTTGGACATTTGAAGTTTTGCAGGTCAACATTTCTATCGTTTTTCACAACTAAGAGTAATTTTTTTTTCTCTAATTGGCACCTTCTTTCATGGGCACTTTGGGAAATGATAGCCAGAATGTCAGTCTTTTCAACACAAAAAAAAACAACATTCAAGCGTTTCGTTTTACGGTATCGATATTTTTGTTTATTTAATTATCGGCCAAAGTTTAGGGTCCTATAACTCTGGAATGAATGGCCGGACTTGTTCGTTTTCTTGACTGTTTTGTGCGTTTATCCTCAGAGAATACGAATCCGTCAAAATCGCCATTTGCAAAAAAACCTGACTTGTTCGCTTTCTAAAATAACTGATTCATATTTAGAAATCTGAGGCTGCGTTCCGTTTCTTGCATAAAGCGAGCGCATGAACTGCCTCACCTTTTTTATGACAAGACTTTTATTTTACCATGGTGCGTTCCTGTGGGTGACGTCATTTGGGCGCGAAATTTTAAAAGTAGACTTGTTTGAATTTTTCTTTACTGGGACGCCATTGTTTTCCCGCGTAAACGTAAACTCGAGTGAAACGAACGATAAAACGCCTTTTTTGTTGCCAACTAAACTGGAGTAATCTCTGACATGATTTCAAGATCGAACTTTTGGGATATAATATGTGGAGGGGCCACTACTCGACTGGTGAGTCGAGTAGCGACGGGTCAACCCGTCGCAGAGGGCGTTCGGACACGGGCAGTTGGGCAGCTGCAGTGGGTTTGTGGAAGAAAGCAAAAGCGTCCACACCTTCCCACCATAAGTGGCAAAGGTGGACACACACTGTTGGTTTTAATGGTTGTAGTGGTGTTAAAGTCCACATCATCGTACTGTCTCCCTCAGGATAATAAAATGAGGTCTATACTTACCTAAAATGCGGTTTCAACCCAAGAATACTAATTTACCTACTTATTTAATATGATGTTGTTTTGTAAGGATTGGAAATAAAAGAGGGTATATAATATTAGGTATTATTATTATTATGGCTCTCCATCTGGATTAGCATAAGTCTGCCAATATTTGTTATCATTGTAACCTTAATTAGTTAAATCAATTACTAAACAGTACATAGGTCATTTCTTTTTCAATCTTCTGTATTATCTGTACCCTTCACTAAATTATTAAAATATTCAGGTGTCTTGAAGTAGGTCTCGAGTAGGATGGCATGCTTCTTACCTAAACTAAATCTTGCATCCCCCCAAGGAATAATCATTGTTGGTTTTAATTTCTCAACTTCCTTCAATTGAAAGCCATGTTTACGTGTAGAATTATAAAGGTAACCATAATAAATGGCCATGTATTCATGACCATTTTGATAAAGCCGGACAACATATCTTGACAGTAGCACTTTTAGCGCAATGTGAAATGCAATAAATGTTCCGATGTAGACAAGGCATTCTGTGGTATTACTGGCTATAACAAGGTCTTCGGTGAGGAGTATTGGCTGGTTCCACCGGGCTGGATCATGCACAAAAAATCCATAATACAGACCACTTAGCACTACAGATGTTGATGTGAATGTCAAGTATGTAGAAATATATTTGAGGACATTATCCATAGGGGCTTTGTATATTAAGTTCCATTCCTTTGGTAGTTCATCTCTCTCTCTCCAGCGGTCTTGTGTTTCATTAAATCTGATGTGATGTCCAGATATGGTCTTGACTGAGGTGATTCTGAAAATATTGGCCGTCTGTCTTTCGGCCAGACGAAGTAGTCGCAAACAATTCATGGTAAGCAATTGATGAAAATTCAGAAATTGTAATTATTCTTTCATTTATACATTATTCAGTAACTCATAACTCTGTTAGCTTGACTTAGGTTAATTTACTAAAAAAATAAACAACAGCCGCTTTTGACAGTGACAACAACATGGTAATTTTTTCTCATTGTTGGCAGCTTTGTCCTCAAACCTCGATGAGTCAGGATGCCAATAAAAGCCGCCACACACAGAAACCGTGGCCGTTTCGGAGGCGAAGGCGTGCGGGTTGTATCAATACGAATTTAAGAGACTACACACTCGCCGCCGCCGCGCCGCCGCCGCCCGGCGGTGTATGTGTAGACTCTCATATAAATTCACGCATTACAAGTCGCACGCCTTCGCCTCCGGCCTGGCTACGGTTACTGTGTGTGACGGCTTTAATGAGTGAGGTGGGGCCTTAGAGAATTATTGTTTACTAGCTGTACCCGCGACTTCGTTCGCGATTCACATACCTGCCGACTAATTAAGTTCACGCCAAAAAATCACACACACATCACATTTACACACGCGCACATACACTAACACACCCTGGATAGCTCCTGTTGCCCGGACTCTTAAGAGACCGGTGTTCTCAGGAGCGTCAAACACACACACATTACACATACACACACGCACACCCAAGTAGCTCCCGTTGCCCGGAATCTTTAGAGTCCTCAGGAGCGCGAAAGATGTTATCATAACTCTAATTTATTAACACAATACTCTAGTATCAACCTTGGGAAACATTGTTCGCTGCTGAGTTTCTCCAGTTCCTAAGCACTATAACGCTTGATCATTAAAAGCAAACCTCCTAGGTATATTTTTATTCTGATATTTTTATTCTGTAACTTTAATATTTTACCACTGATTGCCTATTATTTTGTCCTTTAAATTTATATTGTTAAAACTTTATATAGTATAATATTTTTTGTTTAGTCAACCCTTAATTTGTTCACGCTGTGGCACCCTTTATTTAGAAAACCACTAGACTTAAGACCACTTTATTTGATAATCTGTATGTGATGTGATTTTTCTGTTGGGAGTCCTTAAATAAATAAATAAATAAATAAATTCACATTTAACCACAGTTTCTCTCATGTTATGAAACGCCGTGCAAAAAAACTTCGATGACCAGAATTGGACCTGTTACACTTCTAACTTAAGTATCTTTATTTAGGTACCTAGTTAAATTTTGTATAAATCGTGTAGAGTCTACGGGGGATAGTATGTTGTCATCTTCAATCCCATTCTTTATCCACACGACTTTTAGCTACGACTCGGCCAGCGTCAGTGTTAAGAAGTGTCATACTCGGTTCACTTCTTACTCATGGTTCCGTTCAGCTGGAACCCTATTCTGCTAAACTAATCGCTTCACTATGACAGGGGTATCGTCAAAGAATGACACGTTTTGGTATTCTACCTTAGATGAAAGAAGTTATGATGAATGCAGATGGAGAGACGCGCGTCAAAGTGTCAAATTTGAAACTATTAATTTATCTCGCACGCACTATCTGGAGTTTTATTAATCTAAGGATTCTATGTGATGATTCTGCGACGATTCCATTGTCATAGTGAAGCCATTTTATTACAGAATTGGGCCTGATCCATTTGACTGGACCACCGTAATTTTTTTTTTCGTTAGTAGGTAGGCTCAGTTGGTTGTTCAGATTGTTGTAGTTGGTTGTTTGGTGTGGTCTAATTAGTTTAATTGGACCATTTACTCCAACCAAACTTTGGTGGTACAGTTAACTGTACCAGCTAAACCACCAAATATCGTGTCCATGAATATCGCATGGACCATTTGCACATTTTACTTATTTTGCCTGAAATAGGCATTGACGCACTCATTAGTTTGGTTCCTACCTACTTAGGTAGGAACTTTACTAATGGGTGCGTCTTGGAAAAATATATAGATAGGAACTTACCTACCCTTTATCTACCGATATTTTTCTTCAATCTACAGATTATTTCTTCAATCTATTAATTTTCTACTTGACTGTCTACTGATTTAGTCAAATTCGATCTTGCAACACTGTTTCTAACAAAAAGAATGCATGAAATCGGACGACGCGTTAATGAATTCTAAATAAGAACACATTTTGACTTTTATCCCATCTCCCAAGAGAACCGTGACTACTGATATCCCAGATAAAATGCATCCTTTGTTACCTCGTAGTATGAGCTCAAATCATGCCAAGTTTCATTTGAATTCATTCAATAGCATATTGTTACTTTCATCCACCCTCCCAAGGGAACAGCACTGATTCCGGTATAAATAGTATTGCTCATTTGAATACATTCTGTACTTTTGGCGTGATGCGCGACCCAGGAATTTAACCTTTATCCCCCTCCACGGGGAACCTTACTGAATTCCGGTATAAAATGTATCCCATGTCCTTTCTTGTATTATGAACTCAAATCGTACTAATTCAGTCCCAACTCATTCAGCAGTTTCGGCGTGATGCACGGTGAAAGAATTTTACTTTCATCCCTTCTCCCAGGGGAACCTTACTAAATTTCGGGATAAAATGTATCTTTCCTCGTAGGAACTCAAATTATGCCGAGTTCTATTCGAATTCATTCAGTAGTTCCGTCGTGATGCGCAGTTAAAGAATTTTACTTTCATCCCCTCTCCCAGGGGAACCTGACTGAATTCCGGGATCAAATGTATCCCATGTCCTTCCTTTTAGTATGAAATCAAATCATGCAAGGTTTCATTCCAATTCATTCAGCAGTTTCGGCGTCATGCGCGGTGAAGAAATTTTACTTTCATCCCCTCTCCCAGGGGAACCTGTCTGAATTCCGGGATAAAAAGTATCCTATGTCCTTCCTCGTAGTATGACCAAAAAACATTCCGAGTTTCATTTCAATACCTTCAGTAGTTTCGGCGTGATGCGCGTTTAACAAACAGACAGACAGACAGACATGAATGAAAAAATTACAGTTTTGGCTTCAGTATCGTTAATAG
This sequence comes from Eupithecia subumbrata, assembly GCA_949316285.1. Taxonomy (NCBI): domain Eukaryota; kingdom Metazoa; phylum Arthropoda; class Insecta; order Lepidoptera; family Geometridae; genus Eupithecia; species Eupithecia subumbrata. Next base: position 5,231,709 of record OX438648.1, read on the forward strand.
AGTGCCCTCCAAAAAAAAATTTCAAAATATCTTCAATGTACAGAATTGGACCTGTTACAGTTTTATTATGAGTATAGAAGATAGATAGAGGGGATGAGTGAGGCAAACAATTTAATTGAGCGCCAACTGAAAACGTTAGCGCGAAATAATTTTTTTTGTGGTTAATTTTTTTTCTGCTTACAAGGAATAAGACTAAACCATTTTCTATGAACATAAACTCATGAAAAAAACAATTTTTATACTACACCTGCTCGGAAAGTTGCCTATTCCTTTTCCATTAATAGAATAGAAAGTATGTCTTTGCAGGCCTATAGGAAACCGGGAGGAAAAACTCTATGGAATTTCATTTCTCACGTGTTTTAGCGGGAGGAAAAAGTGTATGGAAATCCATTTCTAACGTGTTATTTTTTTTAAGTAGCTATGGTTATTTTCGTTCGGTCAAACGACAAAAAGTTTTTACTCCAAGTCCATTAGGCCTCCTCCGATTTCCGAACAATATTTTGAAAAAAGAACCCAAAGGCTGGCGCGGTCAATGAGGTTTTACCAACATCATTGGGCGCGGTAAGTTCTTCTAAATTTCAATTAATAATTAATTCTGCTTTTTATTTTCCTCGAAGGTGTAGTATAAAGCACTATTTATCACTCGGCAGAAAGTGCGATTCATACCTCGTGTGTTTTAAGGCCCTCGGCTGCGCCTCGGGCCCAAAACGACACACTCGGTAGGAATCGGTCACTTTCTCGCCTAGGTGTAAAATGTACTATTGTTTCGAACAGTATTTTAATTTTGGGAACATTTGGGAAATGTTGATTTAGCCTATTCCTAAATACTCCGAAAATACCTATGAATCAGTAGGTAAATAGAAAATACAAAATGAAAATTTTGATTAACATACGTAGAAAATTGTTCTACCGGTCGTTCTTTAGATGCATTAGGTACCTAAATCATAATAAAATCCCAGATGTGGGGGACGGTCGTCTCGTGGCGATGATGGCGACATGGTTTGAATTTTATGATCATCACGTCTCCTGTTTGAGACTACCTACCCTACTGTAAGTATGATCGAATCATTTATTCGTTTGTAATTCAATTTGCCCAGCAGTGGGACGTAAGAAGCTAAAAAAAACAATTTACATAATAAGGGGTCTCTGGGCACGAGGCGCGATGAGTTAGTCGCGACAATGATTTTTTGCGATTTTTGCGGGCAAATAAATCAAGGAAAAGGTTTCCGTACCGCAACCGCTTTGCTAGTAGATGATGTACTAGCAGCTCAAGACCGGTCCGTGCCCGTGGTCCACCTACATAGTACACCTGGCTGTATCAGGGGCATTTTTTTCTTTCCGTGGTCCACCTCAAGATAACTGGGTGTTCCAGAAGGCACCTTGCTAACACTTTCGTGCCTTAGATACGATTAATACCTACCACGCTCCTCTTATCCAAGATTGCCTACTACGGATTCGACCACGCCTCCACGTATTAGTTTTAAAATATCTGGAATTTAAACAGAAATAATTCATTTCAGCACAACGATTTTATTTTTTGTTAAAATACACTAACTAAAAAGTAGGAAAAGCACTCTGTGATAACTTGATTTATCATATAAAAAATATTTTATCCATAATGTGAATACGCTTACATTACCTACAATACAAGAATATCCTGTAAATGTATCCTATACTTAGTTGATTTTCTTTACTGTTTAGTTAAGATAGGTATGTTGGGGGATGATCGGAAGAGGGCGAAGACCTTATTTCATTAATCGTAGCCGAATTAAGCCATATTTTCTAATGCTGAAAACTTATATACCTACCGACGCCATTAAATGGCGTCGTAGAAAATGTTGGCAGCATTAAATATGGCTTGATTCGGTGGTGCCATACGCCATCGAATGTGGTCTTCGACCACATTCGATGGCCCTATATATATATAATACCCTAAATACCTACCCATTTTATGTAGCTTCTTCTACACTTGCGAGCTTTAAAATGGAATCGGTTTGATCGCGAGTTGATCAAAACAATTTTTTTACAATTTATGTACCTACAATGAACTATAGATTGTGGTATATCGTTTGAAAGGTAATTTTGTTACCTTTCAAGTGATATCAAGAAGATTTAAAATTAATTAAATTGGCTACCTAAATTTTGGGAATTATTGCAATAGGTCGAAGTTGCATCTATCGGCTTCTATCGGCGCCGGAGCTGGATGAGCTGGATTTCTCCCTCGTATCCGCTGTTTTAGCTCGTCCCACATATGCCAGATTGGGTTCAAGTCAGGAATAAGGGCTGGCCAGTCTAGTGTGGGAATGCCGACATGGAAGACGTCTGTCGGTACTGTCTAGTCACTGCTGCGGTGTGGCAGCGGACATTATATCGTCCATTAAATCAAGATTTATCGTCACCAATAAATCCTGCGTAAGGGAAAACATAACTTAACTCATAGTTCACTGCAAAGAAATTGTAAAAATTAGTATTGAACAACCCTTGAAGCGATTCCAGTTTAAAGCTCGCAAGTGTATATTCATATAAAGTTGAATAATATTATTTATCTAGGAACACACTCTGCAAAGGTACACAGGAGGTCAATATCATTCTTTAAAACAATTTAACTATTTTTATAAACACTTTTTCATATACTTATTAAACATAAATAAAATATGAGATCTAACAATAGATAATATAATTTGTGATAGCTGATAGATACACACACAACATAAAGGGTGTTTTAATCCAATATTAAATTCTTAGGTAGGTTTGTAATAATTTAGATAAACTAACTTTATATAATATAAGACGTTATTTATATAGCACTTACAAATATAACACTGAATTACCATTTTCAGAACTATGATTTGAATGCAATCAAATGGAATGCCTATAGACAATAATAGAGTAGAACTTTATACCTTATGTGAGATATTTACAACTAATAATAAAACTAATTTATATATATTATGTTTCATAATTTATAGTTCCATAAGGCCCTACCCCGAGCCAAATCAGCGCCCCTCTTATTTTATCTTATTATTCTGTTCAACGAAGAAATTTTCAAAAATCGATTGGCCAGTTTGTGGTACCTTTCCTTAGCTTATTATTAATGCCTCTTTAAAAGTCTTAGTTTGTATAGTGTAGGCAGAGATGCGAATTTGCTCTTTTTGACCACCATGGAGGCACAAACTGGCCAATCGCTTGTTGAAAATTCCTTTGTCGAACAGAATAATATGATAGAATAGGTGGGGGCACTGATTTGGGTCAGGATAGCTATTATTACTATTATAGGGTTAACTATTTATGTATATCTCTATACTGAATAATACACACTTTGTCTATGGGGTTTTAGTATCATTAGTATACTTTTGACCTGAACTCACGTTTTTTCTTTGCTTATTTCTGACTGCATCGTTTTTCGTGTGTTCGTATTTAGTTACCAAATAGCTAGCAAAAGCATCTTCCTGACCCAAATCTGCGTTTTTAGGTTGACTGTTGTTAGAATAATTTGAGATGTTGTTATCACTGCTTTTGTGCAAGGTCGGTAGACTGTCATTTGTTTTGTTTATTCTTTTGTTTGGTTTAGGATTGTCGTATACTGGAGATTTGGTGTCTTCGCTCTTTTTGCGCAGGCTTCCGGGGAGTGCGTCTGACTTTAGCTGGACGATCGTTGTGTTGACGACGGAGCAGTCTATTTGCATCAGTGTCACGTGGTCGCTTAGTGTCGAATCTGCAATTATATTATGATATTACATAAAAAGAGTTAGGAATTTCGTTTTAATATAATATACGCGTGCGTGGGCGTAATATATTGGCGCATATCAATGATTTTTTCCATTACTGGAATTGAGCTACATGTAGATTGTTTGCAACAGTCCGCAGTTAGCTCAATTGTTTCAATTGTAAATACTAGTTCTAATTTATTTCTATTAATAATACTCTTATAATTGTCTTTGTCAGTAAAGTTTTTATTTGGTAATTATTTATATAGTTTAATATTTGACTTGTCTATTGCATAATTTGTATATAAGTTATTGACTTCTAACACACCGAGTTGAATTTCTTTATTGTCAAAGATGAAACACATGAAATTTATTGTATAGCATAGTAAATAAAAAAATCGGTGTTCGTGCTAAAACATGTTAAATACAGTAAAATTAAGATCCTCTGAGAATAAAACAATTGGCAAAGTGACCTACCGTTTCCACCCCTAGCTGGCAGAATCAACGCCATCTTCGGCGGCCTAGTAATATTATGCGACACCGCTGGTAGCAGCAGATGTTCGCCTTTGCCCACTCCGACAACATAGAAGGTATCATCCCTTCTATGCAGCGCTTGAAGCAAAGCGTTCCACTCCCCGAAATCGTCAATAAACTCCGCGGCTTTTCGTAAAGGCTTTCGGTATAAATTATCGTAGTTGATCACTACGTTTTCAAATTCTAGGTCTTTACGGCGAAGGCGTCGGAGGCGAGCTTTGTCGCGTATGCTTCGGCTTTTTGTGCTGGGGATCTCTATCAGGTTGTCTATATGTAGCTTATTGAATAGCCGGTAGGATTCTAGTAGGCCGTCTGAAATGTTCAAATCAAACGTAAGGTAGGATTATAAAAGCTTGTAACACATTTATAGCGCCCCGCTTCCGCACTAATATAATATAAATGAATATAAAACACTACAAGAACAGATTTTTTTTTTATCATTAATGAAACATGGCTAATAATAATAACACTCGGGATAAAACTATCTATATCACAAAAAAAACTAAACGAAAATCGTTTCATCCGTTTGGGAGCTACGATACCACAGACAGATACAAAGATACACAGACAGACAAGTTAAACTAATAACACCCCTCTCTTTTTGCGACGGGGGTTAATAACACTTTAGATAGACGTTATAGTGACATTGACAGCATAAAATATCAAACAACGCGCTGTAAAGTCAGGTAACTTATGTTGTTACTGTAAAGTGTATCATAACATAATATAATAAAAAACATCATCGGATAGATTATTTGCTTTCTTAGAGCATCATAGGTTGGAGTTTGAAACAACGCGCTGTAAAGTCAGGTAACTTATGTTGTCACTGTAAAGTGTATCATAATATAACAAAAAAAAACATCCTAGGATAGGTTACTTGCTTTCTAAGAACATCATAGGTTGGAACTCCAACCTATCCTAGGTTGTTGTTGTTGTATGGTTGTTACTACAACCATACAACTCATTTTACAACCAATTTCAATTTAAACTAGTGCTCACAAAATAGTTGTGACTTACTATGAATTCTCTCTTCATTCAAATACCCTCGTTTTCTCCTTGGCACGTCATAGGTCCAGTTTAAGCTTTTACCACTTCCGATCCACCTTTTGAGCTCTCCTGCGATCCTGATGCTCTCTGTCTGATTGACTGCTTCATTTGCTTTTATTGTCGCGTTGTGACAGTCACTGCTGTACGTGGAATTTGTGATTTCGTCACTACCTGTAAAATAATAGTAGTTTATGCAGCTGTCATATAATGAAGGGTATTAAAACACGAGTGTGAGTTTATGAAACGAGCGTAGCGAGTTTCATAATAGTAACGAGTGTTTTAATACCCGTGTTATATGCAGTTGCATACACTACTTTATCTTCACTAATGCAATTAATCAAACAACAAGAGTAAAAGCTGACAATAGTTTATTTATAATAATCGTTCAAATTTTGGATGGTACAATTTTGAAAGTTAATGTTAATTATTGATCCAGCAGCTGTAGCGGCCGCGGGGCAAGCAGTAGAGCTCGTAGACGGAGTCGGAATATATAAAACTTTCACCATGATTGTACTGTCGTCTATGTTAGAGACTTCATCGAACTGGATGTTGTATAGCTCTTGCCTTCGGCATGCCCCCATTATGCCGAAGATTAGTGCAACCTGTAACAATAAACGATATAATAAGCTTGAGGTACATAGCCAAGGCAAAAACTATGATTTATGAAGTAGTAAAGTGTAGGTACCTACTACCAAATTTATACACAAAGCGCTTAAACGGAGTGTCTAGATAACTTGCGTGTGTAGTACGTAAGTACTAGGTAGATTAAATAACAGAACTAAAATACACTTACCTTTTCAAAAAGATACAAAATATCTTGTGAATCTTCCAGGAACATCTTTATTTGACCTGATGTAAACGTCAAGGACTTTTTTCCCTTGTGTCCTTCTGAACTGCGTTTCAGGAACGCTATGACTTTTGAATACTTCGTGATATCAATATTGTTGTAGATACTCAGTGTGGACTTGAGCATAGAATATTTAGCCCACCTCGCTATCCATTTTTAACTTTTAATTTGTATTTTAAAAACAAAACACATTGCGAAACATTAAATTCACGCGTACGTGTATTGTCACAGTGAACTTGCCGCCATTAATATCTAACCAATGAGAGCGCAGCTGCTCGCGCAGGGCCAATCAGGAACGAGCGCGCGCTGTTCTTTTTTTATTTAATTGGCACAAGATCTTACCAAAGAGTTTTTTCTCCTCCGTAGACCGAGACACGTTCTCGGTGACCCCGTTGACCCAATCACCGCCGCTAACCCGGAGGTGACGGCAACCGATTCGCTTCCGCACACTACACAACCGACCAAAAACCGACCCCGCCGGAAGCGGGGTCGAAGAATTCCCCGTTTCCGCCCATAGGTGCACTCGTGCACCTATAGGCGCAACCTCCCTTCCCTCTCGTAGCATCTGGCAACAGCCCAAGCCGAGGCTCGCACCTAAGTGGTAGCCCTTGTGCGTGTTGCCCCAACCTAACTTTTAACCGGCGAGGCGCCTTCTGCGCCCGCCAAAAGTCCGGTAACGCTGTCATGGCCATCTGCGGTCAACAGCATTTTAGTCCATTCGAAAAAAAAAAAAAAAACCAAAGAGTTTTGTGTATGTAAGTTTAGTAGTTTCGACGAAGTTTTCACGTATAACCCAACTGTTTTCAAAAGCCAGCCTAATATCAAAATTTTATACAACTTGTACGAGGATTTTGACATAAGGCTCGCCAGGTTAATTGGTCGCGTTTTATTGATGTTTTAATGAGATTTTACGATATCGATGTGGATATTATACCATCATGTGAAATTGCATAAATTGAGTGTTTTGCTAACTGCGCTATAACAGTAGTAATTATAAGTCAAGTATTGGAATCATAAGTAGAATGTTATAACATTAGTGTAGATAAAATACTTTATAAACTCGTATTCGAAAGTATATTTGTTGTTATGTATGTTCGTTCGTACAACAGAAAGAGTCCACTTTGTCTTGCAATACAGGCTTTTATAAGCCTATCTCAAGCTCCAGCATCTCACAAAACAGGTTAAATACTTATAGACCTAATGTTTACACAATTATTATTAGGAAAACCTTATTGTGAGTGGAAAATAAAAATAAAATCTTATTACTTTGCTTGCATTGTATTCGGAAAAGCCACCGGATCATACCTAACGGGGCCGGCAGCGGCCCTATAGAACAGAGCCACCACCGAAATGCGATTGCTAACCCGCCTGTCATGCCTCGCGATTATGTCAAACCTTCCTCAATTATTGACCTTAGTAGGAGGCCTATTTTACATATACGAAGTATGCGACTTTCATCACCAATTACTGTAGTAAACCGTTATAGCATAGGTATTTATACTATTACCGCATAAATACCCAAAACTTGCCTGATTCTATGTTGATTTCTTCCGCCCACAATAAATGCCTCGCATTAGTATGCGGCACTGAAGGTCCCACAAAAGGTTTGGAATTCCAACTGAAATAACAAAAGCGACTTAAATTATATTCTTGACTCGAAATCAATTTAATATTTTCACAAAACGGAGGGGGGGGAGGGGATTATGAGTTAGACACTTAACTGTCTATGGCATCGTAGCTCTTATAAAACAGATCAACCAATTTTGATTGCCTTTTTTAAATGACTTCATTGTTACTGAATGTTTTTGGCTTTGTTTGATGAAAATTGGTGCAGCCAGAATGAGTGATTGAAAGTAAAATCATCGACGGACGTATTCGTACAAAGATCTTCAAAATTAAATTTTATTACTGTAAATTTGTAATCACAAGTTACTTACCCTAAAACATTGAAGTTCAGTGATACCATAAACACCATCGCAAATAGTACAGCGATGTTCTTTTTAGGTATAAACAGTGATGTATCAAGTCTAGGAATCTGCAAACAATACGAAACATCAGTAAACAAGTATTGTAATGATTCAAACAAGGTCAAACAGTCACAAGAACACTTGAACTACTGCTGTTCAAATAGTGGAAAATGTGTGTAAACAGTTAAAAGCGATAGAATTAAATGTTTCATAATATCATTGTATAATTAGGTAGATTATTCGGTTTATACTTTGGTTATGTTATTAGTAATTTTCCTTTTGCAAACTAAATAAGTGACTTTAATATTGTCAATTTAAATCACAGATATTATAATACTATACTAGTATTTAAATGTAGAGATAAAGTCTGTATAATCTAATATCGTTGTAGTCGACGACCTCTGTGGCGCGTTCAAATTCACTACAAAATCACTATTGCTGTTCAAATAGTGGAAAATGTGTGTAAACAGTTAAAAACGATAGAATTAAATGTTTCATAATATCATTGACGACCTCCGTGGCGCAGCGGGCGAAGGTCCGCCTGCGAGCCCAGGAGGTTGCTGGTTCGATTCCCGCCTAGGGACAAATGTTTGTACAATCTTTAGATATTTTTATGTATTGTATTGAGTATATCAGTTATCTAGTACCCATAAAACAAGCTCTGCTTAGCTTGGGGCTAGGCAATTTTGTGTGAATTGTCCAGCGTTATTTATTATTTATTTTTTTGTAGTGTACTATGCAAGCCCTATGCGATTGTATAAAAACAGAAGAGTTTGCTTAATTTCCCTTACCTTTCTCCCCCTTCCGCCATTGCTAAGCTGATCTCTCAGCAGATGGTTTTCGCAACGTAACCTCGCGATCTCTTGCTTCGCCTCCAGTAGTTCATGCTCTAATGCTGTCACGTAGTCTTTCTTCTTTTGTCGCGATTGAAGCGCTGATTCTCTGAAATGAGTATCATAAAGTAGATGTTAGCGCCCAACGACTACTTGAGCGCGCGCCGCCGCCCCGCTACACTGGAGGTGCCCAGATGTTGGACTAACCTACTTAAGTTTGCCCCCATGTCACTCGCTATCTATTTTCTCAATATTCTGTCTGAAAACAGCGTAGATATATTTTACCAAAACTTGCCGAAAGCCATGGAATTGGCACAGCTTGTTATTGAGACAATTACTTAGATTAGTATTGTGTATTGCTTGTATGTACCTTAGACCAAATAAATGAATTATGATAAGTACCTAGATATAACATCGCCTTAGGGCTTAATAAAAAATCTGTAATGATGTTATTCACTCAAAAAAAAAAAAAAAAAAATGTTGATCACCCAGAAACCAATTGAATCATCAGACTTTGATGGAACTGTAATGTCTTCTGTTATTATTCCACTTTCAAAGCTTTTTTTGCTTTTTTTAGAGAACCGTAGTTTCTATACACCAGCTAAACTCTATGTAGAATGTTTGTAAACAAACCACGACACAAATAACGCAAACTCACTTGCTTGGCGTCGAGTTTCAGAGATAAGGTAGAAAGAGGTAAGCAATATGGTTGAAGGAATGATCTTAAATCGACAAGTAGGTAATGTAAATTGCTTATAAGTAGAGAAGGCAACAGCGTGAACTTTAGGTTAAGTATAGGCGGTTTGTTTACAAACATTCCACATCGAGTTAGGCTAGTGTATAGGTAAACCTAGCTAAGGATTTAAGGCACTATTAACCAAAAACATAAAATCTTTTTGGCAATAAATGATATCTATGTATGTATCTATTCGGGATTAGTCCCGGGAATTCCCGTTCCCGAAATTCCCGGGAATTCCCGAAATTTTTGGCTGATTTAAGAACCGGGAAATCCAAAATCATTTCCCGGGAATTTTCGGGAATTTCGGGATTTTTTTTTAACTTTTATAGCATTACCGAAATAACGTAACTCAACAAATTTCACTTCCTCTTATAGCATTTCACATTATCAGGTACCTAACCTACGCGGTATTAGGCAGGGTTGACATGATTTGTATCACTTGATATAAATTAATTGTTATTTTCCCTGCAATGAAAACAGAGAGCAGTCAAAAATGTATGAGAGTGCCCAAAATTGAGCTTCCGTGTACACATGCACAATGTACCTATACCTGTTTCATTGGTTGAGGATTCAGGAAATTCTCCGAAATTAATAATTCCATAAAGTTCAAATAATGCGAGTAGTTGAAAAAAAGATGCTTAGCCAACGTATTTGCGGCAAGTCATATCTGTTTTACAATTTGTATAAAGAACTAGTACTCCGGTAACGTTCTGCCCGCACCTTCGCACGCGCTATTGGAAACGTTTAAAATTTATTTTTGGAAACGTGTAAAATTTCAGCCCGATCCGTTGAGTAGTTTTGGCGTGAAGAAGGAACGGTACTAACTTTCATATTTATTATATATTTTAATATTATAAGCTACGCGTCTAAATTTCAGTTATTTATTGCACAACAGGGGGTGTGCAATAAATAACTTTAGGGGTCGTTTTGTAAAAATAAGAAATACGTAATTCATTATTTACTTTATAGTTTATTTATACCGAGTTTTGGGTGAATCTAACCAAGGAATAATATTATCCATATTAACTTGACCACCCTTTTTATCCACCTGAGATAATTTTTTGCAAATTAGATTAACCTATGTGTTATTTCAGAATTTAAACTACACACCAAATTTCAACCAAGTCGGTTAACTAGTTACTGAGATACGTGGTAACAAACATTCACACAAACTCATGCATTTATAATATTAGTAGGAAGTGTGATAAACGGACTTAGACACCGAAAAAAAAACTTGAACCAAACATGTAAGACAGAAATGAAAATGTTTCAATCTTGGTGACTTTCCTTTCTGCTACTACTTCGTGTGATTAAACCTTTGAACCTACCTTTCCTACCAACCTATAAAAACCTTAAAACTGGATAGACCAAAGCGATTATTATAGAAAAAATTTTTATTAAATTAAATAATTCCGATATAAATCAAATTAATCGTATTTTCTTTTTTAACCATGTTTTTTATCAAACCTATAAGAAATGTTAGTTATAGCTATATTACTTTTGATCTGAAATTAATATAAATTTTTAAGTCCATGTCTATTGTCCCCTCGTTCGACAACAAGCCAGATACCAGATGCTGGTATCTGGTATGTTTACCTAATAATACCCACGTAGGCGATATCATCGCGCTTTACAGGTTCAGAAGTCAGAGCCGATCAGAATAACATGCACAAAGAGGATAATAAATTGCAGCAATGCACTTGACTTTGGTACTTTCTCTTTGCCAAGCTTAAGTCCAGCTTCATGGAATATTGCTGTCATGTTGCTCAGCAAGGTACTTTGCTGAGCAAGATGGCAGCAATCGACTATGTAGAGCTGGCTTCAGTCACGACTCTATAGAACGAAAAGCCTTCAGGCTTATTGTCGAACGAGGGGACAAAAGACATGGACCTAAAAATTTGTTATGCATTTTATTACCATCTCAAAAGAAATACAGCTTTAAGTAACATACCTAATACCGCATAGGTACCTGATATCAGCGAAATGCCTAAAAAGGACGTGAAGTATATCAAATTATCTTATTTCGGTAGTGGTAGGTATAACAGTAAAAATATTTTTTCGAAATTTCCCGGGAATTCCCGGTTCCGACTTTGAAACTTCCCGGGATTCCCGGTACCTCGAAAACGACCCGATTTTGGAATCCCTAGTATCTAATGCCTATGTCATGGGAAATATTTTTTTTGATGGTTAAAACCTAAAGCATGATCACGTCACAAAATATTATACAAGCGAAAGTTTGTATAAATGGATGGATTATGTTTGTTACCACGCCTAAGCTATTTTACGGATCGGGCTGACATTTTGCATAGAAGTAAGTCAATACCTGGAATAAAACATAGGCTACTTTTTATCACTTAATTATAAGTTCATAGAAGCAAAGCGTGCGTAGCCGCGAGCAAAAATAAACTAGTGAATAATAAACTTCTTACCGATTCTTTATCATTCGCTGTTGCTTCTTGAGAGCTCTGATTTCAGCTTCACTGCAATTGGATAAGTCAACGCCATCAATGATTTCAGTTTTGGGTATGACATAGTTTTGTACTGGGTTGGACGGATTGTTTTGAGCTATGCTTGCGGCGTTTATGACTATGTTCCTTGGTGGTGATACCTTTGATAGAAAAATAAAAAGTCAAGTGCGAATTGGGAAAAGTCCTTGTTTCTTGCCAAATATCATGATTCTAGGTCAACGGGAAGGTACCTCCTTCCCTGTATATTTTGGTCCAGGGAGAGAATATTTTTTTTGTTTTTTTTAAATAAACAAAAAATATACGGTTTTTGGATTTTTCCCGTTATTTGTGATATAAGACTTCTGGCCAAATTTCATGATTCTAGGTCTACGGAAAGTTTCCCCTTGGAAATTTCAAAATTTACAGTCACAAGCGGCTGTAACTTTTGATTGCGTTGACCTAGAAGTTTTATTTATATTGAGGTTTCAAGACTTGAGTATTTGATGTTCATTTCAACTCTATACCTCCATGTGTTCCTGAGAAAAGGGGGTTGACAGAAGGACAAACAGATAGACAGATAGACAACAAAGTGGTCCTATAAGGGTTCCTTTTGAGGTGCAACAGAACCCTAAAAATAGATATAGCAAGGGGTGGAAATAAAGTGAGTGTGATCCCTTAACTGACTAGTTTGGTTTCTTGGTTCAATAGACCCATATTTAATTGAGTATTGAAAACAAAACTACATGAAATAAAAGAATACAAGTAGGGAAAATATTTTACATTGAGTATGTGGGTTAGGTACAAGTAAATAAGTTATAAAGTCAGCTATAAGAAATTACTGAACAGGTTTTCAATGTGTATGTTATAAAAACTGATAAGACCTAGTACATGCCTTTATTTTATTCTATTATGGAGTGACTACTGACTAAATTTTCTCTTTTTTATGACAAGGCCAGGTAATAATTTATTCCTTTTATAACAGCTCAGAATGGCTATGGTGACACTATCAATCAACATCATCACCATCATCAATGGCCTTTACATCCACAAAGGATGGTTTATGTAGGTAGTGTTGGATACTATCAATATGGGATCCAAATTGGTCATTGACAGAAGTAAATAAATTAACATACAGTTTCAATCAATGAATTAGCATAGTCACTAAGTAAATGTTCCAATGTCTTTCATTTGACTTGTAATTGTGGTTTAGGCACTTGTATAGAATTGTTAAAAAAAATAGTAAGTTAATACATAGCACTCAGAATAAATATCTGCACATCATACAAATATTTGTCCCAAGAATTATGGAGGATTGAAGATACTTACTCTATTAGCATCAGCAACACCATTTGTATGAGACAGTGGGCTAAGTATGATTTTCCTTCCCTTTGCACTTTCTGGTATAACCATTGACTGGCTGGCTGTATTTGACCTTTTCAATATACTTGGTACTGTCTTAGATTCAACAACTAGTTTTATATTTGGGCTTGGAATTGGTTTTTCCTCTTTGATATTTAGGTTTAGAATAGGTTGTTCATTTTCAATTTTGTAAAAAGAATTCTGCGTGTAACCATTTGCTGCAATAAGAAGTTTGTTAGAATTTTTTGTATGAAAAGATGTTTCCAAACAGATATTTCTTTTGAAAGATATTTCTCGTTACCTTTAGTTGTTGAAGGCCAAGGTGGAACACAGGTTTTCGTTTTGAATTGAATACCCTAGAACAGAGCAATAAATTTGAATACAAGATATTAATTTGCACGACCAATTTTTAGGTCGTCTTCCAACAAGATTGTAATGAGTAATTTTATTTAAATTAAAGATACTCAACTTACTTCAATGACTCCATTCTCAATAGACACCACAGGTCCTTTTCTTGTTTGATTAAATGTTTTTTCTTCATGAATAATATCTGAAGTTTTTTCTGCAATTATAAGATTATTTTTTTCAATTCTCAAGAAGAATAAAGAAAACAGTTTTTATGTACACGAAGGAAACTATGAATCATTCTAAGTTCATTCTATTATGTACCTGCAAGTTGTGTGTGTGTTATTGCAAGAACTTACCTTTTTTCAATAAGAACAAATCAACATCTTCAGGGCTCAGGTCATATGATGGCTCATCAAAACCACTCAGCCAATCGAAGGGAGAAATTGATGATTGCCTAGCAGAGGCACTACTGCTGCTGCTGTAAGTTCAATTTCTTAAATTAATTCTGGACTGTAAGTTTACTATACATATATACAGTGAATTGTTCCACTACAAATTAATGAGGTTTGAGCTTTGTTTATATTTCTTTGTCCCATATTGCTAGCAAGGAAATATTACCATACATTTTTTTTATTTAAACTTCATGACATTATAAGCTGTAAATTCTATTAAAAATAAGTAAATATCTTAATAATTTACTTTTTAGAGTCATCATCACTCCCGGAATCAGATTGGCTGCTGCTTGGAGTGGAATTACTCAATGGAGGAGATATTGGTGGTATCAACAACGCTGTTGCATCCGCTAAAATTTCACTTGGAGATGCATCAGCTCCATCCAATAGAGATGACCACTGACAATCTCTGACCAACTGATCTAAGATATAATCACCTAAAAAAGAAGAGGGTTACTTTTATGTTCTTTATCAACTAGTTACTGCCTGCGGCTTCACACGTGATATTTCTATGGAAATGTTCAATTGGATGGGAAGTTCTTTCTATCCCATGGGAACTGATTTATGGGATAAAACGTTTGTGTCAAATCAAATCAAATGGTGCCTCCATGCAAAATTGCAGCGTACAGTAGTTTTGGCGTAGAGGTAAAAAACTTTCAATTTTTAATATTACCTAGTGTGAACTGTGTTAACACTTTTAACAGAGATAACGTTAATTCCTAGAGTGCATCGTCGTAACGATAATGATTTGGAAGTAGTGCGGTAATTATTTACGTAGTTATATAGAAACTTAAAGCATACACAAGGACACGTAAAAAATTATAACAGCGGGTCATTTATCACTGAATGTAAAGTATAAACAAAAAGTGCTTGTCCATGGTGTGCGCACGGAATTCTCGTGTAGGGTACTAACCCTACACGAGAATTCCATGCGCACACCAAGTAGCTTTATTAATTCATTGGCTTGCTTTACCATAGCTATGCTTGTTAATTGTTAGATCGTGATCCACGTCCATTGGAGCGGCTTTTTATATATCTCCAACAGAAAGAATAATAGAATAAAACATTTACAGTCTTGTTTTTACATCGCTCACACCAAACACAGAACACAACACAACACAATAAATAAACCAATATGGCAGTGTCTCCAGGTTATATACGTAAAATTTCCCCAGATCAGGTTTGAATTTTCCCCAAAAATATAGTTTTTAATCAATATAGGTACTATACTATAAAGGAGTACCTGACTCACTAACAGACAATGCACACCTCGAACATAGTAGATAAATAGTACAGTTTAATGACTCAGCCGTCTCCTTGAACTTTATACTTACAGTTGAGCGGAGCGCTAGGGTTGGTACCTACAAAAAGTAAAACAGAGGTGTGTATATTTTTATTGAATGTGTGTGGTTTGAGTTTAGGAATGAAACATTATCATGTTAATTTAATGATTTATTTATTAGTAAATTATTAATAACATGTTAGATAGATAAATACTTGCGTCTTGCGATCAGTTCTAAAAGCCCTTTCCCATAAATTTTTAATGTTGGTGCCTTTCAACCTATCATTTGTCCATCACCCATCTCCCAAGACTTCGCACATTTAGGGTTCCGTACCAAAATTAGGTCTTCTACTTTTATGTAGAATACATTTTGACAGCAAAATAAGTTGGTAGGAAAAAATTAGGGAATTTCAGAAAAAAATATATATAGTGATACATCAATATTTAATATTTGTTAATAACATTACTTATACTTCGGGTACGGAACCCTAAAACGTGGTAAAGACTAATAAAAAGCAATATTTATTTTACCTTTCAGCATTAGCAGGAAGGTGAAAAAAAGACGGTGTTGGTTTAACGAACACGTTGAATTTAGGCACCCGTACACACTTCATTATACTCGTTGTCGTGATGCCGCCATTATTTAATTTATTATTCGTCGCGCACTTTGCAACGTTGAGGTATAGAAACGGGGGCGGACAGTGCGGGCGTCGCGGGGCGGTACGACAAATTCGTCCAGCGCAGCGACCAAACTCGGCGGCGGCGCGCGGCGTGACACTGGATAGATTTGTCTTGCGAAGCTTGGTTAGCGGCCGTGTAAATGACAATTATGTGTGCGTGCGTCGATTCGGGCGCTCTTGTTTGGAGTGCAAGTACTGTACTACATATCTATTGTGCCTTGAACCACTGGTTCTACGATTTCAATTACGACACAGAGAACAAATGTTAGATTTTTTTTTATATCATTAGTCACTGAATAAGAAATGCGTACGTACACGTTTCATTTCTCCCCAAGCAGTCCCCAAAATTTTCCCCACAGTTTTCATTTCCCCAAAACTTCTCCAAAAATTTTATTTTTCCCCAAAATGGGGAAAAAGACCCCCAATCTGGAGGCACTGCAATATGGACTGACACTGACTGCCGTGACGACTGACTGACGTTTTGTTTTTAATTTTGATATGTCACTGTCAGTCAGCCAAAGATTCACGGTTTATCGGAAGGAAATGTTACCAGTAAGCACAGATTAAATATAACCAGATGTCTGGCAAGCGTGCCGACTGTGCGTGCCGATGAGCAAGACCAAAGATTGCAAGGTGGTGGGGGGAAAGTGTTGCCATGCAATTTTAGTACCCCGATTTTAAGTTTCTTACTTCATGACAAAATGACCGTTATAACCGTTACAAGCTGTCAGCTGACTAATTTTTGAAAGGAATGACAGTTGTCGTTTGAGCTACGAAATAATTAAGGTAGGTACTTAATGTAATAGTAACTTTAAAAATATAAACTCAAATAAACATAATTTAACAATTGATTTCACGAGAGTTACATCGAGAGTTTCCGCTCTGATCAATAATGACCAAAGTAAATTCAGCTTCTTATTTACAAAAATGATGGCAAATAAATATAAAAATGTATGCGAGGCATCTAAAATCAAAACAATAATTTTTAAATAAGCTAACACATACTTAGTTATTTGATTTCAATAAGGTTGTAGTGACACAGTTTAGCATTATAGTACGCGGCGGAAACGCGTTTCGATGATTAGGCATTCTCCATGGTCAAGCCGATCGCTTTCAGTCACTCTACCAACCCTTGCCCTGAGCAGTCACTTCTCAACCCTCTGCCTAGTACAGACATTTCCTAAATTAAGGATTATAGATTAACGTAAATGTAAATGAATGTACTTGTGTTAACAGTGTAATTAATAGACTCCCAGTATAGTGAACAAACTCTTTTATTTTCAACCAACCCACAGTAGCTAAAAACTAAATATAGTTAATACAAAAGGGTTGTGGACATGCCCATCGTGCCCTTATCGGTGGATTCACGCCTGCTATTATACTCTATCCATCGAGCTTGTAGAATTTTCAATAACAAAGCCACTGACAGTTCAATCAGCTGATGCAGGGGTGAAAAACATTTTTAATAATGTGGTTGGCTCTTGCCTGCGGCTTCGTTTGCGTATTTAGGATATACATAATTTGGTCTTATTTGATTTCTAACTGACGCAAAGAAAGAAATAATTATAAAACCTATGACATACCTAACTAAAATAGAACAAATTAGTACATAACCTACCAAGCTATACTCATATGGCGGCTATTTTGAGCTTTGATAGATGTCTCTGGGTAGTGATATTTAATGTGAATAATAGTTGGCATAAGTAAATAAGGTAGTCTTGTGAAATCAGTACTACTTTTTATTGTTACCTATCCTTAAAAAGGAAATACAAGGTAAAGGAGATGAAATAAGACTATAAATGCAAATTATAGGAATAATTTATTGTTGCATCATTAGTTAATTTAGTTATCATCATTTTATGTCTTTACTCTTTAGTATACATGTGTCTCTCTTCTGGGACATTATCATTAGTTAATTTAATTATCATCATTTTATATTTTCAATCTTTAGTATACATGTGTCTCTCTTCTGGGACATTATTGATAGACAACAATCAATTATCATCATCACTGTCAGAATCTGAGCTACTTGATGTATCTCCGGACACCTGGATGATAAATTGATCAATTACATTATCTGTAATACCATCCAGTTCCCTCATTTTTTTCTCTTCTTGTATAACATGGTCTATGCATTTTTGCCATGCTGCAGGTGTTATCAAATTCATAGATTCTTCTAATAAAATCTTCAATTCATGCATTTTAAATGTTTTATTTTTATCTGCAACATGGCCTTTGACTTGCCCCCATATCATTTCTATTGGGTTTAATTCACAGTGATAGGGGGGCAATCGCAAGACTTCAATATTTTTTTCTTTTGCGAATGTGTCAGTGGCATAGGCCATGTAATTATGTTTTATTGGTTTTATCAAATCGATAAGCTCCCTTTTTATCATAGTGTCCTGGAACGAGATACCCTTGCTATTTAACCAATCTTGTATGTCAGCTTTTTTCCATTGCATGTTTGGTACTCGTTCCAGGCGACGAGAGTGATAGGGAGCATTGTCCATTACTATAACTGATTCTGGCTCAATTAAATCTATAATTTTTTTGAACCACTTTTCAAATACTTCTGCGTTCATTTCTTTGTGATAATCTCCATCACCACTTTTGCTTTCGAATATTAATTTTCCACCATTCAAAAATCCATCTTCGTTTCCTAGAAAAAAAAACAAATATTAAACTTTAAACAGTTGATTTGATGTTATTGACACAAGTTTTGATATTATTTGTCAATGAGGTTCCATTGGAAGGAAGGCGTTTCAGGCCCAGGCCCATTAGTAAATAGACGTTCTTAATTTTATGTCTTTACATTGACCATATTTTCTAAGCATCATTGATTTCTTAGATTCTTCCTGGGTCTATGATAATATTTAGATTTTTTTGTTTAGCCATTTTAAGGATTTCAATTATATTTATATATCATATTATTTTATATTTAATAATAAAAAACTAAAAGTACTTCATATTTTTTCTCTCATTGCAACAATTTACTGAAGAACAATTTACTCAGGATTCAGATTAAAAATAAAAATTGAAAAAAAATGCAGTAAACAAGGTTAAAAGACCATCACAGGTTGTAGACGATCTCGATTTTTTTTTATATTTACCTTTTCTTTACAAATAGGTCACTTAGATTTTTTTTAAATTTCTTGTGATAAATACCCTGACTTGGCCTGTCACTTGTTTCCGTCTTGACGTGGAGTTTTGGGACATCGTGTTTACAAGCCACGATGCTTTAAACTGCACGACTATCTATCGTCACTAAAAAAAATGGGAACACACCCTAAAGCGCCCTAAAACTACACTCAATAGGGTAGCTAAGACCAGCTGGCAGCACTCGCTCAGTGTTGAGTTTACGTTCCATTCGTTCTTCAATAATCCGGCTAAAAATAAAATACTGCTCTGTGTAGGAAATAAGTATGGTCATAGTGCTATCCTAAATTGGGAAGCATAGTTCAAAAAATACCAATTGTTTGCATCCCATGACGTCAAAACTAAGATTCGTTAGGGTTGGCACTTTAACAAAAGATAAAAATATCTGGTCATTTGAATCTTCGTTTTTGACCAAATAATGACGATTTGTAAATTGCTACAACTAGATATTGCATAGATATGAAGTAAAGATTGAAAAAAGTAACAAATCTAACGGAATCTATGGGTGAAATCATTGGAATTACGTTAGGCCTGTGTCATTTCATGGTGATAACCCTAAAAATCAGCTGATTACGTTTGTTTACGAAAAATCTACAAGCTCGATGGATAAAGTATAGTAATAGTTAATGGTTTAATCGGGTATTCCCCTAGGTACGTTTCTACCGCGTTACAGCAATCGTGGTCACGGGGCGACTAGATGTACTCGGAGTTGCAGCTGAGAATTGACGGCGTTATCCACGACTACCCTCAATTTGTCTTCAGAATCAGGAATGTCCAATTTCACATTACGACATATTACATTGACCGTGTCTGATTGCAGTACAGTCGGATCACCACGCACACACATATTAATCACAGGATTCCACGAACAAGAGAGACGAAAACCATCTTCACGATTAAAATACGGCTGTTTCTTGATCTCAATCGCCTCTCGATCCTTTTGTAGTAGTGGCGTTCACGGGATCGAACTTTTGGGTCATGTAGCTCAATCTAGTGGTTGCTTCCTGAGTCTAGCAGGTGTTCCGCTACGTTACCGATTAAACCATTAACCATGTTATCAAATCGCGAAAGTTTAAAAAGTGCTTTTAGTAATTGTTAGATACAGAGCGATAGACGATAAACTGTTTAAATCATTTATGTGAAATAAAGGATGTTAGCGTAAACAGTCTTATCCTTGAAACCACGTATG
Source organism: Eupithecia subumbrata (assembly GCA_949316285.1). NCBI lineage: Eukaryota > Metazoa > Arthropoda > Insecta > Lepidoptera > Geometridae > Eupithecia > Eupithecia subumbrata. Next base: position 5,252,296 of record OX438648.1, read on the forward strand.
TAAAACCCTAAAATAAGACGATACAAGTTATTTTTAACAATAAAAGTCAATTAGTTTCGATGGGATTTCATAATTCATTTCTCTGTTATCCTACGTGATTACATGGACACCCTAGTGACCTTATCACGCCGCGCCGCCCGCTCTCGCCTGTAGCCGGCCGGTGGTGTAGGTATCGAACCACTCGAATTGTAGGTACCTACAACTTGTGATGGAACTTTCCCTTCATACTTTTCCTGGCTTAGGACAGGCAAAAATAGCTACTCTAACACATTTGCCAGTAGGTAGGCTAAAGTAAGTACCTAGGTACTTTTGGCGTATTTAAAAAGTTCATCATCAATCAAGTTTTATGTACAATTCAATTAAAATTTACAGCTTTAAGTACAGTTTGATTTACTCACATTTGGCATAAAATGTTTTGAACTGGCCGTAGGCACGTAACCTTTGTGTAGCCGCTAGGATCGTTTCCCGGCTTGGCACACGTTGTTCTGGGAACCGCTCTGCGTACATCGTACGAGCCAAGGTCATGTTGTCACTAGCGATGGCATAAAGTCGCACCATTTCAGTCCACTGTTCATTTGTGAACGACATCGTCACTTCTCTACTTAACACAATACGCGAACAAATCGGCACATCACAAATTAGCACGGAACGCGTCGTGACGTGCTCACTACCTAGCAGACGGGCCGCGACTGACGGACGAGCGCGCGAGCGGCGTCTTTGTGCGGCGCGCGCGGCGTAGGTATGTAGGCGGCGCCTTTAAGTCGGCGCGCGAGCGGGTCTTTGTTAGAAACCGACAAAGCAGGCGGCGTAGGTATAAATGTAGGGTGAAATGCTTTTATGATGTATGTGGATATTTTTTTCAAAATTATGTAAATAAAAGTTTAGTTTGTTCATGGGTTTTGGACTCTGCTCATGATTCTGAACTTCTGGTTTCAAGGATAAGACTGTTTACCCTTACACCCTGTATATTTTTACAACCACAATGCTTACTGACATTTTGATTACTACTCTCACTTTGACACTACCTTCTACATCTAATGAGGTCGCTTAGTGCATACTGTAAAGCAGCAACCTTATTAGTAATGACTTTAATAATTGAACACGTTAAAATTTTGGCCACATCTGCTGCGTAACGCGCCTTATTTAACGCGTTAATTTTCGAGTTAGGACGCAGGTGGAGCAGTAGCTTGTGGAAATCGGTTGCATCGATTTTTTTCATTGTTTTTGTGTATTTTCGTTTGTCCAAACTGTTGAAGTTGAAGTTCATAAAAAGATTGTCAAAAAAGAATTGTGTTCGATTCGAGTCGAGCAAGGAGACGAAAGCGAGCGAGTGTGGATTTGATTGATTTCTTTCTTAGATTTATCATGTTGCAGCAAATGTTATTGGCATAATTCCCGTAGAGTAGAATGTTTTATTACTACCGTCTCATGAGTTGCTGTTTGTTTTCGTCCAGTGTTGAAAAATGAGCTAATGAAAGCGAAGAAGGCGCGCCGCCGGTTGCGAAAATGTCTGGCCCTGACGAACAGGACGATTTCATATTTCGTCCGCAACATCATTTGGATGCAAAATGGTTAAATCCTGACTTGCATGAAGCGCTGCAAAGTCCGGAAGCCCTTTGCACCTTGTTCAACAGCCTCTTGCAGGACAGAGAGATCTATTTCGAGGCTGGAAACGGTCTTGTGAATGCTTCAGGAATTACTGCTAAACTCGGAGACAGTGGGAAATATTACTGTGGTCTTAGAGTGAGTACAGATATTTTTCTAGGTCCATATAGGTTCCCTAATATAAGTTCTACAGAATTGTAAACAATTCCCTACAGTAACTATAATAATTTTGTGCAGGTCTTTTCTCTGTAGAGGTTTTTCAAATCAGTTAAACAATATACCAGTAATGAATTTAAATCTAGAACACCTTGCTTTTAGATCCTGACATGCACCTGCTGCGATGGTCTCTGTGGCCCTCATTCAGGTTGTGCCTGTGCCCCATGCACAGCACTATCAGGGGAGGAAGACCAACGCAACTCTTTACAAAACCAACTTATTGCCCCTCCCCCTGCTTTTCAAGTTATAGATGATCTCAAATGGAAACTGGACCCTGGTATAAATTTTATGTATAAACTACTTATTTTTCTTTCTTCAATTTAATTCAACCAGAGCTGTAGGTTTATTACAAGAATAACATCCAAAATTTTAGGTTGATAGTGCCTAAATTGCAGTTTTAATAATAATGTGCATGATAAGCATCACATTTTTTTACATCTTTAGACTACTGGTAGAATATCTAAAAAAAAAACAAGTTTTGTAGGTAATACAGTAGTGTTTTCTAATCAGGTCCAGAATGTCTTCAAGGTCTTATGGAGTCCCTGATCTGGGAGCAGCGAGTGCGAGCCATCAATACCGCAGTCACATGCCCGATCATTTCACAAATCCGTCGCTTGATAGTACTCTGCAATAGACATCTAGTTGCTGTTATTAGGTATTGTTCAAAACTAGATATTTTCATTGGTGAAAAGCATGAATTAAATCCAAGTTACCTAGTGTTCTATTTTTATTGGATTTATGGAATTCTATTCTATGGAAAAGAGAGATTGATTTGCTTTTACATTATTGGTTGTACAAGTTTGAAAGCATTTTAAACAACTTTTCAGAGATCATAGCAGCCACGGAGAGTCCAGTAGAGTGACAAAAAGACTAAAATTGTATGCTATCAATAAGAAACCTGCCCATGCAATCAGCAACAGATCCCTAAGCAATGTAGTTAGCCCATTGAATAAATCAGTGGAAAGAAGCACAGACAGCACTGATGATGGAGAGGAACCAAGTACTGATGATATGGAGAGGTGAATATTCTTTAAGTTATCATTCCCATTAGTTTGAATTTCATTGCAAGGATTGTGAATCAGTGCATGCAAATTTGAACTTTATATTGTGAAATTTTCTCACATTATTTTACTAACAAAGGCATTCTAGTGTGAAATCATAAGGATTCCACAATGGTAAGCAATGCAGTGTTTACTCAATCACAGGTTAATATACCTTGCAAGGTTTATGTAAGGTTTCTTGATATCATATTACAAGAAATGATTCCCACCTTGGTCAGGCTTGGCACACTCCACACTCAAATTGAACAAGTACATACATAGCCTGCCCACCTTGCTGGGCTTAGACAGCCAGGGTTACCAACAACCGCTAAAAGGCAGGGCTTATGTCTCTTTGAATGGGACTGTAGTGTTATTCGGCAGAACATGTGTCATGGTGAAGATGCTTAGGTGGGGATGCAAGTGCACCAGCTTGGTGGATTTTAAAATCGCACCGGTCACACCGCAATATAATTTTTTAATTAGGGTTTCAAACCTAACACCTACATAAATGAAACCCTATTACTAAGCATCCACTGTCTGTCCCTCTGTCAGAGGGTTCTATCCCATGAACCGTAAAAGCTAGACAGTTGAAACTTTCACAGAATAAGTAATGCTCTTGCCGCCGCCATAACAACAAATATTAGGTCCTTACATATGAAACTGGCGTTTTGTAAGGGGAACCCTTACAAAACGTATAAAGTCGATTTTTTTTAAATATAATATATTTATTTAATCAAAGTATGTAACATTGCTATCCATGCACTTTTGCCATCTCATAGGTAGTTCATTGCAAAAAGTTGAAGTTGAAGTTGAAGGTAGTTGATTGATCCCTTTACTAATAAAAACATTCGGACGGGAATCAATAAAATCTTTGAAGTTGCTTTGGACTGCCCCATAGGAGTAGAATTTTTTCCCTTGCAAGAAGTTATCCAAATTTCGAAAATAATGGTACAGTTGGAGCAAGGTTCGAGGAGTACGGTAGATGTCTTAGACATTCCAATTAAAGCTCCTCTAATTTAGCGCTAAATTAGTAGCGGTCTGTTGTGCAGTGTGTGGTCTAGCGTTGTCCTGAAGCAGCAGTGGCCTAGAGCGATTGACCAGCCTTGGTTGTTTAGCAGCTAGCTTTTCCATCATGGTTTGCAGTTGCTGACAATAGACATCCGCCGTAATCGTCTGGCCAGATTTAAGAAAGCTGTAGTGAATGACACCGGCACTAGTCCATCAAACGCACAAAAGTAATTGTTTTTGAGGCGCTTTTCGCTTGGGGCAGGATTGGGCTGGTTCGCCAGGGTTCAGCCATTGCGATGAGCGTTTCCGATTGTCGTACAGGATCCACTTTTCATAACAGGTAATGATTCGATTTAAAATCCCCCCATTATTGTGCCAGTTGAGTAATGTAACGCAGCAGTCGACGCATGTTTGTCGGTTTGCTGCACTCAATTCATGAGGTACCCACCTTTCAAGCATTTTCACCTTCCCAATTTGCTTGAAGTGGATTAAACCGTTTTATCACTAACACCGCAGTCTGCAGCTTACTCGGACGTGGTTTGCGATGCGATGGATCCGCTTCTACAATAGCCTTCAATTCTTCATTATCAACTTTGGTCTCCGGCCGTCCACGGAGCTTGTTCTGCAGGTCGAAATTTCCAGAACGAAAACGTTGCAATCAAAAACGCACTGGGTTTTCTTTTGCGACACCGCCGCTATACACATCATTAATCCTTCGAGCCTTTTCTGCAGCACTGGTGCCACGATGGAACTCGCTTGTACTCGTAAATAACGCGATATTTCAAGTTTTACATTTTGACATTTTGTTAAGAGCCCTGTCACATATCGGAGAAATGCAAGTTTAGGTATTTTACGCACCGAGTGGGCGGCGACCTGCACAAGCGTGCTTTCTTTTGCGACTAAATGATCTTGATCCACCGTAATACAAGTTTTCTTAGGATGGAGTTCGATGGATTGTTTTTTTATGTGAAGTATTAATTTTGTTCATAATAGAGGTACCTAATTTGTTTTGATATATTTTTCATTATTTTACGCAGTAATCGATTGCTTACCGACATCCGCAGCATATATAAACAGGGTGGAATTTTGAGACGGTTCAGTAAGGGCAGGTACCTTAACCGTTGAAGCTACATGAAAATGGTCTGAGGAAACTAAACATCCTTTTAAGAAAAAAATATCTTCCCCTTTCATAGATTTTCAAAAAAGTTACTTTGAGATTTTTTGAACTTTTTTGATGCCAATCAATCCAATTATCATACTTAACATAATTGTTTTTTAACTTGAATAAATAGGACTCAGCTTATTCCCCCGCCCAATAAACATAATAATACATAAAATGGTACATATTAGTCTCTCACCATGTCCATTGTTTCGACGAGGTTGCTGTTGTAACAACAATAATCTCCGAATTATCTTGTTTTTTCATTCTAAAATAACAACAAATCACGAATATCTATTTAAATACTAGTTTTTTATACGTCACACAGCAAGGCTCGCTTCACTCACCGCAACCCGATACACACCCGCCGTCATAAAATTCGTAATCCTCACCCCCATATTAGTGAAAAACGATACCCATGTCAGATTTTTGATGGGTGAGGGGGTTCAGGGGGCCTGGGGCGTGAGGGAAATTTTTTTTTCTTCTAGATTCGTTCGTTTGGGAGATCTCAAAAGCGGGGGGGCTGAAAAGGGGGCGAGAGGAGGGGTGAATTTATTTGTTTTCAATTACAAAAGTACCTTCTATACGATTCCGCAATTAGAACCCCTCTTTCACGACGACATCTTATAGCAATCTCAAAAGGTCCTGGGGGCAAAGGGGGATGAATTTAAATTTTGACAGCTGTCATCCGAAATGTAGATCTCGACGAGTATTGCAATTTCACTTTAGAAACTGGTGCTCTGAGATGGTCAGTTCCCGAGATATCGTGATTTGAAGTTTGACAGCTGTCATCAAAAAAGTAGATCTCGACGAGTACTACAATTTCACTTTAGAAACTGGTGCTCTGCGATGGTCAGTTCCCGAGATATAGTGATTTGAAGTTTGACAGCTGTCATCAAAAAAGTAGATCTCGACGAGTACTACAATTTCACTTTAGAAACTGGTGCTCTGCGATGGTCAGTTCCCGAGATATCGTGATTTGAAGTTTGACAGCTGTCATCAAAAATGTAGATCTCGACGAGTACTACAATTTCACTTTGGAAACTGGTGCTCTGCGATGGTCAGTTCCCGAGATATAGTGATTTGAAGTTTGACAGCTGTCATCAAAAATGTAGATCTCGACGAGTACTACAATTTCACTTTAGAAACTGGTGCTCTGGGATGGTCAGTTCCTGAGATATCGTGATTTGAGGATAGCTGTCATCCTATAATTTACCATTAGAAATCTGGCAGCATTTGTGCTGGATGTATTTCGATTCAGAAACCTTGAAAAGTAACGAAGAGATCCGGACGAGATGTCCCTTTCACTTTTGATTGAGGGTACAACTGATCCGAATCTAAAATCAAGAGAATTTAGATTCGGACCAGATGTACCCCAACACAAAATTGAAGTGGACATCTCGTCCGCGGATCAGTTTGAGATTCGGACCAGATGTACTCTAACCCCTTACTGTGTTGGGATAACTATAATGAGTTATCTATCACGACTATATATATAATACTGTACGAATGTAAATACTTACAACGATCAAAAACTTTGGTCGTAGTTTACGATGTTCTAGCACGCACACTCTGACGCAGTGCGTGAAAAAAACTGACATAGGTCCGACCTCGACAAGCGCTCGCGCGGTACTGAGGGCAGATCGCCGGCGCAATGAAATATATAGCACTTTTAATAAATTCATAAAAAAATAATGGTAGTGATTTAATAAATAAAATTAATATTGTAGTTTAAGCAAATGTTGAGGATTATTTAGGTATAAAAATTATGTCAAAATGACGTAGAACTTCGGAGATATTGGGGTTTGTTTTGAAGCCTTTTCGGTCGATAATTGAATTCGGTTCAGGTTTTTTTTTGTTTACATAGAGGCCTATAACAAAAATGTATTCTATTATTATTGAAGAATAGGATATTTGCAATCTAAAAAAATATATTTTATTTATCTATATTCAATAGAATCTACAAATTAGATCAAATTAGATAGGTCTCGCGAGACTTTTTGCGTAAACATGCATCGGTAGAATGATTATTATAAAATAAATAAATAAGTTTTCTAAAATTTGTTCTATTATTATTGAAGAAGAGAAAACGAACTATTATTAACAAGTAATTGTTATTTCAATCAACGAACGAAAACCATAGAATTTGGACGAAATAAGCGTGGAATTTCTGGTTTATTTGTGAATTCCCTCTTAACTGAGCGACACTAATAGCTAAAACTAACGCTAAAAGATTACGGTTTTCAAATACAAAAGCATGAGTAAATAGCTGCATAAATTTGAAATTGGAATTCCTAACCAAAGAGGAGATATTTGAGCAAAGAAACGCCAATTTAATATGTAAGGACCTACTACAAATACAAAAAATAAGTATGCTTTTTTCGTCGAAAAATCGTTGTGGTTTCGCTGCAGTTTCCGAAGTAAATTTTCAATGCTCGGGAGAGAAGACTTTGATTAATGGTTTTGTCCCATATCCCAGTTTTGTGTGGTTTGTTAGAAGACTATTAAAAAAAATGGTCGCAAATATCAATGGTAAAGTGGTTTACACTAGGATCATGGACCAATAAAATCAGTAGTTTTCATTCATCTATGCTAGGATCTACTAGACATAATTTAATAGTTTTTTTTTCCGAAGTGTCTATTGTGGAGGCCCCGGGGCTGAAGCCCCGAATGCCCTCCCCTAAATCCGACCCTGCCCTATAACTTGGTTAATTCAAGACTTTGAATTTTGCCCACAAACAATTTAACTTCCAATAGTTGGGCACAAGCGTTTGGTTGGAGACCTATACCTACCCAGCTCAGGGTGAAGTCAGGTTGTGAATGATCAATTGGGTAACAATTCCTAACCATAAAAAAACCTAAAATAAAGGGCTTTAAGTTTGAAAGGGATAGCTGTGGGTGGGTTGACAGCGCAATGCGAGCCGATCTTTACTTTATTGTTATGGTGGCAGAGTAGCTTTTTAATATAAGGAGTTGGCGGAGTCGGCCTTCTGTACGTTAGTACTATATAGTACTAACTATAATATAAAAAATAACTATATAGTTATGATTTGCCTTGGTAAACTTAAGTAGATATCTGGTATCACAAAAAAAGACTCAAAGGGTTCATGATGTCACAGAACTCAGTTTAAAAAATTAATTTACATAGAACAATAGAGCAATTAGGCCCATGTCTAGCTGAGGACTAACATAGGCTGATGATAAAGTTTTTTAAACTTACGCGATCAGAAAACATTATTATAATTATTCACGGGTATTTATCGCGTTTATTTACCTATTTTTCCCGACGTTGACCACGACAGAGTGTAAACCTGTTGAAACGTAGGGAAAAACAGGTAAATAAACGCGATAAATACCCGTGAATAATTATAATGATAGGCTGATGATGATGATGAATAGAGCAAAAAGGATGCAGGTAGGTTAATACTGAGTGCTACCAACGAAAAGTTGGTAATGAGCTCGAGTAGCAATTATGCTGGTCGAACCGCTGATGCCGCGCAGAGAAGTGTTAAATTAAATTTTGATATACTTAATATCTTCGACGAGCCATAGATAGACAAAACTTTTTTATTCATAGAGTCTTTTTGTTTCAGTTCCCTAGGCTTAGCGCGGGTTGGCGCCCGTGCGGCCCTCCGCCTGGCCTTGTCCCTAGTCAGACGCGCGTGGCGATGCGGCGAAGACGCCGACGTTTGTTCCGCCTTACTACAAGACGCTTTAGATGCTGTTAGAGCGTTACCCGACGCAGCTTTGTATGCAGGTGCCGGAGCGGCCAACACGCCGAAATCGCAGAGGATATGGGCGGAAGTTGTTGATAGTGCAGCCAAGTTCTTGAACCAAGTTGTTGCTGGGTAAGAGTTTTATATAACTGTAGAGGATGGTGTTCGATTTAAATTAAATACTGTGGATTTATGTGATTTGAACTACAAGCCAAGGGTCCTGCTGGGCCTAGATCTTGACTCCTAGATTACTTGACTTTTATGCAAACCTCGATCAGGTATTCTGTGGCTTCCCCCGTAGATACCTAGAACCTAACAAAAATGACATTCTTCTTCTTCTTTTTGTTTTTATGGCTTGCTGTGCTTGTTAGTTAGCAACAATTCTGCCAGTGTCCATGTAAAGAGTGTCATAAAATTAAGTATGGATAATATGGGAAAATATTGGCCGGTATAATGATTCAAAATTGTCTACGACTTGTTTTGACGCAGACAGTTTGCGCAGAGCCTGACAAGCTTTGCGCATATGGAACAAGAGATTAGTGGAGTCGAATTTATTTTATTTTGTAAGTAAGGTTCCTGAAAATAATGTACACTATTTATTTTCATATGGATTATTAAATCAACAAAATTCAGATAAAGATAACGAATCATTTATACATAAAACTATAAATTGGTCTCAACAGAACGTATACAAAATATGTACTTAATTTGAATAAGTTAACAAAAGTAAGTGAAATAAACGCATAAATGCAAATTTCAGGCAGGCACTTTAAATTAAAAACAACTAGTTTCTGGCCGCGGCTTCGCACGAGTTTATTCCGGGACAAACAGAAAAGTTATTTAAATTTAACACAATCATCATCATCATCATCATCATCTACCTCGTGTCACGGCGGCAGCGCGCCCCTGCGGGTCGCACTACCGAGGCTGGGCAGTGAATGTGATATACTGAACTAACAAGGATCTTATATCTGAACACATTATTATGTACCTACAATTTAATTTTAAACGTCTTTTTATGAAAAATAACTAAACACATACTTCCAACAAATAAAAAAAAATTATACAATAGCCAAAGCAAATTCATTAACTTAAAACAATATAAATTTTGTAACATAGGCAAACCAAAAAACAATATTTAATGCTGATTTCTTAAGTATATGGCTAACATCACAATACAAAGGTAAAAAATACATTTATACATACTGAAAAGAAGAAATTCCATCCGTTTTCCGCTTGGCCATGCTTTCTCCTCTGACGACCTCTGTGGCGCAGCGGGCGAAGGTCCGCCTGCGACGCAGGAGGTTGCGGGTTCGATTCCCTCCTCGGAACAAATTTGTGTACGATCTGCAGAAATTTGTTCCGTTGGTCTGGGTGTTTTCTATGTATAATAAAAAATATCTATCTATGTAGTGTATTGTATTAAGTATATCAGTTATCTAGTACCCATAATACAAGCTCTGCTTAGCTTGGGGCTAGATAATGCTGTGTGAATTGTCCAGCATTATTATTATTATTATTATTATTTCTGTCCGAGTGCTAAAATGACACTAGTTGAAATAGTAGCCTAATATGCCAAAAGGCTTCTCTTTTGATACAGACGCTTTCAGGTTACGCATTATGAATCTATGGGGGGCCGGTGAAAACCTTGATCGATGGTGCAAAGAGATGAAAATCTAGCTGGGATAACCATACTTTTAAGAGTGATACCTCCTATGTATTGGACTTCAAAGTTTGAAATTACTCAAAAGAAAACTTTATGTGTTACTAACAGAGTTTATTTTGGTTTGAACAGTGAACTAGGTTGTAACGTCCCTCTCGGTGATTGGCGTACGTCGATATGTGTGTGGGTGGAGCTTTGCGCGCGTAGAGCGGAGCTACCCGCGCTTTTGAAAGCCGCTGATGTTCTAGTCACTTTACCTCCTAGGCAGAAACGACAGCCAGATAACAGGTAAGAAAACTTAAAAAAATTTACCCTATGTTGTGAGTTATTAAGTTTTATTTTGCGTGGTGAAAGTATGTAGTGCTGATAAGGAAGGATGCAAGAACAAATAATGATATATTTTTTAGGGTTCCATATCTCAAAGGAACCCGTATAGGATCACTTTGTTGTCCATCTGCCTGTCCGTCTGTCAACCCTCTTTTCTCAGGAACGCGTAGAGATATCAAGTTGAAATTAACAAATGTGTACTCAAGTCCTTAACCTCTTGGAGCCTCAATATAAATAAAACTTCTATGTCAGAGCTTGTGTTATAGGTAACTGATTATTATAAAATCAATGCACATGTTAACAGTGTTTTTATTCCCACAGGATAACATTAGAAGATTGCACAGCACCATTAGGACCGTTTCTAAGACGAATGGCAAAAGTACCAGCTCCTAGACCTATTATCAACACTGAGCCCATTGCAGATCTCAATCCTACAAGCACATACTTGAAGTGAGTGAAATATTCAAATTAATAAAAAAGGTTTAAAATAGAGACTGCCCTGATTGGCCAGATTTCCTCTTGTTTTGTTTAATTAAACTCTGATGTCATGACATTATTTGGAACCCTTACGAAGTTAAGTACAAACTCTTGGTAGAAAAGATACGGAATAAATTTAAGTACTCGCTTTTTGTACCTAAAAGAATACGGAGTATATCCATATTACCCGTTGATGTACCCGAGTCTGTTCGTGTTAGGTATGGTAGGATGCTGCAGGCTGTCGGGTGTAAAATACGATCTGTAGAGGAGTATGGACATACTGACAGAAACGCAATTTTTTCCAGACTTCATGCTAAGACGCTTCGCTCACTGCGTTCACTCGGTCAATAAATAAATAAATTATTTCAGGGAGCTAAACATACCAAGTGGCGATGGACTAATGAGCGTACGACAGGCGGGAATTGCTCTACTGTGCCATTTGGACCGTCTAGGAAGTCCCCTGTTGCCGCCATTAAAAGGATTCGTCACCGTAAGCTCCTATACAAAAATCAAATATTCTGAAATTAAAAATAGTACTTGCAGTGCATCAAATGTAAGGGTTTGTTTTAGTTGGGTCAATTAGAAAAGTGTATCCAAATAGTACTGACAAATATACACATTCTGTCAGAATAATAGCGCTTCTGCAGATATACAACAAGGTTCAATTTTCGTTTTCAGTGTACAGAATCAGCACAAGAAGTGGTATCGGTGGGCGTAGGAACAATATCGCTAGGAATGATAAGGATACAGCAAGTGGCTTGCGCTGAGAAGGTGGCTCTACTGTTGACTCACGATGGTGCTATTTACACGTTGCCGTATGATACTATGACTCCGCATCTAGTCCCAGGTTTGGATAAGTTGAAGCTAAGGTACCACTCTAGTTTTGAATGTGATTAAACTAATAACCCCCGAATACACAAAAGTAAAACGCATGTTAAGCACATCTCAAATCGCCATTATTTTACGGTATTTGAATACTTTTTGGTTTTAACCTTGATAAAAAGTAAGTGTTCCTTCCTAGAGATTTATTACCTCGCTCAAGTGCCTTCAGTAGAATTTCAAATGGTCTGGCAAGACAAAGCTACTATGCAAGGTGTCTGGCGTTTTAGAAAACACCTTTTGGTAGTTTTCTTAGTAATAACACAATATGAAATTTCAAGGCGTCTGGCAGGCCAAATCCGCCATGGAAATCGTCTGGCAGTGTAAGTCCTGGATTTATAATACAATCTCGACCAAAATATAAAAAAAAAATTTAGTCCAAATTCAGCAACTTTGCAAGCCAATATCTGCTAAAGCCACTATGACCCAAACTTCAAAATGGGTGATCATTCCTACCTGTGTGGGGAGCATACGCAGACAAACTCCCAGCTTTTATAAAATGACGAAGGTCTGGCGATCGCAGCCTCTTAGTCCATTAATTTTTTATAAATTAAATCCTTTTCAACAGGTCTAGAAAACCGCATAATAACTCAAGTGGCATGCCATTCTGCTGGCCGGCATTTCCTCTGCTCCTCGTCATGCGGTGGTGTTTGGTCGTGGGGGTTGGGGGACGACGGGAGATTGGGGCATGGCGATACAGCGCCTAGAGACTCACCTGCCTCTATCCATCATCTACACCACCATGAAGTTATAAAGGTGTCGGCTGGAGTTGCTTGCAGGTGGGATATATAATTTTGGATTATACGAGCTTCTGTCCGCGAGTTTGCTTTCGTGGTACTTTATTATTTTGACTAAAAGAGATATATTTTATCAGAAGTAAGAAAATACACTTCTGTCGTCCTTCCTTAAGATATAAGGTAATCAATTACCAAATTTCATTCAGAACCATTCGGTCATTTAGTCATGAAAAGGTAAAAAAGAGACAGCATCACTATATCGCATTTCTAATTAATAATAGTCTAGACGAGGTCTAGGCTTAAGAGAGAGATACAGAATTCTGAAAAAAAATATAAATACAAATCTGAAAGTGTCCATGCCTTTCTTCATTTACCTTGCTCATACGGACCTTATTATGGGCAGGACAGTAAGTTGTTAGGGCAACTATAATAATACCTGCAACAATCCCATCCGGCTGCGCCATATAACCCATAATTCTTTTACTTTTTCAGTGCGGTGATCACAGCTAGAGGCGCACTATACACGTGGGGCCGAGGCTTGCACGGGAGACTCGGCCACGGCACTATCGAGAACTGCCTTACGCCGCAGCCCGTATCCTTTAACGCGCATAATATCGAACGAGTCATTGATGTTGCTCTCGGTAAGATAATATTTAAACAAAGCGCGAGACCGTGGGCTGCTCTTAGTACAGACTGGCTCAGGCCAAATGGCAAAAGCATACAGACACCAATGCCCAACAAAGAGTCGATGAGTGCCAACAATGGTGATGATAGATAAGGAACATACATATGTATAATATTTTATTCCCACATTTTGATAGAAAAAAAACAGTCTCTTTAGCGGTTGTAAATATAGACAGAACAACTTTACTAGACATATGACATACTAGTTTATGCCCGCGGTTTCGCACGCGTGGTTTCTATGGAAACGTTTAAAGGTGATATCTATCCCATGGCAACATGGCATGGGATAAAAGTACCTAGCCCATGTTTGATTTCAGGATTAGAATTACCTGTATGCGAAATTGCAGCCCGTTCCGTTCAATAGTTTTGGCCTGAAGAGGTAACAAACATCCATCCATCTATCCAAACTTTCACATTTATAATTTTAGTGTGATAGTGTGATAGTTTTGTATGAGAACAGATAATTCGACAGAAACCATTATTGTCTCTTAGGTTTTCTGTTCATAGTCCAATTTATGTAATTCCGTATTAATTATCTACCTAATAAACTACGGTTTAAAAAAAAGTCTTAAATAGGTTGGGGAGAGAGCCACACTCTCTGCTGTACATGGGAAGGCGCAGTCCAAGTCTTCGGTGATAGCGAAGCGGGAGTGCCTAGAACTATAACGTCACTATCTGTGCTGCGGATAACTAAGGTTTACACCGGAGAGCATTGGCACGCGGCGCTGACTGACACGTGAGTTTGCACTTTATTTTTTTTTACACAATTCTGTTGTTTGTTATCTATCAGTCAATATTATTTGTATCTCTTTTTTGTATAATAAGTTCTTTTTTTCCTGATCTATCAGGTCCTGTCTTGTGTGTATAATTTATTGTTAGTAATTTTATATTTATATTTGAAACTATAGTGTCCTATTTTGAGAGTAAATGTTATCGACGAACGACAGAGACATCTACCCATTAGTCTCGTTCGAACTACGCTAGCAGAATAATATCATCGAGTAGCGAGATTTTAAGCTACGATGTATAAACTTCAATATTCTTTTATTTAAAATGCATACATTATGAAAATTTTACATTCTTTGCAGTGGTCAAGTATACACATGGGGCAAAGGCGATGGATTTAGACTCGGTCACGGTAGTACAGAAAGTGTCAAGATCCCGAAAACAGTTGAAGCTTTTAAAGGTAAAATCAACTAGAAGTAGACCTTAATTCCACCAGAATAAGCTTTAACTTACTATCTATCTATACTTATAATAAAACTGTAACAGGTCCAATTCTGTACATTGAAGATATTTGGAAAATTTTTTTTTTGAGGGCACTCTATTAACCATACTGAAGCCAAAACTGTAATTTTTTTCATTCATGTCTGTCTGTCTGTCTGTCTGTCTGTCTGTCTGTCTGTCTGTCTGTCTGTTTGTTAAACGCGCATCACGCCGAAACTACTGAAGGTATTGAAATGAAACTCGGAATGTTTTTTGGCCATACTACGAGGAAGGACATAGGATACTTTTTATCCCGGAATTCAGTCAGGTTCCCCTGGAAGAGGGGATGAAAGTAAGATTCCTTCACCGCGCATCACGCCGAAAATGCGGAATGAGTTGGAATGAAACCTGGCACGATTTGAGTTCATACTACAAGGAAGGACATGGAATACATGTTATCTTGGAATTCAGTAAGGTTCCCCTGGGAGTGAGGAAAAAGTAAAATTCTTTAACCGCGCATCACGACGGAACTACTGAATGAATTCGAATGGAAGTCGGCACGATTTGAGCTCATACTACGAGGGAACATAGGATGCATTTTATCTGGGATATCAGTAGGCACGGTTCTCTAGGGAGAGGGGATAAAAGTCAAAATGTTTTCTTATTTAGAATTCATTAACGCGTCGTCCTATTTCATGCATTCTTTTTGTTAGAAACAGTGATGCAAGATCGAATTTGACTAAATCAGTAGACAGTCAAGTAGAAAATTAATAGATTGAAGAAATAATCTGTAGATTGAAGAAAAATATCGGTAGATAAAGGGTAGGTAAGTTCCTATCTATATATTTTTCCAAGACGCACCCATTAGTAAAGTTCCTACCTATGTAGGTAGGAACCTAACTAATGAGTGCGTCAATGCGCAAATGGTCCATGCGATATTCATGGACATGATATTTGGTGGTTTTGCTGGTACAGTTAACTGTACCACCAAAGTTTGGTTGGATTAAGTGGTCCAATTAAACTAACTAGACCACAGAAAAATATTTTTTCTGTGGTAAACAACCAACTGAGCCTACCTACTAACGAAAAAAAAAATTACGGTGGTCCAGTCAAATGGATCAGGAGACCAATTCTGTAATAAAATGGCTTCACTATGACAATGGAATCGTCGCAGAATCATCACATAGAATCCTTAGATTAAAAAAACTCCAGACAGTGCGTGCGAGATAAATTCATAGTTTCAAACTTGACACTTTGACGCGCGTCTCTCCATCTGCATTCATCATAATTTCTTTCATCTAAGGTAGAATACCAAAACGTGTCATTCTTTGACATAGTGAAGCGATTAGTTTAGCAGAATAGGGCCCCAGCTGAACGGAACCATGAGTAAGAAGTGAAACGAGTATGACACTTCTTAACACTGACGCTGGCCGAGTCGTAGCTAAAAGTCCTATAATGTATCGTGTAATATGTAAGTAGTATGTTGTCATCTTCAATCCCATTCTTTATCCACATAAAGAATGGGATTGAAGATGACAACATACTATCCCCCGTAGACTCTACACGATTTATACACAATTTTACTAGGTACCTAAATAAAGATACTTATGTTAGAAGTGTAACAGGTCCAATTCTGGGCATCGAAGTTTTTTTGCACGGCATTTCATAACATGAGAGAAACTATGGTTAAATGTGAACCTAATTAGTCGGCAGGTATGTCAATCGCGAACGAAGTCGCGGGCACAGCTAGTATTGTATAAATCTTCACATTGCGAAACTATTAAATAATAAGTATTTAATCTATAGTGAATGAAATTTGAACTTCTCAATAAATAAATCTCTAAAGTCTTAAAAGAAGCGATCACGTCAATTTATTATTGAATAAACTTGATACTGTAAAATAGATCTCCTGTCGTCTTAAACACGGTTCATTTTACTCCTCAGGTATTAAAATCACGGATCTATCACTGGGAGCGTCGCATGGTATTGCTGTGACGGCAGAAGGCGCGTTGTACGCGTGGGGAACGCACGAGAGAACTCAGATTACGAGGCCGGTGCCACAGTTACTGGAAGTGCTTAGTCCTTCTTTTAAAGCCAATGGTAAGAGTCACATATTTACGAGTATACTATTATTGGTGTCAGTTCCGATTTAGACAAAACTAAACTTATCTAATTTGACAGCACTAAACGTGTTGAAGTCTCTTTCATAAACTCAACCTCAACAGCCTATATTGATCCACTGCTGGACACAGGCCGCCCCCTGTTAAGCGCCTTGTTGGTTCTTATCTTATGGGGGTAATGCCCATAATCCTCACGCTGGGCATGCGGGTTGGGGATCGCTATAGTTCGGTGGTAGAAATGTTCTGCAAGGGGCGCTGCTGCCCGCCCCCGGTAGATATCCCTTAGTCGCCTCTTACGACACCCGCTGGAAGAGTTGGGGTGGTGCAAATTCTAAGCCAGTACAGTAATGCCTTTCAAAACGATGGAAATAAAAAGGATGGGATTTTATAGTGCTGTCAAAATCGTTTAATTTTGGCGATACCTGAACTGACACAATTATATAAATTACACAATACTAATAATTTAAAGACGTGAAGATCGTTTTTGGATCTTATTCTTATCCAATAAGAATATTTATTTCCAAAAATTTACAAGATAGCCTTAGGTAACTATGTGCTGTTAATATTAGCTAGCTAAACGTACACCATATAAGTAAATCTTATGTTATCATAGTATAATGTAATTAAGTATAAGTAGGCATACGAACTTGCAAGACGTATCACCTTAAGGCTTCCATTTGTTGCATGAGTCATAACTTCCGTGTTAGTAACAGTTACTGTGTTACGGCAAGTTAGAGCTCAGTACCTCGCATGGCGCTTTGGTATGAGTATTTAGGTACAATACAAGAACGTTTTATTATTCTACAATGGACAAATTGATAAATTCTGCAAGTTAGAGAAGGAAACAAAGTATAAAGGCAGTGCAAACTTATGGCTATCAATGACTAAAGATAGTATGGATGCCAAGACACACTTCAGAGGCGCGATTACGGTGAGAAAAATGTTGTCATTAAGGCTCAAACGCATCGGACAATCCACTGACAAGTTCGTCCACTGATCGGCAATCCGAATGACGTCATTCGCTCTAAACGGAAAAGTGGTCTTCAAGAATCCTCGCTGGCATTGCCGACAGTCTGCTCCGTGCTGTACGGATCTTTTATGTCAAACCATTGATAGGGCCAGTGCGGATTGTCCGATGCCGGCCTGTCAACGCGCACCCTAACGTTTTAACAGCTGACAATTGAGCAATGCCGTGCCTTACTACACCGTGATCGCGGCTCAGGTTGCTAAGTCAAAGGCGTAAGTACCTAAGTAATGTTTTATAGTTTCGATGCAGGAGGGAATCTCCGAAACTTTTGGTCCGATTTTGTGGAATTCTTTCACTGATAGACAGGAGCGATGCCGCAGGCAGAGGTTAGTTTGTAATAAATAAAATATTACAAACTAACCTCTGCCTGCGGCATCGCTTTTTCAAATCTTTACAACGCCATCTAGTTTATACTGATACACTAAGCTACTGTTGAGAAACTGCAAATGTTTTATTTTTTCAGGTGTTACAAGTGGCGCTTTACATATCTTCGTCTGGAGTGAGGAGAACCCAAGAGATCTACCATCATGTATGCCTTTTGTTATAGACCTGTCTGAAAGCACATTCAAGTAAGTACCGTAACCTCGTGCTAACTGAGTTTAAAATTAAATGAAATTTATCTTCATCTCTCGGTAGAACATTTAAAAAAGTGCCTTTACATGATATCTATAGAGTTCAAAATTATATTATCGCTAACTTATTTCTAACATTGCAGATTCTTGGAAAGACTGCTAAAGTTAGTTGTGGAGCAATGTGCGACGGCGCCTATGAAAGAGAACGAGTGTATTGCTATCGCATGTCTTAATCTGCTTCGGCTTCAAGTAAGTTTCTCTATCCCAAGCTATCAATAGGGTATTTGTAAGTTTGTTGGTAAAGCCACGTAAGCGAACTCGTGGGCAGAAGCTAATACTTCAATATATAAGCCACACACAGGACATAGGCCTTCCTCAAACGACGTTTCAAATTACGAAGTCAAGTTTGTCGACTTATGACTTGTCCCTTCATTTCTAATAAGTTTTTAAATGATTTTTATGTGTTTCTCATTTCCATGATCTCGGGCTATGGCCCTCACTAGGTATATGTATTGACCAGTTTCTTTGGGAGGCATGCGTGGGGCCAAATTCATCAGCACAGAAACCCTTTGTGCCGTCATCAGACATGAGCCGAACTACAAGGCTAACGTCATTAGAGGCGCCCCAAGAAAGTAACACCGGAAAAACTGAAGCTAGTAAACCTACCTTAGCTCTTCAATGAATTTCCGCTAGTCGTTACGACAAATTCCAACATTATCGGAAAAAGCAAAACGAGAAGCAATCCTAGATCGCGCAAACGCTTGATTCAGTTACAACTTACCATATACGACTATCCGACACCTTAACCCGGAAACTGGAGACCTCCGTCGTGCCAGCCGTGGACTACCGAAATAAATACTGCTAACTAGGAAATCATGTTCAGGAATCCAGTCGTCTGGTTTCGGCAGTAGTCGTCCGAGGTACTCGACGGCTGGCACGACGGGGAGGTCACCAGTTTGGGGGATATGGTGGAATTTCCCCCAAACAACCCTAGTAGGTACAGAGGAAGATCTCTGAACCGGGCCCGACAGACCGAATCTAGTAAACCTACCTGAGGAGATCTCTCTCTGTACCTATTTGGGGGAATACCAAACCTTTTAGCAGAGTTAATCTAGAGGCGAGGGCGAGACAGCGATTATTATTATTATCCTATGTTACTCTTTCAGGTTCACGCCTGGCAATGCGCACGAGGCTTGGAGCTAGATGCCAGCGAAGGCGAAGACCGTTCTTGGAGCTCCGGAGTCCACACCGCGTTGGTAGCGTTAGTGGAAGGCAGAGCAGGCGTGGCAGCCGCCGTGGCCGCTAGGAGAGCCCTAGCGGCCGCCTGGCCTCTGTTGTTACCGACCCCGCAAATTCGCGCCCATCATCTGATCGCTTTACTGCCACAAGGTACAAGGTGTCTTTTAAAGTTTTGAAGATCCTACCAAGTATTGGTATTGTACGCCCACTGAGCTTGCTAGCGGGCTTTCCAGCGTTGCCCGCGGCAACTAACCTTGCGTTCACTCTATTTTGCGCCTTATAGGAGTGTTTCAAGTGGGTAGATAGTGAGCATAACTGCCATATCTTTCTTAGATTCGTTCGTATCCCGAAGTGTGATAAGGACCCCGATGCGTAGATAGACACAATAGATTCTTACCCTTGACTTTATTATTGACAGGGGCAGCGCCCGCCAGCACCGGCGCCCGGTTTATGACAGAGCTGCTGGTTTGGTCTTTACTCGGCGGCGGTGGTCTCAGAGACGCGTTACAAACGGCGTTGCAGGCTCACCCCGCCGATGCTTACAATCATTTAAATTTGGACGCGTAAGTATTTCTATCAATAAAGGATAGCTTTTAATTGTGGCTTCACTATTTAAGTATCATAATCACACTAATATGATAAATGAGAAAGTAAGGATGTTTATTACCTCTGCACGCCAAAACTAATGAACGTACTGGGCTGAAATGTTGTACGTAGTTCTTGACCTGGATTAAAATATAGGCTACTTTTATCCCGGAAAAACGTTTGCGAAGCTGCGGGCAGAAGCTAGTAATAATTCTTATAAAATAAGCTCTATTTATTTTAAGGCTAAATTTTCTTTGAAATATGTCCAGCATTATTATTCTAAAGAAAGCTTATACTTCAGCGGTTTCTGAGATTACCAAAAGAAAATGGTGATTATAACAAGACTGTTTGGATTTTTCAGGAGTTTCGATCAAATTGATATCATAACAGGCCGACGCAGTACGCAAAACAATGCAGCAGGTGAAAATGACAATGGTATGTTATGTATTGAGCTTTGTATACACAAACATTTTAAATGGATTTTATTAACGAAAGGACATTAAACTAGGGATTTATTTTAGGATGCATAGAAGAGTATCAATTGACAAACACCACAGCCGATAAGGGCGCCTCAGTGCCTCTCATGCACTTGGTAAGTTAAACCTTACACCAACCCCATTTCAGTTTATTTTCAAACACGGCGTTTGATAACCCAAATGGTATTTTAAATTCGTAATGTCCACTTACAGGTGAAACATCTGATCAAGAACACGAGCTGTCAGACTCGATTGCAATTGAATACGATAATTCACGGGGGTAAAAGTAAAACTGACGATCCGAAAGCACATGATACGGTCAGTCCTAGCTGTGATCTACTCATACGATTTCAAAGGTACGTTGCTCATTGACTTTGCCAACTACACAAACGGGATTCTATAAGTAAGACTTTAATATTTATCTTACCCGCAAATAAAATATCTAAATCTGGTAAGATTTAATAGAATACAAGTAAAAATCGATACAAAATAATTTGTTTAAGAAAATGATCAACCCTAATCACGAAAAACGAACCCTACAATCCGGGGCCTGTGTTCAGCAGCTTACTAGCAAAGGCTGAACATGATAATGACTTTTATCAAAATTTCCAGGCTTTTATTTTGCGAAGCAATGTGGGTCAGAGGAGGTCGATCAACCCGTGGCGGAGTCAAAGTCCTTCTAAAGCAGTACACATCATTACTAGCACAACACGTACATTCCACTCTAGATTCGTTCAAACGCGCCGTCCGCCGTGCCGATAGCTCGCAGCTAGCGGCGCTGTGCGATCTACTGGCCCAAGACATTGTCGGTAAGAGAAGTATTATACGTCATAACTAGCAGAGCGCTTACATTCCTTCCACGCTAGAGTCGTTCGAACGCGCCGTCCCCATGCCGATACCTCGCAGCTAGCGGCGCTGTGCGATCTCCGTGGCGCAGCGGGCGAAGGTCCGCCTGCGACGCAGGAGGTTGCGGGTTCGATCCCCGCCTCGGAACAAATTTGTGTACGATCTGCAGAAATTTGTTCCGTTGGTCTGGGTGTTTTCTATGTATAATAAAAAATATCTATCCATGTAGTGTATTGTATTAAGTATATCAGTTATCTAGTACCCATAACACAAGCTCTGCTTAGCTTGGGGCTAGATAATGCTGTGTGAATTGTCCAGCATTATTTATTTATTTATTTATCTACCGGTGAAGTTTATTGATGCGTCATTAGCAGAGCGCGTACATTCCACGCTAACGTCGTTTAAACGCATCATTCCATACTAGCTGAACGTATATTTCGCTTCGAATGTGTAAGCTCTTAATTAGATTGGTCTGCCATTTCGGTTCAACTATGTATATCATTGCTCAAAACGAAATCTCTCATGAGGTGAGAATACATTTTCTTAAAAATAAATAAAACGCTCACCGAGGGTTCCGTATACTTATGAGACCTTGCTTCTTGACAAATTTTATGATTGTAGGTCAACGGGAAATATCCTATAGTTTTGGTCCATGATGAGATTTTTTTACTACTGTACTTTTACTATACTTTTGGAACTACAAATTTTCGATTTTTGGATTTTATCGTTTATTTGTGCTACAAGACCTTGCTTCCTGTTAAATTTCATGATTGTAGGTCAACGGAAAGTACCCTATAGGTTTTGTGTGCATGTCATTCCCTTGAAACTTTCTTGACAAGTGTCGTCGCCCCAGACTTTGCCTAGACTAGTCTAAAGTTTCTTTTTTATTTTCCCAGGTCGAGTAATAACAGAGCTAAGTGCATGGCTATGTGCATGCTCAGCGCGATGTCCAAGCGTGCTGGCCGGCTGCACTCGTTCCATTGTAAAGATCTCTCGAGCGTGCGACGGCGCCGCTAAAGTGCTGCCCTCTGCGACGAAGTTGGACGCTGACGTTCTTGGTTGGCCTGGCTTGGTGACGAAGCGGAGCCAGCATAACAATCTTATTATTAGAAAGTGAGTACAAATCTATTGTAAAATTCAAGTTCATTGTGTTCTGGTGTGGTGTGAGTGTTGTGACAGGGTGATTGAGGAAATAGTCAATTCCATTACTAACCCTGTAGCTTCCTCCTGCAGTTAAATGGCCAAAACAAGTTCACCAGTAGATTTACGCTGGTAATTTTTTGTACGGCGCCATGAGTCATCACAAGTCAAATAGTTAAACCAACCTGTTCTTTACAGGTGCGACATAGTAAACAAAATCCGAGAGGGCGGCGCATGGATAGTCATTTCCGGCTACGTATACGACGTTACGAACTTCGAATGCGAGAATGCAAGCACAGTAGAACTGGTTCGCAAGCTGAAGGGAAGTGACGCGACATCGGCCCTGAGCGTGCCGCCGCACGCGGCCTTCCTGTCGAGAGTTACGGAGAAGTGCGTCGGGATGTTTGCGGACCAGATATATAGTCATAGTTGTAATGTAAGTATTGTTCAATCATCATCATCAACAGTAAAGCTGGTTTGCAAGCTGAAGGGAAGTTACGCTACGGCGCCGCTGAGTGCGCTGCCACACGTGGTCTTCTTGTTGAGAGTCACGGAGAAGTGTGTCGGGATGTTCGCGGATCAGATTTATGTCGTAGTTGTAATGTAAGTTGAAGTGTTATTAGCTAGTAAACATTCAATATTCTTGGGTACAAAAAAACGGGCTACCACATTATTTAGAA
This sequence comes from Eupithecia subumbrata, assembly GCA_949316285.1. Lineage (NCBI taxonomy): Eukaryota > Metazoa > Arthropoda > Insecta > Lepidoptera > Geometridae > Eupithecia > Eupithecia subumbrata. The sequence continues at coordinate 5,275,698 of OX438648.1, forward strand.
GGAATCGCTGATTTTCAAATACATCCTAAATCAGAAACAATGTTTTCAGGGATGAGTTGACTTCAAAACGGTTGACGGTTTCGTCTGCAGGAACTTTTCGAAGTCTTGATTTTCAATTTTTGGGTTTTCCTCAGAATTTTATACCTTTTTTCATGGCTACCTCTTTCATTTCATTAAATTGTCCAATAAGTTATTTGAATAACAAAAGAATGTTTCTTTTCTACAGGAAAGCACAGCATCCCTCCGTGCCCACCACATCTTATCATCAAGTGCTTTCCACTGCGCTCTAGGCGTATCGCAGAGCGGCGTTCAGTTAGCGCGCTCGCTGCCCACACAACAAGCGGAAAAGGAGGCGGCGCCTCACTCGGCAGCAGTGTTTCTTAGAGGCGGTTTACTGGTTTGTTAATATAAATATGTTCTAATAAGATCATTAGCGAAATTTTATTCGCGGTTGCGTGTAGGCCTACGGAATTTGTGCTTTGAAAGAAGAAATAATTTCAAATGAAAACCAGCCAAAAAGATCAGATTCTAAGTACCTATATTGTATGTTATGTAATGATAGCCATTATAATCATCGATAAATATAACTCTCTTGGTTTTGCCTTTAATAAAAAGGTTTTAACACTGTTTGAAAGGCCAATTACGAATTGAACGAAATTGCACTTTGAATTATACACAAAAAACCTTTATTACTTTCCAGTCAACACAACTACCCAACCCCTTCGAAGAAGAAAAGGCCGAAGCCCGTAGTGGCACGTCTACGGGCGGCAACAGCCCCGCCACAGAAGTTCCCATGCCTGACGATTCGAAACCACCGCGGGTATTGAAGAACTTCGTCAAGTCTACCGCTAAAGCTGATTCCCTGTTACACGCGCTGGCTGAACCGAAGTTACATGTAAGTTATTGAAATGCAACTTCAGGGTCTTTTACCCGGATCGAGGGACCAAAAACTGTAGGTCATAGGATGACGTTCACTCCTAGACATAGGCTAGCCCCATAGATGACTTAGACGCCACAATGACTCATCAATCATTCTTCAAGCATTCTTCGGAATAGGGTATTACACCCATTTTTGAAAAGTGTCTCAATTAGTTTCTATAGTGCTTATGAACCACTAAAAAATTCACAAAATTTTTATTCAATCGTTAAGTGCCATAAAAATGCATTTTAATTTTGCATTTTCAAATTTCGCGCTTTATTTGACGAAAACGCTGGACGCAGTGGACACCATAATGCTCTGTGGTCATGACGTCAGTTGACCACAGAGCAATATGTAATAGTTGTAAAAAAATGCAGTGAAATTTTGAATGTTATAGGTACGCTGATAGTTGACAGTTGACACTTCTAAGTTAACATAGCCATAATGACGTAATAACATGGCGACTACTATTTAAACGGTGTTATGAAACAGATTAAAAAAGCTGAAGCCTTTAAATTGAATTTTAAAATTTAGTTTGCTATTTTATGAACTAAAACTTACGTTTTCCGACTGCTTTTTGCCTAAGCTATCACAATAATATATTTTTAGATTTCTTGTCATAAACAGTAAAATACCCTATTGGTATTGTCAGGAAGCGCGATCGCTGCACAACATAGAAGCAAATAAGATGATTTTCAGTTGGCACTCTCACTACCTATTGCTTCGTTACCGCTCTGTCTGCTTCGTCAAGTCAACCAGGCAGCCTAGACTTCAAACCAATTTGTTTGAATTAGAACTATGACCAATGTCAAAATCAGTACTACATTCACTCAAATGAAGATAATTTCTAGGATCCCCTAGCCTTACACCTATGGTGGGCATGCGAGCGCCGCGAAGGCTGCGCCCCACACTTTCCACCGGAGCACCCGTTGGAGGAATTACGACGGGCGCTGTTAGCCGCGCTGTTGTATCATACGGGGTTGAAGGAACATGCGCTGGCTACGGCTACTGCAGGTTAGTAAATAAATATATATTAAAACAGAAAATGCTGCATATTTCAACACAGCATTATCTAGTCCCAAAATGCAAGTGTATGATTACTAGATTGATTGCAGAATATACAAACATTTGTCCCGCCTTGGTCATCGACTCCAACCTTCTGCGTCGCCGTTGAAAATAGACCATTTTGTGTGAAATACTTGGTATAAGGATCTGTTGTTAGTCGAATGTTTACTTTCCAGCGCAGAACCGTCATGGATAGCATAAACTTCGGAGGCCTTTTGCCCAGCTGTGGTTATAACTATAACGCAAATCATGATAATGAAAGTTGAGCAATATCTTTCTTTTCTAGAAAAAGATAAAGGCGAAGTGAAATTATCGCCAGCCATGTCTGAAATCGTGAAAATGGTGCAACAATGCAAGTGGACTCTAATGCGAACAAGACAACAGCTATCTCGAGGATACAAAGAGGTAATCAATTGGCAAATAAATAAATAATGCTGGACAATTCACACAGCATTATCTAGCCCCAAACTCAGCAGAGGTATTATGGGTACAAGATGACTGATATCACACTAATCACACGAATAATATTATAAATGCGAAAGTTTGGATGGATGGATGGATGGATGTTTGTTACCTCTTCACGCCAAAACTACTGAACGGATATGGCTGAAATTTTGCATACAGGCAATTTTAATCCTGGAATCTAACATAGGCTACTTTTAATCCCATAAATCAGTTCCCGTGGGATATAAATTACCTTTAAATGTTTCCATAGAAACAACGCGTGTGAAGCCGCGGGCAGAAACTAGTACTTAATACAATACATTACATAGATAGATATTTTTTTACTATATATAGAAAATAGCCAGAACACTCGGAACAAATATTTGCTGATGGTACAAACATTTGTCCCAAATATGATGACAATGTTGACGAACATCTTCTCGGTAAGTTTTAACACGATATTTTTGCTCCCAGGTTTGCGCAGCACCATTAGAACGAGCAAGGTTCCTCTTACATGAAATTCGTCCAGCGATCTCCCCAGCCGTTAGCGCACTCATCAAACGGCCGCCCTACGTTCGTCCTCCAACAGCACAGAGAATATTCCAGAAAGTCACGAAAGCTCTCAAATCCCCCCACTACAAACGTTGCTTCACCTCCGAAACAACCAAAGAACTACGAAACAGACAAAACAGTCTCAGTAAAAGCATCTTCAAAGTATCAGGAAGTATGTTACAAGGCGATGCGCTTATCCTGAAATCTACACTTGCCTGTGCGTCTCGCAAAATCCCAGATGACCACCCAAAAGTCGTGAAAGCCCCTTTGCCAGGATCGCAACCAAGAGGACCATTGAAAAATATGTTGCTCCCTCCTAAAGGCCAACTAAAGAGCTTGATGAAAAGCCATCAAACTGGATCTTTGAAAATTTCGAAGCAGCAAAAAAAAGCGCAACTCTTACAAGCTTTACAGAACCCTAAAGCATCAGAACCTCAAACACAAAACTTAAAAGCGATTCACTCTCCGAAAGTTGCGCAAACTTTGAGGGCAGCGAAGGTATCTCAGGCTTTGAAAGTTGCAAAAATGACGCAATCTCTGAAGATTTTCCATTCCCCAAAAGTTCAACGGATATCTTCAAAACCAATTCCCGAAATCAAAATACTTCCACATCCTTCCCAATTTCAAAAACCGGCAGCAATACAGCCAAGAGTTTCGAAAAAAAAGGGAAAACATTTGAAAGTTTCCCATTCTGCCGTTGTAGTTCCCACGACTCAACATAGAAAAGTGAAACAATCAACTGTCACTTCACAAACTCCAAAGGTTTCCCAACCCACGGGTGGAGTTACCTTAGGAGCTCAACTTGTTAAAGTTACGCCATCGAATGTTCCTCCTAAAACTCCAACGAATGTTCCTCCTAAAACTCCAACGAATGTTCCTCCTAAAACTCCAACGAATGTTCCTCCTAAAACTCCAAAAGCATCCCAATCCTTAGTTGGTGTTTCTTATAGCCAACCTCCAAAAGTATCACAAGCTACGAAACCAACAATATCACCGAAAGTTATTCAATCTGCGGGGCTTTTACAACCACCGTCTAAACGTCTTCAACCGCAGCCGCAAAAGGTTGTTCAAATACAGCCTCAAAAAACACAAGCTACAACTTCTTCACAACCTTTGAGAGATCCGCAACATCTAAAATCCCTACAACCTACAATTAAACCTTCCAAAGTCTCACATAATATAGTTTCTCAACCCCAAAGAGGATCTCATTCGATTCAGTTACAAACTCCGAGGGCATCTCAGCCTCCAGTTCAACATCAAACGCCCCGTATACAGCAGACTTTTCCACAAGCTGCATTGAAACAAAATCTCCCGCAACAAAAACCGTCTCAACATGCCGTGCATTCTCAACACCCCAGAGCTCCACACGGACTCTCCCAAACTCAAAAGAAATCTCATCAATCAGTCAAGTTTTCGCATACTATCCGAAATGCACAATTCAATGCAGCGATGCGTGCGAGGCAAGCAAGAGCCTTGAGAATCTCACAACCGAGGCCACCGCCTACCTTAGGCCAAGACCAATATGTCGAAGTCGATGTCGACGACAGAGGAATACTGATCCCGCATACTCGAATAAGAATCAAACAATTGAAAATCAAACCTATGCCCTCAGAAAAAGAGATGAAAAACGCATCTAACCAAGTCGACGCAACGAAATCCATGAGAAAAGAACGCCCTGAGAAACTCCGTGTTAGGGTACAAAAGCGTAGAGCACAAATCGTTGACAGAGACAAGACACCTACAAATGAACCGACTGATATGACTGAGCCGCTAGTCCTAAGAGAATCTCTAGAGAGCGAGAAGCAAGTAAGAATGCTCGCTGACGACTTCAAGACTGATCTCATTACGGCTGAAGAGAAGGATGACGATACTTCGGAGAGAAATAGGTTCGTCAACGCTTGGGTTTCAAGGCTCGCCTGTGACGAAAAAGGTTCGATTCACACCTTATCTCATTTGTAATACGCCTATTTATTTTTTGAATAGATTGATTTCCAAATTACATTGCATTTGTTACAGACTTATATTGGCTGCTGGAAGAAGTAACGCCAGAACAACAGAGCTTGTCAGCTGCAATTATTGACTTTGTGATATCTGAACAACCCTGTGATATTGATAATTTACGTCGCGCTTTGTACTGCCAAGTAAGTATACTACCTAAAAATACAGTATCATAGAAATATGAACTTTAATTTCATATTTATGCTGTTGATTTCAGGTGCAAAGAGCTCAGATACGAAAGACTGGATATTGCATGATAAACAGTATTCTACATTCGTCCCAAACGATGTCTGACAGCGTGAAATACGCTGCATTGACCGGCCTGCTAGGCGCGTCAATGGCAGACTCAGTACCATTCGTACCTTTAAAACCAACCATTCCACTAACCCCGCCTCTAACCGGCATTGAATCTGTGATACCCCATACTAAATACATGGTACTGCTTGAGAGATCTAAGTTTATAGACTTTATTCTTATTGAATTAAAGACGAGAGTCCTAGACGGCGAATCTACTCAAAGTTTGCCGCTGAAGATGAGTGCGAATTATGGAGCGCACGCGTTGTTGAATCGACCTTCCCGTGCGAGGTAAAAGCAAACCAAATTCATCTTGCACTGGACTTTAAATAAGACTTCACTTGCTCTAAATTTATTTTTATGTTTTAGGTTTCTTATAGCGCTTTTAACGCTTCTAATGGAAGGAAGTCGGGGTCCTGAATTAGAGCAGCTAATAAACGGTGGAGCACTCAGCTCATGTTTAAGCTTACTCAAACAAATTGGAGGAGAAACAACTCAATATTCATCACTTATTTGCAATAATTTAAATCCGAAATGTAAGTCTGGTTCACTGTTGCATATTCGACCTCTTTGTTTATAAGATAAAGTCCTAATTTAATGTCTCTTTCAGCTGAATGTCTGGTGATCTATGAAGATGAAAGACTAGGCGCCCGAGCTCGCGGTACATCATTATCGGGCCCTGAACTCGCTTCTCTAATGAAAATCGGCACTAGAGTTGTACGAGGGAGGGATTGGAAATGGGGCGACCAGGTAAGTCTATAGAACTATGCAAAAAATAAAAGAAGTTGCTATAGAGGTCAGAAAAAAAAATTTAAGAGGAATGGTTTTTGTCAAACAAAATTAAACCCTATGTCTTCCAGGATGGCCTGCCAGGCGGCGAAGGACGCGTGATCGGCGAGCTCGGTGAAGACGGCTGGGTCAGAGTAGCGTGGGACGCGGGAGGGACCAACTCTTACAGAATGGGGAAAGAAGGGAAATATGATCTCAAACTGGCTCGATCGCCGTCGCCGCCGCCGTCTGTTGACGAGACTGTTCATGGAGTGACTGGAGGTAAAACCACTTGATGTGCTTGTCGTTAAAAATCAAACTCATTGGCTACGATATCAGTTCTGCAACTAGTTTCTGCCTTGCTGCGACTTGCTTGCGACTACGCACGCGTTGTTTCCGGGATATATTTATTTCCTTATTTCCAAGTCATTATAAATCTAATTATTGTTCTGTGGAACCGTTTTGGGGTTATTTCTGTCACATGGAAATTGATATAAGGGTTAAAAAGTACCCTATTTGTTTGACCTACATCAATGCCAAATTTTCGTTCGGAATATGCGTGAAGAAGTTACAAACATACATCTATCCATCCAGCCAAGTTTCATAAAACGTTTATAATATTAGTTTGACTTCAATTTGAACCTTATTTTTAACCTTTTAATAAAAAGGAGTTAGTTCTCAATTCGGCTGTATATTTTTTCCAGTAGTAGAGCACAACACTGAATGGTGGCCAGTGAGCGAAGTCCGGACGTCTTGCACGTACGCTATTCGCGCGTTATGCGCTGGTATCGGATTGATAAAGGGCGAGCGCGGTTCTGTGGCGAGACGCAACGTAGCCGCGCTGCAGAGGAGACTGCTTGCGTTAGCGCACGCTCATGCTACACCACCGCCTACTGCGTTCGCTGGGCATTACCATACGGCGCTTGCGTTGTTACGAGGTAAGTAGCTATTCGCCGTGGCGGTCGCGGCGTAAGAATTGACCCCTCCATCTCAGCCCGTGGATGGAGCCGAGAGAGCCGAATAAAAAAACCTACTAGAATAAGAACAGCAGCTTCCTTCAGTGTATTTTAATACCCCATTATTCCTGTCACGTTGTTATAAAATTTTCACTTTGTTGAGACCCGAATTTTAATTCAATTTTTGAATTTTATTCCTGGTGCTGTTGTTGATTGTGCCGTTGCCGCATAATCTCCTGTGAATCGTGCGATCCGTTAAACTCAGCGCAATCACTTCTGTTTTGGTCATAAACAGAAACCCTCCCTAAAGTACAAAATTCATTATATCTTTTTCTGCTCTCCTCTATGCTAACTGGAATCAAGTACAACAGTTTTCTTCCATTCTCCTCGATCTAGGATGATTCTCCTATATTATTATTCCTCTCATTATTTTGATTGTATTTCAGCCAGTGCCCAAACACCAGAGATGCGAGCTGCCCTATGCACAGACCCGTGGTTCGAACTTTGCTATAGTATTATATCTTGTACGGACAAGCCGGTCACACAGGATCACATTTATTTTCAAGTGAGTTACTTTATTTACTTTTTCAAACGCCATATCTCTTTTTACAACACGAAAACTTTTCTCCTATACTGCTCAGCTGCAGAACAATATTGCCAAAAAACTGCGATCCCCAACCCGCATGCCTAGCGTGGGGATTATGGGCACTACCTCCCATGTTACAAAGGCCAATAAGGTGTTTATTAGGGGTAGGCCGGTGTGCAGCAGTGGACTCGTATAGGCTGTAGATGACGTAGTTTTGATGATACCTACCCAAAATGTGTCTTGCTCTTCAAGAGAAGTCACTTTTGGTCTGTCCTGTCAAAACAAGATCCGTGGGTTCTCCTTTAGGTATGTTCGGCATATCACACTAATATTATAAATGTGAAACTTTGATGTTTGGACTTCACGACTAAACTACCCCCCTCCCCCCTGTCTGTCTCTTACCTTTTTACGACGAAAGGGCTAAACCTAGGACAATTTAATGTCTTTAGGCTAAACGTATCTCAATTAAACCTGGCAGGGAGATAGATATAATATCACGGAAAAGTGCGTGCGTAGAAATTAGTCCATGTATAAGTAATAAATATTCTTGAATCTCTTTCCTAGATCCAATCGCTTTGGCTTCTCCACCGAGTGTTAGTCGAACACAAAGGGCCGATTGAATGGAGGCAAACAGTGTCCGCCCAATTGTTGGCACTGATTGGCCGAATGTGGCTGGAAACCCATCCGCAAGATCCGGCGCTGAAGCTAAACCACAACACGATCGCTATCAACGCTGAGGAAGAAGAAATTGGTAAGAAAATTTGCTAGAATTAAATTTTTCTTACTTGGTAGGTCAATAGATAGATAGAAGATATACCTATACTTAAATCAATAGCTATACCGTCTAGGAGCAATAATCTTATTTACCCATAACTTTTAGGTACTCCTTCCATATTAACCACCTAAATACAACGTGAACTGTTAGGATTGGTTCCTTACTACTGACCTAAATGGATTAGAGAGTAATTTACCAATCGGGAACCAAAGAAAGACGAGCGTGTGAGTGTTTGTGTGTGTGTATTTGGAGCAAATGTTATTGGTCGATTACGCTCCGCGCCATTACGCTCTGAGTCAGTGGGAAAACATCTTTAGCGTTTATAGTCCTATAAAAATTGCACATTTCAGACAACAGATGGCGCGCGCCGGCCACTGCGGGCTACACGGGCGCGAGTTGTGCAGCGTTAGTGCAACTAGTCAGACAATTGCATACCACTGCGCAATGGCAAGGGCCGATATCTACATTGCTGTTGGAGAAACTGCAGTTGGCTGCTCAAATGGTAGTGTATATTCATTGAACATATAGTTTTTGCTTTGATGTTGCATTAAAAATATCAAAATAAATTATCTTTATGTCTTTTTTAACACGTTTACTGCCCAGTGGCAGTAAACGTGTTAAAAAAGACAAGTATGTACGGTATAAAAGATTGACACTAGGCCTAGCGATGAGGCCCTCCGGGTCGCATCGCTGCAGCTTGCAAAGCGGTCTGGATGACATAAAAGTACTCAGATCCATGCAAAGAAAGGGTTTGCTACGAAAATGTGTGAGATCCTTTGGTATACCTTGTTTTAGTATGCATCTTAAACGAAACAAATATTATTTTATTACTTACAAATTTTTCATGCAGTTGGTTCTAGCAACAAATGATAATGATATTTAAAAAATAGTTGTTAAACCATTCAATTTTATATCATACTAGTATCTACCCGCGGCTTCGCACGCGTTGTTTCTATGGAAACGTTTAAAGGTAATTTCTATTTATGGGATAAAAAGTAGCATATGTTTGATTCCAGGATTAGACCTGCCTGTATGCAAAATTTCAGCCCGATCCGTTCAGTAGTTTTGGCGTGAAGAAGTAACAAACATCCATCCATCCATCCATCAATCCAAATTTTCGCATTTATAATGTTAGTGTGATCTACTTCTATTTAAGGTGACAAATGACTGGCATTGGTGGCCTCAAGCGAGCCAAGAAATGACACAAACTATGAAACCAGCTCCACCGAGTCTTGACACTTGTCTTATCGGTAAGTTCTAGTAATCAAGTGCTATGCAAAATATACTTTACTAGCTGGTGCCCGCGACTTCGTCTGTGCAGGATAAGTATTTCGAGTAGCTTATATTATCTACTTTAAATACCAGAAGCGATAAAAGTATTTATTTTCATTTAGGAATCAATTTATTATTACCAAATGAGCATTTGAAATAAATTATCAATTTTTATTGTTTTACTATAAAAACTATCGTAGTTTGACGAATTCATTACGGATGTAAACTTTGGTGTTCTTCCAACACAAATAAGGTTCGTAGTTAACCCGCTTACATCCGTAATGAATTTTTATTGTAGTTATGGTTCACTATTTTGGCTATAATGGCTTACACATAAGATATACATATATACTGTGGCGGGCTTTTTGTAGGACTATTTAAGATAAACATTTCCATCATACATTACAAATGTGTAACTCTCGCGGTTTTGGCAGCGCACGCCAGAATAGCTCGTAGATGATAGATATTTTCCTACTTACTTGACACTTATCGTCATATTTTGGACAAATCACACAATATCTTAATAAATTGTAGCCTATATGCTATTCTGACCTATATGCTATATTATTGTAAAGTTTCATTAAAATCCATTCAGTAGTTTTTACGTGAAAGAGTAACAAACATCCATCCATCCATACTTACAAACTTTTCGTTTGTAGGATTATTTTACCCTTTGCGTTGACTGTTGCCAATATACAAGCAAAAGTATAATAATACTTGGCTGAAACAATATTGACCTTGTTTTATTTTAGGTAATCTTGTGTCTTGTCGAATATTGAACTCTAGAGCATCAACTTGCAGGGTTGCTCCCCTGAGTGGGTTATAATAAGTGTCAAGATATCAAGTTCTATCATTCATCTTTATTACCCAATCCATACCTTAGCATGCTTATTAGGAAGGCCAAATAAAACAATCAAAGGATGCAGCTTGATGCAGTGATCGGTCACGAGTTTCGAGCATTCTGTCATTTGGCAAAAGTCTTTCCAACTCAATATTTAATGTCTGCATGTTTGTAGGTACCTACTTGTAAAAACAAAAATAGATAATAATGAATTAAACAATTAAGAAAAATAATCTAATTTAGAAAATATAAAAATTATGAACTGAAAAAATTTAATTTCTATTGTAAATAATAAATAAATAGTCTGTTTTCTCTTACAGCGGGCGCGTTAGGCGTGGTGGGTGGAGTGGAATGGCGTATACGACTGGGCCATAGAGTTTTGGTCGGATCGCCTCCTAGAAGTGGCATCGTCACTCAATTGACGCCTAGAGCGAAAATCTCATTGATTTATGATGACAATACACAAACAAAAGTGAGTAATAGAGGCGATTTATTAAATGTACTGGACTTTATTCCATTTTAAGACTGACCACACATTGGCTGCTATCGCTTGAGCAATACCCACTATTATCTACCGTTCTGTCGCGTGGGCTGAGCGGTGTAGTGCCACCTTAAGAATACAAAAAAATTATGGATCAAAACAATCGGAAATAAAAAAAGATAAAAATAATAATTAACTAATGCCGACCTCTGTGGCGCAGCAGGCGAAGGTCCGCCTGCGACGCAGGAGGTTGCGGGTTCGATCCCCGCCTCGGAAATAATTTGTGTACTGTACGATCTACAGAAATTTGTTCCGTTGGTCTGGGTGTTTTCTATGTATAATAAAAAAATATCTATCTATGTAGTGTATTGTATTAAGTATATCAGTTATCTAGTACCCATAACACAAGCTCTGCTTAGCTTGGGGCTAGATAATGCTGTGTGAATTGTCCAGCATTATTTATTTATTTATTTATTTATTTATTAATGGCGGCAGTACACACTCGCCGAGGCATCCTGAGGTAGGCCAAGCGAGGGTCCCTCGTAGGCTCTTGTCATGTCTTGCCCACAGTTTAAGTGAGACAACGACTGTAAACATGAGAGGACAAGCGCCAGTGACATTCGACGAGACGTCTCAGCTAGTGTTCTGCCGTCATAATGTCCATTTGTTGAGTGGAAACTACCAGTAGTGCAAGTCATAGATTCTACACGAGTTATTTTTTAATTTATTTTTAAAGCACTGGTTTTATGATGTTTGTTTGTTTGTTTTATGCGGTCTCTATTGTGGTGTTTAGTGTAACTTTTTTGTTTAGTTTTAACTTTCCCTCAGTGTTTTGTGTTCTAAACAAAAATCTATTCTATTCTATTCATAGTAGCCAGTGTACGGTCAGCCCAAATACCCAAATCCCAAATAATTATAAAAATACATAAACCCGCGAAAAATTTACAATGATTGACATCATTGTTGATTTTTCACACATTCACATTCAGATGTTGCCATGACTAAACTAATTTAACAAGACAAAAAATGGTGACATCTTTTTTATTCTGTCGTTATAAAACGGGCGTCAACATTTTTTTTGCTATTAAATAAATTTAGTTTACTTTGGCGTCTGAACTGACCCCAATTTGTCTACTATTTCAGAGTGAACTTAACGGCATCCAAAGCGCGGAAAGCGAGCGCTTGATCCACCCGCTAGGTGGCGGTGAGAGCGCTTTACGTGTGTGCGCGGCCTTGCTCGGCGCTGGCCCACAAGCCTCGCCTATGCATCCGCATCATTTACCTGGTAAGGGAATCTATAAACCTACAAATTTTGAGTTTATATTAGACTTAGAACTTATTAGAGTAGTGTATGTTGGTATTTCCAACACAAACTAAGTTCGTAGTTAACCCGTACCTACTCACATTCACCATGAATGTTTAGTTCCTCGCAAAGTTAAAATTTACTCTAGTTGTGGCTCTTAAAAAGGGATCAACTTAAGGGGCGAACCTAACGGATTTGGTTGTCAAACTTCGCCTAGATCTCAGTACTCACGGGATCCCCGTGCTAAAAAGTTCGAATTCCATAAAATTCATTTGTTTTTCTTTGGTTCCTTGAATGTATACGATGGCTATAAAAAAATCATGAAAGTGCACATAATTTGGTCGAGATCTCGGGAACCTTGCGGTCTATTGAAATTATTTATATTTTGATGTCAAGGGATCAAATAATTTGAACCTACGAAGGTTAGCTAGCTAGCTAGGTAGCACTGCTTGCTTGGATGGTAGATGAGAAATTAAACGTATTAAAATGTACGATACCGCAAGCGTTTAGATGTCTGTGTTCAGATTTTGAACTCTAAGCCATGTGCCTAGATTCCATCGAAGCAACCAGTCAACCTAGCCGCCTACCTAACATACTGAAATGCTGCTGGGCCATAGGCTCTGGGCATTTTAATCCAACAACGCTACCGCACTGTACAAAAATGTGCATTCAAATATCTTTAGATACATTTTACAAAATGGCTTTGAACAAGCTTCAAACGCCCGCGAAGTCATCTAATGCCCTCAATATAAAATATCCATCTAAATGTTACGAGTTAAAGCCCATAATTGAGTGAAACATTTCTGTGATGTGTCGTAGCGGTGCGGCCCTAATTGCGACAACCTTCAACATTGTCTTCGGCTTCGACTTGAAAAACTGTGAATGAAATGTTAATTGTATTACTTTGAATTTTTTTAGCTGATATAGATGTATACGGACTAAGAAAGCAGCAAATGGAGCTGCTAACGCTTTGCGCAGTGAGAGGGCTTTTGACGACGCGCACACGACTCAGGAAGGTCTTGATGCAGCCGCCCGATAACTCAAGTAAGAATCTCTATATTATTTTGAGTCACATATTCTGTAAACAATCTTTATAATTTAAGGCATTATCACTTTAATGCTGCGGCTCCACCTGCGTTAGCGTTGACGTTAGCGTTAATGTCCAATAACGCGTTAATTAAGGCGCTAAAATGCACCTTGGGTACTAGTAGCCAAGGTGCATTTTTAGCGTCGTCAATAAATGAACACGTTAAAACCTTGGCCACATCTGCGTGACGCCCAAATAAGCGCGTTAATTAACGCGTTAGGAGCCGTAGCATAACAAAAATAACTTTGTCAGTTTCAGTTATGCCTCTGATTCAACCTACTTGTAGTGTATTCTGTAAACAGTCTTAATAATTTAAGGCATTATCACTGTAACAAAAATTACTTTTTCCGTCTCAGTTATGCCTCTGATTCAACCTACTTGTAGTGTATTCTGTAAACAATCTTAATAATTTAAGGCATTATCACTGTAACAAAAATTACTTTTTCCGTCTCAGTTATGCCTCTGATTCAACCTACTTGTAGTGTATTCTGTAAACAATCTTAATAATTTAAGGCATATCACTGTAACAAAAATTACTTTGGCCGTTTCAGTCATGCCTCTGTTGCAACCTACTTGTAGTGTATTCTGTAAAAAACCTTAATAATTTAAGTCATTATCACTTTAACAAAAATTTCTTTCGCCGTATCAGTTAGGTATGCCTCTCATTCAACCTACCTGTAGTGCATGCAAGGTCAGGAAAAAACGATACGTTAAAAGATCCACACAAAAACAATTAAATGTGATTCTACCACTATGAATATACAGAGTCAAGAATATAGCAAATAATTACGAAACTAAAAATCAACTGTGTTTACTATTTCAGGTACTCTAGATAGAGCAACAACGAAGCTAGGTACTGAAGGGACGTTGCTACGTAGGTTGCTGAGTGTAGCAACTCGACCGAGTCCGTTGGCTGCGTCGCACACTACGAGGGAACTGGCGACTGCTTCTGTAGCCCTGTTGCACCGTTTGGCTGCACACCTCAATGGTAATATGAACTGTGCTTTTTGAAATGGTAGAAAGATCTGACCTCCTCTCGCCTATATTGGTCCACTGCAGGACGCAGGCCTCCCCCTGATAAGCGCTTTATTGACTTTTATCTCATGAGGGCTAGTGCCCATAGTCCCCGCGCTGGGCATGCGGGTTGTGGATCGCTGTTCGGTGGTAGAATTGTTCTGCTGTGGGCGTTGCTGCCCGCTCCCGGTTGATATCCCTTAGTCGCCTCTTACGACACCCGCCGCGGGAAGAATTGAGGTGGTGTAAATTCTAAGCCGGCACACAGCTAAAAATCTCAACTCTAAAATAATAGGGTTAAAAACATTTTGTATTGGGTATTGCTACTAGCAACGTGACCAAGTCCTTTAGCTGCGTCGCACACTACGAGAGAACTGCGACCTGCATCATTAGATATTGAACCTATTGGTTGTAGGTACATCTCAGTAGTAATTAACTCTTATTTATAGCTCTATAGGGTGTTATTTTCAGTGTTAGACCCCTGACTGGCATTATATAGAACCACTTACGAAGTTCAGTCAAAAATTTATTCTTAAGAGCCCTGTCACATATCGGAGAATTGCAAGTTTAGGTATTTTACGCACCGAGTGGGCGGCGACCTGCACAAGCGTGCTTTCTTTTGCGACTAAATGATCTTGATCCACCGTAATACAAGTTTTCTTAGGATGGAGTTCATTGGATTGTTTTTTTATGTGAAGTATTAATTTTGTTCATAATAGAGGTACCTAATTTGTTTTGATATATTTTTCATTATTTTACCCAGTAATCGATTGCTTACCGACATCCGCAGCATATATAAACAGGGTGGAATTTTGAGACGGTTCAGTAAGGGCAGGTACCTTAACCGTTGAAGCTACATGAAAATGGTCTGAGGAAACAAAACATCCTTTTTAGAAAAAAATATCTTCCCCTGTCATAGATTTTCAAAAAAGTTACGTACAGATTTTTTGAACTTTTTTTGATGCCAATCAATCCTGTTTTTTATACTAATCAATAAGTTCTTTAGAACCATCTAAATTTTCTGTACTAGAAAAGTCAGAAATCACAAAAATAAGATCCCATACATTTTGTAGGGAGTTCAAATCCATTTACTTTTTTCCGTAATAAAACTTTTTGTAACCGTGGGTTGGATTGCAAAAACACTTGGTTGAATAGAAAATTTGTGTTTCAAACGCATTGTTTATTTTTTTTTTCAAACTTTATCATTAATATGTCAAACTCTGAGTGTGTGTGGTTTTGTTTATTTATTTATTGTTTATTTAATTAAAACGGTTTGAGTGAGTTCTACGAATAATCAAAATAATGGACATTTTGAGCATCTCATTTCGTAAATTGAGATTGTACACAAGAGTGTAAACGTGTACAAATGAGAGTGTGAATAAGTATTTTATTGTTAAATACTACATTATCAACGTAATCAGTTTATCGTTGGTTTGATTTTTCGTATTTTTCTTTGACTTGGTTTTCACGGATGTACGTAATGATTTTCTTCGAAATGTATGGATTTTTTTTTTTGCAATTAAAATGTTATTAAACCCTCTACACGAACGTGAAAAAATTTTTCTTCTTTCGTACTCAGTTTGGGAGATATCAAAAAGGGGGGGGGGGGTGAAAATTGGGGAGGGAGGGGGGGGGGGGTGATTTTTTTTTCTTCCAATTCGAGAAGAAACCCTCTATACGATCCCGCAATCGGAACTCCTCTAGCGCGACGGCATCTCGTAGCACTCTCAAAAGAGGGGTCAGGTCAGTGCCCGACATAATATCGTGATTTGAAGTTTGACAGCTGTCATCAAAAATGTAGCTCTCGACGAGTACTACAATTTCACTTTAGAAACTGGTGCTCTGCGATGGTCAGTTCCCGAGATATAGTGATTTGAAGTTGACAGCTGTCATCAAAAATGTAGATCTCGACGAGTACTACAATTTCACTTTAGAAACTGGTGCTCTGCGATGGTCAGTTCCTGAGATATCGTGATTTGAGGATAGCTGTCATCCTAAATGTAGATCTTGACAAGTACTATAATTTACCATTAGAAATCTGGCAGCATTTGTGCTGGATGTATTTCGATTCAGAAACCTTGAAAAGTAACGAAGAGATTCGGACGAGATGTCCCCTTCACTTTTGATTGAGGGTACAACTGATCCGAATCTAAAATCAAGAGAATTTAGATTCGGACCAGATGTACCCCAACACAAAATTGAAGTGGACATCTCGTCCGCGGATCAGTTTGAGATTCGGACCAGATGTACCCTAACCCCTTACTGTGTTGGGATAACTATAATGAGTTATCTATCTGGTATTACAATAATGTACAAACTAAAATAGTAATTGAAAATACTGTACGAATGTAAATACTTACAACGATCAAAAACTTTGGTCGTAGTTTACGATGTTCTAGCACGCACACTCTGACGCAGTGCGTGAAAAAAACTGACATAGGTCCGACCTCGACAAGCGCTCGCGCGGTACTGAGGGCAGATCGCCGGTGCAATGAAATATATAGCACTTTTAATAAATTCATAAAAAAATAATGGTAGTGATTTAATTAATAACATTAATACTGTAGTTTAAGCAAATGTTGAGGATTATTAAGGTATAAATATTATGTCAAAATCACTTAGAACTTCGGCGATATTGGGGTTTGTTTTGAAGCCTTTTCGGTCGATAATTGAATTCGGTTCAGGTTTTTTTTTGTTTACATAGAGGCCTATAACAAAAATGTATTCTATTATTATTGAAGAATAGGATATTTGCAATCTAAAAAAATATATTTTATTTATCTATATTCAATAGAATCTACAAATTAGATCAAATTAGATAGGTCTCGCGAGACTTTTTGCGTAAACATGCATCGGTAGAATGATTATTATAAAATAAATAAATAAGTTTTCTAAAATTTGTTCTATTATTATTGAAGAAGAGAAAACGAACTATTATTAACAAGTAATTGTTATTTCAATCAACGAACGAAAACCATAGAATTTGTACAAGATAACCGTGGAATTTCTGGTTTACTTGTGAATGCCGTCTTAATGTAAAGGTATAAAGTTCAAAACAGTTTTGTGTTTATTGCAACTCATTTGTTTTCAGGTGATGAAAAAGAGCACGAGATACCACCAGAAATGCCATTGATAGACAAGAGCAACATTTTACAAGTTTCTGCCGAAACTATAATGAATAACAGTGCGTCATTATGTAAGTTGGTATTATTATCTGAGCCAATAAGTAAATAAATAATAATACTGTTGCAGCGTTAGATCGCGAGGAGTGGAAGGAGAAAAGGTACGCCTTTGCCCAGCAGTGGGTCACTAATGGCTAAAAATAAAACAAATAATAATACTAAACTTCTGTAACTTAATATCGGCCGAGATACAACGTACCTATGAATTTTTATTTTCCTGTGCCTTGTAATGCTGATCTTCATTTATTTTTACATTATAGCGCGCAAAGATCTAAACACATGGACAAACTCTTCACAAGTACAGCAAGTAATAGAAATGGGTTTCTCGCGAACTGCTGTATACTCTGCTATACAAACCATAGGTGAGATTATTTTAATCTTTAAGTATAGCAAACTAAGGTGGATTTTGTTTGGAGAACTCGAAAGCTGAGTACACGTTCATCCTGTTTCTCGTGGCCTCGATGTTAATTTTTCTTCTATTGTACACAGCAATTGACACTTTGAACCTTTTTCTCATGCATCTAACGTTCATTTTCCTCCAGGTGGAACCAGCATGCCGACAGTTGAATCCCTAGTAGCACATTTACTAGAGCTGCCCCAACAAGGCAAGGACGATTCGGTGATAGAAGTGAAACCGCCTAAACAAGAGAAGAAACAGACACCGTACCGTTGGCGCAGTTGTTTTGCCTCTGAAGACGAGTACGCGCAGTACTTGTCTGATGTCATCACTCCGGGGATGACTGTACGGTGCTGTAAGGCTTTTGAATGTGTGAGTACTATCGGTTACATACATTTTCAAGCTTATTGCTATTTAGTGTCACAGTTACACACCAAGAACACTTTATAAAGACAAGGGATTTTTTTTCATTATACGAGTAAAGCCTTTATTGCCATAACGATAGTGTCAAAATTTTACAGGTGGCTTTGGGTGACGTTGGTCAAGTGCAAAAAGTTGAACGAGATATCAAGCAAAACGTGTTTTTACATGTAAGTTTCTATAAGAATTTGCAAAGTACACACCACTCAGTTGAAATTGATTAAGATTATTATTACTTCAAAAACATTTTCTATAGGTGAATCAACTTTTCCAGGTCGAATGGCGAGGCTTAGGCCGCGTCTCAGGCGTCAGAGCAGTCCACGCGGAAGTGGTTTCAGGAGCGCCGCCATTTTGTGTAGGCGACAAAGTCAGAGTGCGCTCCGCCGTCACACAACCTCGATACAAATGGGGGTGCATCGACCATAGCAGCGTAGGCACGGTCAAAGGTAAACTAAACCTTATAATAATCATGTTAAGATTCATTGCTATCTTCATTATTGATGTTCTTTTGTTTTAGCTATTACAAGCAATGGACGGGATCTGACGGTCGATTATCCGACGCAACCGGGTTGGACCGGACAAGTCAGCGAAATGGAGCTTGTTACTGATTCTTGTAAGTACTAACATAAAGAAAAGGTAAAGTGTCTGCACTTTTCAGCTTAATATTTTAGAAATTATCTTGAACCAATTTTATGTTTCCATCATAATTTGTACCATAATTTGAGCTCGCTGGGGCATGTTACATTAAAATATCATGAAAAACTAACAAGTCTTTCTGATTTTACAGCGGAGTGGGGCGAAGGCGCCGGCGGTGCCACAGTGGGATGGCGAGGCTCCATCAGAGCGGTGCGAGTGTCGTCCTGTCGACCCGGCACCGGCGCGAGGCGGCTCATCGACTGCCAGCCGCATACTTACTGGCAGAGCGCAACCGGGACTGGCCAGGTACAAACAACAAGACTGTCTGACTACACAGCTTAATGGGATGAGATCGGGTAGGTAGTACTCCAATGCAGCTGCCTGCTGTATCCGATATAGAGTACGCGAAACGTCTAAACGTCTTGTGCATGCTAAAGAGCAGCGCCACGGTATGTGAAGAAGTGCGGCTAGCTTCGCTCGCCTCACAGTGTGATAATTTACGGCTAGCTTCGCTCGCCGCCGGATGGCGTGTCGTTAAGTAGGTAAATAGTTATAAAGCACACCTAAAGATAGAGACAAAACAAACATAAAAAACAAGATGCCTAGCCAATGAGATTGGTGGATTTCAACCAAATTTATTTCCCATTTTCGGTCTATCGAGGTCGTAGAAAGACTGTCCTAGGACTTTCTAAAACTTAAATTAACTATTCAATTACCATTAATGCCCTTATTCCCTACCATTTACTTCCAGCACTGGATACGTGTAGAAATGCGATGCGGCGTCCGCATCCGTCGCCTCGGCCTCGGCGTTCCAAACAGCATCCACGGACCAGCTACATTGACCGTTCGAGGTGGCACTAGTTTCGAAGAAGCAGCCCTGACGTCCATAGCAGCCGTGCCTTGCGCGCCCGCGCCTTCAACAAAAGAGCGACTTCTGACGCAATTAGTGCAGATACAGCTACTGGCTGATTGCAAACAGGTAAAGAAACTGCCGTACTACCTTAGTTTTAACAAGTTGGTCTGCCTTGACCAATCGAGACGAAGTTTCACTAGTTTTGAAAAGGCGGTCGCCGTTGATTAAATTTTATCTTGAAGGTACTCTCAGATACTATAGCGCAGCGCATCAGCATTGCCATACAGCGGGGCAATGTAGCCAGTGTCTTGGAGACGCTTCCGACTAGTATTGATATGGATTAGTTGACCTACCTGTAGATTGTTTACAACAGTCGGCAATTGTAAATACTAGTTCTAGTTTATTTCTATTATTTGATTGTAATTTTCTTCGTGAATAAATTTTGTTACTCAGATTGTAATTTACAGGTGGTACTATAGAAACAAGTTTGTCTGCGAATTCCAACACATATTTTAACGACTTTCTTTGATACCTATTCCATAATTTGTTTCAGTATTACCCGTGCATAGAAATCGGCATCAAACAAAGCAGCAACGTGGACGCCGACTGTCGCGTGCACGGTCTCTACATCACTGGTTTCAGACCCAACCCGCTTTACTCGGACGTTTTGATGGTAAACAAGATAATTTTAACCTTATCTTACGATGAAATTAAGTCGAAATCTCACTGGTTATTCGGTTTCAGAGTATGAACTTCATAGCCGAAGATTGGATGGAAAAGGACACTCCGAACAATTCCGTTTCTGTTGATAATAATCCACCCACTTTACCTAACGACTGTCCCAGGGTAAGTATCCTTACATGCACACTATTTTAAACCTTAAAAGCAGGAAGTTAATGTCTATTCTCATTTGCAGGTATATGTATGGGGTTTGAACGACAAAGACCAATTATGCGGTGTGAAGGGATCCAAAGTTAAAGTGCCAGTGTTTTCGCCTGTACTCAGCGTATTGAGGCCTGTTCATATCGCGGGCGGTTCTAAGACGCTGTTTGTTGTATCTCATGATGGAAAGGTTAGTTCCAAATTTGATCTAGTATTCAAACAAAGTAAATTGAGCTTTCACATGACAGACATAAGATTAAAGTTCGGACGGATATCTGTCAAATTGAAAATATTTTTAAAATTACCAACAAAATTTTCTTTGTTTCAGTTGTATGTCTGTGGTGAAGGTACAAACGGCCGTCTCGGCCTTGGCCATAGCAACAACATTTCGACACCACGCGCCAACCCTTACCTATCACATGTACTTGTAAGAAGAGTGGCCGTGCATTCCGGAGGGAAGCACGCGATGGCGCTTACCGCTGATGGAAAGGTATTGTAAATTATGTTTTATGTTGCTAAAGTGAAGGTCGTAAATCAATAAAACTACACGCTGCGTCCTAAAATCTTTCGTGCTGACACATACACGGCAAAATGTGTCTTATTCTATGGTTATTAACGTCTTAAATTTCCCTCAGGTTTACTCCTGGGGCGAAGGCGAAGATGGCAAACTAGGACACGGAAACAAAACGACACTAGAATCTCCACGTCTCATAGAAGCTTTGTCAGGCGAAAGAGTGGTTTTCATAGCTTGTGGGTCCGCCCATAGTGCGTGTATAACAGCCAGAGGACATTTGTACACTTGGGGCTCTGGGGAGTACGGGCGATTAGGACATGGAGATTGTACCATGCAACTTGTCCCGAAGATGGTAAGTCAACCTTATATCCTGTACTTAAAGTTGTTTCTAGCTTGAGAGGACATCTTTATGCTTGGGGCTTTCGTTAGTCAGCCATACCTATCTTGGTACTATAAGTCGCATCTTGGCGACGCTTGATTTCTTTCGTTTTAATAGCCATTAAAATAATTGTAAACTAATATACGATATTAAGTAAAGTGCCAGAAAATCAAAACTTTACTTCTTTTAAAGTTGTTTATACCTTTTCTGAAATTGTTTTTTTGTCCAGGTGGAGGCTCTAGCAAGCTACAGATTGGTTCAAGTGGCTTGCGGATCTCGTGATGCCCAAACTCTGGCATTGACTGCATGTGGGAAGGTTTTCTCTTGGGGAGACGGCGATTTCGGGAAACTTGGTAAGTCCTATCCATCCTATCAGATTTCTCTCAAATCAATTTGATTCTTCAATCCGGACACATTAAGATCACATTTCAATTGTAATAAATTATCATATTGTTATACAGGACGTGGTGGTTCCGACGGTTGTGCTACGCCCATGAACATTGAACGAATGAATTTGCTCGGAGTGGTCCAAGTGGAATGCGGTGCTCAGTTCAGTTTGGCGCTTTCAAGAGACGGCGAGGTATGTGGCGGCTTTCATTTTGTGTCGTATTGCGTTGCATCTATCTTCCATGATA
This sequence comes from Eupithecia subumbrata, assembly GCA_949316285.1. NCBI lineage: Eukaryota > Metazoa > Arthropoda > Insecta > Lepidoptera > Geometridae > Eupithecia > Eupithecia subumbrata. The sequence continues at coordinate 5,297,951 of OX438648.1, forward strand.
CCACCAAAAGTCTCTGTTGGAAAATGGCGAAATACAACCAACTTATGCTTAGTCAAGGCCTATTTTGTGAATCAACCAAACTGTTTTCTTGTCCATTTTTCTTCTCGTATTGGGTTTCAAATAAACGTTTCCATTCAACATCCTTTTACCAGGTTTGGACGTGGGGAAAAGGCGACTACTTCCGCCTAGGCCACGGCTGCGACTCGCACGTCAGACGGCCGACGTTGGTCGAAGCACTGCGAGGGATCCGCGTTATACACGTCGCGGTCGGCGCTTTGCATTGCATCGCTGTTACGGCTGAGCATCAGGTTTTTATTCATTCCTTTAGTTTATAGTTTCACATTTATTGTCAGGTTATTATTCGTATTATTTATTGGATATTTATCGCGTTTATTTACCTATTTTTCCCGACGTTTCAACAGGTTCACACTGTCGTGGTCACGGGATGACTCTCATGACGTCATCCGTGACTACGACAGTGTGTTTATGATAATGTATTCAGATCGCGTAAGTTGGAAAATATTTATTGTCAGGTATCTATAGACGGGGGTAAAAGTGCTAGGTTACGGTAGCGATCACTCGTAAGTCGGTAGCCAAATCGCGTAGGCATGCTTTCAGAAGCTTTTTGTCTATCGTAATATCTGACGTTGTATACTGTTACCCAATCTGCTTACCAAGATTGGTGAAGTTTTTTATATCATTGCCTTATTCATAAAAATTAACGAGAAACTTGATGTCTTTTTTATTTAAAAGATTCTGTCTTATCCAACTTTCATAGGTATGGGCATGGGGCGACAACGACCACGGCCAGCAAGGCAACGGAAGCGTCTACGTGAACCGTCGACCCGCCATCGTGGCCGGCGTCGAAGGCGTCCAAAGAGTGGCCTGTGGTTCGTCCCACTCCGCCGCGTGGGCGCTACCGTCAGCCGCCTGCCCCCCGCCCTTGGAGTTACATCTCTCCCCTCTGGGTTTCCCGACGTTGAAGGACCCGCTCGGAGCCTACAGTCTAGGTAAGGCTCTTGTTTTGACAGAAAAGAAAAAAACACCCTTGATCTTTTTGAACGGGTGGGTTGCTTTTCAACTGCCATGCCGTCTGGCAGTTTCCCCTTTAGACCTTGCATATGACAGAAGGAATTACTATGACTGGATATTATACCTTGTGTTGTGCAGAGGGAGCGCCGCATTCACACACCCCTTACTAAACTTGTTTCTCAGGGTTGTGTACAAATGAACTCTGCTGTCTTTTGACCCCATTTCCACAAGACCAAAATTTAATTGTTCCCCAGGTCTATACTCCGAAGAAACAACAGTAGAAGAGCCGCAAAGTCCTCGGCCGTCCATCGCCGCGGCCGCCTTGTCTCTAGAACCGCCCGCCGCCGTCCAGCACGCGCTGTCATTAGTGCTGTTAGCGTTACATATCACTCAAGTATGTATACCTTATTTATAAATAACCGGGTAGGCTGTATCAGAGACGCAGCCGTTATTTAAGTAAAATAAAAAAATAAATAATGCTGGACAAACCACACAGCTTCATCTAGCCCCAAAGCGCTAAAAAGTAAGTGCTAAGGAGTACGTAAAACGTCATTTGCATGTTAAAGAGTAGCATACAGAGCGGCTCACTTCGCTCGCAAGCTTTGTGAGGGCCATGATGACTTTACATGTCTACGACAATTTGAAAAAATAAACCAAAGATCAATAACAATAGAGTAGGTAGGCTAAGAACGAAAAGAAGTGACTTGACGACTTGACACAATAGAAAGAAAACATAAAGTAGAGCTTTTTCTCACGTTATTTCGTTGCTGTACGTTATTTCCAGGCTCGCACCATTCTTGTAGAAGCACTGAAAGCCCATGAGGCTTGTTCCGCTGTCGTGGTGGCGCCTATCAACATCGACACCGAAGACTCGGACGCGGAGGGCGACGCTAGAACCGGCGGCGGAGAGGCGCCGGCAGACAGAGCCACCTTACCGGTAAGGATATACGGTTCATTATTGATTGATCAAACAATGTTAAAATACGAGTTTGTTTCCACGACAAGTTGACTTTGAAACCCGAATCCTGTTCTCACATTGCCATTGGGGCGATCTTTTATGTTGGTTTTGATGATAGAAATTATGTCTTTTTGTTTGTCTTATAGAGTGGAACAAGCAGTCCGCTAAGCGGGTCCATATCGTCCCGACACTCTGCGGTGATGTCATCGAGTGCGGTCTCCGTTGCTGCCGCCACCATGACAGTGCAACAGGCTGAAGCACCTAAGGTACCTTGCGTTCAAAGACGTCTAGAAGTTTGTGAGCGAAACTAACGCCACTTATAGTTACCGCCAAACAACTTGTCCGGTGACAGGCAGTGAGAGCTAGTTTACGCATATAATTGATATGCCGCCAACAACGCAGCAGACCAGATAGATACAGTTTCGTATAGCTGTCTCGCTCTTTTATTGTTTGAAATAAAAACTCACAGTGAATAATCGACGCGAGTGTCGAGAAGGTATCCGCCCACCAATTTGGCCTAAGAATTGAGTTCTGCGCATCTTTGTCACGTGGCTCGCCAGAGTACCTACGAGAATTCGGACGAACTGTATCCGCATCTCTGAACAAACTAAACAACATTTTGGTAGATGATTTAAATAATTTTTAATAGATTGCAGGTGCTTTTCTATTTCATATAGTTCGAATTATAAAACAGGAGATGGCGCTGCTTGTTTGCGCACTTTTTGGAGAAGGTTAATCCACCATTTTGTTTTCTAGATGGTTCTAGACGATTTCACGTCACAACTCGGCGAGTCTGACGCGAGGGCGTTGGTTGATCTGCTGAAGCTAGCGGCCGCTGGGCGAATGCCGGACTCAAGCAACGCTGTTAAGATTATCACTGATGTTCTTATGGGTATGTTCCTTACGTACTGAGTTTTTTAACATGCGGATGCGGATATCGATACTATGGTACTATGACACGAAATTCATATTGGCTGGAGGATAATTTTTTGGGGTTTTTCAGAACTAGGAACGAAAGTGAACCGTCATGCTCGGGTTAGTTTCGTCAAATAAATAAATAATGCTGGACAATTCACACAGCGTTATCTAGCCCCAAGCTAAGCAGAGCTTGTGTTATGGGTACTAGATAACTGATATACTTAATACAATACACTACATAGATAGATATTTTTTATTATACATAGAAAACATCCAGAACACCCTGAACAAATATCTGCAGATCGTACAAACATTTGTCCCGTGGCGGGAATCGAACCCGCAACCTCCTGCGTCGCAGGCGGACCTTCGCCCTCTGCGAGGTCGTCTTATGGCGTTTACTCGTCTTCATCTTTTTTGTACAATAAAATATTTACATAAGTTTTCAATTCTATTGTGTGGTACACATTATGTCGAGATAACACCCAGAAAAAGGGTTACTATATATTTCTTATTCATGTTAATGTCTACGTATCTTCACCAAATTTTCTTTTCCAGCCCTATGCGCCAGTAAGCCAGGAGTCGCTGACATGATAGTAGAAGTTTGCGTGTGTGAATTAGAGGAAGCAGCGGCGGGTGGGGGGCGCTCCCCGCCTCAGCCAATGACAGTCGACAGCCCGCACCCATACGCCGATGACACTGACATTTCAGGTGAGTTTAAGTTTAGAACGTGTTCATTTCCCTGCGGAGCGAACATTACTTTGTTCTGTTCGTCCAGTTCAACCGATAAAAGATACATGCTCACTCGCTCACTTCAAGTGTGTCACCGCGTGAACGAAAATCGAACGAAAATTACGACACGATACGAAAAGTTGTTAACACGAAAATTTGCTCTCTCAGAGTTCTGAGCGAGCAAATTTTCGTGTTCACAACTCAGTGTTCAGAGTGGACAGTTGTTCAGAACACTAGTTGAGGACTAGAGAGGCTAATTTTATATTTCATTTCGACATTCTTGGTACAAACTACTGGAATTATTTTCATTCACAGGCGTAGTAAAAATCCCCGGTGCAAACTCCCTCCGAGTGGTGTTCGAGCAGGGTTGTTCCACAGAGCGCCGGAACGACCCGCTAACGATACTGGACGGCACCGGACGCGTGCTCGCCACGAGGTCAGGACGGGAGCCGGCCGACTGGGCGCAGGAGATCATTGCTAACTGTCAGTATTGTACATAAAGCTCTGTTAGTTATACTTCCGAGTGGTGTTGGGATAGGGTTGTTCCACAGAGCGCCGGAACGACCCTCTAACGACACTGGATGCTACGAAGTCCGGACGGGAGCCAGCCGATTGTGCACAGAAGATCATTGTTAACTGTTATTTACTTCAAAAGGTCAAATGATTTACCATTCCAAATAAAATAGGGAAAGTGAACGCTAGACTATAAATACCGTTGTTTGTTGCCTATCTGCTACAAATCATCAAATACCTATACAAATATTCCAAAAAAAATTGTCAAATCCCTGATTTGCTAAATAAAGTGAAACATAGTGTCAACAATACAAGATTATCTAGTATACAATATTTTTTGTTTGCAGGTGATGAAATACGCTGGAGATTTACAAGCGACGGATCTGTCAACGGTTGGGGGTGGAGGTTTACCGTCCATCCAATACTGCCATCTGAGTCTGTCATTGTAAGTACTGTATAAAATGTTCTTAAAATTCAACTTAGAATAATCTTGCTCTACTTATGTTTTGTAACAAACATAAGTGACGACCTCGGTGGCGCAGCGGGCGAAGGTCCGCCTGCGAAGCAGTAGGTTGCAGGTTCGATTCCCGCCTCGGGACAAATGTTTGTACAATGTGCAGATATTTGTTCAGGGTGTTCTGGATGTTTTCTATGTATAATAAAAAAATATCTATCTATGTAGTGTATTGTATTAAGTATATCAGTTATCTTGTATCCATAACACAAGCTTTGCTTAGCTTGGGGCTAGATAATTCTGTGTGAATTGTCCAGAATTATTTATTTATTTAACAAACTTTCATGCGATTCAAATTGAACCTTATTGCAATTGGAATATACTGTTTTTATCTTTGCAGGAAAGTGGTTCAGACCGTTATGTTCTAGCCTGTCCGTCGGTTGAGCTCGCATGGCGGTTACTAGACGGTCCTTTACTAGCGTCGATATCGAACGATCATCAGCTAGCTCCGAGACTTGCGCAAGCGCTAGCGATCTGCGCTCAAATGCCAACACTGTGTGAGTAAAAGAAATATGAATATTTATGAAATCGGTTCCATTAAAATAAGACTTATTTAGCATTATAGTTTCGGATGAATGTATTACGTATCTTGATTTTCATTAAGCAATTGAACGAAAATTCCTGTAATTTTGATCAAGCAATCTATAAATTGATTCACGCCATCTATTCCGAGACAGATAGTTTCAGCTACAAAACGAAGACAAATTCTTGCTAGCTAAAGTAGTATCAACTTTATAAAAACCTTGATGTACACAAATACCTACCTGCCTTCAAGCCAAATTCTTTTGACTTGACTTCTTTGTTATTTGCAACACGTGTATGGTTTGCCACTTTTCAATGAAGGCGTTTACAATAATAAAGATGGGCGGTAAATTTTGAAAAACACCAATGAGATTTTTATCTCGAATACACTAAATTCTTTTGCTTGTAAGTATTTTCATAAAAGTTTTACAGTAATCAACAGAAAATTTCCCCCAACAGCCTGGCGAGCCCGCGTATGGTGCGTGCGTCGCTTACGCGGCGTTGTACGCTACGGCGAGCGCGTCGGCACTCCGCCCGCTTTACAACATCTACCGAAGTTATTGCAAGCTCAGTACGAACACGAGGAGCCGGCGTTACGGACCGGCTCGCATCTGTTGCATACACATTATATGAAGGTAATGTAGATGCTAAATACATAGAACTGGAAGTTAATAAGACCTGGTTTCGCGTGTACGTTGTACGCTACGGCGTACGCGTCGGCGGCACTCCACCGTAGAACCGCCTTTAACGACAAAATCGGTATACTAAGTCCGACGCTAGTGGAATATCCATAGAGTGTCAAAACCATTACTTCTGATTTGATTCACCACAGTCAGGCAAAACCAAGTGTACTTGATGTGAAGATGTACCTTATTTGTTGTGAGCTTTGTATTGTGTGTTGCAGTATCGAAAAAATATTTGATCTATCGATCTACTTATTGAACAATAAAACTTTTCACAGGAACTCGCGTGGCTAGCCTGCGGCCTACGCGTCGACACAAAGGTCTGCACCGGCCCCGACTCCGCCCGCTGGTACTGGTTCAAACGCTACTGCCTCACCATCCGCACCGCCGACGCGCTGATACGACGACAGGTGCTACCAACGCCGTTCCTGGCCGAAGTCAGGAAGAGACTGGCGGATCTGGGGGTTTATAACACGGAGGAGGCGAGCGGCAGTGATAATCAGTACTCGTGGGAGGATAACACGAAGTTTAGTAAGCAGCATGATGAGCAGTTGCTACATTGGGTGCATAAGTAAGTTTGATTGTATCTTCATTTCCTAATGCATCAAGGTCATAAGGTCAAACAAAAATGTGGTGCATTCAGAATTTCTAAGTCTTTTGAAATAGATAGGGTTCAACCCGACATTTTCGTAATATCTTTTCCAAAATATTGCGTGAGTGATGATTTTGATAGGTACGATTAATTTTTACTCTGATCATGTAAAATTATAAAGTAATAACCAGTACACAGTTGGAACAGAACAGACCAATAGAACTAAATCATTTGAATGTCATGTTAATGTATTATATATTCAGTATGTCAGTGCTGTGTGGTGCTGGCTTAGAATGGACACCACCCCAATTCTTCCCATGGGTGTCGTAAGCGGTGACTAAGGGATATCAACCGGGAGCAAGCAGCAGCGCCTCTGCAGATCAATTCGACCACCGAACTGCGATCCCCAACCCGCATGCCCAGCGTGGGGATTATGGGCATTACCTTCCATGAGATAAAAGTCAATAAAGCGCTTGGGGGAAGCCTGCGTCCAGCAGTGGACCAATATAGGCTGTCGAGGTCGAGGAAGCATATCAGTTGTCTATATCAGTTGTCCATAACACAAGCTCTGCTTTACCTCCGACTAGCTAGATGATGCTGTGTGAATTGTCCAGCATTATTCATTTATTTTATCATCCCTAGACGTCCAGAAGACTGGAACGGCTGGTGGGGCGGCGGCTCCCGCGGCTGCGTAGTCTATGGCTGGGGACACAACCACCGCGGTCAGTTGGGCGGCGTCGACGGCGCTAAAGTACGCGGCCCGACGCCCTGCCTTGCACTAGCGGCGCTAAACCCGGTGCAGTTAGTCGGAGGAGAGCAAACGCTGTTCGCTGTCACACCTGATGGAAAGGTGTATGCCACTGGTGAGTCGAGTAATCCTGAAAATAAGTAGGTTAAAGAGAGTAAGGTAGAAGGAGAGAGAGAGAGTGCTAAAGTATACGGGACGACTTGCACTAGAGGCTTTAAACCCGGTCAGTTAGTCGAAAGCCAGCAAACGCTGTTCGCTGTCACACTTGATAGAAAGGGCGAGGAAATTCGTTTACGAATAATATCTTTATCTTTAAAAATAATTGGGTGAAATTCGAGGCCCTGAGAAGGACGTAATACCCACTAAAAACCTCTCCGGTGTCCTTCTCTCGTCATTTTGGGCGAACAACGGGAACGTGTAAAACCTACCGCTGCCCGACTGTATGGTGAGCGGAGTGATGTAGAAAGAGAGACAGTACTAAAGTACGCGGGCCAACCCCGTACCTTGCGCTAGCGCCGCTAAGCCTGGTGCAGTTAGTCGGAGACGAGCAAACGCTATCACACCTGATGGATAGATGTGTGCTACTGGTGAGTGGAATAATCCTAAAGGTATCTTGGTGGAAAGAATGGCGGGAAAACTGCAAATGTGAAAGCGAAGCAAAATTCGATCATTGGCTTAACCGATAAAAGGGCTGAGATGTTATAGGTGCTAAGGTCCATAGCAATACCTTTAACTTAGTTTGTTACGTTTTTTCTTGTTTAATTTCTCGAATATTCAAAAGTAACTCAGATTTAAGCTCATCTCAATCAAGTGACGAATATTTTGACATATTTCCAATGAAAATTGTCAAAATGTCGCTACTTGAGTCGTGCTTCAATCTGAGTTGCGTTTGAGTATTCAGGGAATAGTGTGTTTTGGTATTTCGAACAACTGAAATCTGACTGTCCCTGTCATTTGATGTGTGGTCTAACATATCTTTTGTTTCGCAGGGTATGGCGCTGGTGGAAGGCTGGGTATCGGCGGAATTGACTCCGTATCACAGCCAACACTGTTAGCGTCATTGCAACATATCTTCATAACCAAGGTTTGTATCCTAGATTGCATGCGTTGCAGCTTTTCATAATATCATTTTCATCCCGTATCTAGTTAGATATGATCGAATTATGCATAGACCTAGCATTAGGTAATGCTAGGTCATCATCCGGTTGGTGCCACTGATATCGGTCTTGAGCTGCTTCCAAGTTTTGTCGGCAATTCTCATGTTTTTACATAACATGCGAAAATGTTAATAATTAACATTTCCAACAAAAAAGAAAACACTCATTTCATTTGTTTAGAAATTTGTTTGAAACAATTATTGTTTCCTTTTACATAACCAATTCCGAAAATAATAGTGAGATAAAGAGACTTCCTCTAACCCCAACAGTAGGAGAACTTGGGTGATACTTAAATTAAATATGTGACAGACCGATAAGATATTTTTGTAAAATTTTCTTTAATTTTACCAGGTGGCGTGTAATTCCGGTGGTAAACATTGCTTAGCGTTGTCGGCTGAAGGCGACGTTTACAGTTGGGGGGAAGGCGAGGATGGCAAACTTGGACATGGGAATAGAGTGTGAGTTGCATTATTTGATATACAAAAGTTAGTTATTCTGATAAAGTAAATTTCGTGCTTTTTACATTGTTTAGCAAAACCAGGGATCCTCATCTGTGGGACGAGTTATTCTGCGAGAATCATCGTGTCCTTGTTCTTCTAACTTACAGTTGAGTTCAGGCTGTCATATCAAGAGAATGAATAACAAAATGCCAGCTCATTATTACAAATACACGAATAAGGAATAGGAATCTTTCATGTGTGTTAAAACTCGCATACAATTTTAGTGTGATATTTATAGCAGAGTCGTGTTTTAGCTTCAATAATTCAATAATAAATGGTGTTTTTCTAGGAGCTACGACCGCCCGAAGTTAATCTCATCACTGTCCGGACTAGAAGTGGCAGCGATCGCGTGCGGTGGCGCCCACTCCGCATGTCTGACGACACGAGGTCGCATCTACACGTGGGGCAAAGGCAGATACGGCAGGCTGGGGCATGGGGATTCTGAGGATCAACTTGTACCGAAACTAGTAAGTTATAATAAAACAGTAAGGATAGTATTATGGCGCTCATTAGGGGAGGCCTATGTCCAACAGTGAACTAATATAGGCTGATGATGATGATGATGATGATGATGATAGCGCCGCTCTCTTTATCAAGGTAGTTAAAATTTCATTTAAGGACCAAAATAATCGGCATCTAAAACTTGGACTAAGTCATTAGACTCCTTCGGGTGAGACTCTGTTGAATGACTGCGAAACTTCAAACTGTGTTTATAATTAAGTACTTTAATCAAACAAGGCGAAATTCAAGCAGTAGACGAGAGATTTACATGGGAATCGTACAAGACGTTTATACTCTAGACTAGAATAATGGTTATACCCATGTAAATACTGCGGGTATTTACATAGGTATAACCATATTCTCCATTTATTACTTTTAAATCCTCGAGGTTTGCATCCATGGGGGTTTCGCTGTCTCAAAACTCAAAAAAATCCCAGAGGAAGATTTTTTCTGTCATTAACATTGACCATCTATAATTCTATGAACGTGTGAAACTAAAATGCTGATAATGTTTTAAGGTGGATGCGCTACAAATGTACCGAGTGATCGATGTAGCCTGCGGTTCTGGTGATGCGCAAACTCTTTGCATCACCGACGATGACAACGTTTGGTCTTGGGGTGACGGCGATTACGGAAAACTTGGTAAGTGGTCCTTCGGCCAGGGGGGATGATGACCTACGAAAGACTGCACGCAGAGGTTGGATGCGGCAAGGCGCTATTGCGTTCATTGGGAGAGGCCTATGTCCTTCCAGCAGTGGAATAACATAGACTGATGATGATGATGAGCTAAGTCATAGTCATATTGCCGGAAAGCAATAATTTTATGCGGTGGTTTGGGAAAAAATAAGTTTTGGGTATTAATTTGTTTCATAATACCCAAAAAGAAAAACAATATTCGAAGGTTCATCCTAAAACCGTTGGTCTACAAACATGACTTTGTTCGTCCCTCCCAAATGGCTTGCATCATTCATAAATTAACAAACCCGTGTGTGATACTTACCCTACAACGTATGTATTTTTTCATTGAAAAACATCAATATTTCCCTTATTTCCACAGGTCGGGGCGGTTCCGAAGGCTGCAAGCTTCCAATGAGGATAGACTGCCTGAAAGGACTGCGCGTTGTGAAAGTTGAGTGCGGATCGCAGTTCTCTGTCGCACTCTGTCAATGTGGGAGCGTTTATACTTGGTAAATACATTTTAAGTGATAATATTTTTTGTTTGTGTTGGACGTTTCATCTCAACAAAGGACTTCTTCACGGCGAGTGTGGTTCGATTCAACCTACGGTAGTTTTTTAAGTAAAATAGATATTCTTCTTATTTATTTGATATCCATCGGATTGTCTTAGTTTTTATTGTAATTATTCTCAAAATAGCTTGAAAGATTGTATCCTAAGTATTTCGATGAATAGACCTACTTAATAATACCTCTTATTGAACCAGGTGAGAACTCTGTGTCTAGTTAAACCTAATATAGGCACTTCTAACCGAATTCTATTCTATTTGATGCATATTTTTTTATGGTCTACTCGGTTACCACTTTTAGTTTATGCTGAAATTCTCTCGTAGTTGACAAACATCGCCATCACAAAAGCCGCCACTCATCCCTATTCTATGGCCACAACTTCCTGTAAAGACAGCAAAACTAAATTCGAAAAAAGTCTTAACTAAATAAAAGTTGAAGACAAACCAAAAAATCGAATGTAGCGATACTTGACAGCTTATGTCTCACACAGAAGTACCTAAGGTTTAAAGTTCCATGAAGCGCGCACGCTTTCTTTAGGTTGCGCGGTCTGTACATACACCGTTTTGTTCCGTTACAGGGGTAAAGCGGCTGCAAAGTGTTCTTTAAAAAAAACAAGAAACTTAAACATATCTAAATTATTAATATACGTACCTACATAAAATATTTTTGCTTGTTTTAAGTTAGTTTATAAGCATTAATGTGTGCAGGAAATAAAAGGTTTTATTTTTTAATATATTTCATTATTTACAGGGGTAAAGGCGATTACCATAGACTGGGGCACGGCAGTTACGAGCACGTTCGGAGACCGATGCGTGTCACGGGCATGCAAGGGAAACTTATCGTTTCTATTGCTACAGGTAAAGTAGTATTGTAAGATTTCTAATAATGAGGAGGACTTACCAAATGACTTGACGGATGTAAGCCCTCAATATAGATGGCGCTTGAAGCGATGTATGGCACATCTAAAGCGAAAAATGACAGGGTTTTTGTGCATTGTGTACCCACTAAGACTACTTACACTTAAGAACAATACCTGTATGCATAAAATCACAATAAATGATATGAATATGAATATGAAAATTTTTAGCGTCAAAGTAACGGATCATGTTTAGTTATGCAGCTACTTTTTGGTTTGTTCTCTACCTCTCAGTACATTGGTTACTTATTATTTTTTAACATTTAAAACAATTTATTCTCATGTATGTCCTTTTCATCTATACAGCATGGTTTATTATAGCAATTAATAATTTTTCCTCCCTTATACAGGTAGTTTACACTGTGTTGCGTGTACGGACACAGGCGAGGTTTACACTTGGGGAGACAACGACGAAGGACAGCTGGGCGATGGAACTACGCTAGCAGCGCAGCGGCCGAGGCTTTTGATGGCTTTACAGGTAAAACTACCAAAACAACGCTGTGTCCTCAAGTCTCATCTACTCAGATAGTTTACACTGCATAGCATGGAGGCAGGCATGTTTACACTTGGAGGACGGCGATGAAAGACAACTGGGCAATGGCTCTTGTAAGGCCATCAGGCCATTATCCGTGCATGTGCCTGCGAGTGGGAGGAGTTGCGTCTATTTATTCTCAGGGGGCCTAGCACGCCGTTTCTTGTCTAGGGTAGAATAGACTTCTAATGACATAAAAATGACACTAAGATGTAGAGAGTAGAAAGTTTTCTTCGATCGGGAACACGGCGTTCGAAAGAATGAGCGGATAGAAATGTTTTCTAGTCTACCCTAGAGATGAGTCTACCACTGCGAACATGCCGATCAATTTACTCTACTTTTGACATTTGAGAATAGAAACATTTCTTCTAAAATTCTCTACACCTCTCGAGACCTAGAAACGCGTTTCTCTCGCATCATTTATAGATTATTTTTCTACGAGAATTATGAACGGGGGTAGAAATTGGCTTCTCAGCCAGTCCGAGGAGAAAAACGAAAGGAGAAAAGAAAGAAACGCAGTTCGAGAGCAGCTCTCGATTTACCGATTCAATTTTCGCGCGGGAGACCATGGGTAAATGACATTGACATAGGCTATGATATGACAAAAATTGTCGGAAACGTCAAGTCAATGTCAAAATTAAAACGTTTCATTTTACGTATAAACTGTATTTCTTGTTTCGTGTTGATATTTTGTGGGTAATGAAACGCAAAGAACGATCTTTTTACAACATTTTATGTTTTATCTGTGGTTTCGCTCCCGTTGCTATAGAAAGAGCTTGTCTACGAAGAAACTGTTTTCTAGGGTTTCTTTCGAGAAACGGTATGCTCGGGTAATAGAAAGAATAGGAAGACAAGAAACTTTCTTCTCTAGTCTATAGTAGAGTAGAGATGAAAACGCCGTGCTAGGCCCGCAGGTGTCAGAGGTTAATCTTAGAGCAAGGTCACATTAGACGTTCTGAATGTGACGAGAGGGCTTTATTAACGGGCATTAAAAAAATTCTGGACTCCACATGAGCCAGTGGGAACGAACCACCCACATTGATTTCGGCGACCAATAATTACATTGAGATTAGTATTATGTGTCTTAAATTTAATAAATATTCTTTCCAGGGTAAACGAGTTACAAAAGTAGCGTGTGGTAGCGCCCACACAGTAGCGTTGTGCGTGGAAGCGCCTCGTGCGCCGCGACAGCCGCCGCCGCCGCCGCTTGAATGTCATCTACTGCGGGATTTAACGAGCCAGCTTATTTGTAACAGACTGGTAAGAGAATTTGAATCTTTATAATTACAGGCGATAAAATGATAACCTCTAGCCCAGCCTTAGGGATTCCAACTAAAAGGAACAAACGGAGATGTATCAAAATAACCAATAAAATGGGGTCTCAACAGCGTCGCATTATTATGTATGCGGAATGTTATTGGTATCGGTAAGCGATGTCAACTTGGTTATGAGGCCAAGCCAGGCTTTCTAATTTGCAGGAACCTCATATTCAGTGGACGGTTTTATGATCTAGCTCAGTCAAAACACTATGGTAAAATTAAAACTTCTTTCTTTATTTCAGGTGCTTTTACATCAATTCTCAGAGTTAGTCTGTCCGAACCTGCCTCTACTAATCTTGGACGGACCATTAGATCAACTAAGGACGTTGCTATTCTACAGCGTGAAAGAAGCTGCATTCAGAAAAGTAAGAAACGAAGAAAATGTGAATAGAAAAAAAAACCATTCATGACCTTTGGTTTGTTATAGATTGGAAAATGTTCACAAATCAATTCCCATTTTACGATTGTGTTTTGTTTCTAAGCTCTAACAACTATTTTTGAGTTAAAATTGCAATAATCTTTCAGGCTATAATGGCGACGATGGTGCGAGAGAGACAGCACGGGCCTGTAGTGGAACTCTCGCGAGTGGGAGCGAGACGGGCGAGGAAGGGTGGGTCGGGATTGGCTGGACCGGCCGGCATGCGATCTGTGTTTGGACAGATGGTAGCGAGATTGCCTGTACTGACGCAAGATGCGCTCGCGCTTCCGCATAGGGTGTGGAAAGTCAAGTTTGTTGGTAAGTTACAATTACTACAAAAATTAAACAAGGTTTTAAGTGGCCCGTAAATCTAAATGAAATGGGATGCTAATAGTGTTTTCTTAATTTTGTAAAAGACTCATGGCTGCGTTCACGAATAGGGCTTTTCTCAGCCATGAGCCAGCCACTTAAAGATATTTCTAAACCAAGTCAAAAGCATGACCTAAAATATCTACAAAATAATAAAGGCCAGCACGACATGATGATGACAAGCCTAAGTTTTAATTTCACGCTTAAATTACCGCAACTAAAGTAGGTATAACTATGGACTCAATTAGTGCAAAACTAAAAAAAATGTTATACTGAAGAGTGTTTCAGTGCACATTAGATCACTGATTTATGAACCACGGTTAATTTCATCTTCTTTTAACAGGTGAAAGTGTTGACGACTGCGGCGGAGGCTACAGCGAGAGCATAGCGGAAATGTGCGAGGAACTACAAAACGGCTCGCTTCCCCTTCTAATGGCGACGCCGAACGGACGCGGCGATGCCGGCGCGTCGCGGGACGCCTTTCTACTCAATCCCACCGCTGCTACGCCGCTGCATCTCAACTGTTTCAGGTTCTTAGGTCAGTGAAGTAACATTTACTTGGTTTGAGGTATTCAAAGTACTTCTAAAGCCTCTCAATGTGCGAGGAACGACGCCGAACAGACGCGACGATGTCGTACACACTCGCTGAGACGTCTTGTCGAGTGTCCTTGTAACGACATGCACAGTACCACTCGAACAGAATACTTCACTTGAATAGGGTATTCCACCCATTTTTGAAAAGTGTCTCAATTAGATTCTATATTGCTAATGAACCACTAAAAAATTAACAATTTTTTTATTCATCGTTAAGTGCCACAAAAACGCATTTAAGTTTTGCATTTTCAAGTGACCAGTGGTCGCCATATTGCTCTGTGGTCATGACGTCAGTTGGCTGTGTAAAAAAATGCAGTGATGTTTTGTATGTTATAGGTACGCTGATAGTTGACAGTTGACACTTCTAAGTTTACATAGCCGTATGACGTAATAACATGGCGACTACTATCTAATGGTGTTATGAAACAGATTAAAAAATCTGAAAATATAAAATTGAATTTTAAAATTTAGTTTTCTATTTCATGCACTGAAATTAACGTTTTCCGACTGCTTTTTGCCTAAGCTATCTTAATAATATATATTTAGATTTTTTCTCCTATTGAGTAAAATACCCAATTGTACGCAAATTGTGGCAAAGACGAGAGCCTACGAAGCACCTTGAGGCGAGACGAATGCACTCACCCATGCTCAGCCTGTCTCAGGGTGTCTAGCCGAGCGTGTACTGCCGTCTTTACGTTGCTCACTACTGTAAAGGACTAAAAGTCTTGAGTTGTGATGATCCGTTTCCGAATTTCGATATGTGTTACCAATAATCTGTTAGCTATCTTATCTACCTTAGGTATTTTTACTGTCGCGTTTTGTAATAAAAATATTTTTGACTCTCCAGGTGTACTAATGGGTATAGCGATCCGCACCGGCTCTCCCCTATCCCTATCCCTCGCTGAAGGGGTCTGGAGACAGCTGGCGGGGCAGCCGCTCAGGCCGCAGGACTTGGCTGAGGTCGACAAGGACTTTCTGCCTGCCTTGCTTTGTATTCGGGACATGACGCAGCATAATAAGGTAATCAGTCATCATTTCAACCCATTACATCCACACAATAATGGGTGCAACGACAAACATACAAAACATAAAATAGATATGTTTTATAACTATGTATTCTTGCGAATAAATGAATACTTTAGATTCCTAGACCTCCTCTCTAATTCGTCATTCTTTACGGTCTCTTGCTTTAAGTTTCCAGTGCTTATCAGCTATGGTCGAAACAGATCTTGAATACACCTATTCACAGTTCCTTGACTGTTCAAATCAAGATACCTAACTGAAACTTGGGTCTCTTGATAGTAATAAGGAAAAAGAAGCCGGCATAGTAATAAGGAAACAGAAGCCGGCGTAGTATGCCTAATCCTATAAAACAAAACATAAACCCGTCTTGTACTAAAACCTGCCTTTCACAGGAACTGCAAAACCTGGAGCTTCCCTTCTCGATCCCGTCCGCGGCGGGACACGAAGTGCCGCTCTCTACACGGCACAAACGAGTCACTCCCGAGAACAAGGACGAATATGTGCAGCTTGCTTTGCATTACAGGTAATAAACATTCCAAAACTATCCTTTGCAACAGCTACTTACTATAAAATATCACAGGTTCTACTCAAACTTGAGAAATGTGTTAAATGTGGGTTCATTGCGCTCGGTTCCCACTGTGGAGATGTGCCTTAAAATCTCATAGTGAGCTTACACAGAACAAGGAAATAATGCTGTACATCTGTTTACAATAAATTAATTTGACAGAGTGGGGATAGAATGAGCATTCGCTCGTCTGATGTGAATCGGCCTTTATACTTTATACTTTAAAGTCTCAAATGCATGTCGTCCAATCGCAGTGTTTAAATAGCACTAATAGCAGGGGCGGTATACTTAATTCACCTGGGGTTATTCACCCGGGTGCACCAAGTACACTTTTAGTAGACTTAATACACCCTGGTTATTTCCGGGTGCATTAAGTACACTATTTAGTAGATTTAAATCACCTTGATAAACCAATTAATTATCTCTACCAAATCAGAGCATACTTTATGCACCAACAAAACCTCGGGGGCAGTGTAGGTTATGTGACCCTATTTTGGGGTATGTTATTTATAACATACATAACATATGGTCACATGACCTACACTGTGCTATTGGTGATTTTTGCAAATATCCGCTCTGCATTTATGTAGAAAACGACTCTGCGACCGCCAGGTATCTATGCTCTTGTCCGTGTTAAATACCTTTCAATGGAGTAGCTACGATACAGTACGATTTAGATACCAAAAATCTATCGTTCTACTACTGTAAGCTAAGCAAAAATTGTCTTATTTACTTTCGTCCACAGGTTACACGAGTTTGACGAACAAATCCGCGCGGTCCGCGACGGCATGTCGCGAGTGATTCCCGCTCCAATGCTGGCGTTATTCACCGCGGCGGAGTTGGAAACACTCGTCTGTGGCTCGCCTGATATACCTATCCAAGCGCTGAAGGCTTCCGCTACATACAAAGGTAAGATTATAATCTGTTCGATGTGTTTAGTGGCTTTACAATAGGATTCATGAGTAAACGAGTTTCATATTATATATTCATAACTATAAAAAAACGGAGTTGGTCGTCGCTTCTTTATTGTTTTTCGTTAAATAGGAAGGCGAAGGCCTACAAAATGTAGCTAAGAACCATTAAGAGACCAGAGGAGTACTTAGAAACCTCATTTAACAAAATAGCTTTACCTGTTTTGATGCTTGGAAGTAAAAAAACGTGTCCGCTACGGAGGGAATTTCATAGAAATACATAGAAACCTGTAGTGTCGTTGCGACACGTCGTCCGCCGCTGCCTCAACATGTCGTCCGCTGCCAACTCGTACCTTTAGATATTTATAGACGACCTCCGTGGCGCAGCGGGCGAAGGTCCGCCTGCGACGCAGGAGGTTGCGGGTTCGATTCCCGCCTCGGAACAAATTCGTGTACGATCTGCAGAAATTTGTTACGTGGGTGTTTTCTATGTATAATCTCTGCTTAGCTTGGGGCTAGATAATGTTGTGTGAATTGTCCAGCATTATTATTTATTATTTATAATAAAAAATATCTATCTATGTAGTGTATTGTATTAAGTATATCAGTTACCTAGTACCCATAACACAAGCTCTGCTTAGCTTGGGGCTAGATAATGCTGTGTGAATTGTCCAGCATTATTTATTTATTTATTTGTAAGATGCGTTGGCGCGTCAAAAATCGTCGTGGGCAGCCGTGCAGACAAAAAGAGTAATTCGCTCGAGACAAGAAGTTCATGTTAAAAAAACAATTTGGAAACCGAGAAAACAATGGATTTAATGTTTAAATAAAAAAAAGATAAGAATTTTAATCTAAAACTATTTAAAATTTGGAAAATCAACAATTTAAGTTTTCTTCAATTTAAGTTAACTTACATTATTATGTTTGAAAGTTAATATTCCTTTACGCGGTTTGCTTTAGGCGCAGAATCTTAATTCTTCTAAACGAGCCAATTCCGGCGTGTTCTTAGCCAGTTGAGTGACCTCGTCCAGCGGTGGGTTACGCTCCGTCGACAGCAGCCATCTTGTATTACCCCTCATAGCACACTCCGTGTACATAATATACTTCGGCGTCAGAATACGGTACGCGTTTACCCGGTAGTTGTCCCAACCCAGATTCATCGGATTATCCGGCGCTAGAATATAAAACTTGGCGATGTTGTTCCCCATAACCATTCCGTCATCTTTTCTCTCAATCCTATCATCTTGAGAAAGCAACAAAATCGGATTATGATCGAGATTGAACGGTTGATTCGGGTCGTTGTACTTATCTTTGTATTCTTGTAAACGTGCTGCGGTGGGTTTTGTAAAGTTCATTACGGAGCAGGAAATACTTGGGACGAGTCCACCGAAGATGGTGTATTGACGTATTTTGTACCACGCTCCGATCAGGTGGTCGTTGGACCAAGCCTCGGAGTTTTCGTTGATGCACCTCTGGTTCACGTCGCTTAGGACGGCGGCTGTGACGCACGCGGCGAGAAGTAAAACCAGTAGGAACCGATACATGGTTCAGAGCCTATTTGATACTGATGCGTTTTGAGGCAAAGGTCTCAGCTTTTATACTGATTGGAATTTGCATTATTTCAATCGTTGGTTGATTTTCTGATAGTATATCACTGAGTGTTCAATAATCTGCCTAATTGATATTGATCGTCTAGCTAGATAATATTAGCGGACAATTCCAGTCTTTGTCGTGGTGCTGAGGGTCCCAGAAAGTTTTGGCGTTTAGGTTCTTTGTTAAGGGATGGATGTAAAATTGACCGTATTTCGTCTCCAATATGGTATAACAAACTGGTACCTATGTATATAAATCGGGCAAGTAGGTAATTCTTGCTTAAAATTCAGCAACTGAATTATCAAATTGGACGTATTCTCACTAAAAAGTATCAACATACCTAAGGTTTTTGTTATTATAGTGCGTAAACCCTCACACTCAGTGTAATTTCTAAGAAATTAAAGAATATATTATTAATTTCTTAAGTATGAACATACAAACAGCCCTTTAGTTAAGGCTGCTCGAGTCGTTCGGTCCAACTCATTAGTGGGCGCGGCCTAAATGTATGCCATCTCAACTGACATAATAGACATTCTCGCGCGCTTGATGAAAGGCAAATAAATTTATTCGTAAAACGGCCGCGTAAAAAAATGGGAAAAGACTTTTAGTACAAGGGTTATTTATTATAGAAAAACTATTGAGAGTAACATTTAAAAAAAAAAATATTACAACTTTTGAATAACTAAAATATGTCGATACGGGCTTTATTTTAGAGTTTTCTTTCTCCGTATGTTATAAAATTTCGCCCAAAGTTGGGCTAAAATCGGTGTTGAAATACGAAAGTTTAGAAGCTTGTATATTTTTAATTAATACTTTTTTTACGGTTTCGGGTGCCTACAGACATTGCTAATGACGACATTATATTATCCTTAGTTTTGGATGGTCAACATCAAACAGCGTTGTAGTTACCCTTCCACGTTTGTATGGAAAGATGAGCAACTCGTTCAGCCTTAGCTCCATAACTACAAGATCAATCTGGTCTGGTTAATCTGATTAGGTATATCTACACCGATAAACATAAGAGATAACTATTGAGGTATCTATCCTTTACTCAATCACCTTTATTAAAGCATGCCAGCTATAGCTGATCCTGATTTACTGTGTATTTTCTTAACGATGAAATACGCTTGCCAGATAACCGCCAATAACTGGTTCGAGTGCACCCCTCTCTCATGAGAATGCTTTTTTAGATATCGAAACGTTATTACCTAATGTTTTTTTGTTTTTACGGTACTTACCTACCCACCAACCCCACCAGTCTATTAATTCACTATAGTAGCCTGGTACATAAATACAATTTAGTGGTAAAATCAACCCAACCCAAAATTCAAATTAATTAAAAAAAAATGCTGAACAATGCACACAGGATCATTTAGCCCCAAGCTAAGCAGAGCTTGTGTTATAGGTACTAGATAACTGATATGCTTATTATTACAACACATTAAATTGATATATATTTTTTTTATTTTAAGTACATTCGTGCGCGTTAAGCGTGGGAAAAAGCTCATATTCTAATAATGTTATCATAATTTCCAGGTGTCGAACCCAACGCCCCCCTAGTCCAATGGTTCTGGGAGGTGATGGAAGAGCTGTCGGGCAGTGAGCGCGCTTTGTTCCTGCGTTTCGTCTGGGGACGGACGCGGCTGCCGCGCGCGCCGCAAGACCCAAGGCAGAGAGACTTCGTCTTACAGGTAAGCACTTATTGTTTTACTAACTTCTGCCCGCGGCTTCGCACGAGTTGTTTCTATGGAAACGTTTTAATGTTATTTCTATCCCATGGGAACTGATTTATGGGATAAAAAGTCGCCTATGTTTGATTCCAGGGTAAGACTTACCTGTATGCAAAATTTCAACCTGATCCGTTCAGTAATTTTGGCGTGAAGAGGTAACAAACATCCATCCATTCATACATTCATCCATCCATACTTTCGCATTTATAATATTAGTGTGATAGTGTGATTAGTATGATTCATAGGTAGCTTCATTAAGCCTGGAGGCGTTCACAGAAGCTAATATAATGTAAAAGCAAATTGACCCGTCGTCGGCAATTTAAGGCTAACGTCGACATGCTGGCATCGGACGCTCCGCGCTAATCGCATCAGACGGATTTTTGAGCGTAATGCCGGTTGGTGCGTCCGCTGTAACCGCAGCGACCGGATTCCGGATTGCAGACTCGACCGCCATTTGCAAACGAATTTCCAACATTGACATCCGGATTTTCGTAGCCAGCGGACGAATTTTGTACAAATGAGGTTAGCAACCCGGCGGCGTAGAGCGCGGGAGGGGAGGAAAAGCGGACGGAACGGGCGTTCGTACACTGATCGGCGATCTGAATGACGTCATCCGCACTAAACTGATCGCCGGCATTGCCAACAATCCGATGCGTCAGCTCCGTGCGGTGCGGATCAGTGAAAGCACTTCTATGGAAAGAATACTAAAATCCGTTTGATGAGGTCAGTGCAGAGCGTCCGATACCGGCCTGTCGACGCTAGCCAATTAGGCGAGGGCCGCTGTCATTTACATGCAGCGGCGCTCTACTAAATCTCTTTATGAAAACAAAGCGCGTTGACAAACATAATTAAGTTGTCGATATCAAGCTTCAAGCAACCGTTCCAACAATTTAGTTGCTCGAAGTTTGCTCAAATCTCGTAAGACTCTCTTCTCAAAATATTCCAATTCCTTCGTATTTGGACTGAGAAACAGATGCTCGCGAATGATATCATTTGGGTTATAAAAAAATCCCCCTTCATTTGTTTCTTTCATGGGTGGTGTTCACACTTTATTTTATGTGTGGATGTTAATATTTATTTATTGTTTAAAATTGCAACTTACACTACTACATAATATGGAAAAACTAGGTGTAATTTTTGTCTATTTTTATAAAGTTGCAATTTTAATGAAATAAATAATAATAACAATAAACAAATATTAACATTCAGAAATATAAAATAAATATTAACATTCATATCAATTATCTAAAAATCTAAGCCATCACCAGAAGGTTAATTGCCCAGGTTCGTTGACCAAAATAGAAGCCAGCATTCCGATCATTATTGATTATTTAATTTTAAATCGTTCAATTTTAGGTGTTGGACAAGTATCAACCCCCGGACCACTTCCTGCCAGAAAGTTACACATGTTTCTTCCTTCTCAAGATGCCAAGATACTCGTGCAAGACTGTTTTACGGGAGAAATTGAGGTAAGTCTGGCAATACTGAAGCCACCTCCATCTTATTTCGTAGATATCAAGAGGCTGTTTGATTGTAAGTGCCAAAAAGAGGGCCTCTACTTCATGGCTACTTACTTGGCTTTCCAGCTAACAAGACAAATGCCCCATGAGCACTCTATTTCCATAGTATCCTTATTATTCATTGAATTAACAAAACATAAAACATAGTCCCAGAACTGTTTTAACTCTTATAAAAATATCTAAGTCAAAGAAAGGCGTAAAGTAAGGTAATTTTGATTTTGTATACCATCAGAAAAAAACAACTCTTATGCCCGCCTTCCACTGCGAGCGGAAAAGTCACTAAGTAGGCCATTTGGTGTTTTGAGTTTTGAAGGTTTTAAGTTTTAAAAACAAATAAAATCATAACTTATTTTATGGTCTTATATGTAAGAAAATTAAACGCTCTTAAGGTCAATTCACTACAGTCAATGAATGATTGATATTTTCAGGAATAATAAAAAAAAAACTTTAGCTTTCATTCAGAACAAAGCTTTGTAGCCATAACATTGGGGCGAAAACTAACTTAACATGTTAATTGGTTAGTTTTCGCTTTCATGTTGTGTTTCAAACCAGTTACTTACTACATAACTAATCAAGTATATTAAGTCATTTCTCGACTAGACTGGGTCCTAGCAATATTAGTTATTATTTTAGAATCCAACTCAGGTTTATATTTTGCAATTCTTTCAAGTAGGAAAAAAGTATCTAAGTAACTTAATTAGTTTTCGTCTAAAATGTTGTAGACCAAATGTTAGTGACACTAATTGTTAGTGAATTTTTGCACACATCCTAAAATGAAAACTGTGATAGCAAATAGCAGAAAAACTTACTGATTTAAATTGTGTTTTTCAGTCTTACAGCCACGTCCCGGCTGTAAGACTGAAAAATGCCTCGATTTTGGCCAAATAGCGAGTTTATGACTTTTCGCTCTACGGCCACAATCACAACTTTTATTATGGATGAAATGTGGATTGTATTACATTGATGCTAAATCATGCTGTGTGGATTGTCCAGCATTCATCATAATCTTCTATGGTCCTTATCCCACGCTAGGTGGGGTCGGCACAACTTTTATTATGGATGAAATGTGGATTGTATTACATTGAGGCTAAATCATGCTGTGTGGATTGTCCAGCATTCATCATAATCTTCTATGGTCCTTATCCCACGCTAGGTGGGGTCGGCACAACTTTTATTATGGATGAAATGTGGATTGTATTACATTGAGGCTAAATCATGCTGTGTGGATTGTCCAGCATTCATCATAATCTTCTATGGTCCTTATCCCACGCTAGGTGGGGTCGGCACAACTTTTATTATGGATGAAATGTGGATTGTATTACATTGAGGCTAAATCATGCTGTGTGGATTGTCCAGCATTCATCATAATCTTCTATGGTCCTTATCCCACGCTAGGTGGGGTCGGCACAACTTTTATTATGGATGAAATGTGGATTGTATTACATTGAGGCTAAATCATGCCTTGTGGATTGTCCAGCATTCATCATGATCCTCTTCCGGTGCTTATTCCACGCTAGGTGGGGTCGGCACAACATGTATTATGGATAATATATGGATTGTATTACATCGAGGCTAAATCATGCTGTGTGGATTGTCCAGCATTCATCATGATCCTCTTCCGGTGCTTATTCCACGCTAGGTGGGGTCGGCACAACATGTACTTTAGATGATATGTGGATTGTCCAGCATTATTATTATTTTTTATTTATTTCTTTTCCAGATACGCAATCCACTTCTGCAAAAGCATAGACACCGACGAGTACGCTCGCGTGGCGCTTAGTGCCGCCGAGCGGGTTTCCTCCGAGGAGTCCGATTCCGACGCAGACGCTACCACGCCGCCTGCCAACGCACCTTCGGCGCTGTACTCCTTGACTAGACCACCTACTTGGCTTTGAATTTGACAAGGACTTTCTTGGTCTATTGACTTGACTAGGGTTAACCCTCGTACCCCCAAGTCCTGGTGTTCTTCTAAAAGATAAACGAACGATTACATTATAATATAACTGACGTTTTCGATAGTAGTTTTCATACAACAAAGTTAACAAACGTAGCTGCTGATTGTCCGGTTAACTTTATGAGAACACTACCCTGTTATTGAAAATATCATATTGAAGTTAGTATTTATCGCTTACCTTTTTGGTCCTAGTTTGATCGCGTAACAGCAAGAGGGTACGCGATATAATAAACGAATATTTAAACAAAACGATATAGCACCGCCATGGTTTTTAAACACAGGGCCTATCTTATAGAAAGAGTTAAAAAAAACTTTAAAGCATTACCGAGACTTCTCTGAGATTGGGTGTTTAACGTCATATTTTCAAATACAAAAGATACTTTCCAAAACAACATATTTTAGAAAAACACAAAAACGATTGTACCTAGTTATTTTCTACGATGAAATGACATGATGAGCTTGAAACACCCTAATATGTGGTTACTGCATTGAATTCAGAGAAGATGTAAAAAGCTTTTTCCCAGCAGAAGGAAAGTAATTGCTAAAAATAAAATTAATTATAATAAAGGTGAAACTCCAAATTAGTACTATTTTGTATATTAAGGTGGGATATTTTGATGTTCACCTAAGCATGATGATGATATTAAGATTTTGGGCAAAAAATCTCCATTGCTTGCCTGATATTTATATTCTAGCAATCTTTCTAATCATGTTGCTATGCAGTGCTTTCCAGTGCAACTACAATAAAATATGATCTATAAATATCAAGATATTTTGAATAGATAACATATATTGTGAATACTTAGCTTTGCTTCATGTACCGCATATTTGTATTAAGCGCACTTGGGGTTTATAAATGGTTGTTATTGTTGACATCTACTGGTAAACATAAACGAAAGTGTACCATTTTACTAAAATAGTTTTTAAGCATTATTATATGTAATGTTAGCAGTGGTCACATTGCTGGTTTATTTGAAAACAGCATAATTTTAGTGCAACAATTTAGAAGCTATAGACTGTCTAAAACATTTAAATCTCTATTGAGATATTTGGTTCTTAGGTATATGGAAATCTTCAATAAAGCACTTATTCGCATAGTTCTCCACTAAGCTTACTAGTCGTTTTACGATACTGCTGATATTAATTACACCATAGTGATATTATTATGGTACTCTGATTCCATCCACAGCATTTGAGCATCGGCTAGACTAGACAGAGATTCTTGAATAAAACTTCCAACCTGCTCTTAACAATTTATCGAAACCTAGTTTTAATTGTTGTAGTATTCTAATTGTAAAAATGTTTTAGAATAGGGAAGTATACAACGAGAGGGATCACTGCCATGGTAGTATTATTGGTGTTAGATTTGAGAGCTAGTTTATGTTGAAGTGATATTAATCTTTTAAACTACCAACCTTATCACATTCCTTAGGCGCTGGGCCAAACGAGTGTAATGTTTTTGAGTTGTGATTCCTTAAACTGCGAAGGCTTTCAATAAAAAAGACAGTTCTTTTTGTGTCATTGAATTCGAAAACACACAAACCCCGACTTTATTATGACTTTTTATGCAACACACAACTCAAAGAAATACGCAAGTTGGTCCTTATTTTAATATCCCTTTTGAGTTGAAATTGTTTAATTAAAATGCATGAGTTATTTATTCCAGAACAACAAGACTAGTCATAAGTTATGATGAGGTGAATGTAAAAGGTTGTACATAAATTTTTTTGTGAAATGTTCCCATTTAAAAACTATTGATTTTTCTTATGTAATTTAATTATAATTAGAGGAATGTGTATGACCCTTGTAATGTTATTTAAGTAATGCAATAAAAATGTATATTATTATTTAATCGCCGCTTTGCTAGTATTATTAGAATATTGCCATTTGGTGCTAGTGCTTCACAATTAGAGTTAAATTTTGTACCGAAAATTAGTGTGCACAAAATGTTGTAAGATTATATCTAATAAATAAGGCACACCATGTACCTACCAGGAATTAACACTGTCCGAGCTGTTTAGATTTCAGTTTAAATATTTGATATTTGTGGAATTAAAAATGTACCTACCAATTATTACTGCTAATTAGGGCTTAAATTTTAATCCTTAACTTCCCAGTTGATCATTAATAGCTCAACTTTTAAATTAACCTTCACCTGTGCAATAAACCACTCCATATTTGAATACACCAAAGAATATTATTAAAAGTCTTTGGTAATGAGATCTGATTATAAAAAAGCTATTTTACTAAGATCTGTACTGTGCAGCATTATTTATTTTTTATGTGCATATAAGTAAATAAAAGTATTTATTTCAAAAATGCAGTTTTTTTATTTTAATAGTAGGATCTCACCCTTGCTTTGATTGAATCATATATAAGTAGATATTGCTAGGTAAAAAATTAAAATGCCCACTCTGTTTAAATAACTACAAAAAACATGAGCGCGGCGGCTTGGCAGGCGCGCGTTTTCTTTTACGCCAACTGCCTACCTGGCCTTAAGGGTCCGGCGACGGATGAATTTCCCATACAAACGTAGTACCAAAATGATTTGTAATTTAAGAATGTTTTCATCATGGTTTGCTATTATTTGTGTGAGAATAGTATTTATACAGGTTCCTGCCATAAGATTTTTTCAAAATACTTATCTACACAATTACTAAGACAACATTCATTCTTTCATGTAAAAATGCGATTAGGTTTAATTTCATTTCAGAAAGGTATTTTGAAAAAAAATTGTGACAGGAACCTAGATAAATACTATTTTAATACAAATAATAGCAGACCATAGTGAAAATATGCTCAAATTAAAAATCATTTTGGTATTACGTTTGTATGGGAAATTCATCCGTCGCCGGACCCTTAAGTCAGCAGTGTAGCTAAGGCTCATCATGTTATGTTATCTATATATATAAAAGAAAGTCGTGTTAGTTACACTATTTATAACTCAAGAACGGCTGAACCGATTTGGCTGAAAATTGGTGGGGAGGCAGCTTAGAACCAGGAGACGGACATAGGCTATGTTTTATCCCGGAATTACCACGGGAACGGGAACTACGCAGGCGAAGCCGCGGGCAGCAGCTAGTATATATATATAAAAGAAAGTCGTGTTAGTTACACCATTTATAACTCAAGAACGGCTGTACCAATATGGCTGAAAATTGGCGGGTAGGTAGCTTAGAACCAGGAGACGGACATAGGATAAAATAATATAGTATAATAATAATATAATAAATAATATATTTTTTACTATTATATTAGTGAAAGCTTTTCTGTGGTGATGTATTTATTATATATTTTTTTATTATTAATATTTAGTTTTATTATTATTTCTTATTTATTGCCTTTCAGGCGAAACAGAGTTCGCCGGGTCAGCTAGTTGTCTATAAAATGGGATATGCACCAGTGTTTTCAAAATCAAACAAGATATTCACATGATGTTGTATTGACTAAATAACTTAACCACTGCACTTATGGAAACAGTTCGCCATGAATCTATATTATGGAACATAAAATGTTTACTTCTTTTTGGGTTTCAGCGTCAGGTATAAGATGAATACTCCCATGACTGCATACGTTGCTTTGGCCGTCTAGAAAAAAAGGATTCATTAAATCATAGACAGCTCGGAGTTCTACAAATAAACTGGTTTCAGAAGCTAACTGTCGATTTTCAGAGGCCATTTACAGGTCAGTCAGTTTATAACCTAAAGTACCCATAGCCGAGAGGTATTTGAGGAGTACTAGCTTTCTAAATAAAGTGTACGATTAGACTTCAGATGATAGTTTGTGATACTCACGTTAGCTCTACCTTTGTTGGTCTGGCTGTTGAAATATTTGGACAGTCCCTTCAACTGGGATTCATCTACACTCGAGTCTCCAGCCATTCTGTAGACACAAATAAATTATTAAAGAGTAGCAATTGACTATGAAATTAATGCATAATACACGAGCGAGAACCAATTATTTTTACGCGAGTTATTCGTAAATTAATGAAATTACCTGTATTTTACGAAGTTACGTAAATCTAAATCACAGCAAGTGAATTTTCTGTCAAAATTTCCGCCGTCTTGGTTGGTTGGTAGCACAGATTAAATATAACCAGATGTGTGGCAAGCGTGCCGATGAGCAAGACCAAAGATTGCAAGGTGGTGGGGGGGGAAAGTGTTGCCATGCAATTTTATTACCCCGATTTTAGGTTTCTTATTTCATGTCTCTGTTGGTGGATTGGATTTGCGATTTTCCAGTTCATAAATTTGGGTGTTCAAATTCAGAACAGGAAATTCCACCAAACCTTGGTTGACCTTTGTAGTGAATGTTTTAAGTACTGGTGTGTTTAGGTCCTTACTTTTTGTTACAGCCTGCAGGTATTCCTCGGTCCGGTAGGTCTTATTTTATTACTTGCGCACTTACAACCTATTGATCCTGTTCTGTTAGGATTTAAAGCAAACTTTTAACTTTTTTGTGTATTTGGTTAAGTTTAATCGTTCCAGTTCCAGTAAAGTTATTAGTTTTCTAGTAAATAAATATATAAGTATATACTTAAATTAGGTACGAATGTGGGAATAGGTAAACATTTAATTTAACTAAGCCTAGAAAGGAAACAACGTTTAGTTAGGTACCTATCAATTTTGTTTTGTTATGTAGGTATAGGCACTTATTACGATACGAGTAGAAATAATTTTAAACACTAGAATATAGAAAAATAATATCAATAGTTTTATGTTAATAGTAATTAAATAAAATTTTTATTAGGTGTTCGATTGCTAGATTTATGAAATGGTGGATAAATGGACTGTAGATTTTTTGTTAATGAATGTTTGTGTGACTCCGAAATTGCGAGACACGAATGCAACGAAAGTGATTACAATCTTGGAGCGAGAATATGAGAGTAGGCGTGAATTGCGTGAATGAGGTGTATCGAGGGTGTTACGAAAAACCACTAACCTTTGAATCAGAGGCGCGTAGCAGTATTCAGCTCTTTCCAGAGTTCCTCGGGGCGTCACGGCTAAAACTATACCTTGGAGATCTGTACTTCACTGGGCGGGCAAGCTTAGCGTTAGCTTAGAGGGGCCGGTCGGAGCAGTAGAGCTAATATGTGGAGTCTCGTACAGCGTCGAAATTCACGTCAAACGCAAACAATTACACGCACCGCACAAATCCGTATCGTATTCTTATGATAATTACAACAACGACAATAAATTATAAATACACCGAAAATAATAACGTAAAAATGTGTACTTTCAACTCGACTTTCCAAGAAGGAATGACATTATTTATTTCAAATCGCGGGAAAACCTAACGGTCATAAATGTACGCGGCGTGAGAAATGTCAGAGTCACGAATGTCAGATACGTCAATGACAAGTCGCAGCGTTACCTATAAAAAGGTGATAGCCAATTCTGAACATTCCGACCACCAAAATGCGCAGTATTTTCCGCAACTTAATAAAAAAAAAGTATAATTAATCAATTTATAGAATTATGATACGAAACAATTTATCAACAAAAAAAAAAACAAATTTACAATTAACATAGCTAGATTTACCTAATCCTTTCAGCTAGAATTAGGTGGACTGGGCATCAGGTTCGATGTCCTCGTTCATGGGAAGGACACACAATTTGACCACAGGCCGTTTGCATTCTCCTGAAGCCGTCCTTAGAGTAACTACTCGGCAAACATTATCGGCTCCAAGATGGAGCTGCGTTACCCGACCGAGTTTCCACTTCATCGGACTGCATTGCTCGTTGGCAATGAGAACCAGAGTTCCAAGGACTATATTTTCTCGCGCATCCACCCATTTATGTCTCTGCTGCAGCGTGTGCACATACTCGAGGTGCCATCTCTGCCAGAAGTCCTGGTGCATTCGTTGGATGAGCCTCCATCGACGAAGAGGACTTACGTGCTTTTCTAGGATTGGTTCCTCAGGCAGAAGAGTCAAAGGCTCAAGTGTAAGAAAATGACCTGGGGTCAACGCCGAAAAATCATTTGGGTCGGAGCTTAGTGGTGAAAGTGGCCGTGAGTTTAACAAGGCCTCGATTTGAATCAGCAGCGTGTTAAACTCCTCATAAGTCAGGCGTTGCAAACCAACGACACGAGCGAGGTGAGTCTTAACCGATTTAACTCCTGCCTCGACTAGCCCCGAAAAATGTGGGCTACCAGGAGGGTTAAACGTGAACTCCACCTTCTCGGCCTGCGTCGCCTGCGACATTAAGTCTTTTAACAGGTTACTTGCTCCGACAAAGTTCGTCCCTTGATCAGATACCAATCTAGAGCAACGACCTCTACGAGCTATAAATCGCTTCAAACATGCCAAATATGCCTCCGAAGTGAGTTCTGATGCGAGCTCCAAATGGATTGCTTTGGTGGCTGTGCAAACAAAAACACATACATACGCTTTGTATGTTCTGACGCCACGACCACGACCAAGGGCTATGTCAAACGGCCCTGCGTAGTCCACTGAAGCCGATGAAAACGGTTTCAGTTGACTTAGACGATAACACGGTAAATTTCCCATCCGGGGAGGTGCGGATAGTCGTGGTTTTGCACGGAAGCATTTGACGCAGGATGACACCACGGAACGAATTGCTCGCTTTGACGAGAGGATCCAAAAATCCTGTGCGAGAAGACTCTGTAATGTCTGCGGTCCTGGATGTAAAAATTTCCTATGGTACTCGTCGATTAGTAGATAGGTCAGACGGTGAGTTCGAGGAAGCAGCAGCGGATGCTTCTGGCTATAACTCAGATCGCTATGCACGAGGCGGCCGCCCACCCTGAGCAACCCATTGGCATCTACGAAAGGACATAATTTTCTTAAGACTTTGGGGAGCAAATTTGGGTTGCCTTTATTTAGCGCACGAAATTCTGAAGCAAACACGACTTCCTGTACATGCTTCACTAAGAACTGCAACGCATGGTTAGTTTCGACAGCCGATAAGGCGCCAGTTGATTTCACCGATGCCTTTAAATTTTTAGAGAATCGGTAACAGTAGGCGACGATATTCACTATACGCGAAAGTGACGAGAACTTGTTTAAAAGTCCGTCGACAAAACCAATATTGTTTTCTGTCATAAAAGTCAATATTCTTCGCTCCTCGAGTGCGGACTCATTGTTTGCAGCGTACGAACTTTGCGGCCATTCTTCACGAGGGTTCAACAACCAGTTCGGACCCGACCACCATGACTGACACCGGATTAAATCTTCGGGCAGTAAACCTCGCGAACCGTGATCGGCTGGATTATCGGCTGTAGGAACATGTTGCCAGAATTCGGAGGGTATACCGTCTTGGATTTCCGTAACACGGTTGGCAACAAAAGTTTTCCAACGCGACGGACAGGAATTGATCCAGGTTAATGCAACGCTGGAATCTGACCAAGCGAAGAGGGCACCGACACGATGAAGACCATCTAGGGCGAGGGTTAACGAAGACATAAGCTCAGTCAGCAAGACAGCTGCCATCAACTCCAAACGAGGGATCGAGCGTTTGCGGAGGGGGGCAACTTTCGACTTGGCACAACAAAGTCGGACCTCAGTTGTCCCGTCACTGCACGACGCGCGGCAGTAGACAACAGCGCAATAACCTCGCTCAGAAGCATCACAAAAGCCATGAAGTTGAAGAGATGCAAACGAAGGAACCATTCTCCGAGGCAGTGCCACAGCACTCAGCGACGACAGTTGGTTCTTGACCTTAAGCCATTCAGACGAAATGAATTGAGGAGCATCCTCATCCCAGTCAACACCAGACAGCCACAATAGCTGCATTATATATTTGGCAAGGAATACGACAGGAGACAAAAGGCCTAACGGATCGAAGATCCGAGCTATGTCTGACAAGATGGACCGCTTTGTACACCTCTTTTCGAGCGCAGCTGTTCTGAATGTGAGCTGGTCTGCGGTGGGAATCCATAACATTCCGAGGATTTTCAAGGACAAATCCTGAAGGTCTTCAAAGTTGCACATCTTTTCCGAGTACAACTCGGACGGCGGCAAGTCGCGGAGGAACTCTTTAGAGTTCGAAGTCCATTTTCTCAAGTGTAGACCTGCGGATGACAGAATTAGCGTAAGATCACGACGAATTTGAATCGCATTCTCCACCGAGTCTGCTCCCGAGACAACATCATCCACATAAGTGTCCCGCTGTAACACCGATGCTCCAAGGGGAAAACGGGGTGCAAACTCGGACGCCAGACGAGACATGCACCAAAGAGCCTGGTACGGCGCACACGAAACCCCATATGTGACCGTAAGTAGCCTGAAATCGCGAATAGGTAAGTCAGCAGATTCGCGCCATACTACTCGTTGGTAATCAGCATCATCAGGGGTTACCAGGAATTGACGATACATTTTTTTTATATCTCCCGTGAAGACCACTTCGTGCCATCGAAAACGTATCAAAATATCAAAGATGCTTTTTTGGAGTTTGGGACCTGGCAACAACACGTCATTCAACGACCTACCCTCAGCATCTTTGGCGCTAGCATCGAACACTGTTCTTAGTGGCGTGGTGACTGATTCTGGGCGCAGGATACCATGGTGAGGGATATAGTAGAAAGGACCGACATTGGTGGTAGGAGGCTCCACTTCCTCCATATGACCACTCTCCAGATAATCTTTCATAAAGTCGACGTACGCTGACTGGAACTGGGCGTTCACTTTAAATTTACGCTCTAAGTGAAGGAACCGTTTCACAGCAATATCGCGAGAGTTAGAGAAGACTGGTTTAAGTTGAGGATCAGCAAAGGTCAGCGGGACAACCAATCTTCCCTCAGAATTTCGATAACTATTTGCTTCCATAAGCCTATCGCAAGCCACTTCAGTTTTCGAAAAGGCTACTGGTCTGGGCGGCTCGACACTTTCCAATTCCCAGAACCTTTTTATTGAGTTGTCTAGTGACAGGTTGGACACAAAAAAACAATTTTTACGACTATTGGCATTGTTGCCAAGGCGAGCGAATCCGGTGCCAATAGTGCACTCGCCCATCACTATCCACCCGAAGATAGTGGGGATAGCGACGGGTTGACCTGATGCACCCTTAACCAAACCAGGTCTGAGTGCCGACGCCAAAATGTTGACACTTACAAGCATGTCAACAGGCCCTGGTTTATAAAAACTAGGGTCGGCAAGATCCAAACCATCTAAATGCTCCCATGATGAGGTATCAATAAAACCAGGTGGCATGTCGTGACAAATAGTCTGTAGCACAGCAGCTTCCACAACCAAATTGCCTGAGAAGTCCTGACTCTTGGGACTCAATTCACACATAAC
Source organism: Eupithecia subumbrata (assembly GCA_949316285.1). Classification (NCBI taxonomy): domain Eukaryota; kingdom Metazoa; phylum Arthropoda; class Insecta; order Lepidoptera; family Geometridae; genus Eupithecia; species Eupithecia subumbrata. Next base: position 5,331,265 of record OX438648.1, read on the forward strand.
CGATCCAAGTGTTCTGGTAGAAGCTCTGCCAATTCCATCGACAGATTGGGCTTTTGGGCTCAGCTCTAGTCCCAGCCGGCGTGCGCACGACAAGGTCATAAAATTACAAGCGCTGGCGCTATCCAGCAAGATTCTAATTTTAACAAATTCATTATTATTATTTTTTGCTAAAATCACAGCGGTAGAAAATAATGAATCGGTACTGGATGAATATGCGGCCAGAGCCACTGGCGGTGCCAATTCTTGGGATGTAGTGGAGATAGGAGCAGCTTCATCAAAATGCAACAAAGTATGGTGCCGTTGGCTACATTTTGCGCATGTTACTTTAGAGCTGCATTTTTTTACGGAATGTGCAGGCTTTAGGCACAAAATACACAGTCTCCTTACCTTCACATCCCGGAACCTATTTGCTGGGTTCAGTTTCAGAAACTCCGGACAATTTTCTGGACCATGGCCTTCATTGGGGCAGAACTCACAAGTGGAGTCGGGGGATACAATTAATGATGTTCGATTTTTTGGTGCTGGCTTAGAGGTTGCGGGTGGCCCATGGCAGTTTTCTAGAGCCCGAGCACGTTTGTCCAAAAACTCCATGATGTCTTCGAACAGTGGAATGTCAATATCCGGGCTAAGTTGAAGCTCGAACGCTTCCCGAGTAGCCCCATCCAGCTTTGACCATACCAACTGAAACAGCATGAAATCCTGACTTGGAAGGGTGTACCTTGACAGTATGGCCAAATTCTCTGTGAATGTCCGATGAACCCGTTCCAACTCCGAGGCACTTTTATTCTTCACCAACTCACATTTTAATAACTTTTCATAGTAGGTGTTGGCAATGGTTCTCTTCCTATCATAGTATTTGTGCAGTGCATTGTATGCTGCCATATAGTTGCTGCCTGTCAGTGGATAATTCTTTATAAGATCAAAGGCAGCACCCTGTACACTTGACAGCAAATAATGTAGCTTCTCTACATCTGGCAACTCCCTACTGTGTATGAGCGAGTCGTATAGCTCCTTAAAAGACACCCAGTTCTCAAACCTTCCATCAAATGGCTTTAAAACAATCTTGGGCAATTTTGCCAACATACTGCCATTCTGGATAGTTGGTTTGTTTATCTGCTCACGTATTTTTGACAACCTTGACTTGAGACCTAATAATTTCTTATCAAAAGAAATGGTGTGCGAAAATTCATTGCTACGATCTGCCTTAGACGTACCTGACAATACGTAGATTTGCGCCGAGTGAAACTCTTTACTAATTATGTTGAGATCTTCTTCTGTTACCCCTTCGAGATCCGAGGACTCCAGAAATTCGATCCGCATATAAGAATAATCTCGAGCGATCCTGTATTTATCTCCGCCTTCGGTTTCCATTATTATTGAGTTGAGATTTCAAAAAAGTATTCTTTATCAAATGTAAACAAAACAAATACAAAGCTACGGCTATTTTGCCGTTTCCACTTCTTTTTTAGTGGCTACAACTGACGCCTATTTGTCAACCGAGCTTAGCAATACAAATAGATAAAACGAAAAAGTACATTTATGACCGTTGGATTGTTTTAAATACGTACCCTCAATATTTTTAGCGAATCTAAATAATATTGTCGGAACGGTAACTAACGACAAATTTACCGATTCCAATACTATCTTATAAACAAAACAATGATGCAAAATGAAATGATAAAGCGAAAATGAAAGCTAGTTAAATCCGGTTCGAATGACCAAATGTTCGATTGCTAGATTTATGAAATGGTGGATAAATGGACTGTAGATTTTTTGTTAATGAATGTTTGTGTGACTCCGAAATTGCGAGACACGAATGCAACGAAAGTGATTACAATCTTGGAGCGAGAATATGAGAGTAGGCGTGAATTGCGTGAATGAGGTGTATCGAGGGTGTTACGAAAAACCACTAACCTTTGAATCAGAGGCGCGTAGCAGTATTCAGCTCTTTCCAGAGTTCCTCGGGGCGTCACGGCTAAAACTATACCTTGGAGATCTGTACTTCACTGGGCGGGCAAGCTTAGCGTTAGCTTAGAGGGGCCGGTCGGAGCAGTAGAGCTAATATGTGGAGTCTCGTACAGCGTCGAAATTCACGTCAAACGCAAACAATTACACGCACCGCACAAATCCGTATCGTATTCTTATGATAATTACAACAACGACAATAAATTATAAATACACCGAAAATAATAACGTAAAAATGTGTACTTTCAACTCGACTTTCCAAGAAGGAATGACATTATTTATTTCAAATCGCGGGAAAACCTAACGGTCATAAATGTACGCGGCGTGAGAAATGTCAGAGTCACGAATGTCAGATACGTCAATGACAAGTCGCAGCGTTACCTATAAAAAGGTGATAGCCAATTCTGAACATTAGGGAATTAAATTCTTACACGTTAACCAGGCTTAGCCAACAGACTTCGAAATCACATTTCTCCTAATAAATTAAATCTTACGGTTTAGATATTGCTAAGGTAACCTTTAATACGAAATTTAATGGCACTTTTAAAATTATTATGCAGCTAAAAAGAAAAAAGTGCAAATACAACAAAATTAAATGACACTTTTACACCACAATATTACCAACATTCCTGCCTACTAATCCAAATATTTATATTCTGTTATAATTAATAAGTATGTATGATCAGTCTTTAAGACGATTATTTCAATATGTTCTTAATCAAATCAAATAGTCTTTAGTTAAATAAAATTTATTATTTTTTATACTGGATTGCATTTCTTTTACATTCTCAGATTTAATTTTCTCAAATTAAATCTATATTATGGTATGTAAGAATATTGAATCATAATTATTGATTATAAATAATATACAGGTTGTAACAAAAAGTAAGCACTAAACTTTCATGGGTGGGTTCCGACTTGATTATAGAACCGAAGAAAAATTCCCGAATAGTTTCGAAAAAAAAGTAAACTAAATGTTGTGCTTCTTTTCAGGTAAAATAAACTAAAAAGGCCTACGTACCTCTTTACAACTCCATTAAAACACAAAACACCTTCGTCGTGGGTCGTTGACCGTGGAGTTCAACGACCCGCGACGTCATCGCAGCGGACAACGCCTCTTAGATGTGATAGGTAGGTCTTACAAATGCATTTTTCCTCGGTTTTATGATAATAAGCAAATGACAACAGTCATTCATTCATTACCCAGTCTAGTGATAATTTCGTTTTTATTTATTTGTTTTAAATTTTCATATTTTCCTGTGTTCTTTGATCGAAGCTAAAGTTTGATCCTTACTCTTTGTTACACCCTATATAAAAGTAATACTACCCAATATTTAAATATTTTGATTGGTTATTTCTATATTTGTTTGGAAGGTAGATTATAATACAAAGTAGGTATGACAAACTTTCTCAGAGTCTTAAACAGAGTTTCATTCTTTTTATAAATATTACGTACCAGCCTTGAAACAGCATGAGCGAAAAGATAAGTTCGCTGTTTCATTTTTATTAATAAATTTTCATAGAAATGTTTACTACAAATTTTGGACTATATTTTGGGTCCCCAATCTTTGCAACCCGTTGCTTCTTTCCAACGCAAACGTAGATGTTTATCTGCAGGAAATCTGTAACAAATAAAAACATGACACTTAAATAATAAATGCGAAAGTTTGGATGGATGGATGAATGGATGTTTACCTCTTCACGCTACTTACTACTGAAAGGATCGGCTGAAATTTTGCATACAGGTATCTAATTCTAAAATACTTTTTATTCCATAAATCAGTTCCTATGGGATAGAAATCACACCCTTAAACGTTTCCATAGAAACAATGCGTGCGAAGCCGCGGGCATAAACTAGTTTTAAGATAATGTTTCTCGTTATGTACGTATTCAAATATATTTCAACGCGCCATTTGGGGAATTTTATTGTCTAGTGCAGGTAACCCTAAATTTTCGCAATGTTAGGTTATATTAATTAAAATTTTCATAAAACATAACTTTTGAGCCTTGTACCTCTTAATTGTTCATGTAAATCTATGAATCTGTAAATTTTGAACCTTTTTGTAGTCAAAAGAACTTGTACTTACGAGTGGAATGATAAATTCGGCACTTTTGCTTCACTGTCACTTGTACATTCGAAAACACAGCACCGCACCATTGTTGCCTTTAGTTTTTATTGTTTTTAGGTGCGGGAATGTCCACAGGAACACTTTATTCACATTTATAGTTAGAAATCAAAATTTTACAACAATTTCGATGGTTCTCGTGTCGAGCTCCGTCGATGTGTAGGAAATTTGTTTAGCAACTAGAGTTGCTTTTCAATGAAAAAACCGGCACGCGAGAAAGTGATAGCAAGCCATTCGCTCTATCTCATTTCTTCTTAGGTTTTAGGCATAAGTCGTTCTCTCTTTATGTGTGAATGCGATAGCATTTGCGCGTGTTCTATAGCATACTCTTTCTACGGTTGGTAGTGGTATCGCAACATTCGCAACCGTGCGTGGACGAAAGAAATCACCGCAGCGTAAACTGACTGACATTGATTGATAATTTTTGCGACAAATGGAACGTACCCACACAGTGGTGCCAACCTGTGCAAATCCCGCGAAAATCAAAATAACTCATAAGCAATAGGTAGCTATAGTTCGCGTCATGTATAAAGAACGCTGGCGGTCAAGCTGCGCAGTAGCCTACTGCGCAGCTTGAAACCAAATAGACCCATAAACCGCCTACTGCCACCAAATAGACCCATAAACCGCCTACTGCCAGTAGGCGGTTTATGGGTCTATTTGGTGGTATGCGATGGGGCGCGGGGCGGGCGACCCGGTGCGCTATTGGTTGGTTATTGGTTCGTCACTGTCAGTTGACATTTTCTTTCCGCGTTGTGTCCACGTCACTTTTCTTGTCAAAAAAATATCGCGCACAAAAGTTTACGAAATGGTTTTACATAATAAAATGAGAAAAATGATTTATGACGTATATTGTTTTATGAAGAGAGAGGCCGATAATAATGCTGTTGATAATTTAAAACAGTGTATGAAACGCACCGCAGAGGCAACAAAATGTTCGGAGTCTACGGTGAGACGAATTGTAAAAGGTACAAAAGATTCGGAATTTCTTACTGTCTTCCGAACTCCCAGTAAAAATAAAAGAAATAAAGCAAAACCAATCACGGACATTGGCAGCTTTGACCAGGGTGTTATAAAAAGAATCATACACAATTTCCACGTCACTGAAAAAGAATTGCCTACCGTAAGCAAGTTGCAAAGGAAGTTACAAGATGATTTACATTTCCAAGGATCTGCAGCAAGTCTCAGGAGAATAGTAAAAGAATTGGGATTTAAGTGGAAAAGAACAGAATCGAAGAGAAAAATTTTAATTGAGCAGTCACAAATTCGATTTCAAAGAATTCAATATCTGAGAAAGGTAAAAAAATATAGAGAGGAAGGAAGGTCTATTATTTACACTGATGAGTCATACGTCGATAGTTCCCATGCGTCTCACCATTCTTGGACAGACAGTCCCACCAAAGGCATTAAACAACCTGTATCTAAGGGAAGCCGTATGGTTATAGTGCAGGCAGGTGGTGAAACAGGTTTTGTGCCGAATGCTTTGCTGACTTTCAAAGCCGGTACTAAAAGCGGCGACTACCACGACAACATGAATTCGGATAATTATGAACGGTGGCTCCGTACTAAACTGATTCCGAATTTACCGCCTCATTCAGTCGTGGTTGTCGACAATGCATTCTACCACAACAAACAACTCGATGCTCCACCAACGTCCAACGCAAAGAAAGCAGACATGCAAATCTGGCTCCGTCAAAAAGGAATTGAATTTGAAGAAGACATGCTCAAGCCGGAGTTGTACAACTTAATAAAGAAATACAAAGAGCAATTTAAGAAATTTAATATCGATGCCATTTTAAATGAAGCAGGCCATTCTGTACTTCGTTTGCCACCATATCACCCGGACCTAAATCCTATAGAACTGGTTTGGTCCCAAATAAAGGGATATGTCGACAGCAAAAATGTAAGTTGGAACCTTACACGGATAACTGAACTGGTTACTGAAAAAATAAATTTAATGGGAGCAACAGAATGGGGAAAAGCATGCACAAAGGTAAAGGAAATAGAGGCTGATTACTGTAAAAGCGATCATTTGGTAGACATGATGACAGAAACATTTATTATTCGTGTAGGGGATGATGATTCTGACTCAAATGATGATGAAAGCTCAAGTGACGACAGTGACTATGATGAAAATTAGCCACCTCCAGTATCAACACCGCGTCCTCATCTGGTTTTCACGTCACCCAAGACGACATGGATGGAGTTGTTACTTTACATTAATTTTTTGTAATAAGATTAAACATTCTAAACTGAATCGAATATGTATTTAATTTTGTCTAATATTATTTTCTTATAAACAATAGGTACCAAGCCGCGAGCGAAATATTACTAAAAATAGGCTTCGCAAATTGGAATACCTAGTACTATCGTGCGCGAGTGTACCCATGCGCGAACACACCCCTTCCACTTTCTTCCAGCGTTGTTCTTTTTACGTGACGCGACCTATAGGTACCTACCTATTGCGAGTTAGGTCCATATGTAGAGGTACGTATGTATGTTAACTACATAGGTACATATGTAGGTAGGGAAAGGATAAACCATTCTAAATGCATGCCGAGTGTAGGTGGGGGGTGGGGTGAATTACGGCATCTCGACGCACGCTATCCCGACACAAAACAAAAAACGAACTCAATCCCGACGCACGGAAATTCCACAAAAACACTTAGCATGAACGTTAACGCAACGCGCGGAATCACGACTATTGTTAATGGTTCTCTAGGAATTAAATATTTTATGTATCTATCTATGTAGTGTATTGTATAAAGTACATCAATTATCTAGTACCCGTAACACAAGCTCTGCTTAGCTCAATTGTTTCAATTGTAACTACTAGTTCTAATTTATTTCGATTAATTGAATGTTATTTTCTTTGTGAATATAAGCTTCTGCCCTTTATTTATTTCCGATGCAAAAACAGTTGTCAAAGTGACAGCTGATGTCAAAAATAAAAAAAAGTAATACCACATTAACTTACTTTTATAAATAAATAAAAGTGACAGCTGATGTCAAAAATGACGGCTGATGTCAAAAATGACAGCCGATGTCAAAAATGACAGCTGATGTCAAAAATTACAGCTGATGTCAAAAATGACAGCTACTCATGCTAGCGTACACACTAAGAATAGTTATTATTTCTTCAACCAAAGTGGCGGTATTTATTTCATTTTTGCACTAATTATGCTTTACATAGTTATGTGCTATTTATTGGCACAACAATAAACGTGAATTTGATTATGTGTAAGCTACCATAGCATATGTGCCATAATTGATTCGCGAACTCTTTATTTTACAACTGTGTACAATTCGTTTAGAGCATAAGTGCAGATAATGTCAAAAAATAATTATCAAATATTTGTTATTTGATATATAGCTGACTTTTATGGGACAGTAAGCCTTCGATCAGGTGTTCCGCGGCCTCTCTCGGCGAAAACCTTGATCGATGACAGTAGCCCATAAATTAGCGGCAATGTTTTATATGATGCTTCGTATTACCCTACCAGCCCATGCACTGTATACATTTGATGGAAAGCGCAGGAAAAGTCATAAAAGTTCCACCAAGAACCCAGAAGGGTAATGGTGAGGAGAGGTTCTACCAATAACCACGATCACATTCGTGAGGACGCCATGTCTCAGTTTTTAAAATCTTATGTAGATCCTAGGGAGGAACCTACTTTTTACGCAATGTCAGTGAATTACCAATAAGCCTGTACATAATTTGATGTTTGACAATTCGATTTTATTTTATTTGTAAACTAATGATGCTTCGACTACCTATGTTCTTTATTTTGTTAATAAAATGGTTCTAAAAAGATTCATCCGAGATTTTGTGCGTGGCGATAACGTTTGTCGAGATTCCGTGCGTCGAGCTAACGTTTGTCGAGATTCCGTGTGTCGAGCTAACGTTTGTCGAGATTCCGTGCGTCGAGCTAACGTTTGTCGAGATTCCGTGTATCGAGCTAACGTTTGTCGAGACTCCGTGTGTCGAGCTAAAGTTTGTCGAGATTCCGTGCGTCGATCTAACATTTGTCGATATTTGTCGAGATTCCGTGCATCGAGATAGCGTGTGTCGAGATGCCGTAATTCACCCGGTAGGTAGAGATAAACAATTCTAAAAATGCATGATTCCACGACGACATACAATCTACGTCGAATTTTTAGAATGGCTTATCCCTACCTATTCTAGCTAGATAGGTAGATAGTAATATAACATTTGTGCATGGTAAAATAATACTATAAGTAGGTACCTAATTAATATGTATTATTTTACAATGCATTTGTAAATGTTTCTCAAATTTTTGAAATAAAAAAATATCTAGGCATTATACCTAGGTATAAAAATAAAACAAATAATTATGGCAAATGCTATATAGGTACCTAGGTGTTATTTATTCAGTAGTAATAGTAGTTCAATGTATTTATTAGAGTTAAAAAAATTGGTAGGTAACATTGCATCGTATTGCGCACCTACCTTCCCATGTTAGGCGACTGTGAATTTAAGAGTAGGTACCTAGGTAAAAAAATAGGCAAACAAAATAACGACCGACTTACCTTTTTAAAATATAAACAATTATCAATCTATTTGTGTTTTGGCGCTGCTGTTTTTTTCTTTTTGAAGAGCTTGTAGTAAATATAGTAAAGAGCCAAACCTCCCATTGTTACTTTTGTTGTCTGTAATCAAAACAATTAGGATAAATTATCACAATAAATAATTAGTGGTATGTATGTCTTCAATAAAATACCTTGTGGTAGGTAGGTACATAGAGACTTTAAATAGCATAATAGATAGGTTTTGGTTGAAAGAGAAGCCTACGCAAAATATAGGTACCTAGGTACCTCTACTAATATTATAAAGAGGAAAGATTTGATTGTTTGTTTGTTTGTATTGAATAGGCTCCGAAACTACTGGACCGATTTTAAAATTCTTTTACCATTAGAAGCCCACATGATTCCTGATGAACATAGGCTACTTTTTACAGCTGGAAAATGCTTCATTCCTACGGGAAAACGCGTAATAGGACAACGGGTAGTAAGAATGCAGCTAGTGTCTCAATAAAGCTGTTCTCAGATGGTTCTCAGTAGGTCTAGGTATTCCTTTCGTTAACATGCGTAGGTATCTCGTGATAAAATCATGAACCTCAAACAGTATTTTTTTCCGAAACCTCCATAACATACATTCATCGCGACGGTCACGCACCACGCAAGGATTATAAATAACCAAATACTTTTAATTTGGGTTTTTTAACATTGCCATACCTACAGACAGCGGGGCAATGCAGCCAGCGTCTTGGGGACGCTTCCGACTGGTATTGATATGGATCGGTTGAGCTACCTGTAGATTGTTTGCAACAGTCTGCAGTTAGCTCAATTGTTTTAATTGTAAATACTAATTATGTTATAATTTTCTTTGTGAATAAAGGCTTCTGCCCATAAGCTGCCCATATAAAAAAAAAAAAAAAAATTTAACTTACGTTGGCGCGTCCTCTATTAGTTTGGCTATTGAAATACCGGCTAATTCCTTTTAAACTTGGATCATCCTCCACACCATGCCCAGCCATTGCATTAGATAAATAGGAATTTTGTAAAATAATCTAAGAAAATAAATTGTCGCTTGGTGTTTTTTTGTGTAACAACATCAAGTGTCAAATGAGGAAGTATCAAAGAGAATACAATACTAAGCAACTATAGCGAAATTTCATAAGATCTCGTTGTACGAATCATAGAGAAACTAATAAAATCTCTTTAAGACAAACCAAGAGCTCCGAGACGAGGCTTGATTCCCAGTGCCATAGGGAGATGCCCAGTGCAGTACGTTACGTACCTAGGTAGGTACTCTGATGCAGATGACGATGAGGGACGTGATCATCACATTCAAGTTTAGAGAATTTTTAAGTCGGCTACAGCTAAGTACAGCTGCACCGAAAATAGTAGAAATAACATTAAATGGAACTAAACCTTTTTGCCGTCCGATTTCTAAAAGATCGTCAAGTGGCATTTAGTCCAATTTGACTTTTACACACTGCTCGAAGTCGCAAGTTTTGCTATTATCCACCAGTCTGGGTCTTTTAATGACTGAGATCTCAAGACCATGTACCCCGCTATCTACGTCTTTTGTGGACACGGCTAACTCGCAAAACAACACTTATATACTGCTAGGCACGTTTAACAGTGAATTTGAGAATTGCATTTCATTGATTAAAAAAAGTTAGAAAACGGTTACTTGCTTAAAGTAGGTACAATTCTATTTGACCGCTACCTGACCATACCGGTGTTTTATTAATTTATTACCAGTAAGCCAGGCTTGTACTTGCGATATTTAAAAGACAGTTATTCGACTCATGCTAGGTACACTAAACAGCCGCTAAGCGTACTTAGTCGTCAAATCGTTGCAAGCCAACGTGAATCTTAACCAACTACAATTCTAAAAGACGGTGACTGTTTTTTAGTAATGAAATAAGAGAATACATGTTATCAATAACAACACAAGAAAATGGGTAAAAAAAAGACTAAAAAGCGTCTATCCATTTTGTGCGCCTGCGGCCTTCTTCAGCCGTGTGTTAGCCTAACACACGGCTGAAGAAGGCCGCAGGCGCGTTAGGGCATGTGGACGCTTGGCGTGTGGTGTGTTGGTGTAGGTACCTAAATATTGCTAAAAATGAACTTGAAAGTGAGTTATGAACAAAATATTTATATATAATAAAAATTAACTGAGTTTTCGTACTTAATATTTTTTGTGAAAACCTGTGATTTTTGTCTTAATTAATGAAAAAAGGATGAGATGGTTTCAAATGGGTAGGTATTTATTGGGAACCAATAGGTCGGAATCCGACCGTCGGATTAATATAATAATTTAACCATAGGTAGTTTAATCAGGGCACTAATTAAAGATATTTTGTTTTAGGTTTCAAAACTATAGACTAAAATATAAATTAAATATCATAGCTCTGATAGAAAAATGCAATGGGTCTCATTCAAACGTCCGTAGGTAGTGTAGGTACGTTTGTTTACAAACAAAGAAATCCAGGTGCCGCTTCATCAACTTATGACATATTCCGAGGTATGCAACTCAGAACCGAAGAAGTAGTATTTGTTGACGTAGTAAATAATGAAGAATAATAAATAATAAATATAAATAATGCTGGACAATTCACACAGCATTATCTAGCCCCAAGCTAAGCAGAGCTTGTGTTAAGGGTACTAGATAACTGATATACATAATACAATACACTACATAGATAGATATATTTTTATTATACATAGAAAACACCCAGACCAACGGAACAAATTTCTGCAGATCGTACACAAATTTGTTCTGAGGCGGGATTCGAACCCGCAACCTCCTGCGTCGCAGGCGGACCTTCGCCCGCTGCGCCACGGAGGTCGTCAATAGAATATTCCCTAGCCTTACCTTTTTTCGAACATTCGTCAAAAATTACGTCAAATAGGTAATTATGAACTCAATTTTTCTGAGATAATTGAAACTATTCACGCTAATTCCGATATTCCATCGTGCCCAACTGTCCCGTCAAATGAGAACTATGATATTTTGCCACCAAGAAAGCTTTTAGGTTCTGATTCTAATTCTGAATAGGGGAACTGGGATCTGCACTGACATCTCGCATAGGAGTGTCTTGTGCATGGTCCCCCTGCCTATCCAGGCCCTAACCAGCCCAGCTCTTTGAAATACCGGAGCTTTTAGGTTCACCAACAGGAGATTTTTCTTCAGAAGATTCGGTGAAAGATAAAAATTATTTCCCGAGTGCTTCTTCATCCGATGACGATGACCTGCAAAGGAACCCCAAATCTCATCGCATAAGTTTCAAAGCATAGCATAGAAATTCTTTATTATCTTTACAAAGTATAAAACAAAGTCGCTTCTGCTGTCTGTCTGTCTGTCTGTCTGTCCCTATGTATGCTTAGATCTTTAAAACTACGCAACGGATTTTGATGCGGTTTTTTTATTACATAGAGTGATTCAAGAGAAAGGTATAAGTATGTATTATAATACATGTATAATATAGTAGAGAAACAATGTGATGTCGATAATAAACACATTTTTTTGCGCTTACATTGCAAACGCTGGCTGGCTAAACCCTATGAGATAGATCAAAATAATGTACTACAGTTTTGTACTCCTTAAATAGGTCTACAAAAAAGTCCGCGATGGTATCTGTCTATCTCTTAAAGCCTCTACACACAGAAGCCGTGGCCGGGCCGGAGGCGAAGGCATGCGGGTTGTAATGCGTGAATTTATATGAGACACTACACATACACCGCCCGCGCCGGGCGGCGTTTGTGTAGTCTCTCATATAAATTCGTATGATACAACCCGCACGCCTTCGCCTCCGGCCCGGCCACGGTTTCTGTGTGTGACGGCTTTTAAGGATAACCCACAATAACTATTTTTTATCCTTTACTTTTTACGAGAAATAAAAACAAAAAAAAAACATTAGGTATTGACGTTTCCATATCTAAAAAGCATTTCAAGAGAGGGGTGCACTCTAACCAGTTAGGTACCTATTGGTTGTTTGTTCCATTGATATACAGGGTGTTTGGTGGAGGGTTAGACAAACTCGGTGGGTGTGTAGGTGGACCTATTTGTGAAATACAAATTGAAGGAAAATACCCTAACTGTTTTCAATTTTTTTTAATCCTGTTTTTTGTATTTTTTTAAGATTTTCCGAAATTTTACCTCTCTACCCCTAGAACTTTTTTTTGGAACGTGTTTTCTAGTAATTTTTTTACTTGCTTTTGGTCTCAGATGTATCCTTCGTCTTTTGAAGGTATTATTTATTTGAATGAACGTGTAAATAATTAGTTATTAGCTCTCAAAGTTAAAAAAAGTAAAAAAAAATAATCAAGAAGGACAACTTTGCATCGTTTTTAAAAACAAAATAATAGCGATCGAGAAGTTCAAATGCTTTTAAAAATTTCTCTAAACATCGCTTATTACAACGGTATACCACATGTAGCCGAAAAGTCTATAAACTTGTCAAAAATTAGCACTTACAGGGAAAATGGAGTAAAACGCTAAGAATAAAACATTGTATTAAAACAATTTTGGTTCAAATATCACTTCCCTATTTCTAGGTAGGAACGCTAAATTAATTTAAAAAACCTTTTTTTATTATACCTAGGTATCCGACTAATTCGAAGATTCGAAATTCGAAATCAGAATTTCGAGTTCGAATCAATATTTGTAATCGTTAAATTTCGTTCTTATTTTGGTTATTTGTTATGTTTTGATAAACTGTTTGTTGTTCTGTTTTGTTATCGTTGTTTTATCACAATGGCGGAATTCAGCATTGAAGAATACCTACGCTGATATTATTTATGCGTACGGTCGATGCGATGGAAATACACGTGCAGCACAGAGACTGTACAGAGAGTTGCATTGCATCCTAATAGACGTGTGCTACACCATAGCACATTTTCTAATACCCTTCGGCGACTTCGAGAAACTTCGGGAAACTTAACTATTCGAGTAATATAGTGGTAGAAAATATAGTAATATAGTGGTAAAGTGGTAAAATATTTACAGAATAAAAATATCAGAATAAAAATAAAGGAGGTTTGCTTTTATTGAACAAGCGCTATAGTGCTTAGGAACTGGAGAAACTCAGCAGCGAACAGTGTTTCCCGAGGTTGATACTAGAGTATTGTAAATTAGAGTTATGATAACATCTTTGGCGCTCCTGAGGACTCTAAAGAGTCCGGGCAACGGGAGCTACTTGGGTGTGCGTGTGTGTATGTGTAATATGTACACACACACACCCCAGTACAATCAATCTGGAGCAGCTATAGCTGGCATGATTTAATAAAGGTGATTGAATAAATGAAAGATACCTACCTACATAGATAGTGATCTCTTATGTTTATCGGTGTAGATAAATACCTAATCAGATTAACCAAACCAGATTGATCTTGTAGTTATGGAGCTTAACTAAAGGAATATAGTTGTTTGTATGTTCATACTTTCTATTTCTTAGAAATTACCCTGAGTGTGAAGGTTTACGCACTAAGTATAATATCAAAAAAGTATGGCATAAGCAAGGTATGTTCATACTTTTTAGTGAGAATACCTACGTCTAATTTCATAATTCAGTTGCTGAATTTTAAGCAAGAATTAGCCACTTGCCCAATATAAATAGGTACCAGTTTGTTATACCTTATTATAGACCAAGACTGGCCAATAGATTTTCCAGGTGAGCAAAGTTTCTTAGACTGTGGCGGCCCCGGGCCACCACTACTACTATTCATAATATGGAAATTTATACATAAAAACACAAAATATTCTTTAATTTACTTTATTTTTACATGAATTGAATTAACATACTTAATTAAATATTTTTTTTAATGTGATCTGTGAAGAGGTTTTCCTGATAGTAATTTGTCGATATATGGTTTTAAATCTTGTGTTGAAAGTAGGTACAATCAGATCAGAAATGTGTTTTGCAGTGAGAGATGTCTGATGTATGACAGAGTTGAAAATGATTTTTCACACACATAGGTGGAACCAAATCTGCTTAAAATTTGCATAGCAATGTCGCGAAATATTGGAAAATCTTCACTAGAAACTTTTTGCCAAACGTTTGAAATACTTTCTGTTAGCTGCTCTGAAGATACATTTTCAAAGAAAGTTTGTGTGATTTTGAAGATCTGTCACTTCTAGCTGAACATTTGCAGGCATTTTTATTTAAGCAGGTCAGTAAAACTGATTGCAAAAGGACAATCCTTTTGCAATCAGTTTTACTGACCTGCTGGATATTGGATAGGAGGTCCTGGCTGGCAAATTCAAATGCCTTGCCTGGGTTTGGCCGGCCTTGATAGAGACGAAATATAGTCAATTTTACACCCAGCCTTTAACAAAGCACCTAAACGCCACAACTTTCTGGGACCCTCAGCACCACGACAAAGACTGGAATTGTCCGCTCATATTATCTAGCTAGACGATCAATCTCATCCAGGTTCGCCCTGCTTTGTTAGAAATATCGTCTGCCCATCTTGCCGCTGGACGTCCAACGTTTCTGTATCCAGTTCTTGGACGCCATTCAGTAAGCGCCTTGCTCCACCTGTCATCTTCTCTCCGTTGGCGCAAGACCGTGTGGAGTGGCACAAAAGTTTGGAGGCCTATACCTAGCAGAGGGTGAAGTCGGGTTGCGGATGATGATGATGAGACGATCAATATCAATTAGACAGATTATTGAACACTCACTGATATCCTATCAGAAAATCAACCAACGATGGAAATAATGCAAATTCCAGTCAGTATAAAAGCTGAGACCTTTGCCTTAAAACGCATCAGTACCAAATAGGCTCTGAACCATGTATCGGTTCCTACTGGTTTTACTTCTCGCCGCGTGCGTCACAGCCGCCGTCCTCAGCGACGTGAACCAGAGGTGCATCAACGAAAACTCCGAGGCTTGGTCCAACGACCACCTAATCGGAGTGTGGTACAAAATACGTAAATACACCCTCTTCGGTGGACTCATCCCAAGTATTTCCTGCCCCGTAATGAACTTTACAAAACCCACCGCAGCACGTTTGCAAGAATACAAAGATAACTACAACGACCCGAATCAACCGTTCAATCTCGATCAAAATCCGATTTTGTTGCTTTCACAAGATGATAGGATTGAGAGAAAAGATGACGGAATGGTTATGGGGAACAACATCGCCAAATTTTACATTCTAGCGCCGGATAACCCGATGAGTCTGGGTTGGGACAACTACAGGGTAGACACGTACCATATTCTGACGCCGAAGTATATTATGTATTCGGAGTGTGCTATGACTATAAGGGGAAATACAAGATGGTTGCTGTCGACGGAGCGTAACCCACCGCTGGACGAGGTCACACAACTGGCTAAGAACACGCCGGAATTGGCTCGTTTGGAAGAATTGAGATACTGCGCCTAAAACCAGCCTCGTTATGGAATACTAACTTTTAAACATAATAATGTAATAGGTGGTTTAGGCGTTGATTTTCCGAATTTTAAATAGTTTTAGTTCAATTAAAATTCTTATTGTTTTTTTTATTTAAACATTAGTTAATCAATTGTTTTCTCAGTTTCCAAATTGTTATTATTAACATTATTTAGTTATAATAACATAATCTGGTCTCAAGCGAATTACTCTTTTTGTCTGCGCGGCTGCCAGCGACGATTTTTGACGCGCCAACGCATCCATCTTACAATTATCTATCCCAAAACAAAAACGCACTGCAAACATAATCCAAAGGTGCAGCACGCTGTTTGCAGGTCATTATTACGGCTCAAACGTTAGCAGTTGAAATGTTCGGATGCGCGTTCACAGGCCGGCATTGGACAATCCGCACAAGTCCCAGAAATGGATTGACATAAAAAATCCGTACCGCACGGAGCGGACTGTTGGCAATGCCGGCGAGGATTCTTGAAGACAAATTTTCTATTTAATGCGAATGACGTGATTCGGATTGCCTATCAGTGGACGCACTTGTCAGCGGATTGTCCGATTTCGGCCTGTGAACACCTAACGTTTCAACTGCTAACGTTTGAACCGTAATGCCGCCGTGCCTTTGCCGTTTTGTATAAGTTTTACTACCGTGGGTAAATTAGTTGCATTTTTAACCGAGAGACGTCGGTTAGGTATGTTTTTCGAGTGTTTCTATAGGTTGGCGGATCAATTTTTTACCTCCATCCAAGCATCAAACCCTTAGAGATCAAACCAGGTAGGTAGGTATCTAAAGCTATTTTGTTAAATGAAATGAGGTATCAAACAAAATACTCTTTCCTGGTCTCCTTTAAGGTTCTTTGCTATTTTTTAAGCCTTCGCCTTTTCATTTGACGAAAAAGCGTGAATAGAGTTGGTTTCTAGGGTTCCGTACCTCAAAAGGAAAAAAGGAACCCTTATAGGATCACTTTGTTGTCCGTATGTCTGTCTGTCCGTCTATCAATCGTCTTTCCTCAGGAACGCGTTGAGGTTTCCAGTTGAAATTAAAATCAGATACCTAGGTACCTACTCAAGTCTGTAACCTCTTGGAGCCTCGATACGAATAACACTTCTATGTCAATGCGATTAAAAGTTACGGCTGTTTATGTCCGAATATTGTGAAATTTCCAAGGGCATAGCATGCACACAAAACTTATAGGGTACTTTCGTAACCCTAGAATCGTGAAATTCGGCAAGAAGAGGTTCTTAAAGCACAATAGAAATTATTTAGAAATTATTCACATATATAAATAATATTTTTTGTGCTAATATTTAGTGAGAAAACTGTTAAGGGCCTAAAAGCTATTTTGTAAAATGCTGTTGTTCCATTTTGCGTACGATACACTGCAAGAAGACGGCTTAGTGACTTCACGGCTTTTTCGATACGTAGGTATCATAAAGAGTTGCCAGTTTACAGTAAATTTTCATTCCTTGATAATTAATTTCTACCTTTTAAGCCGGCACACACAGAAACCGTGACCGGGCCGGAGGCGAAGCCCGCACGCCTTCGCCTCCGGCGGCCCGGCCACGACCTCTGTGTGTGGAGGCTTTTTGGACGGATTTCTACCTATTGACATTCAACAAAATTTAATTGCTAAACGCAATGATCAAGACCATTTGCATTGTAGTTTCGTGTTGCCATCTAAATGACAGCAGCGCCCTCATTTATTTTCTACTCTTTTCGGTTGCACTATACCTACCTGTATCATCCTGAAGATAAATAAATAAAACAAAAACATTTTATATAAATTTTACTTATCTTATTCAGTTTCCTTAAAAACGTTTAGTAGGTTCTATCACATATCAATCTATAAACTTAAGTACTAAAAATACAAACCTGTCAAAAAAGTAAGGTACAATCTTTTACTGTCATGCAGACAAAACGTTGATGGTAAACATGTAAAATGTGCAGGTAAATTACTATCTACTGATATTAAAATATTAAGTTTAACATTGATTGTACTATTACAATTTATTAATGACAAAATGGTTCTTAGGTAATTATCTACTTAATTTAAATTTTATTGGATTAAAAACTGGACTAGTATTAGGGCTTCCAAGCATAATTAAAATACAAGCTAGTACAAATCAAAATCCATATTTAATGTACTATTGAAACCAGGCCTGCTCTGAAAACGAAAATCGTATTTATTTAAACGCATATCTTGCCAGCGACATAAGAATTGTTGGCACGAAAATGAATCAGAAACATCGATTTTCCTTTTCGGAGTAGACACCCAGGCCTTAAGACCATATAAATAAATTTGTTACTGGCTGTCTCTCAGAAGTTCCATAAACGGAACTATTTTAATGAGATTAATCCAGCCTATACAAATTATTCACACCATTGGTTTTTTATTACAAAATCTTATCACCACCATCTCTTAATTCCTTTCAAGATTTACTAAACATCAATCTAAAATTTTGTTAGTCTTCATAATGTATAATAACAATATAAATCAATCACAATTGTGATACTTTTGATTGAGCATTTCAAAAGTCGAAATAGCTATTCATATACATATTTATAATGGTGTCAATTCAGATGTCGCCGAAACTAAACTAATTTAACTGTATTAAAAATTTTGTGATCTCTTTCATAACGATCGAAAAAAAAAAGCATAATTTTTAGGCTGTCAAATTAATTTCGTTTAGTTTTGGCGACATAAATGAATTGACAGCAATGTCACCTTATGAAATCATTCTACTTAATTTTTTATAAAAGTTCATCACAGCTTAGTTAGGACCAGTAAATACTGGAACTGAAATATCAGCCTGGACCTTCCCTTACTTCTACAATCCCACTGGGGTAATTTCTTTGGTCAGAGCAAGACAGGCTTCCTTTAGTCCTCTAACCAGCCTTATAGTTTAGCTTAATTAAAATTTACATATTTAATATGTCCTCTTCCCAATCTTCTTTCTCTCTTTCCGAGACAGAGACTGAGGGGCGAGTGATCTGTTTGAGCTCTTCGTGCGTCCGAGGAGGGATAGGGTTGTCACTTAGGTCAACATACTCCAGCGCCCGAGATCGTGCCATTCGGTCAACGTCCACTTCTGGAACATGAAATTAGCTGTTGAGTAAACACTATTGGCTGTATGATCGTACCAGAAGTATGGTTGATGGAATTTTTACTAATATTTTGAGGAGTTGTGAAATCATTTCCTTTGAGATTTGGGCTCTAGGAATGCAATTTATAACAATTGACACGTAGTAAACAACAAGTATATCTTGTTGAATTACCTTACAAAATTAAGCAAAGTCAAGTACCAATAATTTGATTGTGGTGTGCTAGGAGTGTGTGTAGCGCAGGGCACTGGAATGCGATGTGAGGTAGCGCCACAAACGTATTGTGGGAGATGTCCAATCGCTCGAGGCAAGCCAGTGTACATAGCTCATCGGGCAGCTTCGCCATTTGGTTATTAGATAGGTTTAAATCTGAAAAGAATGAGTCTTAGCTTAATAAAAGGAACCGAAATGAGATGGGAATATTTAAGGGACAGACTAAACTAGTTTCTACTTAGAAACATGAATATATTAGAAGCTTTAGCAGACTTGGAATTAATTTCTAAAATTACTTAAGAGAATGAATGAATGAATGATGGAAGATGTGTGTCGAGCTTACCTGTAATTAAACTAAACTTGACTGCAAACTTAGGTGGTATTTTGGTTATGACATTCCCGCTGAGATCACAACTTTTGAGTTCCGTGTGTCGCATGAGGTGGTAAACTGCATCTGGTACTTGCATTAGCTGACATTCTGACAGATCTGAAATAGATAAAATAAATATTATCCTGGGTCAAAAAATGATCATATGAAACAATTTAATCAGTTTTAGGAAGCTGGCATGACGTTGAACATGACGTAACTTCGTAAAAGAATGTTCTGTTCTACTTTTGATATAAGAGATAAAGTCCTACCAAGTGCCTGAGACTCCTGAGCTTCTTTACACCTCAAAATCACCCTTGTAACAGCTAGAGCCATTCTTATTTTCACAATATTTCAAGAACGTAGCGTGCTATTACTCCTTGCGGCTAAGCCCTGCTCCGTTACACATACAGAGTGCGTGCTCGCTCGCAAATACTATTTATAATACTGAGTTTAGAGTACACAAATAGAACAAGGAACTTGTTTATTAGATTTCTCTACACTGTTTCGTACTTTTTATTCTACACCTACGTTCGTTCTCGTAATCAGAGGTCTGGTTCTGTATTGAATCCATGTAGTTATTTGTTTTGTTAGTTTTTGTCACAAGTTTTCTTTATTTTTATTCCGGATTACCTAGTGGTTTTCCTTTCGTATTTTTTGTCAACTCAGTTTTTATTTTCAATTCTTGGCTCTGCGTCTGGTCGACACAATTCTGCCAATTTTTATTTTCCGCATGATTTGATTTCAACTTCAACTTCTTATTTCATGGCTCGCTGTGTCTGTGCTGCCACAACTCTGCCAGTGTCCATGTCGAAAGAGTCATAAACTTTTGTAGAGTGTTAAAACTTTGAATAATTATTTTTTTAATGATTTGATTTCCACAAGTTTCACCAAGATGAATGATCGTTCATGTATGTAGACATTGACAGAGTTGTCAGAATCTTTAATGTCAAAAACTTTCTGTCTGTAACTTTTTCTGACAAATAAAGTGTTGCCATTTATATTCTTTCACAGGGTGCCTTTAACATTTTTACTTCCGGAATACGAAACTTTCTTGGGAGGAAGTTCCTCCCAAGAAAGTTTCGTACCAACATGAGGTGAGGAAGCTTTTCATCTAGGTACTTATGAGGATGTGGTTCCGATTATGTAGGTACCTACCTATCTAAATGCTTTCTTTTCACTCTCTTTGCTCTACCTTTTATGATATTACATATTTTATTTTGTCAACTTTATTTCTCTTTTAGTCCTTTTAGTAGGTACGTTAGGCTAAAATTAAACTCAAAATACCTAACTCAATGTAACACAGAGTAGCCCCTAACTCCCAAGCTCTCTCAAGTACTGTTTTCACGACTAGCTAGGTAGAGATTCTAGAAAAACACCTAGGTACCTACTAGGTACACATTTTCGCTCTAGGAATAAAACAATGTTTTGTTGTAAGCAGTTGCGTGGTTTAATGAAGGCGACGACGAGTCTTCCGCGTGTTTGCACAATGTGTTTTCCGGGTGGATAGGTAGATTGGATTAGTTAGGTTCGTGATTACTGATTATGCTATGTGTGAATGTGTGACTGATGTAGAGAAAAACTAGAACAGTAAAGCCTTTATAGTGCTCAAAGCTGCAACAGATAGGTAGGTAAGGTACTCATAAACTAGAGTCACACAAGAGACGGTCGATTTTCGCCCTAGATCTAGTCATCGTACCTAAGTAGGTACACAGATTGCCATACTTACTTACTTACATTGACATACATTGCCCTCTAAAAGATTTCTCTAAAGCACATTTATTATAGGTATTACAAGTGATGAAAAATATCCCATTTTATAAATAAATCACTGATCTTCACAAGTTTATCCCTCTTTTTACAATATCGTACCTAAGTAGGTACACAGATTGCCATACTTACTTACTTACATTGACATACATTGCCCTCTAAAAGATTTCTCTAAAGCACATTTATTATAGGTATTACAAGTGATGAAAAATATCCCATTTTATAAATAAATCACTGATCTTCACAAGTTTATCCCTCTTTTTACAATATTTTGTGTAATTTTATAATAAATCAAATCACCGAAGAAAAACATTTACCTACCTAAAAAAAGCATTTAGGCCATGGCATACATTACATGGGCATTTTAGGCCTCACAGAAAATATAATGACTCTAAATGAATTAAAAATATTAAAAAAACTCAGTGACCTCAGTGGCCCAGCGGGCGAGAGTCCGCCTGCGACGCAAGAGGTTACGGGTTTGATTCCCGCCTCGGAACAAATTTGTGTGCGATCTGCAGAAATTTGTTCCTTTGGTCTGGGTGTTTTTTAAGTAAGTATATTAAAAAAAAACTATCTATGTAAATATAATGTATTAAATATATCAGTTATCTAGTACCCATAACACAAGCTTTGAATAGCTTACTTTGGGGCTAGATGGTGCTGTGTGGATTGTCCAGCATTATTTATTTATTTATTTAACTAGGTACATAGGTACCTACTTCAATATGTCATCTTTCCAGTAAACAATCGTAATTTTTTACGCTTAGGTGAGGCGCCCCCTTACTTTTAGTGTTTTCCTTTTCTGTGTCAACAGAATAAAGCAAAACAGTGTCGTTGTTGCTCTAGATTTTATGAAACTTTGAGTAAGGGGTTTAGGAACTAGCTAGAAGCTTTAACCTTGCAAGTTTCAGAATCTATTGCATTGTTCCACTTAATAATTAAATTACTTAGAGGTACCTATATTTTAACACACATCATAAAGTTACTAGCACGTTAAGTTAGATAGCTATTGTTTTGCAAAGATTGTGTATCACAGTAATAATTTGAGTTCATAGATGAATTCGCAACGACTGCATTTATACTGGAAGCATTTCGTTTACATTTATCATATCAGCCATGGACAACCGTAACATGCTTTGTTTATGAGTTTCAAATATGTACAGTAACTACCCGGAGACTGGAGTTGAATGGTACTTATCTATCTGCCGTGTGGTGCCGGCTCAGAATTTGCACCACCCCAACTCTTCCCGCGGATGTCGTAAGAGGCGACTAAAGGATATCCACCGGGGGCGGGCAGCAGCGTCCCCTACATATCAATTCTACCACCAAACTGCGATACCCAACCCGCATGCCCAGCGTGGGGATTATAGGCAATACCCCCCATGACATGAAGGACAATAAGGCGCTTATCAAGGGGAGGCCTGCGTCCAGCAGTGGACCAGTACAGCCTGTTCAGGTTGAGGTATCTATCTACCATACGTACCACTTGGAAGTTGGTTAGGTAGGTACCTACATACCCAAGTACCTTCCAACATCGCCGCATAGTATTAGGTACCTACATACCCAAGTACCTTCCAACATCGCCGAGTTATCAACCCATGGGGTACCTAACTTACTATCAGTCGCCCCGCCCTATGTAATTTTTTTGGCAAAAAAAATAAGTGACACCAATAATAATTACGACAGCAATCGACCGTGAATCACACCGTTTGTAACTGTAAGTGAATGTGTAAATGCTTCCAAAGGCCGCCGTAGACAGTGGCCTCGGGTGATTGCACAATTTCTACACGATATCTTCATTTACGAAAGTAGAGTGTAACAAACGCTCATTCAACTCTACCTCATTGACGTTGCGAAAATGGGACTACCCACCTAGTTTATTAGATTGCTAGCTTCTGCCTTTAGCTTCACTCGCTCGAGTACCCTCATACCTAGGTGGGTTGTGCATCGGTTATTTTTGAAAAATAACCGATGCACAACCCACATACACAAAAAAGTACGCCAGGCCGCTTTTAGCCCATAAAATGTATAAAAAGTGTGCTCCTAGCCTAAGCACAGTGTTCTAATTCTAACCAAGTAGAGGGATGTATACTTTTGAATACACAGTGATAGATACACAGTAGTCTAAGTATTCAAAAGTACACTGTATATTAAAAAGTATATATCCCTCTACTTGGTTTGAATAGTTTTGGCTTTTCAAACTCTACGGTATTTTAGTTGATGCGTGAAAGATGAGAAATTGAAACAAACTTTCGCTGTTTGTTGGTAGGTTAGGTGCCTTACCTACATAATTATATTAAATACTATATAAAATACATATAATGCTGAGCAGAGCTTCTGTTATCGGAAAGTAATGTACCTACTAGATAATGATATATTTAATACAATACATTGCAAAAATACTTAGATGCAAAAGCATCTAAGTATTTTTGTAATAAAAATTACACCCAGAACACCCGGAACAAATATCTGCAGATCATCGTTCAAACATTGGCCCCGAGGCGGGAATCGATACCACAACCTCCTGCGTCGCAGGCGGACCTTCACCCGCAGCGCCACAGAGGTCATTTTCTTAGCACTTTGTTAGGTTACTAGTATGTTAAGTCATAAAAATATACCCACTAATAAGAATCCGCTTTGTTGTCTTATTTGCATAACAAGTTTTTCAGTGGAAAGACGATTTTGAAACACATTGGTGCATTAAAATTATTTCATTATAATTTTATCATTATACTGTCGCTGGATTAACGGGTCTTGTAAACGAAAGTTTATTTTTATTTGCGCGTAAACTAAATTACCTATGCTGTCGCATGATATATATCATCAAAAAACCTAGAGGTATCTACCTACCGTACTAAATAAATGAATTTTGAAGCCAGGTATTTTTTTGAATCTTCAGAACTTCAATAATGACTCGTAGAATGACATCTACCTACATATATAAGAGAAAGCAATTATAACAGCAAAAAACAACATCTACTTTCGTGGTAGCTATCAACTGTTGAGCAACCATGACTAAGTAATCCGACAAAAACTTAACTGGAGCCGATTACGTGGAAAACGTAATGCGGAAACCGGAAAATTAGTCTAATGATATGTCTGTCACAGTTTCAAGTTACGAATAATATCTATGTCTGATTAACTAATGTTTTGCTAAATCTTCATGGATTTAGCTTAAAGGTTTTCGTAAAATTGACGATCGATGGTGATTTGACTCAAATTGTATTTTTATCTCTAGTTCATAGCTGCTTTATAAATTAGTATCGCATTGGCTCTACATATCGCATGGTAATTAATCCTAAGCTAAATCTGTACCTATTGGAAGTAAGTCTATCTAGCTAATCATATTTATAACTTACCTTCCTAATTTGCATAATTTATGGTATCTATCTAATTATTGAGATACTAAGAGGCTTTTACCGCCCTAGGCGACCCGTAGGTACATAGAATTAGATAGAACATACTAAAACAAGCTACCTATTCAAAGTTAATTTTATTTAGTTATAACTTATAAGTCTGAATTTTATAGTTAATTTCATTTTCTCTACTGTATTGTGTATTAATTAAGATAATAAAGCTGTTTTTATTTTATTACCTAATTATTTGAAAGTAAGCCTACTGAATTGAATCGGGGTTCGGACCTTATCTTATCAGGATCAGAAAAAACTTCGGTCAAAATTCCTGAGTGCTAGTTACTCACGTAGATAAGCTTAGTAATTTTACTTATTAAAATTTTTAGGTGGTAGGTGTTTGACCTACCTCTATTCATTTCTACGACACAACCTATGAGACATCTTATTTCAAGATTGCCATTTATCGCCGATAAAATGATCCACTTTCATTAGGTTGCGATCATGTTGCGATTCTGCAATCAACAGCGCAATATGATGCTCTTATCTGATAAGGCAATTACACAAACAATGACTTCTTTTACCCAGGCTCTGTACAGTCAACTTCGTAAATTTCTTAGTGAGGTAGGTAGGACCTACTTTCGAACCATGAGAATGAAAAGGTCGAGAACCTTTATTTTTCCGTGTTGTGACAAGGATAATCGGTTAATTTATTTAGGGCAGTATAAGCGCTAGCTGTATTTTTTAAATTAAGTAGGTATTTGCTTTAAAATTTTGGTAGAGTCTGGAGTACACGCTCTAATTTCTTTGTGATGTGGTAGAATCATCAGGGCAGTTTTATGTTTTTTTTTATCGTAAATGTACCTTTGCTTGACCACAATCACACTGATGATACGTGACGATTGGCCGAAGATGTTTCACGAAGGTCTAGAAGACACCTATTCACTCTCGTCTTGAAGAGACCACGTTGTAGTTGGCCGGAAAAATAGAGGCATGATGGAATACTTAGAATTACCTATACCTATTACCTATAAATCTAGGTTTCTAGGTTGCTTACCATCTTATCTCATCCTTTGTCTCGTCTATTCTGTTAGTATTTAATCTATCTATCATAGCAAATAATTTGATTAGAGTGTCTACGATAGGTATCGATTAGGTAGCTAATAATCGAAATTGGTAGCATCCGCTAAAATCCTAATTTTTGAGGATAAGCGCGCCCCGATTTCTTGGATTTATCGTTATATTTATCTAGTTGTTGCGGCTAATTGAAAACGAACAGTTGGTAAGTTGTTTTGTTAGGGATGATCGGTAGGTATGGTAGAGCAAGGCACCAACGGATGTGTTTGTAATGATTAATGAATGATGCAAGCTTTACGAAAAACGACTGTCTTATAAATAAGCACGAAAGTTCTTACCTAACTGGCTGTTCTCCTGCGCTTCCTCGCATCTCCCGACGACTCTGATGATGGCTCTCCCCGCCAGACGCGCGCAGATCAACATCGGCGCCGCCCTGGGGTCACCCTCCTCTGCCTCCGCAGGCAGCCTCGCTCCATCGCAATCTGTTGGGGGCCTCATCACTGCACTTATCACTTCACTGGTCAATCCAAAATCTCTAGAAGAACAAGTTTCAAGATCCAAGGAACAATAGTCCTTCACCAGCTGAATTAAGAACTTCTTTTTTCATCTACAGCCGCTCCGAAACGCGTTGCGCCTAGGTGCACGGCAGCACTCTGCAAAATTCGAGCTCCGCGTTTGCAGCTTGCTTTTATATCTTTGCCAAAACAAAGAAGCGTGGTGCGCAAGTGGGAAGGCAACAATAACAAACCCTCTCGCTCGCACAGTCTGCTGCGCAGTTCAGGAAACACGCGGATGCGGAAAGTGTACAGTCAGCCGTGTGCTGCGTGTTTTGAGTGTACCTCGAGAGAACTGCTTCAATTTTTACGAGAATGTAGAGTCATACTGGTAGAGTACACTCTAGCTTCCCCTATTTATTGCAGAGAAAAGAAAGCATCATCATCATCTATCCATAAACATGCACTGCTGAACATAGGCCTTACCCAAACGACGACACCACAAATAGCGGTCGTGAGCCGCTCTATCCATCCCTACAATGAAAAAATAAATGATTACCTACTTCAAAAGGTCCAAACAAGACAAGTTACCTATCAAACTGATGTGATTTGTTTCCGATCATCGCAGGATTGGTACCTAGTTTATAATTAGTGAGTGAATCATAGAAGGTTCAGGGCTACAAAAAGTCAAAACGCACAAAGTCATCAAACTCTATCAAATCGTCTCGCACAATGCGGCCTCTTTCCGCTCGATAGTGCACGATTTGCAATTTCGTTTTCAGGATGCATTGTGATTTGTACGGTTTCAATGTGCATTGTGTTCGCTTACCCGTTATCGGATCTTTGTATCTTTTGTAAGCCTATCAAAAAAAATAGGTTTAGAGTTGGAAATATTCTGTTAAAAAGATTGTAAGATATTGGAAGTGTGCAACACTTTATCTGTCATGGACGCCGTTGTAGAAAAGTTATGTTGATTTTATGGATAAGTAAATTGTTTTAAGTTGTAAAAGGAATATACCTAGCCCATGTTAATATCATGCCATGTTTTATTTCAGTAACACAGTTGATCCTCCATTAGCTTTCAGTCCGAAGAGGGAAAGACACGCCTACGGTAATGTGAATGTGACCTACCGAAAAGTTCAGTGAAACCTATTCCTATGAAAAAACTCAAGTTTCGATGACTTATCCAATGATTTCCTATAAAAATCGACTGACGACAAAAACAAACGCACATTTGAACCGGAGTGGGTATATTCTCTTTGATTTGAACCATTGATTTTACCTATTTAGGTACAAGTTGCAATTATTATCCTGGCCAAACTTTGGCAAGCGAAATATTAGATTGTGTTGATTGAAAACCATTCGAATTCAATGGTAAATAGTAAAGACTTTCAATAAGAGTTCAAAGTCATCCATAATCATATTAATCATATATAAATGATAGCGTACTTGTAACCTCCAATATGATAAAGTTACTTTTTCTATTCTTTTCTTGATGGTTTGTTAAAAATGATGTTGTGAATTGATCTGAACTAGTAAAATACAAGCTACCAATACAAGCTACAAACCCTTTACAGTAATTACAGTGACCAACAAAATGCATTACAAGTTTACTCCCATGTTCATCGAGCAATCTTGCTACAAGAGAAAATATATGATTGGGTTTGTACCAATACCTTTACAATGCCACATTAAATTAATAGAGATGATTGAGATAACTAAACACATGAATTTTAAACACAAAAACACAGAAATTGTGTAATCAAAGTTAATTTGGTTAATATCATGGAATTATTTGATTTGTTCACAATTTGTGATAGAAATTTTGCACTAACATTCTGAATAGTGATGGTAGGTACTTATTTATCTGGTAAATTCCTTGAAATCTACAACACATAAAAACAAAATAAAGATGAAAATTCAAAAATCTTCCCGTTGTGAGAATTTGTTTCTTACTTGTTATGCATTACATTTTGCATAAACATTTGCTTGAAGTGAATTGAACTAACTAACAACTAACTTTGGATTCTTATACAAGTCTTTAGACATATTAATTATTTCAATGTTAATCACACAGTATTTACAGAAAGTATCTATAGGTACCAATTGCTATGATGAGCGACCAAACTTTATTGAATATTTGATCTAATGATTATGAATAGAATTTATAACCCTTATTCAGGCACAAATAATAAGAAAACAATATTAAGCACCATCCAAGTGTAGTACACATAATAATAATAATTTTGCATAGACAGAAATGTCGGGTGAGCAAAATATCTATTTTCTTGTTCTCAGTATTTGAAAATAGTGATATCAGTTTTGGAATTAACTTAGTTACTACTAGCTTCACTTTGGCTTGAAAATATACTTATTAGTAGTGAATGAAATAACTCCCTATATAATAACTGGGTTGAACGATGATGATAATCTAAATACTTATTTCAATAACTCGAAATGATGCATTGTTGTCGTACCTATCAGGAATACAATTATGTCAACTATCGGTTTAAGAAATTGTCTTAGATGTTCAATACTAACCCGACAGGGTTGGGAGACAAGAATAAGTAATTACCTTAATAAAATTTTATATAAAATGGAAAATAGTGACATTGCTAATTGGTAGGCATGTGATATAGATGACATTTCACATGATGACATTTCATCGGCTTCATGGAAAATAATGACCGGATTATGCCTTTTCTCGGGGTTAACCCTGACATACGTACCCATCGTTTTACAGACACCACTGATATTTAACCCTTAACTACCTACCCATAGTCTCACAGACACTTGTGATATTAATTTTGTGAATAAGAAAAGTATCTCCTGAGGGTTAATGGGTACCTACTTAAACTCAGTTGCAACGTTGTAGATTATAGTTGAATAAATAAATTTAAAAAAAAAAGTATGTTTGCTACCGGTTTGCTGGTATATTGATATTTAGTTAGTGGGTGAACTAATGTGTCATAAGTAGGTCATTGTTGCTTGAATAATTATTCAACTGCGAAAATCGAGTATTTTACTCACTGACGTTATTTATTTATTTAGAATTACCAACAAAATATACACAAGTCACGTGAAATAAAGAGCACAAAAAATAATAATGATGAGTCGCAAAAGCTATAGAGAAAAGAGAATCATACCTACAAAGAGAGTAATAATAATAATGATAAAACTAACGTTTCTAGACAAAACGGACGAGTTATTTGCACAGTTAAATAAACAGGATTCCTTTTTGTTATTGTGTGTAAGTGCTTTTTGTTATTGTTAACATAACGAATGATAATAAAAAGGTGCATTTGAGAAATATACTAACATAATTCAGAGTGTAATATTAAAATAACTGTGTATTAAAATAAATAACAATCATTTAAGGAGAAAGAAATAAACCACTTATTTAAGATTGACATAACTCATATGAAATAATAATTTGAAAACGAAATAACAAAGTTTTACTTTAAATTACGTATACCACTTGTTGTGTTAGGTGCATGAAATTATTTAAAAAAAATGGATTCAATAAACTAAAGTTTATCTTTAAAGAACAAGACAAGATTCCATAAGATGCCATAAAAAGGGCCTTAGTAAAACAACTCGGACTATTAGTGTGAAACAAACAAACCTTACTTGGACCTAAATAAGCATAATGTAACAAACCGAATTATTTAAAGAGATAAAATTAAATCGATAAATTTTAAGTTATCTACCCACAATAAACGAAGGCACGATTGAAACTATAAATAATAATAATAATAAACTAGATACTATTTCCACAAAATTAAGATAATTTAAAACGCAATGAATAGAGCAAGAAGTATACTCGTACTTACATTTTTATACAACGATATGTTGCTTACGAAAATATTGATTTTGTCTATTTTGATATTAATAATATTTAGGTTTAGATGAATAAAAATGGCGACTAGTAAAAACGAGATACTGCTTTAAAATACAACGTAAATAAACGCTATAAAGTTATTACAAAGATTACCGACCGTTTAAAGAATAAAACTGTGTTGTGGTCAGGAACGCCACGCGAGAAATGAATAAATTTGGATTTCTAAAACAAAGAAACATTAAATAGAGAATGTGACATATTATATTAAGAATATTGTCAAAAATTTGTCATACTCGAGAACATCTGTTGTGTAAAAGACAAAGAAATGAATAGGTACCGTACACAGGTACATATTAAGGGAATATGAATCTGAATATCGAGTATGAACAATTATTAATATTTTAATACATAACCCAATAAAAAAAAAAAAATTGTAACTAATCTTCAGTTAGTCAGTATTTTTATACGAAAAGCTTAGAACGCAGATTGTTTGAATTTACAATTGTCAAATAATACGCAGAATATTATTTTTAGATAAATTTCATAATATGAGACGTACTTGAAAATGAAAATGTATTGGCGATATAAACATTAAAAGATAACAAATAAAAGGAGAGATAATAATGTTGACATGATTGTGAAATTTATTTCAGTTATAATACAGATAAACAGTAAAATAAATGACAATAGAGATGGTTTAAGTAGTAAGTTTTTGAAGTATTATCACTTAACCTATTAAATGCGAAAATAAAACTCTACGTTTGAAAGTGCTTCAAGGGTATTATATATGACTGAGAAGGAAGTCGATGTATTTGTTTATAGCAGAATATAGACTTGAAATTAAAATTAACTAATTTATTATTACGGTACAAAAAAAAAAAAAAACGTGGTGATGAATAATTTATATGATTACAGTAATTTTTCTAGTAGAAACGTACTTTCTGTCACTACCCACAAATAACATACATCAAATTAAAAGTGTTGTCAATTCAGAGATTAATAAACAATAAAAATATTGAATAAACGAATATTTACAAAAAAAAAAGTTATTAAAAAGAATAGTAGTAGAATGATATACATATATTTTTTTATTTAATGTAAGTTATTAAAGCGAAAAATTATATTTGAGTAATGAGATCCATACATTGATGTCAAGTAAATTTAGTATGTACATCGGTATTATCAGTATGTAAATCGATTCCCTAAAAATAGTGATAAACATAACTTTAATACCAGAAATTAACATAAACTCGCTGTGCCCACAACTAGGATACACAAAATTAATGTATCTTTTAAAGGGTACGTACGTATACGCTTCTACAACAAAACTCCTAGTGAGTTGCAAAAATGATCAGTAAATAAATTCAAACAAATTGTCAAAACCTTTTAAAAAAAATATCTGGTTATATAGAAGATGGAGAGGCTTGGGACGGGTTTTGCTCCAACTCGAGAGATAGCAGGTAGCATGCTAAAGGTTTCCTCGTCGCTTCATTATTTTAGTCTACATACCGAAGCGACAGAAATCGGAAATATCGCTTTATTTTCGTGTCAGTGTTTGGTTTTATAATTTTACCTTTTCTAACTGTACATTTATTGTATTTATGGAAGTAAGGAGTTTTTGATTTTGATTTTATACAATGGCATAAGAGAAAAATAACAATTATTATATACGAATTTCTCGTGTGATACCGTTTGTTGAATGAAATTATTAGGAAATGTATTATAACAAAAAAAAAAAAAATAGTCATGGTGAATTAATAGTATTAGAAAATATTACTCTCATCGATTATTACATACATAAATAACTTGATAATTTGTTGATTTAAGCTTTCCAATGTTTTGGTACAGTTGTTGTGTGAATATTGAACGTGAATGATATTAAAGCATCATGATATTATTATGATTCTTATTTTCATAAATGTAAATATTGAAAGCGGAAAAAATAAATATACACAGTAATATTCTATTGTGTCCATATGATACGAATAAATTATGTAAGTTTGTTTAGAGAATAAGCATAATAATTTTAAGAGATAATATTATATGTAAGTAATATAAGGGTGATCAAGAAAAGCCAATAATTAAGTAATGTGAAAATAAAAACTTAAAAAAAAAATCCAAAGACAGTGATCAACGAAAGCGATAATTGTGATATTATTTCCTTAAAAGTGAGAACTCAAAGTGATACATTTCAAGAAAAAAAAAGTGAAAAAGTGTAATGTGAGAAAAAAAAAAGCAAATATAGTGAAATAAATAAAACAAATACATAGTGAAAAATATAAGCGATTAAAACGAAAAAAAACGAGTACCGATGAGTACACACAGAGAGAGAGCGAGAGATATATATATCTCCTAAAGTGAGTACCAATGAGTACATAGATAAATGAGAGACTATATTATAATTATTTTATAACAGTATAATAGTGACCGAAATGATCTGTTGGACGCAACAGTGGTATATAGGTTCTGTTGGACGCAACAGAGAGAGTGATCCGTTGGATTGCAACGGTGTAATTTGTTAATTTTAATTTAAATGTAAGGTGCTATAATTTAAATGATCTGTTGGACGCGACAGTGGTATATAGGTTCTGTTGGACGCAACAGATAGAGTGATCCGTTGAATTGCAACGGTGTAAGTTGTTATTTGTAATTTAAATGTAAGGTGTTAATTATAATTTAAATGAACTGTTGGACGCAACAGAGATAAATAGTTTCTGTTGGACGCAACAGATAAAGTGATCCGTTGGATTGCAACGGTGTAAGTTGTATCACTACATACTATAATAGTTAACTAGACTATTATGTAATAAATTGCAAATTAAATATTAGTCATTTTTATACTATTGTGATTTATCAAGGCTTATGAAATTATGTTTGAATCTTATAATTTTAACTTTTAAAATTTGTTATGTAATATTAAGCATTTTGCTTGCGATATTTACCTACTCACATGCAAATATTTAGATATCGAACGCGAGGTCGCGTATATTATTGAGCAGTATGGCCGAGCGAAAACAGTTTTTGTTATAACTTGTACGCTTATTACAAATTAATGTAAAGTTGAAAAATTATGTAGTTATCATTTATGGATAATAGGTAATGTTTATGTTATGATGTACCCTAAATCTTCATTTGCCTCAAGAATCATTGTTTGAAATATCTTTGTGAATCATGATAATTTATACTAAAACGATAACATAATGATAGTGATACTAAAAAGAAATGAAAGCTATACGACAATGTTAAAAAAGAGATATTTTAATGATAATGGAAACGCTTATCTATAGCAAGATTATAAATAAATTTGTTTTTTTTTTGTGGTCGACAAGTATTAATGATATTCACACATAAAATTAAGTGTACTGTAATCTACCAATAATTGTATAATTCTGACAAGCCAGGCAGTTTAAGTTATCTGGATTGCTCCCGCCACTAAATGTAGTCAACTGATACTACGCACTTAACCTTTATATGTATGGAACTAACGTTCTCAGAATAGCTAGTGGTGGTTATAATGTTTTTTTTTCTAATCATAAAATAGATTTTATAACAATTGCGGGGTAAAAACAAAAATGTGTTTATTGACTTAGTGTATAACTTAAACGGAGTTATTATAAAAGTATAATCAATAGTTACCTACTATTGTACATATTGTTATTAAAAAAAAAACCATCTATTTTATTTAAAAGTAATCAATTGAAAGTTATTCATAATCTATGCTTATTAATATTAATTGTCCAAAAATCAAGAAAAGTTTTGGTTATTTTAATAATTCTAACAATAATTATTGTATGTCTGAACGGACAAACTGATTAGTAATTTATATGTTATGTTGAAACAGTAAAGAAATTTTATACTTATGATAAAGCAGAAAGCTTACTTAAATTGTAATTGCCAATTTAATTCCGCTGTAATTTTGACATACATATAATGTTTAAATTTAACCTAATCTTGGAGCCACGCGAGACGCGTGTTATGTCGAATGGCCGAATGTAAGCCTATCAAAAAAAATAGGTTTAGAGTTGGAAATATTCTGTTAAAAAGATTGTAAGATATTGGAAGTGTGCAACACTTTATCTGTCATGGACGCCGTTGTAGAAAAGTTATGTTGATTTTATGGATAAGTAAATTGTTTTAAGTTGTAAAAGGAATATACCTAGCCCATGTTAATATCATGCCATGTTTTATTTCAGTAACACAGTTGATCCTCCATTAGCTTTCACTTTAAACGTATGGGTAAGCACGCTCGATGAGCAGTGTGAAAGGAAGTCCTTGTTTTTGCATGTGTCTAGTCTATTAATCGTTCCTTTGTTTTCTGGTGGTTAGGTATTTTTTCAAAATTGATGATGTGGCCGCCTAGATGAATTGCCACGGCGGCGGCGGCGACGCCACGGCCAGTTTCAATGGTGAATAGCCGTGTGCGCAGGACATAGTTAAATACTTAAAATATACCTACCCAGAAATAATTATACCTAGCTACTGCATATGTGTGTGTGCGAAGAATTATTTTTCAAAATTTCCGACTTAGGTTTATGTATAGGTAGTCCCATTCATTCAAAAACATAAACAAATCAACCTACTTGGTTGCGTTCTGAAAAATAGATTTCATGGAAATTTTTCGCGATTCGAAATGAAAACATTTGAAACAAACACAGCGGTAGATAGAAATAGTGGCAATGAACGGCCTTGACTAGTAATTAAAACCGCTCAACAAATCGTGACTGAAACCAGTTTTAACAAAGGACGGATTAACATGGACATTTGACAAGGATTGTAGTAAACCAGAGCTCGTGCCTGACAAGTTCACTTGAAAATTGGATAAGAGTCGCTTTCGCTTATGGTAAAGCGGATAGCGACCAGTCATTTATTTTTACACCTGCAACCAGTTTTGATCGGAGGACACATTATTTCCACTTTTGCAGGGCTGTAAAACTTGTACTTTGTCACCAGTAAAGGTTTTTTCACTTTTGCAGGGGTGTAAAACTTTTAGATAGATAGAATATACTTTATTGCACAAAAGTTGTACATAGGCGAACATAATGCTAGATAGCATTCTCTACCTGCTAACCTTTGGGTAGTGTGAACAACAATTTTGTAGGTTAGGGGAAAACTTGTACCTACTTTGTCCCCAGTTCGGTAATGTTTTTCTATTTTCTAGGTGATTTTCTATGATCAAAGACTTCATTAACTGACGTCTTTTTAACGCACCTCAATTTTGGCCAAACAGAGACGCAGATTTTCATAAGCCAACAACCTTGAATGGCTGCCAAACTGTATTCCTGACTTCTGTACACCGTTAACATTCACTAATTTGTTTATTCTGAGAAATAAATAGAGACTTGTGTTTTCCATGTGTTTCATTACGTTCCAAACATAAAACACGTTCTCAATCTTTTTTTAAACTTTGATAATAACTAAAACATTTCCTTCGATTAGGCCTTTTGTTTGGTGCTATGCATGAGCCAGGTAGCCCTAGAAAAAATAATTTACTAAAGATTATTGAAGATATTGGTTGGTATACTTAGTAAGTACCTACCTATAAGATGTATTATCCTGTTTTGAGGTAGAGATGCCCTAAAACATTAATTGGTTCACTAAGCTTAAATAATTACCTAATCTGGGATTGTATATATTTTCGTCACTACGTTTAGGTAGTTACTGTTTACTTTTTAGGCATATGTGGGTGCTGGGCTCATCAGAATAAATGGCTCTACATTTCTGCAATTAAATTTGGGATAAATTCAAAAACTCCCAGCACATTTTTCCCTTTACTTATCCTTTCTTCCGTAATATGTAAAATAAAATTTGTCTAACAACCAAATACCACTCTCTCACTTCTAAATTCTAATTCGATGACCTCGTCTGCGTGTTTCCTTCTCGCTTGACCCGGTTTCGGAGCATCTGCGTATATTTTATTAAAAGATTTATAGCATTAACGATTCGCTGGCGGAAAATTTCTGATTCACCTACTTTTGTAAGAAAAACATTGGATTTTTTGGTGTCAAAACGTAGTAGGGTCACCTTTACTGCGAAGTAGGGTAATTATCATCAATATCTACCGTCCGAATTCGCTCCCGACGCGATCTAGTTATTAGCTAGGTATCTATAGGTGGATAAGACCAAAGTTTTCAAAGCTCTGTTATGTATGACGCAAATATATATGGATTGGGATCACAACAGGATGCTTTTAAAGTTCAGGAAATCTTGCGCAATCCGGTCAGTGCACTGATCCAATTCTAAATTGAACGCAGTACGATTTAAGATTTGAAGCATAAGCATAAGATACTTCAGAGCTTTGATGTGTAGGTATCTACTAGGTACTTCTATGTAGGTACCTAGGGCGAATACCTCCTTCGGTGACTACGGTTTGCCAAATTCCTGCTATATAATTTCTAATTAAATGACCGTCGTCTCAATAGGTACCTATGGCATAGCAGCAGTTAGGTTTTCAATCGTCTCTTTGACCAAAACATCTGAACATTGTTTGCAAGTAAACAGGAGCCCACAAACAGACGCAAAACATGACGCACCAAATTTTCCTCGCGCCCGCTGACAGTTCGCAGAAGTTTTTTCACCGAAAGCTGAGGTCAATCCTTTGTGCTATTTCAGGAAAACCTGGACTCAAGCCAACCAAACTTCGCAGTTCAACACGAGGAAGGCTCTTTGATCTGTAGACTTGCTCCAGCAAAATGAGTCTAAAAGTTTCATGACAAGGTTGATAATAAAGTTTACATTCTAAGCATGTTGCTGCTGTTTCATATCCTGAATACGCATTTTCTTTGTTTATAGACAAAATCTAGATGGGATTATTGCTACTGCGAATAACAACACCTGCCGTTTATTGAAATGGTTTCTGCGTACGATCATAACTTTGGTTTTGTTTTAGGTTTTCAAGCCAAGGAGTAATTTTGTTGACTTTTGGACGGAATTGAAAGTCATTTCCGACTTAGTTTCGATTTGGATTTTTCCTCATGCAACGTGCAGGCGGAAGTAATTATTCCTTTGTGTCCTATTTCTCAATGTTTTTGATTTTAAAAGTTTAATTTCTTTTGAACTGTTTTAGTTAGCGAGCTAAGCGAGCCCGATAGATATCATTTGATCCTTACTTCTTACTAGATAGATATATCAATTTGACAAGGTTTAGTGATGCGACTCGAAGGGGTGCCCGGTGTTTTTGGAGGATCTGTAGCACATACAGGTCCTCCAAAAACACCGCGAGCGTCGCTGGTACTATCAGTGGTATGAGAGTTCTTCTAAAGACGAGTGATTTTCTCCTTCCACATCTCGGGCTGGTTGAGGAACCTTCGTACGTCTTCAGCTTGTCATCTCAGCCTGGATCTACCACGTCTACCTAAAGGCCTTCGTCCGTTGCTTGTGGGCTTCAATAGTATCAGTTTCATCATATGAGCCCAAACACTGCTGGGTACAGGCCGCCTCTTATACACGCCAGATCAAAAGGCCCTTGCAAGCCTAATCCACTCCTCAGGACATTAGGACTTCGTTCTTACCCTTTTTATTTTAAATCAGTTTCTGTTCTTACATCCAAAGGTTGCTTGGGAGATCGCTCTCAGCGATAAAGCTGCCTTTTGTACTTTTTGATTTAGTTGGATATAAGATTTTAATTACGTTACTTTAAAGTAGGTACTAATTGGATAATAAAAACTAAGTATCAATGAACAACATCGTATATTATCATCAGGTGGGGGCCGCCGCGGCGTCTCCTTTCTGCGCGAGCTGTGCGGCGGCGCAGCAGTGCAGCATGAGAGCCGTGAGGGCGCATGCGCGGCTCTCGGCCTCGCCGGTCGCATCTTCCGCTGAGAGCTCCTCGCGGACCGCTTGCAGCTGGAAAGAAGACTGACTTTAGTCAACTATTGCTAACCACAACAGCTAAGTAATTTATAAAATCCTGTATTTTAATAAGCTGTATATAAAATAAACCGACTCAGCCGTGCACAGGTCCTAGATAAATAAAAACGATCTAGGTAAAAAAAATAAGGCCCAACCCATGAATATGAATAATACGGTATGACTGACGCCGGCCAAAATATAAGTAGTTTATGAAAGCGAAGAATTTGATAAGGAACGCGTAAGTATGTCCACTTAATGCTGAGCACAAAGGCTGAAATAGTCAAAATCAGATATAGATCGTGGAAAATTGGTGCCTATCTTAAGTAGAGTACCAATTTAGTCTGGGTGCACACCTAAAGCCAACGGTCTACTTAGTTGCAAAAGAAAAGCGATAATAAGTGGAAACAGCGGCTCGCTTCGCTTTCTACTATCATACCTACAGTTTTACACTTTGGCACATCGTATCGCCAGTATAACTATTTTACTTTCTTTCATTTCACCGCACCGCTCTGTAGCGTTTGCTGTCTATAGAAAACTTTTCGTTTTGCGTTTCGTAGCGGAAATGCAAGAGAAATTACAGGCACGTGAAACGCGCTGTTACATCAACATGCGTCTACGGGCGCTATTTGCTGGGCCGGTGCCAATATTGTACCTACTTATTTATTTGCAAACGGAGAGTTTGTAGAGTCGAATTAGGTTCGCAAGTTAATAAATCACGAGGACAGGGTGATTGTACCTTTGTTTTTTTGGGAAATTCCAGATCCTCTTTAGAAGATTAAATTCTGGGCCGACTCTCAAGAAGTTTATCAAAACAAGAGTCAATGACAGTTTCCGAAAAGATACAACTGAAGACACGCAATAAACGAGTAGGTGCTCGTATCAATTGAGTAATTTTTGAGCACTTTGGTGTTTTGAAGAGAAGATGAGATTCAACTCTTTCCTGGCTAACTTATGATGTCATCCATCCATCGAACTAGTGGTCTGCCTTACCTTGTAGCGTTAGGAACCAGCCCCGCTGCAGCTTAATTGGTGAACGGATATCAAACAAATGACAGCTTCCTTAAGTTACAACTCTATTTCCTACATACGTCTGGCGGCAGCGCGGACAACATCGTACGACAGCGGCGGCAATAAGCCTGCCCTCAGTACAAGTACAGAGTGTGTGACCATCTCGTGTATGGCCGAGTGAGTCTGGCGGCCAGGTCCAGAGCACTGTCCTTCGCAGCGGCCAGCAATGCGCCGGCGGCAGACCGGATCGCAGCGCAGCCTACAAGGCAGCGGTGATAGTAGGCCTTCAGTACAAGTACACAGTGACTCACCATCTCGTGTATCTGCAGCAGAGTCAGCCTGGCCGCCAAGTCCGGCGCGTTGTCCCTCGCGGCGGTCAGGAGCGCGTCTGGTGGCAGCGTTGACCGCAGCGCAGGCTGCTAGGCAGCGGAGACAGTAATACTGCCTTCAGTACAAGTACACAGCAACTCACCATCTCGTGTATCTGCGGCAGAGTGAGCTTGGCCGCCAGGTCCGGCGCGCTGTCCCTCGCGGCAGCCAGCAGCGCGTCCGGCGGCAGACCGGACCGTAGCGCGGGCTGTAAGGCAGCGGAGACGCCGCCGCGGGCCGCCCATGCCGCGCCGCAGCCCGCGAATGGATTGCCAACGGGCTCCAGTGATTGCTTCCTTTGTGGTATCAAACCATTAGACTGTTGATATTGTTGGTATGAAACAGTTATAAGGATATTCTTTTGGCTTCCTTAGGACTGGTTACCAAAGCAGAGTGTAGAGGAGATTTGTGACTGTAACTAAAATCATGTTGTCAAATAGCGTCACTCGCTTACGATTTTTACTGGTAGTTTTTACACAACTTCCGAGAAGACGGAAGTTAAGGATTTCAGCAAAATGTCTGATCACAATTAACCTATCAAGGGTTGTTGCAACGAGAATAAGCAAGAAAATCTATATTATTACATAGATTTCTTAAAGTTCCCAAAACGGAAGAAGCTTTGTTTTATAACAACAAAAAACAAGATCAATAGCCCGAGACATCAATTTAGTGGCTAAATATAGACTTTATCAAACAAGTGTCTAGTGGCCTAGAACTGTTTGTCACGGCACATACAGGGTGAGAGAGCAGTATTGCTATAAACGTTTACACTCGGGGTCAATGTATAGGAAGCGAGGCAGGTGACCTTCAATTTATGCTTTATATGGAGAAGTTATTTTATAAAGTATAATAAAGGAACCTTGCGATCATTAGTTATTAAGACTTATGATCAGGTAGTAAAGGCCTATTTTAGCTTACAGATAAGTATAAAATTATGAAAAAAC
Organism: Eupithecia subumbrata; assembly: GCA_949316285.1. Taxonomy (NCBI): domain Eukaryota; kingdom Metazoa; phylum Arthropoda; class Insecta; order Lepidoptera; family Geometridae; genus Eupithecia; species Eupithecia subumbrata. Next base: position 5,371,674 of record OX438648.1, read on the forward strand.
TGGTAGCGATAAAAGTATCCGTTTACTAAGTATTAGTATAGCTGGGAGGTACTTTGTTTAGAATTTCTAAAAAGTTTTTAGGATTGCTCAGGTCTTAACATTCGCTACGTAGTAAAGCTGATACTTTGTATCTTTAGGGGTGTTGAATGGAAGAACTTTAGAATCTCTAAAAAGTTTTTAGTGTTACTCAGGTCGTAACATTCGCTACATAGTAAAGCTGATACTTTGGATCTTTAGGGGATTTGAATGGACGAACTTTAGAATCTCTAAAAAGTTTTTAGTGTTACTCAGGTCGTAACATTCGCTACGTAGTAAAGCTGATACTTTGTATCTTTAGGGGTTTTGAATGGAATAACTTTAGAATTTCTAAAAAGTTTTTAGCATTGCTCAGGTCTTAACATTCGCTACGTAGTAAAGCTGATACTTTGTATCTTTAGGGGTGTTGAATGGAAGAACTTTGGAATCTCTAAAAAGTTTTTAGTGTTGCTCAGGTCGTAACATTCGTTACGTAGTAAAGCTGATACTTTGAATCTTTAGGGGATTCGAATGGAAGAACTTTAGAATTTCTAAAACGTATTTAGTATTACTCAGGTCGTAACATTCGCTACGTAGTATAGCTGATATTTTGTATCTTTAGGGGTTTTGAATGGAATAACTTTAGAATTTCTAAAAAGTTTTTAGTGTTACTTAGGTCGTAACATTCGCTACGTAGTATAGCTGATATTTTGTATCTTTAGGGGTTTTGAATGGAAGAACTTTAGGATTTCTCAAACGTTTTTAGTATTGCTCTGGTCGTAACATTCGCTACCTTAGGTACTAAAAAGGTTTTACTCAAAGGAAGTATAACATATGAGAGGTTTTATTGACAATTCCATATACATACCTGGGTGTGTGACTCGGCGAAGGCGGCAGGGATCTCGAGGAGGAACTGGTTTTGGGGGCAGACAGGGAATGGGCAGAGCCGGCGCGTCGCAAGCCCGCTACTAAGGCGCTCATTGCTCCACCGCCTAGGGAAGGTTTACTATCAATGTTCTTCTCCTAAAATTCTAAAGAATATATAGTTTCTGAGGATTGGATAGTGTTATTTGCGAGTGTCTGTGTGAGGATGCGAAATAAGGTAAAGATGCATTCAAACCTATGTCGAGCAAAATGTTATCCGGGTAAGAAAGGATGAGAGATGCACAAGACCGAACAGAATGGCGCAATAGAAGAGACCTATATCCATTGACTAAACAGATATAGAACATTAAGAAACATAATGCAAAATAATAGAATATCTTCTTATCATTTTGCTAAATGTTGCTCAAGAAAAGTTGCCGAGGTGGATGCACCATTAAGTAAACACAACTGAACGTGTAATTTTTCCGGGGATAGACCTGACAATTTCATAACATTTATGCACATGCCTTCGGATTAAAACACAAAACTGGTAGTTTTCAGGGGTTGGCTGGTTGGGTAGGTTATATTAGCTCAATCTTGTAAGAGGTAACCAAGATGGCCATGAAGATAGGAGAAAAACTGACGCACAATAGGTTTTTGGCCTAAATCTACGGTATTGTATTAAAACCTATTAGTGTCAATTTAATTTAGAAGCTTTTGCACTGTACAATACAGTTCGGATGATTGCAAATCGTAAATTCCTAATTATACTTTAATTGAATAATTTGAAACGATAATATCACTTCAATGTGAGTGGCCAAAGATGTCAATGACCTGATTTCTTTCACTAACGCCCGGTCTACACCAAAGTGCAGAGCTGTGTGCAGAGCAGATAATTATGTAAAAAACAGCCATTCAAATCTCGAATACTATAGTGATGGTTATACATGTGGCAGCGTTTTGAAACCACACGTAACCATCTATTAATTTACACATTTGTGAAGTTGAGAATCAAAGACAGCTAAATCCGTATTGGTCAATACGGATTTAGCTGTCTTTGATTCTCAACTTCACATTTCTGCTACGCTGTGATTTGGCAGATTCCGTACGATTAGCATCGTTCAATTATTTTTAACATAAGTGATTTTGAACCCGGCAACGCCTCTCTATATTGCATAAAAATTTCTGCATTAAATTTCGTGTGTAAGTACAAGATAGTTAATTAGCGGAGTCCACAATTAGGTAAGTAGATAATTAATAGAGACAGTGCGTTTTCGAAAGAGCCATCTAGGTGATCCTTGGGCGTTACCAGAGCGTTAAAGGACGAGTTGGTAAACGTGGAAGGAATGGAGATGGGCTCATGAAAGTTTACTAGAAGGTCGAGAATTTAACAAAATAACGTTTTTTTTTGCGAATTCGTATGATTGACTTACTATTGCCCGTGGCTCCGCACGCATTTTTGGAATAAAAAGTAGCCTATAGGTATATTCCAGCTCCAGATCTTTGTGTGTGCAAAATTACAGACCGATCCTTACAGTAGTTTTGGCGTTGTCTTCGGCCAAACATTTTCACAACCATCAATCATAAATCATTTATTTGCAGGAATGTAGGTGTAATAAATAGGTTTTTAAAATAAAAAATAACACTCCAATACGGCACAAGCCTTTATAATATTAGTGAGATATTAGTTATTTTGGATAATTCATACAACATCATCTAGCCCCAAAGTAAGTAGGCACCTAAAGTTAGTGATAAGGGAATCATCAAAAAGATAATGGTATTTCATTATTTTATTTATTTATTTCTTTTAAATTCACGTAATTCTAAATTTTATAACTTACTCGAACATATTTTATTGCTTTTTATATTATAGGTTTGAAAAATTACTACCTATCATAAGAAAATCTAAGAAAAACTGTGAGGCAATGTAAAATATATACCTATATCTTATCTTTAAGGTGGTCTAATAAATTAAGTTACCGATTAGTAGAGCCATTCTAAATTTCCATGTAGGAAATGAAAGCAAAATTATTATAAAGGAAATATTACATCTCGGTTTGTCTATCGTCATTATCAAACTACCTGGGGCCCTATTCTGCTAAACTAATTGCTTAACTATACCAAAGGTCTCGCCGCAGAATCGCCAAACACGCTTCGGTTCGTTTTCTACCTTAGATGAAAAGAGTGGAGGAGAGGAACGCACGACTAAAGTGTCAAGGTCAAAACCAATCTAGAACCATTCTATCAAATTGTAACAACGCACGCACTATCTGGAGTTTCTTCCATCTAAGGATTCTACGTGACGATTCTACGACTATTCCATTATCATAATGAAGCGATTGGTTAGCAGAATTGGGCCCCTGAAATGTAGGCCGCTGATTGCCTCAGGTCTAACAGCCAGAGCGATTATGCACACGCAATCATGAAAGTAGCAATATACTTCGTGAATTTCCTTCCTTCATTCCCAAAGTGACTTTGTTCGTTCCGAAATGCTTACAATTTTTTCGGTAGATTCATGTGTTGTGACAAAATGACATTTTAAATCTTGTGCGTACCGTGCGAGTGTTGAACTTCTATTGTTAACGTGAAGCTGTCAACAACGTTGTGTGTGGAATATTTCAAGCTCTACCGACGTTTCTAAAGGCATAATTATTTTACAAAAACGACGTTATAGGAACAAGTATGGTCGGTGTATGCAATACCACATTTTTCAGCAAAGAACGATAGAGCTCTATGGTCTAGGTATGAAAGTGTAGTGTTGTGTTATGGCCTATTAATGGGGATAAAAACAAGCATAAGGACAAAATCTCACAATCGAAAATGATCAGAGAAGGGCACATTACAAGTTTCCATTGGACAACATTGGATGGTTAGACATAACAAAGGTTGACCCGGATAGAATTATAATATGACAGTAACATAAAGAACCTATTACACCATCACAGAAGTAAAAGAAAAAAACAATTGAGGTATGAACTACTTAAGGTGACTGTCTATTTTTATTACAATGCATTTCAATCTGAATCAATAAATTTGTCAACTAATATGCGGAACAAATATCACAAGGGTTTGAATATATTTCGGCCCTAAAATCGGCTACCACACTGTTTTTTTTTTAATCGCCGCGCACAATAAAACTTATATATTTGAATAGCGTAAATATACAATTATACAAATGAAAAATGTCGTATGTCATTATGTCCTAAATCGTTAGGTTTCTGAGATATTCAAATAAATAATTAATCATAGAGCAATATTGATTTTCACCTGTGAATATCTCAAAAACCTGACGATTTAGGACATTATGATATGGGACATTTTTCATTTCTATAAATGTCCTCTATCCAAATATATAACTTTTATGATGCACGATGATTTTGAAAAATAAACGGGTGGTAGGCGATGTTAGGGCCACCCTCCATACTAGGTAAAATCTTCAAACCCTTTAATTGAATACCGATTAAAATTAGTTGCAAAAAACTTGATTTTCGCAATATAGTGATGGTGAAATAGGCAGTGTGTAATAAAACTGAAAAACCTTTGTGTATCGGGAAAATCCGGATGAGTTATGAGCCGCTTTCGTCAGCACTCGTTTAAGTCTGTACAAAGAAAATTCGTAAGCTGAGTGAAACTGTCTCTATAAATAAAGGATGAATGCTTTACAAATTGCCGATGACATTTCGCAGGACCCTTTTGGTACTTTATAAACATGGATGTCAGAATTTTTTATTTATGGACTCGATTTGGTTTGTTAGAATGTACTTTTGACGGCGGAACTGAAAATTTGCAGCCTTTACATTTATGCATGTTTATGGATGGTAAATGCTGACTACCAACCAAAATCATGCCCTCGTAGCCATGAGGGCTAGGCATCAAGCACACCCCGTTGTACTTTTCTCTAGTACAATAAAGTTTTGAATAAATAAAAATAATAAACCAATCTTTCGCAGATGTAAACAAGCCAATAATATCATCATTATTGGCTTGTTTACATCTGCGAAATATGTATTAAAGATTTTGTTTTTTAATATGAAAATCTTGTAGGCCTAGATTTTTGTAACGAGACAGTTTCAAAGGGTCTATTTTGAGAAATCATTTTTTTGTAAGTCTCAAAAAAATGATTTCTCAAAATAGACCCTCGCAGCATACCTTGGTTGAATAGATATTGTAGTCAGGGCAATAAGTGTTCATACCTTCTTCTTGCACATCAAGAGAGTCTTTCCTCTCGTGGAGTTCGTCATCTGAGTCAGGGTCCACTATGGAGTCAGCCTCTGTCATTATCAGCTCAGGGGGCGGGCAGTTCAAGCCGGTTGAATCTAGAAATAATGTGTTGTATTAACATTTTAGGTAGGAGAGGTACAAGACTAAAATAGCTTTATTTTAGTTTAGACTTTTCGTAGAGTATGGTAAAGTTAATGAAACCCTTGAACTTCTTCGGTAGAGTAAAGAATTTAGTCAAGTATGTCTATCATAGGTTATATCTTCTTTGATACAGTGAAAAAATATAGTCCAACTAAGACGCATTTTATCTTAGTTGGCGTCAAAATAGTTGGAATGATAAATGTTTCATTCAATACAAATAAGAATGCATGGTAAAAGAAAATAAATGTTCACTTTGTCATATTAAACATTTATTGGCACGGGGTTAGCAAACAACTTTGTTGCATTTAATCTCTCATTTCTTGGTAGAATGAGCTATTACGATTTAACTTAATTCTCATAGTCACAGAAGACAATATCTTATCAGGCTCATATGGATTCATGATGCGTGATCAGATCACATTAGACAAGATCTTAATCAATGTAAACAATTTTTTTTCCAGTGTAAAGTTTTAAGTCTTTTATAACTCCCTGTGCTTAAACCAAACTTTCGAACATTAATCGAAGGCCCAAACTAAATATTGGCTACTGATTTGCTGCTTTAGATGTTACTGCTAAGTTGAGAGACAGGGTTTTTGGATTAAGGATAGGTATTTCTTTTTTAACTTATCTAAAAGTTCCTTTAATATTATTGAGAATGTTGCCTACGAGGATATTTGAACAGTACCAATTCAAGTTAGTTCAAAGCACGGTTTCATAACCCGTTAAAGTAACTATAAATAACTCTTCAACTTCACAATACGGTTCCATTTAGTTTCCTTACAGTCTAATTAACCGATATAACCTGTATATCAAATTAAGCAGCACTGCAGACCGTAACATCGTATCTCAACTCAACTCAATAAAACAATACTTTATTACTCTCTGCTTGCAAAAGAATTGTTCCATTTCGAGTTCGTTTGTAATTGCAACTTTATGCAATAAATGTAAGAAATCTTTGTAATATTAGACTATTGCATAAAAGTGTCGGTTGGACGGTCGCAATTTTAGGGGCATAGCACTCGCATGTGTCGTGCATGCGTGTCTTACAAGCCGTGACCTGAGCAGTGGCATGTTATTGAATCTAAAACTATTAAATAATACCTACAAGATCCGTCAAGAGCGAGTGAAAAGAGCGCGCCGAGGGTTTCGAAATTTTGTCAATTATGCAAATATTATAGGTAACAGTTAGAAACAGCGCTATCAAATGAATGTATAAAAACAGTAGGTACATTATGTACATTTCAGATGGATTGCTCTGCAAACTTCGGAGATAAGTGAGTACTGGTCACTTTTTCGATTCTTTTCAATGTAGGTATTTCAAATAGTATGAAACCTAGAATAAATTCAAAAACTCTCTCAATGGACAAAATGCACAAATTGATAACCCAAAAGGGTTTTTTGATTTTGGTTTCTAATACAGTTTCGAATTTTTTTTTCTTTATACTGTACGATATTTGTTTCGTGATTGTTTCGTTAAAATTTCGTGTTTCATCAAATTTCAAGTTAATAGTTTTCGTTGTTGCTGAGATATACAACAAGGAAAACATGACGGAAAAAGTGAAACAGTAGTAAGGGTTTCGTACTCGAACGAAACCCTAATAATAATAATACTGCGTTCTAAAATATACGATTGCCGTGTGCTGCCGGCTTAGAAATGGCACCACCCCTACTCTTCCCCCGGGTGTTGTAAGAGGCGACTAAGGGATATCCACTGGGGGGGCGGGCAGCATCTTCAGCTACAGAACAGATCCACCACCAAACTACGATCCCCAATCCGTATGCCAAGCCTGAGGGGTAAAGGCTGTTGATGCAAAATGAAATTAAACATCATACCACCATTATATCATCAAGTTGAGATGAGACGATTGACCTAACTGCAATAGGATGGCAAAAACTTCAGGAGGCCTACACCCACAGGAAATATGTACATGACCTGATCCCACCACCCCACTTCAGGACCAGCCGACGCACAGCGCAAAACCATCCCTACTTGGTGGATATATGTAGGTACTCTCCACTCGCACTTAGTGGTTTTCCTCCACGTTCATTATCCGCACCGCTAAGGAATGGAACTCGCTTCCTGCTTCTGTTTTTACGGCCAGTTTCAACCTGGGTCTCTTCAAGACAAGGGTGAATAGGTATCTTTTAGGCGTTCGTGATACACCGTCGGCCACATTCTAGCTTTCCATCAGACGAGATTGCGGTCAAACGAAGGTTTATTATCCATAAAAAAAACCAACAGCTAAATCCGACCGAGGATGATAGTGATGGAACAAAGAGATTTGCAAAGTAAAGGTTTCCAAAGGGTTATAGCGGTAAAATTATGTCAGAGCTTTGCATGGGATAAATTACTGGTTTATTGAGCGTTACGTTTTTCATTGGCGCACAATAGAAAATTGCGTAGTTGAGATGACATAATTAGTCTATTGCGTTTTTTACTACGTAATAACCTACGTCAATTCATAGTACACGACGTTAATCAACACATACGCACAATATAGACAAAGATAGAAAGGTACACATGTGACTATAATATTTTTATTTTTAGCCTGCATATTATGCGAACTTATGTGCTCTATTGTTACACTACAGGGCAATGTCATTTGAGTATAACAAACTAAATAGGCACGTTTTAAACGTCTTGCAGGAAATACTCAAGACATTTTTTACATAGATAACATACCAAAGTGCTTTATTTCCTTAAGACCTTACAGGACTCTGGGACACGTCACAAAAATTCAAATTACTTATGTAAAACTAAGAAATAGAAAAAAAAACACAAGCTCTTCTTACCTCGGGGTTGGTTAATGCTGTGCATATTGTCCAGCATTATTTGTTTTTTATAATTTATTGTAATGGTATGCGTAGATAATTACATGTATTCAAGATACTAAGATTTATAATTATTGCGAAGGTCACAGACCGTGTTGGTCGTTAGCACATTTCGCGTCATGGTATTTTGGCTCAGTCTCAAATGCCGAAAGATCGCACAAGATATTTAAGTCCTTTTGCAGCATAAAATGAATATAAAACTCTACATATCAGATCGAAGAATTTGGAGCATTTAAAAGTGTATGACTTTGGTTTTCTCCCTGGTTAATTGCTTTGTTTTTCAAGATATTATGGACATTCTTTCTCCTTCACACGACTTTGTAAAAGCGATCTAACATCTGCGTTTGCCTTTAGCATATGTTTTCTGTACCTGATTTCAACACTTGAGCTGTAGTTGGTCCTATTCGCACGTGAACCAAATTCATCAGTTGAAAGACAAAGGACCATAAAATTTTAAACAACGACTTTACATACTTGAATCTTATAAGTTTTGGACTGGGTGAGAATGTCGGTTTGAGTCTTCTTCCTTTTTGTAATCACTTAGAAAACTATTCATATTTAAGCCCTGGTCGGTCAGAGTCACTGGCTTAAAAAACATAGATATAGTTGGGTGCAAATCAAATCAAATCAAAAAACTCTTTATTTCCATAAATACAGTAAATGTACACTTAGAAAAGGTCAAATCATAAAACTAAACGCTGACACGGAAATAAAGTGATATTTTTGATTTCTGTCGCTTCGTTATGTATTTAGATGAATGATGATTTAGACACCATACCATGTTCTGTCCACCATGAGTAGATATAATGTCGTTAACTCGATACGTCGGGTTCGATTATATTTGTACGATCTATTATTCTAGGTATAATAAAAGAAATATCGATCTATGTTATGTTTTGTATTATGTATATCAGTTATCTAGTACCCATAACACAAGCTCTGCTTAGCTTGGGGCTAGATAACGCTGTGTGAATTGTCTAACATAATTTATTATTATTATTTATTATTCGACTGTGTTCAGTCTGCCATGAACAATGCCTCTTTAATATGAGAATATGGGGTACCATTATATTAAACCATTATTATTCGGCCCGAGGTACACTTTAGTAGCTATACTGAAGTGTATCTTACCTTGGGCCGAATTTTGACAACCAATGGCTTTACTATGACAATGGTAATCGTTCCTCAACCTCAACAGCCTGTATTGGTCCACTGCTGGACGCAGGCCTCACCTGATAAGCGCCTTATTGGCCTTCATCTCATGAGGGTATTGCCGATAATCCCCACGCTGGGCATGCGGGTTGGGGGTCGCTGCTTGGTGGTAGAATTGTTCTGGAGGGGACGCTGCTGCCCGCGCCCGGTGGATATTCCTTAGTCGCCTCTTACGACACCCGCGGGAAGGGTTGGGGTGGTGCAAATTCTAAGCCGGCCCCACACGGCACGAACGAAATCGTTCATAGATGAAATAAGTCTAGGACTATCTAGCGCACTAGCATAGCGTGCGATGCTATTTGTCTGCCTGTAAACAAGCGCAGTATTGGGCAAATGCTTAAATACTGCATCATGCTGAGGCAGGGACCTATTTTACCCTTGACCATCTCTGTAAATATAAGTACCTACCTATTTACTAAATAAGCTGATAACAGTGTTGTCTTCTGCCTAAAATATGTACTTGTAGGTACGTACGTAGACTCTTGTGTACCTGCCTAATGTGTTTTGTTTTGGGTAAAATAAATTATCTCTCTCTCTCTCTCTCTCTCTCTCTCTCTATTTGCACGGAGAGATTGAGTGAATGCTTTCAACTTTGACACTTTTGACAAGCGTCCCTCCATCTGTAGTTTATTTCATCAAAGGTAAAATGCCAATTCAGTGTCTTTCTGAGACGATAATCATTTATAAATAATAATAATAATAAATAAATAAATAATGCTGGACAATCGACACAGCATCGTCTATTGTTATGGTAAAGCGATTAATCTAGTGGAATAAGGGCCGTGGGTTGCCAACCAGTCGCCGACTGTACCTATGGCAGTGCCACGTGCTATTGCAAATTACATGAGCCAAATAAGCTTTATGTATTGTCTATTACACAATATATGGCAGAAGATAGTCACGAGGGATGAGAGCAATGTGTCTACTTTGTTTCTTTCTAATGCCTGATTGACAGATAATAAATCTAAATGTCACAGTGGTGACTGTAATTTTCTAATTACTAACATATCAAGTCCTAATTACTTTATTTGCAAAGGAAATTACAATAAAACAAAAGAAACAAATAAGAACTTGTATTTATTTTACTAGTATTGAAACAGTTGAGCTAACTGCTGACTGTTGTTAACAATCGAGAGGTAGCGCAGCTGTTCCATATCAACACCAATCGGAAGCGATCCCAAGACGCTGACTGCACTGCCCCGCTGTATGGCAATGCTGAGTCCTACTATTTTTAAACAGCATCGAAAAAGGGATCTATGTTCGGCTGTTTGTATGTTTTTTTTAAAGTAGTAACGATTTTGAAAATGTCACATAAATGTATTTTAGAGGGATTAGTGTTTGTGAGGCCCTGGTGCACATGCATCACAAACGCACACACAGAACATAGACATACACTCTAGATACACTACAAACTTGACACACAATTTTACAAACTCATTGGGTCTCAGACGAATGGTCTGAAAATCGTTTACTCTAATTAATTAAATTATTTTATGAATTCTGCATGTTATTTTTTACTATAGAAAGTTTTATTAAATTAAAATTTTATGTATTTATTTGCACATCATCCAATGTTCTGAACCAATACTGGTAATCGCACTCATGGACCTCCAGATACAAGCATTCTTGCTTAGTTTGAGTTCCGCTGGCACAGTAATTAATTAATTAATAATACGAGTCATGTTTTTTAATCTTATTTATTTATTTGTCCAGCAAAACGCAGAATTAGGAGAGTCGCTCGACTCTCTTAGCCAACTATTTGCCGTGACGCCACCTATGCTCATGACATCAGTTTTCTTTATTTCACAACATTATGCCAAAGCGGCAATGACTATTTCACATTTTCCTCCACACCTATCTTTATGTAGCAGTTCTTAGGAACAAAGCTTTTGTTCCAACATTCATTTCCTCCAAACATTCACCCAGGTCTGTTCTGTTGTTGTTTGAGGAAACGCGTCGTCACTCACGCTTGTAAACAAAACTTGGCAGACGTCTCATGAACGCTTTAGATTTAAGATTGCTGGGTAAATGTACACTTCCTAACGTGCATAAATCTTCGAACATTAATCTCTGAGCTGGATTTAGCCTAGCTTGCTTGTTGCATTAGAAGGAAGTTAGGAATTGTTCGCTTCGCACCAATGGGGGTTAGTCGAACTATCTTTGGCGAGTACATTATCAATAGTAGAAGTGTGAAATACGTACCTCGTTCTTTGGGAATGCACGGCGATGACTCTTGGCACTTTGCGACACATTTCTTGTGACAGCATAGCCCGCAGTTTCGGCATTGCATTGCGTCTTTGAGCCAGATCTAAAACAATAGATTTTTGCTATGATTTTGTTAGTTCTTCGAGCCAGCTTTGTGACACAACGTGACAATATCTAAGTCAATCTTAACTGAACTACCAAGCCAGCTATCGAGAGCGCGATAAAGCGTCAGCCAACTTCGGAAAGAAACGTACAGATGCATCAGAATTATATATATAGGTAGGTATATACAGGGTTATTGGTAATTCACTGACACTATGTTAACTGCAGGTTCTGCCCACCATCATGAACACGTCCGTGAAGACACAAGGACTTAATTCCTATTTTTTTTGTAAATTGCCTAACATACAATATACAGGGTGTAACAAAAATAAGTAACCAAACTTTCAGGTGGGGTGTAGAATCGAACACTGAATTCAGGAAAAATATTGAAAAAAAATCCCGCCCTTTAGTTTTCGAAAAATTTAATAAATAGGTACGAAATTTTCACAACATTAGGCAATAGACTACATGTGTCTATTTTGGAATTAAAAAAAATGGCCTAAGTACCTGTATTCATCTCTTTTATAAGCCCATAACACCTAAACGGTGCCCTAATGAGCGGCCACCGCGGTCATCGACCCGCGACATCATTGCAGCGGAAGCGAACAGGCTGCACGGCGTGCTTAGATATGGAGCCTACGTACAACAAATACATTCAAATTTTTCTCTAGGAATTAAAAAATAAATAAATTATTTTAAGTCTTTACACACGTTCTATCGCGAAAATGCATAGTTAGTAGGTACATTCATTAAGCATGCACCTTCCTACTAAAAGATATTCACTACTAGCTTTTATTTTTTCATATCGTTGACTACCTAAGTACCTACCTTCACATTGACCTTTAAAAACACGGTGAGTAACTTACAATGAACCCCATAAAAGGTTGTTACAATTTGCATTTCCGAAGCACCAGATTGAGACAAGAAAAGGCACAAACTTTTAGCGCGCGAGAGCGAGATAGGTATACAAACTTAGTTCATCCGAATGTTCACCCAATGCTAGGCTTATTGTTAGTTTTGTGAAACTGTCATACAACAGAAATGTTATCATAGGGTCATAGATATTATAGGGTCAATGGCCGTTTAGTTGCATCATTGCAAGCGCAAGGTGAAGGTCGCGGCGGCGCTTATCGGTTTTTTGTGCGTAAAAATGGCTCGTATGCGTTATTCAGATATTGAACGCCGCGCGCGCTGCTGCGATATCGCGTGTCCGGTCGTGGGTGCCCCCCGTAAAAAGATGTTTATCTGCTAAAAAGGTACGTAGACCTTTTAATCATATTTTAATGTCAAATAAACACGTGCATCAGTCGTTTGCGTAATGAAGTGAAAATTCCGTATTTATTTTATTTTTTCGAAAACTAAAGGGCGGGATTTTTTTTAATATTTTTCCTGAATTCAGTGTTCGATTCTACACCCCACCTGAAAGTTTGGTTACTTATTTTTGTTACACCCTGTAATGTCCGAAACCTAATTAATTACTAAATACCGATCTCCCACTCTTATTTAAATCCACATCATTGGCTTATTTTACATCTACACAAGATTATTTAAGTGGCATTAGCCTGCCTGGAAGACAGCCGAACACACACACACACACTTACTGATAATTCAGGGCAGAGCCATTTTTAGGTTTAGTTTCAAAGAAAACCCCTATAATTAACGATTTTTGAATGAAGGGGAGTAAATACTAATATCATTCCCTTTACACCAATTTTAAGAATTGAGACCGTGGCGTCTTCACGGACGTGTTCATGATGGTGGGTAGTAGGAGTGGTCGTTGAATGAACGAACTGTTTTTGTAGACTGTTTGTTTGCCGTCGACTGCTAGACCGGTTTACAGTCCACTGATGAACCAGTTTACTCGTGAACGACATTTGCATCGCCCAGTCTAAAGTCGAGCGTTGACGAAACTGTTTGTTTCTCGCTCTCTAGCCACCCGTCTATCAAGCATTCTGCTCTCTTCACACTTGCATGTTTCGCTAATATGACTATCTCTCTTTCGCCATGCGCCAGGCCAGACTGTATATCGGCGGCGGCGTAAGTGGTGTTTTGTAAAAGTAAACTCTATTGCAATGCAATATGCATGTCAATGTATTATTCTATTAGTAGGCATTACCTACTAAACAATTACCTACCTATCTTCATATGGTAGGTAAGTTGCACTATGCACACAAGCGTAGGTTAGGTACCTAGGAGGGTTATTTATTTCTGATTTTCGGGCATACCTATCCAGGTAGAGACAAACCATTCTAAAAATGCAGGCCCTCTTCATAAAACGTCATAGGTAGGTACCTACTTACTTGGCGTGCATTTTTAGAATGCTTTATCTCTACCTACCTAGGTAGGTACCTATCCCGAAGGTAAGTAGGTAGTGTAGGTTCCCTAGGTACCTACCTACTGACCTATGGGATTTTTCTTTTGACGCGTCAAAAAGCAAGAGGCAACGATACTTACATTTTAATACCTACCTACTTATGACAGGTAGGCCTACCTATAATAAACTGGTGCTTAGGTATTCTGATACCTAAGTGATACGATAACATAACACTATTGCTCCGTGCTATTTCACACTGGCTACTGGCACGGCGATTTGCAATCGAGTTAACGCCGAAAGACATGGTACCTAGGTAGGTAGGTAGGTACCTAGTTAAATTCATTGTTGAAAAAAAAGTATAGTGATCGCGAGGTCTACTGTTCGTAGAACTACTAGTTATATAAAAATACCCAGAATACCCGGAACAAATATTTGCATATCGTACAAACATTTGTCCTAAGGCGGGAATCGAACCCGCAACCTGCGTCGCAGGCGGACCTTTGCCGGCTGCACCACATCGGTCGTCAAAATAGTTCATACGTCGTGTCGTCGATTGGCAACCGTTTACCTATGATCGTTTTAATTCTCGTCGTCGTTTACCAGTCTGTGCATCAACGTTCAACGATCGATCATGTCCTGAACTGAACGGCATAAACTGGTCGAACAGTAGACTGTTTTATGAACTAGTTCATCGTTGACGGTAAACGGTCTCGTTTCGTCGACTGAAAAGAAGTCGACGACCCATTCCTAGTGGGTAGAACCTGCAGTTAACAGTGTTAGTGAATTACCAATAACCCTGTATAAATAATTCATTTATTCCTCTTCACAAAAGGTCTTCAAATTTGTGAGTGAAAAATAACAAGGATGAAATAAAAACGGCTAGCGGAGTGAGCCTCGAAAATTTGGAAGTTTTAGCGCCACTTAGTAAATTAGCGAAAGAAAAGACGATACAAACACGGCGAGCAGAAGGAGCCACGAAATTTTGTAAGATTTTTTTTAGGCTTTTTGGAAATTTGGGTCTTAAAGGAAGAAAAAACGATATAAAAACGACGAACGGAGCGAAACTTGAAAATATTAAAATAATATAATATTAAATATTAGCGACGATTGGGAAATTTGAGCCTCGAAATTTTTTGGAATTTTGTGAGTGACGAGGAAGAAAAGACGATATAAAAACAGCGCGGCGAACGGTGAGAGCCTCGAAAATTTAAAAGAAATTTTAGCGCCGATTGGGACATTTGTGAAAGATAAGACTTATAGGCGAGCGGAGCGAGTCTCGAAATTTTCAGATTTTTTTTAACGACAATTGCGAAATTTATGAGAGAAAAGAAAGCAAAGATGACATAAAAACGGCGAGCGGAGCGAGCCTCGAAAATTTGAAGACTTTCAGAGACGGTTGGGAAATTTGTGACATAAAAAGAAGAAAATACGATATAACGACGCTGACGAGCGGTGCAAGCCGCAACAATTATTGAGACTATAGCAGCGGTAGAATATTTTGAGAAAGAAAAAAAGCCAAAACAAAAACAATGGCGAGGGTAGCGAGCCGCTAAAATTTTATATCATTTCTATCGGCTGATGGGAAAAAAGAACGTTTCCATACTATTATTACAAATTCGAAAGTAACTCTGTTTGTCAGCCTGTGTTACCTTTCACGCGTAAACGGCTAAGCGGGTCTTAATAAAATTTGGCACGGAGCTAAACGGTATCCCGGACATAGGCTACCTGAAAAGCACGTGCGAAGCCGTGGGCTGAAGCTAGTTATAAATAAACGAAATCTCATCATCAACCTAAATTAGTCCACTGCTGGACATAGGCCTTTTATTTCGCTTCCTAGGAGCAAGTATTCTAGGTATTCTATCTAGCACTCACCTACGCCTATCCCTCTCTACAGAAAATTACAAGGTAGTAGAGAAGTAGCTTTGTTCCGTGGATCACTACGCGCCTCGCAGTTCGAATTACAAAGATTTTTTTTACACCTGAATTGAATCGAAATAATGAGTCAACAGTAGGAAATTCCTGGGTCTTTTTTTGGGGGGGGGGGGCATGGCCCCCATGCCCTCCCCCCTGTATCCGCCAATGCAATGCGAGTAATTTAAAACACATTGAATTGGAGGATCCGTTGCTTGAAGAGTTAATTTTACAATTTATACACAAAAATTTGTAAAAACTTAACATGCTAAAAGTTTCACCGCGATGCTCTTTTGTCAGTTTCCCGCGTTTACTTTATTTTTTCTTATCAGCCAGTGAAGCTTGTACCTACTGCTCATTATGAATAATACCTTTATGCACCTGACTATTTTCAATATAAAATACGTTTCGAAATTCGAAATACATTGCGGGCCACAAAACACTACAGTTAATAAAATATGTAGCAATTGCAAAGTAAGCCGGAAAGGCCGACTTTGCTCAAAGAAGATTGCCAAAATAATGTAAAGATAACTTATGATGTTTGAGCATAAATATTTTTTTTGTGAATAAACTAAAAATTTTGGGTTTTCGGATTTTTCCTTTACTTGTACTATAAGACCTCGTTTCTGACAAAAAGAAAATCATGATTCTAGGACAAACGGAAGTACTCTATAGGTTTTGTGTGCATGTGCATAAACGGCTGTAACTTTTAATTACGTTCACCTAGTAGTTTTATTATATCGAGGCTTCAAGAGGTTACGCACTTGAGTATTTTGATGTTTATTTCAACTCGATACCACCCAGACAGGACAGACAGACCACAAAATGATCCTATATGGGTTCCTTTTTCCGTTTCGAGGTACGGAACCCTAAAATAATTTTATTTACAATTGAAACAATCGAATTGAGCTAACTGCAGACTGTCTCTGATCAGCTAGATAATTTTAATGTTTTGAAAAAATTCAAAACGAAAAAATGGAACCACCTCGGTATCTTTGTTTACACAATGCCGAAAGAATTTTCCAAATCGGTCCACAATCGACAGAGAAATCGACGAACATACACAAAATACATATTATACAGATGAACATAGAACCTCGTCCTTTTTTCGAAGTCGGTTTAAAACAGACTACGAGCGTTTTGAAGTTTATTACATGCTTTTTTTACAGAAATGTAGTGAAGAAGCGGTTTTTTCCTTAACGAGTTTAGTTCATTGTTTCATAACTAGATGCCAGCACTGACGAATTAGAACTCGCTAACAAAGCGTTTCCAGTTTTCAACTGGTTCCGGAGTGTTTCATTTACGATACCTTAGTCAAGACCAATAGTCAGTCGGTATCCAATCAGATACCGTATTTTTTAAACGCTATCCGTTAAAAACGGTTTAAAAGCGTTTTATCGATCGACTAGCTGTAACCCGCGACTTTGCACGCGTTATGCGTACAAGCCTTTAGAACCACCAGTGGTACGGGCTGTGCGTTGTCTGTCGGTGAGTCAGGTACGTCTTTATAATGGTTATTGGTAATTCACCGAGACTGCGTAAACTGCAGGTTCCACCAATCATCACGAACACGTTAGTGAAGACGCCAGGTCTTAATTCTTATTTTTGTGTAAACCTCCTCCCATACAAAATAATGTCTGAAACACAATTAATTACTAAATACCGATCTCCCACTCCTATTTAAATCAACATCATCATCATTGGCTTATTTTAAATCCACGAATGATGATTTAAGTGGCATCAGCCTGGCTGGGAGTCAGCCGAACACACACACACCCTCAGATAATTCATGGCAGAGCCGTGTTTAGGTTTATTTTCAAAGAAAACCTCTATAATGAATGGTTTTTGATTTTGGAGGAGGGTACATACTAATATCTATCCACCAATTTTAAGATTGAGACCTGGCGTCTGCTGGACGTATTCATGACGGTGGGCAGAACCTGCAGTTCACAAAGTAAATAAATAAATAAATAAATAAATAATGCTGGACAATTCACACAGCATTATCTAGCCCCAAGCTAAGCAGAGCTTGTGTTATGGGTACTAGATAACTGATATACTTAATATAATACAATACACTACATAGATAGATATCTTTTATTATACATAGAAAACATGGGTGTTTTCGACCAACGGAACAAATTTCTGCAGATCGTACACAAATTTGTTCCGAGGCGGGAATCGAACCCGCAACCTCCTGCGTCGCAGGCGGACCTTCGCCCGCTGCGCCACGGAGGTCGTCAATGTCAAGTGTCAGTGAATTACTAATACCCCTGTATCTATTTATTATTGAACATCTAGGTACCGTTTGACAAAAATGTACTTGAATAAATCAGTACCTACTCCTGTTGTCGCTCTCGTTTCTTTTCCCGCTGTCACCGAGTGACGTGAACGAAGCGTGACAAATTCAAGCTCCAAGACCACACGCCGAGCCTCCGACCGTCCGTCCGACCGAGCTGACCAAGCCGACCGAGCGTCGTATCGCGACTCGAACCTGCGACCGAACCGATACAACCGGAGCCATCGAGTCGAGCGAGCCACGAAGACACTTCACATCAATTTCCTTTTTATTATTAGGTATGCACCTACCTATATTAGTTCCCTATTACCCATCTTCTATTGTACACCTAGCTATAAGTTCATAAAAACTTTATTATTTTAATTCTACCTGTCTGTATCTCGAATACAAGCCAAGACCTAATGAAAACACGGGTACTGTACGAGTGTAGCCCTGATGACAGGTTTTACTAAACCTACATCAGGCACCAGTCTTCACAATACAGGTTAAATCTATTGAATATACTAAATCACTATACTTGGTCTACTTTAAGAGAACTTTTGTGTAGAAAATAAATGATTATTATTATTATTACTTCGCTCCTGACCGCCGGACAGTAAACTCCAAATAACTATTACCTAGTTCTGGGTAAATTCTAGTCTAGATTATTGTGCAAGTAGTAGTAAATTATATAAGTACCTTGTTACCTTCATAATTTAAATGTGATTACTCACCTATGTTTTGTGAGATTATACGATTAACTGTCTAACCCTCGTGTTTTTTACTACCTAGGTACAAAAAGATTTAGAAAAAAATGTGAAGCCATATTATCCCTATTTTTAACCGACTAAAATCGGAGCAGGTTCTCAAGTGCATTGACTTGAGAACCTGCTCCGATATATTTTTTTTATGACCACGCATAACTTTTTAAAGAATAGGCAGATTTTGACAATTCTTTTTTTATTAGATACCCGAAGGTGGTCCCCTATACATTTGGAAAAAAAAACCAACCTTAAGGGAGGAAAACAGGGGATGATTGATTGTTCACTCACTGATTGTAATGTACGACCACGTATACCTTTTTACAGAGAAGTCCGATATGGTTTTTTGTTATTATAGCGTAACCCCACACTCGGGGTAATTTCATCTCGACTCATCGACGGAGAAATCGACGAACATACACAACAAAACATATTATACAGATGAACATAGAATCTCCTCCTTTTTTCGAAGTCGGTTTAAAACAGACTACGAGCGTTTTGAAGTTTATACATGCTTTTTACAGAAATGTAGTGAAGAAGCGGTTTTGTCCTTAACGAGTTTAGTTCATTGTTTCATAACTAGATGCCAGCACTGACGAATTAGAACTCGCTAACAAAGCGTTTCCAGTTTTCAACTGGTTCCGGAGTGTTTCATTTACGATACCTTAAGTCCAGACCGATATTCAATATCCAATAGTATTTTTTAAACGCTATCCGTTAAAAACGGTTTAAAAGCGTTTTATCAAACGACTAGCTGTAACTCGCGACTTTGCACGCGTTATGCGTACAAGCCTTGAACCACCAGTGGTACGGGCTGTGCGTTGTCTGTCGGTGACTCTATAATGAACGGTTTTTGATTTTGGAGGGGGGTACATACTAATATCATTCTCTTTCCACCAATTTTAAGATTGAGACCTGGCGTCTGCTGGACGTGTTCATGACGGTGGGCAGAACCTGCAGTTCACATTCACAAAGTGTCAGTGAATTACCAATACCCCTGTATCTATTTATTATTGAACATCTAGGTACCGTTTGACAAAAATGTACTTGAATAAATCAGTACCTACTCCTGTTGTCGCTCTCGTTTCTTTTCCCGCTGTCACCGAGTGACGTGAACGAAGCGTGACAAATTCAAGCTCCAAGACCACACGCCGAGCCTCCGACCGTCCGTCCGACCGAGCTGACCAAGCCGACCGAGCGTCGTATCGCGACTCGAACTTGCGACCGAACCGATACAACCGGAGCCATCGAGTCGAGCAAGCCACGAAGACACTTCACATCAATTTCCTTTTTATTATTAGGTATGCACCTACCTATATTAGTTCCCTATTACCCATCTTCTATTGTACACCTAGCTATAAGTTCATAAAAACTTTATTATTTTAATTCTACCTGTCTGTATCTCGAATACAAGCCAAGACCTAATGAAAACACGGGTACTGTACGAGTGTAGCCCTGATGACAGGTTTTACTAAACCTACATCAGGCACCAGTCTTCACAATACAGGTTAAATCTATTGAATATACTAAATCACTATATTTTGTCTACTTTAAGAGAACCTTTGTGTAGAAAATAAATGATTATTATTATTATTACTTCGCTCCTGACCGCCGGTCAGTAAACTCCAAATAACTATTACCTAGTTCTGGGTAAATTCTAGTCTAGATTATTGTGCAAGTAGTAGTAAATTATATAAGTACCTTGTTACCTTCATAATTTAAATGTGATTAGTGATTACTCACCTATGTTTTGTGAGATTATACGATTAACTGTCTAACCCTCGTGTTTTTTACTACCTAGGTACATAAGATTTAGAAAAAAATGTGTAGCCATATTATCCCTATTTTTTACCGACAAAAATCAGAGCAGGTTCTCAAGTCAATGCGTAAATTTTTTTTATGACCACGCATAACTTTTTAAAGAATAGGCAGATTTTGACAATTCTTTTTTTATGAGATACCCCGAAGGTGGTCCCCTATGCATTTGGAAAAAAAAATCCAACCTTAAGGGAGGAAAACAGGGGATGATTGATTGTTTACTCACTGATTGTAATGTACGACCACGCATACCTTTTTACAGAGAAGTCCGATGTGGTTTTTTGTTATTATAGCGTAACCCCACACTCAGGGTAATTTCAAAGAAATCAAATAATATCGCAAAAATTTTCGACTTCGACGTCACGTCACTTGACCTCGTGGTGTAGTTGGTTAGCACATTCCGGTACTGACGGAAGGATGCGGATTCAAGTCCCGTCGAAGTCGAAAATTTTTGCGATATTATTTGATTTCTTAGTCCGATTTGGATAATTGATTTTTTATTAGATAGAGTGACCTACTGGACCTGTTTGTTTACTATACCTTGAAGTTGGTCCCATAAAAATTTGGAAAAAAGGGGTGATTTATTGTTCACTCACGAATTTTAATGTCGAGTTGTGTATTACAAAAACAAAAAAATCTCACGACTCAATTAATAGATAAAGTAAGGTAGGTAGCTATTTTTATAGTAATAAGAACCACCTCGGTATCATTGTTCATACAATAGCGAAAGAATTTTTTTAAATCGGTCCACAATAGACGAAAACATTATACAGATGAACATAGAACCTCCTCCGAAGTCGGTTTAAAACAGACTACGAGCGTTTTGAAGTTTATTATTATTACATGCTTTTTTTTACAGAAGTGTAGTGAAGAAGCGGTTTTGTCCTTAACGAGTTAAGTTCATTGTTTCATAACTAGATGCCAGCACTGACGAATTAGAACTCGCTAACAAAGCGTTTCCAGTTTTCAACTGGTTCCGGAGTGTTTCATGTACGATACTTTTAATATATTATTATATACGGTATTTTTTAAACGCTATCCGTTAAAAACGGTTTAAAAGCGTTTTATTAAACGAATACCCCGAACGTGGTCCCATATACATTTGGAAAAAAAAACAACCTTAAGGGAGGAAAACAGGGGATGATTGATTGTTCACTCACTGATTGTAATGTATGACCACGCATAACTTTTTACAGAGTAGTCCGATATGGATAATAATTTTTTTATTGGATAGGGTGACCTACTGGACCTGTTTACTGGACCTTGAAGTTGGTCACATAAAAATTTGGAAAAAGAGGTGATTTACTGTTCACTCACGGATTTTAAGGCTGCACAAATACACTAGTAGTACCTGTTTACTGGACCTTGAAGTTGGTCACATAAAAATTTTGAAAAAAGGGGTGATTTATTGTTCACTCACGGATTTTAAGGCTGCACAAGTCGTCCGATCCAACTCATCATTGTTCGCGGCCTAAATGTATGCCATCTCATCTGACATAATAGACATTCTCACGCGCTTGATGAAAGGCAAATAAACTTATTCGTAAAACGGCCGCGTAAAAAATGGGAAGAGACTTTTAGCACAAGGGTTATTATAGAAAATCTATTGAGAGTATCATTTCAAAATAAATTTATTTCAACTTTTGAATAACTAAACTATGTCTGTGCGGGCTTTATTTTAGTCTTCTTTCTCCGTGTGTCATTTATTTTCACCCAAAGTTGGGCTAAAATCGGTGGTAAAATACGCAAGTTTGGACGATTGTATTTTTTAATTAATTCTATTTTTACGGTTTCGGGTGCATACAGACATAGATAATGACGAGATAAATTGATATTATCCTTTGTTGTGGATGGTCAACATCAAACAGCGTAGTAGTTACCCTTCCACGTTTGTATGGAAAGAAGAGCGACTCGTTCAGCCTTAATGCCGAGTTGTGTATTACAAAAACAAAAAAATCTTACCACTCAAACAGATAAAGTAAGGTAGGTAGCTATTTTTAAAATAATAAAAAAATTGGCATGTAGTAATTATTAGGTTAAAGCCACAAAAAATATAAAATAAACCTTTTTACCAAAAAAATTAAACCGCCGAAAAACCTAAAAAGCCTAAAATAATAAACTTTTTTTTAACTTTAGTAATTTTTTAAACGAATGTAAGTATACCAAAGTAATTTTGAGTAGGCGCCAAACAATTAATAAACAAAGATCATTAAAGTACCTTAAATTTAAAGAGTTATTTCTTTAAATTTAAGGTACTTTAATGATGTTTTTTTTAGCGGATTTAATTTTTTGTCAAAAAGTTTTGTAACTATTACATAGAAAACAACCAGAACACCCGGATCTGCCGATCGTACAAACATTTGAGGCGAGTCCCTGGAGGTTGCAGGTTCGATTCCCGAGGCAATCGAACCTGCAACCTCCAGGGACCTTCGCCTACCGCGCCACAGAGGTTGTCAGAGTCGTCGATTTATATACAGGGTTATTGGTCTTCTCAATATCACGAACACGTTCGTGAAGACACCAGGTCTTAAATCTTATAACTCCGGAGATCCACATTTCCATACAAAAAAAAAAGGTCTTTGGCCCGGAACCCAAGGAAATAATAAAGATTGATCCACTCCTCCCATTTGTTTGACTCTCCTATTTATTCAGTGAAGAGACCCCCTGTTTATTCAGTGAAGAGACTAGTGTGGGTGGACTTAAGGGTCCGGCGACGGATGAATTTTCTATACAAACGTAATACCAAAATGATTTGTAACTTGAGCATATTTTCACCATGATCTGCTATTATTTGTATTAAAAATAGTATTTACCTAGGTTCCTGACACAATTTGTTTTCAAAATACCCTTCTGAAATAAAATTAAACCGATTCGCATTCTTACTTTAAAGAATGAATGTTTTCCTAGTATTAGCACAGATATTATAATACTATACTAGTAGTATTAGTGTAGATAAGTATTTTGAAAAAAGCTTGTGGCAGGAACCTAAATAAATACTATTCTAATACAAATAATAGCAAACCATGGTGAAAATATTCTCAATAACAAATCATTTTGGTACTACGTTTGTATGGGAAATTCATTCGTCGCCGGATCCTTAAACATTCAGACAAAAAAGTGTCTACAAAGAAAGTATCAGTGAAGAAACATTTTAATACCCTAGAGTCCTGGAAAGGCATTTATTCATGGCAATCAAAAAGGTTTTAAGTTGTCATAGAGCACATGCAGGATTAATTTAGAACTTAGCCTTGCAAGGTTATAATAACTTTAAAATTAAGGTTCTGTGTTCTAAAGTGCCTACGTTCGAAAGGTTCTGGATTTGAGCTATAGGTTTTGCTGTAGCTCTCAGAAAGGTTCTAATACGTGGGCCCTTTCTGCACTCAGGAGGTTAATATTAGGTCCTTACATATGAAATTGGCGTTTTTCGTACTGGCCACTTTAATCACAAATTTCTCCTCTTTGGTAAGGAATTCCAAATTCAAATTTATACAGCTATAGACTCGTGTATTTGTGCTTCGATGATCGTCATTCATTTGTTTTTTTTCTTCTGTTTTTTTCTGTTTGCGTCACTCATTTTACAAAATGGAAAACTTAAAATATCGCATTATTTACGAGTACGAGTTCCGCCGTGGCACTAGTGCTGCGGAAACAACTCGAAGGGTGAATGATGTGTATGGCGGTCGTGTTGCAAAAGAAAACACAGTTCGTTTTTGGTTCCAACGTTTTCGTTCTGGAAATTTCGACTTGCAGAACAAGCCCCGTGGACGGCCTGAGACTCAAGTTGATAATGAAGAGTTGAAGGCTATTGTGGAAGCGGATCCATCGCAAACCACGTCCGAGTTAGCTGCAGGCTGCGGTGTTACTGATAAAACTGTTTTAATTCACTTGAAGCAAATTGGGATGATTAAAAAGCTTGAAAGGTGGGTACCTCACGAATTGACTGAAGCAAACCGGCAAACGCGCGTCGACTGCTGCGTTACATTACTAAACCGGCACAATAATGAAGGTATTTTAAACCGAATCATTACCTGTGATGAAAAATGGGTTCTTTACGATAATCGGAAGCGCTCAGCGCAATGGTTGGATCCTGGCCAGCCAGCCAAATCCTGCCCCAAGCGAAAATTAACCCCAAAAAAGTTACTTGTAAGCGTTTGGTGGACTAGTGCCGGTATTGTTCATTACAGTTTTCTCAAATCTGGCCAGACTATTACGGCTGATGTCTATTGTCAGCAATTGCAAACCATGATGGAAAAGCTAGCGGCTAAACAACCTAGGCTGGTCAATCGCTCCACGCCACTGCTGCTTCACGACAACGCTAGACCACACACTGCGCAACAGACGGCTACTAAATTAGAAGAGCTTCAATTGGAAAGTCTAAGACATCCTCCGTACTCCCCGGACCTTGCTCCAACAGATTACCATTTTTTTCGAAATTTGGATAACTTCTTGCAAGGGAAAAAATTCAACTCCGATGGGGCAGTCCAAATCGCCTTCAAAGATTTTATTGATTCCCGTCCGACTGGTTTTTTTAGTAAAGGCATCAATGAACTACCTATAAGATGGCAAAAGTGCATAGAAAATAATGGTTCATACTTTGATTAATTAAATATATTATATTAAAAAATATTCGACTTTTTGTTCCTCCCATACAAAACGCCAATTTCATATGTAAGGACCTAATATAAGGTTAAAATAACGTTATTGTGCCTATTAAGACTGACGAGCAGATTTCCATACAAAGGTTCTAGAACCTTTTCAGATCCTTTCTAAAACCTAAAATGTTACTTGGGTATGTAGAGTATGTGTGAGAATTATGTTTAGATTGCTAGCAAGGCAATCAGGTTTGTGGTGTACGATGGGTTCTCCTGAGGACACAGTCTCTTAAGAGTCAGGAGGCCCCATGTGTGTGTGTGTGTGTCTGTGTGTGTGTGTGTATGGTAGGTGTTAAAGGGATGTATGCTAGAGTTTTATGCGTGCATGGTATGTAGTGTTTGACGGTGGTCTTCAACATTTCGATTAGGTTAACCTTTTCATTAGTACCAATTTTCGTAGTTTTTGTTGTAATGTTAAAATTTTGATATGTTCTACTTATAAGGTTAGGTTACTTATTTGTTTGCATTTGATTATTTTAAGAACGAACAACTACGTATGGTGTAAATAAGTGGATCAGGGGATTTCTTGAACTCTTCTCCACAAATCCCCTGTGCGTCTTCTCTTTGAGTCAGCAGGGGATTTATGGACAAAAATTCCAGAAATTCCCTTTGTAGGGGATTATGACAGGGGATTATTGGAATAAGCCTCTCCTGAGGAAACCAGTCTCTTAAGAGTCTGGGCAACAGGAGGCCCCATGTGGGTATGAGTGTGTGTGGTAGGTGTTAAAGGGATGTATGCTAGAATTTTATGCGTGCATGATATGTAGTGTTTGATGGGGTCTCCTGACACCAGTCTCATAAGAGTCTGGGCAACAGGAGACCACCGTGTGAGTGTGAGAAGAATGAGTGTTGTGTATTGTATGTGTGGATGAGCGTGGTTAACGGTATCAAGATCTTGAGTATTCACTAATAGGTTTAGCCCGCGGCATCATTCGCGTTGCAGTTGTGTATTCAATTAATTGGCTTCAGCAGCTCTTCAGTTTGCTGATAGGAAAGGTTCTTTAACCACCTCTTTCTAGTTCTTTAACCTCAGCTTTACATTTGTATCTGGTTAGGGATTGGATAGAGAGGCTTTTGTTTATATTGTTGTAAATGTATGGACCAAAGAAACAGCTGAAGTAATAATAATAAGAATAAGGAGTTAGAAGAGCATACCTTAGCTATTCTGCGTTTACGATTTTCCGGCTGGTGTTCGTATGTCAGTTGAGAGTCCTTGTGGAGGATTAGTTGTAAAATGAAGTCCTTTCGCACAGTGAGGACTTAATAGTTAACATACAGCTTAGCTGTTGGAAACTGATAGGAGTGGCTTCCGCCTACCTTCATATGGCTCTTTGTGCTCTTTCGAGAACAATAAGATTTGTCTTTTCTTTGCTGCACCACCCCATGAGGTGATACAGTAACCAAGGACAGATCGACAGAGTGCCAGGTAGACCATTCTGATGGTATCTTGGGTAGCCACGTGTCTTAGAGCTCTGAAGATATAAATCATTTTTCTCAGCCTAGTTACAAGAATATGCCGTTAAAAGTGAGTGACTGCTCAATATAAATTCCTACAGGGATCCAGTACAGGGAGGAACTGAATGGTTGTGATGGACAGTTAGTAGCAGATCTGCTCTGAGCGCAAAAAACTTGTAGTTAGTCTTAAGGTGAAGTGAGTCCCAAAACCCACGTTTTGACTGCACGGAAAATCAATTTTAAGGCAAAAAAACATCAATTTTCTTATTGGTTTTTGATGACAATCAAAAGTTACACAACATAATTTAAATAATAAACCCTTTGACCAAATGCGTCAAATGATCATTGTAAGTCGTATGCACAGACAGCGTCAGAATTAAGTAACCCCTGTCTGTACATATGACATACAATGATCGTTTGACGCATTTGGTTCAAATGGTTTATTATTGGTTTCGGTCATCCATAATAAGAAACCGAAAGCTTACCTTCTTATTACAAAAATCGCATTGCGTCGACCTATGGAAATGCGTTCGGACAAAGTCGTGGCTCGTTCGGCTCGGCTTCGGCGGTTTGGGTGTTTTATCTGTATTCGTTGTGCGAGGAACCGACCGATTGCCTCCGACTCCCTCCCACTCCCACCAGACAAGGGCATCGCCGAAACAGAGGCATGGCTCGAAGCCGGTGTGGGAAGATAGCTTGTGGCTTTTGCTGAAAGAAAATAGTATTTTATGCTATTAGTGAATAAAGGACGGATTTAATGTGAGGGCCATAGATGATTCACGAGGAATAAAGGACGAATTTAAAGTGAGGGCCATAGATGAATCACGAGCAAGTGAAGGATTCTAAAAAATTTGGTAGCAAAAAACAGGTCGTTAAAATCACATCAACTAATCCTGTAATCTGCATTCTTGACCAGCGTCTAGATCAAGTTACTGAAGCTAGAAATCTCGGCATCTTCCTTGACAGCCATCTCCGTTTCGAAAGTCACGTGCTAAACTTATTTAGGAGCTGTTTTTATAGACTAAAAATTTTATACAAAATTAGGAACTTACTACAGGAAGATATACGTATTATGCTAACGGAAAGTCTGGTTTTGTCTAAATTAAATTATGGTGACACACTCTATGGGCCTCGTCTTCTTTCGTCATCTCAACGTCTTATTCAGCGGGTTCAAAACGCCTGTTGCCGATTTTGCTTCCACATTCCCCCTCGTACACATGTGAGCCCTTTCATTAACCGTGCTGGCCTGTTAAACATGGAATCGCGCCGAACTCTACATTTAGCGACTTTGGTGCATGACATAATAAAATACAAACGCCCTAAGTACTTATACAACAAATTTGAATGGTCTTCATCACGGAATCTCTATCAAACTCGTGCTTCTTCGTTCTTGCTTGTAGTTAAGCTACATAAAACCGCTGCATTCAGAGGAAGCTTCCGCTACCAGGCCACAAAGTGTTGGAATAACTTACCACCTCCCCTGCGGCAACCTGTCGAAACCTACCTTTAAGCGTAGACTTAAAGTCACACTTTTGTCTACACAAATGGCTTGATAGCGGAAACCCTTATAAATAACCCTTATCACTTATCATTAACCCTTAATATTAACCCTTATTATAAATCATTCAAATATGTATACTATTTTAGGATAATTTTTACATTTTTTATAACTTTTAAGTTCTGATTCTTATAGTTAAATATTCTCATTTTAATCAGAGAATAACGTAGGCAACCTTTGTATACATATGTAGGTAAAAAATTTAATTCCCATTTTTAGGGTTTTGATGATCGAAGATCGGTTTCAAAACCCTTATGGTCTCGCTTTGTCTGTCCTTTTTTCCCTCCTTAATAACTCAAAAACTACTGCAGCTATCAACTTGAAATTTAAAACAATAATACATTTCGTGCGCCTGTACAGATTTTGAGAAAAATAAATGAAAATAAATGAAAAATGAAAATGAATATTTTCCATACAAATTGTGATGCTGAAATTTTAAAAGATACCTACAGAGTCATATGGGGTATCAAATGAAAGGTACTATTTTGTACATTTCAAAATATATTTTGAAATTTTTGTAGGTTTCATACTTTTTAAAATATTTCGAAAATAGTCGAAAAAATACCCATTCCCCCCCCCCTATCTCCGAAGATTGCAGAGCGATCCATGTAAAATGTATGGAGCGTTTATAGACATGGATCTATATTTTACAGGAAAAATATAGAGAAGTTTGAAAAAAGAACACTTTTTGAAAAATGGTCAAAATGGGGGGGAATAATTTTCAAAAGGGGGAGCTACCTCACCAAGTGGGGTATCAAATGAAAGGTATTTGTTTGTACGTTTCAAAACAGTTTTTAAAATTTCTGTAGGTTTCATACTTTTTGAAATATTTTGAAAAAAGTCGAAAAAATACCCATTCCCCCCCCCCTATCTCCGAAGTTTGCAGAGCGATCCGTTTAAAATGTATGGAGCGTTTGTAGATATGGATCTATATTTTACAGGAAAAATATAGAGAAGTCTGTAAAAAGAACACTTTTTGAAAAATGGTCAAAAAGGAATAATTTTCAAAAGGGGGGCTACCCCACCGAGTGGGGTATCAAATGAAAGGTATCGGTTTGGACATTTCAAACCAGTTTTTCAAATTTCTGTAACTTTCATACTTTTTGAAATATTTCGAAAAAAGTCGAAAAATTTACCAATACCCACCTTAACCGAACCACCCATTTAACCGAAGCATGCAGAGAGATCCATCTGAAATGTAACCTACTATTCTTAGGTATTCGTTAAATTGCGAAGTCTCAAACCGGTACTTTTGGTACATATTTGTTGACAAACGTTCAAAACCCTCGGCGCGCGAGTTACACTCGCACTTGACGGATCTTGTTTATGTGTAGTATATGTTATTGTGCTACCCGCTACTGATTGTGGGAACCGGCGGAAGAACAGCGTTATGTGTATCCCACTTGCACATAGCATTCATGCTGAGCCAGCTCCCAGTTTCTAGCTTCAATCATGAACAAATACCTATCCCATAACCGATCAATTTGTTTTTAGGTTGTACGTGGTATTTTTCGTTATTTTTTAGGGATAATTATTTTAATACTTAGTCTATAAATAGTATCTAATAGCTTTTGTGATTGAAGTTACAAATAAAACTATTTTCTTTCTTTCTTTCTTTCTAACGACTGAATCCCGACCGTAGGGAAGCGACAAGCGATTCATGATGATTGAATCAGGAGCGTAGTGAGAGATTAAAGTGTTAGAATCCTGGGTGACGCGAGTGATTCATTGACCTCGATATAAATCCGTTTTATTCAAGAGCTTCATACCATACTTTTTAATCATGACGAGAAAAAGAATCAATCAAATCTAGAGGAGTTATATGCACAAAGAGTTTGTATAGATTACTTTTTTGCGCTAGGAGGTTGTATAGCATTGAGATGGAGGTCGAATATGTTGGCGTGTCCTAAATTCAAACACCAAAATAGTGATAAAAGTGCTTTTTATTCACTGTTTTCAGTGAATAAAATAAGCTTTTTAGAGGGGGAATGATATAAAAATTTATATTAGAAGAAATATTACACAAGAAGGATGATGCCGTGTAAAATTGTCTGGTATTATTTATATTATTTAACAGGACATTTAAAATTCATGCAACAAACTTAATTTATAGAGGATAGTTACTAGCGACATCTAGTTTTGCAAGACAAGGTCGATAGATACTCAAAACCAAATGTAACACATTTGATTTAATAAATATAATTTCAACAAAACCACATTTCGTCAGAAGTAAATGCGACATCCAAAGAGGTTTATCTTTACCTGAATTTAATATCGACATCAGGCGGCAAAAACTGGTACCTCTTCATATGATGCGGCACGGTAGAATCCTGACACTCCACCAACAAAGCCGCCAGCGGTATATTCAAATAACCCAACAAAACCTCCTCTTTTTCCCCAGGTACAGTCGCCCATACATTTATATTCAAATACTTATGATTCTCGTTCAATTTAAACTCTGTTTCTTCATCAAAATGGACAATTGGTTTGTGGTTTATGCTTTTCGTCCAATACATTTGGCAGATCTCTACGTGTTCTGATTGTCTCGGACCGCCCGTTTCGATTTCTTCTTCTTCTTCTAACGTTTGGTCTTTTTCCTTGCATTCTGATGAATCCGTTCTTATTATGGGTATATCGTGTTTGGTAGTTTTGTTCGCTTGCCGTAAGGGGGTGCTAGCGCCGGACGCGGGGGGCGTACTTCCGGCGGAACTGTCTGAGGACTTATTTTCTACGGAGCATCGACGCTTTCGAAGGCCGAAGTTGGAGGGTGATGTTTCGTTGTTCTTCGGTTTTGCTTCGGGTTTTAGTTTTGGAGGGGGGTCGATGGCGGGTTCGGGGGGAAGTTCTACAGATTTTGATGGCGAGTCTGTGTCCGATGACTGTAACAAGGAGAATTTAATTAACTATCTGTTCTGAACTAAGATACTCATACCACCTAATCTATCTCTGCCCAAAGCTCGTGTAACAAAGGGTCTTGTTTCGCACGCACGACAAATTGTCGACGGCAAAAATAGAAACTACTACATGTGTATGTTTCTTTGAATCATCATCATCAACCTATATTAGTCCACAGCTGGACATAGGCCTCCCCTAATGAGCGCCATAGCGCCCTGTCTACAGCTTGCCGCATCCAGGCTCTGTCTGCAGTCTTTCGCAGATCGTCATCCCACCTGGCCGGAGGGCGTCCTACACTACGTTTACCGAGTCGCGGTCTCCACTCAAAAACACGTTTACCCCAGCGGTTGTCGGTTCTTCGCGAGATATGGCCGGCCCACTGCCACTTCAGCTTGCCAATTCTTTGAGCTATGTCGATAACTTTAGTTCTCTGTCGGATGTATTCGTTGCGGATCCTATCCTTCAGAGAGACTCCAAGCATGGCTCTTTCCATAGTCATTGGGTTCCATATTCTTTGAATAAATTTTATTCATTATTTTATTTTATGTAAAGTGGAAGGCCTAAGTCGACAAAGTATTTGAAAAATATAGCTATTGGCTAAAAAAATAATGCTAGTTATGTCAAATTATATTGGCTAAAATTTTAAATCAACTAACCCCGCGTTCCGAAGTGGGACTTAAGACCAAGGTTGCATCATAAAAATACGAAATTTAGAGAAAATCTCTAATTATACTACACTTATAGCCGTGTTAACTATATACTAAACATATTTAGTAAGTATTAAGTACCTAGGTATATCAGTCATCTAGGACCCATCACAAGATCTGCTTAGTTTGGGGCTAGGTGATGCTGTATGTCCAGCATTATTTATTTATATCCCTTTTTAAAGTAAAAGCAGCATACAATTTTGGTCAAACCACTCTGAAATTCCTGTTACCTGTGTATTGCTCTTAGAAGCATGCCCTGCAGTCGCCCTCATGCCCTGCAGTCGAACCCCCTCCATGACTTCAGAAACTCTTCTGAACGAGAAGTTGGTCTTCATCCTCTTGGGTTCGGTTGTTAACTCCTCTCTTCTGGACGCGTTGCAGCCGCCTCGGCGGACGCGAACTGTGACGGAGCGGCGCTCTACTAAACGCAAGAGTTTTCCCACCTGGAGATAAATAAATAATGCTGGACAATTCAGACAGTATCATCTAATAGTAGTTTATGCAACTGTCATATAATTAAGGGTATTAAAACACGAGTGTGAGTTTATGAAACGAGCGCAGCGAGTTTCATAATAGTAACGAGTGTTTTAATACCCGTGTTATATGCAGTTGCATACACTACTTTATCTTCACTAATGCAATTAATCAAACAACAAGAGTAAAAGCTGACAATAGTTTATTTATAATAATTGTTCAAATTTTGGATGGTACAATTTTGAAAGTTAATGTTAATTATTGATCCAGCAGCTGTAGCGGCCGCGGGGCAAGCAGTAGAGCTCGTAGACGGAGTCGGAATATTTATAATTACTTCATTCGTCTTGTTTTCTATACTATTCAAGATCGTATTTGAGACTTGAATTTTATTCATTAAAGACTCATCAATGTAGCTTTCAGCCACAGTAGAAGACTTCCACCCCCCGTGTCGTTTCAGTGCGGTCAAATCACCACCGCTATCTATGAGAAGGGTCGCCGAGGTGCGCCGGAAGCAATGCCCCGTGTACAACGCTGGGTTAGGCAGATTCAAAAGTAGTTTCGACGAAGTTTTCACGTATAACCCAACTGTTTTCAAAAGCCAGCCTAATATCAAAATTTTATACAACTTGTATGAGGATTTTGACATAAGGCTCGCCTTGTTAATTGGTCGCGTTTTATTGATGTTATAATGAGATTTTACGATATCGATGTGGATATTATACCATCATGTGAAATTGCTTAAATTGAGTGTTTTGTTATCTGCGCTATAACAGTAGTAATTATAAGTCAAGTATTGGAATCATAAGTAGAATTAACATTAGTGTAGATAAATACAATTAAAGTTTTAAATAGATACCCTAATACCCTATTACTTAGGTACTTACGTAAGGTGCAAATGAATGACATTAAGAACGTAGAGGTTAAATATACCTATCCGTTGCAATTATCCAGAGATAAGTGTCCTGGACTGGGCAAAGAGAAAACCATTCATTTTTAAGTCCCAGGTATATTGATAGAGGTGCGTGGAAGCCCCCACTGGTCCCCTAGAATTTCGAATTCGAATCAATATTTGTAAAAAATCTTAAAAAAATACAAAAAACAGGATTAAAAAAAATTTAAAACAGTTAGGGTCTTTTCCTTCAATTTGTATTTCACAAATAGGTCCACCTACACACCCACCGTTTGTCTAAGCCTCCATCAAACACCCTGTATATCGGAATTTAAAAATGGATGGTTTTCTCTGTCACTTTAAAATAGAATGACTGTCACTAGTGACACTTTGTGACAGTCATTCTATGCCTGTATTTAGAACGGTGATCTTCATTAATTAATAACAAACCACTTCATTGTATTTGTACAATAAGATCTTGAGAGTTAAATCACTTGTTGAATATTCTTAATGTATTTTTGTTGATGTTAAAGCATTCCAAGCAAGCACACCCAATGAAATCAGTCGAATTTTTTGTTATCTATTCTACAGCTAAAAACATTTGTGAAATATTTTGTGATGTTAAATAATGCAAGAGTGCGTGTATAAGAACACGAACAGGAAAATATATTTTTTTTTGCAATTTTTTAATCGAAATTAAAAAAATTGTTCCCACTTTTTTCACCGCATTGATCCATTAAGGGGTCCACCCTTTTCGGCTAGCCCTTTCCGTGGCACCCCGTATATGAATTCATAGAAGATCTACTATTTTATCACCTTACGAATATTGAGCGCTTTTGTTCCACTATTTCGACTACCTTCAACTTCGCCATCTTTGAGACACCGTCTTTTAAAACTGGAAAGGGTGGAAGTTCTTTGAAGATAATCGGACATAAACTTTATGAATACCTGAGCCACATTATTGATAGGCTTGTTATCAATAGCGAGTACGATGTCATCTCTCCGCAAGTCGGCTCTGTAAGCCGGCGACATTGGCACCACAGTGTCTACTAGCACGGCGCCCACGCCTTGACAACACACCAGCCCTAGCGGGCCGCAGACCGCTGGTAGCACTATGTCTAGTACTAGCACGCCTCTTCGCAGGGAGACCTGGAAAAAGCAGAAATATATATTATATACAAGATGCCATTGAAAAGGTGTACTAAGACGGCAAGCCGGGTTTCCGCCCCCGAAACCGAGGGTGAGTGCGATAGTTTACTGTCAAGAATAGGTGTTGTTCAGTTATTAAATAAATAAATAAATAAATAATGCTGGACAATTCACACAGCATTATCCAGCCCCAAGCTAAGCAGAGCTTGTGTTATGGGTACTAGATAACTGATATAGGTACTTAATACAATACACTACATAGATAGATATTTTTTATTATAGATAGAAAACACCCAGATCAACGGAACAAATTTCTGCAGATCGTACACAAATTTGTTCCGAGGCGGGAATCGAACCCGCAACCTCCAGCGTCGCAGACGGACCTTCGCCCGCTGCGCCACGGAGGTCGTCAGGTCGGAGTCGTCAAAGATATTCACAAAAAAAAATCTCCAATGGCAAAAAAATGTGACAACCCTAATCAACGTAAACAACCCAAACCAAATCTTATTAACATCCAACATACCTTCCGAAAACATTTTACGTTTATGTAATTCATCAGAATTAGGTTAGTTAAGTAGTACAAGTTTGTTGCACCGATTCAGTTTTGTAAGATTTCATTACAACACTGCCCTTTAATTTCTTCCAAGAAAATATAGTAGTTTATGCAACTGTCATATAATGAAGGGTATGAAAACACGAGTGTGAGTTTATGAAACGAGCGCAGCGAGTTTCATAATAGTAACGAGTGTTTTATTTAATACCCGTGTTATATGATATGCAGTTGCATACACTACTTTATCTTCACTAATGCAATTAATCAAACAACAAGAGTAAAAGCTGACAATAGTTTATTTATAATAATTGTTCAAATTTTGGATGGTACAATTTTGAAAGTTAATGTTAATTATTGATCCAGCAGCTGTAGCGGCCGCGGGGCAAGCAGTAGAGCTCGTAGACGGAGTCGGAATATTTATAATTATTTCATTCGTCTTGTTTTCTATACTGTTCAAGATCGTATTTGAGACTTGAATTTTATTCATTAAAGACTCATCAATGTAGCTTTCAGCCACAGTAGAAGACTTCCACCCCCCGTGTCGTTTCAGTGCGGTCAAATCACCACCGCTATCTATGAGAAGGGTCGCCGAGGTGCGCCGGAAGCAATGCCCCGTGTACAACGCTGGGTTAGGCAGATTCAAAAGTAGTTTCGACGAAGTTTTAACGTATAACCCAACTGTTTTCAAAAGCCAGCCTAATATCAAAATTTTATACAACTTGTATGAGGATTTTGACATAAGGCTCGCCTTGTTAATTGGTCGCGTTTTATTGATGTTATAATGAGATTTTACGATATCGATGTGGATATTATACCATCATGTGAAATTGCTTAAATTGAGTGTTTTGTTATCTGCGCTATAACAGTAGTAATTATAAGTCAAGTATTGGAATCATAAGTAGAATGTTATAACATTAGTGTAGATAAAATTCTTAACCGTATTAGTAATAAATATGGATTATTATCAGAACTCCTAAACGTTTGATATTCCCTCACCCATCCATGTGAATCCACGACCATAGCGACCTTAACGCCCGAGCACAGCAGTTGCTATATTTCCACGAGTTGCACTGTGAGCTTGCCTTGGGCCGTTTTCCCTTCCCTCTGATGTAGAATAAAATAGCTAGTAACTTTATAGACTTAAGGTAGATTTTCTCTCACCTATCCATGTGAATCCACTGCCATAGCCGCTCTGACGGTGACGTTAGCGCCCGAGCACTGAAGCCGCGAAATTTGCACGAGTCGCACTGTGAGCTTGCCTTGGAGTCGGACCGACTTCCCTTCCCTCAGATTAAGGGAAAAATGACTTCTAACTACAAAGACTTAAGGTTGATATTCCCTCACCCATCCATGTGAATCCACGACCATAGTGATCTTAACGCCCGAGCACTGCAGTTGCTATATTTCCACGAGTTGCACTGTGAGCTTGCCTTGGGCCGTTTTCCCTTCCCTCTGATGTAGAAAAAAATAGCTAGTAACTATAAAGACTTAAGGTAGATTTTCCCTCACCCATCCATGTGAATCCACGACCATAGCGACCTTAACGCCCGAGCACTGCAGTTGCTATGTTTCCACGAGTTGCACTGTGAGCTTGCCTTGGGCCGTTTTCCCTTCCCTCTGATGTAGAAAAAAATAGCTAGTAACCATAAAGACTTAAGGTAGATTTTCCCTCACCCATCCATGTGAATCCACGGCCATAGCCGCTCTGACGGTGACGTTAGCGCCCGAGCACTGAAGCCGCGATATTTCCACGAGCCTCACTGTAAGCTTGCCTTGAGGAGTCGGACCATCTTCGCCGTCCGTGCTGCCTGGTTCCGATTTAGGGAAGAATGGCTTGTAACTGGAAAGAAATACGGTTTATATTTGAAAATTACATATCCAGAAAACAAAGTCCCCACAACAAAATTGGATATGTTAAATTTTTCCACGAAATAGTTTGACTTTATTAACAAAGAAAAT
The DNA here is from genome assembly GCA_949316285.1 of Eupithecia subumbrata. Lineage (NCBI taxonomy): Eukaryota > Metazoa > Arthropoda > Insecta > Lepidoptera > Geometridae > Eupithecia > Eupithecia subumbrata. Next base: position 5,408,639 of record OX438648.1, read on the forward strand.
GACAATCAAGGAATAGAAACAAATTAGAACAAGTATTGAAACAGTTGAGTTCACTGTAGACTGTTGCTAACAATTTAGAGGTAGCTCAACTGATCCATATCAACCCCAGTATGAAGTCGTTAAGATCTCTAGCTGTGTCTCTAGTGACATTGCAAAACGGCTCTATCATAAGACCAGTACCTACTGTTTGTGCTGATTGTGATGTGAATACAACCAATACATAGCTACATGCTGAGACACATTTTGTAACTCAATAAAAATACAACAATTTATTCAGGGCACAAAAATGGGTTACAAAAATACAAAAACGACCGAAACAAAAATATCTAGCGTGTTTATTTTGCTTCTACCACTGTTTTTCTTGTATCTTTGGCTGAACATGTATTTATTCAAATAAATCCTTTACAATCTCTTTATCAAATGTAGTTACTCCCTTACCGTGTCTTATAAGTAGGTAGTTCGGCAACGTATGCCGTTGTACGACCGCCGCCGCGCCGGTCGTACAGGCGCTGCGACCAAGGAAGCTTGTCGTGGTTTGAGATGCCATCCTTAAAACCCGCCTCCGACTCGAAGCTCGAAGCTTTGGTATAGTTTCGAACGCTATCACCGAGTGCACTACACACTCTATTGCTACTCCCTTACCGTATCTTATAGTTCGGCAAGGTGTGTCTTTGTGCGAATGCCCGTCGTATGTGCGCTGCGACCAAGGAAACCAGTCGTGGTTTGAGATGCCATCCTTAAAACCCGCCTCCGACTCGAAGCTCGAAGCTTTGGTATAGTTTCGAACGCAATCACCCAGTGCACTACACACTCTATTGCTACTCCCTTACCGTATCTTATAGTTCGGCAAGGTGTGTCTTTGTGCGAATGCCCGTCGTATGTGCGCTGCGACCAAGGAAACCAGTCGTGGTTTGAGCTGCCTTCCTTGAAACCTGCCTCTGACTCGAAGCTCGAAGCTTTGGTATAGTTTCGAACGCAATCACCCAGTGCACTACACACTCTATTGCTACTCCCTTACCGGATCTTATAGTTCGGCAACGTATGCCTTTGTGCGACTGCCCGTCATATGTGCGCTGCGACCAAGGAAGCCAGTCGTGGTTGAGATGCCATCTTTAAAACCCGCCTCGGACTCGAAGCTCCAGCTTTGGTATGGTTTCGAAAGCAATCCCCCAGTGGATAAACACACTCTATTGCTACTCGCTTACCGTATCTTATAGTTCGGCAAGGTGTGCCTTTGTGCGACAGCCCGTCGTATGTGCGCTGCGACCAAGGAAGCCAGTCGTGGTTTGAGATGCCATCCTTAAAACCCGCCTCTGACTCGAAGCTCCAGCTTTGGTATAGCTTCAAATGGAATCACCCAGTGGAATACACACTCTATTGCTACTCCCTTACCGTATTAGTTCGGCAAGGTGTGCCTTTGTGCGACTGCCCGTCGTATGTGCGCTGCGACCAAGGAAGCCAGTCGTGGTTTGAGATGCCATCCTTAAAACCCGCCTCTGACTCGAAGCTCCAGCTTTGGTATAGCTTCAAATGGAATCACCCAGTGGAATACACACTCTATTGCTACTCCCTTACCGTATCTTATAGTTCGGCAACGTATGCCTTTGTGCGACCGCCCGTCGTATGTGCGCTGCGACCAAGGAAGCCAGTCGTGGTTTGAGCTGCCTTCCTTGAAACCTGCCTCGGACACGAAGCTCCAGCTTTGGTATGGTTTCGAACGCTATCGCCCAGTGCGTGTATGGGTTTCTCCTGAACATTACTCGTACGTTTCCGCTCAGACTTTCCACTGTAAATAGGTTTTATGATTTGAAAGACTAATAGCGAAGGATTAATTTTATGATGTAGCTACCGCATCGTTTACCTAGTTCAAAAGTGCTCTGCTGTCGCTTCGTCATTTTAAAATCACATTAGAAGGACACGGATTCGTCTCAGCTGTCCCATACTACCTGGCCTTGGCTTTATATCGGGACACTGGACAGTTAATGTAATGTACAAAGATTATTACTAATGTACTGTTATGTACTATTATGAAGTTTTCGAATTTTGTTTCTTTTATTATGGATTAGTTTCTGCCCGCGGCATAGCACGACTTGTTTCTATAGAAATTTTAAAATTTACTACTATGCCATGGGAACTGATTGACCTATGGGATACAAGTAGCCTATCACCTACATATTTGCGAAATTTCAGCCCGATCTGTTCGGTAGTTTTGGCATGAAGATTTAATTAACATCCTGTTTGGATGTTTTGATCTTTTATACAAATCTTAATACAAGAAGTAACAAGAAGGCAGTAAGGTAAAGAAAGGATTTCTTTATAAGAATCTTACCCGTAATAGATATATTAGCAATCTTCCCCAGCAGCATAACAGCGTCGACGTCAATCCTGAAGTTGCCGTCATAGGCCAAGTCGAAGGTGAGGTCCAGCGAGCGCAGTCTCGCACCGTCAGCCTCCAGCTCACCACTCAGCAGGCGTATGTTTGTGATGCTGGGGAATTCCGACCCTACTTCTAGGGAGCGGAGCTGGCAAGGGAAAATTAAAAAGTAACAATTAATAGACGGAAAGATTTGTGGCCAGGTGGGGCGCCGATGTGTAAAAGACTGGTAAATGCTGGATGCGGCACTTTGGCACTCTTTAGGGGAAGCCTATGCCAGTGGTGGATTAGCATGGGCTGTTGATGAAAGAACAGAGTAGGGCGCTATTTTTCCCAGCCTAACAGGCCAACAGGGTATACGTCAATCCTGAAGTTGTCGTCATAAGCCAGGTCGAAGGTGAGGTCGAGCGAGTGCAGTCTCGCGCCGTCGGCCTCCAGCTCGCCTCCGAGCCTACCTCTAGGGAGCGGAGCTGGCAAGAGAATATTAAAAAGTAACAATTATATGTGGGATTTCACGGATCTTGTGCCCTGGGGCGTCGAAGACTGGTAGCTGCGTGCGGCAAGATGAAGATAGGGCGCTTTGGCTCTCTTTAGGGGAGGCCTACGCCTGGCTGTGGATTAGCATGGGCTGGTGATGAAAGGGTAAAACAGAGTAGGGCGTTATCTAAACGTGGGAACTGGCCGGTGTTACGGGGCGTAGGTAATGTCACGTGTTACGCAGGAAGCGTGCATGCATGACTGCACGTACTGACATACGGGGAAAAAAGGCACTCGCAACGAGCAATGAAACGGATTTTAGCACACGGCGTAGCGTATCGTGCTCGCTGCGAATGGTACGTATATTACGCCCCGATACCCCGGTACCCACCTTTAGAGATGGCCTAGCTAGAAGGAGTCCTGGGCCGCGATCACGGTGTGGTAAGGCGCGGCATTACTTACAATATACTGAATGAGAAAGGAAAATATCAAGTTATTTAGGTTTAAAGATATTTATTCTCAACAAAGACACAGTCACTTACATGAGAATACTTAATTAGTTCAGTGTAAAACAGTTTATAAAATATGAATGGAGAAGTTATTGTTCGGTCTAAGTGTAAGTTGTAATTACAGCTGTTTAGTATTACATAATGAAAAGATAAGTAGGTACAAAATAGGTAAAAGAACGATAAACATTACATTTCAGATTAGATAGTTAACTACACTTTCAATAATTTAACAAACTTATAAAATAGGCAAATTTTCCCTAACATAACTGGCAAGTTGAGTTTTAAAGGTATGTATCGAGCTAACGTTTTTCAAAGTTTCGGGTAGTTTATTATAAAGTTGTGCTCCTCCAAAAGTAAACATTTTTTTTCCATAATTCGTTCTGAGTTTGGGCAAAACAAGATAACTAGCTCGGCGAGTGCAAGTTATTTGTAGGTAAGTATCTTTTTACTGCAAAGATTTTTTTTTTACCTCTGTGGCGCAGCGGGCGAAGGTCCTCCTGCGACGCAGGAGGTTGCGGATTCGATTCCCGCCTCGGGACAAATGTTTGTAAGGTCTGCAGATATTTGTTCAGGGTGTTCTGGATGTTTTTCTATGTATAATAAAAAATATCCTATTTATGTAGTGAATTGTAATAAGTATACGAGTTATCATTTAACAAGGACAGAAGTCTTTATTCACAAAGAAAATTACAATCAAATAATAGAAATAAATTAGAACTAGTACTGATTTACAATTGAAACAATTGAGCTAACTGCAGACTGTTGCAAACAATCTACAGGTAGCTCAACTGATCCATGATACGGCTCAAACCTTGGCAGTTGAAACGTTAGGGTGCGCGTTCACAGGCCGGCATCGGACAATACGCTGACAAGTGCGTCCACTGATCGGCAACCCGAATGTCATTCGTATTAAATAGAAAATTGCCTTCAAGAATCCTCGCCGGCATTGCCGACAGTCCGCTCCGTGCGGTACGGATCGTTTATGTCAACCCATTGATAAGGCCAGTGCGGATTGTCTGATGCCGGCCTGTGAACGCGCACCCTAACGTTTCAACTGTTAACGTTTGAACCGTAATGCCGTGCCTTACCACACCGTGATCGCGGCCCTGTTGCTAGCAAGGTGAAAGGTACCTTAGTACCTACTGCCCATCTTGCGCAGGCCAAGGAAAGGCCAAATAGTTATTTTATTTAAGAAAGGGTGTCACCTTTATTTCACTCCAATTTATTTGATGAATTCATTATTATTAATCATGTTTACAGATAAACAATCAAAAGCAAGCACTTATGTAAATTAACGAGCAAGTAGGAACCTTCCTTATTTCAACATAAACCTATAATTTTTCAACGTAGGTACAAAATAAATAATATACAAAACATTTTAGAACGATAAACACTGTAATTATACAGCAAATATAATGAAAAACCCGACCTCGTTTTTGTGATTGCTAAACAAAAGCAATCACGAAAAAGAAAATCTTAAATCGTAAAAATTGCTGCTGAATTTTTTTCCTACGATTTTTCTTGAGAAATAATTGGATTTTTCTTTGCGTTTCAGCTCATCAGTTGATTATACGGACTCGGCGAAGCGAGAGCAACAAGTCAAGTACGAGCATGTTAATTGACTTGACTTGGCCGAGTGCGACACGGGACGAAATGAAGTGTCCTACAGAAATCCCAAAGGATTTTGTTGGTCATATTACATTTTATATGCTACAAGATAAGCTCGGAACTAAGAGTTCTTGATTTTTATATTGCAATTTCATTTTAATGGGCTAGTGTCCTAAAAATATTAACTAGTCCGTCAGTTAGATTATATTAGAAGATTTTGGACACTTTATTTTTTCTTTTGTCCATTAAACAAAATATGATCAAGATAAATCCAGTTAAAGTTCCGCGTGACGTCACACCTTGCGACACTTTTTAGGAAAGTGTGACGTCACTAGCCCCTACTCCCAAATTTTGACTTGCTTTATTTTTGTAATTTTTTGTTTGATTCACTAAACAACATATATATGTGTCCAATATCTTTTGATAATCTAACTGACGGACTAAATAGAATAATATTTAATTTACCCAGGACACCACCCTCTTCTCTCCATTTCAACTATGGCAGATGACTGTCAAACGTTAAAGGTGGATTCAGAAGCATTTTGCCCTGCGGTGGGATGATAGTGGCTGAAGGCCATACTTTATTTTAGATTATAGAATCGAAAGTAATTCTGTCTGTCTCTTATATTGCCACGCCTAAAGGGTTGAACGTATTATCGTAATTAAATTTAGCCGGAAGGAAAATGATATCCCGGGGTTGAACATAGGCTATTTTAAAGAAGCTAGTATAAAAGCCAACTAAAACGATCGATCTTTTAGAAGCTAGAAAGAAAGAAAGAAAGAAAGAAAGAAAATTATTTATTAAACACTACAGTACACTACTAATGAATTAAAATAAAAGACTACTTAGTAACACATACCTACAAAAACACAAGTGAACAAGACTAACACAATACAGAAGCTAGTATAAAAGCCAACTAAAAGGATCGATCTTTTAGAAGCTAGTATAAAAGCCAACTAAAAGGATCGATCTTTTAGAGGCTAGTAAGTAAAAAAGCCAACTAAAAGGATCGATCTTTTATAGGCTTTTATACTAGCTTCTGTAAGCGTTTTCAGAGCCTACCAATATGCCTTCAAAGTTTGTCCATAACTAGAAACTTTGTTAAAAATCTTATTGAAATAAAAACTTTGCTTGGAAATCTGATATTACTTTCCTAGCTATAGCCCTGTCGTCATGCCAAAATTATGAGTTTTTTGCCGTTTCCACTCCGTTGGTTGAATAAAACTCGTGAACCATATTACTGATTAACAACAATCTACGAGCGCTGGTTCACGCCCTCGCTAATTGGAGCATTTCAAACCTAAATTTGATAGGTACATGCCTACCGAAAGCAATTTTAATACAGTAATAGGATTTACAGTAGCTCTACACTACAGGAAGAGAGAAGTAGGCGCCTAACGTTATGTTCTCTGTGTAGAATAAAATAAATCAATATAAATAAATAATGCTTGACAATCCACACAGCATCATCTAGCGCCAAGTTAAGCAGAGCTTGTGTTATGGGTACTAGATGACTGATATACATAATATAATACATAACATAGATATATATTTTTATCTATATATATAAAAGAAAGTCGTGTTAGTTACACTATTTATAACTCAAGAACGGCTGAACCGATTTGGCTGAAAATTGGTGGGGAGGCAGCTTAGAACCAGGAGACGGACATAGGCTATGTTTTATCCCGGAATTACCACGGGAACGGGAACTACGCAAGCGAAGCCGCGGGCAGCAGCTAGTTATACATAAAAACTACCAGAACACCGAAAACAAATATTTGTAGATGGTACAAACATTTGTCCCAAGGCGGGCATCGAACCCGCAACCCCCTGCGCCGCAGGCGGACCTTCGCCCACCGCGCAACATCGGTCGTCAGTACCGCAGTCAACAGAATGAGTCTCAGTATTTTGATGGCATTTAAACCTAGATTAAGTAACGGTTGTCACAGTAACAAGTTCGAGAGGTGTACGCATAGTGAAGATCCATTTACATTTACGATTATGCTGAGCTCTATATCGTTTGATGTTGAGGTCGATATCCCTAACAAACTTTTATGCCCTATAGAAAACAAACAAAGTCTTGATTATCATACTTTATAACAAGCAAAGTTTAGATCAGAGTACATTCCTACTAACAAATGAACCGCGTATTGTGTCGAAACAATGTAATACTTCTACAAAGTTTGGCAGCACTGCAAATATGTTGGTAATTGAATTTTAAGGTCAGGATAATGTTTAGAGCGTTTTAAAAGGCTTCATCGGAAAGCGTGATTCTATATAATTGGCTCGATATGTTTCTGCGCCAACGAGCAAAATGATAAATCGCCCAGATGGAGTGTTTCCACTCTATTGCAATGAAATTTGTTTCATTATTGATTGCACTTTCCGCACCACGTTGTTCGCCAGCAGTACCTAATAAAACAAGCTACAGTGAGCAAAGTTTTGCCGCATCAGCATTACACACACTTTCATTTCATGTTTGCGAGTCCCTGAGTAATTATTCGATCAATTTTATTTATTACTAAAATCCTCGTCGCCATTATTCGAAAAAGAGCCCCGTGTTGGGCGGCAAAAATATATTTCCCTCTGTTGCCTGTAAAATTTAATGTGATACCAAATCTGAACGTGATAAATAAAAATAGATCTTACCGTTAACGATTCAAAAATCTTTCCAGAAGATGTTTTAGCCAGCAGTTCAGCCAGTTCTGTGGCCATCCGCCGCCTCAGCCATCGTGTGTCGGCGGTGCTTTGTTGAAATATGAACTGCAGCATCGCATTTAGGGCTCCTTCGGGCGTGCAACCGGCACCTCTTGTTAGTTCATTCAGAATTTCCTATTACATATAAAATTACATCATGACTTTATCAAATGATAAATGAGAAAGACGTAATAATTATAAGATCTTCATGCCATTCGCCTTCATGACTGGATAGAAACGGCAAAGGACTGGTTCGGAGGCCAAGATCTACACTGCGTTACGCCAGCAAATAAGTAGTTTTCATCTAAATAACAGTAGATTTATAGCTTTTCGAAACATGGGTCGAAATTGCTTTTCGCGCCTCATGGGAAATATCGCAGAATCTAAGTTATCTTATCACCCACGAAATATGGCCCAGTTTTATTCCCTAAAACACTGCTGAAATACAGCCACGAAATTAAATTGTGAAAACGCTTGTTCTATATGTATTTCCCGTTTCGTATGCATAGCACAGACGATCGTGAGGTTATGGTCGCTCCGATAAAACCCCCGCTCATATCTCGCAACGAGAAAATCCAAATAAGCCTTCGTGAACCACACCCTAAGTTGTATTTTCTTTTCTGAGAGAAACATTTATCTAAATTAAGTGTAATAATTAAGTGCTCGGACTATCAAAGGACATTATAAAACGTTCTATTTAATTCTATTATCTGCAGCGAAATTGAGGCCAACGAAGTGATTAAAGGGATTCTAGGGCAGACTAATGATGGCCGATGGCATGTTCCCTTAGGGCTAGAGGTTGTTTGTAAACAAATATTTGGGCTGACTTGATTGAAACGTGGATGCTTGTTTATTGTAAAATCCAATAGCCAATCACGTAAAGAAACAACGAAGGTACCTACAATTTGTATTGATTCATAGAGAAGGAACCTTTGTTTCAAGGTTTAAACTCCCTGACTAAAGACTTCTAAATAAATACCATTATAAAATTTAAAATCTGCTCTTGAAATGATATACTGGTAGGGTTTACCTCATGCAAGTATAATTTTATGAACAGAGATGATATACGCGACCTAGCTACATATTTTACTGCGCTTCACATAATTTCGCAATTTTTCTAGTCGTAAACTGATGGAACAACATTTCTTTGTATCAAAGAGCTTACATAAAATGGTTAGGGACGAAAAGGTCGCGAAATGACACGCCAGGTTAATATCGGGCGAAAAGGGTAAATGTAAAGATCACTCATTCAATTTATACCAGACTATAATTTATCGAGCTTTCGACGGAGAAACGTGATAAACGAAGCTATGTCTATAGGGCGTAGGTTTAAATTTAGTTGAGTACAAGCTCAACTCAAGCACAAGTGAATACTGAAACTAAGTAACGGTAGATGTATTTTACTTCCTAGTAACTTTTAATTGCAGTTCCTAGCTTAGCTCGAAATAACTTTTAATTGAAGTTCAGAGCACGATCTCACCATTAATTACGTCGTCGATGGCATGGCTATTAAACTCTCAAGAAAGTATTTTACTGCTCTTCAGTGACCGCACAATGTGTCAGCGAGATTTAGTGGTTCACCCTACATAGCTTTATTAAGTTCTTTGAGATCTACTTCTTCTATCTTTGGAATAAGCCTTTAAGTAGAATTAAAACAGGTAAGATAGCTATCAAAAGTCAGACATAATTAGCAGCAGGGATCTGACTCATACGTCATACATATAAGTGCATAACAACTAAATTAAATAGGTACCTAATTTCGTAGAATGCCTTCTACGAGCACCCACCTCCAACACTTGCCAAATAGGAGCTTAAAGTTCCCTAGAATTCTCAGCCAAATGGCTTCTACGTCTCAGTTGTTCCAGAAACTTCTGCAGTTGAAACTTACCGGCGGTAAAGTGACCGGTAGACTTAATTCGTGCTCAAACTTGGGCTTCATGTCGTATACACGTATGTAGTAGAGTAATAGGGCCAGTGGTACAGCCAATGCTGCCAGCGCTCCCAAAATCGCAGCTAGGAGAAGCCATGGCCAGTCTGGCATTTTTGCTAGCGAGCTGGAAGAAAAACTTCAATTGACAAGAGCAACTCCAGACTCATAGATAGATCCATCTAAAATGACTTGACCTAAGACTCTACCCGGTAGTGGTGTGGTAAAGTACTCTATCTCATAATTTCTTCCACAGTTCAGTTAAATTTTAGAGATAAAACCGCGATATCATAAAAAGAATACAGGTAGAGCGGTTCAAGTCATTATAGAAGAACTCTAAAATACTAAAATGCAAAAACGTGCAATAAATAACGCAATAAAACAAGATCCGTCAAGTGCGAGTGTAACTCGCGCGCCGAGGGTTTTGAACGTTTGTCAACAAATATGTACCAAAAGTACTGGTTAGAGACTTCGCAATTTAACGAATACCTAAGAATAGTAGGTACCAACCTACATTTCAGATGGATCTCTCTGCATGCTTCGGTTATATTGGTGGTTCGGTTAAGGTAAGGGTAATGGTAAATTTTTCGACTTTTTTCAAAATATTTCAAAAAGTATGAAAGCTACAGAAATTTGAATAAATGGTTTGAAATGTCCAAACCGATACCTTTCATTTGATACCCCATTCGGTGGGGTAGCCCCCCTTTTGAAAATTATTCCTTTTTGACCATTTTTCAAAATGTGTTCTTTTTACAGACTTCTCTATATTTTTCCTGTAAAATATAGATCCATATCTACAAAAGCTCCATACATTTTACATGGATCGCTCTGCAATCTTCGGAGATAGGGGGGGGGGGGATGGGTATTTTTTCTACATATTTTAAAAAGTATGAAACCTACAAAAATTTCAAAAACTATTTTGAAATGTACAAAATGATACCTTTCATTTGATACCCCATATGACTCTGTAGGTATCTTTTAAAATTTCGGCATCACAATTTGTATGGAAAATATTCATTTTCATTTGTCATTTATTTTCATTTATTTTTCTCTAAATCAGTACAGGCGCACGAAATGTATTATTATTTTAAATTTCAAGTTGATAGCTGCAGTAGTTTTTGAGTTATTAAGGAGGGAAAAAAGGACAGACAAAGCGAGACCATAAGGGTTTTGAAACCGATCTTCGATCTTCAAAACCCTAAAAACGTGCTTGTTAGTCCACAACTCTCTGGAAAGTTTATCGTGCACTAAAATGCAATCAGAGCAATCTACTTAGTTGCGGCAACGTAGAGCGGTTCAAGTCATTATAGAAGATCTCTAAAAAGTAAAATGCAAAAAAAAACGTGCTTATTGGTCCACAACTCTCTGGAAAGTTTATCGTGCACTAAAATGCAATCAGAGCAATCTACTTAGTTGCGGCAACGTAGAGCGGTTCAAGTCATTATAGAAGATCTCTAAAAAGTAAAATGCAAAAAAAAACGTGCTTATTGGTCCACAACTCTCTGGAAAGTTTATCGTGCACTAAAATGCAATCAGAGCAATCTACTTAGTTGCGGCAACGTAGAGCGGTTCAAGTCATTATAGAAGATCTCTAAAAAGTAAAATGCAAAAAAAACGTGCTTATTGGTCCACAACTCTCTGGAAAGTATATCGTGCACTAAAATGCAATCAGGGCAATCTAGTTGCGGCAACGTAGAGCGGTTCAAGCCATTATAGAAGATCTCTAAAAACTAAAATGCAAAAAAACGTGCTTATTGGTCCACAACTCTCTGGAAAGTTTATCGTGCACTAAAATGCAATCAGGGCAATCTAGTTGCGGCAACGTAGAGCGGTTCAAGTCATTGTAGAAGATCTCTAAAAACTAAAATGCAAAAAAATCGTGCTTATTCGGTCCACAACTCTCTGGAAAGTTTATCGTGCACTAAAATGCAATCAGGGCAATCTAGTTGCGGCAACGTATGGCACCTATAGCTACACTAGTTGCATTGGCGAGGCGAAAATCGTTATTGGCAGTCAAGCGGAACGGAAGCAGGTATTTAGCACAAATATCCGGAGGGGTGACTGGAGAAATAAGATGGGGTTATTCAGTACATTACATGCCCAGGATATTTGCTTGGGATGTAGGTTTTCAAAGCACATCACGTAATTGGACGTGAACTGAGCACTAATACTTCATAGGCAACGCAGAATTGTAGGATATTGGGTTGGAACATTGATTTATTATACAGAGGTAGATTGGACACTGACGCCAGCGCGCTTGGTCCCCTGGAATTCGAGTCAAATTGAAATAAACAATACCTACATAAAACTCAGGAAAGTCATTTTGTCTAAAAGACGACGAACTTTGTGGCCGCCGATCGATGGATCAAGAAAATCTAAGACACCTGGAACAGACCCATTGTAGTCAGGAAAACAAAAGACGGCAGTGAGCTCCAAAGCCTACCTATCTATGGCAGTACAAATAAAGGTGGACACAAATCAGTTGATTCAAGTTTAAGGAATTTCCAGAAAATATGGATGGTGTTGCGTCCACATATCTACCTTTTTTAAAATCAACCGTAAAGCACACAAGATGAGCATAGCATCGTAAGTCAACCGTAAAACAGGTATGAGCATGGCATCGTAAGTAGAGAAATTTTCGAGCATTGTTCAGCGCAGAGGAATTTAACCAAGCAGAAAATTAATAATGTAGGCTACGAGCACATACAAATCAAATGAATGTTCCCAGCGTCCGAGCCTCGCATAAACCACGAGGGCGTAGGGAGGCTCCCCCTACGCCCGTGACCTGCACAATTTGCAAACCCCATTTTCGCCACGAAATGCACTGTACACGTAAACTGATTACGGAGTTGTTGGTGAAAATTACTGCCTTTTCGAGGCAAAACTTGCCTACATTTGTAATGCAATGTTTTAGACAAATTTGATCCTTATGGTTGGTGTCCGTCATACAGATATAGGGGTATGTACTTTTAGGGTTCCGTACCCGAAGGGTGATAACGGAACCCTATTACTAAGTCTCCTCTGTCCGTCCGTTCGTCTGTCAGAGGGCTCTATCTCATGAACCGTAAGAGGTAGACAGTTGGAATCATAGAATGTGTATTTCTCTTGCCGCTATAACAGAAAATAATAATAATAAAATAAATGTCCAAATTAAAGGGAACTTCCATGCAAAAAACGTGATTTATTTGGTATTTTCGCTTTTCGTTTGTCTAGGCCTCTTGAACCACAATAGGTAGAGACAAAAAACTTTCTATATATACATAATTAACATTTCAATTGTGATAACAACAAATAAGTAGGTAAGTACTAAGAATATTATAAAATTGAAAATTTAAAGGGGTGTCCCAACCCAACTAGTGAAAATTTGATGTTCTTTGAAAAAGTGGCCTGATTTTATGGTACGGAACCCTTGGTGTGCTAAACAACTCGCACTTGGCGGTTTATTTTATACTAGTCAGTGGGTTCGTTAAACGACTGAGGCAAACCAGTTTTAAACATGCATCATTATTTAGTTTTATTAAATAAGGGCGTAAAAGGTCGCTGTGATGGGAAATATATTTAAGTAAAATTTGGGATACTATTCCAGGTAGAGTTCGATTGTTCACAAAAACAGCCAGAAAACTGGAGATAGGGATCGAGAGAAGTGGCGAGAAAGGGGGGAGGTCTTTGCCCAAGCATGGGAAAGCATAGGAATAGAATATCATTTATTGTCCAATGTAATGAGCCAAGTACCTACAGCAAAATTGTCGTTGTAAAACCTAGTGCGCGGCACAATAGAATGGAGTCGTCAGATGAGTTAACACGTAAGTACCATCTGTTCTTAAATATTATAAGTAATGTAGTAAGAAGTAATGTGATTCTTGTAAATACCCTAAATAAATTTTATTTAGGCTAAGGCTCTCTTACTGCTTCTTACTTAGTCACAAAGAGGAATGTTACACACGAGTCTCATTAATTAGGAGGCTGGTTAAGTTAGCAACAAGATTTCATAAGCCATAGTTCATCTATGTAGCCCACAGCGCTATCAACATTATGCGTTACATACAGAATTAAAAACATGCACCTAGAAGGCCTAATTAAAACATGAAATAAGTAAGGCGGTAGTTGGGTGAGAGATAAGAACTATATATGCTAGTAATTAAATCATTCTAAACTGAAAATATATTTTTAATTTTACTAACAGTATTTTTAATTTTAATAACAGTAAAATAATAGGACAATGGAAAGAATAGCAGGGTATAATGTATGACACAATTATAAATAGGAACTAACGCATGCAGTAAAGCTATATTATAGTTAAATCAGCAACATAAATAATTTCTTAAAGCAACATAGGTAGATAAAAAGGAAACATTCCATTGAACATCCCACTATTGATTCGATTGCGGTTCGAACAAGTGCTTCTATTCACAAACCTTCACAAACATTTCAAACGAATAAAATCCAATGAAAGCAACACAAAGCCGTACCTACCTAGCACTCATAAAAAATTCAGTGTCAAAGAGATTTTCGTCATTCATCTCCCTTGGCACAATAAAAACAAAATAAAAACACTCACCTAAAAAGGAATCACCTATAAAAACTTCTAAACGCGAACGCACTAAAAATCCTACGTAGGAAGGTATCTACTAATCGATTGACTTTGAAATGTGAATTCTAACTAATTGCTTGAGTTTGATTGAAATTACTTTTATAAACATTTTCGTCAGCCGGTTCTCCGGCTGTCGTGTCTTTTACATGACTGATATAGGACTGACTGGTAGGTACATTCAGTGGTCTAGGGGGCATGCGCGAGCCTTCGCCAATTGGACCAAAGTTCACCTACCTGACTAGGAAATTGATAGGCGCTGAAGACTCGAAGTGCCTTATCAGGGTAAACGAGTTACGTACCTATCGAATCGAATCAAATTATCTGTCTCGCTAAGTCAATTTGTAAGATTTTTATTTCATGAGACTGAGACAGAATGGATATGAACGCTGTTCAGTTGCACGCTTGCGCGTAGTATGGATCGATATCTCACCTAACTACAGGTGTAAACCATTGCAAAATGTACTCTAAACAAAAACATTTAGACTGAAAATGGCTGTGTAATAAGTTAAAACAACAAGGCCCTTAGAAAACAAAACAAACTGTTGACGGGTTCATAAATAAATGCCAATACAGCTCAGATTGGTTTCGCCATTTAAGTAATAAATAAGGGGTGACGTAGGTAATGGATAGGGAATTGAACCCTCCTATTTGTACCGCGCGGGTCAATAGGCAGTTTTTCATATCGTACGCCTTAGTCATGATGTTGTGTTTGGGTGGAATCCAGTCCATTCAGTCAAGTGTTACATGATCCATACAATATTAAATGCCGAAGTAACTCGGACAGTCTGTTAACTTTAAACGACTAATGCTGGTGTTCACCAAAAGATAATCGGACAATTAGGCAGCTTCGTCGGTTAATTTTCACGTTTAATTTATGCAAACATGCGTCAAAAAAGTCAAAACAACAGTTTAAAATTGAACCATATGTTGGTGAACTCGGGTTCACCAACATACGGCTTAGGTGTCTTCGTCGAAAATATAATCGGATAATTACATTTTAATTGACGTTTCAGTCTGATAGAAGTTTTAATACATTAAACGTCAAAGTTAACCGACGACTCTGCTAAATGTCTGATCTTTTGGTGAACATCAGCATAGAGTATAATGTTCCTTGACATCAGCCTTAACGGCTTAATAATATATCTTAGTGGAAATTGGGCAAGGAGAACGAAATATATGGTATCGTGTGGGAGAAACCAATGCTTCTTCTTATACTTTACATGAAAAACTCGAGCAAAGGCGCGGGCAGAACTTAGTTTACAAAAGACATGAAAATAAAACTCAGTAGTAGTTCTACGAACAGTAGACCTCGCGAGCATTAACTTTTTTTCAACAATGAATTTACTCATTACAAGTTATTTAAAACGGGATATTTAGGCAGGTACCTACCATTTTTTCCTGTTTGTAGGTAGGCACGGGAAATGTTACTTAATTCGTAACAGACCTTACTCGTTTTCACCAATCAACTTTAATCCTTGTAGGTACTTGGACAGAAATAATGTTCCTAACTCTCTCGCTGTTAGCGAGACGGCTCGTCGTCATGCCGAAAATCCTCATCAGATCTTTACCAAATTTTTATGTAATAGTAATTCAATGCATATGTATAACAATTTTAAGTTACTACCTTTTAATTCAAAATATAATCATTGAAATCAGATCTCTGAACTCTGAACACACAAAGCGGAGATATTCTAAAGCTTCCTTTTTGTATTTTTTTGAAAGTAGTAGGTACGCCTTTACTCTAAAAACCCCGACGACAAAAAAATCTATAAAATCGTAGAATCCGTACACCAAGTTTCGTACCGATCCACTGTAAAATACGACCTGTAGAGGAGTACGGACGTACTGACAGAAACGCAAATTTTGCTAGACTTGATGCAGAGACGCTTCGCTCACTTCCTCGCTCGTCAAAAATATACACTAAACTAGGGTTAATCTATTATTGCAACAGTTCCAACCAACGATCTTAATCCCATCCTCTGCCTCAGGGCGCTCTCCCACTATGTCGTGACGATTAATTTATCGTTGGACGACTATCGTCTCTTGAAAAATTTAAATTGCGGCCGACAGGGACGACAGTTGATTGTGCCGTCCTATATGTAAACATTGTGAACACCTCCATTTAAATACACAAGTCACGGTGATGCTTTGAACAGCACGACTAGGTATCTGTCGTCGCGACAAAGAGGGAATGCAACCTACTTCTAATAAAAATACAAATAAAACAAAATATTTTCTCATCAATAGTGTATTACATGACGTTAATAAATAAGTATATTCGATCTCTATGATACAACATCCTACATCAATACAAGCACACTTATTCTTCTGATTTTCAAACATTTACTTACTAACGAGTAATGTAGGTATGTCTACATTTATTTATTTGTCTTATATTATAATTATTATTTATTTTATGCGTCGGAGAGAGCTGCAACCCCGGGAAGCACTTTACCTGTGAATAAATATTAAAATTAAAAAACATACACACACGTACATATTTAAGCATTTCTACATAATGATACTTTCTAAACTTACGTGATCAGAACACACTATAATAACAATTCACGGGTAAAAAAAATTGTATTACCCATGATTGGTTATATTAATATACATTCTAGTAATGAATTTGAAATAAGTCTGAGCACGATACAATCCTACTGACGGCTACTGATGAAAACTAAGAAGGTAACCAGTACTGTGTGTTGCAGAAGCAAATAAATGATTTAACTATGTATCTACCTATCTAATTTGAGGGGGGTACTTGAGCTGAGTATGTGATTTTACTCTACACAAATAAAAGTGGCAAATAAATGAAAAGAAAATTGGTACTCATGTATGCTTCACTCTCTTCCGTTACTGAGTTTTTGATAAGATTTAAATTCTTCGAGATCTTAAATTGAAGAAGCATCTACGTAAAACTGAGGAGCTATTATTGTGTAATTTACAAGAGAATACAATTAATTTAGAGATGATTTTCATAAAAATTACATGGAAAATCTCCCTGATTTTTCAGCCTTAGCAGTTTCAGCAGTTTCAGTAAAACTTTCAATAAATTATTAAGTTTATTTTTTGCAGTTCTGTTAGGTCAACTTCGAACCACTTTTGTATTAGGTATAAGATTTATAAGGAGGTACCTATAGGCGGAATATTTAGAATGAATTGACTTGTATTATTGTATGAATCAACACTTTTAATGCCCATGACGCAAAAGCGCTTCTCTAGCTCCCTTCGTGTCGCACCGCCGAGGCTGGACAGTGAAAGCGATATTTTTTGAAAAAATACTAGAAGTACCTACGAGGATTAAACCTTCACTAGTCACAGTAATCCTTGTCTTCTTCATGTAAATAAAGTAATGTTGAAACTGAAACTGAGTTAATGCGATATATTAAACTAAACTTACCCTCAAGCAGTTCCAGAGAGGCGCCGCCGCCGGTAGAAACGTGTGAGACCTTGTCTTCAGTGCCCCATTTGGCGCAGCAAGTGGCCGTGTCGCCGCCGCCTGAGGAACAACGTCATTTATTGCTGTATAACGAAATAAAACCTAGACTATGTTACTCAGGAATAGTTAAATGTTTTGTTCTGTCAGGCTTTTGTCTACCTTTTATGGCCTCCAGTAGACTAATTCTGATCTGAGTGGGGGAACTGAGATCTGCAGGGGTATTTTAATTCATTCGATTCGTTTCCGAATCGAATCCGACGGATTTAATTGATTTGATTTCGTTTCGGGTTGATGATCGAAAATTCGAAGCTAATTTGTTGACTAATGGCCATGTCAATGAGGAGGAGCTCCTTATTTCGATCATCAACCCGAGGCGAAATCAAAAAAGCGTTTTATAGATCCGTCGGATCGATTCGGAATCGAATCGAATGAATTAATATACCTGCTGCACGGACATCTCGCATGGGAGTGTATACACTCACAGCATAGACTATTATTATTATTTACTAGCTGTACCCGCGACTTCGTTCGCGATTGCCTTACCGGCCGACTAATTAAGTTCACATTTAACCATAGTCTCTCATATTATGAAACGCCGCCGTGCAAAAAATCGTGTTGGTTCTACGGGGGATAGCATGTTGTCATCTTCAATCCCATAGATGAAAGAAATTATGATGAATGCAGATGGAGAGACGCGCGTCAAGTTTGAAACTATTAATTTATCTCGCACGCACTATCTGGAGTTTTATTAATCTAAGGATTCTACGTGATGATTCTGCGACGATTGCACTGTCATACTGAAGCAATTGTATTGCAGAATTGGGCTCCTGATCCGTTTGACTGGACCACTGTAATTTTTTTTTCGTTAGTAGGTAGGTACAGTTGGCTGTGTACCACAGTAAAAAATATTTTTCTGTGGTCCAGTTAGTTTAATTGGACCACTTACTCCAACCAAACATCGGTAGTACAGACCGGACCAGCTAAACCACCATATGTCATGTAAGGTAGGCCCCTAACTTATTTTTCCAAGACGCACCACCTTAGTAGGTAGGAACCTAACTAATGGGTGCGTCTTGGAAAAATTAGATAGGAACTTACCTACCCTTTATCTACAATTTTTTTTCTTCAATCTACAGATTATTTCATCAGTATACTGATTTTCTACTCGACTTTCTACTAATTTAGTCAAATTCGATTTTGCAACACTGTTTCTAACAAAAAGAATGCATGATATCGGACGACGCGTAGACCCGTCGGGTTGCGCGGTTTAAGAATTCTACTTTTTCCTCTCTCCCAGGGGAACCTTACTGAATTCCAGGATAAAATGTATCCCATGTCCTTCCTTGAACTCAAATCGTACCAATTCAGTCCAACTCATTCAGTAGTATCGGCGTGATGCGCGGTGAAGGAATTTTACTTGCATCCCTTCTCCCAGGGGAACCTTACTAAATTCTGGGATAAAATGTATATTTCCTCGTAGTATGAATTCAAATTATGCCGAGTTCCATTCGAATTCATTCAGTTGTTCCGTCATAATGCGCGGTTAAAGAATTTTACTTACATCCTCTCTCCCAGGGGAACATTACTGAATTCCGGGATGAAATGTATCCCATGTCCTTCCTTGTAGTATGAAATCAAATCGTGCTGGGTTTCATTCCCACTCATTCAGCACTTTCGGCGTCATGCGCGGTGAAAAAATTTTACTTACATCCTCTCTCCCAGGGGAACATTACTGAATTCCGGGATGAAATGTATCCCATGTCCTTCCTTGTAGTATGAAATCAAATCGTGCTGGGTTTCATTCCCACTCATTCAGCACTTTCGGCGTCATGCGCGGTGAAAAAATTTTACTTTCATCCCCTCTCCCAGGGGAACCTGACTGAAATCCGGGATAAAAAGTATCCTATGTCCTTCCTCGTAGTATGACCTAAAATCGTGCCGAGTTTCATTTCGATACCTTCAGTAGTTTCGACGTGATGCGCGTTTAAGAAACAGACAGACAGACAGACAGACAGACAGACAGACAGACAGACAGACAGACATGAATGAAAAAAATTACAGTTTTGGCTTCAGTATCGATAGTAGAGTGTCCTCCAAAAAAAATTTTCAAAATATCTTCAATGTACAGAATTGGACCTGTTACAGTTTTATTATAAGTATAGATTATTATCATTCTCGTCTTAAGAAAGTCCAGGTTAATTTTTTATGGCTGACACAGACGTCGTCTCATCTTCCATCTTCTGGTTGGTATTCAGTAATTATCGGTGGGTAGTCTATCACATGCATGACGGACAATAGAATAGTTTGTTATGAAAAAAAAAAACAGACTTGGAATTCCTTCATTTTACACTGTTTTTAGGTCTTGTGGGATAAATACTAATAAGTCTTCGGGAATAAATTTCAACCACCTCCGAAACATTCTCTGTGCAATAGCAAAATAATTATTAAAATCGGTCCTTCAGTGATGGAGAAATCGACGAAAATACATAAAAAGCATGTACAAAAAGTACATTAATGTACTCGAAACCGCTCTATTGCCTTCGCTTACGCGCATTTTCGGCGACACGAACTTGGATGGCGTCAAATTCCAACAAGACAATGCTCCTTGCCATAAATCAGCGACCACCATGCGTTGGTTTCGAAACAACAGTATTGTCTTGTTAGATTGGCCGGCTCAGTCCCCAGATCTGAACCCTATCGAGCATCTTTGGGGTATTATGAAACGCAAAATCAGAGAGCATAGCATTACATCCAAAACAACGCTAAAAAATGCTTTATTTCAAGAGTGGAACGCCATAAGTGCAGCCGAATATAAAAAGCTTGTAAGCAGCATGCCCCAAAGAATTGCTGCTGTGATCAATGCAAAGGGTGGGCCAACTAAATATTAGTGATTTATAAAATTTTATGTTAAGGGTCCGGCGACGGATGAATTTCCCATACAAACGTAGTACCAAAATGATTTGTAATTTGTGAATGTTTTCATCATGGTTTGCTATTATTTGTGTTAGAATAGTATTTATTTAGGTTCCTGCTATAAGATTTTTTCAAAATACTTATCTACACAATTACTAAGACAACATTCATTCTTTGATTTAAAAATGCGATTAGGTTTAATTTCATTGCAGTAAGGTATTTTGAAAAAAAATTGTGGCAGGAACCTTGATAAATACTATTTTAATACAAATAATAACAGAACATAGTGAAAATATGCTCAAATTAAAAATCATTTTGGTATTACGTTTGTATGGGAAATTCATCCGTCGCCGGACCCTTAATATAGTAATTTGGAAAACAAATTAGTTTTATTTTCCACCTTAAACACGAAAAAGTCAGCAAATTTTAGGGTGCTTTATACTTTTGGCCAAGGCTGTATAACATCCTCCTTTTTCGGAGTCGGTTAAAAAAATTATAATAATAATAAAACTAACAGAAAAGTAATTTTCTGCCTGCAAATTACTTTTCTGCTAGTTTTATTATTATTAGAATTTTTTTAACCGACTCCGAAAAAGGAGATCCCGCTAGATTTTATTTAAATAAAAAAGTAAAAACAGCAAAGAATATAAATCTCGCAATGTAAATCTAACAGCCATAACGTAAAGCAAAGACTTGTTTTCGTATTTACCAATAATAGTGATAGTTCCATTGGCCGTGGCCTTTACAACGCCGTCCATAAGAGCCCTGGTGCCTCCAGCAAACTTCTCAAATTCGAAGACACCAGCTGGCCTGCAAGCAAAATTATACCCAAAATCAATAACAAAAGGTTAGAATTTCGACAGTAAATGAAACAAGGTTGGCAAACAGTAACAATTGGCCGGGCTAATGGGCTTATCAGGTATGTGTGAGGAGAGTATCAAAAACTATTACACCTCACACTTATCACACTAATTTTATTCGAGAGTTTAGATGTTTGTTATCGCTACTGAACAGATCAGGCTGAAATATTGCATAGATGTAGTTCAACACCCAGAATACCGAAAAAACGCGTGCGAAGCCGCAGGCAGAAGCTAGCTGCTTAATACAGCAGATCATCCTTACACTGCTTAAAGTTAATTGAAAAGATGGAAGTAAGACCATACGCACCCATTCCACACAATGACTTTGGCTCTAGCAATAGGGTCAGCAAACAGCTGCCTGGACTTAGGTCCAACATCAAGTCCCATCCAGCCTTCTGGAATACCGGAATCCACTGTAGATTCACCAACCTGATAATGAACACTAGATTAGGTAAATTGAACTTTAATATTAGTGCGATTAAGAGATCAAATAGCCTTTTAGTCATTCTGCACCTATTATGCTAGGATATACAGGCTTCTTTGAATCACAACACAAATCAAGTGGCTTGGAATAATTTAAAAGTCAATCATAACACCATTGCTTAAGATTGATAATCACCTGTGCATTCTCATCAAACTTATCAGCTGTCACAAAGTCAACTGGAAGGTGCACTTTGACATTGTTTTTTTCTGCCTTCTCCAACAGTTTGGCAACAATTTTCGCACCCTCAGAGTCATACAGTGATGTGCCAATCTGGAAAACAGTTATTTTGACGTTAGCAAACTGTAATGGACTTTCTATCTATTTAGAAATGGTTAGAGCTCCGCTGTCTCATCAAAAAAGGGGTTATAAATGTCATACTTACAGCCATCCCTTTGGTTTCTTTGAGGAAGGTGTAGGCCATACCTCCACCAATGATCATCTCATTCACTTTGTCCAACAAGTTTTCAATAAGCTGGATCTTGTCTGCCACTTTAGCTCCTCCAAGAATGGCTAGGAAAGGCCTGCAAATCAGAATAAGTGCCTCACTCAACTCTTCTACTTGAAACAGGAGCCTTAACTGCGATCTACACTCAAGATGAAACTTTGAAAGAATCTCTGTGAACACTCATTAATATTTCTATCATGGCACTACAAGTTGGACTAATAATGTCCAAAATACCATTACACACCTTTCTGGTTCATGCAGAGCCTTAGCAAAGTACTGTAGCTCCTTCTTTAGTAGGAAGCCACTGGCTCTCTGATCAAATCCTTCTCCCATCATTGAACTGTGTGCTCTGTGAGCGGTACCTGTTTTATAAAAAGTATGTAACTAATTTAATTACACTATCAGAAAGTTTATTTAACACCATTATCCTCGAACATCAACATATTGTGATGTTAATTATTTGTGTAAATAAATAATGCTGGACAATCCACACAGCATCATCTAGTAACCCCAAGCTAAGCAGAGCTATGGGGACTAGATGACTGATATACTTAATACAATACATTACATAGATTGATATTTTTTATTATAATGGGAATCAAACACACAAACTTCTACGTCACAGGCAGACCTTTGCCTGCCACGTTACATCAGTCTTCAATGTTTATTGTGTTTCTCTTACCAAAAGCATCATTGATGTAAAGGTCTCCCAGCTTTCTCAGACTAGCTCTAAATGCCTTAACCTTCTCAGGATCAGCCTTGACCTTAGCCCCACTAGCATCAAGACCTTTGCCTTCTTCTTCAACATGGAATCGGAGGTTCTCCAAGAGAATTACTGAGCCTACTGGGGGGTCAGCACAGGCTCCTTCTACTTCAGGACCGACGCAATCCGCAAGGAATGTAATTTCTCTAGAGTAAAACATGTTTTATTGAGTTATCAAACTTATCAATCAATCTCAGTTCATACGCAGAGAAAAGTATTAACTGGAAGAAAAAGGTAAGGCTGTATAACTGTGAAATTTTTGTCACCTGTTCAGGAGTTTCTTCAGCTCTTCTGCTACTGGTTTCAGTGTGTACTTCAGGTTTGCTTGGCCATCGGGCCTGCCCAAATGGGACATAAGGACGACAGACTTGGCACCTTTGTCGAGGGCATATTTGACGGTGTCTAGAGCAGCTACGATACGTTGGTTGTTTGTGATCACTCCTTCCTTGAGTGGGACATTGAAATCCACTCTAAAACAATAAAATTACATTAATTTCATAGGTGTATTCTTTGCATTGAGATAGTGTGAAAAAATTGTATGATACTTGCCTTATCAACACACGTTTTCCAGACAAGTTTAGTGCGTCTATTGCCAATTTATTTAGAGCCATTTTGAGTGTTTTTGTGAACTATTTTCAAGAATATTGCAATAACCACAACACCGGGCTAGGTAAAGTTGGATTTTTGATGCAAAAATGACAAACGCAAATGACCTTGTAATGTCAAAGAGGTCATGTTTACAAACTTCGTCTCTATTTTGGTTAAATAAAGTATATTTTTGAATAGCAGTAAAATCCAAATCTTTTGAATGCCAACCAAACGAAACGAATGACCGAATGGAGCATAGACAAACCTGTATGGCAACACCAACGTCGTCGTGCGTGAGAGAGATGTGCGTGAGATCATGAAAAAATAAATTGTCTATGACGATAGTGAGAAGAGAGACGCCTGCCTGCTTTTGGATTATTCTTTGAAAATCTACGTTGAATTTCATAGAAAAGACGCGAGTGGTGAAAAGTTCTGTGTATTTCAGTTTCATATAGCTATTTAGATTGACATTCTGTGTTCTTGTGACTGTAACGAATAATTAAAACCGAAGTGCGTTGAAAGTTGAAACATGGTGCCGCTAGGTCCCGGGCCAGGCCACCCTGCTACTCACCAAACTCACGGTAGTGCTTCCACCACTCTGTCTGGCCCAAACTCGCTCTCACAATCAGCTCCACAATCTAACAAGTCGTCGGCAGCGGTAAGTGATGATCTTTCATTGTATTTCGTCAGTTTGCGTCAGTGTCGCGGGCGGCACATGTTTATGTAATTCAGCTTCGAGCACGTGCGATTTGGCGCTAATTTTGCCATCGGTTTCCAGAAGCCGAACTACACCCTCAAATTCACGCTTGCCGGTCACACGAAGGCAGTATCCTCGGTCAAATTCAGTCCGAATGGAGAATGGCTGGCTAGTTCCTGTGAGTATACTGTTGCGAATAAATTAGCTGACTTAGCGAGAAAGGTGCATTTATTTACGTTTTGGTCATCCATTGTTGAAATTACATTAAATTCTGCTAAAGGCAATTTTTACCTACTATTAATTAGAGTAAACTTGAACACTGTACTTTCCAATTAATCAGGAAATGGAATAAAAAGCCCATGGCATATTCAAACTGAAGGTCTATTGAAGTTGAACATAATCAACCTTATTCCAATCCATTAACATACTAAAGTGTTACAGTATATTTTCCAACGTCCTTGATACTTTGAGAGGCACCTGTCAAAAATGACTACCAAAATGTTATTGATTACTTGGTACCATTGCCATAGTACACGCATCCTTATCATTATGTGACTTAACTTCTAGATTCATACAACTTATTCTGACCCTAAGGTTTAATAATGTTTACTTAGTTCATTCAGAATGAATATTGACCTAGATAAATAAGATTATCATGACTTCATATTGCCCATAAAGTTTGCATAGCAACAACCTCATTTACCAAACAAGCTCACTTGAATATTTTAATTTCAAATGAGGTCAGTACCATCTATTCATTTGTTACTAAGCCGTAGTAGTATGTGAATAGAGTGTAGTAGAAATGCTAGGGTTCAATGACTGATGTTACACAACAGGTGTAAAGTATGGACAAACTTCGGTTATAGTTTATTTTTAGTTTGCATGCTTCCTAAAAGGTCAGACAGTGGTTTTCTAGCATGTTTAATAATAAAGACATTTTAGTTGAATGATGGACAATTTCATTCTCAAAAATGATTATCTATTCTTGGGTTTAATATTAAATAGGCTCATTTCTTGTTTATTTTTTGTTTCGTGAACCATAATTCAATTCAATTCAATTTTTCAATCCATTTTATTTATTTCGGTTGTTCACCATAAATGTTTGTACCGTTGTACAACTACCTATAAACTATGTTAGTTACCATAAAACACATTTCAATTATTCATGTCACATAAATGATCATGATTTTATTTTGAATAGCTTTTATCCATTATATTATATCCAAGCGTTGGCCATGGCTTAGTCGGCAAACAATTCACAATTTATTTATTTGTTAATAGATGAGCAGGGTGTGGCTGATGGGTTTTGCGTTTAAATTTTTTTGTACAGAGACTTTGGTTCTTAACTAAAAGTATTTTAAGTTACCTGCTATAATAACATCAGCTATGTGCCAGAGAAAGTCCTGTCAAAATCCTGCACTTTTGGAGAAAACTCAAACAAATATTTAAAAATTCATGATTTGATTAAGTACTCTGTATTGTAACTATCATAGGTATTGAGTAAAAAGCTGTTATTTTGTCATTACAAATAGGCATCAATTTTATTTATTGATATTGATAGAATTGGTTTATAATGGGTTGTTTATTTACTATTGTTTGTCTTTGCATCTGAAATGCAACACTAGTAGGTATTATTAATGGTTTTTGTTTTAAAACTACTGAAACAACTCTATAATTTCAGCTGCGGACAAACTTATTAAGGTGTGGGGTGCTTATGATGGCAAGTTTGAGAAGACAATATCTGGACACAAAATGGGAATCAGCGATGTTGCATGGTCCTCTGATAGCAGGCTCATAGTCAGTGCAAGTGATGACAAAACCCTAAAGGTCAGTAGAGAAATTATTACTAACTCCTCTTTTGTTCTAAACAGATAAGTTCATTAAAACTTTGATGTGTCCAGGGCCTAATTCTTCTCAACCAATCTCACTATGACAATGGTATTATTGTACAATAGTGATTCTAAGACAATACCATTACTGTCATAGCAAAGCAATTAGCAGAATTGGCCCCAGAATACAGGAAAACCTAGGTAGTGACTCTTCTAAAAACAAAAGAAATTGAAGTTCTTCTACTAGAACAACTTCCTTGTTGACTCCCTCAATAAGATATACTGGGTCAAACTCAAAAAAAATAGAAGTTTCTGATTCCATTTGGCTCAAAACCTTTTTCTCCTACGTCACCCACCTACATAGGATTGCGTCTGAATCATAAACTTCGTTTTTCGTTTTTATGAGTAGGTACGGGCTCTGAGTAATGAGTTTCTATGGTAATCCATCTGCCATGTCCTCTTTAATTTAGAAACACTTTGATCTGCTAAACAGCTTTTTTGTGTCATGAACTCTGAGAGTCAACAAAGTTTCTCACGCTATATGAAATAGATAAGATAAGGATGGTTAGATAAGAAGTGCACTGGTTTAGAATGGAAACTTATTACATAATTTTAAAAGTAACTAGTAGTAACTAAAAGTACTAAGAATTAAAATAATATCCCAAAAATTCTATCTAAGAATTTTTCTTAAGTTTTCTCTTAGCACTATAAAAACAAAAAGGATTCGTTGAAAAAATCCACCATCCAATAATTATTCAATTTGATGAAGAATGTTCACTTTCAGGTGTAGAAAAGGTTCTACGTTCTTTAGATAAAATCGATGTTTCGTTTCCGTTGATGTGCAAACCCAATTTTGATCTCGCTTGCATTAGATTAGCGTTTACACGAAAACCAATCAGAAACTTCAATTTCGTTTTGAAGAGTACAGGCCCCTATCTTTAAAGCAATCTCTTTATGGTAACCTTTGAATGGACAAGAAAGAAAATAAAAATTGCAGTGACATATTTATTAAATTTCAGGTTTGGGAACTCAGCTCAGGAAAATGTTTGAAAACTCTAAAAGGACACAGCAATTATGTATTCTGCTGCAACTTCAACCCACAAAGCAATCTTATCGTATCAGGCAGCTTTGACGAGAGTGTCAGAATATGGGATGTTAGAACAGGTGTGTATACTTTGAATGAACTCTTGTATCTAAGGAAATCTGTTAACTTATCGCTTAAGAATGACAATGGTGTCGTCCCAGAATCGTACCAAAGATGAAAGAATATCCAGCTAGATAGTGATATCCATAAGTTAGTAACATAGTTTATAGTAACACCTCATACAGCAATCTGTGAATTGCGTCGTGGGCTGCATTATTATTTAAGATTTTCATATTATTATGTAAACCTAATTCTAGATAAATAACTATACATTTTGTAGCCGTTAGCTTTTCCACAAGAAATAAAATAAAATAAAAAATAAGGGCATCCATAAATTACGTGAGGTGATTTTGGCAATTTTTCGACACCCCTCTCCCCTT
This sequence comes from Eupithecia subumbrata, assembly GCA_949316285.1. Lineage (NCBI taxonomy): Eukaryota > Metazoa > Arthropoda > Insecta > Lepidoptera > Geometridae > Eupithecia > Eupithecia subumbrata. The sequence continues at coordinate 5,436,368 of OX438648.1, forward strand.
GGTGAGATGTTGTGAGATTTTGCTCGGACCCCCCCGCCCTAATATCACGTGAGATTTTTCAAAACTTATTTTTTTATGGTCTTACAGTAAGACTTCTAAGAACGTAGTCTAGAATCACTCACAGTAACAAAATCAAACATTGAAATAACTACTTAAAATTGTTAATTTTGTGTTAGCGGGAGGTTCTTTGTTTGTGGTTTTTTAATTTTTTCTGCCTTCGACAAGAAATAAAACTAATGGAAAAGTAATTTGCCGCAAATCGTAAAATAATTTCTATTACTTTGAATCTCGCGCCAACACGAAACGAACAATAAACTCATGTACATCCTACCTACAAGTGCTAAAATTCGTGGAAAAAAATTACGTGAGATTTGCCGAGACCCCTCTCCCCCCAAGTGAGATGGTGTGAAATTTGCCGAAGGTCCACTTGCGACGTAGCGGTTGCGGGTTCGGTCCGACTCGGGTTCTTGATAGTTTTTATTTATTTGTTATTATTTATTCCAGTCTTGGGACAAATGTTTGTACAATCTGCAGATATTTGTTCCGGGTATTCTGGGTGTTATCTATGTAGGTATACTAAAAATAGCTATGTATGTAGTTAATTGTATTATGTATATCAGTAATCTAGTACCCATAACACAAGCTCTGCTTCGCTTGGGCCTAGATAATGCAGTGTGAATATTTTTTTACCATCATTGTTAATTATTTTTAGCTTATGCTAAAATGTCACTATTTTGTTACAGGCAAATGTTTGAAGACACTACCGGCACACTCAGATCCAGTCTCGGCAGTACATTTCAACAGAGACGGCAGCCTCATTGTATCTTCTAGTTATGATGGCTTATGGTAAGTTGTATTTAACTTCAACCGCATAAAAAAAAAAAAGATTTATACCACACTAGCTTCTACTGGCCGACTTCGCACGCCCTACCTGTATACAAAGTCTTGTTAGTTACACTATTTATAACTCGAGAATGGCCGGACTAATAATAATCTTTGGATTTCATTATGAATGTACACCAGGGCGTCATAATCGCATGTGCGACAAAGCCCTTAATAAAGAATAAAAAAAAAGCGGGTTAACTACGAACCTAGTTTGTGTTGTAAGAACACCAACGTTTCATCCCTTAACGAGGGACTTCATCAGGTTCGTAGTTAACCTGCTTACATCCATAATGAATTCGTCAAACTCCGAAAGTTTTTATGGTAAGATCTTTGGTTTGTTGTGTTTGTCTTCGTTCTGAATAGTAGAACATCTAATTAAAAATATGAAATATTCACGTAAAAATAATTGAAAAATAAATACTTTTCTCATACATTTCATCTCTGATTCTAAGGAGGAACGAAGTTTGTCGGGTCAGCTAGTTCTCGTATAAAAATACTGAAGAAATCATTTGATCTTTTTATTTAAATAATCCAAGCATCAAGAAGTAATAATCGTACCAAGTTTTTTTGCACAATATTTTAACAAATGCGTAAGTTTGGATGGATATTTGTAACTTCTGCAAGACAAAGCTGCTAATAATTAAGATTGATCAGAAAACGCGCGAATACAAACAGATCTTATCTAATTCTTATTTATAGTGTGATATATCATTTATTATATCAGTTATATAGTACCCATAACACAAGCTCTGCTTAGCTTGGGGGTAGATAATGCTGTGTGAATTTTCCAACATTATTTATTTATTTACTATAGTTAGAACTTTTTATCCAATACCAAATTCTTTTTTCCAGTCGTATCTGGGACACAGCCTCCGGGCAATGTTTAAAGACGCTCATAGACGACGACAACCCACCAGTTTCCTTTGTGAAGTTCTCTCCTAACGGCAAATACATCCTAGCGGCGACGCTAGACAACACTCTCAAACTTTGGGACTACAGCAGAGGGAAGTGCCTCAAGACTTACACAGGGCATAAAAACGAAAAGTACTGCATCTTCGCCAACTTCAGTGTTACCGGTGGAAAGGTATGTTAATTGACTCTTTTCGTCGCAGTATAGGGCGTTCTCTACAGAACGCCCTAGGGCGTACTACGCCCTATGAAAGCGCGACGGGGACGAGCGCGCCGAGTGAGAGCTCGCTGCACTCAGAATGCACCTTCCTACTGCGTTCGTCGTTGTATGGCGCACTGTGGGCACGCATTAAAACATAGACGCACAGTCCGGAGCATCATTCCTATTTCTGCGGCTTCCCACGCATTTTTCTGGGATAACAAGTAGCTTATGTCCTTCTCTGGGAACCGCCCTGCCAAAGGTCATTGGTCAGTTTAGTATGGAAATCATACCCACAGCGAAACTAACACGGACGGAACTAAATAAGAGCGTGATTCATAGATAAATACCCCTACGATGGGATAGGTCGCATTACTGTAGAATATGGGAATAAAGAGAAAAAATAATGTATTACATATTTTTGAGTTCAAATTATCAATATAACAAATTTTACTCATCATTCTCGGTTTACTCGCGACGAAAGGAGACGGTATATGCGTTTAACCATAAATGACCCTAAGGCTGTGTCCCCAGTAGGCAAACTGTTAGCGGCCACTAAACTGAGACTAACGCTGCAAACTGCGTAAAGTGAGCTAAAAGTTTGCCTACTGGGGACACAGCCTAAGTGATGTTGTTTTTATTATACCTACTAATACATCGATCAAGGAATCTTCTGGCCTCCGCTAGGCGGCGGATACCTGATCGAAGTACTAATTATAACCCGTACCAATAAACTAGCGAGTCGGAAGTATCGCCTTGTGCGTGCAGTATACACGCGAACAACAAATTCGTTTCTTTGCGCCATTTTAAATTCGTTTCTTTGCAGGCTAGGTAGTGGTGTAGTACTCACATGCGCGCATGTTCCAGGTACGAGCCGCCATTTTAAATTTGTATCCTTGCAGGCTAGGTAGTGGTGTGCTCACATGCGCGCATATTCCAGGCCGCCATTTTAAATTCGTGTCGTGGGCTAGGTAGTTGGATATCATGGTGATTATCTCTCTTTAGAACGATTATATTATACAGAGACGATTAGACATTATTCATGCACTTTAAGAATAAAGTTGTCTATAAAAATACTTGAATTAATCATTTTAGCTCAATTCCCATTAAAAAAAGTTAAAAATAAAATGTTTACATAACATCAAGTGGGATGGGATACTACACAACAATTTCAAACAAATTTGATTTTTGTACGTAACAAACATTAAAACGTGTCAGATTTAGTCCATATATTTTAGGTGTGAAAATGTAACAGACAGACCGAATTTCTTTCGCTTTTATAATTATTAGTATGGATTGTACTTATATTTATTCCACCTACTACAGCTCTTAAAAGCCATACAAGTCTAGTGATCTCTCATCAGTTGGTAAAGTGCCAACAAACAAACACTACCTTATACGAACCATTCTAGATGTGAATAAAAATACTTTATTCTATTTTTATATTGAGAATCTGTAGCTCAAGCTTTGGTCTCCTGATCATCACACAGTACGACGTAGCGTACTGCCCCTTAGCGCTGACGTAGACTTCGACGGAACAAAAGACCACTCTAGACGTTTTTCATACGATTATGTGTCCAGCACCGCATAGCGCATACCGCAGCGTACTGCGTGGTGATAAGAGACCAAGGCTTTAGATGCTTCTCTACATAGTAAAAAACAAAGTTAATTTTATCTGTCTGTCCCTATGTATGCTTAGATCTTTAAAACTATCCCACGGATTTCGATGCGGATTTTTTAATAGATAGAGTGATTCAAGAGATGCTTATATGTATAATACATGCATAATATAGCAGAGAAACACTGATAATTTTAGAGGTTTCTAATGTGATGTCGTAAATAAACACATATTTTGCGCTTACATTGCAAAAGCTGGTTAAAGCCTACGAGATAGATCAAAATAATGTACTACAGTATTGTACACCTTAAAAAGGTCTACAAAAAAGTCCGTATCAGCATTGCACCCATGCGAAGCCGGGGCGGGTCGCTAGTGCGTTTATAGTTTTTAAATTCTCTGACTGCAAGATTTTGGATATTATCCAAACTTTCGATTTGGTTATATCTATTGGTTGTACCAAAACAAATAGTTGTTATCAGTAAGCCGATAAAATAAATTATCATTGACCCCCTATTACTCATACTATATACTATGTTATAAGTATGCCTATCTCCTTTATTTATATAGTGTTTATCTATGCTACATATTATCTGTAATAAAAATAAAAAACAAACTATGAGGGCCGGTTTCCACAAAAGTTAGGCGTTTAATAACAATAACCACTAGTGTGGATTCATTATAGCGTCAACATAAAAAAAAGTATACTGATGCTGTAAAATGGACTGTGCTGTGTGAATCGCCGTAAGATTGCGAAAGAACATCTTCAAATATATAAACCTACTTATAAGAAATATATATGAAACAACATATAAGAACATTTGCATGCCAATGTGTTTTGGTGAAGTATGTGACACTATTCTAATGTTCAAGACCCTGTATTATGACCATATTTCCGGCAATAAAATATAGAAAAAAAAATATCACTTGTTGGTTTTAGGGTTTCGAGATCGAAGATCGGTTTCGAAACCCTTATGGTCTCGCTTTGTCTGTGCTTTTTTCCTCCTTAATAACTCAGCAACTACTGCAGCTATCAACTTGAAATTTAAAATAATAATACATTTCGTGCGCCTGTACAGGTTTAAAGAAAAATAAATGATAATAAATGAAAATTAATATTTTCCATACAAATTGTGATGCCGAAATCTAAAAAGATTCCTACAGGGTCATTGTGGGGTATCAAATGAAGGGTATCAGATTGTAAATTTCAAAAACAATTTTTAAAATATTTCGAAAAAAGTCGAAAAAATACCCATTCAGGGAATAATTTTCAAAAGGGCTACCTCACCGAGTGGGGTATCAAATGAAAGGTATCGGTTTGTACGTTTGAAAACAGTTTTTCAAATTTCTGTAGGTTTCATACTTTTTGAAATATTTTGAAAAAAGTCGAAAAAATACCCATCCACCCCCCCTCCCCTCCCCTATCTCCGAAGTTTGCAGAGCGATCCGTTTAAAATGTATAGAGCGTGTGTGGATATGGATTTATATTTTGCACGAAAAATATAGCGAAGTCTGTAAACATAACAGTTTTTGAAAAATGGTCAAAAAGGGGGGGAATAATTTTCAAAAGGGGGTCTACCTCACCGGTTTGGAAATTTCAAAACAGTTTTCATATTTCTGTAGGTGTCATATTTTTTGAAATATTTTGAAAAAAGTCTACCATTACCCACTTTAACCGAACCATGCAGAGAGATCCATCTGAAATGTAGGTTGGTACCTACTATTCTTAGGTATTCGTTAAATTGCGAAGTCTCTAACCGGTACTTTTGGTACATATTTGTTACAAACGTTCGAAACCCTCGGCGCGCGAGTTACACTCGCACTTGACGGATCTTGTTTTATGTACGTTTGTCGTATTCTCCGTCAATTTATGACCGATCGTAAAAATTCTCTCGCCATTGTATGGAGAAAAATCCCGAGGTGGTGCCATACAAATTTTGTATTCGGGGATTAGTGTTTGTCCCTCAAAATAAAAAAAAAACCGTGTAAATACTAAGGAATTTGAAGTCGATTTTTTATTTTAAAAATTATATAGCAAACCTCTTACTATTCTATTCTTTGACCTTGTCTAATACAATTAATTTCTTGTCCACAGTGGATAGTATCAGGATCTGAAGACAACCTGGTATACATCTGGAACCTGCAGTCAAAGGAGATCGTCCAGCGGCTATCAGGTCACACGGACACAGTCCTATGCACCGCCTGCCATCCCACGGAAAACATCATTGCATCGGCTGCGCTGGAGAACGACAAAACTATCAAGCTTTGGAAGAGTGATACTTAAAACTAGATGGTGAGAGTTCGTTTTAGGTGCTGGCTTTCTTGTTCAGAAACTCTGCAACCGAGTCTTCGACACGGAATGCAATACAACCTCAACCTCAACAGCCTGTATCGGTCCACTACTGGACGCAGGCCTCCCCCTGATAAGCGCCTTATTGGCATTTTTCTCATGGGGGTAATACCTGCGCGTGCGTTTATCTTTCTTCGGATCGCAACGCAGTGGCTGGGCTGTGAATGGGTTAATTAGTTTATTTAAGTTAATTTAAAAGAGGTAGTATTTAAACGAGTGACTAAATTAAAGTTTTAAGTGACAAAAATAATTAATTTACGTTATAGTATAACTAAGTGAGCGACTGACTGGGAGTAACGAGAAATCAACCGAACAACAACTTACAAACATTAATTTTAGTTAGGTACTTAAAATATAAAAATAACGACTAAAACAATTCGTTTCGACAACAAAAAAAAAAGACGGGTTGCACTCCGGGAGTGCCGGCAGAAGTGAAAACTTGATTATTAACGTTGAGCATGTTTGATATTTTGGAATGGTTAGGGAATAATTTTGCACCAATTGCTTTATCAGTATAAAAGTACTATAATTTATGTGGTAGAATACAATATTCATTTATTGCGCTATCGTACACAAACATGACAATTTATATTACATTAAAAATTTAACACTTTAAAACTATTACAATTATTTTACAATATTAAATAATATTACAATTATTTACAGCCGGTTGCGCGCAAACCATTACCCGCTACAAAAATCTGATTATTTTTAAAGTCCAAAAATAAATTCCGTTTCCCAGCAATTATTTTTGCGCAGTGTTACTTAGTTTCATGTACAGAATGCTTGGTTGACGGCTTCGTGAAGGGTCTGTTTACACCCGTTAAGCAGTACGATAGACTCGATCGAAACCTAACCTTAATTATAAAATTATATTAATGAATAAATGAAAATTTTTGTCCTTGTCTTTCTTTTCGATTCGTTCGAGAAATTAATTATCTATAGATACATAAGTAGGTAGGTATAAGCGAGCCGGACGCTAGCAACTATTACGTAAGCTAGGGCCTATTGTTGTTGTCGGAAACTAGTACTATTATCTATTCTGTTTACCTAAAAATAATGTTCGATTTGACGCGAGTTTAAGATTTTATACCCATTACAGAAAAAGTGCTCAACGCCGCTAAAGAAGTTTTCACTTCAAAAAATTGTGTCAACAATATGGCTCTGGCAACCTCAAAATATAGACATTTAAAAATCGTTGTGCAAGTGGAACTTAGACTAGGCGAAGTAGTGAAACTATGCATCGTTTAATTACGTCTGAATAGTAGGTATATGTCGTGCGAAGAAGTTCCGCTTTGACGCTTTGACGCTCTCAACAAACGGTTTACATAATTAATGATTTTATCGGGTTTTTATCGCGTACCTTTTGTTATTATTTCCCCTGGTCCTCAGTCGCCCCGTGACCACGAACGCTATAACGCGGTAGAAACGTAGGGAAAATAATAACAAAAGTTACGCGATAAATACTCGATAAAATCAATAATTATGTTAACAAATAGCGAAAGTTTAAGAACGGTTTATATTACTCACATCTCGATCTTGAAACTTTTTATTTTTGGTATTATATTAAACCTTAAGTTTGTTTCAGATCTTAAAGCAGACAGCGATCTGTTAACTGCGGCTTCATGTTGTGAGCCGAAATGCCACTGGCTTGTGAATATTTTCTTACAAAGATACCAGTGTCTGGTATTTTGGACTTGAGCAGAGTATAATGAGTGCATTACTTTACTTTTAATTTTGTATATCACAGATGTATGTGTGCATTTTCGGTTGTTATAAGATTATACATATTTTTCTATTATGACATGAAAATAAAGAAAGATATGAAATGTTTAGCCATTATGTTTTAGTTAAGATTGATTTTAGAATCCGCATAAGAATAATTTTCTTGGATACAAATAAAATGTAGTTCTAAAAATGTATTTTCTTCTCAATCTCTTTTAGGCAACGTTCTTTTCTTACTTCTTTTAGGATACGTTTTGAAACGTAGGTATACGAACGGTCATGTCATGAGTTCATGACCTACATCATACATATTTCATGCTGGCTGTCCTTGTACTTCCTACTAATATTATAAATGCGAAAGTTTGTGTGAATGTTTTTTACCACGTATCTCCATAACTGCTTAACCGATTTAGATGAAATTTGGTGTGTAGATAAAGTTCCAAAATAACACAAAGACTAATGTAATTTTCAAAAATTAACTATACGAGGATTAAAAGGAGTGGTAAAGTTTCTATCGAAAATTATTATTTCTTGGTTAGATTCACTCAAAACTCTATACCTACATAAACTAAAAGTTATTTAGTTTATGTATGTTTATGTATTAATGAATCACGTATTTTTTATATGGTTATATGTTTATGTATTAATGAATCACGTATTTTTTATTTTACTAAACTACCCGTAGGGTGTGCAATAAGTTTCCCCAACCACCCATTAACCCCATCAATGGGTGGTTTGGGATGATATTCCCATCCGTCCCACAATAAAAAGTCAATGAACTTTTAATATTAGAAATATTAATATAAATTCATAGGCTTCAAGAGACATGGTCACAGAACAGAGTAGGTACCTAATTGCAAGTCACTTGAGTAGAGCCGATGTCAAATGTAAATGATGGACCCACTTTGTAAGTGTCAAAGTAAACGCAAGTTCAAAAACGGTCCACGAGTCGCGAATTTGACATAGCTTTAGTAGGTATAGTACCTTCTTTATTGGTGATGGATGAGCGACTTCACCACTGTGACAAATTCGCTTAGCACAACTGCAATTTGCGTCAAATAAACCTTATCATCGGACGGCTCCCCCAGGAGACGGTACTGACCCAGTTCTGCACCAGATAAAGTAATAGGTTATCTGAGGTAGTTATCTAGTCGCCGCTGAGGGGATTTTGCTAACTAGCTTAGGGAATTCTCGAATTTTCCTAGCCGTGCTGGTAAGCCTACCCGCATATTCTCAATGAGAAACCTAGGTGGTCATCTGCACTGTATGTTCTAGAAATAGGAATAGATACTCTGAGTGATCAACAATACGTCCTATCCTAGTAGGTCTTTACCAGTAGTCAAATTCGATGTAGAATGTTTGTAAGCAGACCACGACACCAGTGGCGTGGCGCGACCTTTAGGCCACGTGGGCCATGACCCAAGGCGCCAGGCAGCGACCCCTCTTTGGTTTTTTTCCGTTAATTTAATGGGGCGGCAAACCTTACGGGCCCAGGGCGCAGACTTTTAAAATACGCCACTGCACGACACAAAAAACTAAAACTCGCATGGCGTAGAGCTTCAGATTTGTACCTAATTGTAAGCAATATTTATTGAAGGATCGCAAATCGACAAGTAGGTAATTTATTTGCGTATAAAAAGACGCGGCAACAGAGTGAATTTTCGGGTTAGGGTACATCGAACCGAATCTCAAATTCATCCGCGGACGAGCAGGGGTATTTTAATTCATTCGATTCGTTTCCGAATCGAATACGATACGACGGATCTTTAATCGCTAGGTATTTTGATTTCGCCTCGGGTTGATGATCCAAATAAGAAGCTCCTCATTGACATGGCCATTAGTGAACAGATTCGCTTCCAATATGGTACCTATGGCTAAAGGAAATGGAGGAATTTCCAAAGTGACGGTGCTCCTTGTCACTTTGCGAGACAAGTGATGAGTCACCTGGATCAAATTTTCCCGGCAAGGAGGATTTGACGTGCCGGACCAATCAATTGGCCTCTGCGTTCGCCGGACCTGAATCCCATAGACTTTTTTATCTGGGTATCCCCAGATCATCAAAGAAATTGTTCACGAGCGTGAATGCAATAGTGAAGCAGAGATGAAACTAAAACTAAGAGAAGCCGAAACGAAAATCAAAGAGAGCAGAAGCGCGTTCAGAAGACTAAAATATATTTTTTAAGACGATGTGGAATTTGTATCGAAGTTGGAGGTGGCCATTTTGGAATTCTGACATAATAAGCTGAGTCACGTTATTCATAGTAAGTAGGTACCTAATTTAAGAAAAAACTTTAAAATATCATATTTCGAACACTACGAAAAATCGGGAAACATACATGGCGTATTTTCGGGTACCCCGCGGGGTGATGCATTCATTTTTTTATGACGTCACTAGTTGGTCAACCCTGTCGAAAAACAAACAAATAAATACCTAGGTCGGGCAGGTACCTACTATCATTTCATTTAATTCGACTAACAGCTTCCATTCCCTACATCGTACGATTCAAAGGTAAACAAACCAACAAAACCAGATTCCTAGCGACCCAGCATGAAGTGCAGCGTTATTATACCTGACTAGGTACAGTAGGTACCTACATCTGGAATACCTGCACAGCTCCGTTCGAGATGCACTTGTGATTGCTCGCGTTATTACGAACGGAGGCTTGTAAATAGAAATGCGAGAGGTAGGTTATATGTATACTAGTAGTACCTTTGGAACCTTTGCAAATATAGGTAGGTATCCATGGTTGTGTACGACAGCCTTTTCACTGGATCTGGCTTTAGAAATGGACATGAAGTTGTAGTATTACCTTATATCACTAGCTACGCTGTAGGTACACTTTACTGTCGTAACACCCTTGTAGTCAGCGGCTTTACACGCCGCTACCGGCTACATCGGTGCTACGACGTTGCTACGCTAATGCTACGATTCTAGTAGGTACCTCATGTATGCTACAAGGGTGAGCCTGCTACATTAAGGGTCCGGCGACGGATGAATTTCCCATACAAACGTAGTACCAAAATGATTTGTATTAGAATAGTATTTATTTAGGTTCCTGTCACAAGCTTTTTTCAAAATACTTATCTACACAAATACTAAGAACACATTCATTCTTTAATGTAAAATTGCGATTCGGTTTAATTTCATTTCAGAAAGGTATTTTGAAAAAAAATGTGACCTAGATAAATACTATGTTAATACAAATAATAGCAGACCATGGTGAAAATATATAAAATATAAGGATATGACAAATATAAACACGTTTAAACTAAAATTAAAACGTTTCCTGCTTAGCGCTCAGAAGGAAGATGAAAGTTTAAACGATAATGATCGATCCGTCATATAGTGTTTTAGTTAATGTGTAACTTTTTACCCACCTATTTTTATATATTATGATTTACATTTTATTTATTATTTTTCTGTTCATACCTACTTCAAGCATAATTCAATTCCTCGCCTTAGATTTGACTGATATGCAGGGTCACTTCCGATTATTGCCCATAAAATATTGTCTTTGCCTATTACCTTTTTCGCCAAAAGTTCGTAAACACGGTGATATACGTGCGGTCAAGCCACAAATCCGACCAACGACGACCGGTGTACAATAGCCAAGGAAAAGCGTATTAAAATAAGAGTATTGAAATTTATAAGCACCTTATTGTATATATATTATTATCATTAAATAAATACGTACAAATATATATAGGTTCGCATGAATTTAATTAAGAACCTTCCTATGTATAAATTTTAATTGTACCTACCACGTTTAAATGAACTTTGATTTATAATTATCTTTTAGCTACTTTCTCGATTAATGTTTAAAACTTAGCATGTAAATATGTCTTTTTTTTTGTTATTTTTAGGCACCTCTAGAGGGTCGTGACGTGACACAATTATTATGGTTTCCGCTGAAAACCAGCGCCGGGTGCATGCATCAGTGTGTACCCAGCACAATGCTGAGCGAAAACCATGTTTGCCTCGAGCTCTGCTACGCACAAAATTTAAATTACGTAGCAATAACTATTAATATAATTCAAAATATTGTGTAGTAGTTCGTAACGTAAATAAAAAAAAATATGCTCAAATTACAAATCATTTTGGTATTACGTTTGTATAGGAAATTCATTCGTCGCCGACCCTGCTACTACCCTGTTACATTGACTTTACGACCTTGCTACGAAGTTGCTACGAATAATTCATAATTCATTTATTTCAAATCAAGCGAACTTATTATGTGTAACAAATAATTCATTAATTTTAAAAGTTTTGGCTTGGCTTCTAGATCTTGGATTACAGCACCTACACTAAGTGGTTAGACTTGTGTCGTAGGTAGGTGCTGAGAATGAATACTTTATTGCACTTATAACAACAAAAATAAAAACCTAACATCCAAATTTATAACATAATCAGTACGATAGGCGGCCTTATCTCTGAGAGCGATTTCTCCCATGCAACCTAGGGCTCGTCCCTAGGTTGTCCCTCTGCTACGAGCGACGTTGCTACGCCTCCTACATTGAAGTACCTAGGTAGGTACCGTCGCTTCGCTCAAGTTACGTGGTGCCTGAATCAAAGGTACATAGCATATACAACTTTGTCTCGTCTAATAGAGAACTTTGTCTGGTCTATCCGTGAGAGTATCATACATACAAATTTCGGCGCCAATTAGTTAATTTTCTTTCGTTATTATTCGTATTTCGTATGGTATTATTTACAAGAACATCTGAATTGACCTGCTGGGCTTTATTAAACACTAATAGATTGCTTGATGATGCTAAGGCACCAATCAAGCAATCTATTAGTGCTACAATTTACATATAATAGTTCGTATATACCATACCTACCAATAATTCAATTATGGGATAGTGGATTGAGTACCGAAGCTCTCAATGTGTTGAAAACTAACCCAAAACAGCTCCGTGTAGGTGTTTTCTCAACTGATTTTTAATTCAAACGGTTCCAGTGCGGAGAACACTTGCTAGATCCTAAAATAGGAGAGTAATGTCATCTGCTGTATTTGCCTGCAGTAGATATCTATGTAGGTTAGTAGGTATTCGATACAAAATGGCGACTAGAGGAACCGTAATAAGGTATTTCGTAGATAGTGTCCAACCTACGAATAAAATATAAAAGTTTCCAACTAGTGTCCAACACAGTTTTCAGGAAAGCCACAGAATAACCTGATAGCTTATAATTTTTGTTGTTCCATTAAAAAGTAGTACCTATGACACACACATGTACAACATCTGTGTCTATCTACCTACCTAACATAAAAATGGTTTTTTGTCCCACCACCGTAGGTATGTTACTTTTCGTAACGAATGTTTTGGCTTGAGGGATTGTCTAACATTTTTCTTATTCTTAAGTTTCTTTATTCTCTATGTAAGTTCTTATCTATGATAGATTAGAACTAGGTAAGGCAGACGCCATGTTGTTATTTTTTAAAAGTTTTAATTTTTTTTGTGGTAATTTTTCTGCGTTCTACAATGAATAAATAAAACTAGCGATTTTGTTAAAAAACTAACGTCTATTTACTCGTATTTTTTATTTTGGGCTATAAATCAACATATTCTCAAATGCTCGCAAAAAAGAATTGAATCGAAGTTGTTTCTATCATGGGTTCATAGAAAATGCTTTACGATTTTCAAATCGATAAATCATACCTTAATCTAAATCTTGCAGGTACACGGTGTAGGAGATAGCATTTAACGTAAAATATAAAATGTTAAGTAGGTATACAGGGTTATTTGGTAATTCACTGACATTATTATTATTATTATTATTATTGCGTGAACTGCATGCAACTACAGGTTCTGTCCATCATCACGAACACGTTTGTGAAGTCGCCAAGTTTTAATTAAGCTTGGCATTGGTAGAAGGTAGCCCCTCCATTCAATAATCGTTAAATAAATAATAAATAAATAATGCTGAACAATTCACACAGCATTATCTAGCCCCAAGCTAAGCAGAGCTTGTGTTATGGGTACCTACTAGATAACTGATATACTTAATATAATACACTACATAGATAGATATTTTTTATTATACATAAAAAACACCCAGACCAACGGAACAAATCCGATCGTACACAAATTTGTTCCGAGGCGGGAATCGAACCCGCAACCTCCTGCGTCGCAGGCGGACCTTTGCCCGCTGCGCCACGGAGGTCGTTCTTTAGAGAGGTTTTATTTGAAACCCTGTTTTATTTGCCATGAATTAACAGTGGATGTGGGAGATCGGTCTTTAATAAATTAATTGGTTTCTGAACAAACGTGATTTTTCATTTAGTGTCAGAGGGGATTTACAAAAAAAAAGAATTGAGTCCCGGCGTCTTCAAGAACGTGTTTGTGATCATGGGCAGAACCTGCATTTCACGCAGTGCCAGTGAATTACCAATAACCCTGTATAGGTTTATTAAACGCGAAATTATGGTTTATAATATCTTTCAGTAGGTAAGTTATTTTAACTCCTTCCCGTAAACAAGTTTCGAAGACAAAGATCCACAATAACTTTATTCCCTGGAGCTATAGTTATTATTCTGAAAGTTTTTGACAGGTTCTCGATAGGCAAGTTAATTTGGTTATATTTAACATGGTTAAACAAAGCCCTGAGTTAGAGGAATCTGTAAGTTACCAGTTTTTGGGAACGGCTTCACTGTCGTGTGCTTACTGCGTTTACTTGTTGCTGAAATTCACAAAGCATCATCTAGCTAGCCCCAAACAGGTGAGGTCCTAGGGGGTGGGGGTCGTGGTCGTGGGTGTGGGCGTGGATTAAGCCAGTGGCGTGGACTTGGGCGTGGACTTGGCCGTGTGCGTAGACGTCGGTGTGGACTTGTGCGTGGACTTGGCCGTGTGCGTAGGCGTCGGTGTGGACTTGTGCGTGGGCGTGGGAGAAAGCGTGGGCTTGGCCGTGGACGTGAGCGTGGGCGTGGGCGTGGGCGTGGAGTTATTTACCAAGGCGACCTACCTATTCTATTACGGCCCTGACCAAGTGTGACCCCCCCCCCCAAAAGTCTTATGCTACCACCGCACCTGGCCCCAAAGCAAGCATTGTGATATGATAAAGCATCTGATCTGATATTACTTTTTCATCCCATCTATTCTGAAAGGACGACTTGGTTCGCCTTAAATGCACCCAAAGGTGGCGTCTATTAAGCAACTTCAGTAATGAGTTTTTAATCCTCTTTATAAGTGCGCCGCAATTATCTTTGCCGCGCACTTTTTGAATTTGGAGCATCTTAGTGTTCAGTGCCAAAGAAATCGAACGCAAATATTGTTTGAATAAATACTGGCTGGTACGATGGCCACGCCGCCGGTATTATAATCTACAAAAATCTCTATTCCTAATAAAACTGTAATAATAAATTTTAATAATTGCGAAAATGTCTCAAATGTAAATATAAGTTTGTAGTTGTTTTATTATTAGATACTATTTAATTACAATTTAGTTGTTTCTCTATGTTTTATTAAATAATAATATTGCAATAAAATATGAGGCGCCTTTTATTTTCTCATAGTGGGTGGACAAGTAGAGTCATCATCACTCGGGCAAAAATATATTTTTGGCTCGGGCGACGTACTTTGAATCCCTCGCTACGTTCAGGATTCTATTTAAGAATCCCTCATTATTTTCCTCCCTTATGATACAGAACAATTCTACCACCGAACTGCAATCCCCAACCCGCATGCCCAGCGTGGGGATTATGGGCTGTACCCCCCATTTGATAAAAGCCAACAAGGCGCTTATCAGGGGGAGGCCTTTGTCCAGTAGTGGACCAATACAGGCTGTTATTAGTTATTCCGTGATCATAGCGCATGCCGCATGGCGAATGAAACTCACCCGAAATATTGGAAAGCTCAAAATTCAAATCATGGTTAATATCCCGTTGTAAATTACTTTAATGATCTAAGATAAATAACTTTTGCGCGGAATTGTTACTAAATATTGTTTTATCCTAATATTTAATGATCTAATATCATTAGTATTTATACATTATTTAAATATTATTGTAAACATAGAAAACATCCAGACCAGGAATAAATATTTCCACATCATTTCATACAAACATTAGTCCCGCGGTGGGAATCGAACGCACACGTTCGCAGGCGAACTAACTCCCACTCTGGCAGATGGTCTTAATTTTTAAGTACATGGAGTTTTGTCACACAGCGACTACGTCATTTGATTATTTAAATTCTTATTAAGTTTTTTTTCTTTTGATTTACAAATGTGGGCAGAAGCCTTTATGCACAAAGAAAATTACAATAAAGTAATATAAATAAATTAGAACTAGTATTTAAAATTGAAACATTCGAGCTAACTGCAGACTGTTGCAAACAATCTACAGGTTCAACTGATCCATAGCAATACCAGTCGGAAGCGTCCCCAAGATGCTGGCTGCATTGCTCCGCTGTATGGCGATGCTGATGCGCTGTGCCAGATACTCACCAGCTCTCGGGTCACGCGTCGCTTCGACCAGACGCTTAGATAATTTTTTATAAACCCGAAGAGCCTATTATTAAGTCAAGTCATATACTCAAGAATATTAAATTAATTTAATTGTGACCTGACTTTACCAATAATGTCCACTCTTACCAATGAGTCGGTAGGTACTTACAGTATGTAATGTAGCTTAAAGGAACGTAAAAATACTGGCAAGAACGGAACGTCCGGAGGGACCAGAGACAAGATAGACACTCCGAGGTTATGGTGTCTCGAATGGAAAAGCAACCTGTAATAATTATAAAGCAAATAAATGTGTTTGCCTAAAGCTACAATTATATGGACTTTTATTTAACAATACATGGCGCAGCCGGTAGGATCTAAGATACATCTAAGATACCTACATACCTACGTTATTAGTATATCCTACTAATAATAAAAAGCCGAAAGTTTGTGAAATCTGTATTTCCAAAACTACTGAACAGATCAAGATGAAATTTAGCGTACGCTTAGAGCAAAGCCTAACTTAGATAATAGTCTACTTATTATACCGAAAATACGCGTACGAAGCAGCGGGCAGAAGCTAGTATGTATATATATATATGTATGTAGTTATATTATGTATATCTAGATGTATATAGTTTGAAAATCTCTCAAATACTATTTATTGGAGGTACAGAGTACAAAGAGAATTTCATTTCTATAAAGTTAGGATTAGCTTTATGAAATCTAAATGGACTTTATAACTTTTTACTCGAGTGTTATTATTCAATCTACCGGATGGCTTTGAGGAAAGTTTTTACAATATTTTTAAATCTCAGTTAACAACTGGACCTACCTGCTACCTGCTTCAAGAATTCACCAATTTTCCTGCTTCAACAATTCACCGAATATCAAATATCAAAATGCTTTATTTTCTTTAGAACTTACTGGACTTTTGGACACGTCACAATAATTCAAATTACAAAAGTAAAACTAGGAAATAAAGTGATCATGATCACTTTGAATTTTTCTTCACTTCAATCTTTTTAAGCTTAAGTAAAAAAGCGAACAAGAAACCATTACCTTGTTAGGGCCTTAGTTTTCGAGCTGGAGCAAAACTCGTCCCAAGCTTTTTTATCCTCTAGCTAGATAATCTGATATTTTGTAGTAAGCCTTTTTACAAAGGATATGTTTGACAATTTGTTTCAATTTATTTATTTATCATTTTTGCAACTCACTTGGATTTTTGTTATAGAAGCGTATACATCGCCCTTTAAAAGATACATTAATTTTGTGTAGCCTAGTTGTGGGCACAACGAGTTTTATTCCTATTTCTAGTATTTATATTATGTACGTCGCTATTTTTGGGGAATCGATTGATATTAATATTTCTATGAGTGTACATACACACCAATTCAGCAAATTCACAAACTTACTTAAATACTCATTGTCTTTTAAAATAAAGGCATTTGAGAAGGACATTAACTATTTGAGTGTGTTTCGCTGAAAACCAATTTTCCTTCTTAAGTAGGTGCTAGGTTAGGTAGCCACATAATTTTTAGAGAGTTGTATCCTAAGCATGCCGACATGAACCTACGCCAGACCACAGAAATATTAGATACTAGCTGCTGCCCGCGGCTTCGCTTGCGTAGTTCCCGTTCCCGTGGTAATTCCGGGATAAAACATAGCCTATGTCCGTCTCCTGGTTCTAAGCTGCCTCCCCACCAATTTTCAGCCAAATCGGTTCAGCCGTTCTTGAGTTATAAATAGTGTAACTAACACGACTTTCTTTTATATATATAGATATTTCTGTGCCCCAGGCGCTTCTGTCTGTGTGTCATCTGCCTCGATCTCTGTTACCGTAAGTAAACCTATGTAAGGTTTACGGTAACAGAGATCGAGGCAGATGATATGTCTCTGTCTCTCTTTCACAGAAGACCGGATGTGGTGCCAAAACAAATAATAGAACATGAGGTTTAAAATGATCTGGTACAAAACCCTTAGACCGTTTTCTGATTATTCGGTAAGGTTTCGGTACAACATCAGCATGCTCGGATGTCGGAAGATTACTACACTGCCTGCATTTTCACACTTATCTGCAAAAAATTATGCATTATTGCGTAATTTTTATTATAATTTAATCTTTGCCCCTTTCGGCCGTTTTGACGACAGCCGCATGCTATAATGTGAAAAGGTATATGTGAAAAGGGCCTTAGGTTCGAGTGATGAAATTACTTTCATTTATTTTCTCCGACTCGGTAATGTTGGATAACGCGTGCAGTACCGAATCTTGTACTGCACGTGTCATCCAACATTTTACCACGCATACCGCACCTAATCAGGAACGCCCCAAATATAGACGCTCGGTAAGGTTTCGGTACCGCGTATACCGAGCGTGCTGATGTCGTACCGAAACCTTTATGGATATGGTTATGGTACTCTTATGTCCGCACTGAGACTCGAGTAGGTCTTTTGTGCGTGTTTTGTTTTGCTAGTATAACCAGCCTAACTCCGTCCAGAAGCGCAGAATCTTCCTGGGATCTTCACAGGCTTCGCGGAGTGACCGCGGGTGGTCGAGGATTTCGTGTCGTTGCGCTGTTACTCCCTCGCATTCCAGGACTACGAGGGCAGCTGATTCTTCGTTACTGAGACACCCCCTGCAGGGGTGTTGCTCCGATGGTGAAGAGATGTTTGTTCAGTGGACAGTGTCTTGTGAGTGTCCCCACTAGGACGCGTAGGTCCATTCTGGTCAGGTTCAGTAGGCGCTTGGTTAGATAGATAGATAGATATTTTCAGCTTTATTCATGTTCGGAGTTGGGAGAATGGTAGGGGAAGGAGCGGTTGGGAGAATGGTAGATGAGAAAACAAACGAATGAAAATGTCCCGTACGGACGTTCTAGGCTAGTCGCCTAGAAGAAGCGAGGCGATGCGATGTCTGTTTTCGGATTTTGAACTCTAAAGCTCTGCGCACATTAATCCAACGCCTAAGCACAAAAATTTGCATTCATTTATGGGCTTTAAACTCGTGACATTTAGATGTCAATATTATTTATTTACAGACTTTATTCTCAAGGTGAATAACCGAAGTCTAACCGAGCGGATGCAGCAACA
The DNA here is from genome assembly GCA_949316285.1 of Eupithecia subumbrata. NCBI lineage: Eukaryota > Metazoa > Arthropoda > Insecta > Lepidoptera > Geometridae > Eupithecia > Eupithecia subumbrata. The sequence goes on from OX438648.1 coordinate 5,455,584, forward strand.
AGGGTCGAAAAGGGTCATTTTCATTTTCATTGTTTTATCTTTTCCGCCTATCTGAACGGAACGTAAAAACAAGAGCGGCGTTATTAGTAAAAGTAAGCTAGGTATTATTTCTTTGTCTTAGCTCGTATCTCGCTTGCAGGCGTACTAGCACTGACTTTGATAAGCACCGATTTTGTCTCTGGTTTATATAAAACTCGTTTCTGCCTGCAGCTTCGCACGCGTTGTTTCTTTAAACATTTAAAGGTGACATCTATCCCATGGGAACTGATTTATGGGATAAAAAGCGTAGCCTATAGTTGATTCCAGGATTAGTATTACCTGTATGCAAAATTTCAGCCCGATCCGTTCAGTAGTTTTGGCGTGAAGACGTAACAAACATCCACCCAAACTTTCGCATTTATAATATTAGTGTAATGTGATTCAGTTTGTGTGATAGAAGTCTGACCAATTTTATTGACAGCCCTTTCTTACCGAATTTTATCTACACCAGAGACAAAATCGGTGCTTATCGATACTTATCGAAGTACGTGCTCGCGATCCAGATGCTATTTGAGATCATTTTAGCGATGTGTCTGTTTGAATACCTATCACTAAAACTAATTCTTCTGCCCATTTTCGGTATTCTGTGTCGCTGCAATGATATTGAAATACAGAATGAAAGCTCCGCGAGTGCGATGTTCCACAACAGTTCTCCGAACACGATAAGAGGATCAATTTAATAATGCTTTTCAATTTATTTCGTACAAGTTAAGCTCTTTGATGTAGAATATAAAACGCAAAACACTTATCAGGAAATGGTTGATCTTTCTAACTAGCCTATTATAAAGAAAAAGCTCGCTGCAAACTCTACTCAATATAAACAGAGATCCGTCAAGTGCGAGTGTGACTCACGCGCTGAGGGTTTCGAACTTTTGTCAATAAGGTTTTTGTTATTATAGTGCGTAAGCCCTCACACTCAGGTTAATTTCTAAGAAATCAAATAAAGAGAAATCAAAAATTTTCGACTACGACGGGACTTGAATCCGCATCCTTCCGTCAGTACGGGAATGTGCTAACCAACTACACCACAAGGTCAAGTGACGTGGGAGTCGAAAATCTTTGCGACTACCTACTGACTCTAGCGCCGTTAGCTCCACCTATAGGGAAAACGTTGAAGTTTATCCATTCCTGTTCAAAAACTATAGTTAAATTTATTTCGTTTGACGAGAGGTATCGTGTTGCTCAAATCTAATGTTTTTGCGATATTATTTGTTTTTTTTTGTCAATAATACAAGTAGGTACCCGTTAGAGACTTCGCTATTTAATGAATAGGTATCAGAAAAAAGTAGGTAAGTACCTCCATTGCCGATCGATCGGTATTCAAACTTCGGAGATTAGTGGGGGTAATTGTGACGGCTACCTAATGATCATTACCCAATGGTCAATTTTTCAATATAAATATCTATTTCAAAAATTATGAAATATAGAAAAATCTCAGAAAAAATACCCGTTGCGACTGTTTCTCTGTCTGGACGCGATAAACTCAAAAAACATCGAACGGATTTTGATACGACATTTCATCGACTCTTGTATGTCGCGTGAACCAATAGAGTTGAGAGAAAACAAATAAATGAATTGCGGAATTCTTCCACTGAACTGAACACTGAATCTGCTCTACTCGTGTTAAGCCAAGGCCTTACAAGTAATGATATAAGATAGTAGTAATGATATAAAGTAGTAGTAGGGTCGATTTGGGTAAAACCAATAAATAACTCCCAACGTTTACCAATAACACGGAGTTAGGTATGTAAATCAGCGGGCGGTGATTCATCGAGCCGTGGCCAGTAATTCTTTTCGGCCATCATTAATCATTACTTGAGCCAAGTGGTTCGCAGTCGATACCGCACCTGGGCCATGGTAGCGTTACCTAATCCGTGCCTGGGCCATATTTACGATACATGGAACCTACCGTCGTCCTGTGGTAAACTGTAGAGATTTTGTACTACCTTGTCTATGATTATTAACCTTTTAACCTCGACCCCGTCTAGCGATATAATGCTTTTGATTAGGTTAATTCGGGTTACTTTTTCTAAAAGCTATTGAAACAAGCTATAAAACTAGGTATAAATGGTTTTGTATTTATTTTATTAACCCTTTTAGTAACCTTTCTTTCATAAAGCTCAAAACAAAAATATTTTAAATTGGGACAAAATGTCCCATTTCGATGTATGAGTTAAATGAAAGAAAGAAGGTCGAGTATCTTTTTTTTATGAATGTATAAGTACCATTTTCTCCGCCAATTGTGGAACGATTTTGATGATTCTTTTGGTTTTAAAAAGAATCCCGCCTTGTCGTATTTGACAAAGGCGAACCTGGTGTTGAGGTAGGTAGTAGGAGAGTGGTCGAGTTTTTTGTAGACGATCGAAACGAAACAGTCATAATTTGATGCACAATGTAAAGTACAAGCAAATAATAGAAACAAATTAGAACTAATATTTACAATTGAAACAATTGAGCTAACTGCAGACTGTTGCAGACATCGACAGGTAGCTCAACTGATCCAATACCAGTCGGAAGCGTCCCCGAGACGCTGACTGCATTGCCCCGCTGTATACCAATGCTGATGGGCTGCGACATTCACCAGCTCTTGGGTCACGCGTCGCTTCGACCAGACACTCAGATATTGTTTTAAAAACCCGGAGAGCGTCGGTACCCCACGGACCAAGGATCTCCAAGGGGAGCAAATGTGTAGGCTCTGTCGAGACCTGCACAATACGATTGCATAAGCTCTATAGATATTACTTATCTAGCAACTAGCAATATTCGTCTATTTTGTAGACGAATATTGCTATAGTGACCTCTTTCTTTTCTAAAATTGACTCTGTAGATTGACTACACGAAAATTACGCGCGGATGTACAGATAAGGCAGAGCTTGGTTTTGTTTTGTTTGAGGGCCAATTTAATTTTTTTGTCAGTTCACTGTTCATACTTGCGATAAATATTGTTTCAGGTTAAGCTGAGGTAAGTTGCGTTAAAAAGAATACCTGAGAGGCTGTCTTTAAATCTGCAAAATTGACTGTAGATTCTTTACGCCCATGCTCTACTCCCCTAGGCAACAATCTCAAAACCGCTGTTTTAATCTAGGCGTCAAAGTAAAGCAACAGATGCGTCTTGCTCGGTTTCTATACAGCCCAGCCTCGTTCCGAGTCCCGTATGGGCGTCAGTGCGCGCCGTGACTCATCATCGTATAGCCGCTTCTGACGCGCTGGCTGAAAACACCCGCGAAAATTAAAAACCGTTAGTGGTCGGCCATTTTTGAAATTTTTATTCGAACTTTAAAATTATAATTGGCTTTACTGACCCTTGCTTGTGATTTTCTGGCTGTTTTTGGGATTACCTGGTGCTTTTTGTGCATGTGTGGGTAAGTATTGTAAAGATAAAAATGTCTATAAGATCTATAAACTTATAGTAGTATTTATATTTACCTATATAATAAATAATAAGGTAGATATTTCATCAATTTTGATTAATTTACTTACATAGTTTCGTATTTAGAGGTACCTGTTGTAAGTCAAATAAACATTAAATTATTATTATATAGGTATTTAAAGGTACTTTAATAAACAAATTACAAATTTGTTGGTAGTTTTAGGGTTTCGAAGATATGATCATCACGGTCGCAAAATTATTATTTTCTAACGCATATACGCTCCTAGCTACGTCTGGGCCATAAATAGACATTTAGATTGATCTGTAGCCCAGTTTGTTCCACGTAAAGCAATTCTGGAGAAAAAACCATTGATCACCATAGGTTGCGAGAAATCCCTCACACTCACGATTTCACGATCACGAAAGCAATTATGCTGAAATACGGCTCAATAATAAACACGACAGCGAAATTTGTCTATGGTATTTCTTCAGCCAGTCTTCTTCATCATTCAAATCATCATCATCAGCAGCAGCACGCATACTGCCACTGCTGAGGATGCCACCACCTAACGAAGCAAACTCCGGACCGGACTTAAGAGGCGAAATCGGTTTGTGGAATGAGTTAGCAGAATGTACTATAAGTTATACACAAAAAACACTCAGAAGTAAATAAGCGTTTGTAATATAAAGAAAACTCTACTTTGAGGTACATATAAAAAAAAATCTACGATAATATTATAAATGGTTTGTAAGGCACAGCAGCGGAATGAAATGCGTAGTAGAGGGTAGGCCTATGCCCAGCTGTGGGAGCTCACGGGCTGAATTTATAAATAATTTTGTAAGGATGACGATGCTTGTCACGGGCCAAAACTACTGAACAGATAGGGCTGTTATATTGCGAAGTTTTGGGGTATAGAATAATTTTATAACCACAAACGTGTGCAAAATCGCGGGTAAAAGCTAGTATTCCTAACATAGTTTGTTAATCAAATCTAATGTATGATTTTATTCAATTAAATGATTGAACAAACAAAAGTTGACAAAAACTCTTACCCACTCTGAAATGATTAGGTTGAGAAAGTAAATTGATTTCCCAACTTTCCAATGTGTTTTTCTTTCGGAGTGAAAGTTTTGGGAACAAATTATAAACACCGCTAAAATCTACCTACGCTTTCTGAATAATTTGGAAAATTTTAGCTGTTGTAAAAGACGTTTATCATGAAAACAACAGGTTTCAGTTACCTATCTAAAATAAATAATAAATAAATTTAAATAAATAATGCTGGACAATTCACACAGCATTAGCTAGCCCCAAGCTAAGCAGAGCTTGTGTTATGGGTACTAGATAACTGATATACTTAATACAATATACTACATAGATAGATATTTTTATTATACATAGAAAACACCCAGACCAACGGAACAAATTTCTGCAGATCGTACACAAATTTGTTCCGAGGCGGGAATCGAACCCGCAACCTCCTGCGTCGCAGGCGGACCTTCGCCCGCTGCGCCACGGAGGTCGTCTATAAGGGTCTATAAGGGATCTATAAGGATCTATAAGGGTCGATTTTTCTAACCTCAGTTATACAGCCAGACAGCCTTTATTCGATAAATAACGATATTCTCGGTTTTTCAATGGTCAGATGGTAGTTAACTGTCGAATAAAGCCCTAAACTGAGGAATAAAGTTATCTGTTACTCTAAGGCAGCCGATAAGGTTTATCTCCTCGATAAGTTTGACGTTTTAGGGTATTTTAGTCAGTATCTTTCGTTTAGTTTTTGGCAAAAACGACATAACTACTTACGGTGATTTGTTATGATGGATGTGTTTGAATTTTGTTTTGTAACGAATGTCGAATAAACATTTTGTTGCTGTTCTTGTCTAACACGTTGAATACTGCATCTTGCACCTCGCTTGCACACAGATGGTGTGAAGTTGGCTAGCTTGAACCACGGATAGCTATTCTTTAAATAGATGAAAATATTTATTTCCCTGATAAACAGACATATTATTTTACACGCTAGACAGCTATTCGACGACTTAACAGAGGTTTAAAAAATCGGCCCTTTGTAGTGCAATTAACACAAACATAATATGTACATATAGATAAATTATTTCATTTTTTTTACAGGAAGTTAGAAATTATTATTTTGGCGTTTTTTCGACTTGCTTTGTCCTAACTCATCATCATCCTGACTCTACAGCCGCGGGTGGGCCTTGGTCTGGTCTAGTAAATTTCGCCATTCAATCCTATTCTTGGCTTTTTCCTGCCAGCTGGTCACTCCAATTGCCTTTAGGTCTTGTTGGACTCCGTCGAGCTATCTGAGTTTCGGTCTTCCAGGGGGTCTTCGGCCATCAGGTTTGCCACGCAGAAGACGCTTTGGTACTCTGTCGTCTTGCATTCTTTCTAAGTGACCAGCTCATCGAAGACAGCCTACTTTTATGAACTTTACGACGTTTGGTTCTTGGTACATGTTTTAAAGCTCATGGTTGTATCGCTTTGTCCTAACTGGTAAATATAAATTATTCCTATCTTGAATATTTTGTCATTTGATCATCGAAATAGGAACCTAACAACTCACGGATTAGATGTAAAGGTAAAATGGCGGACATACCTAGTTGCAACCGTGGGATAAAGCCTTTCATTTTCAATTATTTCTGCAAACATTTTATTAAAGAAACAAAAACAATCATACCTTCTGTCAAAAACAACCAATTGTTTCAACACAATCTCAACAAAACAAAATAATTAGAACTTCAACAAAGAATTCACCACCATTGAAAGCCTCTCGTAAAACAATATTTGGATTACTCTGTATAAATTTAATTTGGATTGAGTGGTAGGATAATATCTCTCAAAACGCACAAATTACATTTGATATTTTAAAGGCTATGGTCTACCAAGTGCTTAGCCTAATGAAAGTTACTCTCATCTTTAAAGGAATAGGTTAACAACAAATCCGTTATCCTAACAGTTTTTAGTTCAATAATAATTTCCAAATTGTAAATCCTATTAGGTATTCAATATCGTGGCCAAAAAGAGCAACTTCGCATTTCTGCCTACACTATACAAAATTAAACTTTTAAAGAGGCATTAACAATAAGCTAACTATAGGTTTCACAAACTGCAAAATCGATTTTTGAAAATTGCTTCGTTTATTATATTATCATAATAATAAGATAAAATAGGTGGTGGCGATGATTTGGGACGGGCTAGCGCCTTAAGTCGCGTTACAAGCAATCATAAGCGATGACGCCCGGACTTCTTTTGTTCACAACATAAACAAAAGAAGGCTCGATTCATTAACTTTAATGCATAGGACTTACATTATATTAGTTCAAGAATGCCCTCAAAATGAAATCAAAATCTCTTTATTTCCATAAATACAATAAATGTACACTTAGAAAAGGTCAAATTGTAAAACTAAACACTAACACGGAAATAAAGTGATATTTTTGATTTCTGTCGCTTCAGTATTTAGACTGTAAAGAAGCGACTAAGAAACCTTTATAATAATAATAATAATAATCATCATTTATTTCAGACATAGCACATTTTTACATACACAAGTCCATATAGCGAGAATCACAACAAGTAGGTACTGACACAGAAACAAATAACAATAAATTAAATTAAAATAGATTGAATTAATTTAAATTAAATTAAATTAAATTGATTAAGTTAGATTAAATTAGATTAAGTTAGATTAGTTATTACCTTTAGACTGTTATTTGTTATTTTTCGAGTTGGAGCAAAACCCGTCCCAAGCTTTTTTATCTTCTAGACTAGATAATCTGATATTTTATCTTTAGTCTTTTTCCACAGCAAGGTTTTTACAATTTGTTTGAATTTATTTACTGATAATTTTTGCAACTCACTAGGAGTTTTGTTGTAGAAGCGCATACATTGCCCTTTAAAAGATCCATTAATTTTGTGTAACCTAATTGTGGGCACAGCGAGTTTATGTTTATTTTGTGTGAGTGCGTCTACGCAACCAAGATTCGTTGATGAAGAATAAATAGTCACTTCTTGACTTGTTTCCTAATTAATGAAGTGTTTCGATGTTCAACAAAACAACAAGAAAAAAGATGGACAAACACCTATTTCGAGTAGCCATTGTCTGCGTCGAGTAAAACTGTGACAATACAAAGAGGCTGATAATGCGACACTAATGGGTTCCCCCGCCACCCCTGTAAGGAAGATAAGCCTCAAAAGCCTTAGTAGGTAATTGCAATATGTTTCTACATGTACAACCTATATTTATGTAGCCAGTATACCAATTATATAGAACTCTACCAATCCTAAATTGGATCGGGTATCTTTACTTATTATAAAACAAAGTCGCTCCCGCTGTCTGTCTGTCCCTATGTATGCTTAGATCTTTGAAACTACGCAACGGATTTTGATGCGTTTTTTTAAATAGAAATAATGATTCAAGAGAAAGGTTTATATGTATAATAAATGCATAATATAGTAGAGAAACACTGATTTTATTTTAGAGGTTTCTAATGTGATGTCGTTAACAAACTCATTTTTTGCGCTTAGGTACATTGCAAAAGCTGGCTGAACCCTACGAGATAGATCAAAATAATGTACTACAGTATTGTACACCTTAAAAAGGTCTACATGTACCATCAAGGATTATCTTGATGGTACATGTCTATCTATTAGGGATAACCCACAATAACCATTTTTTATTCTTTACTTTTTATGAGAAATAATGGCTTATTTACGAAGCGATTTTAAGCAATACAGCATCAATCCTTATCCAATTTAGTACCTTAAATACATTTTGCATTTAATATAAATTAATATGGCCTTTTACAGCATGCAATTTAAATGAATATTTTCGAAGATATTACAGATTTAAAATGCAGGGACATAGCGATTGCGGCGGGGCGCGCGGCGGTACCAGCCGGGGGCCGATTATGTTGTATCAGAATTGCACCCGTGCGAAGCCGGGGCGGGTCGCTATATATTTTATGAAACTGAAATGACAGTTTGTGCCTGTTTTACAGTGGAATTGACAATTGATTGATTGTAGGAAGTTTTTTGTAGAAAATCCATGCTTAATTTGTGTATAATGTGCTTTTAGAAGTGAACAGAAAAGCTAACAACCGGTTATTCCTACGCCGATCATCATCTTATCAATGATTTGATTGAGAGATGATCTTTGCAGTCTCAGTACAGTGTACGAAAAACCGGCTCTACAGATAGCACAAACAATACTTTCAAAATGTTTCCAGAGCCTTGGCCCGAGGTTGTTAACTCGTCAAGTCTCTGTATGCCTAAGGTTTTTCCCTTGAAACCAGTTTTATACCGTGTATTTGTGTCATCAAGTGTCAGAATGACAGGCTCTTGTGTGCCGTGTAATTACTCAAGGAAATTGTTTCGTTCACATTTTTTAGGATTCCGTATGGGTGACGTTGGAACTTGTGAATTTGTTTATTTTATTCCTACTATTCTTTTAATGCAAGCTCTGCTTAGCTTGGGGTTCATACTCAATACTCAATGTATTTATTGTTGTCATCACATTGGTTGGTAAGTAATTAATTGTTCATAAGTAAGTATCACAATGTGAACCCTGTTGGGCGAAACAAGTGGAAGGTAGACCGAGGTTGTTTTTTATAAAAATATGTAAGTACTAAGGTGAGTAGTACCTACATATAACTAGTATACAGGGTGGTTTTTCGAGAAGGGCGGTGGCCCGGGAAGGGCCCTCGATTTATAAGAAAACAATAACTGCATATTTAGTTTTTCTTAAAACCTTTTACTTATGACGGAAATCACCTTACCTACTTAGTAGGTAAGTAGATTTCTTAGAATTCTATCTCTTATAGTTTTTTTAGAATTGATAAAAAGAGATTAGGACTAAGACAACACGTATTGTAACAAAAATATAGTTATGTAGGTACGCAAAGTTAATGCGAATAAATTAGATTGTTGTTAAATAAATTTATTGACATAAAATTTTGTGATTTTTTCAAGCGACTAAAAACGGTGGAGGTTCTCAAGTCGACGCGCATCTTTTTTTTTATGTATGACCACGCATAACTTTTTACAGAGTAGTCCGATTTCGATAATTATTTTTTCATTGGAAAGGGTTACCCCAAAGGTGGTCCCATTTAAATTTGAAAAAAAAAACCCGACCCAAATGGTAGGAAAACATGATTGATTGTTCACTCACTAATGTTTGACCACGCATAACTTTTACAGAGTACTCTGATTTTGATTAAAAAAAAATATTGGATACCTCGATGTGTCCTTAAACTATATTAGACTTAAAATTTAAATAGATGTCACCACTAGAAGAATTTGAAGTCGGTTTATCGTTTTTTAAAACACACCAGATTATATTATGTCAGTTTGCCTATTTTGTCATATAAAAATTAATTTACGTCAAAGTAGCATATGTCAATTAGGATTTTTTTTTAATTATTTGTGAATAGGGAATCGGGTAGATCTATGGGAATCAATTAGATAATGCTGTGTGAATTATTGTCCAGCAATTTTTATTTTGACCCCCTATTTTTAGAAATGTTTATTTCTACTTACAGAGGTACTAAAAAAAAATATTTTTTGTTAGTAATTACTAACTTTGTTTTTTTGTGATCTTACGTAAGAACTATCGAGACTCCCTCCCATCCCCTTGTACAAAAAAATAAGAAATAAGTCATGGTCGACCCCCCTCCCCCCCTAAATCGTCTTACGTAATAAATGAATGGCCCCTTTGTACCTGCATATTTTTACCACAAAGCAACCTCGGTTTGCCTTTCACTTTTTGTTACGCCCAACAGGGTTCACATTGTGTTACTTACTTATAGATTGTGTTACTAACATATAGCTGCATTCTTACTACCCGTTGTCCTATTACCCGTTTTCGGTAAAAAGTTCATCAAGAATAATGGTAAAATAATTTTTCAAATCGGTCCAGTAGTTTCGGAGCCTATTCAATGCAAATAAACAAACAATCTAATCTTTCCTTTTTATAATATTAATATAGATAACCTACCTGCCAATGTGATAACAACAATAAATATATTATGCTGACTGTCAAAGTCATTACAATCATATTTTTTGATGATTTTACGATACAATCATTTACTACAATACATTTTACTATAAAAACTATAGTACTTTGACGAATTCATTACGGATGTAAGTTTTGTGTTATTCACACAAATAAGGTTCATAGTTAACCCGCTTACATCCGTAATAATTTCATTTTATTTATTTAGTCCACTAAAACTTAAATGTTAGGCATAAAAAACTTATATATATATATGCTATGTCGTTCCATAATTAATTTGGTTTATATGTTACTTGCATAGGAACTTAATCATTAATAATATTAATTATTAATAATTTAGTTTAATATTATTAGTTTAATGGTTAAATATTAAAATAATTTAGTTTATTTGTTAAATCTATGTATCTGAATGGAAGAGCAGGAAGGCATCCTGGCACAAGTATATTTACATACTAAAAGGATGTCCTACCAACTGTTTAGCATGTAGGTAGAGTACATATTATTTATACAAATAAACAATTTTCATATGCTAAATTCGCTAACAGACAGCATGATTTGGCTAACATGTAACTACGCTTACGATTTAGGGTCATGATACAAGTTTATATACGGAAAAAATTGCTTTAACTTTCTTCAATATAAATTCAACCACTTTGCTGACGTGACAATTATTATACCGCCCCTACATTGTTATTTTCCCCGCTGTAACCTAATTTTATTTTGGTGAAAGATTGAAAATACACGCTTAACTTCACCATCTTCCCGGAAATAATTTCATTTTCATACGATAATGGCAAGTGACAAAACCTTAGAGTAGGAATTTACAAGCAACGATAATTTTCTTTTTTTTCTGTCACAAATCAGACATTTGTTTTGACAGTGTAACGTATAACTTTACATATTTAACTCTTACAAAATTAACGATATTGTGATGGGCTTCCGCCTCAATAATGGTACGTAGCAAGCTCTACGTCGTAGACATTGCTACGCCGTAGCTAGCTCTACGTCGTCGTAGACATTGCTACGCCGTAGCTGGTTCTAAGTCGCCGTAAGTAAGTAAGCCGTAACCGGCTCTACGTCGTGGCAACCACAAGTGTCTAATATTTATACTACTATGGTTTCTTGTAGTTTCACCTGCCATCATGTATAGGTACCTAAATCTCTAGGACAAGTTTAAAAAAAACTCTACTCTGTTCATTTTGTGTACTTAAATGAGGTCTCAATTATGCAATAACTTATTGTAAACTTGTTACAGAAATATATGTTATTTTATTTTTATATATTTTATTTATGTAACAAATTATGACCAAAATTAATCCGGTGCCAGCGGGGCAATGCAACCAGCGTCTTGGGGACGCTTTCGATTTGTATTGATTTGGATCAGTTGGGTTACCTCTAAGCTATTTGTAGCTGTGTGCTTCCGGCTTAGAATTTACAGCACCCCAACTACGCGGGTGTCGTAAGAGGCGACTAAGGGATGGTCTGCAGCTCAACCGTTTAAACTATAAATACTAGTTGAAATTAGAAGCACCTATTAGATGCAATTTTCTTTGTTAGTAAAGTAATAAGCGTATAATGTGTTAGAATTCCGAACCTGGTAATTTCATATAATTGGTCGGGACATAATTTGTACGCATCAAAGGCCAACAGTGATTATTTAGATTTAAGTGACTCATTAGAGGTTCTGCCTCGATTGTATGCATAAACGGAATAATTACGAAGTTTACAGAAAGAGAATTAAAGTATTCCTTACAATACATTGTTTGTTGACACGATGACAAGGTATTAATTAAGCAAATTGAGGGATATCGAATAAAACTATATTTATTTATCATTTATTTTCAATACAATAATATCTGGACCCATGTGGGCGTAAAGCTTCTTGTTTTCCTCTAAGATGATTTATCTCTAAGATAAGTTATTCGTCTTGAAATCTGACGATAAATACAAAACAGATTCTTGGTAATAGAGCTCTCCTTTTAAAAATATCTTACTTTTATTTTTGTCTAGTTGGCATCCTAGTCGGAATTTTTTTGCTGAACTTAGGTCAGTATTTTATTTAAGTAAGATATAATTTTTTGCGCAAATGAACTTTTATGTAGACACGAGGGGCTCTTCTTCAGCTAGCGACATTGGTTTTAAGTACAGTTTTAAAAACGAAACTTAAGTTTTGATAAATGCAGCCAATAAAGTATTCTAGTAACTAAAGCTAAGCAGTATTTATATATACTAGTATTAATATATACAAGGCTAATAAGTTCAATATTTGAACAGAATCAGAAGCGTCGAGTTTGGTGAAAAAGAGTCTGAATAAAGTAATTTATCTCAAACAATGCGTAGTTAAAATAACGTTTGAATAATGTCTGATATAATTCATTGCAGATTGTTCGATATACGATTCTAAGTTTGTATTGAAACGGCAATTTAATTCCTGAGTTTGGTTACATAATTTATATTCATGATAAATATATAATGTTATGCTTAAAAATTATTCCCCTCGCGATTTCTTGTTCGGTTCGGACGTCTAATTTTTCTATGGGATTTTCGTAGTACCATTTCCGCACGATAGAGGCGCTGTACCAACTCCAATAAAAAGGCAAACTCAGTTTATCGAGATGTTATCTCGATAAACTGAGTTTCGATCGTTAAACTGAACCTAGGTTCAGCCCAGAGCCCTAGGGGCTCTGAAGGGACGACTAACAACTAATCGACAACATTCCTACTTCTTACATCTAGCTACACTATTCGACAGTTTTGTAACATTTCCACCAATTTTGACAACCTCTGTGGCGCAGCGGGCGTGGGTCCGCCGGCGACGCAGGACGTTGCTGGTTCTATCCCGCCTCGAGACGAACGTTTGTACGATCTGCAGATATTTGGGGTGCTCTGGATGTTTTCTATGTATGGTAAAAAATATCTATGTATGTAGTGTATTGTATTAAATATATCAGTTATCTAGTACCCATAACACAAGCTCTGCTTGCCTTACTTAATTTTATTGCATTACTTAATTCATAGGTATCTATTTCTGTAGAGCATGAACTAATTCTCGTGAACCCTTTGATCATTGCATTAATAACACCTAATGATGATCGACGGATCCAAAGAGTCAACCAAAGTATTCCATTACGAGCGATCATAATAGCGAATGGTTGGGGAGGTGTGGTTCGGGCATTAGAATAATAGGAGGGTTGATTGGAACATTAGTACGTTGGGGTGTATTGGACGATAGCTCTAGAACTCGTGTTTCAACATGAACAGTTCTACTTGCCGTGGAGTTAAAAAACTCTGAAAAATGGAAAGGGAAAAGCCATACAATGTATTGTAAAAATAGAAATACTAGAAAATCTGAACAGGAAAACACAATATAGAAACAGTTGAACAATGGGCAGTCTTTCGCTAAAAGCGATGTCAGTATACAGGGTAATTGGTAATTTACTGACACTGTGTAAACTGCAGGTCCTGGTCATCACAACACGCTTGTGAAGAAGCCAGGTCTTAATTCTTAAAATTTTATGGAAATCTCCTCCCTTACAAAATAATGTCCGAAACCCAATAAATACTTAAGACCGACTTTCCACCCCTATTTAAATCCACATCATCATCTTTGGCTTATTTTACATCTACAAAAGATGATCTAAGTGGCATTAATCTGGCTGGGAGTCAACCGAACAACACACACCCACTGATTTTTCAGGACAGAGCCGTTTTTAGGTTTACTTTCAAAGAAAACCCCTATAACGAACGATTTTTGAATGAAAGGGAGTACCAACTGATATCATTCCCTTACCACCAATTTTAAGAATTGGGACCTGTCGTCTTCACGGACATGTTCATGATGGTGGACAGAACCTGCACAAGTTCACATAGTGGTAGTGAATTACCAATAACCCTGTATAGACGCGCGGGGTGGCGTGTTATTGAATAACGAATATACTACAAAAGCCATGCATTATTTTAAACAAACGAGTACAATTTTAGTGGCAGGAGAGAGTGGGAACGGGTTTTTGAAAGTTTTTGGTGGTACTAGTACTAGTGACTGGCGCAACCGACATTCCTTTTAAAAATCGATCCCGCGTCCTTTCCCGCTGTCCACCTAAATGAAAAAGAAATCAAATTAACGTTAATCTCGCCGATAATTGAATCATTCTAAAAAACGAAAGAGCAATCAATCATTAAGGTATTGAAAAAGTGCCAAGTTTTTCATAATTTATCGACAAACCAATGAGCGCATAATTTAGTATTCGGTTTCAATATTACCGGTCACGGTCCACCTTTTATTTTCTGGAAGGTTCCATCGTGTCCTACATTACAGTTTTACTTTCTTTAAGCAGACCACGGCTTTCAATGCAGTTTTTTCGGATAAAAAGTCGCTGCACCGGCACTATCTATCTATTTTTCATTAAGATCCGCTCAACTTTTAACACTTTCATGGCTCAAGACGCACATGCAACGTGCAATGTCCCTGGCGTTACAGGCTTCCGTATGCTACGTAACTACGACCCATAGGCAGCCCCTGGGTGGTATAAAAAATGCCCATTTCCAGCGCCGCCATCAAGCGGCTGGGCAGTGAATGTGTTAAGGTGTGGAAAGGTAGACATTTGAAACGAACAATACCTAATAAAATTGAGGGTTATGCTAGCTAAGTAGGTACATATTAATCTTTCACATTTTGAAAGCGTATTTGTTGGCAACCCACATATGACAAGGAATTACTTTCTTCGTAATTTTCTTTAGTTTTCCGAGCCAATCGCGCTGAAGGAGCTGTTTGAATCGATCTACAGAGTTCGTTGTATGAAATTGTATGACACCTCGCGCGCTTTTCCTTGCCCAGTTCGACAGAAATCGTCAGAATACCTCTCCAAGAGTTCGAATTGGATAGTGATGCGTTCAGCTTTACACTCATAGATGTATGGATGTTTGCCACCTAAACCACGCCAAAACTACTGAACGGATTGGGCTTAAAATTTGCATACATGATGTTCCATGCCTGGAATAAAAAAGGCTACTTTTCATCCCGGAAAAACGAGTGCTTAGCCGCGAGCAGACGAGTTAAGCGCTTAATAACAACGTGCAAAAAATTCTTGATTAACTGTACAAGCAACGTGCTTCGAAGAGTTTTAAGAATATTGCGACACAATTTTTAAAGCTTTTTAATATTATCGGGATTTCTTATTACTGCTGCAGAAACTCTTGACGGAATTTCTAAGCTTTCCATGACGTTATTCCCTTTTACTAGGCAATAACGAGCTCTTCTGAAGTAATAGGAGTTCAGATTGGTAGTCTAGAAGTCTTCTTACAAGTAAGCACCTATTGTATTGCGAAACCTATAGCAATTTCTGTGTGGATGTTAGATATAATACTTAATTGCATTGTGGTCTCAAAAAAGATGGACGCACCTTTTCGCATCTTCTTTTCTTTTTGGAGGCAAAAATGCAGTCATACATGTATTCAAGATTCTGTTGGTTGATATAAAAGTGTTCTCTTCCTATTGAAGGAGAGGACACGGACGTTATGCTTGAGACATATTAGTATTTCATGCAGAATAAGATAATCATTGAGCAAGAGGATTAGGTATTAGGTCTTCTGCAATTGAATTCCTCATAGGTCACCCCATGTTTCCGCGTTAGTAACAAGATTATTCTGTAATAAGTGCAATGACCTATCGACTGACGTACAGTCAGCGTCAAATTGATATGAGCGTCGAAAGAGGCCGTTCGAATCATCATATTATTGTTGTTAGCACCCAAGGTGTTCAAAATATCTTACTACTCATTAATTCATATTCATATGAGCAGTCAGTCACCCTGACTGCTGGATGGATACGCGAAAACTACTGAAACGAAAATTTTACATACAGGTAAATTTAATCCTGGAATCAAACATAGGCTACTTTTTATCCCATAAATTAGTGACCATGGGATAGAAATCACCTTTAAACGTTTATCGAATCAGCGCGTGCGAAGCCGCGGGTATAAACTAGTCATGCATAACGGTATATTCACAGAATGCTGACAGAAATAAACGAGATACCAATAATGTTTTAGCTTTCCAGCTCTACACTATAGGGTTAAACTGAAGCACTTGTGACTGCGGTCAGAATACCTACCTACACGTTCGAAATACCTATTTGTGCGAAAGGTTGATGAAAAGCGTCGTATTTCATAAATTTACAGTTGCGGTTTTGGTATTCATGTGTAACATTTTATACTCAGAGTATAAAATGCTCGTGTGGCTTTTAAAAATACTTACGTAGCTTTCTAAACAATCAAAAATATCAATTTGTTGGTCATAAAGATTTGCTTCGGCTGAGAATTAAATAAAATTGTAAGCATGTGTTTGTAGGCCAAAACTACTAACAGTTTGGGCTGAAATTTTGAATAGATGTACCTCTAGATTTGGAATAAAATTGCAGGTTACTAGTTAGTGCTTTCGGCTTCGCACGCGTTGTTTCTACGAAAACGTTTAAAGTTTATTTATTTCCCATGGGAACTCGTTTATAAGATAAAAAGTATCTTATGTTTTATTCCATGCCTATATCTACATTTTGTGCAAAATTTAAGCCCGATCTGTTTTGTAGTTTTTCCGAGACGAAGTTACAAACATCTATCCATCCATTCATCCAAACTTTCTCCTTACACTATCACACTAATATTATAAATGCGAAAGTTTGGATGCATGGATTGATGGATGGATGTTTGTTACCTCTTCACGCCAAAACTGCTAAACGGATTGGTCTGAGATGTTGTATACAGGTAATTCTAATCCTGCTACTTTTTATCCCGTAAATCAGTTCCCGTGGGACAGAAATCATCTTTAAACGTTTCCATAGAAACAACGCGTGCGAAGCCGCGGGCAAGAACAAGTTTATATGAGTGTGATTACTGTCGCAGAAAAACACGTTCACATGACTGCGACTTTTTAACAAATCCAAGTGAACATCCAAACCTATTGGTACATTTTCGTAACTATGTATAATTTGCCTATATGCCAAATAGGGTTGATGCTTGAGACTGGCACCTTTATCGATGACATCAGCCGAAAGTTCGGCACCCTCGCGCCCTCGGGATGGAAGATTGGTGAGCAAGGCGTGAGGTGACCGACAATTTTCAGGTTGAGACATTGTTTTATGAATAATTTTTGTATTCGTTTTAAGAATAGTTCTTATGGGGGTTTTTTCAAAAGTAAAGGAGAATTTACTTTTGCAAATGCATAAATTCAAAATGAATTCACTTTTGCCCTGGATTTAGTCAGTTGACTGATAATTTCAAGGTTGCTGCAGTGTTTTAATAAAAAAAAAATGTATTTGTTTCAAGGATAGGGGTTTTTTATTCAGTTTTCTTTCATAGTAAAGGGGAAGTTATTGTTATTTTGCGCATAAATTTTAAATTAGTTCAATTTTGCAAGAATCGGATTTAGAATATAGGATAGGTACCAAATTGTTATATCTACCAGAAACCGTGGAATAAGAGGTTATAAAAGGGTTGGATGCTTAGGTAGTTTATTAAATGTAGGTACTAACTAACCCATCAATCAGGACCAAAATCAGGGCTAAAGTAAACTGGACCTTTCATAAAAATAAAGGAATGGAAAAACAAACAGAATAAGCACTTCTAATCAAAGTCAAACACAGTATTTTCTCCATTCCACCTGAAATTGTGTTCGCGTGAAGGAAACTCAATGAAGGCACTTTTCTACGGTTCATAAGTTAACTAAACTTTCACGTGGTAGGTATGTTGTTTAGGGGCTTCAACTGAAATATGGCGTGACCAGGGTTTTAGATTAATTCTTGATATGAAACTTTTATGATTTCTATTACCTATTATTTTGATGTAAATGGAGCTGAGCTCCATTTTCCGCAGACCCGCATGGTCTTTTTAATTTGATGACATTACAATCTATTTAACGATAAGAGCCGTAAATAGAATAGATATATTTATTCAGGTAAAAACAACATTACGTTTCGGTTAGAAGTTCCTTAAAGCCTATGTTAGGTTTAACTAGACACTAGAGTTCTCACCTGGCTTAATAAAAGGTATTATAAGGTAGGTATTGGAGGTAATGAATGAGGCAGGGGAGGCCTATAACCAGCAGTGGACTAGTATAGGCTGATACAGGAACTGGGCTGGATATGCCTGCCATATCTATGCCTGAAGACCTGCTTGGGACCTGGGCAAAGATCCTTAAGTTGAGAGAGACCCTTAAGTCTCAGCAGCGTGAGGAGCCGGGGCAGGCCGAGGAAGCGATGGTATGACATAGCTACTTGACACTACGTTACACTTTTAACACGCGGTCTAGTATCACACTAATCACACTTATTATAAACTAGCTGTACCCGCGACTTCGTTCGCGATTGCCTTACCTGCCGACTAATTAAGTTCACATTTAACCATTGTCTTTCATATTATGAAACGCCGCCGTGCAAAGAATCGCGTACGGTCTACGGAGGATAACATGTTGTCATCTTCAATCCCATTCTTTATCTACACGACTTTTAGCTACGACTCGGCCAGCGTCAGTGTTAAGAAGTGTCATACTCGTTTCCTTCTTACTCATGGTTCCGATCAGCTGGGGCTATACTAATCGCTTCACTATGACAGGGGTATCGACACAGAATGTCACGTTTTGGTATTCCACCTCAGATGAAGGAAATTATGATGAATGCAGATGGAGAGACGCGCGTCAAGTTTGAAACTATTAATTTATCTCGAACACTATCTGGAGTTTTAGTAATCTAAGGACTCAACGTGATGATTCTGCGACGATTCCACTGTCATACTGAAGCAATTGTATTGCAGAATTCGGCTCCTGATCCATTTGACTGGACCACCGTAATTTTTTTTCGTTAGTAGGTTAGTTGGCTGTGTACAAAAGTAAAAAATATTTTTCTGTGGTCCAGTTAGTTTAATTGGACCACTGCAACCAAACTTCGGAAGTACAGTTAACAGGACCAGCTAAACCACCATAATATCATGTAAGGTAGGAACCTAACTTATTTTTCCAAGACACCACCTTAGTAGGTAGGAAGGAACCTTACTAATGGGTGCGTCTTGGAAAAATAAATAGATAGGAACTTACCTACCCTTTATCTACAATTTTTTTTCTCCAATCTACAGATTATTTCATCAATGACAACTCTGTGGCGCAGCGGGCGAAGGTCCGCCTGCGACGCAGGAGGTTGCGGGTTCAATTCCCGCCTCGGAACAAATTTGTGTACGATCTGCAGAAATTTGTTCCGATGGTCTTGGTGTTTTCTATGTATAATAAAAAAATATATCTATCTATGTAGTGTATTATATTAAGTATATCAGTTATGTAGCACCCATAACACAAGCTCTGCTTAGCTTGGGGCTAGATAATGCTGTGTGAATTGTCCAGCATTATTTATTTCATTTATTATTTCAAACTCTACTGATTTTCTACTCGATTTTCTACTGATTTAGTCAAATTCGATCTTGCAACACTGTTTCTAACAAAAATAAAGCATGAAATCGGAGGACGCGTAGATCTGTCGTGATGCGCGGTTTCAGAATTTTACTTTCATCCTGATCCCAGGGGAACCTTACTGGATTCCAGGATAAAATGTATCCCATGAACTTCCTTGAACTCAAATCGTACCAATTCAGTCCAACTCATTCAGTAGTTTCGGCGTGATGCGCGGTCAAGGAATTTTACTTTCATCCCTTCTCCAAGGGGAACCTTACTAAATTCTGGGATAAAATGTATCTTTCCTCGTAATATGAACTCAAATTATGCCGAGTTCCATTCGAATTCATTCAATTGTTCCGTCGTGATGCTCGGTTAAAGCATTTTACTTTCATCCTCTCTCCCAGGGGAACATTACTGAATTCCGGGATGAAATGTATCCCATGTCCTTTCTTGTAGTATGAAATCAAATCGTGCTAGGTTTCATTCCAACACATTCAGCACTTTCGGCGTCATGCACAGTGAAGAAAGTTTACTTTCATCCCCTCTCCCAGGGGAACCTGACTGAATTCCGGGATAAAAAGTATCCTATGTCCTTCCTCGTAGTATGACCTAAAATCGTTCCGAGTTTCATTTCGATACCTTCAGTAGTTTCGACGTGATGCGCGTTTAAGAAACAGACAGACAGACAGACATGAATGAAAAAAAATACAGTTTTGGCTTCAGTATCGATAATAGAGTGCCCTCCAAAAAAAATTTTCAAAATATCTTCAATGTACAGAATTGGAGCTGTTACAGTTTTATTATAAGTATAGAAGATTCGAAAGTTTGGATGGATGGACGGATGGATGTTTGTTACTTCTTCACGTCAAAACTACTGAACGGATCAGGCTGAAATTTTGCATACAAGTAATTCTAATCCTGGAATCAAACATAGACTTGCTATCCCATATATCATTTTCGTTCCCATAGGATAGACATCACCTTTTCCATAGAAACAACGCATGCGAAGCCGCAGTCATAAGCTAGTATTATATATTAACAGTTGGTTCAGGATCGAGATGCGTGGAGGATCAGGAGGAAGCCTTTGACCAACAGTGATACACTTGTGGCTTATTTCAACTATTTTTTTAGTAGAAAGAATATCTTTCGATTTGATTTTAATATTGGATCAGCCTGTTTCATTGCTCACAAATGCGTGGCTATTCGATTGACCCATGTCGCTTTTGCCTGATTGATCTTGTGGGTGTTTTTCCATTGTGATACCTCTTTGATTAGGGACCCTATATCTACTGGGTTTTGCTCAGTCAATAGGTCTTATGTAATCGGGAAGGGTCAATCTTACAAAAGATGTCACAAGGCGATTACAAGAATTGAAAATGTTTACTATTTTTGTCATTGATTGTCCCTGGGCAGTGCACTTACCTGTTACCATAAAACCACATGGTAATTAAACTCTATATAAGCTGTAAAGTGCTTTCACGCTGTGGTTTTACAAAAAAAAGCTTTACAGCGCTTTCACTCTTTGGTTTTACAAAACAAAAGCAAAATCTTTTATATTTTTCCGATGATTTAATAAACTTGAGTATTTTGTGGCCCACGCTCTGAAAGCACCTTCCAAAGAATGGACCTTATAACTATGTGTACCTACCTATCTAGTAGCAAAAGTTGCAAAGGAACTATCAGTAGATGGCGCTAATGATGGCGAGGTACACGCGACGCTCAGATTAGATCGCCCCTCGCCCCTTTCTTTGGCCGCAATTTCCGTGCGATAGTGCCGATTGCCGGTGACTTGCCTTGAGGGGAATTCTGAGCTTCGATTCTGTAGGCTTTTGTGTCATTGGACTGGTTAGGATATTGAACCTTCGGTGATCGGACTCAATAGTTAGTATTGTTTAGTGGGTAGCCCTCATCTCATTAATGTGTCTGTATTATGTTTGCGACCTCCGTGGAGGTCCATAGTGGTCCTCCTTGACAGAAGAGTAAAGCTTTGCAAATGTTTTTCGTTTCTGTTAGTATCGAATGTGCGATTCTCTCTCCTATGGTCAAAGAACTCTTAGTTTTTAGTACCGTAGGTACTATGGTACCATGTCACTGCCTATGGTACCATGTCACTGATCGCTCATAAACTGATCGCTCATAGCGATAAGGCCGCCCATTGTGCAACGTTACTTGTATTTGTCTTTTCCTGTCCTGTGTTTCTGTTTTATTTGGTGTGCAATAAAGAGTATTGTATTGTATTGTATTGTATTGTCACTGCCTATGGTGGAATAACCTTTTTTTAGGGCCCTATTAGGTAGCTTAAATGGCTACCTAATAGGGCCCTAAAAAAAAGGTTTTGTCATTACTATCAAACTAAGAGAAGAGAGAGAGAACAGAGATAAACGTAGGTAGCGTGAAATTTGACATGTGTGAGGTAGATAACTTGCGACCCACAAAAAGTTATTTTGGATACAAAAACGTTTCACGTTAGGCGAGAGGTTGAATGATATGTAGGTATTAACTTTTGTGCCCTTGGCGCCAAAAAGGTAGAATGGACGTACACTAATCTGTCAAAAATAAATAGGACTGAAATTACTTTGTGTACCTAATACTTACCAATGACCTGTGACCTGAGTTAGCATGGTGCGTTTTTTGTGAAAGTTGGAGCGGTTTTATGTCAGATTTCAATGAAAATTTCAACTTTTTTTAAAGCTGTCTATAATCCATCCATCTACTGCCTCTCTTGGAACCTATGCTCTACTCGTACCTATAGTTACCTACATAATTTCATGGTAGACCTTCTACTGCTTAGATCGTCCTGTGAAAATATTTATCTTTACCTTCCCATTACTTTGTTCACTTACTTTTTCATCGAGTTCGTTTTAAACTCTTCAGAAATAGAATTTTTAAAGAGTTTTGAGTAACCCTGACTCCAAGTTGAGTGGATTACTTTCTCATGAATTTAGGGTTCGTTATCTAAATACAGCTTCGAATGTTTTTGGTAAATTTCATTCGAAAATTTAACCTTTTTTGGTCCATTTTAATGTAACTTGGTAAGCCCTAGTGACCATCAACGAACAAAAACTTCATTGGTGCATTTTGATTACCAAAGTTGTAACCAATTACTAACAGAACATAATATTAATCTTCATTGATAACCGTTTCTTAAATTTAAAATGCGTAGCGCCCAGAATAAGCCCTTTTACTCACAATGACTGGATACCACGCAATAATACTGATGATTGAATTAGGTGGGCACTACATCACTCTACCGAAAACATGGGATTTTATTATATTTTTTTGCGCGAAGGAACAAACTTGTGTCAGGGATTTAAGTATATTTTATTATTTACGGTCTATGAATACAGGTAAAGGTACCTACATCTTGAGGGAGCTGACTAAAATCTGACAAAGACATCGCTTTGCAAATCAGAAAGCTTAGGTAAGTACTAGAACTTTTTTTGCTTTGAAATTTGGTCTTATTTTACGTGCGTTCCTACCTACTATCCAACTTCAATAATTGCACTATTCGACCATCAAACTGATAAGACAATAATAAATAAATAAATAATGCTGGACAATTCACACAACATCATCTAGCCCCAAGCTAAGCAGAGCTTGTGTTATCAGTACTAGATAACTGATATACTTAATACAATACACTACATAGATAGATATTTTATTATACATAGTAAACATGCAGAACACCCTGAACGAATATCTGCAGATCGTATAAACCGCCTCGGGACAAATTCCCGAGGCGGGAATCGAACCCGCAACCTCCTGCGTCGCAAGCGGACCTTCGCCCGCTGCGCCACAGAGGTCGTCGTAGATAATATAACAAACAGTATTACTCTACTCTCAAACAAACTGCAGAAAGTTCAAAGACTGTCCTGCACACTCATTTGCGGATGAAGGAAATCGACCCCATCTGCTGCACTGGACATAATTTTAGGACTAACGCCATTGCATGTTCACATACAGCAAGAAGCAATGGCAGCGTCTCTAAGAATTGAATCAACAGACCAATGGAAAGGCGAGTCAGGCCTAACAAACCACTGCAGAATATTAAGTAAAGCAATAGCTGCAATTCCAGAAGCGGCGAATGGTACTGACAGTATAGAGTGTACCTACTTAACCGGTAAGACCTACGCAACAACGCACGAAAAGAACGCAGTTGCGAACACCTCACATGATGTTACCACATATAACATCTACACTGATGGAGCCAAGAACAAAAGAAGAGCTGGCTGCGGCTACTTCTGTCCCGAAACCGGACTCTCAAGAGCTCAACCACTAAACTCAGCCACCACGGCCTTTCAGGCGAAAACACTGGGACTCCAACTGGCGGCAAAACACATGCTTCTGGAATCAGCTATCAAAGAACTGACCTGCCAGATACAGCTGTTCTTCAATACTGACAGCGCGGCACTATAAAATGCACTCAAAAGGACAGTCACAAGATCAAAATCAATTGTAGAATGTCACAGCGCTCTACAAAGTCTCTCTGAACAAATTAAAGTCAGCATAGTATGGACGGAGAGCCGATCCGATCCAGGTAACATAAATGCAGACAGACTAGCAAAGGAAGGAGCGAGACAGACCCCAACAAAACAGGACATCAGTCTGTCAAACCCACCCACAGTAGAAGTAAGAAACAGACTAAAACTATACTCAGAAAAAGAACACCTTAAACTACTTGAGCGCCGAACAGACTGCAAACATACAAAACTAATACTCCCCTCCAAAGATAGGAAAACCACAAACACATTGCTCAAGATGAGCCGCGAGGACCTAAGAACAATGGTGGACGTCATCACAGGTCACTGTGAACTAAACCATCATCTTCTTAAAACTGGAGCCACAGACAGTAGCCTGTCTCGTGGCTGCTTCCAGGAAGAAGAGACTGTGGAACATGTAGTGGTACACTGCACAGCCACAGAGGACGCCAGACGGGAAACGGGACTGAAGAATCTCATAGAGGAATCAAACCCGTCCACGCCTACAGAAAAGCTGAAACGTTAGCTGTCAATCGCCAAAGGTCCTGCTCCGATATTTTAAGGAGCTGGGCTGGTTAGGGCCTGGTTAGGCAGGGGGACAATGCACAATACACTCCTATGCGAGATGTCAGTGCAGATCCCAGTTCTTTGCAGTTCCCCCATTCAGAATCAGAATCAGTATTACTCTCTGAGACAGCAGCGAGTTTTTACTCTATGGTAATACGAATTTGTTACAAACTTAAAACAAGAACAAAATTTAAAAATTTAAAAACCCCCCCGACAGTTTTCATGAAACATGGCTAAGAACACTCGGGATAAAATTATCTATGACACAAAAAATCTAAACGAAAATCGGTTCATCCGTTTAGGAGCTACGATACCACAGACAGATACACAGATATACAGACAGACACGTTAAACTTATAACACCGCTCTTATACATTTGTGTACGATCTGCAGAAATTTGTTCTGTTGGTCTGGGGTTTTCTATGTATAATAAAAAAATATATATCTATGTAGTGTATTTTTATTAAGGATATCAGTTATCTAGTACCCATAACACAAGCTCTGCTTAGCTTGGGGCTAGATAATGCTGTGTGAATTGTCCAGCATTATTATTATACACCGCTCCATATCTCAATTTTTTTTTCAAAGGTGATCATAATTTTCGTATTTTACTATTGTATTCAATATATTATATAATTATATTGAATACAGTAAAATCCGAAAATTACGCATATTCCAGCAAAATCAATCTTTGATAGAGTTCCTACTTACTTAGGTTCCAAATAGTAGAGGTAAATGTAGGAAGTTTCGTATACCTACCTACCATCGGCGCGGGGTATAAATTGTATTACATTAGAGTGAATGGCACAAATTGCTTTTTTTCATACGGATCTCCCCAAAAATGAGTTACTCTCATTTATTATACGACAAGAATATTTTAAATCCATTCTAGAAAAGTGGTTTTTTCCTGATAATCTTTCAAAATAAGCTTCAAATAGGTACCTATGTTTTCTGTTTATTTATAGTATGTCAATAATAACAATTTATCTATGTCTAAAGAGCTTAGAATATAACCAACAGTGTTTGGTCATTTGGTCGATCAGTCCATTTAGCTGTAGGTGCCAATAGAAAAACCATTAGTTGATGAAAGATAAAAATAAATGAGGAACACTTACGTAAGGTAGAGAATCAATTTCATAAGATTGTAATAGTTGTTACTAACCATTTGTAAGTGTACTTTTGTAATTGTAAGTACTTAACACTTTTCATGCCCCAAGAGGCCAAGACCCACAATTCCAAATGCACCAGCGTCTGGTGGCGGCGCGCCCCTGGGTCACACTGTCGCAAGCCCCTGTGGGTCGCCTTGCCGAGTCTGGGCAGTGACTGCGATATACTAAACTTACACTTTCATGGCCCAAGACCAACATGTCCCACTGCACCAGCGTCAGGGGGCGGCGCGCCTCTGTGGGTCGCACTGCCGAGGCTGGGCAGTGAATGCGATTTAAGAAACTTACACTTTCATGGCCCAAGACCCACATGTCCAACTGCACAAGCGTCAGGCAGCGGCGCGCCCCTGTGTGTCGCATTGCCGAGGCTGGGCAGTGAATGCGATATACTAAACTAACACTTTCATGGCCCAAGACCAACATATCCAACAGCACGCCTAACGCTGGTCGGTTAACTAGATATTTCCTGTCCTCTTTTTTGGCCAATAATATTTTTATCCAATATTACAAATTATATTGTACTTACAGCAGGTATATATATAGGTATATATATACTCACCTATTTTTAAAAACATCCTCCAGTACACTAACTTAAATATTCAGGTCTGACAGACCCTACACCAAGTCTAGGAGACCCCTGGCACTTCGAGTAGCTTGATAGAGTCGAGCTTAATGACAGTTTTATAAACTCTTAACCTATTATACTCAAAGTCACATTATTGAATAGGGGCTAAAATATCGTGAGGTTATCAATCAAGCAGCGTACAGCGAGAAAAGAAATAGCTCATTCATAAATCATGAAAACCTCTGATTAGGTAGTCACCTTTTTACGTAATGCCGTTTTTCTTAGAAACATTTTTAGTCTTTAAATTAAGCCGTAAGAACACATACAGATTCACATTTTATTGGTAAAATACAATTATTCTCGGGTCACGTGTCGCTTCTACCAGAATCTCGGATATATTTCTCAAAACCCCGAGAGCCTCAATTAACGTCCTATTATCAAATATTACTATACAATAAGTAACCAATTATGTATATTAGATGAAGACGACGTCGGAAGGTAATCTAATTTATTATTGTTTAACTGTTATTTTTATTGTGAAAGGTCATATTATAATTAGCTATCAATTCCATCCAAAACATGCAGTAACATAAAACTAACTGGTATTGTTTGATCATTTTTACCTACTTCAAAAACTAGTACATCTCTTTGACTTCAAAACAATAAGTTTGAGTGCCATTTCATCAAACGCTTTTTTGTAAATTGTTTTCTTTCAAGACCTTTTCTCAAGCGTTACCTTCTACCTCAAGCGTTTAAGTCTTGTTTTGATAATTAAAAACGCATGCATCAAAAATTAATTTAGCTTAATTTCAATTAAAAGTTCGTCGAGGTAGATTACAAACATTTACAAAATGAAACATCTTAGAAATAAATTTAAGACAAAGTTTTCCTTTATGAAGGTATAATACTTCTCAACTGTGAACAAACAGAAAACCTGCTGCTCCCCCTAAAATAAAATACTTACCTGGTTTTTTCAATTCTTTTTTCTCCTGATACTCCACTCATCATCATCATCAGCCTATATTAGTCCACTGCTGGACATAGGCCTCCATTCATTATAGCTTATCTCTAGTTTTACGTATGCTTATTAGGGTATTTACGGGTAGTTACGGTAGTTACATCATCATTCCTGTGTAGGTAGTTTTGCTTCTGTGTGAGTACAATAAGGATATTATATCATTATTTTTATTAAGTTTCAATTGACTTGTACTTTTTATTATAACATACATAATGTATTCTCACTTATTTTCAGATTTTTTATACTAGCTAGGTCTAATTTAGGAAGGCCCTGTATATAAAATCTCGGGCACCAGTATCTTGCAAAACAAGATAACTAGACATATAAATTAAACTTAAGCCAAAAAATGTTAACAATAATCTTTTGTAAGACAAAATTAATACATTATTCATTCATTCAATAAACACGGTACCTACCTACTAATATTTCAATTCAGTGAAAAATATTTCGTGGTAGATAAAGTTGGTTAAGATTTTTGTAGAGATTCATCCAGATTCCTTTCTAGATAAGACCAACATACCCAGAGCCTTCCTTCTTACATATGGTAATAAATCATTGCCTACCCACTGAGCTGCCAGCCAACAATAGGGTACTAGAGAAAGCCATTTTCCAATAGCAACAGGGTCATTGAAAACCTACAATGTCCTTCTGAGTAGGTAGGCATTATTTTTGGCGCGAGCGCGATCGGCCGGGCACATTCAGGCAGTGTGGGATGCGACCTGTTGACGTGAGGCTGGCAACCGCGTTACGACCTCCTTGCTTGTCTCAGCGGGATATTCAAATAAAGAACGCTTTGTGTGGAATTTGTTCGCATGTTCTTAGTGGCCAGTGTGGTTTAATTTGAGTGAGAGTTTGACTTTGGAAGTTGTATTTTTGGTAAGTTATGGTGATTATAGGTTTACTTGCCCACTTGTTAGAATTAAGAGAAAACAAACATCGATTTATTAATAAAAAGTAGATGGGTTTCGAATTTATAGACCACTCAGGTTTAAAACAATGGCCCTTTTAACGGCTTCATAAACTGAATCACAGTTTTATATGCACATAAAATGACATCATGTAGCGAAGCGACGCAGGTAATATTCATACCAAAAGAGAGAGTAAGAGGGAAGAGTTAAAATTAATAACGGCATAAAATATATAGGTACCTTTGAAATCAAACACATTTTTATAAAATAACTTTATTGATACACTAAATAATAAAATAACGCGAGCTTTAATTAAACATATAATATACAAGGTACTTAAGCACGCTTAAATTCTAGTTTGCTCTTGTAGATTCTCTCAAGTTTTAATATTACCTACTAGTTTAAAAATTTTTATAGTTTCAATAACTATACTATCTAATAGGTTTTCACGATTCCGCTTCATACGGTTCAAAATGTTTTTTTAGAATGCAGTTATTTTTCTATTGTCACATACGGATTCTATTGTGAGGGCGTTTTTGTTTGTTGTCTTTTAATTGGCAATGCTGCCGTAGTTTTTCATTTTCAGGACATATGAGCATTGTTAAAAATGTATAGGAAGATTTAAGAAGATATGAATTCTAAAGCAATAATAAATAAATGAATTTAATAATCAAATATGCTCACTGGACATTTAAATTTAGCCCCTTATGACCCAAAAATTAAGCAGAGCTTATGTTATGGGTAGGTAAGTACCAGCTATTACCTAAGTCTACTAACATTTTACACCGGGAACAGATACCTGCAAATCATACAAACATTAGGTCATCTGGTCGAAGCGACGCGTGACCCGAGAGCTGGTCAGTATCTGGCACAGCGCATCAGCATTGCCATACAGCAGCGGGGCAATGCAGCCAGCGTCTTGGGGACGCTTCCGACTGGTATTGATATGGATCAGTTGAGCTACCTGTAAATTGTTTGCAACAGTCTGCAGTTAGCTCAGTTGTTTCAATTGTAAATAGTAGTTCTATTATTTTATTGTTATTTTATTTGTGGATAAAGGCTTCTGCCCTATTATACAGACATTTTCCTGCAGCGGGAACAGAACCTGCAACCTTCCGCGTCACAGGCGGACCTCCACCCGCTACTCCACGGACTATTCGCGTTATCCACCACTGGCAACACTGGGACTTTTTAGTAAAAACCAGCCACTGTCCCCCTGTGGATATTGGCACGCCCCGAGTCAGTTTTTACTAAAGTTTACTTACCCTTAGTAGGTTCTAGATCTAGTACCTATTTCTAGTTTATCATACAATTCATCTCTGACATTTGAATCCACCACAACATTGCCAGTGTTTTATTAGACGTATGCGTCATCGTCAGTCATTCATATTCAGAACTCGACGCCTACGTAGGGCCTACTGTAGCGTAATGACTCTCGTCTCTCTGAGGAACATGAGAGAAGATAGTTAGGTACTCTATAGTAAAGTTATTAAACAATATGCTTTCAAAATACACTTGCGAGCTTTAAACTGGAATCGCTTCAAGACTAATTTTTACAATTTCTTTGCAGTGAACTATGAGTTAAGTTATGTTTTCCCTTACGCAGGATTTATTGGTGACAATAAATTTTGATTTAATGCACGATAATGTCCGCTGCCACACCGCAGCAGTGACTAGACAGTACCGACAGACGTCTTCCATGTCCCACACTAGACTGGCCAGCCCTTGTTCCTGACTTGAACCCAATCTGGCATATGTGGGACGAGCTAAAACAGCGGTTACGAGGGAGAAATCCAGCTAATCCAGCTCCGGCGCCGATAGAAGCCGATAGATGCAACTTCGACCTTTTGCAATAATTCCCAAAATTTAGGTAGCCAATTTAATTAATTTTAAATCTTCTTGATATCACTTGAAAGGTAACAAAATTACCTTTCAAATGATATACCACAATCTATAGTTCATTGTACATAAATTGTAAAAAAATTGTTTTTATCAACTCGCGATGAAGCGATTCCATTTTAAAGCTCGCAAGTGTAGAAAGATGTTCGATTTTTCGACATTTGGGGACTCTTAAGGTGGCTAGTGTCCGGTGTTACGCGGTGTAATGTACCATTCGCAGCCTGATACTATTAATACTCGACATTAAGGAGAAAAAAAGCCGTGAGCGCCTTGTTTCTCCGTATTGACTGCATGAACGTTCGCTGTGTAACACGTTACATAACGCTCCGTACGTAACATCGGTCAGCACCTACCGGGCTTTAGGTTTCTTGGGGGAATAAACAAAGATACAATTTGGGTTAAAAACATCAAATTAAACTAAAACTAGGATAAGAACAGCTTACTAAATTAAAATCGCAACCCTATTTTACCATAGTCAAAAAAATAGTTGATTGAAAAAATCAGCGGCAAATTATCTAACTAAACGTAAATATAAACCTAGATTCAACTAAAATTCAGTGTGCTGCCACTCCTATTTTACTGACAATGTATGCCTTCAGCGGACATTATCTAGTTTCATTTCATTTTGCAACTTTTCCAAAAAGAACGCAACGCGAACATGAGTTTTAATTTTTTCGTCAAGTTTTTCTCAGTTCTGCTCCAATTCGTTGGTGATTTTTAATATTTTTGTTCGAAATAAAGAATGGAAACCAATTAGAACCAGTAATAATAATTAAAACAGATGAGCTAACTGCAGTGCAGATTGTTGCAAACAATGTAGAGGTAGCTCAACTGATCCATATTCCATACCAATCGGAAGAGTCCCCAAAACATACTTGTTACTTTGTTAATTAATTATTGAACAGAGTAAAATAATAAATAGTAAAAATTTAACTATGTATCGAATTGTCAAAAAAAGTATAGATTAAGCGTTCAAAAAATACCTAAGTATCAACCTTTATCTCTAACAGAAAATGGGACTTTGAGTATTTAAAACATCCAACTAAAATAACCCAAATACCTAGGTAGGGGGGGGGGGGTATGGGGGTTTGATGGTAACCTCAAAAGCACAACCTACTCTCTGATTAAAATCTAATATCCTGTCCCAGATAATATTTATTTTAAGCTCTTAGGGATAACAACAATCATAATTAAA
The DNA here is from genome assembly GCA_949316285.1 of Eupithecia subumbrata. Lineage (NCBI taxonomy): Eukaryota > Metazoa > Arthropoda > Insecta > Lepidoptera > Geometridae > Eupithecia > Eupithecia subumbrata. Next base: position 5,487,252 of record OX438648.1, read on the forward strand.
TATTATATGAACAGATTATCTTAAATAAACTAAATACTAAAAGTATGATTAGCCCCGTTATCCGCAAGTTACAATAGTGAAGTGGTGCTAGTGAACTTATGTAGTAGTGTAGGTAATCAGGATTTATATTAAGTATATTAAAGTTAAACAAACATAGAACTTTGTTAAACAGTTATACATTGTTTAGTTTTTTTTTTAAGTTGTTGGTAGGAGGAGTAATTAACACGATTGTCACGATTGTAGTTGGTTCCAAAACCACGCTTTTTATAAAAGAAAATTACCTCTAATTGGGATTTATTAATTCTATATCGTTGTAATTCGATATGCTTATTGTTTTAACATAAAATGATTATCTATTTTCTTATCTAAAGATTCTCCGTAAGTAATCCGATATGATTGAGCTTTAATAAAATAAAGATCTATTTTACCTTGTCTCTAAGTAGGTCATTGAGTGACGTGGTACATTAGGTATGTACCTACACTATAGTGTATTAATATCTGATGTCATTTTCGACCAACAAACCCCCCCGCACACATTGTCACATACTATCTCTCTTGTACAGTTAATTGTTCTATCCTCCTTCCCTTCCTATCTCAAGGAGCGCTTTGAATTCCATTCTGACTCTCACTCTCTCTTTGCGTTCCTCTGAAACACTCGTCTTAAAAGCCCCTGCCCACACTTTCTACGACAAATCTTTCACTGTACAAGCTACCCGTCTATGGAATGCTCTCCCCCTGGACATCAGACGTGCCAAATCATTTCTTATCTTTAAAAAACTGCTTCATCAGCATTTTCTATCCTTACAAAATTAGACAACTTTATTTAATGTTTATGTAAGTTTATTATATTATTTGTATGTTATATGTAGGTATTATAGTATGTAGTGTAAGTATTATTTTCTTTTTTTTTGGGTGTCACCGTCTATTTTGTTCTTACATGTCCAGTTCATCCCAAGGTTGCCTGGAAGAAATCGCTCATAGCGATAAGGCCGCCTTTATACTTCGTCTACTCGTAGCATTTATTTCTGTATTTTTATTTGTCTTTGTGTGGTACAATAAAGTATTATCTATCTATCTTAATTTTTAGTTTTTAAGACAAAGCTACTTTACAGCCCCACTCATTTTAATTGATATTTTGATTATTTAAACTTACTATTATTCATGGCCTTTTTACAGCCATTCATTTTATTTTATTGTTTTCTGATTATTATAACTATTTTGTGTACCAATATTTTATTTTGTAGCAATTGACTTGACCAAGTGTTCCTTGTGAATTTACGGTAAATAAATAAATTTGATTTGATTTGATTTGATCTATTGTCATCACAGTGCTCAATCTCAAACAATCAGATCTTTAAATTATGTTTAACCTATTCCCTGAGATCCGCACACAAAGAACACCGAGTCATGCACGAAGAGTTTGTTTTTCAAAACCATAACATCCCATGACAAGATGGGGTTGATGTCGTTCTTATACAAAGCAGGTGAAGTAGCAATATAACTATAGATGTACTATACAATCTCTCCCAGATAATATAACTATAGACGTACTGTCCAATCTGTTACACTGACGCATAAACAAATGTACAACAGTATCTGAGTTAATGTTAGGGTGATAAGGGCTATCTTGAGTGCGTGCGATGTCGCGGTTTCAGATAAAACTTTTACTAAGTTGAATTTATCGTTATACTTTTGCAAGCTTTAGAAACCACCACAACGGTGTTTAGTGGTAAGACTGTAGAAATTATTGAGACGGTCTCTAGAAAATTCTAAAAAAACAGGGATATATAATAGATTCTACTGCGGTAATCCATTGCAAAATCATCATCATCTTCGCGGCCTGTCATGGATCCATTTCTGGATGTAGGCTTCCTCCAAACGCTAGACGGTCTTGAGCCTCGACATCCAATCATGGCGTGTTGTCAGATGTCCTCAACCCATCTTTTTGAAGGTCTTTCCCGCGGTGAGGTGTGCTGTTGTGGTCTCCACTCCAGCAGTCTTCGCGTCCATCGCTCCATATCCTTTTTCGCGCCCCAATCATTTCTACCTCGTCTTTCACTTTTGTTTTGGCTCTGATCCACTCATAGAAACTCCAAGCATCGCTCTTTCCAATACATAAATGGGTTTCGAGTCTGGAAATAAGGATTATAATAATAATTTTATTATTATTACTCTCTGCGCCACCCTTATCTTCTCTGCAGATTATTATTTGGAGGTAAATATTTAACAACAACTGTGATGTAACAATAGGTTTTGCGCGGAATTGTACGTAAAAATTTACATACCTACGTTTGTTTGTATTAGGTAGTAGGTATCCCCCAATGTTGATCCTAGGTGGTGGAAAACGGGAATTATTCCCGTTTTTCACCACCTAGCATCAACCTTCGAAATACCCTTACACCCAACTGCACCACTGTCCATTTGGTGTGGTTATTTATATTTAAAACAGTCTCGTCTAGACAGGTTAGTCGAAGTTTGTTATTTTACCAAACTCACATTAAAATCATACTCAATATTTTTATTTTTAACTTTAAAAGATACCTGTTTATTTTCTCGGTATTAATTAATTTTGGATATAATCCTTAGACCATACCGTCAGACCATACCGTCAGGGTTGAATTTTTTATGTCATAATTTTTATTATTAAGTTCCTAAATTTTTTTAGTATAATTATGTATGCTACTGATGTTAATTATAATAATTAGAAAGTGATAGGTAATTTATGAGATAAAAGCCAATAAGGCGCTTATCAGGGGGAGGCCTGCGTCCAGCAGTGGACCAATACAGGCTGTTGAGGTTGAGGTTGAGGTAATTTATGTGTCAAGAAATAAAAAGCTTATTTATTTTTTATATTCCTAACTTGGCAACTCCAATGAAAAACTAGGCACCTAGTGAAAATGTACGTCATTCGTCGATTTCAGCACTTATAAATAAATAATTATAACATCCAGGTACACATATTTTTTGAGTTTGATGGTGTTGGTGATAAGTTTCATTTCAACGTTATCTTCCTAGGTCTTCCGCGGAGTATAGAGCTTTATTCACGTGTTCTAACTAATTTATTACTTATATACATTTTTGCAAGACCATATATTATATAAAAAAAAGACGGGTTGCACTCCGGGAGTGCCGGCAGAAGTGAAAACTTGATTATTAACGTTGAGCATGTTTGATATTTTGGAATGGTTAGGGAATAATTTTGCACCAATTGCTTTATCAGTATAAAAGTACTATCATTTATGTGGTAGAATACAATATTCATTTATTGCGCTATCGTACACAAACATGACAATTTAAATTACATAAAAAAATTAACACTTTAAAACTATTACAATTATTTTACAATATTAAATAATATTACAATTATTTACAGCCGGTTGCGCGCAAACCATTACCCGCTACAAAAATCTGATTATTTTTAAAGTCCAAAAATAAATTCCGTTTGCCAGCAATTATTTTTGCGCAGTGTTACTTAGTTTCATGTACAGAATGCTTGGTTGACGGCTTCGTGAAGGGTCTGTTTACACCCGTTAAGCAGTACGATAGACTCGATCGAAACCTAACCTTAATTATAAAATTACATTAATGAATAAATGAAAATGTTTGTCCTTGTCTTTCTTTTCGATTCGTTCGAGAAATTAATTATCTATAGATACATAAGTAGGTAGGTATAAGCGAGCCGGACGCTAGCAACTATTACGTAAGCTAGGGCCTATTGTTGTTGTCGGAAACTAGTACTATTATCTATTCTGTTTACCTAAAAATAATGTTCGATTTTGAACTCTATCTCAAAACAAAACTTCAATAAATTTCCTAGCTATAATGAAGATCCTGCACAATTTTGAGCTTTATTCCTTCGGCATAATGTCGTCGTTGCTCCATCCGTCTTACACTTTTTCGATCAGGTCACGTGTCCTGACGCGAGTTTAAGATTTTATACCCATTACAGAAAAAGTGCTCAACGCCGCTAAAGAAGTTTTCACTTCAAAAATAAAACAAATTATGTTATTTACACCATTTGTAACTCAAGAATGTCTGGACCGATTTCAAATATCTTTGTTATGTTGAATTTGTCTCCATCCGGGATCGCAGAATAACTGTCAAACAATTAGGGTTCCGCGCAAAAATTCAAATTCTACACGGGCGAAGTCGCGGGCACTGATAGTAATTTATAATTATACATTTATACTATTCAATTGTTCTCAAAATGGTCCTTAATATTTCCCCGTTTCGTTACACTTCCGTAACAATCTTCGATTTATTTACTGGCTTCTACAACCATGGACATAATAGCGTTACAATATGTGCCACATATTGTAACGCTATTATGTGCATGCTTGGCCGCACTCAATGGGCAATTTGTCAGAACGGCCCTTACTAGCTTCGATGAAGGGCACCCAATCGTGCACTTCCCTTTGTTATGAAACTTGGAAAGTGTATTTTCATGCTTCAAACATTACGATTCGTTGATGTCGTCGTTCATGACTTCAAAGAATAGGTTTAGAATTTTTCTCACTCAAAATAAAGTCGCTAATTGAGAAAATTAAGGCCACTATACCATTTTTTTCCTATTTATGTGTGAGATACGCCGCGACTCACGCGTTTCATTCTGGCCTGCATGGAAGACCGCGCTGGTCTTGCAGGTCTTATGGCAGGGCTTCTGCTGAATGTTGGCTATTTTTGTTACCTATATCTTGTTTCGTTTATATTAAACTTTATCTCTTGTATGTGCTATGTATGTATTGGTTACAAAATAAACGCATTTTTACTTTTACTTTACTTTTAAATTATGGCCGTCATAAGGTAGTGTGTGCTGTTCTTTTTACCCGACTGCGCAGTAAAGAGAGTTATTTCAGGCAAAGTTCTAAAAGTAAAAGTAAAGTAAAAGTTCATTTATTAATTTTTTTTTGAGTTTGATGCTGTTGGTGATAGGGATATATTCAAAGTTATGTTCCGCGGAATATAGAGCTTTATTCACGTGTTCTAACTTATTTAAATTACTCAATTACCTTTTTGCAGGACCATATACTATTTTCATGAAATATGGCTAAGAACACACGGGATAAAATTATCTATGACACAAAAAAAAAACAAAACGAAAATCGGTTCATCCGTTTCATGCAAACTTCTAAAAGTAAAAGTAAAGTAAAAGTGCATTTATTGCTTGAAAATACAATTTTGTAAAGATCCTACATTTTGGATAAATTTGAATAGTTGTGTCTGCCTTTAAGCGCAATTGTTTTATTACAATTCAATATTAAAACATTTCATAAAAAATCAAAACAAGCTTATCGATCATTTTCTCTTAATAATAAACAGAACAAATTTTGATACTAAAATAATTATAAGAACTATGAATAACTAAAGCGTAAACAGGCATCTAGGTATTTTATCTGTGTATCTTGATCGAGCAAAGCCACGGACAGGAATTAGTAAATTATAAATTACACGCCAACCAGTCGCCTCCACCATAATTTTAATGAATAAAACGGCGCTCTCCACAAAAATACAGATTTTCAGATGAAAAGTCGTAGCAAGTTATACAAGTTCCGTTGTATTTTTGTTTGTTTACATTGTTCGCTGAAATCGGATTAAAAACTTAATTAAGGGCCATTGAATTTAAAATTACAATTTTGAAGGCAAAAATCCATTTCTAGGATTGAAATGGAATCAGATTTCATTTGTTTTTCGAGTATCTACGCAACTGGTTTTCATTTGTTTTTGTAGAGAGAATGAACTGAATGACCAGTTGGGAATGATCACCCAGTAGGGTCTGCTGATTGATCATTCAGTTCATTATATTCATTGTATGAACATAAAACACTAGTAACTAGTTAAATCAAGTTACTAATGTTTTATGCTCATACATACATCCATTTATGACGTGTATTAAGCATGGCCCCGAAATGTACATTTACGAGTCACCTATGGGACAACTGCGTTTTTTATTCGATTTCATTAGCTCTAGTGGCCACGTGACTTTCTAAAAACGACATAAAGTTAAAGGTACCATAGTACAAATAACTGACTATCCATCACACTAATATTATAAATGTGAAAGTTTGGGTGTTTAGATGTAGGGATGGATGAATGTTTGTTAGTTTTGACGTCAAAACTACAAAACGAATCGGGCTGGAATATTGCATACAGGTAATTTTTCTAAGCCTTCCTAAGCCCTAAGGCCTGGAATAAAACATAGGCTACTTTTTAATCCATAAATCTGTTCCCGTTGAATAGAAAAAACCCTAAAACGTGTCCATAGAAACGACGCGTACGAAGTCGCGGGCAAAAACTAGGGTACATAAATGTATATAGCAGGAAATGGTTGTAATGATTTCACCAAATATTTAGGGATTTTGTAAAAGCCGTAGGTTGGTAAGGTTACAGGTTCGATTCCCGCCTCGGGATAAATGTTTGTACGATCTGCAGATGCAGTTCAGGGTATTCTGGATGTTTTACTATATATATTACAAAAATATCTATCTATGTAGTGTATTATGTATATCAGTTATCTAGTACCCATAACACAAGCTTGGCTTAGCTTGGGGCTAGAGAATGCTGTGTAATTATCCAGCATTATTTATTTATTTTTATTTTTTCAAATTTTTTCATCAAATTATGTGGGAAGAAGAATTATAATGGTAATATGATAAAGTTTTTCCTCAGATAAAGAAAAACATAATGCTGAAAAGCATTATCTATTTATGATTAAAGTCAGTGGTAAGCCGTAGAAAAGTTAATTTACAAAGGCTAACCCACTCAAGTTATTTCTTGTTTTCTACCATAAACATTGGCAGGTTTCTTTGAAAAATCTACCTCAACCTCAACAGCCTAGATTGGATAAATGATAAATGAATTTATTGCTGTGTAACTAATCTACTATAATGTCTACATAGGTAATGTCTACATAGGTCCACTGCTGGACGCATAGCATAGGGGCTTCTCCCTGATAAGCGCCTTATTGGCTTTTATCACAAAGGGGGGGGGGGGGGGGGGGGATAATATCCATAATCACCACGCCTGGGCTTGCGGGTTGGGGATCGCAGTTCAGTGGTAGAAAATTGTTCTGCAGGGGGCCCTGCTGCCCGCCCCCGGTGGATATCCTTTAGTTGCCTATTATGACACCCGCAGGAAGAGTTGTGGTGGTGCAAATTCTAAGCCGGCACCACACGGCAATCTATGTTTAAAAGCTTCAGATGTTTTCTGAGCTCTCTTTTCTCTCTCCTGAACATCAGCCCACGCTGTGACCTATTCGCGGATAGGTTCGGCGAAATCATGTCAGAATGTTTGCGGTTTTGTGAGCGCGATGTATGGATGTGTGTCTGTATACAATTTATTTTATTATTTTTGAATTATTTAATATTAATAAATCATGATTGTGTATTTGGTTGTCCTTTAATTAACGAAAGTAATGTATGTGACCGTTTCAATTAAAGTAAAATAAATATATAAAAAATTAAATAAACATAATTAACTTTGTAACAGTCTGCAGTTAGTTCAATTGTTTCAATTGTAAATACTAGTTCTAATTTATTTCTATTATTTTATTGTAGTTTACTTTGTGAATAAAGGCTTCTGCCATAAAAATAAAAAAAAATACTTTTAACTACACTTTAGAAAGTAGAAAGAAATAAAGAAAATAAATTTACTAGTTCAATATTACAGCTTGCAATTACAATTATATTTATATACTTAAATATATTACAAATAAAAATTACCTCGTTAAAAATAATAATAGCAGCAAGTGGAGCACGCAGTGAACCAAAAGGTCCCGTCTCAGCATAATGTTGCTCCACAAAAAGTAGAGTAAAGCTGGTTTTCTGACAGGACCTTTGGCGTGTCAACACAGGCAGACCACAGACAAAAAATATTAAAAATTATATAGAAATACTGTAGGCTAGTCGAGACTTACATGACTGTCGTAATGCCAATATAATATATCAGTCACCAGCAAATTGCTTTCATTTGTCTACGTAGATACCGGAAGTAATTCAATGGAATAAGTATTTAATATAATTAAAGAGCTCTTGTTGGTTTAATTTATTTTTTTAATGATTTCCTCCACTTTTTTCTCTTTAATGCATTGTCTTTCTTGATATTTTAAAAGTAAATACAAGAAATTTTGTATGATTTGCAAAAAATGGTTCAAAGTTGGGTATATTACTTACCCGTAACACAAGCTCTATTTAATTCGGGTCTCAAAAATGCTGGTTGAATAGTCCAGCAAACAAAACTTTAACAATTTTCTTTCTATTTCAGATAAGAAGTGTCGTGAAATACAAAAAAGTGTGCAGTGAATAGGCTGTAGTGCGAGTGATGTGTGAGTGTTCGACCAGCGAGAAGGTATGACGGCGGCCCCGCGGTCAGCATGCCGCTGAGTTGACAGCGGCGGTCGGCCGCTTCTCACGCCGCTAGAAGAATCACTGCTACAGGTATGTACTAAACATAGTCTGTCTGTAGTACGAGTGATGTGCGAGTGTTCGACCAGCAAGAGGGTCTGACGGTGGCCCGCGGTCAGCATGCCACTGAGTTGACAGCGGCGGTCGGCCGCTTCTCACGCCGCTAGAAGAATCACTGCTACAGGTTAGTAAAGCTCGGTTAATCGTAGGTGAGTCGATTGCCTGTTGTTCAAATAATTCTACAAGATGTTTAACTTTTTATTTCGTCGCTTCATTATTCAATATTACCATAAACAAAGTATCCTTATAGTTTCCCTTAAAATCTACTTAGCAATCGCACTTTTTCATAGGCAATTCTTTTACTCTATGAATTGTCTATGAAAAAGTGCGATTGCTTAGTAGATTTTAAGGGAAACTATAAGGAAACTACCTTGTTTATGGTAATATCTTCATATGAAAGCGACTCATAAAACAATGATCGAATTTCACGTCAGTGAAGTTCATTTGATCATAAATTATTCGATTGCGCAAAACAAAAACAAAAAACGATCGTGTTGACACTGGATCCACTTACCTACAGGTGAAAATCCTTAGAGATCAACGCGTTAGAAATGTCCAAATGAGGCTAATGCATGATGAAATCTTGGTGAAATATTGTTTGGAGATGTTGAGATAATATTAAGAAACAAAAACTGCAGCAGATACGGGTGAAAATAGTTTATGAAGTAAAAGTAAGTAAAGATTAATTCAGTTTTTTCTTTTTTATTTGACTGTACTTCACTAGCAGTAGTTCTATTTGGAATAAAATCTGCGTATCCAGAAAGTTCGATTAGGCTGTCCTATCATTTGGAATATTTATGTCCATCAGATCATCGAACTTTTAAGTGACTGTGCATCATAGGAGCGTAGCACAACAACAAATATCCGTCCCAATTTTCTATCCCTTGACTCAAATAAATAGGAGTGGGTTTTGTTTCCCAGAGAAATGTTCATGTATCTAGTGTCAGGGGTGTCGTGATAAAGAGGCCCTTATTCAACGTAGGTGACGTTGACGACTTGTTAGATAGAGCAGATGGTACGCTATGACCTATTTAATTGTATACATTATATTATACTACTCATTTATATTTCGAGACTAATATTTCACCTCACCTCAACAGCCTATATTGGTCCACTGCTGGACGCAGGCCTCCCCCTAAGCGCCTTATTGGCTTTTATCTCATAGGAGTAATTCACATAAACCCCACGCTGGGTATGCGAGTCGGGGATCGCAGTGCGGTGGTAGAATTGTTCTGCAGGGACGTTGTTGCCCGCTCCCGGTGGATATCCCTTAGTCGACTCTTACGACACCCGCGCGAAGAATTGGGGTGGTGTAAATTCTAAACCGGCACCACACGGCTACATGGACTAATATTTATAACGTTGTAAATTTGTTTGTTTGTTTATGGGGCCAATTACTGGTATGTTTCTAGAAATTATATTACTTACAAAAAGCTACATTATCACAAAGTGATTTAGGCTATGTTTTATTAGGGTTACAATATGACCTGAACAAATGGCTAGCTTCAACGGAGACTGGTCGCCGTAAAAATTTGGCTAGGAGGACATTATCATCGTCATCTTGTATCTTGCATCATGACAAAGCCTTGCCAAAACACGGCATGATCCATTAATGAATAAATAAATAAAATAAATGATGCTAGAATATTCACACAGGATCATCTATCCCCAAGCTATGCAGAGCATGGGTTATTTATTATTGTTTTATTTGATGTATTCAATGAATAAAACAGGTTATTGACAAATAATAATATAATATAATATATAATATAATATAATAATAATAAAAATAATAGAAACAAATTAGAACTAATATTAACAATTGAAACAATTGAGCTAACTGCAGGCTGTTGCAAACTACAGGTAGCTCAACTGATCCATATCAATACCAGTCGCAAGCGTCCCCGCTACGCTGGCTGCATTGCCCCGCTGTATGACAATACTGATGCTCTGCGTCAGATACTCACCAGCTCTTGGGTCGCTTCGACCAAACGCTCAGATATTCAATACAATAGGTACTACATAGATAGATATGCATTTTTCAATAACAGTGATGACTTAACTCCGTTTTGAATACAGCATCTTTTTCCTACTAACAATCACACCTATGTGTAACTACCTTTTTGTTTATTTTGCGTAGTTCAATTGGTTTATAACGTGTGTACAAATGTAAATAAATTATGTAAATTTTTAGTTGTAGTACCTAATTTTTTGGAAAAAATGTACTTCCACCGATGGTCGTGACGTGACCTGTCTTTGGCATGCACTGAAAACCAGCGCTGGGTAGACACATCAGGGTCTACCCAGCACAATGCTGAGTGTAAACCATATTTGCCCTAAAGCTGCTACGCACAAATGGGATCTAAGAAGTAGTGTATAGTTAGCTATTATGTTGTGTAGTAAATTTAAGGTAAATAAAAAAAAAGAAGCTCAATAAAATATTCTAGACACTTTCTACCATTGAGTAGCTATTCAGAAATCAAGTAAAGTCAATCTCTGAGTAGGTATAAGCACGCCGAGATCCACAGGCTTTGCATACCTCGCTCAGAATGTGCTTCGTAGGTGTGAATCTCTCTCGAGGATTTACTTTCTGACTAGATAATATCCGGTAAATTTGCCTAACATATATTAACAACTAATAAAACACTAGGTTTCGTATGCATAATAGAGAGGTCATAACGTAATAGATAGTACCTACTTGAAGGAGTTGGACTATCGTATTGCTTTGGTTTTGTATTACTCTAAGTACTTACTTATCTTTACATTTTCATTATAACAAGACTCGGATGTGGAACCCAAGATATTTTTTGTATACACAGATGTATGATAAGATAATTTATCTAAAACTAATAACAATAACAGACAAAAGCTTGAAAAAATATCACTAAAATTTAAACAACTGATGTGAGACGAATTAAATGTTTAACAAAAGTTGTCAAAATCGTCAGCGTAATTATAATATTTTTCACTATACTTTGTCAACAACAAATATCTTGGATTCTAGATCCAAGTTAAAGTGTTTCCCTTATTAGTCTCTGTCATGTCATGCCACGATTTTGTACATCTATAATATAATATTATAAAGAGGAAAGATTTGACTGTTTGTTTGTTTGTTTTGAATCGGCTCCGAAACTACTCTACCGATTTGAAAAATTCTTTGTCCATTAGAAGCCCACATTATTCCTGATAGGCTACTTTTTACCGCGGGAAAATGCTTCATTACTACGGTAAAATGGGTAATAGGACAACGGGTAGTAAGAATACAGCTAGTGTCACTATAAAACACTAAAAAACAAAGCAAAACAACGGTGATATCTACTTCCATTTTACAGCCCATCTCCAAAAACCATAAAACAATACTCAATTTATAAGTACTATGACTAATGGCTTTGATTCAATGAAACCTCAAAGTATCAATTCCATTAAAGAGAGTCATAAAAACTATTTCCTATGAACAATAAAATCAGGTCTCTTTACTGCCAATCGTAAATTTGAAAGTACTTGTATTATTGTTTTAAACGCGGAAAGTGTTGTAATAATAATGTTAAGTCATCATTCGATAATGGACTTAAATTTTCATTCATTAGAGTGCCAGCTGTTATGGAAATTTCTGGAATACGAGCGTCATTGAAGACTGGAAGCGATTCGTAGAATTTTTAGTGGTTTCGTAGCTGTATCGTACCAGTTCGTAGCAGTCTGTAGAACATTGTAGCAGTCTGTAGCACTTCGTAGCAGTTCAATGCAGTTAGGCGGTTAACATACTGCCACGTACCACGCTGCATCTTGCGTGTCAACGCACCTACGTGCATACTTGCGGAAGTGCAAATCTGCATCATCGTGCGGGTTTTTTTACGCACTCACGCGCGTAGTTGCGTTTTGTAGATTCACGGCGGCTCAGACTCATTTCATTCAAGCCATTCCAAAATCACGCACGGCACTGCGAGACTCGGTGTGCCATACCTTGCGTCTCGCCCGTACCTACGCGCGGGGATGCATGTTTCTTCGCGCTTGAGAGCGTGATCTGCATGTACGTGCGTGGATGCTTTTTCTGTGTGTTGGACTGTACGTGTTTTCTATACAAACGGAGATACTTACAAGCAACGTTAGAACACGCATTCACGCAAGATGCAGTGTGTTGCGTGGCAGTGTGTTGATCGCCTTAGTAGTAGTTCGTAGCAGGCCGCAGTTGTTCGTAGCAGTCCATCGCACTTTCGTAGCAGTCCATCGTACTCCGTAGCAGTTCGTAACAGTCCGCAGCAGAATCGTAGACATTGTGTAGCAGCTGCGTCGACGAAAAAAACACATTAAAACTAAAGTGTCTAATTAAATGATCATTATTTCTAGTTAGTCTTGCTGGTCATAACTCGTCGTGTTTCATAGCAGATCAAAGCAGTCCTGTAGCAGTTCTGTAGCAAAGACGTAGAGGAAAAAAATCATCACGAAATATCTTATGTCTCTATTAAAAATGAAACTTATCTTTATCAAGTCAGAATACAACTTTGCATAATCTTGCTACAACCGGCATTAGCATGTGCATTAGCATTAGGCTGCGGCGCGGGCAACGACGCGATACGAGTATAATAGCCAGGGTGCAACGACCTGTATCAAACTGCTGTTCGAATCGTTCAATGGCTTTCCTGACGGCGATAAGAGTGTAGTTATGGTGCCCTGGTACTATTGGATAAAATAGGTTCTGTGCAACTGGTAGGTACCTATCTACTCGTTAAAAGGTGAACTTTAATAAAATTTTCATAACCTACTGTTGCTACATTGTTTTTTTTTAATAACACCTACGTATGTAAGTAATGATTTCATGGAAAAGTTTGCGGAAGACCTCTGCCAAAGAACTAAGAACAGTATGGCTTACAAAAGAAAAACTAATATAGTCAACAAGTCCTTATGAATGAAACGATAGAATAGTAAAAAAAATACAAGAAACCATTACTAGACTTTTGAGATAATCATGGTGATGAATCTTACTTACACCCTAAATAAGATTAACAGGACGTAAATCAAAGCTCATTAACTATAATTTACACGTAATTATCTGTAATCTGATTAAAACTACGCGCGGTGTTCATCAGAGCACTTACAACTTAACGGTGGGGCCTAGCTTTAGAAACAGCGATTTAAGTTATTAAATAATCCAACACAAATATTACATAGGTAAAGGTTTGTGAATGAAGATATTAACATGTTTGATAACATCATCCTTGGATCTAAAAAACTACTCACACATCAAGATGAAATTTGCCATATATGTAGAACAAAAAAAAGATATTTTCTGTGAATACAACTTATGACTTTGGGTCAGAATCTAGTAAATTATAACAACTATTTATACTACTACTATTTATAGTGGATCACTATTGGACAAAACGCATAAATTAATAATATTCGAAAGCTGTAAATGTAATACTAAGTGCAAGGCCTATTTGTAGGGACTGTTTTGTAAAACAAGGATTAAAAAAAAAACTAAACTGGGTAAAAATAAGGTCAAAATAAAAATTAAAAAACACGTTCAGATTAGTATTCTTTTTTAAACTGGGTCTACAATGTACGTCTTATTATTTTAATTTTTTTCATATTAAAAATAGTATTTCAACTTACATGTAAGTAGTACTCGAGCCTTCGGTGTCCATGCAGTAACCGCTATGACTCCTGCCAGCCCCTTCTTATTTGATAAGCTTTGAACACGGTAGAAGACCCTGCAATATTGCCTGTTTGATTTAGGAGATATTGGTGAACCTTTATTAGAAACGTAGAAAACTCGTAAAGCGTAAAATCGAAGTTTCTAAGATATATTTATTTGTACTGCCTTTCGTACTTTTTGATAACTTCTGGATTTTATGTGAACTAAGTTATTAAATTTAAAAATAATAACTTCTGTCCACGGTTTTGCACGTGTTTTTGGAAAGAATAGGTAACATATATGATATTCCGAGCCCATTTCTTTATGAGTGCAAAATTTCAGCTCTATCCGTTCAATAGTTTTGGCCTTGTCTTCGGCCATACATCTTCACAACGGCACAAACTTTAGGCCTTTATAATATTAGTACCATACTAGCTATTTCCGCCACTTTCTACATGGTTTTGATATAAGTTATTCCAGGTCTAAAACTTTTCGTTCAGTAGCTTGTGACGAACACATCTGCACAATTTTTTGCCTTTATAAAATTATACATATAAACATATATTAAGCACCACTCACACACACATACACACCAATTTTAAGAATTGAGACCCGGTGTCTTCATGTATTCATGATGGTGGGCAGAACCTGCAGTTAACATAGAGTCAGTGAATTACCAATAACCCTGTATAAAAGATACCTAATAGAAAATCAAACTTACCGAAAAGTTAATTCAACATTTCAAAATTAAAAGAATGTATGAAATATTTAAGCTAGCCTCAATATCATCATCACTTATAGCTTGATTTCACCCACTGCTGGGCTTAAGCCTATTGGTCCACAAAAAGGAAGCCCACTTTGTTTGATATCGAATTAGAGTGTTTAGTATGGGTTGTACGCATTATTTTTCGAATACTTCCGTCGTTTTCGAGTCCTTGCAGCACCCCTACCGGATCGAGAAGAACTACATTTTGTAGTATGACAACAACCCAATCGTTTTTTACAAACTCGATTGCGAATTGCGCCATTGATGTTATAAAAGTATGTAAATGGAGCACTACTAACATAGCTTGTCATAGAAATACCTTCAATTGGTGCTTTAAAAAAAATAAGAACACCCAGGAATAAATTTCACTCGCTACTTGCACCGATTCTAAGTTTTTCCCTCACGATCTACGAGCGTACAAAGTCTAACCCAAACACGTCAATCATAGAGGCAAAACACGCTTGCTCAACAATTATCTTGATTTTGAAGGCAAAAACGAATCTATGTGTGAGTTGACAAGCTTAATTAAAACTTTAGTGCTTCCACGCATAAGAGCGCACGAATACTCATAGGAAAATGAGACGTATTTGTAGCATTTTTTGGCTACACCTAGTTTGTATCTACTACCATTCTAAGCCTTTTTTTGTGTAAAACATCTATGGTTCTCGATTTCTTTTATGGAATGTTTTTTGTATAAACTTGGACTAAGGGTACATGTTGGCTGTTATTTTGAACTTTTGTGTAAAAGTTGAAGTAGACACCATTTCCATTTTTCCCTATCGTCTTCGTTTTTTCATAAAAATTCCTTGGGAAGTTTCCCAGAACTTCGAATCAAATTCAAAGTACCTAAGAGTACATAAATGATTTGGAACGGGGAATCTGACACTGGAACGCAGGGAACACGAATAAGTTTACTGCAGGAATTTATAAGGAAACTCGTTGAGTTTTGAGAAACCTGGTAATAATAAAAAGCAATATAAAAAAATATATGCTCTTGGATTTGATATCCAAATTATTTTAAAAACTTGAATTCAAAATGCATTCTAATCAAATTCAAAGTAGTTCAACACCGATTGGCATTATTGAAATCAAAGTTATTTCGAAATTCCAATGCCAAATGCTAATGCAATTCTTTTATAATATTCATTCGCACAAAAGTAAATAAGTAAACACAAAACACAAAACAATAGACTGCGTTTGGTTCCCTCGAGTCCAATTATTTTAGTTTTACAACAAAAGAATTGATTGAATGACTATGGTCTTTCTGCCGATAACGCAAAAAGAAAAACGCGAAAGCTTGTGTTGCTGATTCCACGAACGAAAAGTTGATTGATGAATTGTTGGCTTAGGGACCGCCAATAAAAAAGTGTTACAAACACTTAAGAAATGTTTGGTTTAAATTCATTTACCGAGGGTAATATTTTTTAACGGCGCCATACCGCCAAAAGGCGAGCGTCATACCTACTGCTGATTTTTAGAAATTTGTTTAGAAGAAATTTCTTTACACAACTTGAATTATTTATTGAACTTAACCCTGAATACTCAAACGCAACTCAGATTGAAGCACGCCTCAAGTAGTGGGTTTTTGACAGGTTTCAATGAAATAAATCAAAAATTGGTCGTTTGAGACGAGCTTAAATCTGAGTTGCGTTTGAGTACCTATATGGCGGTTATTGCCAAAAATATGTGCTGAAAAAAAAAACTAAATCCTCATTCCAATTTATAATACCTGCGAGCACGTACGATAAAAGATAATAACTCCTAATCTTACATTTTCAACCCTTTTCCGAAGTTTTCTCGCATAATCCGACGGGTTTTCAACAACTTCATGAACAACTGGCGAATACAAAATCAACGTGATGCCCAAGAGGCCCAAAAGCCCTTTGGGTCTGAATGGGTCCAACGCTTGCCTACGAGACCGAAAAACTCACTTTGTCAAACTATCCGATATGATTTATAGTAATACGTGTAATGCTTAGCGCGGTAAAATATTATACCCTATGGCACTGTAATGGAAAGACAAGAGCACCCAAACAGCAAACTCAGTGTGAGTTTGGGTTTAATACTATAAGTTGAATGTTTTTTTATAATCAATAGATCTTTGTTTGACCACAATCTCATGTAAAGTAACGAATTGTCACGAAGAAGACACCAACACATCACTCTTGTTTTGAAGAGATGCAGGATGAACTTATTAGAATAACGCTGTATCTGTATATTTTAAAACCAATTGCTATTACTACTTACTAACGGGCTAACTGTATTGAATTTCTTTTAGTTTGCTCTAATACAGTGGTGATTTACCTAAAAGCAGAAGTGGGCTAGTGTAGGGATGATCAATGAATTAATAATGCTGTCATTTTTCAAATACTTCTTTAAGGCTTGGTAGTCTAGCAGAGGCCGCTGAGATATCTGAGACATAAAAAATAGTGTTTTTTGAAAATTCTGAAGGATCTAGTCTAGTCAAACTCCATTCAGTTACAAGATGTAATGAACTTCACTCGATAGAAAAAAATCCCAAAATTACTTTTTTTTTAATGATTTTTCGGGTTATTAACTAACTCGACACAAGTGACCGGACACACGTGTGTCCAGTTAGTGAAACGCAAAATTAGTATCACTTATCAATCTTATGACTATATTTCACTTTTTTTGCGCTTAACTAAAGACACTTAATATTTCTAAACAAATTCGCAGAATTTGACTGGATTAAATGATTTTCCTTATCACTGTGTTTAAATAACTACAAAAAACACGAGCTTGGCAGGCGCGGGTTGGCCCTTACGCCTACAGCTGCAGGAATACCTGGCCTTAATATCTTAATTTAACTCTTAAATAAGCAGCGCTTGAGTTATTGATGTAAAAGGTTGGTACGTGGTACCTAGCTACTTAATTCCTGTATGCAAAATAATAATATTAGTAGACACCTAGTACATAATTTCTTTGAACAAAATAATAGAAATAGTAGACACCAAGGTTAATTTCTTTGTGCAAAATAATAATCACTTTGAAAACTTGAAAAGTCGTGGTAGATGGTGTTCTAGAACATTCTGCTTTGAGCTAGTTAATTGCAGTCAGACTAGCATCGACTCCGGAATCAAAGTTTAATTTCAACTCGAACTTTTCCCTGAGTTCAAAGTGGTAATCTATGTGAGCGATGCTAGGTTTTCGTTTGCGTAATTATAGTTATTAAGTGGCTGTATTGCTAGCAAGTGTATGGAATTTCATGGATAAAGTAGGTAGTCTTATACCTACTAACTACATTATATTAAATTAAGACTACTGGCTGTTTTAGTACCCATATTTTTCACTTATTAAACAGGATCATTGTCAGCATCACTAAGTCACCCCATAATAATTATTTTTTATTGCCATCTTTGTTATTGCCTTTTTAATATAATTTTCAAATATCCAGTGTTTCCACCTTGTCTTCTTTGTTTTCATAATATATATTCTGCCTTTGTCTGCACTGGATCTGACATCCTGTCTGTCATTTACCATACCTGGTCCTGACTGAAAACCAGTGCTCTTTCACAAAATACCTACCCTAGGTTTTTGTGTTGGAGCAACAAGCTGAGTTAGGATCTGTTAGACCTACACACACGCGCTCGTCGGCTTGCTGAGTGGGCTACTTAGTACCAACCCAATGCTTAGGTAGATCCTTGTGTTAATATACATAGGTACCTTCGTATTGTGTTAGTATTGTTCACTTTTGTTTTTTTTAGGTGAGTGTTACTAAGTAGTCTATTATTTTATAGTAGAGTAGTATAAACAATTTTCTTTCTTGCTTTTCTTTCTAGTCTTGATTTAAATCCATGCTTACTATTAATCAGTAAAGGCCGGTATTGTATCACATCTAGATCACATCACATTGAGGTTGATTGTTGAATTATTCAAGGGTGCGTCCATTTAAGTAACAAAACTTGCTATAAAATGCAGTTATGGTATAACATGTTTTATATTGTGGATGTGTTATATAACATAAGTTATTATGATATGTTACATAATCTGGACGTAATTTAATTTAAAAGTACTCACTATTTATACAAGAACCAAATTAAAACCCCCGACAGATTTTCATGAAAGATGGCTAAGAACATTCGGGATAAAATAATCTATGACGCAAAAAAAACTAAACGAAAATCGGTTCATCCGTTTGAGAGCTACGATACCACAGACAGATACACATATACACAGACAGACACGTTAAACTTATAACACCCCTCTCTTTTTGCGTCGGGGGTTAATAATGAAACTAAAAAGTCAGCCTCAGCTTAATGTTGGTCCACATAAATTTGACGCACTGATCATCAACACTTCAGCCCATAAATAACATTCTGCTGGGCCTCTTTCTGCTCTTGTTACAATGATACTGAATGCAAAAAGTTTGGAAAGGTATAAAGAATAAGAAATAAATATTAAAGATAGTAATTATTATTACTTGTTATTGTTGGTAGGTATTTCTTACAAGCCAAAACTAGTTAGGTAGGTATACCTACCGTTAGGCTACTACTTCACAAATTGAGCTATAACTTTCTGTAGATATAGTGTTAACCTGGAATAACGTTTAATTTGTAGTCTTTTTATCCGAGAATAGCGCGAGCGAAATCGGAGTCAGGAGATTTTAAAAAATAATAAGTAAAAGATCAGGTTATATCAGAAGAAAAACTGAAGAAACTTGAAGAAAGAAACTCGACATGAAATCGAATACAAAAAAAATACAACTCAAACAAACCGAGATAAAGTTCAGTTTAGGATAGGTTCCTATAGTTCATTTAGTACAGTTTTTATAACAAAAACGTATAAGGACGGTATCCAATGTATCACAGATTGTGTAAATAAGTAAAAGATCAAATAAAGTATAAGTCCGTAATATCAGAAGAAAAAGCTTTACGAAAGAAACTCGAAGAAATCGGACACAAAAAGTACATCTCAATCGAATCGAGATAAAGTTCGGTTCATGATAGGTTTATATTTTATTTTGTACAGTTTCTGGAACAAAAATTTATTAGTCAAACTCGATGTAGAATGCTTGTAAAACTCCTTGTATACGCAATTTACATAAATTGTCGATTTGAGATTCTTCCTTCAATAAATATTGCTTACATAATTTTGAATAGGTATAAAATAATTATATCGGAAACTTGACGCCAAGCAAGTGAAACTTATTTGTGTCGTGGCTTGTTTAAAAACATTCTACATCGAGTTAGGCTACTGTATAGTGTAAAACTTTTTAAACTTTCGCGATTTGTAAACATAGTTAATGGTTTAATCGGGTATTTATCGCGTACCTTTTGTTTTTATATCCCCTACGTTTCTACCGCGTTACAGCGATCGTGGTCACGGGGCGACTGGATGTACTCGGAGTTACAGCCGAGAATTGACGGCAGTATCCACGACTACCCTCAATTCGTCTTCAGAATCAGGAATGTCCAAGTTCACACTACGACACACTACACTGACCGTATCCGATTGCAGTACAGTCGGATTACGACGCACACACATATTAATCACAGGATTCCACGAGGAAGAGAGACGAAAACCATCTTCACGGTTAAAATTCGGGTGTTTCTTGATCTCAATCGCCTCTCGGACCATCCTTTTGTAATAGTGGCGTTCACGGGATAGAACTTTTGGGTCATGTAGCTCAATCCAGTGGTTGCTTCCTGAGTCTAGCAGGTGTTCCGCTATCGCCGACTTGTATGTTTGCCTATTTTTGACCGCTGCTATGTGCTCTTTCACCCTTTCGGCAATGGTTCGTTTAGTTTGCCCTATGTATGAGCGGCCACAGCTACAGTCAACCTTGTAAACCTAACTTGTAACCTAAACGCATTCCGTACGAAGATATCGTCAGTAGCGTAGAGGAGACAATTATTCGGAATAAAATACCAACTCGTGACGCTGAAACGCTGAGACAAGATATTGCAATTGTTCTCCGAAAGTCAAAGCTACCGAAGTCGAATACCACCCCAGAAGAGCAGACAGCGCTTAAAATGCTTCGAGCGAATGCCGATATACTGGTGCTCAAAGCCGATAAGGGTAACGCCACTGTGGTGATGAACACGTGCGATTATGACGACAAAATGCGAGTTTTGTTGAGTGACGATAAGGTGTACAAACCAGTGACGTACAATCCCACTGCAAGAGTAACGAAGCGTATCAGATCTCTTATCTCAGACCTGAGGGACCTGTTTACGGAAGATATGTATGACCGTCTTCACAAACCTAAAATAGTGCAGCCACCGAAGCTATATGGTCTACCAAAGGTGCACAAAACTGATGTACCCTTGCGCCCCATTGTGAGTCAAATTGACTCACCTACGTATGACCTGGCGAAACATGTCGCTTCGGTGCTACAGCCTCTGGTAGGAAAGACGTCATCTTATGTGAAGGACTCTCGTCACTTTGTGGAGATCATCAAGACCTGTAACGTCCAACCAGACGACCTTCTGGTGAGTTTTGACGTGGAGTCACTCTTCACAAAGGTCCCGCTTCAGGATTGTCTTGAAGTAGTGAGACAAAAGCTTAAGGACAACGAACTCCCAGACCAGTATGCCGTTTTACTTGAACACTGTTTGGACGGAAACTTCTTTTTATACCGTGGGCAGCACTACCTCCAGATCGACGGGGTGGCCATGGGTAGCCCAGTAGCCCCGGTTTTGGCCAACATCTGGATGGAACATTTTGAGAGTAAGCTGGAATTTACCGCCAACGGTGTAAAACTGTGGAAGCGCTACGTCGATGACGTTTTCTGCATCATGAAAGGAAGTGAACAGGAAGTACTGCAACTGGTGTTGACACTGAACTCCATACACCCGAACATCCGGTTCACACACGAGTTGGAGAAAAACAGGACCTTAGCCTTTCTTGATGTCAGAGTGACAGTGAGACCAGATGGTTCCTTAGCGCACAGTGTTTATAGAAAACCAACTCACACAGACAGGTATTTGAACGCCGCATCACATCATCATCCGCACCACTTGCAGTCCGTTGTGTCATCACTTACAAACAGAGCTAACGCTCTGTGTGACCCTGAACATCTGGAGGATGAACTCAGACATGTTCAGAAGGTTCTCAAACAGAACGGCTATGTAAGTCCAAGACACACAAAGCGGAGAAGCCGAAGAACGCCTGAGGTCAGCAGACAACCCATCTTTTTGCCGTATGTGAAAGGGGTGACGGATAAAATTGAAAATATCCTGAAAAAGTTTTCAATAAAGTCGGTTCTCACCCCCCACACAAAAGTTTCTCAGCAACTACGAACACCAAAAGATGTCATACCTCTACAAATGCCAGGCGTCTACAAGGTTGACTGTAGCTGTGGCCGCTCATACATAGGGCAAACTAAACGAACCATTGCCGAAAGGGTGAAAGAGCACATAGCAGCGGTCAAAAATAGGCAAACATACAAGTCGGCGATAGCGGAACACCTGCTAGACTCAGGAAGCAACCACTGGATTGAGCTACATGACCCAAAAGTTCTATCCCGTGAACGCCACTATTACAAAAGGATGGTCCGAGAGGCGATTGAGATCAAGAAACACCCGAATTTTAACCGTGAAGATGGTTTTCGTCTCTCTTCCTCGTGGAATCCTGTGATTAATATGTGTGTGCGTCGTAATCCGACTGTACTGCAATCGGATACGGTCAGTGTAGTGTGTCGTAGTGTGAACTTGGACATTCCTGATTCTGAAGACGAATTGAGGGTAGTCGTGGATACTGCCGTCAATTCTCGGCTGTAACTCCGAGTACATCCAGTCGCCCCGTGACCACGATCGCTGTAACGCGGTAGAAACGTAGGGGATATAAAAACAAAAGGTACGCGATAAATACCCGATTAAACCATTAACTATACTGTATAGTGTGTCACAGATTGTGGTAAAAGTAAGATAGTAACAGAAGAAAAACAAAAGAAGTTTAAAGAAAAAACTCGAAGAAATCGTATACAAAACGAGATAACGTTCCTATATTTCATTTAGTACAGTTTCTAGAACAAAGATGTAATACCTAGTGTGTCTCAGATTGTGTATGTATGTACCTACGTCTTGAACGATCGGGGAGTATGAGTGATGTTGACTGCCGCAAACTGCGTAGGGTTGCCAACTACGAGCTAATTCATTTTGCTCGTCTCAAGGGGCTTAATTGATTCAGCCAGCCTCAGAGATGCTACCTGCACGGGTGCACATATGCGTCACTGAAAGTGTTATTTATAGATTTTGGGATCGAACCTAAATTCTCGCCTACCGACGTCATTTTCCACAAATTGCGCCGGACAATATAAGCTATAAATATGGATAGAGGACACTTTTGCTAACCCGATTCCTAAATTGCTTTTTGTCTCATTTTGATCCTGAAACAGGCGTAGGCCTATTTATAACTTGTTATCTAAGCGGTTTACTTAGCTTTTATTTTGTAGAGTTCCCAAAAATAATGTATTAAGAAAATGCGACCGATGCAGCTCCAACCAAAAGCTCGCTTGACTTCCAGCACACACTGATGTCACATATTTAATAAATCATCATGATAAATTCTGTCATTTTTGACATTGCTGTCAAGATAGAATATAAAAATTGCTTTTACTTTTGAGTACTGTAGTTTTTATTGCTTCTCTTTGGTTTCCTTCTCTCAAGGGGGAAAACTGGAACGCGAAAAATCGTTGAGGGGGAAAACTGGAATTTGAAAAAAAAAGATTCCAGTTTTCCCCCTTGAAATAATTTTCTCAAGGGGGAAAACTGGACTCCCAAAAAATTAAGTTTAGTTTTTTTGTAGATTTGTCAAGGGGGAAAACTGGAATATCCCATTTTGTAGATGCAAAAAGGAACAAAAGATAAATATTTTTTCGATTTACACTGTCAAATCGAAACACTGCGTTCTCGGCTATATGACTGGTGCGGAATTTACTCGGTTGGTCTACAATGCAACTTTTTCCACGGCCTTATTGCCAACCCTGTCTTTGATCCCTCATTGCATTATGCGAGAGAGCAGGTCCCCAGAGTCTTACATCTATCGACTGCAGAGTGCATCGTAATCCGACTATAGCTGGAATTAAAGAACCATAATTTGTATTCCATGCATTTCTACACAGTCACGGAGATTTGCGAGCAAACGAACAATTCAAAATATCCTTCGTAAAGACCGTACCTACGAGTAGATGAGATTATGAATAGGATTTGTTCATAAACTTTGAGTGCAGGTTAAACAACTTTAATAGTGGCCTATATTTCCTGGAAAGTTGAAAGATGTGTTGCTCTTTCACTCGTATTTAAGGATGAATAGCTACCTACAAACAAACAAATAGTCAAATAAATCAAATAATATCCTAAAAATCTATGTTTCCCCTATAGGTCTCCACCTATACATAATTTTTTGGGATATAACCTAACTGCCTAACGGCGCTAGAGTCCGTAGGAAGTCCCAGACATTTTCGAATCTTACGTCACTTGACCTCGTGTTGTAGTTGGTTAGCACATTGCAGATGCGGGTTCAAGTCCCGTCGATGTAGTTTTTTTTTTATATTTTTTGATTTCTTAAAAATTACCCTTAGTGCTTACGTACTTCTAGAACTAGAAAAAGTTGTAGGTAACTTACTTAAACGAATTACCGATACATAAAGATAGATTTTCACTTGATTTAAAATAGGTTTTTCACCCAAATGCAGCATCAAACCGCACAGAATTCCACCATTAAAATACGTCTATCATCGTCAAAAACTGTGTTCACCGTTAATCCGCGTTTCCCGTAAAGTGCTCTCTGGCTTATTTTCCATACAATATAATCCATCTTTATCCAGCGATAATTGCCCTGTCGAGGGCACACGTCCATAATACAGCACAAAACTGCAATAAAGGCTGGCTCGTTGCCGACATACTAAACTACTACTAGTCTATGGTTTTATCAAACAAAATTTTCAATAGAATTCGTCGGCAGGCGAGGCTATAATTTTATAGATAACTGTTTAGTCCTGGGGCTCGCATGCGTGTTTTCTATGGAAACCTTTAAAAATGATTTCTATCCCATGGGACCCATGGGAACTGATTTATGGGATAAAAAGTATTCCAGGATTATAATTACTTGTATGCAAAATTTCACCCCGATCCGTTCAGTAGTTTTGGCGTGAAGAGCTAACAAACATCCATCCATCCAAACTTTCGTAATATTAGTGTGTATGTGTGTGTGTGAGTGCAACGAGTCATATTAAGTGTATGTGTTCCTGTCTATTCAGAGGTTCCCCGGAAGAGATCGTTCTAGGCGATAGGGCCGCCTGTTATACAACGTTATCTGTATTAGTCTTTTCCCGTCATGTATATCTGTTTTTAGTAGTGTTAAGTTTTGTCAATAATATCATTATGTGGATACATGTTCAGGAAATTACTAGCTAAAAGCAGGTCTGTGTTCAAAATTTCCAGTGCGAAGGGAGTCAGAAATCGATGTGCCTTAAGCTTAAAAGTACAATGAGACTTCAGCGGGCGATCTTTATTTATTTACTAAGGACAACCAACTAGAAGTAACACAATAGATCACAAAATTAATACGAAAAAACTTAAAAACTAGTGGGCTCTAAATTACAAGTAGCCACTTCATGCGCAAAAAACAAGGCAACTCAACTAAAATCGTAACATGTATGTAATAAATTAATAATTTGTTTAAACCAATAATTTATACAGGCACGATTACCTATGATACCTGGATATGTGGATCTTCTGACAATACAGAACACTAGGAACACTTTCCGGAGAGATGCGCCTTCGCGGTTTTGCAAAAGCCTCACGACAAACCACAGAACAAAAAAAAAGACGGGTTGCACTCCGGGAGTGCCGGCAGAAGTGAAAACTTGATTATTAACGTTGAGCATGTTTGATATTTTGGAATGGTTAGGGAATAATTTTGCACCAATTGCTTTATCAGTATAAAAGTACTATCATTTATGTGGTAGAATACAATATTCATTTATTGCGCTATCGTACACAAACATGACAATTTATATTACATTAAAAATTTAACACTTTAAAACTATTACAATTATTTTACATTAAAAAGTTTATCTCTCCGAAAAATCAACTTTCATCCATAATTTCAACGACTTTTTCACCATCATCATTACCAGAACTATCATCGCCAATCTCTAAAACTGATACGATAGGTTTATGGTAGCTGAAGTAAGAAACGAACAGTTTTGATTCGAACCTATTTAAATGTCTAATAAAGACCGCATCAATAGTAGTTTTGTATTTCGTTGTGCTAAGATTGCGATCATTCGACATAGTTAAACCAAATTCATTATTTAAAAATTCAATTAATAGTTGATTTTTATCGTCTGCTAAGTTTATGTTGAAATCTCCACTCAAAATGTGATAGCTGTCTACTCTCCATCCGTCTTACGCTTTTTCGATCAGGTCACGTGTCCTGACGCGAGTTTAAGATTTTATACCCATTACAGAAAAAGTGCTCAACGCCGCTAAAGAAGTTTTCACTTCAAAAAAAAAGCGGACATTCACAGCAGAATCTAGCCTTAAGCCAAACACGCTTGTAACAAAACAAAGTAACCAAATTGTTCACACAAACAGAGAAACCTTGTTATTTGGTCTGTTGTTGGTCAAATGCATTTACGTACTCTTGCTACGTTAGCTGGAGGGAACAAAGGGTGCTGAATACCTGCATGGCACATAACTGAAGCTTACAAAGTGGGTATACCTTCTTTCAGCGATTATGTACTACAGTTCTAGTGGTACGTGGAAAATTATTGTAAATACCTACGTCCAGGCACGTTTGGTATTGTTCGATCGGGATTTTACATCATAAGCGAAATCTGTCATTATCGAAATCATCTTTTATTCCTCAGTAATTTGATGCAGTTCACATTTTGCCTGGCTTTTCCCGTACATATCAAACGTTGGACTCTAGATTATAATTCAATGAGATAAGACTGAGAATTGCCTAGCTAGAAGTTTTCCCTTTGTTTATGGACTTCGTTGAATATTTTACAAAGGACTGTCTTGCAAAGGTGTCCGATGTACAGCTTGTTTCTCGATATATCGAATAAATTATGTATGTCAGCTTCGGTTATGATCAATGCAATTTCAATTAGATGCATTGATCTAAAGATAGAAATAGTACTTTTTGTAGCATTTATATGTATAATTCTTTGGTTATTCGTTCAGTAGTTTTGAGTGAGATGGAGAAACAAACACAGGTACACACACAGACACCCACAGAAGCAAACTTTCGCCTTTATGATATTAGTGTGACTACATCGATAAAATATAACTTTCGAGTTCTTGAGCGACTTTGTTTTATGTAACCTATGCTGTCCTACTGCTGGGCAAAAGGTCCTCTAAACTTTTCCCAAAAGACAAGCTTTAAGTTTTGGAATTAAAAAAATATGCTTGTATATTAAAATACCTATCGATTTTATAATGTGTGAAGTGGCTTCGGTTACGAACAATGTTCTTTATTATGTTATCTACTAAGAAATTAAATAACATCGCAAAAGTTTACGACTTCGGCGGGTCTCGAACCCGCATCCTTCCGTAAGTACCGGAATGTGCTAACCAACTACACCACGAGGTCGAGTGACGCTGGAGTCGAAAATCTTTGCGACTTTCTACGGACTGTAGCGCCGTTAGCTCCACCTACAGGGGAATAATTTTTGCGATGTTATTTAATTTCTTAGAAATTTGCCAGAGTGTGAGGCTTACGCACTATAAAAACAAAAACTTTATGTTATCTACTTATGAGAAAATGCTTTGATCGCAGGGTAAAGCTAAGTATGATATGCACAAGAAATTTGAATATTCAGAACCTAAAAACATGCCATTTTCTAGTTCTTGAGCAATTATGTGAGAAAACTAAAAGCTTTATGATTCTCTATACTATGGGCCGATAAATTGTCAAACTTATGGATAAGGACGGGCGACAATTGGTCACGGCACTCGCATACCGTATGCATGTGAAAAGAGCCGAAGACGACATTATTTACGACGTCACAAGCGGCTCTGCATAATTTTTTGCAGACAAGTGCGAAAGTGCAATCGGCGCTGCATGTTTTCGAGATCCGAGCGTGCTGATGTCGGACAGAAAGCTTACCGACTAATCAGAAAGTTACCTTATACTTACCTACTAAGAATACGTAGCTAACAGTAATTTTGTCTATACATAATGCGAAATAATCTCTCCCGCGAATCACACGGTTACTTTACTCAAACTTCCAAATTAAACTCTGTCACGGCCCTAACTGAACGTGCGCCCAAATATAAAACAAGTTAAACCCAACCGCCTCGTATAACCATAACTAATTAATTTATGTTTAACTCAGGCTAATTAACAAAATCATTTCAGCAAATTTTAATAACTTCGAAATAAACAACCGGACGAGATTATAATACGCAGTTCATTAATAGCAATTTTCATTAAGTTAATGCTGGTATAAATTTACCAACTTCGCAATATTGGATTGTTTCAAGTCCATTGCGGAGTGCGGATGGAGGAATGAGATTGCGTTTGCAAGTAACGATCGATGTGCAAGTCACGGGGGGAAAGAAAGTTTCAGGTTGATATAGTGGGAGGCATCTGAGAACCTGTTGCCTGGATTCCGTCTTCAGTACCCAAGGGTGGGCCTCCCCCCTCATGTTAGTGTTTCAAAGCGGAGACTAATAAAGGAGCTTACGCTTTAAGTTATACTGGAACGAGAATGTTGTGGATTAAGTCAGGCTTCGGTCGCCTTTCAAGAAACCAGTCATGTTTGTTACGATGTCTCTGCATTATAAATAAGTTCAGTACTTAGTCAAATGAGAAAACAAGATAATGTCAAAGGAAGCTTTTATAAAATGAGAACGAGTTGATTGAATAAGAATTTATGAGAATTTCCTTGAACACTGAATGAAGTAAAGGAGCTTCAGTTATTTTAAATGTCAAGGAAAATTACCTTGGAATCTCTGGAATCGTAATGGAGGGTCGTAAAATAGATGAGAATAAATTGCTACAAAGCAATGCACAAGTTCATACTGTCGTAACTTACAGCTTTGATGGTAGGTAAAGTAATGTGTGATGAATGATGATAATTTTGATATAACGATAGAATATCCTTTAAATAAATAAATAATGCGGACAATCCACACAACACCTTCTAGCCCAAAGTAAGCTACTCAAAGCTTGTGTTATGGGTACTAGATAACTGATATATTTAATACATAAATAGATATTTTTTAATTATACATAGAAAACACCCAGACCAGCGGAACAAATTTCTACAGATCGTACACAAATTTGTTCCGAGGCACAAAAGTTGTGTACACTAAAGTTGCCAAAGATTGGAAATAACGTGTTGTACATAGGCAAGCATAATGCTAGATAGCATTCTCTACCTCCTAACCTTTGGGTAGTTTCGACAAACAATTTAGTAGGTAGTGATAGATTAAAAAATGATTGATGATTTCAGATTTGAATTATTATTTTTCTTTAGGCTTACAAAATAAGCACATAGACAAGTCAAATTGTAAAGTTTGACTGTTTTCCTGGAGTGTATCAGTAATCTTATTCCTTATTTGATTTTTTTTTTAGTGTAAACTATAATTTTTTATCAAGTAAGGAATATGGTGTTGTTGATTTTATCCTTAGTTAAATTTTTAGTCGATGAAGTTTTCCTAGCCGATATTAGCAGCTGAAATTCAGCTACACCGACAGTGATACTGGACTTAGTCTACAAATATATTCCGTCTAAATGGGGTTGGTTTTCTACTATGAGTGCACTTTCTTTACTAGTAAAGTTTTTATTGATGCCCCACGTTTAATAAACCCATTTCCAGGAAATCGCAATCGAGTTTTAGTAAGCTCTACGTAACATAGTAGCATAATTTTGAACCTAACAAATTGATTGTGAATTTTAGAAGTTAGGGTTTTTGGCAGTGGGGGACGAATCACCAATGCTGAGGCGACTATCAAAAACAGGCTTACCTCGGACCATACGGCTCTTATGCTGGGAAAAATTTACGCATCACGCAGATTTTTTTAAATTTATGCCTTTTTAGCTCATAAAAACATTTTTGTTATTTTAAAATGTTTGAAAGCGCCCCAGCATTAATGAAACACACCGCTAACCGGATTAGCAGTCACCTGCAAGTGACTGCGAGCAAAGTTGGACGTCCGTCGATGGCTTGATTGCAGCTTATTTGATTAAAGTTGCTCGAGAATTTGATTAAAGCGAGCCGATATTGAAACTTATGACCTTAGTTTATTCATATCTGTTGCTAGATATCATCAATACCTGCATGTTGTGTTGGTGAAGTAAGCAGAGTATCTTTCAGCAGAGCATAAAAGTAGACTTATGTTCGCATGCAAGTGAGTTCCTCCAATTCAGGAATGTCTCTGACCTTTTTACCAAAAGTTTGACACCAGAACCATTCCTGGAGCGTATCAAGAATTATAGAACTCACCTGCATGCGAACAGAACTCTAATTAATTTATGCTCTGCTGACGAAACTGACTGAAGAGACAGCTAACTTTACAGACTTCAACTTCAGAACGTCTTGGCAGCGGTTTCTGTGGATGTTATACTGTTTTTTTTATTTAAATCCCATAACCTCCGTCCGTATAACATTTCGAAAGTACATTTCCAACTTAAGATCCCCTTGCCAGACCGATTAGAAATTCGTCGAATTCACGTCAAAACAAGGCTTGTTGCTAAGCAACCAACGTTGCTAAGGCACTGTAGAAGCAAAATTCGAAGAAGAATTAGGTGGGCGTATGATAAAATTGATAAACATGCTTGATAAACTGAAAGGTACTTGCCCGTATTCTCTTTTGGAACAAACAATGAACAAAAGAAGGCTCAAAATCAAATGCAAAATTCTAACAAAATATATACATTATTTTCAATACAAATCAAACATAAGAGGCATTCATGCCAAAGTGAAATGAGTGTAGTACCGTGTGTACCGGATACATGAGACGTGCCGGCCTCAAAGGTTCTTTACGTCCTTGTTACGGCACATAATGCTGAGAAATTTACGCTCAATTACGTTGTACAAGTTACTTTGTAGGTACGAGCGTGATTTACTTACCTTTATTTTTGCAAAAGTGTTAAAAGCCTGTCATATTGTTTTAAAAATCTTTCGTTCTAGCGCTGTGGCTTTCGTTATTTTTCTAAACATTAGTTTGCGTTGCTTGTACAGCGAGCAATTTTGTAACGATCGTATATGATATAAAAAGTGACCATTATGTTTGCCAATATTTTTGGCGTGTTTTAGCATTTTCGGAAGTGGGTTAGTTCGTTAAAAATATAAAAGTGATGGTTCAATGAAGGCAAAAATATTGCATTTTATTGCCACATAACTCTGTAACTGACTAGAAATAGAGTTAGAGTTTCGTGGTGTGTTATATTCTATACTGAAACAGGGAAAACATACAAAGTAACTACGGGATATTGCAATGTTTTTTCAGCAATGTGAATATTCAAACAAGTGATGGATAGATGTCAATTCCAATTTTTCGTGTAACTTGTTTTTGTCCAGTACTTACCTTGCTAGATAAAGCCCTTGGGATGAAAGTTAAGTTTTTGGGATAGTTTTTACCTTGCCTGACGAGGGGTGTGGGGTGGTTTCTATTATTTATTTTGTTGCTTTGAATTTTTGTTTTTTTTTATCTGTGACTACCATGTTGTCTGTCCTGTTTTTTATACATATTAGTAAGCCAAAAGTACATTTATCGTATCGTAAAATAACATCAAATATAGAAACGAGGTTTAGGTACACTCAGCTACACTAAGATTTAAATATTAAGGCGAGGATTCCCGAGCGGCCGATTTTGTTAGGCCAGGAGCGCGACGGTGCGCAGGCAGCCGAGCACGATTTTGTACGTATTTAGGTGTTTTGAAAAATATTTGTATGGCATATAAAAATATTTTCTAGTGATGCACTGCGTAATAACGTTTTCAATGTTTTGGTATACATTTTGTGTCATTTTATTCATTTTTCTATTCACACTGATCATTCAAAGTTTCATTTAGAGGTAACTTTGTAATTTTTTTCTATCGGGTGAAATATCACCAATCGTGTTTTTGTCTAGTGATGCACTAGAAAATATCCTCAACTTTAATATGTATGAATTTCAAAACTATAGGCCTTATAGTTATTGAGGTACGGACAGTTAAAAATCCCTAAATCCGGGAATCCTCGCCTTAATAAATAAACATGCCGCTATAAAGGTGACTAAC
Organism: Eupithecia subumbrata; assembly: GCA_949316285.1. Taxonomy (NCBI): domain Eukaryota; kingdom Metazoa; phylum Arthropoda; class Insecta; order Lepidoptera; family Geometridae; genus Eupithecia; species Eupithecia subumbrata. The sequence continues at coordinate 5,519,315 of OX438648.1, forward strand.
TCGACAACCGAGTTCGCTTTGATCGGCGACGCCAATGTACGTAAGTTTAACAAAAAACCACAAGAATTTAAAGTATTACATCGTCGTTCAGCTGACTGTACAAGATAATAATGTATCGATAAACGAGACGTGACTTTTCCACATTGAGTAACAATTGAATATAATACTTTATCGAGCAGCTTTTCCTTTGACCATTGGAAGTATTGAAACCAATAGCAATAAGAAGAATGGTTGAGTTGAATTCGAGATGCAATCTAGTTCAGTTATTTATATCTCGTCAATAAATTATTCTACGACCACGACTACGATTAAATAATAATAATAATAATAAATTGTTTGTTTATTTTCCTCTTCACAATAGGTTTACAGTCTAGTTAATTTTATGCACTGTGCTTATTATCTAGTTAGGTAAGTATACTAAACCTGTATTGTGAGAGGCTGGAGCTTGCTATAGGTTTTAGAAAAACCTGTGCCTGCAAGTCTCCAGTGCCCCCACTCCACGGATTACATACAATAGGCGGGTTAGCTATGAGTTAACATGTAGATGGAACTTATCATGTATAACATTATCAATGGCTTGTTGTAGGAACCTATTTTGCTAGGCTAGGATGAAAGAGAAAAAAAAACAATTAAAACAATCTTATTCTACTCCGGTGATTTAGTTACTAAGATACTTTCTTAGAACCTCAGTTTACAAAAAAAACAAAATAAGAAAAAGAAATAAACAGAAAAAGATATTATAAACACAAGAAAATTAATAAGATATAATTATGTATAACAGACAGACCAAACTATGTGAGTTGTTGTGTAAATTTTTAATGTGTGTGTTGAGTGTGTTTATTAGGTGGAGTACTCCTGAGGACACCGGTCTCTTAAGAGTCCGGGCAACAGGAGTAGCCCATGAGGTGTGATGGTGTGTATGTGTGAGTGATTGTGTGTTGAGTGCAGAGTGTATATGATTTGAGTGTAGGTAAGTTCATCACGCAGAACCCGCCGCCATCGCAAGCTGATAGAAATAGAGAACCTTAGGATTAGGAGAATGCCTAAATGTTTAGGTCGAGAATACAGGTAAGCGACAGGTAGGTACTGAACTCAAGAACAGTCAAGAGGTTTCTTTTCAGCGTACAGTAATTAAGCTTTGGAACTTGTTCTAGGTTCATAGTTTAAGTTAATTAGAGAGCAGAGTATGAGCGTTATGAAAGGGTGGTCAGGAGATTTTCCGTTTCTTGGTAGTTAAGTGTTTTTAACCAATTAGCCACTACTGTTTTACACTTTTGGCGGGTTAGTGGAAAGATGTTGATAAGGGCATTAACCTTGTTGTAGATGTAGGGTCCCAAGAAGCAGCTGAAATTATGAGAGCGGCTGGTATGTAGGCTGGGAGCAGCACACACCTTACCCTTCCTACGCTTGTGTGTTACCAACTCCTGATTGTACTCGAGTTGAGAGTGCTTCATGAGAACGATTTGTAGGAGAAAAGTTTGTCGTACAGTGAGGAGGTTCCATTCCTTGTAGAGTTGGACGGTTGGGTAACGGTAAGGAAGACGCGCACTCACCTTTAATACGGCTCTTTGAGCTCTCTCAACTTCTAATAAGTGAGTCTTTGCGGCACCACCCCAAGAGGTGATGCAGTAGCGCAAAATAGAGTCACACAAAGCCGTGTAAACCTCCCGGACAGTATCGCGTGCTGCTACATTCCGTAGCCCCTTAAAGACGTACCTAAGCTTACGCGTCCTTCCCACTAACATATCAATATGCCTTCTAAAAGTTAGAGTTTGATCCAGAATTATACCCAAATATTTAGTTTGCTCAGTTCTTATGATGTAGGGACAGGAACAATTGGGAGTGTCAGTGAGACAGGAGTGGGCACGGATCGCAAAAGAAGAGGGCGGGAGCAGATTTGATCTAAGAGCAAAAGTTATGTAGGTAGTCTTAAGGGCGTTAAGTGTAAGGACGTTGTTAGAGAGCCATGAGCAAACCCTATTTACACCAGCTTGAGCGCTATCAAAAGTTTCTCCCCAACTTTTACCGCTGAACAGGAGTGCAGTGTCATCGGCGAATGTGATGACTCTACCATTATCCAAGCGTATATTACATAGTTCATTTATATACACAAGGAACAGTGTAGGTCCTAGGATGCTCCCTTGAGGTACACCGAAGGTAACAGGCTGTTCTTCGCTGACCAGTTGATCAATTTTAACACGCTGTTTCCTGTCCTTCAGGTAGTCTTCAAAAAGCCTTAAAGGTAGGCCTCTGACCCCGCAGTCCTCGAGCTTCTTTAACAGGATAGGGATAGAGACCGTGTCAAAAGCCTTTGCCAGGTCCAGAAATACCACTAGGCACTTTCTTCTCTCATCAAGGTTCGATATAATTGAGTTGGTCAAGTCATGAACAGCATCATTAGTGGATTTTGATTTACGAAACCCAAATTGGCACGGTGAAATAATGCTATTTGATTCCAGGAAACTGGTGAGTCTTTTGTTCATGAGTCTTTCTAATATCTTTGAGAGGGTTGGGAGAATAGATATTGGCCTAAAGTTTTCGACCCGGTCTCTGTCCCCTCCTTTGTGTATAGGTTTAATGAGCGCTACTTTGAATGCCGCAGGAAATGTACTAGTTGAGAAGGCAAGATTGCAGATGTGCACGATAGGGATCGTCAAAATGTTGGCATATCTTTTTAGTACGGTTCCAGAGATATGGTCGAAACCCACTGCACACTCCTGTTTCAAGCCCATTATGAGCATGTATACTTCACTCTCATCCGTGGGGAGAAGAACAAGGGAAGACATAGGTGGTTTAGGGTCAATAGTAGAAACATTGGAAAGGCCATTATTAATGCCTATATTCGCATTAAGTATCTTCTCCGCTAGGTTCTGACCGACGGTTGAGAAGTAACGATTTACTTCGTTTATACCTTCTGCTTTATCTCCTTGTCCTAGTAAGTTTGGAGAATGATCAGATGTTTTAATTCGTCCACTAATATTGTTAATAGTTTCCCAGAGTTTCTTTTTATTTCCTTTTGCATTTTCAATTTCCATCTTTTCAAAATTTCGCTTAGCCTTTTTAATCAAGGAACTACAATAATTTCGGTATCTCCTGTAGGTAGTTTTAAGTATCTCATTGTCAGGGTGTTTTTTTAGTTTTTTATGAAGGTTATCTCTATTTTTCATGCAGCGTAGAATACCATTATTGATCCAAGGTTTAATAATCTTTTTACGTTTAGGTATCTTCCTTTTGTTCGTGTTAAGTGCGATTGCCGAAGCTAGAAGTCCGATGAATAAATTTGTAGCCTTGTTTATGTCTGAGCAATCGAGTATTTCCTGAAAGCTAATATTATTTATCGTAGCATCTAACCCATCGTAATCCACACGAGTACTATATTTGTCAATAAGGTTTAATTTAGATCGCTGTGTAATAATATGAAGTGCAACAGACTCGTGATCTGTGATAGAAGAATGTATTAGAAAACAAGTAGCCTCTCGGTTGGTTTTCAACATCATGTGATCCAAGCACGCGGAGACACGAGTAGGCAAAATATGTCCTGGCAGGATAGCATGGGAGGCCAGCATGTTAAGGTAGTCGTTCAATCGTTTGTCAGCAGAATCTGATGCTATATTAATATTAATATCGCCACATAAAATTATATTTTTGTAACTTGATAATTTAGTTAAGAAATGGTCTAGGCTATTTATAAAATTGGTAGCATCGGATTTACTAGGCGGGCGATAGATGCCCAGTAGACAGGTTTCTGTATCTAATTTGAGAAGTAGGCAGTTCGAGTCACTTACCTCCACTTCCTCAAACGTTACGTCGAGGTGTTTGCTGTAGTAGATAACTACACCCTCGTTTTGTGTTCTATTTAGAGTTGTTTGTATATAATTATAGCCGTCCAATGATGGAATAAATTTTGTAGAGGGTAACCAGCATTCAGATAACACTATGACGTCCCAGTCAATTTTGGATCGTATCATAAGAGAGGCAAAGCTGTGGAAGTTACAAGTTATACTTCGTATATTTTGGGAGATTATTTTAAGGTTAGGAAAGTTATTTTTAGTTACATATTTTGTTATATCTTCAATGTCACATTCTACTTTTTATTAAATAATTATAAATTATTCGACAACCTCTGTGGAGCAGCGGGCGAAGGTCCGCCTGCGAAGCAGGAGGCTGCGGGTTCGATTCCCGCCTCAGGACAAATGTTTGTACGATCTGCAGATATTTGTTCAGGGTGTTCTGGATGTTTTTCTATGTATAATAAAAAATATATATGGATGTAGTGTATTGTATTATGTATATCAGTTATCTTGTACCCATAACACAAGCTCTGCTTAGCTTGGGGCTAGATAATGCTGTGTGAATTGTCCAGTATTATATTAATTATTATAGATAGTACATAGTTAATATTAACTGCACAGAAAAAAGAAGTTCCTGATTTTTGTATAAGTAGAGTACATTCAACACCTGGAACTCAACTCATTAGTCGTAATTGTTTTATTCTGTTTTTGTAATTTTCTATTTACCTGATTAAAATAATATTAATAATACACCTAGAACTCTATCTATGCTCATCAATCTAAAAAATACTGTATATAGTGATCTCTATCTTACAAAATTTTTCTATTATTATTTTGTTGTATGAAAATGTGTGATTTATAATATAAATGAGAAAAATTAAGCAATCCTGATTGGCCATTCATTAAAATGCCTTTTCTCCTGTATTTTGGAATTCGGAATCCTTAATACCAACCTGCTAAAAGAATACTTACCTAAAAAAAACTACCTACCTAAAATCAATAAAACATCTATATCCATCCAGTGAAAGGTAAATTTATTGCATTTAACACAGGAATCGTTTTCTTTTCACCTTCAACATTATTAATATTCATAAACGTAAATCCATTTTGCTGAAATAACATTATTCTTCAACCTAACATTATGGTAACAAGATTCAAAGGGAATCTCGGAGGATGAAAAAAAAACGTTGAAGGTAGGTATACTAATCCAGTGACGGTCGGGCGGCGGACCGTAATGTGAAAATGGCTTTTATACACTTTATTCATTAAAAATGGATATTTATTTATAAAGTTTTAACAGACGCGATCAGAACACAATTAAAAACTCATGGAAAAAGTTAAATTGTTTATACCACTATCAACAAAAAACAAAATTGGAACAAAATGAGTAGGTACCTTTGAGGTTATAATTTTTTAGTAAGAATATTCTATTGTTTTAATAGGTTTGCCTATGTAGGTTTCTATATCTTGTACGTAATTTGACACGACTAATATCTATGAATCTTCAAATGAGGTACACAATATAGCTTTTTTCTAAGAATTTTTCAGACTAACAGTCCACTATTTATAACAAACAAAAACATAATAATTCTACGTTGAGCCTGAAAAATAACCCAGGCACTCTTTTAAATAAATAAAAGAAAATACAATAGGTACCATCAAAGCTCGTCGTCACGGAATTACGCAATTTGTTCTCATTTGTGAAGAATTACATACTTATGGGAGGATTATATCCTATATATATCCATATGATGACTGAAGATAATTATTACCAGTACCTATAGGCTACGAAACCAACTTTATTTCTAGGTATACCTATCTACTTATAGTTTACATCTCTGCTAAGTTTGGGGCTTGACGATGCTGGAAATTGTAACCAATGATGATTTGCGTCAACAGAGTCGCCGAATATAAACGAATAGGCCTTGTTCGCAGCACACAATGCAACATGTAGTGTACTGTGGCGGTCAGAAGTGGTCACCTTGATTCTAAAGACATTGTCTAGCAGCCACGGCATGGTTAATGATTTTGACAGACGACGGCGATAGTGATTTATTTCAGATTTATTTATGGCGAATAAAATTGATGTTTTGTTTATTTGATTACGGACTTCTCTTTTGAGGTTTAATTATACCTTGAGAAGAAAATATAAATAAAAAAATTGAGTTATTTTGAAACTGTCAGACTCCCATAATATATTCATTATTCATGAAATGACCGCAGACGTCACACGCACAGCGTGTATGCTTATAGGAAGGCTGTGGTAACAGCAGCTCGTGTAGCGCAACACATTTGCACATGTTTGTGTTGAAACGCGCTTTTGTATGGAGAAATAATGGACGAGTGTCCCGGGTGTGGCAGATGCCGGCTTAAAGTCCTTTGGATGAACCAACAAAAATTATGAAAAAAAATTGTTTAAAAAAGTCATGATACGTTTGTGACTTTGGAAAATAAAGCGGCTTTTGTCTTTATTCGAAATCTTAAAAATTTATTCTCCTACTGTTTTGCAATTTAAAGATTTTTATACATTAACTTAAGGAAATAAACTATTGTATTATTTACTGTATTTTGCCATAGACGTTATTGCTTTTCAAAAGAGCTCACCGCTAGGTTCTAGATATAGCTAGATAGTATGGAAACAGCAAAATATTTAGGTTTGAATAGACTGCACGGACGTCTAACATTACGACTTTTTTTAAACTTATTGTTTGGGTCCTAGGCTCAGACCCACAAACTTACAGTTAATAACACTCACAATTACCATAATTTTGAGGCTCAATATATTATCAATTTCAATAGGAAATAAAACGGCAAAAATAAATAACCTAATTTATTTATATTAAATTATTATTATTACATAACACAATTTGTTACCTATAAGTATTCTTTAATATTTCGCTTACTTATGCTTTCCGAGTAGGATACAGTAATAATGTCAAGCTAAAATTTGGAATTAGCTGAAATTTACCATTTTAAATCGTAATAACTTTCAAGCGAGTATGATCTTTAAGGTATGTCTCCAACTATGACCGCAGCTGTACCTATCCCTTGTTCTGAGCTGTAGATATATCTAGTTTGTGTAGGTATGTAAGAAGTGTGAATAGGCCATAACAAGCTACAAGAGGGCGCTACCAACATTGTTAGACGTCCGTGCAGTCTATTCAAACCTAAATATTTTGTTGTTTCCGTACTATCTAAATAGAACTAGAACCCAGGAAGGTCCGCTCTTTTGAAAAGCAATAACGTCTATGGCAAAAAACATTAAATAATACAATAGTTTATATCCTTAACTTAATGTATAAAAATCTTTAAATTGCAAAACAGTAGGAGAATAAATTTTTAAGATTTCGAATAAAGACAAAAGCCGCTTTTTTCCGAATTCACACACTTATCATGATTTTTTCTAACAATTTTTTTTATTATTTTTGTTGGTTAATCCATTAGGACTTTACGCCGGCATCTGCCACACCCGGGACACTCGTCCATTATTTCTCCATACAAAAGCGCGTTTCAACACAAACATGTGCAAATGTGTTGCGCTACACGTGCTGCTGTTACCACAGCCTTCCTTTAAGCATACACGCTGTGCGTGTGACGTCTGCGGTCATTTCATGAATATATTATGCGAGTCTGACAGTTTCAAAATAACTAAATTTTTTATTTATGTTTTCTTCTCAATAAAGGTGTAATTAAACCTCAAAAGAGAAGACCGTGATCAAATAAACAAAACATCAATTATTCGCCATAAATAAATCTGAAATAAATCACTATCGGCGTCGTCTGTCAAAATCATTAACCATGCCTGCGGCTTGTGCGTGCGCCGTGCACCCATTGCATTTGGAATGCAAACTGAACTCGACTAGGGGCCAGCGGGGTGAGGAAGTTTAGTCAGGTGGAGGGCGAGGACGGTCCATTATATACGATAGTATTCAAGAAACAAAAGAACATAAAAACAAAAGAACATCAACGTTCTGCTTCAAGAAACAAAAGAACATCAACGTTAGAAGTTGAAGCGCCGAAACGTGTCTATCTTCTTTCAAAATACAATAATTTACAAAATCTTTAAAAAGAAAAGCCAAGAGATATAAAAGTTGCATTATTTATGAAGTGATTTTTCTCACGAGTTGCGGACCTTGTTAGCGGGGCTCAGCACTTGCACCTTAACTGAATCAAGAAAAGACTAACCCACTGGGACGGATACTAACATATATCAAGGTGTAACTATAGAAAAAGAAAAGTTTACAACGAATACGGTTTCTTACACGTTTGATTTGTGCTAGGAAGAGCCTTTCATAGTGGTGACATCAACAGGTTCACACGTTAAACAGGATATATGTAACATGTGCTAAGTTGAAAGGGGATAATTTTAGACTCAAGGGGATCAGCTTGTAAATAACGATTTTTTGTATTTAGTTTTTTTTAAAACACGTATTAAATAAAAAAAATAGTCTCTAATTTTTTCACTTGCTCATGTTTCGTGGCACCCGTTTATGAATAAAAAACGTCGCGCTCTCAGTTTAGTAGATTTGTTTTGAACAATTGGTATAGGTTTTGCTACGACGTAGCTCGCTACGCATTACTTGCTACGGCGGCGGCGTAGAATCGAGGTTTTTTCGTTTACGAACAGAATGCTTCTGTGGTAAGCTCAAATAATTGGGACATGGTAGTTGAAAGTCGATTTATGTAAGTACTTAGCTTAATTAATTTTGTTATTTATGAAATCAGTTTATTAATGAAAAACCATTACAATGTGCACATTACAAATTTCGCAGTTTCTGTTCCATCAAATTCAATCACCTTAAATTTTTTTCACTATCTCAAGATATTAGTCCCTATTCACTATACATCGAGTTGTAAACACAACTTAGTGGAAACTTCGTCATGATTGGTAACGTATTTGTAACTAGATAACTTTGAAAGCAGTACCATAGTAATATCACAGTCTATCTATATAGAAAGCATTTCAACAAACGACTGTTTGCATATAGTCGTTTGACGAAGGCATTTCGACGTGGTTTTGATAGGGCAATCGTGCGGGGGACAAGGGACGGGACGGGGGAGGGACGCTCCCGAGTTGCATACATCCATTCGCCTTAGTAAGTCGGGATCGTCCCCCCGACCGTCCCGTGGCCCCCGCACGATTGCCCTGTCAAAACGCCTTCGTCGAACAATTGTATGCAGTGTAATGTAGGCTGTGGTAATGTTATTTATTCTCTGGCAGTACTAACGTACTTAGTTTTTTAGTTCAACAGAATAGGACCACTAATCTTAAGATAATGTGATTAATACGACTGCCTCGTTGGTCTAGCGGTCGCGTGAACAACCGCGCTGATAATAAGGTTCCGGGTTCAAATCCCGGGTCGGGCCAAAGTTGTTACTGGGATTTATTTTATTTTAGCAGCCTGGAGTCAGGAAGGTGGCGGTGTTTACACCCCTGTGCCTCAGAAAGCACATTAGTCATTGGTCCTGCAACTGACCTCTCCCCGGTCGCGTCAGGCTGCCGTCCCATCGGTTTGTGAGAGTGCGCCTGTGTTTGCGCATACACTTGTGCACTATAATATGTCCTGCTTACCTGACTAGTCTCTGTTGAGAGTGGCCGCCGTGACCGGATATAGATCCGGGCACGGCGGCCGCACATTTAAATGGACGTAGTAGGAGTCCGAAGGAAGTCCAAAGTTTTTCGACTCATACGTAGTGACGCGGTCAAGTGATTTTTTTTTGATTTCATTTGCTTTCAGGTGTGATAGGTAATTACTTACAGTCAGTGGATAAAGTAAGAATTAACTCTAAAGCGCAGTTTTAGTTAAGTAGATTGAAGTGCGTTTAAAAATCATAATAAACATTCAGAATCTGAAATCTGAAATGAATCTGAAATATTGTAGGAGATCGAGTTAATTTTTTCCAATAACAAGCAAATAAAAGGAATACCTAAAGCTCTGTTTATTGTTCCAGAGCTTGATAAATAAAATAAGGAGAAAACTCGATTGCGAGGTATTGGATGGAGGAAGTCCTTGAGTGCGGGTTAACTTCTGAGGTAGGAGCGGTTGCTAGGCAACCTGTTGATGCTTTGACGACTGAGCTCATTGTATAGCGAAATACAGTAACTCATCCTTGGCGTATCCTTATCACTACGGGGGAGTGACTTTGGATTAATAATTATGAAATTGTTGATTAGTTCTTGGAAGATATTTTAGTTTCTATAGTTAGCAATATTCTTGCAAGAAACAATCAACAATTTCTTCGAACTAAGATTATGATTAAATCTTAGGATGATTTTAATCATAATCTTAGTCAACCATTGACTAAGATTAATGTAGCGGTGTTTCGCACCAAATTTTTCGCACCACAAGCTAATAGTATTAATAATTTTTTCTTTTCTCACCGGCTGTTTTTAAGATTGTCGTTTCAACCCACAAATTTATAAAAGAACCTATCTTTTATAAATTTGTGGGTTGAAACGACAATCTTAAAAAAAGCCGGTGTGAACTGAAAGTGTGGAAAGGTACAGTCAGAGATAAAACGTCCCTAATAAATCCCTTAATCTTTATCACGTCACTTTCCTATGATGTCACTTTCTGCATCTAGTCAGTCTCCTTATCTCGTTTTTACACGTGGTTTATTTCGTCACTTTCAGTAACAACATTGTTAGTACAAAATGTTAGGAAGCATAGTTGAAAAAGTACTAGGCAAGCATAAGTTCATTGGAGGTATGAGAAGTAATATTGAAAAGAAAACACAACGCAATACTTCTTCCACGTTTATCAATCGTAAATTACAGGCAGCGCAATTGCAGCACTGGAAATGGTAGCCACTATGCAGCACGGATCGGAAAACTTTCATCAATAACTTGAGTCTGGCACAGTATTTGGTCTGCCGGAGTAATGTGATCCCATCAAACTCACCACTCGAACTCAAAACTTTAACTACAAACTTTCATTTTCCTGCGAGTGGGCCTGTATTGTCTGCCTCAAGTAACCTTTAAGGTAGAGATCTTTATCGATGGTGACTTGGATAGTGTGTGATGTAATCATTCTTTATTATTACTTGAGGCGTGATAGGCAAGTTGTGTAGGAATTTGATAGTTCAAGATAATCAAAAACTCAAAGATTAATCTTTAGGTAGAGATCTTTATCGATGGTGACTTGGATAGTATGATTTGAGCATGCTTTATTATTACTTGAGGCGTGGTAGGCAAGTTGTGTAGGAATTTGATAGTTCAAGATAATCAAAAAGTCAAAGATTTATCTTTAGGTAAGAGATCTTTATCGATGGTGACTTGGATAGTGTGTGATGTAATCATTCTTTATTATTACTTGAGGCGTGATAGGTAAGTTGTGTAGGAATTTGATAGTTCAAGATATTCAAAAAATCAAAGCTTAAGCTAAATTTAAATTGGTTTAGCAGTTCATCTCTCGTTTTTTTAAAGATCTCAACCTAAAGATTACTTGTGTAGGCATTGAAATCCCTAGATGCAAAGTATTTTGATAATACATACATACAAATCGGGACAATTTTAAGCATCTTAAATACAAAAGTACCGCAGTAACGTGTCACGTGAAAAGACGAAGCTTCTTTATTTGTATGTTAAACTGTCCCTTTTTGTATGGATGAGTAAAATCAGGTTACCTTTGCAGAGACCTATCCAAAATATTTTGCATTCTACTCTATCCGACTAGATAACCTAGCTGCGGAAGCAACCTTAATTAATAGTGCTTGTGTCTTCAATTAGGTTCTGAATACGTCCCAATTAAAATAGTAATATGTTGCCAATACTCAGACATAACGGCATGCCATACATAATACTCGGGCACTGCATTCTGCTGCACATTCAATTGTCTATTCAAGAAGCTATGTCTACGTGTAGGTAATGACTACAGTAGGGCGAGCTCAGATATTGTTCTTTCCGGTAGAATAGACAATAAGTTGACTGTTTTGAAAACTTAACGCTTCGAACTCCTTCTACCGACTTCAAATTCCTTTTTCTTTTTAGTTTTTTTCCTTTTATTGTTTTTACCCGGTTTTTGAAAGTTTTGCGTCGTTGTAGTCCCATTACAATTTTATTCTCGAGGAATATACACATTATTCTCCATGTATTAGTGCAAGAATTTTTTCGAATTAAGCTTTAAATATAATTTCGGTAAAATAAACTTATCATTCTAATGAGGCTTTCAAGAGAATAATTGAAATGCTTTTCTATTTGTGAAATGGTGAAAATTTATGAAAGAAATAGTGAATAAAATAAATAATTTTGAGGGAGGATTCAAAAGCTTTTCGATTTATTAAATTGTGGTGAAATTGATGAAGAAAAAGTGAGTAAAATGATTTAAATAAATTATTACGAGGCAAAATTCAATAGCTCTTTGAATAATAAAGATAATAGTTAATGCTTCGCATGCGTTGTTTCTATGGAAACTTTAAAAGGTGATTTCTATTCCATGGGAACTGATTTTTGGGATAAAAAGTATATGTTTGATTCCAGGATTAGAGTTTCTTGTATGCAAAATTTCAGCCCGATCCGTTCAGTAGTTTTGGCGTGAAGAGGTAACAGACATCCATCCATCCGACCTTTCGCAATTATAATATGAGTGTGATGTTAAAATTTGTGAGTAATAGCGAATATAATATAATCGCGAAATTACACGAACACGAATTTATTTCTTGATCTTATAAAGTAGGTAAATACCCAATACCTACTTTATATACCGGTAAATACACAATAAAGGTACCTAGTAGTTTGTTAAATTAAAGGACTGACATAGTCACACCAATGACTCGAAGTCCCTTAAATAGTTCAGAATAAAAAATAAAAATGATATCCAATAGGTGCAAGAACTAACCATCCAGGTAAATTTATATTTAATTTCCAACCAAGCAGGGGTTTGGTATTAAACTTGGCATATTTAAGTAACAGAATAAACGGTTGGGCTCAATGGAAAATGACAGCATCGGAAGGTATCGATGGGATAAAAGGTTAACTTCAAAGGTGTAGTGTATACCTTAGTAGGTACTCACGTTAATTAACGTAATTTAACTAACAAAAGCAAACTAACTATGCGTTCTTACGCATAGTTAGCTTGCTTTGTTAGTTAAATAGGTAGGTTTGTTAGATAGGTAGCAAATCATGGGTAGTTATTCATAACTTCGTAGGAAATATTAGATTTCAGGAGTCCGGAGTAGCTACTAATCATTCTTATTAGTAAAGTCAACGATGTAGTCATACGACGGTATTTAAGTCACTGAGTAGACACACTTGCGCCTTCCCATCTTCCGAGGACATCCGTGAGGACAGGCGCGGCGGCAGATTTGGCCGAAGATCTCAAGAGGCGCAAATATGCAGGTCTCGACAGAGCCTACACATTTGCTCCTCTTGGAGTCAAGACCAGGTCCAAGACTAGGTCCGTGGGGTACCGACGCTCTTCGGGTTTTAAAAAAATAATCTGAGCGTCTGGTCGAAACGACGTGTGACCCGAGAGCTGATCAATATCTGGCACAGCGCATCAGCATTGCCATATAACGGGGCAATGCAGCCAGCATCTTGGGGACGCTTCCTACTGGTATTGATATGGATCAGTTGAGCTACCTGTACATTGTTTGCAACAGTCTGCAGTGAGCTCAATTGTTTCAATTGTAAATACTAGTTCTAATTTATTTCTATTATTTTATTGTAACTTTCTTTGTGAATAAAGGCTTCTGCTCTTTTATAAAAAAAAATCACTGAACAGGTCTACTTTTCAAAAGCGTTTTTACGAATAGGAGTTTTTAGGTTCAAGGGTTTCTGAAATTGTTAATTCTCAGTAACTTTGTCGTTGACTATACCTAGGTTTTACTATCAAAAAATCGCACCCACCCTGAAGAATCTCGTTAAGAGATGAAACGTTGGTGTACTTCCAACATAAAATAGGTTCGTGTAACCCGCGTACATTTAGAATGAGTACTTAGGTTTCTTTGTAGCTTAAACCTTGAACATACGGGACTTAATCCTTGCAATTTGCGCGACGACCTCAGTGGCGCAGCGGGCGAAGGTCCGCCTGCGACGCAGGAGGTTGCGGGTTCGATTCCTGCCTCAGGAAAATGTTTGTACGATCTGCAGATATTTGTTCAGGGTGTTCTGGATGTTTTCTATGTGTAATAAACAAATATCTATCTATTTAGTCTATTGTATTAAGTATATGTATCAGTTATCTAGCACCCATAACACAAGCTCTGCTTAGCTTGGGGCTAGATAATGCTGTGTGATTGTCCAACATTATTTATTTATATAGTTTTAATATAAACCTTAAACAAACGCGACTTAATAGCAAGTAGGTAGGTAGGTAATTTGAAAATAAAATAAAATAAAATAAAATAGACATAAAAGTTCCCTACGGAATCCACCACTTTGTCATTTCCAAATAATCTCTGATATTGAATCTCTCAATTGAGGGAGGACTATAAAATTAACTGTTTGTACTGCCTCATTTTTGTTTGTTGGTCTACGTATATTAAGATCTGAAAGTGACATTGTCCCGTCCGTAATCATTTCGGATAATAAAGATGGCGGATCGTAAACCCGGATTGGTCCTCTCAGCGTCATTTTATGGACACTCTGCAATTTGCGGCGGTGATCTTGTGCTGTGTTCCTTTTATGGTGGTTTGTTTAAGCTGATGTTAGAGTCCTGAGTCTTGAAGCATTATAGTCTTCGTGCGAGAGCTAGTTGCCTATGCATAAAAGGTATGCAAGTGGAAAGAGGAGACTGTATGAGATGAAAATACTGGCAGATTAGGAGCACTAAATGTACATTATAACCCGGGCGAATTAACAGGGCACTTTGGTTCGAACAAAATGTTAACGAAAATCTAATAATAATAACAAATAACAGCAAGAGAACTCGAAAATTTTACACGTGCAAGGGTAATTGTGATGCTATCACTACAGCTCTCGCATGGCGACAATGGAGCGCCGCGCGCTGGGAAGCGGGGGACATATTGGTACCTATTTATTTGAGTTTTATTTTAGCTAATAAGAGTTTACACGCAGAGTCGGCGTGACAAGTATCTTTAAATCGCAGTATGCAGAGACCTTTAGGCATAATAGCTCTCGCGCAACGACTATAGGAGTAGGTGATTGTAACCACACATTTGTTGCGGTGGGTGGTTGCCACGCACCAGGCAGGTTATGAGGTATGAGTGGTTGCATTAAAAATAGAACACTAGCGAGTGCGGCGGTTACAACCGTGTATTTGAACGGACGCTAATTGTATCTAAACTACGATAATCCCGGTCTTTCCTCATATTATTTTCTTTTATTTTGATTTTATTTTTTTTACGACCTCAGTGGCGCAGCGGGTGAAGGTCCGCCTGCGACGCAGGAGGTTGCGGGTTCGATTCCCGCCTCGGAACAAATTTGTGTACGATCTGTAGAAATTTGTTTCGTTGGTCTGGGTGTGTTCTTTATATAATAAAAAATATCTATCTATGTATTATAATGTATTAAATATATCAGTTATCTAGTACCCATAACACAAGCTTTGAGTAGCTTACGGGGCTAGATGGTGCTGTGTGGATTGTCCAGCATTATTTATTTTATTTGTGTAGTGTCAACAAAAAGTTTATTATCTTTTATCTACCTATCTATTTTTTATTTTTATTTCTAATTTGAAACACCTAAGTAGCGCAGCGAAGAGCGAAGGTCCTCAGACGCAGATAAAAAACCCGGTAGAGCTAAAACCTCAGATGAAACCATCCATCTTATTAGTCAGTTGCCTTCACAAAACACAAGCTTTTGCTCTCCATCTAGGCCAGATGATGCTATGTGGCAAATAAAAAAAGGATTAATACTAAATTACTAAATATTCTACTTGACAAAACGCTTTAAAGCATCAATGAGTTTTTGGAAAATGATTACAGTCAGTTTAAGGTCAAATCCCCTAAATTACCTGACATCTTCGTTGAATCACCTAAATCAAAGTGACAGATTTACAAAAACCTTAGATTTTATACCTTACCTATTGCCCCTCTACAGAAATATTGTATTTATCGTATTTTGGACGAGTCATAGCTCATCTTTTAATCTATGTAACATTATTTTGTACATTTTTATTATATGACAATAAATGATCTGAATCTGAATTTGTGGATTGTCCAGCTTTATTTGTTATCTATTTATCTACTGAATTCCTTATAAAAACCGCAAAACGTAAAATAGATGTAGGTACCTACCTTTATAATTATGTCTTGAGTTCTTTCAGGTGTAAATTGTTGCCGACTGACAGACAACATAAACCGCTTGTCGTAGAGGTAGCCGATTGAAGCGAAATTAGAATGGATTTTTTTGTTTTGGTAAAGAACCTTCTAGGAATTATAAAAACCTCCAATTTGGTCCCCCATTAGAGATTTTGTGGGAATTTTCCAGATTTATCTGTGTGCGTGGTGTACAAGCTCTGAGTTTAGAAACACGAAAATACTTACTTACTTATCATTAAAAATATATAATAGAGCTTTGCAGAGACGAACTGAAAACGAAGCCTTACTTTATCCCATCTAATTTACTTTATTTCGGGCGCTGGAAAAATACTTTTCTTTAGTTTTCACGTGGAATTGGTACAAAATTTGATGAATTGCGGGCCGCCTAACGACCCTTGCAATGGCATGGGTCGACCGGGTCTGAGGCAGGGCGGCCTGTGACATTTCACTCAACGTCTACGTGACTCGTCGACGGTGTATGGAATCGATGGATGTTATAGGCTAACGTGCCCTATTTCATCCTTGCTTGAAGGGTTTTGGTCAGGTTGCAATGTAGGTAAAGTTAAACTTTTCTCAGGGAATCTAACAAAAACTACCTTTGGTTAGTTATGACTTCATCATTTGCATATTTATATTATATTTATTTCAAGAAAAATCAAAGCAATTGTAATTACGAAGTTAATAGAAATTGATATCCAGTGTCAATGGTAATTCACTGACACTGCGCGAACCGTAGTTTTTGCTCATCATCACAAACACGTTCGTGAAGTCGCCAGGTATAATAGTCATATGGACGCTTAAGATGTTTAACGTGAATAAATAAATCATTTATTTGCAAGAATGTAGGTACAACAAATAGGTTTTAATAATAAAAAATAACATTGCAATACATTCTGCCTTGTCAAGGCGTGCATAATCAATAACTAATGCTTTATTAATATTAAAACAAACTGATATCGATAAAATTTTCAATAATTCTAAATGAGAGTAAAATGTCATGATAAGTCAATTTTCAAAATTATAATATTCCTTAAGTCATAAAAACATGTTTCCATGAGCCATATTTTTAGTTTTATTATAAGTAAATTAAATGATAAAGCTTTTAAGTCACTGGGTAATTTAATGTAGATATTTATCGCTTGATGACGTTCTTTTTTATAAGCTCACTTAATTTGGAATTTGGTGCGTAGAACTTGTCTTTAGGCCTTGTGTGCCTCGCCAACATATTCGCGTGGTGTTTTAAAGAGATAAGGATTTCATTGCACAAATAAGCAAATGTCCCTTATGTAAATGCATGGTAAAGGAAGAATATTACATTTCTAAAATAAGGGTTAACAGCTATCCGTATTGCAAGCGCCACAGGTGGCCCTCACGCACTTTTTTTTGTATTATGAAAGCCTTTTCTACATCGATGGAGTTTCCCCACAAAATTAACCCGTACGTCAAAATCGATGAGACATATCCGTGGTACGCTTTGAGAGCTGCTTTGGTAGAAAATCGTAGCATCAAACTTTTTATTTCTTTAATAAATTAGGCCGGCTACAGACGACGGTGAGACACGCTCTAGCCGACCAAGAAATAAATAAGTCTATAGTTTGTCTAAGGTTGGAATTTAATTTTAAACTTATCTTTTTCTGTTTTCTCTCATTGTTTCCTGTATTGTATGTAACCTCTTTATCTACTCTTGTCTGTGTATTAATTGAATGTTATTATTGTTACCGTTTTTGTGCCACCACACTAGGCCCTGTCTGAAAATCAGCGCCGCTACTCGCTGTGGCTTGTAGCGGCATAATGCTGAGACAGGGACCTTTTTGGCCCCTTTTATTTATTTTTTATTTTATTCCTTTTAATATTGTATGTATTAGGGTCAAATAAATGGATTTTCTTTCTTTCTTTCTTTCTTTCTTTATGGCATAAACAAACCACATCTAAATTGACACAGACACGCTTGATGTGTAAGGCTCAGTAACATGTTAGCCGAGGCTCAAGCTTGATCGCCTAGGCATGTAAAGGATGTCAAATTGTCACCACAATCCTCTTTGTAATGAATCAACCAAAATTTATTTGTATATGAAACGTAATAAGTGTTAAAAAGTTTCGTTACACTCTGTCATTCAAAGATTTTTAAACAAACATTTACCTGTTTCAATAATCACCTTTTACTCTGAAAACCAGTGATATTTTTAATCGAGTTACAATTTAACAAGGGGTGGCCGTTTTTGAATCTCTGTAAAGTCAATTAGAGGGTGGTTGTTTCTATTAGGGCGGTTATACACTGACTTTGTAAATTTACATTTAAACCTTATCATATCAACCTGTTTGCACACACTCAGTTTATAGCCCGCATAAGTTACTTTAGTAACTTTAATACTTTAGCAATAATTATTGACTGAATATTTGCCATGATAAGTGGAGAGTGCAACTGTGCCAAAATTTAAGAAAACTCAACACCGCAAATTTAAAACATGGTAATTATCCTGGTTAGATAAAGTACTACAATTGTTGGTTGTTCGTAGCTGATCATCTTTATAATCAGCTAATCAATGATCAAATCAATTCGTCAATTCGGTTAGATAAACAACCATTTGACAGGTGGTCATTGATTTGTTAATCAACGTTAACAAACGAACAAACGGTTGTAAGTGTTTATGACTTTGTTGGTTTCAAAAGTTGTGTCTTGTATTGTCTTGAATAGAAGTCTAGAAGACAACTTTTCACTCTTGTCTTGAAGAGACCCCAGGTTGTAGTTGACCAGAAAAACAGAATTAGGCAGCGCGCTCCAAACCTCAGCAGTACGAATGTAAAGGTAGAGGAGAAACGCTGGAAGGAATATCCACATGTCTCTAGCAAGCTCTATCTAACCTTTTTGGCTAGATATGTTTAAATAAATGTAAGTGTGTCGGTAGAGCACTTTTGCAAAGAACACCTTCTTTCAAAAAACATAAAACCTTTGTACAGAAAAGTCGGTGGTTAGTCTTTTTAATTTCATTCTAGCTGGTTCTATGTTCTCTTCTAATGCCGGAATTATACACTCGTCGAGAAGTCTCGTGGCGACTTGGGCGCTCCGCTCGTTTGCTCAACGAGAGGCCGCATGTACACATTCGAATAAACGAACGAGTGCGTACGTGATGCCTCTGATCTACTGATAAATCAATGGATTTATCAGTAGATGTAACAGATTTTTGAACCATTTACTGATTTATTTATAAAAAATTTAGAAATCCACCTGCTATGCAGCAAGTACACGCCCCTTCTCGGTCAGTCGCGACAAGTATGCAATTCCGGCAATACAAATATCTAAAATGAAGCCAAAAGACGAGTCATAAATATTTTTTACAGCCATTTTGTATTTGCTGTTCGACTGAAATCAATTTACGTAGACAGGAACTTTGAAACCCAGTACGGTTTTGCGATGAAATAAGAGAGTATTTCCCAGTAAATAACTCAATTTTCCTTTTAGTATGCTCGTTGTATTTGCGTACGTTTATCCCATGTTATTTATTTGAGTGTTTTTTGGGAAAATATGTTTCGGGAGTAAATACGTGTAGGTTTTTTATGTCATGCTCTAGCTTTGTACAGGTATGACTTGCTATTATTATTATTTTCACCGTGAGTAACTTTATAGTGAAATATGTATCAACTTTGAGGTAACCTTACCTACCCATCCTACTCATTTCATTGAAATGAATTTTTCGACTACTTAGCTGGTATTTTAACTTTTCCCAATTATTTTCTTAATATATATCGTACCATAGCATTTATTACCATAGACGTAGCGGTCACGGCGTAGGCGCAAAGAATCCATTCTTCAACACAGCCCCGGATGTCTTAAGAGGCGATTAATGGAACATAACAGACGAAGCGCAGCAATTTCTTTCTGTGTATTTTTAAAACCTCTACTGGGATGACCAATCCACCTGCCAGGTGTGGTGATGATTCCAAAACCCCCTTGTTTCCTTGGAAGACACGTTCAGCAGGGGGTTGATCAGTTTTTTTATTTATTCGGGCTAGCAAACAATTACACTCTCATCCTAATTAAATAGATACATAATCAAAGCGTTATTCTATATTTTTATAATTATAAACATATTTTTTATTTATTTATTACAAGTGCAATCAACAGCTTTACCTTCTTTTTGATTTAAAAATAAACAGGGCAAAAGTCATTTTATTATAGATAAGTACTAATTAGGTAAGGTATACAGAGAATAAATTTTCCATATCATTTCGTACAAAGAGCATAGCTTTCTTATAATATATATTTACAATACACTTGCTCATAAAGTGGCTCTATGGTCACCGCAATTAGGCACAAAATGACACCCATTATCAAACTGTGACTTTTTCATTGCTATAACTCACTAGTGAGTTATAGATTTTTTTGTTAATTTCATTGGTTGAGTTGCTTTGTTCTTAAAAAAGTTTTCATTCAAAAAAAAGATCGTGTTCAATAGAACAAATAAATTATGTTCCTATTGCTTGCCAATTTCACGCAACTTCATATTTAAATAGATAATTTTAACTCGTACGTGTTTAATAAGTAAAACTTTCACTCAAATATAAATTTGGTTTTCTCTGTAATAAAATGAGTTTTTTATTCTTATTTTATTCACAAGTGTGTTGAAAAACGTCGTATGATACACGTGTGTATTGATGATTACCGTCCTCGGCTCTCTTAAGACCCTCGCCTACGGCAATGGCGCCTCGGCGGTAATCACCAATGTGACACACTAGTACCATAATGTACTATTACTTATATTCTACTAATATTATACAGCCGAAAGGTTGTGAAATGTGAATTTTTGTTACCTAAGATCTCCAAAACGGGTTATTTCAGTTTTCCCCCTTGACAAATGCCCCAATGGGAACTACTGAATAGGTCATCATGAAATTTGGCGTACATTTAGAACATAGCTTAAATTAGATTATAGCCCTATTATAACAAAAATACGCGTGCATAGCCGCGGGCAGAAGCTAGTTACTTATAAACGTCAACAACAAAACAAGAAGCTATGGGGCGTCTTAGTAACGTACCATTCAATCAACTCACCCCTTCCACCTAATGATCAGTGCTACTAAACAATATACTCTATCTAGTGCGACCTAGATATGGATGCGTGAAAGGTTCAGTTATCGTTTGAAACAAACAAGCGGCGTCTATAATATAAATTAGTTGAGACACACTTATTAATTTTTAACCCCCGACGCAAAAAGAGAGAGGTGTTGATGGACCGATTTTCGTTTAGTTTTTTTGTGTCATAGATAATTTTATTGCGAGTGTTCTTAGCCATGTTTCATGAAAATCTGTCGGGAGGTTTTTAAATTTTTTAATTTAGTTCGTGCTATTTTATTATTTAGAGTGTAATGACTTAAATTAAAATATACTTGTTATGTTATACATCTCTGTCAATAATAAATTTGTATTTTAATAGAGAGATCTTTTGTTTATCTAAGGCATCAAGTAACGATAACAAAATTAAGAAAATTGCATTAAGGGAAAATTGGGAGTATCGCATTATCTGTTGAAAGTTTCCGTGCTGCCACGCGCGATGACAATTTCTATGCCAAAGGGTTGAGGTTCTAACATAAATTTGTTTTGTTAAGGTACAGTTATCGTTCGTTTGTTTTGTTCCTGCTCTAACATCTGCCACAGAATAAAGTTACGCGTTTCGCGGATCGGTATCAGAGCGTACGGAGTGTAAGGATTTGTTGCTTTGCATTGATTTTTAAATGGTACAGCTTGTCAGAGACCGGCATTTCTGCCGATGAGGTCATCAAAAAACTCGATTGCTTTGAAAATACCTGTAGCAATACGGAGTAGTTTGTCCTTAGAGCGTCCTTGTTCTCAGTAGAAAAATGTTCACAACGCGATTCGTCATGGGCGCAAAACGTCCTCAATTGAAAAAGTGTTGCCCGTTCAAAGTGAAATCACTTGACTGTCAAACGACCGTTGTTTAATGGTCACGAAAGCAGAACGTCCTGAATTTAAAATGAGATTCCTGGCAAGTGAGTTAGACCGTATTTTTTTTGTTTTCGATTGCAGTTTCGAAACCCAATGATCTCGCTTTGCCTGTTCTCCCTCTTTAATATCGCAGCTATCAACTGAAAATTTAAACTAATAATATATTACGTGCGCCTGTAAAGACTTAAAGAAAAAAGTAAAATTTAAATGAATATTTTCTTTAAAATTGTTTACATAAGGTAATTGTTGTACTACAAAGATACCGGGTTGCACATCGCCACCTTGAAGAGCCGTCTTTGTTGGTGAGTAGGTATTTTACCTACTATTATGTTTATAAAAATTAAAACTTCAAAGGATTCATTCTACGTTATCATCGTCATCATCAGCCAATAATATGGCCTCCCCTTTATGAGCGCCATAACGCCCTGTTTTTAGCTTTTCGCGTTATTCTTTGATGGCGACTTGCTTAAAGGACATTTTCAATTGCGGACGATATGCTTCCTGGTCTATCTTCCTTGTGGTCGATTTCGTTCGAAGGCCGTTATAGTTAGAGGACTTTAAACCTCAAAGGACTTTGTGCATTGAAAACCAACCGCTCCGCTATTGATTAATTCTAAAGCTACACGTATGTATAACTAGGTACCTACCTCTGCCCAGATATTAATTACCGAGTAAATGCAAACCTATCTGATCATTGAGAAGCTAGCAACGTTCAATATCGGATGTGATTCCTAGAAGATAAATTGAATGGCAGTCGATACCTAGATCTTATTGATGGAACCACTTAGTTGCATTACCTAGAAGCTTTCAAGTTAGGGGATTACATTCTAGGTAAATTCAATATACGGTAGATACAATGTTATCCACATTGTATCCACCTTATATTGAATTTACGGTAGATACAATGCGGATTCTTCGCATTTGATGGTATTTACTTTGGCAGTTTTGTATTCAGGCTACATTAATCACCTTTAGAACGTGATAAAATAGAATTATCTTTGATTCAACATTTCGTAGCCGGTTGTTTAACAATCAAAGTCCAAAGTGATTGACATTGCTCAAAGAAGCTAGCTGAATGGGCCGGCCATTTTTCGCGAAGAACCGCCAAATGCTGAGGTAAATGTGTTTTTGAGTGGAGAAGGCGACTCGGCAAACGTAGTGTAGGACGCCCTCCAGCCAGGTGGGATGACAATCTACGAAAGACTGCCGGCAGATGCCTGGATAAGGCAAGATAAAGATAGGTCATTAAGGCGCTCAATAAGGGCGGCCTATGTCCAACAGTGGACTAAAATAGGTTGAAGATGATGATGTCCATCAAGTATCTCCGGCCAGGTGGGATGACGATCTGCAAAAGACTGCAGGCAGATGCTGGATGCGGCAAGCTGAAGACAGGGCGCTATGGCGCTCATTAGGGGAGGCCTATGTCCAGCAGTGGACTAATATAGGCTGTTTATGATGATGATGATCAAGTACCTTAGTTTGTACATTATGTTAGGTAAGCAATGCCCAGCGTCATTAAAAATCCCAAAATCTTTGTCATGACGTAAAATAATCTCAAAAGTTTAATTAATTCCATTTAAAATTGTCTCTGCTAGTATGAAACTGTCCTTAAACAACCATCTCGCTGCAGACTGCGGGATCAGACAGTAATCTTGTAATCGTGGAGGACGGGAAATTTGAGATAGAGTAAACGGTACGAGATAATAGATTGTGACAACACTACGGTTCGCTACGCTGTGATAAAATTAATCCGAACTGAAGTTGATATTTCTGCATGGGATGTTAATTTTACCCGTTCGAAATTCACTGCATTGGTTGATATTAATTTTTTTTTCAACTAAGACAAAAAAAAACGACTAATTACAACAAGTATTTTCACTTAAATCAATTTCCTAAAAATCTAAAACGTCACCAGAAAGCAGAGTGCTCAGAATGCTGGCAGCATTGCTAGGTACGTTGTTGATATGAAATAGTTTAACTTCAATTGTTAAACATTAAATCTTTTGCAATGAAAACAGAGTCAGAATAATCTTTTTTGCTAGACTCTACAGGGTGCCACGCGTAACAAGTGTATTAGGCTGAAAGGGGGTGATTCGGGACCCCGAGGGGACCAACTTGTGAATAACGGTTTTTTAAAATGTCATGTATATTTATTTATTTTGAAACAAAAAAAAAATCCTGCCTATTCGAGTTGTTTTAAACGTACTCTTGCATTACTTTACATTATATATTTTTTGAAGGATAAAATTCGTAACGAATACATCCGACAGAGAACCAAAGTTATCGACATAGCTCAAAGAATTAGCAAGCTGAAGTGGCAGTGGGCCGACCATATCTCGCGAAGAACCGACAACCGCTGGGGTAAACGTGTTCTTGAGTGGAGACCACGACTCGGCAAACGTAGTGTAGGACGCCCTCCGGCCAGGTGGGATGACGATCTGCGAAAGACTGCAGGCAGATGCTGGATGCGGCAAGCTGAAGACAGGGCGCTATGGCGCTCATTAGGGGAGGCCTATATCCAACAGTGGACTAATATGGGCTGATGATGATGATGATATATTTTTTGCTTGTTTCTACAATCTAGTGTTTTGTTATGAAATTATTAAAAAAATATGAAAATTGAAGAAAAAAAGTCTAAATTTTTTCAAAAAGTAAAAAAAAATGTTTGTAATAAATAAAAAATCTTAGAACAAAAATTGAATCCCCTTGGGGTCCAGAATCACCTCCTTTCGGCTTATTACACATGTCTCGTGGCACCCTGTAGAGTATTTTTTACGTCGCATCTTATGTAGGTTTTCTCACTAAGAACACAATTCAGTCAGGATGTCCTTTCCGATTCTGAATGTTTTGGTCCGAAATAGTATTGAAATGTCTATTATGTAGGAAAGCATATTAAAATTATTATTATATATTAGTAGGTAGTGTTCGTTAAATATTTTACTAAATGAAAAGCCATTTGCTCACGTTTTGATTTGCAAATGTAGAGCCACGACGACGCTAGACGCTGCCCAAACAGCGACACCGTAGAAAGTACACTTTTTCGTCGCACCGTTAGCCGTTCTCCGACATATTACAAGCCCAAAAAAAAAACAGTGTATAGTCAAATGTATGGAAAAAAGACTTATACAAAAATATTTTATAAAACGATCTAGGATCTTGAAAAAAAAAATCACAAGAAAGAACAAGAAAAAAATTTTTCGTCTCGAAATGCTCAATATTTTGAGTGACAACCATTAATTATTTTAATACTATATGAAAGGAAATTTTATCAACTAAAGACATATGTAAAAAGTTTTAAATAAATAAAACCATTAACATAATAAAACCCAAAAAACACATTTTTGTAAGGCGTTTAGCGAAGTAATTGCAAAAATTATAATATTTTGCCAATAGAATTTCAACCTTATTACTCAAACATCCCTTTCAATATATGCTCAAAATAGCTTCCACTAGCTTCATTCGGAGGCTGGATGCCTCCTCGGACGGACGTGAGGTTATGTAACTTTTTTCGCGATGACAGCTGGGTTCGACGGACGAATTACGATTTTCGACAACTTTTGTTTTGCGGGTTAAATGGTTCATTTGTCATTGAAATAAAGTCTATATTTGATTGAAGCTAAGCCAAAAGAAATTTGCAGGAATTTTATTCATTGACAGACCTACCAATTAAGTAGAATAGGTTTATAGTGGTTTTATCTCTGGTAGCTAGATAGGTAGGTACTACTCAACATGTTTACAGCACGAAAAGTATTGGTCGAGTTAAAATATGTTAAATAGGTAGGGCGATTTTGATGACCTTATATATAAATAAACAATGCTGAAAAATTAAAATAGGAGCCTACGTCCAGCAGTGGACTTATATAGGCTGATGATGATGAATTCACACATCATCACCAAGGCCGAAGCTAAGCAGAGCTTTGTTATGGGTACCTACTAGATAACTGATTTACTTAGGACCAACCATTTGCATTTTTTTTCTCGTAGTTCTACCAGTAGAACTAAAGGCAAATTTAAATTACTCGTAGTTTTATCGGTTTGTTCTCTTAGAGAAGAGAGATT
This sequence comes from Eupithecia subumbrata, assembly GCA_949316285.1. Classification (NCBI taxonomy): domain Eukaryota; kingdom Metazoa; phylum Arthropoda; class Insecta; order Lepidoptera; family Geometridae; genus Eupithecia; species Eupithecia subumbrata. The sequence continues at coordinate 5,545,349 of OX438648.1, forward strand.
CTCAAAAGGACAGATACTCAAAAATAATAATTTACTTTAAATTTTTAATAACTCATAGAAAAACCTCAACGGAGCGGTTTGTCATAACTTTTTTGTTATTGGCAATATGTGTACATTGACATCAATATAATAATTTTTTTTTTAGCGTAACATAGAAGTCAAGTAAAGGAGATGTTTAAAGACGCTAAAAATGTAATAAACATGCAAAACAATTGTATTTCCAATGACAGTTGTCAAAATTATTGTTAATCACTCATGTTAATCATAATCACTCATGAGTTCTTGGAAGGCAGCAACATAACAAAGAATACTTTATATCGGTATGAATATCAATTTGGATAGCAAGGCATGGTCTGTTGTGGTTTTTATGATTATTTTGTAGAATTACTATCTAAACTAAAACTATCTTCATGATTGTTGCATTTTATTTCCGGAAAATAAAATTAATTATGTAAGCGAGTGGTACTGAGATTGTGTACAAAATTATATCGAAAACTAACACCCTAACAAGGTAAAGGTTTCTTGTTCGCTTCTTTACTTTACCTTAAAAAGATTGAAGTGAACAATAAATTAAAGTAATCACTTTATTTCCCAGTTTTACTCTTGAACCTTATTTGAATTTATTGACGTGTCCAAGACTCCTGTAAGGGGTAAAGGAAATAAATCACTGTTATATTTCATTTTATATCTGATTATTTGATTGACGACCTCTGTAGCGCGGCGGGGAAAGGTCCACCTGCGACACAGGAGGTTACAGTTAGTTTGATTCCCGCCTCAGGACAAATGTTTGTACCATCTGCAGATATTTATTCCAGGTGTTCTGGATGTCTTATGTATATAAAAAATATCTATCTGTGTAGTGTATTTAATAAGTATATCATAACACAAGCTCTAATTACTTTGGGGTTAGATGATGTTGTGTGGCTTGTTCAGCATTATTTATATTTTAATTTTTTTTTTGAGAAAGCCCTCCAAAACCAAATCGAAATATCTTCAACGATTGACACTTTTGTAATCCATTTAGACCTCAGTTGTTTTGACTAAATTAGTATATTTTTTTAATGTATAAAGTATTATCATAATGGTCGGTGATATTGTTGGCACTTTAACATGCATGAAGATGATATTATTTTTTTAAGTCTTTCTGATTTCTATGAATAACTATCGATGAATGTAATTTTTATTATAATTGAGAAGCTTCAAGCGACATAGGTTTTATTAAGGTATTTTACATGCAACGATAGTAAAGCCGCGGGCAAATGTTAGTTAACATTACATTATTACCTTGTGATTGTGCTATCAACCAAAATAAAACAAAAGTTTGCCTCTTCTACAACAGATAAATTTTGCATAAGTCTATGTTAAAAATAAGCGCCTCTGCCGACCACATTTGGTAATATTGACATGCAATCTGACAGTCTTAGTTTTCCATGCACAGCGCCTTAACGATGGAATTCAATTATTTCGGAATCGATCCCGCTCCACTCCAAATTCAAAACATTCATTAAAAGAGTGGGTTTTCCGCTAAATCTGGAATATCTTTTAAAAATCTCGTAAATTGAGAAGCTAAATGTAAGCGTTCCTCTAAAACATGAATAATTCTTTTAAGTTCAGCCCTTTGTTGAATAAAACTTCTTCCACAGTCTGGTAGAAAGGGTTGCTTTCTAAATTAAAAACAAAAGCACAGAATAACTATAAAACTAGGTACGTGACTAAATTTAAAATCGTAAAATGTAAGAAACAACAAAGTTCAGGTTCGGATTCCAACAATTAGTTTGTATGTTGTTACGACTGAATAAAAAGTATGTGACTCATTAAAATAAACATTTCGAACGAGAAAACTGTAGTGCCTAGGTAAACATAAAACGCAAAATAAAACTAAACGACCAACGTCCAGTCTTCACCACTTTTAAAATAACATGGAGTTTTATAGAAGAAAGAGATATAAGAAAAAAAGCATATATATTCCTTCACTGACAGTTTAATACCTGCAGGAGCTGTGTTATCAGAGTAGAAATTCAAAGTTGTACAAATCTATGAATAATTTAGGTCTTCAATCAAAACGTTTACTTTCCATGGCTTATATCCCTTAACGAGTAGGAGCTAGCCTAATCCTGAAAATATTACCTGACCATAATGGCGTCGATAGCACCATAACCAAGTTTCTACCAACCTCATAAACAAGTGACAAATGTTCGTCGCGTCACAATCACAGCTCTTTTGACAGTTGGAACAATAAACTGTAAATCCGTATCCGGTCAGCGTCGTCATGGCGATGGGGGCCAACACAAAGCCAGGGTCTGATTCTGCTAATGCTCTACTATGAAAAATCGTAACATGGAATCCTTAGGTGAAAAAAGCTCTAGATAGAGCGTGCTAATTACACGGAGATATAATGTTTTAACCTTGACTTTTTTGACATACGTCCGTCCGTCAGCATCTGTAGTTTCTTTCATCTAAGCTAGAATACCAAAATATGTTATTCTTTGACGATACCATTGTCATAGTAAAGCGACTAGCTTAGCAGAATAGGGACCCAGGTCTATTTGAAAAACAAAACACGAATGTGAACATGTGATCTGTCATTCGTGACAGATCGCACGTTTTCCAACCACGAAGATGATTGGAATTAGACCTTTGGATGACCCCGACCCCCTAAGAGTGGTTAGTTTTTTTCTGGAAACACAATTCACACGGGAACACAGTGTCAGAGAAGAAAGAACACGATAAAATACACCGTTGCCTAGTTAAAGTTCAGAGATGTTTTTATGTAAGTAAGTTGTTTTTTTTAAAGATTCGAAAGGAAATGCGGCAATTGATGAAATACACGGAGGAACTTGTTCTACCTATGTGGTACGGTTCGATCAATCCGTCATCCGAAAATTAGTATTTAGTTTTTCATAGTAGACCTCCAATGTCCAGCCGCGCCCCTGCTTCGACCCGAATAATACAATCCAGGGTTGGTTGAGCATTTTATTTGGACAGAAATGGTCGTGTCAATCACTTGTTTTAATATTTGGTCGCTGACTGCTAGGCTTGGTAGTCCAGAAGAGGCCGCAGTTTTGTGATTTTTAAAATCATCTGAGGTTTAAAATTCTGGAAAAAATATACATTTCTTAAGGATCTAGTCTAGTCAAAGTCGCATTCAATTAAAGATTTAATGAACTTTACTTTATAGAAAAAAATCCCAAAGTTACCCCTTTTTCTGTTTTTCAATATTATGACTAGCGAACTACTGATATTTAACTTTTTTTTGTACTTGACTAAAAGCACTTAATATTTCTTAACAAATTCGCAGTGTTTGACTTGATAACATGATTTTTTTAATCACTAAGTATAATTAATTATCTAATATGTTGAATAACTACAAAAAACACGAGCGCGTCGGCTTGGCAGGCGCGCGTTGGCCCTTACGCCTACTGCAGAATACCTGGCCATAAATTATATTTATAACCGCCGACGCAAAAAGAGAGGGGGTGTTACCAGTTTAACGCGTCTGTCTGTGTATCTGTGTATCTGTCTGTGGTATCGGACCTGCCAAACGGATGAACCGATTTTCGTTTAGTTTTTTGTGTCATAGATAATTTTATCCCGAGTGTTCTTAGCCGTGTTTCATGAAAATCTGTCGGGGAGTTTTTAAAATTTTTAATTTTGTTCTTGTTTTATTGGTGACTAGCTTCTGCCCGCGGCTTCGCACGCGTTGTTTCTATGGAAACGTTTTAAGGTTATTTCTCTCCCATGGGAACTGATTTATGGGACAAAAAGTCGCCTATGTTTTATTCCAGGGTTAGACTTACCTGTATGCAAAATTTAATCCGTTTTGTAGTTTTGGCGTGAAGAGGTAACAAACATCCATCCATCCATCTATCTATCCATCCAAACTTTCGCATTTATAATATTAGATAGATAGAGATAGAAAATACTTTTATTGCACACTTAAAACTAAGAAACAATTTAAAAAGAAATAATTATAAACTAAGTGACAATTGGCGGTCTTATCGCTCAAGAGCGATCTCTGCCAGACAACCTGGTATGGATAGGATCGTCGGATATGTACATGGGTTCAGATCTGTGTGCATCTGTTATGGTACATTATTAGTGTGATGGTAAAAGCGTTTTGCTATGGTGGTCGGCGTAAGAATCGCTTCCTCGAGCCCAGTCCGTGGATGTGATAAGAGACTAAAGCATTCTACCTGAGGAAGGGCAGCAGTTTCCTTATGTGTATTTTAAAACCTTTACTGGGATCACCAATCCGCCTGCCAAGCGTGGTGATTAGGGCGAAAACCCTCTTGTTTGAGGGTGGAACGTTCAGCTGTGGACATAGGTACCTATATGAGTGCTGATGGGTAAAGATAACGATGAAGATGCAGATGAATATGAAGATGATTAAAATCATTTTCCATTGAGGCTGTTAGACTTTGGAATTCTCTTCCCTATGATATCAGAAAAGTCGAATCAAAGGACTGTTTTAGAAAGCTGACACGTGAGCATTTTTCAAAGAATCTCTACCCGATTTCTAGTTAGGTAACTTAACCATCTTTTCAGCTATTTTTGAATTTTGTTGCTACATTCCTATATTAAAAAATTGTAAGTACCTACCTACCTATTGTAATGTATATAATATGATTTTATATGTATTATATATAGTGTAAGTTTATTATAAAATAGGTAACTGTAGTTTATATCTGTAATTAGACTTGTATCTAGGATAGTTTAAATATAGCACGCCTTTTGATTTGTTACGACCATGTGTGGTTCGCAGGTAGTTAATGCCATCGGCATTAAGCCCACAAAGGAAGGCTTAATGCCAAATAAAGTATACAAAAGTGTATACTTTAGATAAATGTGTGAAATAAAGGATTTAAATAAATAAATAAGATGAAGATGAAGATTAAGATGAAAATTCAGATAAAGATAAAGACAGAGATAAAGATGGAGATAAAGATAGAGATAAAGATGAAGATACATTTATTTGATCAAAAACTGGTAGGTGAAAGCGTTTGGCCACCATCCCACTTGAGTCAGTGAAGACAACGTGGCTTATGATGTGAGGCGCGCTTGGCAGAAGCTAGGAAGATTCCCCAACCCGCATGCCCAGCGTGGGGATTATGGGTAATACCCCCATTTGATAAAAGCCAATAAGGCGCTTATCAGGGGGAGGCTTGCGTCCAGTAGTGGACCAATACAGGCTGTTGAGGTTGTTGAGGAAGAAGATTCGGGTAAAGCAAAATGGGAAAAGATACTCCAAATTTCCAATGTTCACTTGCTGATTACCTTCTAAGAATGTTAAGAATTAAGCCTTTTTTTAGTTCTATATGGTTAGATTTCTTTTCTGCTCCACATAAAGTGATTTTATTAGAATTGTTAAGCGCGCAATTTGAGTAAAAACGTAAAAAGTCTTTAGTTTAAACTCGTTTCAAATAACTGTCATGTTTAATGGCTTTTATTTCGCCAAACAGTCTTTATTGCTTTAACTTTACCTACGTTTTTAATCCCATTTTAATAAGACTGGAAGCTAGACATAAATGAGATTGCCTTATTATGATGTAGGTGATGTTGTTTCACGAATCCTAAATTCAGTTTACTGTTTTCCCAAATGTTTCGCAAGGTTTCAAAAAGACAAACTAATTCAAGTGATTTAAAATAATAATAATAATAATAATAATAATGCTGGACAATTCACACAGCATTATCTAGCCCCAAGCTAAGCAGAGCTTGTGTTATGGGTACTAGATAACTAATATACTTAATACAATATACTACATAGATAGATATTTTTATTATACATAGAAAACACCCAGACCAACGGAACAAATTTCTGCAGATCGTACACAAATTTGTTCCGAGGCGGGAATCGAACCCGCAACCTCCTGCGTCGCAGGCGGACCTTCGCCCGCTGCGCCACGGAGGTCGTCAAAATCTTAGGAGTTTAAATAAAGAAGGTTACAGGATTCATTATCAAAGTAGCAGCGGGTTTTACTATGAACCTAGTTTATGAAGGGAGTTAATTCATTATGAACTAACATTCATAATGAATGAGCTGGAAGAATTACATTGAAAGATATTTTTTTATTATAACTAGAAAACCCGGAAAAAATAACTGCAGATAGTATAAACATTTGCGAGTCAGAAGGTCATATTGACAGCTCATTCTCTACCTATTTTAACCCCTGACGCAAAATGAGAGGGGTGTTTTAGTTTAACGTGTCTGTGTGTGTATCTGTCTGTGGTATCATAGCTCCCAAACGGATAAACCAATTTACGTTTAGTTTTTTTGAGTCATAGATAATTTTATCCCGAGTGTTAGTAGAGCTTAGCCATGTTTCATGAAAATCTGTCAAAAGTTTTTTAAATTTTAAATTTTGTGTTTACTTGGTCCACGTATTTTGTAAACAATTTGAACCTTTACTAAGCTTTTATCCTACAAACTTAATTGTAAATTGATTTCTATATCAAACATAGACTTAATGAGACTCCGGCGAGTTAAGCGCTCAGCTTGGCATTCATTCGGGATGCTCAATTACACGTGACTCAAATTCATAATTATCCTACCCATGGGTATTAAAAGGTGAGCTTAAATAGAGATGTGTTTCGTATCGCCTCCATTTTAAACGTTTTCAATCATTCTAAATGTATTATTGAGTCGGCATATTTTTTTCCTAATATTTTGCAATGGTTTTTCCGCAATGTAACACCTGAATCTATTATTTATGTTATTAGGTATGTAAAAAATAAAACGCTTTTGAACTATGGTTTGGGCTTGTGGTAGTCCCCCTGACATATCTAAATCCACAGTCATTAGTCCGTCCAACCAACTGTGATTCTGTCTGTTTGTTCAGGATCGAGGGAGGATTACAACTAAATTACTTCTGTCGGGCGATTTGTGTAGCTATCTTTGAATACACGATCAAAGGATGAGACATGATTTTGGTAGGTTGAGATTGAGAAACTGTTTACATTTCTGGTTCAAAATAGACAACTGTATACAAAATATACTATTTTCATCCTGATTACATTTTAAAAGGATGCTTGCATATGTTCTCAGAACAACATGCAACCAAGTACTTTAAAATTTCATTTAACCCCTAAGGTGTCGAGCCCTGCGCGTCGCAACATCCGTGGCGTGGCAGGACATGCGGCATGCCGCGCGTCCGCGCGGAAATGGGTTGTGATGCATTATTTCGCTGATTTCTTGATTCGTATGTACAACGACGTCCGTGGCGCAGCGGGCGAAGGTCCGCCTGCGGCGCAGGAGGTTGCGGGTTCGATTCCCGCCTCGGAACAAATTTGTGTACGATCTGCAGAAATTTGTTCCGTTGATCTGGGTGTTTTCTATGTATAGTAAAAAATATCTATCTATGTAGTGTATTGTATTAAATTATTATTATTGTAAATCAGTTATCTAGTACCCATAACACAAGCTCTGCTTAGCTTGGGGCTAGATAATGCTGTGTGAATTGTCCAGACACTTCACACAGATGTCCTACAAAGGCATCAAACACATAAAAGAAATCTCGATAAACTAAAAAAACAAATAAATACAATGTGAATACTTTTCTTCACACTCATTTTCTGAAGGAATATTCTCTAGAAAAACAGTGTATTCACATTTTCTATCTCTACAGTCTGGAATTCCTCGTCGCGTTTGCAAACTGAGACCTAATTGACATAGCATTGAAACACAGTGTAGCGACTGTAGCGAATTACTTGAGAACTCGCAACTCCTCCCATACGCTCGGGCGCGTCTTTGCGGACCCGGGGGATTTGTATGCGGTTCTCGAGTAAAGTTCCCTACTCGACTTTCCGAGAATTAGTCAACTGTGAAACTAAAAGTTAATTTGAGTAGTACCACCATGTGAGGTCACATGGTAGCTGTGTGGTGCTGGCTTAGAATTTGCACCACCCCAACTCTTCCCGCGGGTGTCGTAAGAGGCGACTAAGGGATATCCACCGGGAGTGGGCAGCAGCGCCTCCTGCAGAACAATTCTACCACCGAACTGCAATCCCCAACCCGCATGCCCAGTGTGGAGATTATGGGCACTACCCCCATGAGATAAAAGCCAACAAGGCGCTTATCATGGGAGACCTGCGTCTAGCAGTGGACCAATACGAGCTGTTGAGGTGAGGTTGAGTAGGTTACATGGTGGTACCGAACGTTGCTCAATAATCAGAGAGCAACAAGTTTTTCAATGAAACGAATTTATTTCGAGTTGTAATAGACAAATTGTTTAATAGGTATCATAGTACGGACTAAAGACAGTGGATCCTACGATAAACCTTATTCAAAAAGAAGGAAGCATTGGAAAAAGAGACGGAAAAATAATTTAACCGAAATAAAACCTTATTTCACCTCCACAGTTTTATAAATCTCTAATCCCCAAGGTCCTTTATTTACTTTTCAAACGTGTGCAAAGTTTAAGCTATAAATGAAGTTAAGCTCAACATTCTGGCACCTTAATTGGCTGAAGCTCCTATAGAATAAACTCGATTATGTATAGAACAGTGAATGTAGTTCCGTTGGGTCAGTAGAAATGTCACAGCTTGATATGAATGTGTAGCACTGAATTCATATGATGAGTAAATGTGGTGTGAATACTGTAAACGATTTATATAATAAATATAATACACTTAGGTAAATAAGGGTTCTAGGTCGTGTTGTCTCTGGCTATGGGAAGCTTTTGACAACTTTAGGCCAAATTATAATCTATCGAATGCAAGTACTTATAAGATTTGAGATAAGTCTCATTTCTAACCTAGGTTTAGTTTTGATGAATAAACTCCTTTTTATTTTTAATTCCAGAGACAAGGAAAAAATGGATATCGGATATCTCGGATACCCCATTTTTGCCCATTTGAACTCCATTTTTTGTGCACCATCGGGCAAACACCTTAAATAAATGAATGAAACTAAAACGGGAAAAAAACTGAAAATGAAGTAGTTAACTTTGTGTCATCACGTTGTTGTGTCAAAGTCAAAAGAAGGTTCAAAAGGAAAGTTAGAGTTGAAGAAAAGGAAAGTAAGACTACTTTGTTTGGGTCTAACTAAATGATGTCATGCGGATTATCAAGCATTATTGATTATTTTTAAAGGTTTTTGGCTCTATCGTATGATTCAAGTCGAACCCAGCGGAAAAACAGAAGCAGACAGCGAGTTCCAGACCTTAGTGGTACGAATGATATAGGTAATTAATGGTATAGGCACCATGAGTAATACATTTATTAATTGCAAAATATACTGGTATAATATAGGTGGCTTAAGCGGAAATTAATACGTACATACGTCCTGTTGGGCAAAGCAATTTATTATTTTATCACAGATTACGTAATTTTTCTTATGTCATTGACTTTTCATAGTAATAATATAATTCGTTACAATTATAAATACTTCTTCTATTATAACTACCTATTTAAAAAAAAAATCTGAGCGTCTGGTCGAAGCGATACGTGACCCAAGAGGTGGTCATGGTCAGTATCTGGCACAGCGCATCAGCATTGCCATATAGCGGGGCAATGCACCCAGCGTCTTGGGGACGCTTCCGACTGGTATTGATATGGATCAGTTGAGCTACCTGTAGATTGTTTGCAACAGTCTGCAGTTAGCACAATTGTTTCAATTGTAAATATTAGTTCTAATTAATTTCTATTATTTTATTGTAATTTTCTTTGTGAATAAAGGCTTCTGCCCTTTTTGAAAAAACTATTAACTGCTTGGGTTCAAGCTTCAAACAAAACGGTTTTAAACTACGGTTTGGAAAATGATTGTGGTAGTCCCCCTGACATATTTGATTATGATTCTGTCTGTCTGTCTGTTGTTGAAATCAAACCCAGCTATCCCGTCAGTTCTGTGGCGTGTTAACATCAGTGTACAGTTAACAAGCCCTAGAGCACTGGAATGTGTTGCTCCAAGCCCCTAGTTTTAATTAGAAAGTAGGAATAGAACCTGTACTCAATTACAGACAGATAGTTCTGAATACATTTAGCGAGACTAGCAGTTTGGTGCATAGGATGCATGTGCGTGTGCAGTTTCTAGAAGTCGACATGAAGTATCTAGGTATCTAAGGTTATTTCGTACTTACCTTTTTAGGAAGCTTTTACAGGTAAAAGCATTGCTCTCTTGGAACTCGGACATGACATACATAAAACGAATCTTTCGAAGGAAACATTTATTTTTCGTTTTTTTATGTTCTGTTGAAAACTGTATAAAATAATACGGCAGTTACCATATGCAATAAAAGCAGCTTTTCTGTGGAACAATTCTTAATACATTTTAATAGAAATTGTAACGGTACGGCTTACCTCAATAAAAAAAAAAAACAATAAACACTAGATAGTGCGTGCGGTCCTATTTGCACGGAGAGATTGAAACGTATAATGGTTTCAAACTTGACACTTTTGGTACTTTCTTTCATAATAAAGGAGAATATTAAAATATGTCATTCTGTGACAAAACCATCGTCATATTGAAGCGATTAGCTTATCAGAATAAATGCAAACCCGGTTTCCCCACGGGCCCCAAGTCAATTGTGTAGAAGTTTAGCTACCTTCGTCAGAAACTAATATATTAATTTGATCTTCTTGATACCGCTTTACAAAATACAATTTTTCAGACAAATTCAAAACTAACCCTTTTCGAAAGCAAAGAGTAAAAGCTGAATATTAAATGAACTGATCAATATGAAAATGTAGACACATTCAAGTGTATTGAGCGTCAGTCGATCGAAAGTTTCGCAATATATATGTAAATTTCGGGCAAATATTCGTTTATTGCAACAGGTAGAGGCAAATACTTGAATCCGCATTCACTTTGTTAATGAAACACCGTGTTTGCATTTCAATATATACACAACATAATGCATTTAATTTTTGAACATCACATCACAATGCGAAAGTTTCTATGTTACTTACGAAAAGCAAATTAGAATTGGTATTTACAATTGAAACAATGGAGCAAACTGCTGACTATTGCAAAAAGTCAAGAGGTAGCTCAACTAATCCATATCAATACCAGTCGGAAGCGTCCCCAAGACGCTGGCTGCATTGCCCCGCTGTATGGCAATGCTGATGCGCTGTGCCAGATACTGACCAGCTCCTGGGTCACGTATCGCCCGTATCATTCCTATTATGTGGGTAGGTATAGGTACCATCTTAACAGATCGAGAGAAAATTTTCCATGACTGTAATTCTGGGCTAGTAAATACATACAATACCGTTGTGCCCACAACTAGCTACACAAGATTAATATATCCTTTAAAGGGAAATGTTTACGCTTCTACAACAAAACTCCAAGTGAGTTGCAAAGTTTATCAATAAATAAACTCAAACAAATTGTCAAACATATCCTTTGTAAAAAGATTACTACAAAATATCAGATTATGTAGAGGATAAAAAAGCTTGGGACGAGTTTTGCTCCTGCTCAAAAACCAACACCCTAGGTAAAGGTTTCTTGTTCGCTTCTTTAGGTAATTTACCTTAAAAAGATTGAACAAAGAATCAAATGTAATCACTTTATTTCCTAGTTTTACTTTTGATTTTTAATTTTTGTGACGTTTCCATGAGTCCTGTAAGCTAAAGGAAATAAAGCATTTTGATATATGATAATAACGTAGGTGCTATTTTTTTTCAGAGTTAAGCACCAAGCTGCGAATAAAAACAATTTAGGTACTATTAGTTATTCTACTTTTCGATAATAATATCGCTTATTAATTGTTAAATTTATATTGTGTGTGTATTAAGGTGGCAAATCTAAACTAATATTATAAAAAGGAAAGATTTGATTGTTTGTTTGTTTGTATTGAAAAGGCTCCGAAACTACTGGACCAATTTGATTTTTTTTTGCCATTAGAAGCCCACATTATTCATGATGAACATAGGCAACTTTTTACAGCGGGAAAATGTTTCATTCCTACGGGAAAATGGGTAATAGGACAACGGGTAGTAAGAATGCAGCTAGTAAATTATATGTTGATAATGATCAGTGATATTTTCCTCGCGCATTTATACAATGTCTACCTGTAACGTATAAAATACACTACACACAAGTACCTATTCACTGCGACAAAGGCTTTCCACTAAAAGCGTCGAGCTAACAATTTTCGGCAAACACATTTTGTTCGTTTTACTAAAGCTCTAAAAGCTTTTGTCCTGAATGTAAGTTGGTGTTCACTATTTTTGACAGTCTGAGTTCAGAGGGTGAGTCTATCTAACGTTAGTAACGAATCGTGACGTCTCCTTTTTCCATACAATTTGGTACACTGAAAAAAAAAAATTTTACTTTGATTTAGATCTTGTCTAATGTGATCACGCTCATAAATCCATATGAGCCTGATAAGATCTTGTCTTCTGTGACTATGAGAACTTAGTTAAATAATAGCTCCTTCTACCAAGTAATGAATTGGCTTTATAAAGTGTAGTTATTATTTAATTTAATTCAGAGATTAAATGCAAAAAAGTTGTTTGCTAACCCCGTGCAAATAAATGTTTCATATGACAAAGTGAATATTTATTTTGACTTAGAGCATTGATATGTTAATGATGTGCCTATTTTTTGTTTTAATCAAATTCGATATGTTTCAGCTACCATTCATTCTTGTTTGTATAGAATGAGATATTTATCATTCTGCCGAACTATTTTGACGCCAACTAAGATAAAATGAGTCTTAGTTGGACTATATTTTTTCAGTGTACAGCGCCTGTAGCGTGCGGACAGGGAACCATGCAAATCCGTTAAAAAAAAAGGAGACGTCACGATCATTTCTCGTTACTAACGTCAAATAGACTCAACCCTCTGGTTGGGTTCGTAGTCTCTAAGTTTAAGCCTCTTCCATCAAAAAACGTTGAATCAATCAACCCAAAAATCAATAATCAATACAATCTTCAAAAATAAATAAATAATGTTGGACAATTCACACTGAATCATCGATCTAAAAGCATTTATGGTTCAGCAACTTTTAGCTACTTTTGGAATTAGGATTTATGTTAGAACATTAAATAATTTATTATGTAAATAGGTATTTACTTTTTACTAATTCAAATAAATATTGCTATAATGTTTTGTGAGTAATCAGAAAACGGCAATCGATAAATCGATAAGCCCTCAGACACAGCTGGTATAAATATGCACTGTTGTCTCAAAGAGCTTCAGTTCCAAAGTGACACCGAACCAGCACTGAACCATGTATCGCCTACTTCTAGTGTCAGTAATCGTCGCGTGCGCCTCGGCCGCCGTCCTCAGCGAAGTGAATCAGCACTGTATCCGAGATAACCCCGAGACCTGGTCAAACGATAACCTCATCGGAACGTGGTACCAGATACGAAAATACACCATGTTCGGCGGACTCCTCCCAACCAGTGACTGTCTTTCACTGAACTTCACCAAACCGACCGCAGAACGTTTGCAAAAATACAAAGATAAGTACAACGACCCGGATCAACCGTTCAATCTGGATGAGTACCCTGTTCTCATTTATAGAAGTGATCCTCAATATCCTGACTCTGCAGGTGAATTCTTGGTGATGGGGAATAAAGTCACTAAGTTTTGCGTATTGGCACCGGAGTCAAGGATGAGAATCGGTTGGGACAACTACAGAGTAGACGTGTACCGTGTTCTGACGCCGAAGTATATTATGTACTCGGAGTGTTCTATGAGGAGTAATACAAGATGGTTGCTGTCGTTAGAACGAGACCCACCGCTGGACGAGGTCACTGAACTCGCAAAGGAAACCCCGGAACTGGCGCGTCTGGAGGTTCGAAGATACTGTGCTCCAAAATATACCCCTCGAAACAATTGTGCCTAGAACCTTAGTAACTCAGGTAGCATTTAGTTAGGATATAGTTGTAGGTTAGGTATTGTTTTTTACGAGTTAACTATACGTATGTTATTTAATGCTGTGTCTTTACATTTTTCTTTACGATGATATCGTCCTAGCCGTATTCGACCACGCTCCATGGAGCGTAACATCGTAATACGTCCAAGTGCTAAGAACATTAATATGTTACTTGGTGCGTAAGTGCGCGCAAAAACATATCTTATATTATATTAAGATTTAAAATAGGTAAACAATTGCAATGTTTCAATTATTTTTTACAATTAGAAACGGAGATTATTTCAACCTTATCTTTCAGCTTAGTTATACCAATTTCAGACAATTTGGACAATATGTATGCCTCTACACCAATTTTACCAGGCACCTTGTACATTAATTTTCATAATTTGATCGTTTGAAAAGTATAAATACCAACTTCAAATTACACTGTTTTTAGGGTTTCGAAGATCGAAGATCGGTTTCGAAACCCTTATGGTCTCGCTTTGTCTGTCCTTTTTTCCCTCCTTAATAACTCAGCAACTACTGCAGCTATCAACTTGAAATTTAAAAGAATAATACATTTCGTGCGCCTGTACAGATTTAAAGAAAAATAAATGATAATAAATGAAAATGAATATTTTCCATACGAATTGTGATACCAAAATTTTAAAAGATACCTACAGGGTCATGTGGGGTATCACATGAAAGGTATCGGTTTGGACATTTCAAATTTCTGTATATTTCATACTTTTTGAAACATTTAGAAAAGAGTCGAATAAATTACCATTACCCACTTTAACCGAAGCATGCAGAGAGATTCATCTAAAATGTAGATTGGTACCTACTATTTTAAGATATTCATTAAATTGTAGTCTCTAACCGGTACTTTTGGTACATAATTGTTGACAAACGTTCGAAACCCTCAGCGCGCGAGTTACACTCGCACTTGACGGATCTTGTTTTAAGTTAATATTTGGTATATTTGTACCGATAAACAAACACGCGAATAAAAAAAAATTATACATAAAAAAAATTATGGGATCATCTCGGGATCCTCCTCTCTCGAATAGCAAAATCTTAAAAATCGGTCCACATAAAAATATAACATACTCGTACATAAAAACATACGTACATAATATGTATATGTTTTTATGTACGAGTATGTACTATATTTATTATAGTACAGCCGAACATAGCATCTCTTTTTTTGAAGTCAGTTCAAATGAATATCAAATCGCAGTTCTCAACTGCAAAATGAAAGTAGGAACCCTGCATGCAAGTATACAATTCGCGATCTGCCCAGCTTCATCAACAAGCTGGGCAGAGGCCCGGATTTCGCTTGTCAATTGAATTCGTGAGGGCGAGCGGCATGATGAGAGTACCTGCCGAAATAGAGTTAGAAACTTCGGTAAAAACGCTCGCTTTTTAATCAACCTTTTAGTAACTGAAATATTCGCTTACTATACTTGGATATATATCCAAGTAAGGGAATAAATATCGGAATTTGGCGTATATAAATAGCGGATCTATATCCAAGTATAGTAAGGGAATATTTCAGTTCTATCTGGGGTAATCTGGGGTTTAACAATGTAATAAAATGTATGAATTCTTAACAAAAACTACCTAGTACCTAACAATAACAGAAAATGATAAAGTCAATTTACACTTTATTTCTTATTTGATAACAAATAAATAAATAAAAAATAATGCTGACAATCCACACATAATAATTTATTGTTTAAAATTTTACTTTTCTATGTGCTTATTTAGTAAACCTTATGAAGTAAAAGTTATTGATAGATAGGTTACAAAAAAAAACTTTAACAATGCATAGTTTAATAGTTTAATCACGGGTGAAAAAGGAGCATATTCGAATTTCAATGGCGTTTAAAAATAATTCCTTGAATTTAAGATCTGAGTTGTACTTGTCGTTTCTTTTGTAAAACTCAGTCACAGTCAGTGTTTACAGCGATATGCCTCTGAAATAAGATTTTTTCAAACTTTACAGTTTTTTATATGTTTTACCAACATAAACTAATATTACATACAGGGAGTAAACCACAGAGGTTTGTTATGTAGTGTTATTAGCGAGTCAGCCGAGTAACTACTACCTATTAGCAAGGTTTAACAAAAAAATATTGCCTGATTCTTATGGTCAGTGTGATTAGGGAGTTATAAAAGTAGCTGAACCGTTTTTCACCAAAGCACAAGGGGAAACTCTCAATTGTTTGGTCGACTTGCTCTTGCCTGTTTTCTAGTCCTGTCCTGTCCAATTGCACCCAGAACACACTTCCATCTAGTTTATGATGGAGAGGAAATGCAATTACGCGGCCGTCGGGAACACTTTTAAAATCAACTTTTCCTAACCTAACGTAGTTTTTGTTATAATTTGAAAATAAATTTATGGCTTGGAACCTGAGCACGGGGTGTCTAGAGCTTTTTTGTTTAGAGACAAGTAAAAAAAATAAAAAATCAACAGAGTGCTTAGGGTTGTCCGCATTATCTTACGGATACTTCCGTCGTTTTTGAGTCCCTCCTATTCACTTAGCGCTTTGCAGCACCCCTACCGTATCGAGAGGAACTACATAACAAAAATAAAACTCACTGAAACATTTAGAAAAAGAACACACGGGAAAACATTTCACTCGTTAGTACAGCTTAAATTTAGGTGATAAATAATATTCTACTGTTCATGTTTTATTGTATACCTACCAATTGGCGTTACTACCAATCTGTGTTTTGAAATTTTCAATGTAGGTAAGGCATGGTATGTTACTTACATCGAGTCCAAGTTTTTCCCTTGCGAGCTCTAAGCGTGCCAAGTTTACCCCAAAAACGTCTTCTTCTTTTTTTATCTTTGGTTTTGAACACGTATATCATAGAGGTAAAACACGCTGCTGTAACAGGAGAGGGATAGTGTCACTCAACTATTTTATCGATTGTGAAGCCAAAACCGAATCTATGTGTGAGTTGACAAGCATACTTATAACTTCAGTGTTTCACTCACACGATCGCACGTATGTACCTATATGAATAGGAAAATGAGACGTATGTGTCGCATTTTTTTGGCTACACCTCGTTTATGCCAACTACCACTCTAATCTAAGCCTTCTTCTTCTAAGACGTCAATGGTTCTCAAAAACTTATATCGTAATTTTATTGTGTTCACTATTCGTGTGGTACTACTAAGCCCTAAAGCACTAAAAATTCATACAACATCAAAAGTTACTAAAAATCAGCATAGGTATAGTTGAATAATTTAAAATCAATCAATTACCATTATTTCTTAAGGTTTACAGAATAAACTCATAGAAAAATTAAATTTGCAACTAAATAATTTTAAAATAAAAAATTGTAAAGTGTTAATTTTTCTATCTTCTCTCTTCACGCCATTTTTATATCCACGATAGTACATAATGGGAAAAACCTTGTGCTAGGTATAGTTGGTTAGTTAAAAATCAATCAATTACCATTATCTCTTTAGGTTTACAAAATAAATTCATTAAAAATCAAATTTACAACTAAATAATTTTAAAATAATAAAGTGTTAATTTTTCTATCTCCTCTCTTCACGCCATTTTTATATCCACGATAGTATATAATGGGAAAAACCTTGTGCTAGGTATAGTTGGCAACATTAAGAACTGTTTATCAATGTACATATTTAAAAAAAGACTAAAACAATATATATATGATAATATCTTTTAAGTTAGCGTAACGGTACCAACCATTAAGGTGAAACCTGCTACGAATATTATTAGTAAAACTTCTGTAAAGTAATATTAATTAATTAAGATAGTAAGTAAGGTTATTGTATGTACTCATTTAAGTGAACATTGTTCTTTTGAGTAAATAAATTCGTTAAACTGAAAACTGACCTTGTGTTAGGTATAGTTGGTTAGTTAAAAATCAATCAATTACCATTATTTCTTTAGGTTTACAAAATAAGCTCATTGAAAAATCAAATTTTCAACTAAATAATTTTAAAATAAGAAATAATAAAGTGTTAATTTTTCTATCTTCTCTCTTCACGCCATTTTTATATCCAAGATAGTACATAATAGGAAAAACCTTGAGATACCACTTTTTCACGCAACCTACTAAAATAATGAGGAAGTAATTGTATCTTCCAACGTCTTTTAACCAACTACCAAAACAATTGCCATAAAATGAACGCATACTAACCTTTCTCTACATATAATCATGGGTATAGTAAAACTGTAAATAAAGTTCTCAAACTAGAAACTAGGGGAGTTTGTGTCGGCTGAAATACGTCGCGAACATACGTGTAAAACTCGTTATACGAGAGCATCATAGTTTGAAATGGAAAACGTAGGTTTTCCATTTCCCAAACTATGACATGGATTCTATGCTACTAGTTCTTAATTAGGGTTACGTACCTCAAAAAGAAAAAGGAACCCTTATAGGATCACTTTTTGTCCGTCTGTCTGTCTGTCCGTCTGTCAACCCTCTTTTCTTAGGAACGCGAGGAAGGATCGAGTTGAAATTAACCTCAAATACTCAAGTCCGTAACCTCTTGGAGCCGCAATATAAATAAAACTTCTAAGTCAACGCACTCAAAAGTTACAGACGTTTATGTTCGAATATTTTGAAATTTTCAAGGGAGTTACATGCACACCAAACCTACAGGATACTTCCCGTAGACCTAGAATCATAAAATTTGGTGAGCAGCAAGGTTTTATGGCGCAAATAAAGGAAAAAAATCCGAAAATAGTAAGTTTGTAGTGTATTCACAAAAAAAAACTTTTGTTTCTTGCTATATACCAAATCTTATAGGGTACTTCCCGTTGACCTACAATCATAAAATTTAATAACAAGCAAGATCTTATAGCACAAATACGGAAAAAATCCAGAAACCGTAAAATTGTAGTTTATTTACAAAAAAAAATACTCGCCATGGACCAAAACTTACAGGGTACCTACGTAACCATAACCAAGAATCATGATAATTTGGTAAGACACAAGGTCTTACGGAACCCTTAGTGCGCGAGTCCGACTCGCACTTGACGTTTTATTTTTTCTTTTCTCTCACTCTCCTAGGAGCCTCATGCATATACGCAGGCTGCGTAGCATATTTCGCAGCACGTTCATATTTCACTAATTTCCTAATTATAAAATTTACCTATCAGAGCATAAGTTCTCTTAGAATAAATATGTTTTATATATCTTTATTATCAAAGAAAATTGCAATCAAATAATAGAATAAATATCAATGTGCCTATCCTGTCCAGCTGTGGACTAATATAGGTTGATGACTGAGGATAAATAGAAACAAATTAGAACTACAATAAATTATTCTTATACAAGATGGTTAAATCAATAGTGTAACTCAGCGCTAGGATTCCATTTTATTTTTTATTTGTCGGCTCACTGTGTTAAATACGTTAATACACACTCTATGGAATATTTTTTTTTTCTGCCACGGCAGGTGTCTGGCACGCTCAATGTCTATAGATATAGACTGACCTAAATGCGTCTTGTGCATATTGCATTTACACGACCAATTTAGGATTCTTCAAGTATTACGTTACTGGCTTACACATATACACCAGGCGGATCTCAATTTTTTTTACATAAATTTAAACCTTATTTGTTTTCTTATTTTATTCAGTCAAATAAAATAAAAGACACAACCCTAACCATCAAGGTAGAACCCGAACAGTATTTAGGTTTTGATTTTCAAACGCAATACTAAATGATTTCCACGAAAAGCCGCACAGTAATTCCGAAGGTATTCGTACTATCGGATTCAATGGACTCGACACAGATGTAACACGAATCCGAGAACAAAGCAGTGAGCTATCAACTACCTACAATCGACGTGTCATCGGTGTCTGTCTTGAGCATCTTGTGTGTCACACACGTTGTCTGTTTGAATACCCGGCTAAGCTGAGTGAGATACAATCGTGAGACAGAATATTCTATTAAATATTTTACTATGCTTATACTATACAGGGTGCCACGGGAAGGGTGTACTAAGCCGAAAAGGGGTGATTCTGGACATAAAGGAGATCAAATTGTGAATAACGATTTTCTTAATATTGATATTCATAACTTAACTTAATTTTATTAACACATTAGGTTTTTTTTCTTTCTATTTGTATTCTTTTACCCGCACTCTTGCATTATTTATCACTAGCTGCATTCTTACTTTTATTCGTTGTCCAATTACCCGTTGTCCCGTAGGCATGAAAATTTCCCGCGGTAAAAAGTAGCCTATGTTCATCAGGCATAATGTGGGCTTCTACTGGTAAAAGGATTTTTCAAATCGGTTTAGTAGTTTCAGAGCCTATTCAATACAAACAAACAAACAAACAATCAAATTTTACTCTTTATAATATTAGTATAGATTAAAAAATATGTCACAAATATTTTTGTGACTTGTTTAGCAAAACCGTGTTTTGTCATAAAATTATCACATTTATCACACAAAACGTTGTTCTTAAATTCTTTGGAATTTCAAAGCAATATTAATAATGTAAGAAACGTATATTCTTACGAAACAAAAATACGAAGAAAAAACTTCTTTACTTTTTTAATTTAATTTATATAAATGTGCGAAATTCAAAAAATCTTAGAACAAAAGGTGATCCCCTCGATATCCAGAATCACCCTTTTTCGGCTTAGTACATTTTCTGTGGCATCCTGTATAATTGATTATTCTGTGATTTTACTTTTAAGCTCGCTCGAGAGCTTGTCATGCCTAGTCTGGACTCCTGCGGATCAAAGATCCTATGTCTACGTTCCCTGCGGATGGAAGCGACGCGAGAAGGACGCGTGAAATAAAGGAGTATTCCATACTGGCCACTTACAAAAGAAAACAAGCAAACCACTTGCATGCATTAATTTTTTGGAGACATACCTACATTTTAAATACTTATTGGTATTTTTAAACTTTTTTAAAAACAAGATTTTAGATCTTCTGGGATCAAAGTGCTTGGGAAGACGAATCCAACGAACCCAAACTCGACGGGGGTACGTCGTTTCGTTTAGGAATTCCTGAGGTACCTTCTGACTCCATCATACATAGCTCGATGATACCATAACATAGCACTGTAACCGAACTTACATAAATATGCCAAATTTCACCTTAATCGGTTGAGGTTGAGGATAACTGGTCTAAATTAGTAAAAAAAAATTTAAGTAAAAAATTCAGTTGAAAGATTTATCTCTGTCTCTTTCATCAGGACAGCTCATGGTACCGTAATATTGCAATGTCACCGAACTAACCCTATGCTAAATTTGAACTCAATCGATTGAGGAAAACTGGTCTAAAATTCCAGTTGTCAGATTTATCCCACACATATTATGCTCTCGTGCGCGGACATTTTCAGCCACAATCGACGTGTCATCTAAGCCTGTCTTTAGACCTCTTGTGTGTATCACATGCAGTCTGTTCCACTAACTAGCTAAGCATAACACACACATATTATGCTCTCGTGCGCGGACATTTTCAGCCACAATCGACGTGTCATCGGAGCCTGTCTTTAGACCTCTTGTGTGTATCACATGCAGTCTGTTCCACTAACTAGCTAAGCATAACATCTCATCTCGAGACAGGATTCTATTAGGTGTTAAACAAGCATCTGCCAGCGGCACGTGGTGGATAAAACCTTACAGTAAGGAGATTACCTGTTACAAAATACAACAAATAATAATAATGCTGGACAGTCCACACAACATGATCTAATCTCCAGCTAAGCAGAGCTTGTGTCATTGGTACTAGATGACTCATACATTTAATATCACGTGGATAGATTTTTTTAAACATATTAATAACACGACATCTAAATTTCAGTAAGATAAGTCTTCGTTTGGTAGTTTTCGCGTTCACACTATTATCAGGTATTACGTGGTACGTATTAAGTCAAAAACGAGCAACTAGTGTTTTAACAAGTCGTAGGTCAAAGAATTTTAGTTTTAAATACATTACATTAGACCATGACAATTAAGTAATCATTGAAACAAAGTCGAGCTTGCTAAAAATAAAAACCCTATAATTCCTCTACATGACATTTCAGCGTCCCCATAAATCCCTGTATTCCGTTTCAAGTTTCAACAGAAAAGTAATTCAATATTTCTCAAATTCCTGAACACGTAAACACGTAAAAGCAGTTACAGCACACATCAGAGGAAGTAATATTATGTTGAAAGTCGTCCTGAAAAGAACTGCGTATTTAAAGGTTTCTTGCAGAACAAAATTTTTCTTACGGTTTTATTTCACTGAATTTCAAAGGAAGTCTTTGAGACTGAAATGAAAAACAGTGTTTGAGATGTGTGAATGAAAATATCAGGATATATTTGACGAATAATTATTTTGCATTGGATTTTCAGAATTAACATGCCTTTCGTGTGTATAGAATAAAATACAAGGCGTTTTTTTTAAATAAATAGTTTAACCAGTCACCCCAAAGAGGGCGCTTTGGCGAGGGTGTGTTAAATTAAATATCGTATGACCATTTGACCATGCATCACGGAGCGGAGTAGGTAGGTACCTAAAATTCATTTGGATTGTATTGACGGTGCATGGTTCAATAAGACATCGTCTCTTCTCCGCGAAAGATCTACGCCATATCTATTTACTTATACGATAGAATTGGGTTTTTTGTAAAGAAAAATTAATTGCATCATATGTAAATATGTACTCACTTAAGTGGTGTTTGTTTAAATATGAGACAATGTATTTCTACCGTTGCGGCGTGCAAAATCTGGATATAATATCAATTAATTAAATGTACATTTAAATCAAATTTAAAACGAAGCCTTGTTAAGAAAAATGAATAAGTATTCAAATAATGTATTGTTTGGAAATTTGTTCATACAGTAAGATCTGAAAGAATACATACATAAACTGACGGAAGCATCGAAAACTAGATTCTGCCTGCGGCTTCACCCTGTGCCTTATTTATTCCAGGTCTTCAACTATTTATGAAAAGTTTATGGTTTCAGCTCAATCTGTTCAGTAGTTTTGGCGTGAAGAAAGGCCGAAAAAATGATTGCATACCATTTTTCGGATTAATATGATGATATCCTCCAAGCTCAATTTTCGGCCACAGTAGCCATTTGCGTAGGACAAATTATAGTGCACAAATGTGCGCAAACACAGGTTCACTCTCTATTTCCTTATTTCTAATTCAATCGTGTCGGATTAAGATGTTAGTGATATCATAAATACCTACACTGCCACCTACTTACATGTATAACAGACTATATCGTAGCATCTTCTCCGTGTAGTGTTTCCGACAAGTAGGAATTCCCATATAATATATTAATTAACATCTTGTACAACTCGCATCGTTTCAAACGATAAATCTCAATTTTGTAGATGCTCGCAAGTACTTTACGGAATCAAAGCTTTCGCCAAATAAACATCGTTGAAAAGCCATGGAGCTACTGAAGGCAAACTTTGCCTTTCAGATATTAAATGCAATGCGAAATATTGGCGTTGGGAAATGCTGCCTTTTGAGAGAGTTTTCAGAATCCAGTCGTAGCTGTGGTTTATTTTGGCCTAGAAGTGTGTTTAATTAGATATGGGTGGACACCGAAACTTGATGACTAGGCTAAACAGATGCCTAGCCCTAACTCAGCTTCTATCTATTTAGCCTGTACAGTCTTCAAGTTATAAACTTGTATCTGTACTTTAAATCTGCCAATCCTATTTCCTAAGTTTTGAAAATAGTTGGTATAAATCGTAATTTTGTCGTGTGATCGAAAACCAAATGCAACTGCCACTTTTTTAAAAAGCACACACAAAACGTAAACGAAGAATTTTGTGGTTAAAGATTATTTTTCAAAGAACATGATTATACATTCACCTACAGAGAAATGTGTTTTTCTTAATATCTAATGTACTTTTATGACTTATTTTATAACAAGGAATATTTATACTGCCTTATCTCCAGAATCTAGTCAGTTTTGTGTGCGCCAGTAGGTATAACGGAATGACTTCCGTTAGCAAAACCGCTCTACCTGCGAGGGCGGGCGGGAACAGTGTCGTTTGTTGTGTTCTGTTTTCAGAGTAGAACTGCAATCGTAACTGCCCCCGAGGCATTGATTTCAATTTGTTATCGATCTCTACTAGCTAATAGGTAGAATTGAAACTGCATTTGATTACATGGAATTGAATTTGATGCCTTGAGTCTGTAATATTCGTAACTTACTATAAGAAGGCACATCTTCTAAAACTAGCCAATTTTCTTCCTTTGTTGTAAAATATAATCGACTTAAAACGGTAAAGTTTCATGCTATTAATTTATAAAAATCCGAACGAATCCAATCCATTGATAAAGGAAAATATTAATTAAAAAGTTAAAAACGCAAACAAAGAATCTTCTCTTGCTCCCGTTTGGGATATGTGAGCAAATATTTGAATGGTTATTGATTAATGGAAATGTTTATTTGTAAAGCAGTATGGTTCAATTTCGAGGAAGTCCATGGATCAGTCAGGTCCCAGAGGTAGTTGCAATGTTCGCATGTCATCCCTAATTTCTACGAGGAAATAACTGCTACTGACTAAAGATTGGAGGAGAGATTATGCCTACCTAGGGTGGCTTGCGTATCAATCACACTTCATACTAATATTATAAATGCGAAAGTTTAGATGGATGGATGTTCTTCACAAAAAATCTACTGTACGAATTGGAATGAAATTTTGTATAGATGTTGATCTTGACCTGGAATAGAGCATAGGCTTTTTATCCCAGAAATCAGTTTCCTTTGGATATAAATAACCTATAAAGATAAAATTCGTTAAGCTAAACGGGTTTCGTGTTAAATTGCATAAAACAAACCAGATATTGGTCCGATCCTCACTCTAAAATCAAGCTCGGCCAATCAAAAGCCAAAGTATTTTTCATAAAATGTAAAAACAATGTTTCAGTTATGAAAACCTCTCAAAGTAATTTAAATAAGATACTACGGAGTAGCTCAGGTCATGCCAAGTCAAGACTACTAATATAGTTTTTAGTTACTCTTTCTCGCAAGTGTTATACGAAGGGAGAAGGGTATCCAAGTAGTGAAATACGGTCATGACCGTTCTCTCTTTTTATCTCCCCCCATTTCTCACGTAAGGTGCGTGTGAATGCCACATTTATAGATGTAGTACGTAGTAAAAGGCGTAGTTGAAACTCATCAAAGTTGCAAGCGGACCGGTCCCGGCTCTTTGCAAAATATCGTGAATGGAGTGCCCTAGTTCTGACGAGATGCACGGCGTTGCGGGATTGTACGCTTCTTGCCCAGGCTGCAAGCTATTTGCTTATTTGAGCGATCTTAATGTCGACTTTAACTTAAAGGATATGGGTTCAAAATAGGTTAGAAAAAAATATTCAATAAAAAATATCAAAATATATATCAGCCGGGTATCTCGTCTCGGCAAGTCGTGATGGTCTTTTCATTAAAATGTCTTATGATGTCGAGAAAATCATTTGAATACTTATTAAACACCTGGTAGATGAATTGTTTTGCGATTATTCAAAATTATCGAGGAAAATATAAAGGAGCGGTTTTAATATACCCGGTGACGGATAGGTGTTAACAATATTTGGGCTATTATGTATGTGTAATAACGTATCGTGTGCGCGTTTAGGCTAAGCACATCGATTATTATCTCCTCAATCTAACCTCAACAGCCTATCTATATTGTCCACTGCTGGACGCAGGCCTTATCGGGTAAGCCCCTTATTAGCTTTTATCTAAAGGGGGGTAATGCTCATAATCCCCGCGCTGGGCATGAGGGTTGGAGATCGCATCCCGCGAGAAGAGTTCGGATGGTGCAAATTCTAAGCCAACACCACACAGCACAGATTTATTCAAAATCGCTGTCTAGGGTAGAATAAAACAAAAATTATGTCGCATCGATGTCGAATGCGTAAAATACATATTTGAAATTCAATTCTTCGACTTACTCAATTTTCGCATAATTTAATACTGTTTCTATTCTAGCCTAAACAAAAAACGTTATGCTAGATAAAGGGATGTTATTAAAATTTAAATTTTAGTCTTAATAAAGGTAAAACCTTAGAGTGCACATATCAGCGTCGTTGACTGTACCCCTATTTATCCCTACGCTGTCGAAAGTTGGAGAAAGCAAAACGTCGGGAATATCTGTTTTTCTTATCTGACTCGTAATTAAAAGTTCCTTGGTATAAAGTTTATTTGACTTAATTAATGGAACTGATAAATTGTGTAGTGTAACGACTGTTTAATTACTTTATTTGTTTGTATTTTATTTTACGAGTTGTCAGTTTACGCTTAAATGTTTGATAATACTATTTATGGGTTAATGAGTTGTAATGTGTAAATGGGCATCCCCGTGTCTGTAGGCGAAATCCTTCTATCTCCAATATTATAAGGAGGAAAGATTTGGTTGTTTGTTTGAATTGAATAGGCTCCGAAACTACTGGACCGATTTGAAAAATTCTTTTACCATTAGAAGCCCACATTATTCCTGGTGAACATAGGCTACTTTTTATCGCGGGAAAATGCTTCATTCCTACGGTAAAACTGGTAATAAGACAACGGGTAGTAAGAATGCAGCTAGTTTTTTATATGGTAAGTAGATTCTAAATCCTAAATTAGGTTTATCTAGACACTAGAGTTTTCTAATAGGTACTTATGATACTTTATAGTTTAATACCTATGACCTATGTATGACACAGGCACAGTGTTTGCGCGCTAGTTCTTAGGATTTAATTTTTGATTAATTTGATTTTATTTTAATATTTAAACCACAGAGATTGGGACAAGGAAGGAAATAGAAAGGAACCCACCTGTAGTCTCCAATGTCCAGTTTGGCAGCGCTGCGAGATCACTCAAACACACACACACTTATATTCGGTTTTAGATTGTTCCTGCACCGGTTCGAACTCCTTTTTATCTATTTTATCTATTTAATTTTCACATTTCACCACGAGACTGTCTTCGCCGGTTCGGCTAATTACGCCATATTGTTTTTCATTGAGGTAGGTAGGTAAAGGGTGAGTGGGAAAGAGAGGCATGACAAAGGTGTGCAAAGGAAAGGAATAATCTCTGTGGTTTATGCTAAATAAACTAACCATTTACTTTGGCCGATACACACAGCGTTGTCACCGTTTTGTGTTCTAGCTAGATGGCGCGGTATGCAGTTAGTTTCACACGCACGATCCACCAATCACGCGCATCAGGCAAGCGACCAATGAGAGACAACGTTGCGCCTAAGCTTGGCTATAGGGTGCTCCTTTCAATGGCAAAGTAAAATAATAAAATAGAAATGCATTTTAGGGAAATTAAAATAAGTTAGGTATGTTATGAAAAATAACATTGTGTCCTTACACTGCATTCATCAAGTAAAGTAAAAAGCAGCCATTGTTCATCAGGAATGATGTGGGCTTCTAATGGTAAAAGAATTTTTCAAATCGGTCCAGTAGTTTCGGAGCCTATTCAATACAAACAAACAAACAAATAATCAAATCTCTCCTCTTTATAATATAAGAATAGATTACATATTTTTAACAATAAACGCTACCTATCTATCTACCTAAAAAACGCAGCTATCGCCACCGATAACCCCGCCTGTTGAGGTGATCCCTTACATTCTAATTACTAATTGAGATATCCATCTCTCACTGCTCAGTGACTCATCTCTCAACGGCTCTGATTTCAAAGGGAACTAAATTGGATAACGCGTCTGTAATTATTGCCAGATTAGGTTACATAGTTGGCCTTACCATGTAAGTAACTGCGTAATCAAATCCAATAAATAAATAAATAATGCTGGACAATTCACAGCATTATCTCGCCCCAAGCTAAGCAGAGCTTGTGTTATGGGTACTAGATAAGTGATATACTTAATCAGTTAATACATAACATAGAAAACATCCAGAACGCCCTGGACAAATGTCTGCAAATCGTACAAACATTTGTCCCGAGGCGGGAATCGAACCCGCAACCTCCTGCGTCACAGGTGGAACTTTGCCCGCTGCGCCACAGAGGTCGTCATGACCGTCAGATAGTTTATTTCCATTTGCTTATTGCATAAGTTTAGAAAAAATCGTATTTTAATTCTAAATATAATAGAGACACTGAAATAATTCAGCCTATGATTTGAATACTCTAATAATATTGCATGAAATTTCTTTCCACTAAAATATAATCTATATTAATAATAATATTATAAAGAGGAAAGATTTTATTGTTTGTTTGTTTGTATTGAATAGGCTCCGAAACTACTGGACCAATTTGAAAAATTATTTTACCATTAGAAGCCTACATTATTCCTGATAAACATAGGCTACTTTATACCGCGGGAAAATGCTTCATTCCTACGGGAAGACGGGTAATAGGACAACGGGTAGTTAGAATGCAGCTAGTCATATTATAAAGGTAGGTATGATATCCCCAAATTGTATCTTCGTTTATAAATAGACCGATATGTATCAAGACAGTTTGACCCTTGTCAATTTGCCGAAAAGGTAATCAGAATGACAACCTCTCCTCAAGTACATTTGGTACGAGACAGTTCAAATAACCTGTGGCTAAAGGACTCTACACGCCGAACCCGCCGACAAAACCCGGCGGGGTGGCAGGATATTTCAGTGTAAGAATGAGGTAGGCAGCCGATAATGCTTTATCAACTTACTGGCCACTTTGGTGTTTAGACATTTTAATTTAATTTTTAGAAATATATTCAAGTTGGGTTGTAACAAGTGGTTTCCGTAGTCTTGGGTAGGTACCTACCTACCTATTTCGAAAGATTCTTGGTTTGTATTTTTTTAGTCTGACACATTATGAGCATCCATCTTCTTCAAGTTCTAAAACCAAAAAGGTTTAGATCGCTTCTAAATGAGTTCTAAAACCAAGAAGGCTCAGAAAGCTTAAAAGAGTTTTAAATCAGATACAGCCTTTTTCAAATCAATACACTTTTCATATTATGCGAAAAGTTGTGATTGCTTTACTAGATACTATATCAACTTTTAGAACCTACGAGGTTTAGACCCTTCTCCCATTACGATACATATCCATTACGTCTTCTGTTTCTATAAATCAGAAAAATTGCAAGTGCGTCTTCTTCACTCCCACACACATAACGTCCGTCCACAAAAATTGAGTTTACACAAATGATGAATTAAGTCGTTTTTCAGCTTAGTATGCGAGCGTCGGGTAGCGAACAAGTATCCAACTAGTATTCTACTCGAGTATCGTATCCTACAAGTATTGTAATGGGGGAAAGGCTTTAGAAGGTTTCAAAATCTTTGAATTAAGAGCTTTTTTTTTAATTCAATGCTACCTTTTACGCCGCAAACTAGTGATTAGTAAGCGCAAGTTCGAGTCGATTGTTTTCCCATTTTCGGCCACATTACAAAATTAAATATTTCGGTCCAACTATACACTCTCGAAACTTACTTTGACAGGCAAGAGGGGACAAGAGCTGTCAAGTAGTCGGAATGGATTATGTAAATCTGTTGTTACTGCTGGTACCGCAAGCGAGGTTTTGTACGAATAATAATAGACTCTGCTTTTTTAAGTGGTTCTATTTTATGAGTGTTTGTAGAGCTTTTATTCCTAGTTTAGGTTGAATATTTGTATGCTTTTCCTCTAATAAGACTTACTATTACATTCATATAAACTTTATATTTCATCTATACGGTTTCCAACAGAAGACCAGCGCTGGCTAGGTCTCTTACGGTCTATAAGTCTCCTTTTTTAACACATTTATGCATTTTCCTACTCTATAAGTGTGCCTTGTTCTTAACTATTTGTATTGTTGTTATGTATGAATGTCTTTCTGTTTATTTTTGTTTCTTTCTGAGTTTCATGCTCAAAATGTATCAACGGTATCCTACTTAATATTGTGCCCTTTTCCGTCTGTTTGTACTGTCGGAGTTTTTTTATAGAATACTTTCAAGTCGAAATACTAGTTGTACCTACCGTAAACAAGGACCATCAATGAAATTAAGTTTATTTTCAAAAGCCTCATTCATTCGTTATCAAAAAGTAAAAAACCACTACAAAAATAAAAGTGGAACACCATCCAAAAGCGATTTACAAATTATTTATTTGAGATAAAACATGATAGAACCACAATAAATACGTTTTTGGTGTAAGATGGGTACATAGCGTTTTTGAAAAAAAAAAAAAACAAATGAACGGTTGTCGTTGTCGTTCCCAATTCATTACAAAAGTCGGATGTTTTCCTTTTACAAGACATGCGCAGAACAAAGGTGAAAGTTTCTCGCAGATGTTTGTAGGTAAAGTATCTAAGTAGGTACCAAGTTTAATACCTGCCTGTTGAATCGGAGGTGTTCTGAGTTTCCTAATTAAAGTTCGGTGGGGCGATGAGCTGATTCAAAGCAAAGAACTTTTTTTTTGAAGGCTAATGGGAGAGTTTATTTTTCTACTTTCGACGAACGTTTTCATCTATCTAGAATTTATTTAATTACCTTTTTGGGACTGTTTCCTGGCTTTATGACAATTTTTGAGGAGTCTTTGTCCAATAGTAGACGTCTGCCGACTGAAATAACGAAGATTTTTATTATTATTTTATACGGTTTATCGATATTGTACGGATAAGGAATCAACATCAAAATCAAAAACTCTTTATTTCCATAAATACAATAAATGGACACTTACAAAAGGTCAAATTATAAAACTAAACACTGACACGGAAATAAAGTGATATTTTTTATTTCTGTCGCTTCGGTATGTAGACTAAAGTAAAGAAGCGACGAAGAAACCTTAATATAACCTTAATTAAAATAGAATATGGAGTAAAAAAAATTATTTTCATAACAAAATTTTTAATCCTTATTCTAGTATGATGCAATTACTGAATACAGCGTGTGAAAAGAATTTTCTTAGATCCTTAAGTTATATCAAGTAGGTACCTATGTCTTAAAAATTAACTGTAAAGTCCCTGAAATAACATGTACTGAAATATATTTACTGAAATACTAAATGTAAACTATAGTTTTGCACTGAAATAACATGGCCTCAGTCACTTCTTTTGATCCTATTCAGCCTTTGTAAGTGTTCATAGATATCCGCCTTGGTTGGACTAAGGGAAGCCCCAAGCTTAATCAAAAGCTTATTTCCCAAGAACCAGAACACACCGTGCACGTACCTTTTTAAGGATTTAAAATCCTTACTTTTCGATGACAAAGCTAAGAAGTATGAGATCCAAAGATTATCCACTCTTAGCGAACATCAAAAGACACAATAGATGCGAACAGTTACCAATCGTGCAATCCTATAATATGTGGGGAAAATTTTTGGTGTTGTTAGCTTACAGAATATGTTCCCACGACTTAATCAATTTGAGACCAAATTAAAATTTTGTTTCCAATTGATTAAATCGTGTTTTCATAATTTGGAAGTCAAATTCACTTTCATTTTAACATTTCAACGAAAATTATTTGAGTTTTAATACACAAACGAAATGCGAACATATCGCCAAATTTAATTAACACAAAGCGAAAATTATTGTTTGAACAATATTCGAAACAAGGTACGAACTATCTAATAGGTAATCATGCATATTATAATGTTCATATATCAAGGAAAGTACCTATGACGACCTTTGTGGCGCGGCGGGCGAAAGTCTTGCGACGCAGGAGGTTGCGGGTTCGATTTCCGCCTTTGGACAAATGTTTTATGAAGGAACTGCAGATATTTTTTCCATGTGTTCTGGATGTTTCTATGTATAATGTAAAATACCTATGTATCTATGAAGTGTATTGTATTAAGTATATCAGTTCTAGTTCTTATTATAGTACCCATAACACAAGCTCTGCTTAGCTTGGCGCTAGATATCGCTGTATGAATCGTCCAGCATTATTTTATTTATTTATCACCTACCTAAAGATAATTTAGATTCGGACGAGATGTACCCCTACTCAAAAGTGAAGTGGACATCTCGTACGCGGATGAGTTTGAGATTCGGACCAGATGTACCCTAACCCTACAATATCTGTAAGCTCAACTATCTAGAAATCTATCTGTGTAAATAAATACTACTTGCTTAGTTATAATATGTTTCTACTCTCTTTTAGTTTCTAATAATGAAAGATCTTATCTCTAGTTAATAGGTAGCTAAACAACATAAAACATAGCTTTAACTTCCTACAATGTTAATGAGCAAACCTTTAGTAAAAGTATGAAATTACTATCAAGATATATCATTTAAAGCCTTCTTTCACGGTTCCAGCCTCTATATTTAGCTTCCATTCAAGAATGTCGAGGCGTTCCTTGAGTTCCAACCCGTTGTTCACGTGGCGTCCATACTAATAAAGTAAGTATTCCAACGTTATTTATTGACGGGGTTATTTAAAACAGTACAGAAATAGTCCGCTCTGTGACGTCTGGTAAGTATTCCGTTACAAAATTATAGGAATCAAGATAAATAACAAGAGACAGCAAAAGACTCATGAATCATGACGTCAAGATTGTTCTTTTTTATAAAAACTCGTATAGTGTGTAGGTGCATCATAATGTCGATATGTAGATAGAACTTTCTCATGTACATGATAAAGTTAAGAAAAAAATTGTAAGTAAATCGAGTGCTCTACCGATACGCAATAAATAAGCTATTTTTCCTCCAGCAGCTTGAAAAGAGGTATATTTTTATATCCGCTCGCCCACTATAAATTGAACCTGTGTGAAGGGAATTATTCACAGTAAGGGATAAGGAATGGCGTACGGGAAGGTCGGAGAATTAGACCAAGTTAAATTAGTTTATTACCTACCAAACGAGCGTGATCGGAGTAAATTGATAATGTTTTTAAAACTGTTCAATCGTCTCTGGCTTAGCAGACTGACAAAAAAAGGGCTGTTTATCAAGGTAACTGTATATTTATATACTGAAACGAGCCAGCCTCGTGGTTTTATTGACCCTATTTTAGAAGGGATACTTTACGAAGGATAGGATAGGACCTGTGGGTTTCAGTTAATATTGTTTTTGTGTTGAAAGTATTTTCTTGTCGTACGAAACTTTTACCAAAATTGTGTTAAAGCTACCAACATAAGCGTAAGACTTGACCTGCCGAGCTAATTTCTATGTGAAATAATACAGTACTTACTTGAAAACGTATAATGGTCACTTTCACTAACTTATTTGGTAAGACAGCCTTCCAATTTGGCGAACAAAATCCGACTGACTGTCAGAGCGTACTTGTAAGTCAAATGCAGCACTAGATACAAAACAGTGTCTTTTAAATATTATTGAAAATGAGAGACAGCAAAAGTAATGTATACAAGAATGTGGATTTTAAATAACATTGCTAACAATCGAATGTCCTTATACCTCCTATCAAGTGATATAGATTATTATTTGCTTTAAAAAGCGTGGGGTTTATAGCACTACCCCCTAATATGAGCTAAAAACACGTTTAGGAAAACATTAACCTAACTCCCAAAATTAGGTAGGTTTTTGTTAAACTTTCAGAGCACTAAATTCTCCTTCCTCAACATTTCAAAAACAAGAGTAACCATAAGTTCAGTAAATCCAATGTTATTGTGTCCTAATACAATAGTTATCGCCGGACTGCAGGCGCCGCGCATAGCCGGAATAGACAACTGAAAACGGATGTTGTGTTGCGAGTGTTTGGGAATTGTTTATTAAAGCTTTAAAATCGTATTTACAGTCGTCGGTTGTTCGTAGGTACGCTGATTTTCTCTATAATGATGCTTTTTCCAAAAAAGAATAAAACTCTATTAACTTAGAACACTATACCTAGATGGCAGGGATCTTTGCGAAGGAATTAAATAGTGGTTGATAGTGGGGTGTCATGTCAAACTATGCACGCTTTATGCAGTCGACGCCGCGCCACCCCGCCCGTCTCAAAACGCCTCATTAACTTATCGATTATGCAGAGCCATCAGACAAGAAGTTGAAGTTGAACTTTACGCTCGAATGAAATCTCTTGTCAACGTCATTCGGCAAGAGGATGAACTAATTCAGCCAGAAGATCAAAGAAAAATGGAAGCCCATTGAAGAAGAAAGTGATAAATCCCTTATTTCACCAAAGACGACACACTGCTTCTTTTACCAAATGAACCAGAGGCAGTTGCCTCTGCGAGTAGAACTCGGGGTAGAGAGGAAAATCTCGGACTCCTACTAAACGCTTCGGAAGCAGAAACACGAAGCGTTTGAAAAAACCCTGATTGATCGAACTATTTAACAAGAGATTTCATCACTGATTCACGTTCTGCGTTCAAACAACAGTCCTTTAATCAGATATAATATTTTATTCGTTGCCAAGCTCAGAATAATTTCAAGGCAAATTTAGAAAGATAATAAACTATTAAACAAGGTTCTTACTTGGGTAAAAATATTGGTACAATCATACCGTGTTTATCCTTCAAGTTGGTTAACCTGCACATCGCGTCGTCGTCGGAAGGTAGATGTAGGTAAAATATGCTTGTTGTGCACAGCATCCAATCTGTATCAGTTCCGATATCGAGAATCAACCTTCCGGTGGCAATCTGTGTTTTCGAGATCTTTATTCACAGATTCGGAACGGGACGGATTGAATGCGATCGAGCACTACCTACGTCCATTTTGTATAATAATTGGACTACCTACGTTCGTTCCATTTGAAATCGTTTTCAAATCTATTCGCATTTTGCTTTCATTGCTATTTGGTATACTAAAAGCGAGTGCTTTTAGTGCTAATATCCGTGATAGTTTTAAAAGTTTTATCAGTTTACAGAAAATTAACTCCTTGCCGAATTTGGGCTAGGAGTAAATTATTTTTTTAAATCGCCTAGCTCATATTCACTACTAGCAACCCGCCCCGGTTTCGCATGGCTAGTATAGCAGCTTAATAGTAAATTTAATGATGATTAATTCCGTGTTTTCGTATAAATCTATCCTTCGACACGGCGCATGCCAGCGAATACCCCAGTCGGCGTGATTTTTTCTCACCTCTTCCACAATCATCGTCATATTTTAGCTAATTTACTTAAAACATTCAAAACCAAAATCAAACTCTTTATTTTCATAAATACAATAAAAGTACAGTTAGAAAAGGTCAAATAATAAAACTAACCACTGACACGGAGATAAAGTGATATTTTTGTTTTCTGTCGCTTCAGTATGTAGACGAAAGTAAAGTAGCGACGAAAAAACCTTTAGCCTGTTATTTGTTATTTTTCGAGTTGGTGCAAAACCCGTCCCAAGCTTTTTATCCTCTAGAAAATTTGATATTTCATAGAGAGCCATTGACTTATGCCACTGAAACCTTCTTATTTCTTTATTGCACAATAAAATATACAATAAAATAGGTAAAATAATGGCAAAGGCGAGCTTAACCCTCTAAGAAGAGTTCTCTTCCAGCAAGCCAAGGTTGCCTGGAAGAGATCGCCTTCAGGAATAAGGCCGCCCTTTTATACTTCCTGTATAAGCTTTTTTCTCTGTATTGTTTCCTGTCCTGGTGTGATATAATAAAGTATTTTCTATCTATCTATCTATCATAGTGAGAGAGACATAAGATGTTATAAAAATAGCTGCATGTGCATAAATAGAGGACATAATATTTAATTTGAATCTACTTATTAAATATACTATACTAACATACGCATATAAATTGAATAAATACATAAAATACAACACAGTCATGAACATAGTTATTGCTGCACCTTCCTTAAGATCATATCGTAACACAGCTATATTGTAGCTACCACAGGAGACAGTGATCTAACTCAATTGTTATACACATTTCGGAAATAAATGTTTTGTATTTGTATCATTCAGTCTATACGTGAAAACCGTATGATCCTCTTGGTAGTTTTTGAGTTTATCGCGTTGAGACAGACAGACGTGGCGGCGGGCTTTGCTTTACATTAATGTAGTGATAACATTTTATTAGATACCCTTCTGGTGTAAACCAATTCCTAATTTCCTCTCTGAAGTGTACCTTTCATTCGTAACACGAAACTGAAGTGGGTGTTTAGTGAGCATTAGCAGCAAATAACGAGAGGCACTTATGGAAACTGCCGACACTCATTAGGGAAAAGTATCGTGTTATGATTTCTAACGCTATCAATGTTCGTGCCACCGAAGAATATTCACTGAATATTTATGAATATACGCGTGAACATTCTTAAGCATTGTATTCCTAAGATTATTCTCGTAATTGCTCTTGATATTTTCCTTAGTTACAATACTATAGTAACTTCTAAGTAAAAATCTAAGCCGTCACCAGTATATTATTAGTATAGTAGGCACTTTTATTAAGGCCAGGTATTCCTGCAGTAGGCGTAAGGGCCAACGCGCGCCTTCCAAGCCGCTACGCTCGTGTTTTTTGTGGTTATTTAGACAAAGTGAAAATCATTTTATCACGTCAAACTCAGCGAATTTGCTTAGAAATATTGGAAATTTGGGATTTTATTCTATCAAGTGAAGTTCATTAGATCTTGTAACTGAATGCGACTTTGACTAGACTAGATCCTTAGGTAATATATATCTTTTTTCAGAATTAAAAACACTATTTTCTAAGTCTCAGATGATTTTAAAAAACACTAATTTTTGGCCTCTGCTGGACTACCAAGCCTTAACAAAGAAATGTATAGAAACAAAATAGAATTAGTAGGTACTTGTTTACCATTCTCAATTCTTCATGAAATGAGAAATTGTTGGATTTTAATCAATTCTTCATCAAATTATTGGACTCTCGGTACCAACCCTATAAATCGGTGCCGAGAGTGGCGTAGGTACTTTCAATTCAGTAAACTTCATCAACTTCTTTTGTACTGAGTTGATCGATGCTGAAACTTTTAGTACAGAGAGTGGAATAGGTACTTAATTAAACTTACGTAGCTGGTCTTAAACGTTTAAGTGCTCTACGTTCATGCTAGCACAGACTTGAAGCGAAACAGAAAAAAACTCTTCTTTCTAGTGAGATAATAAATTCGTTCGAACTGAGAAGGGATTCGCCGCAACGGCACTTTGGTTTCGCTTCAAGGCACATCCCAACCTGTTGCTCTGAAGGTTCTTCTACGTTACGTTTTTCAATATAACTAGAGAGAAATACCCAATAACAGGTATTTCATAGCGTAGGTATAAAGATGTTTTTAGGGTTTCGTACCTCAAAAGGAAAAAAGGAACCCTTATAGGATCACTTTGCTGTCCGTCCGTCTGTATGTCTGTCCGTCTGTCAACCCTCTTTTCTCAGAAACGCGTGGACGTATCGAGTTGAAATTAACGTCGAATACTCAAGTCCGTAACTTCTTGAATCCGCGATATAAATAAAACTTCTCAGTCAACGCACTCAAAAGTTACAGCCGTTTGTGTCCGAATATTTTGATTTTTTTTTACTATCCCGCATTTCTGAGCACTAGGTAGAGTTTAGATACAATTATGTTCATTAATCGTGAAGATTGCTAGATGAAGACAGCCCTAGAGAGACTCTGCTTTAGAGAGTATTCTCTACCTACAAGCTCAAGTAAATTCCATGAAAAAACTACCTTTTCAATCCATTCCACAAACCAAACACGGTAGGTGTTGAGTCTGAAATAATAAAATACCAGCCCATTTTCAGCACTTCAAAAATGTATGTGTGCAAAATGAGGACGAACGAGGGATCAAATTAATAATTTAATTAGATGCACTCAAAATCAATGAAAGTTATTGAATGTTTCAAGAACAGAGGGGTTAGTTTTTTAACCGACGAAAAAACGTAGGAGATTCTCAATCGATGCGTATTTTTTTATGTATGACCACGCATAACTTCTTAGAGAGTAGTCCGAATTTGATAATTCTTTTTTTATTGGAAAGGGTATACCCCGAAATTGGTCCCATATAAATTTGAATAAAAACCAACTCTAAGGGTAGGAAAACAAAGGATGATTGATTGTTCACTCACTGATTGTAAAGTATGACGCCTCATAACTTCTTACGCAGTAGTCCGATTTTGATAATAATTTTTCTATTGTAATGGAATGAAACATTGAAAACTAAGAACTTAGTGATTAAGGTAAAGCAAAAAATAATAAACAAGGTTTATTATTTTTTGCTTTAGATATTTTTCGGCAGTTTAATTTTTTTGTTAAAAGTTATCTTTCTATACAATTTAGTACAGCGCCTCTATCGTGCGGACAGAGAACTACGCAAATCCCATAAAAAGGAGACGTGACGATCACGTTTCGTTACTAACGTCAAATAGACTCGCCCCTCAGGTCGAGTAATATTAATAAAACTTCCTCTTCGCCACCTCAACTTGTTCCTGGCACGTTTCACTGGAGACTGGCATATTTAATTAAACCGACGACGCGGCGGCGTCACCGCCAGCATCATATAAGTGTAAAGAAATTAATTATTCAGGCGATATATCAGATCAATATAAATGTTTTGTTATAAATATAAATTAACTAGCTGCATTCTGACAAATTCTGATGACCTCGGTGCTGCAGAGGGCGAGAGTCCGCCTGCGACGCAGGAGGTTGCGGGTTCGATTCCCGCCTCGGAACAAATTTGTTTACGATCTGCAGAATTTTTTTCCGTTGGTCTGGGTGTTTTATATGTATCATAAAAAAATCTATCTATGCATATAAGTATTAAATATATCAGTTACCTAGTACCCATAACACAAGCTTTGAGTAGCATACTTTGGGGCTAGATGGTGCTGTGTGGATTGTCCAGCATTATTATTTTATTTTTTATTATTATTTAATTCTTACTACCCGTTGTCCTAGTACCCGTTTTTCCGTAGGAATGAAGTATTTTCCCTTGGTAAAAAAAAGGCTTCTAATGGTAAAATAATTTTTCAAATCGGTCCAGCAGTTTCGTAGCCTATTCAATACAAACAAACAAACAATCAAATCTTTCCTCTTTATAATATTAGTATAGATAATGCAGGACAATCCACGCAGCATCATCTAACCTCAAGCTAAGCCGAGCTTTTGTTATTGATACTAGGTTACTGATATACTTAATACAGTACATTACATATATATATATATATGTATATATTTTAATAATACATATAAAATACCCCGAACACCCGGTATAAATATTTGCAGATCGTACAAACATTTGTCTCATGGTGGGAATCGAACCCGCAAACTCCTGCGTCACAGCCACCTGTGACGCAGGAGTTTGCGGGTTCGATTCCCGCGACCGAGTTTGCGTGGCCGGCGAAAGACTACACTTTCGCCGGCCGCGCAAACTCGGTCGTCTCTTTATAAAGATACTAATGATACTAGCTGAGGCAGGACCTTTTTGGTTCACATCGAATTAATTTTTATTTTTATTTTTAGTTTTTATTTTTAGTTATCATTATTATTTTTGTGTGAGCCAATAAATACATTTTCTTTCTTTTTTCTTTAAGGCTCGCCAAGATTCAGTCAAACTCGGCCGACATTTAACAAAAGAAAAGAAAATCCATAAAATTATAACATAAACCAAAAACCTTCTATACTACGCTCTTTCCCTCGTAGCAGGTTGCTACGACACCGTAGAGCTGCTAGGAAACCGTAAAAACAGCTCTACAAATTTGTAGCAAAATAAAATTAGGTAAAACCACCCAGTTTTTCATCTCCCATGAAAATGTAATCGACACTCAGCGTAGGGCTGAGCAAGATAAAATTATAAGCCTTATAAAGTGGCTGGAAAGCCACGGCTGATTACTCTTGAATCGGATCACCGGACGACCCTAATTATAGAGCCTTCGAAAGCAGGAGCGCGAATTGGACAAGGACTTTTTTTACAATTAGAGAGCTCTACTTTGCAGTGGAATTTTTGCCAGTAACGTTAAATTTTGCCAGCAACATTATATAAAATATACAAGTAACAAGATATCCATACTTCATTCTAATAGTACAATAGCGAAAATAATTCTGTCTCTATACCTTTTCTCACTTTTACCTTTTTGCGAAGTCAAGGGCAGCAGCTGGTTCACCTTATTTTGTTGTGATTTAAGTTTGCTGTATGGTTTATCCAATATGTTTTTTGATTGTTTCATGGTGTTTTCTAGCCGTTAAGAATAATAAAGGGCCAATAACCACGATAGTTTCAAAACCTTTAACGTAAATAAAACTACGACGAAGTTAGTACCTAAATTAATATCTACTTGTATCTGTCTCGGTACGTATCAAAAAGGTGCTTTGTTTTCACGGTGCTTTAAAATCAAACAAATTAGTACGCATTTAATCAGCATCTTATTTCGAATGGGCTCCTTCACATTATTTTCTGGTATTTAGAAGGTAAGTAGGTATACGAATAAAGATTCCCTGCGACGATGTTCCGTAAGCCGTATTATTTACAAACAGTCTTAAATTCGCGAGAAATCTAAAACAATTTCACTTAGAGGTAATTCCAGTTTCAATTTTAAATAAGGCTCTCGTATTGACGGAGCGGAGCTCTAATTTTTCTTTTATTTTCGGAGTTTACGGAGAGCGTAGTCCTTGTAATTCCTACTCATCATAAG
Organism: Eupithecia subumbrata; assembly: GCA_949316285.1. NCBI lineage: Eukaryota > Metazoa > Arthropoda > Insecta > Lepidoptera > Geometridae > Eupithecia > Eupithecia subumbrata. The sequence goes on from OX438648.1 coordinate 5,585,568, forward strand.
CGAAAACTAATTAAAAGTTTTAAGTTTAAAAGTGAAACTTTTTAGACTCTTATTTTAACCATAATAAGCTATAGTCTAACAATGACGTGATGTTATTGTGATCAGCGAGCTAGATGAACCTTTTAAAGTGACCTTTTTGGCTGGAATCTTGATATTTCTATGATAATTTTTGCTGATAGAGTTATTCATAAACGCGTGAGAATTTTCAAGCGTTGCATCGACCGTTTTCAGACTTTTTTCTGAGTTTGATAGACTGTATAAGTGTATGCTCCGTTTGCACAAGGATTTCGTATTATATGAAATTAGTATTTGTATGGTTTGATATGCAGTAATAGATACCACTATTAACACATTTAAGGTCTGTGCTTATTAATCCAATAGCTCTGCCAAACGGCACAAAAAGGTTCATTCATATATGGGCTCAAACTCTTTTTTTTACTTTCTCTTTGGCTTTCCACAAGCTTCGAACGGTCAACATCAGATGACAGACAGCATGATATAAAATTCATCTAAAACCCGAGTTCACCAACATAATGATTAAATTTTAAACAAAGATTCAAAGATTCAAAGATTCAAAGATTTATTTGCGTCAAACATGGTATACAGGTGTTATAAATACAAATAATGTGCTCATGTCTCGCTATGGTCTAGCATGCAAAAATACAATTAAAAATAAAGATTAAAAATATTCAAATACAATTAAAATTTAAGATTAAAAATATTCAAATACAATTATAATTTATTATTAAAAAATTCATTTAGATCATAAAAATTCTTATCATTAAGCCATTTAAATTTTTTTTTTTTAAATAAGTATTTGTTCATTAATTTAAGTTCCTTGGGTATATTATTATATATTTTTATACACATTGACAAGCAGCTTTTAATATATTTGGCAGAATGTGGAGTTTCTTTTGGAACCAATCTATTCGGGTCTCTACATAGTCTAGGGTTTTTGTCACATGCTTTCTGGAATAAATGTCCGTGATTCCTTACAAAATTCGCTACTTCGTAAATATAGAGCGATGGTAGAGGTAACAAACCAAGCTCCTTCAACAAGGGTTTGCATGACTCATCAGGCGGGATTCCACAAATTGCTCTTATACATTTCTTTTGCGCTATAAATGCTCTGTTTCTATCAGTACTATTGCCCCACATTACGAGTCCATAGCGAAGAACCGACTCTATATAAGCGTGAAAAGACATTATTGCAGTTTTTACATTTGTCACATTTTTTATTTGACTTAGAGCGTATACAAATTTGTTTAACTTTTTGTTTACTATGTCTATATGTGATTTCCAGTCCAGATTTTCGTCAATGATTACACCTAAAAACTTTATTTGTGAAACTTCTTCTATCTTTGGTATATTAAGGTTAAAATTATATTTTACGTGTTTTGATTTATTAAATTGTATATATTTCGATTTGTCAAGATTAATTTTTAAATTATTAATGTCAAGCCATTCAATTATTTTATCAATGGTATTATTAATGTCAGTTTCATGGTCATTAATGCTGAATTTTTTTTTATCGGATGTCACAATTATTGAAATGTCGTCAGCAAACAAAATGCACCTATGGTTTGTCACGTCAACTATGTTATTTATGTACAATAAGAATAATATGGGTCCTAATATGCTGCCTTGTGGCACGCCAGATTTGTTGGTTTGGTAACCTGATGTAACTGACATCAATTCGTTGTTTTCAGTCAGTTTGTTAATAACAACGCACTGCTTACGATTCTCCAAGTAAGATGAAAACCATTGTAGAGTTGGGCCTCTGATACCAAGTTTTTCAAGTTTACCCAACAGTATGGAATGCGAAACGAAGTCAAAAGCCTTAGATAAATCGTAAAATAGTCCTGTCGTTAAATGACCTGTGTTTAAACCATTCAATACGGTTTTCACTAACGTAAAAATGGCCAGTGAGGTAGACTTTTCTTTTTGGAAGCCAAATTGTTCCTTTCTTATTATATTCTCTTTGTTGCAATAATTTAAAAGTCTTTGATACATACACTTTTCGAATATTTTTGAAAAAATAGATATGAGTGTTATTGGACGGTAGTTACTGACTTCTGTCTTTTCGCCTTTTTTAAATAGGGGCTTGACTATTGACAGTTTTAAGGCGTCGGGAAATGTAGCTGTTGAAAACGATAGGTTAATCAGGTAAGTCAATATAGCTACTATTTCCGTAATGCTTTCCTTGATTATTTTCGTGTTGATACCGTCATATCCTTCTGACTTAGTGTTTTTCAAAGCCAGTATTTCCTTTTTGACTTCATTTTCAGACATGGGTAGCAAAAACATTGAATTTAGTTTCGTTAAGTTATTAGTATAATTTGTCCGAGATTTACTGGATGTCAGGTTGTTGGTCAATTGTATATAATAATTATTAAAAATATTAGCTATGTCAATAGGATTAGAAATAGCTTGATTATTAATTATAATTGTATTAATATTTTCGTCAAGTTTATAATTAATTGGCGTTTCCCTTTTAATAACGGTCCATGTCGCTCTACATTTATTTTTGCTATTTATTATGTATTTTATGTTCGAGTTCTTTTTAGATCTGTATATACATTTTCTAAGTATACGTGAGTATGACCGGTATTTGCGTTTATTTGTGATTGTTTTTTCCTTGTAGTATACATGACGCAGCATTCGTTTGTTTTTGCAGCTATGTCTTAATCCTGGGCTTATCCAGTTTTTACTAAGCTGAGTATCATTTCTAGTTTTTACTCTTATTTTAGGAAAACACAGATTATAAAATAAGCAGTAGAGGTCATGAAATTCGTTGAATGCTTTGTTAAGATTTGTCTCCGCATAGACCTCGTGCCAAGAGAGTTTTGCGAGACAATCTCTAAATTTGCGTAAATTCTCGGAACAGAGATCGGTTCTGTAAATAAAGTAAGATTTTATAAACGTTTTCTTTATTTTAACGGGGAATGATAGGAGTTGCGCCGTATCATGATCCGACAGAAACAGCGGGAGCACGGAAGCGGTTGCGTCCTTGATATTACTTAATATATGGTCAATGCAGGAGTCTTTTCGTGTAGGTACATTTATATGGATTTTGAGGTCATTGCTATAACATAGATCTTCTAAATAGTTAGTAATTTTGCTTCTTTTAAGTGTATTGATATTAAAATCCCCTGCTATAATTATCTTAGTCATTTTTTTATATTTTTTACCTATTTCGAATAGGACGCGGCTTAATTTGTCCAAGAAAATGTTAGGATCAGATAAACAGTTGTTTTAACGTTTTGATGACAAGTTTTCATACATTAAACGTCAACGTTATCCGACGAAGCCCAGCTTAATTGTCCGGTTATGTATTGGTGAATGTTACCGAGATAACCCATATTACCCATACTTGAATGGAAAATTTTATGTTGTACTGCAGCTGTGCTTTCCAGGTATGCAACAAGCGTTAGGCTACTAGCAAACACCGCTACCGCACATACAACACAAAAATGTGCATTCAAATTCGGGCCTAAACTCATAATCCATAGATATATTTTACAGTGACAACATAAACTCTTCAGACCAATATTTTACCTTCATAACTTTTTGTTAACGACCAGGCAACCCACTTCAAATTGGGTTTACTCACTCATTTAATTACTTGTTTAACTTTTTATGATTATTTAAATTAAGTAATAGCATATTTTTCGTTCTATTAGTGAAAACTCTTAGTCTTAAATTGTACCACCACTGTTTAGTAGATGAAAAAAAATTTAAAAGCTGTTTGTTTTCCATATAAATAAATAAATAAAATAGCAGACAGCGCGCGACGAGCTGGCCGCAATCTTGTACCCGTTGGTTTTCGCCTTGCTAACTCAAGTTGCGTATAACTGAAGAACATTAAAAACAATTACCTCTTCTCGTTCTCATTTAAAATAATGTTTCTCTTACTTTCAGGATGCTGGGCGGCGTGGGAGGGCGGGCTGCCTCGATGCGGCGGCGCGGCAGCTCGCCCGGCGTGCGGCGGCTCACGGCGGCCGCCGCCGGCGCCGAGGACTCGCCCCCCTCCCCGCGACCCATGCGCCGTCGTCGCGCCGCCGTCTCCGCTGCGGACCACAAGACCTGCGCGCTTATACACACCAGGCTCAAGCTTGGGGACATCATGTGAGTTGCACCGAACTTATATAAATGGCACCACTTAAGGCATTCACTGCCTAGTCTTGGGCCATGAAAGTGTTAGTTTAACGTGGGTAGGTGACGCGTGAAAAAAAGTGTAAAAACTATTTTCATTTTTATTATTCTACTTTCTACAATTAATTAAGATAGCAGATAAGAAGTTTTGCGCACATTGTAAGCCATTTTGCTAAAACAAACTTTGCATCAATTGTAGTTTTAAATTCCATCGACATAATGTTAATTTTATTAATATATCTCTTAATAAATCCCATTCACTGCTCAGCCTCGGCAGTGCAACCCGCAGCGGCCCACCGCTGCTACACGAAGCTGTGATAGATCTGCGTCTTGGGCCATGAAATTGTTAGTGTCACTAGATTCCAAAACGAGACGGTTGATTCGTATTCTGTTATAGCGTGGATTCATAGAAAATAACCCAATGGTTTTTCACGCGTGACCTTAAAAGATACCAATTATCATCAACAATTTGTTCGTTACTTATATTAAATTCATTCCTGATTGTGTTGTTCAGTAGTTAAATAATATTAGTGCAACTACAAGATTAAATATGTGCGTGAAAAAAACTTATCTAGATGCCACCACTAAAATATTACAAATTGATAGGCGTTATTTTGTCGTTAAGTGGTTTTCTCTGGAATCTACTTTATAACTATGTAGTTAAGTACTAAAGACTAAATTCCTAAATTGTATTTGCATAAAACGTACCCACAGCGCCAGCTCTGTTAAATTGATGACTTCCGCTCGGTAACCATAACCCATCCTGTTCTGTGGTCTTATCCGTACCCAAGCGCCATCTGTATAGTTCCTAATAAATTTGTTCTCAAGGGTTCTCGCAGTTTGAACGCCCTCTATAAACTGTGGCAACCAAAACATAAAATCAAACCAAAACCCTATCGAAAGCGCCATCTGTACAATTTTCAACGAACTCTCATGGATACTTGCTGTCGCCTCTTCTCGCGCCATCTAAAGCTTTTCAATTAAACTAAAATTCAGGCAGAAGCTTTCAGAAAGGCGGCGCTTGAATGCGACATCTGTGAGCCACGTGTGGAATTACAATTACCTACCGCTCTGAATGTGAATAGGTTCTAGCGGTCGCTTGCGATGCGCGAAAATAGCTCCATCTATTGAAGGGGTAAGCAACCAGTTGAGTTTTACACACCCTGAAGCAACCTGAAGAAATAATAATATGACTTTGCACTCTGTTAAATCGAACTAGATGGCGCTACTAGTTCGTTTTCTAAGAGGCTGGTGCTCTATTTCGGGCGTTATCTAGTAGGTCACGGAAGGTGTATTTAGATAGTTATGTGGGGAATTCAGGTTTGTTACAAAATGTAGTCTGAATTTCCCACAGCTAATTGCATAATGTGTTAAGAAAATTTAGTTTTTAATTATTCGGGACATGCTACATTTTTATTTTAAAAATCGAATCCAACTGATATTGAATGTTTATAAAGAAGAGAGTCTTAGGTAATGTTCCTATAAGGAAGCATATCGCCTGTTCTTTCATTCGAGCCGATTCGAATTCGGCCAAATTCAATATGTAATAATGGAGCCCGTCCGACGTCTGCCCGCGACATTCGTTCGGTGTAAATGGAACGTACCGTTTTCTCCACGTGGCTATTCTATTGATTTCCGGCGCGAAAACGAGACAGCGCTAATACCACAATTTGTTGCACTATTTTTCGTCTCGCTCTTCCGCCAATATATGACCCATTTTTATGCCGCTTTCCCTATATTAATATAGCCTAAGTAATTAGGTGAAAAGTTCCGTCGCGAGATATGGCATGACTGCAGTAATGGCCGAGTATTTGTTCGAAATGTTAACCTTTTACAATAATGGCCTGAGTTTATAAATATTCTGTTGATAGAGTGCGATTCATAATCAGGATTGTGTGTAAATTATTTTGAGTATGATCCATTCCATCAGATCATCCATCTATAAGAGATCCATACTCAAAATTGAGTGTTTTACACACACGCAGAACAGTGTCGATCTTACTCTTGATAGAAAATTGTAAAACAAATTGTATAACCCTCCTCCGTTGGTAGTCCGGAGAAAAAAGTAGAGGCCATAAATGATGAAATGATGATATGTTTACATTCCTATACAGGGTTATTGGTAATTCACTGACACTGCGTGCACTGCAGGTTCTGCCCATCATCACGAACACGTTAGTGAAGACGCCGATCTTAATTCTTAAACTTGGTATTGGTATTCAATAATCGTTCTTTAGAGAAGCTTTTTTTGAAACTAAACATATGGCTCTGCCCTGAATTGACAGTGTTCGTCCTTAAAAATTAATTGGGTTCCGGACAAAGGAGTATTAAATTTTTTTAGAGTTGATTTCCAAAAAATTAGGAGAATTAAGACCTGGCGTCTTCACTTACGTGTTCGTGATGATGGGCAGAACCTGCGGCTTACGTTGTGTCAGTGAATTATTACAGTCAGAAGGCTTATTATAACTCACCGAAATACGCAATCGATTTTCGTTTTTCTGTGCTGATTGGTAGATACCTACTCTAATTCGGCGTATTAGTAGAGTACAACAATTTGTCGATACGAAACACAAAATTTCGTACTACTGAAATAAAAAAGGCTCCCTGATTCATCGATTGAATATTTTAAACTCTGCAAGGCTGGACAGCATACAATCACATCACACACATATTATAAATGCGAAAGTTTGGATGTGTGTTTGGATGGAGGGATGGATGGATGTTTGTTACCTCTTCACGCCAAAATTACTGAACGGATCTGGCAGAAATTTTGCAAATAGTTAATTCTAATCCTGGAATCAAACATAGGCTTCTTATCCCATAAATCAGTTCCCATGGGATAGATATCACCTTTAAAACGTTTCCATAGAAACAACTCGTGAGAAGTCACAGAGAAACTAGTTAATTCATAATTCGTAGTGGAACGTCTTCCATGAATCAAAAACAACAAGCGAAGCCGCCTGAGCCACCTGAGTTGACAAATGAAAGGATTAAACCGAAATTCAGTGGCACAGCCAGCATCTGCACCGTACCAGGCCAGATGATTTAGCACTATGATTGTGGCTTACAAATTAACACGCAGGTTTAAAAAGCACTAATTGACGCGTCTATATTATAATACCGATGCTTGGAGTCATTGACCCTAATAAATTTGGTTATGGATAAGGATAACTTATTTTTTTAATTTTTAATTTTAATGAATGAATTTAATTGATTAATACAATTGTACGATACTATTATTAATATAATTAACTAAAGACAATACTATAAGTTTACCTACATTGTAGTTAAGTTATTTTTTTTTATTACCAATAAATGAGTTATGAGTTATGGAGCGTCTTCTTCTTAGTCACTGGTAGTAGGTACAATATGCAGACATTATTTAAAAAGAACCTTCAGCGTACTATTTTCCCACACTAGCAGTGTAACTAAAACTAAAAATAATTACTGTTTTACACCGCATAGTGTTACCACGAGTAAAAGAAATTACTCGTAGTCACACTGGTGTAGCAAAACGGTCGGACCACGAGTCTGCCGCGTTATCTTTATTTTATTTTTTATTTATTTATTGAAACTTGACTTACAGAATTACATACATTCCAAAACATCAAACATTATTATAAAATCTAAAGTAGGTACGTAAAATTATACAAAATATTATGACACCAAACATTATTTACTAGTTAAAATTAAATAAAGAGTAGTTGTAAAACAAATACTTAGTTTAAAGACAGATTATAATAATCTAGGTCAATTGTAAAGTTTAAAATACATGAACATGTCACAATATGAAAAAAATGTTTATTCTCTAATAGTCGAAATAATAGCAATTACAGGTCAAAGAGTAAACTTACAAAAAGAGAGCATGAAATGGAATAATTTGGCAATGCTGTCAAAGAATTCGTCGGCGTCAGTTGAAGAGATGAACTCGTTTAGGTAGATATCTTGATGAACGGCTGCTCTTGCAATGCGCCACCATCATTTCCTGATGGTTGTGTCGTGAGTCGGACTGCCGCAGAGGTCTGAGCTCAGAGTTCTGATGGAATCTGACCATCTAGTTGAACCACGGGACCTCTTGCCCTCCATTCTGCCCTGGACCACGACACGCTCTCGCTAGTCTTCTTGCCGTGCTACGTGCCCAAACAACTTCAGTATTTGCACAGTCGACGATGATTTCAGCTTCATCTACCAACAGAAACTCTTTAAAACTTTTAAATCCATCATGGTTATTAACACTAAAGTCATTTATAACGGGATATTTACCATGATTTGAGTTTTGAGCTTTCCAATATTTCGGCACAGTTATTCCGTGATCATGGCGCATGAAACTGTGCCGAAATATTGGAAAGCTCAAAACTCAAATCATGGTAAATATCCCGTTATAAATAAATAAATAAATAATGCTGGACAATTCACACAGCATTATCTAGCCCCAAGCTAAGCAGAGCTTGTGTTATGGGTACTAGATAACTGATATACTTAATACAATACACTACATAGATAGATATTTTTATTATATATAGAAAACACCCAGACCAACGGAACAAATTTCTGCAGATGACAAATGACTTTAATGTGACTCTTTTTCTATTTATTGGTTATTTTTATGTATATCTACTCCACCCGTCTTCCTTGAAACCGTTTTCAAAAGTGGTTTGAATCGTTTTGGTATTTTAAATATTTATTTTGCTTAACATTCCTATAAAGATTTGTAGCACACCCAGAATAGCAATAAAACACAAGTAAGAACGTGATACCGTGGCGTTCGAAGCGCCGTAGCAGCGTAGGCATTGTAGCAGCATAGCAACTCTGTAGCAGCATAGGGTTTTGTTGCATCGTAGCAACTTCGTAGCACTGTAATTTGTAGCGTAGTTTCATAATAACAACTAACTGGTTTATAAATCAAATTATATCGCAAAAATTTTCGACTTCGGACGGGACTTACACACACACACACACACACATTAGCACATTCCGGTACTGACGGAAGGATGCGGGTTCAAGTCCCGTCCGAAGTCGAAAATTTTTGCGATATTATTAGATTTATAAATTACCCTGAGTGTGGGGTTACGCACTATAATAAGAAAAAAAACCTTAGAAACAACTGGTTATTTGTACGCTGATCAACAAACCGAATCACTTATCAAATAGATGGATAAAAATCAATATTATTAACTTCAGACACATACATACCGACTATTAGCAATATAAATAGTTCTTTCTCCTGCCGAAAAGACGTTCACAGAAGATTTGATCATGGTTTGAATGCTTGTTGTTATGCCATGCGGAAGTGGTGCTGGTTGTTTACACTTCTCAGCCAACATTTATCAGTACCATAACATGTACCCCAGCTGCCTCGTTGGTCTAGCGGTTAGCTTGTTCAACCGCCGATTATGAGGTCTCGGGTTCGAATACTGGGTTGGGCCAGTAGTTGATAGTTAATAAAGTTGTTATTGGGGTTTTTCTACCAAGAAAAGTCCACAGTAGCAGCCCGGAGTCAGGAAGTTGGTGGTTTTACACCTAACGAACGTACTTTCCGGTACGGGGGAGCCGTTGGTCCTACGCCTGATTTCTCCCCGGTTGTGTCGGTCTGTCGTCCCATCGGATTATGAGAGTGAGGGAATAGAGAGTGCGCTTGTGTTTGCGCACACACTCGTGCTCTATAATTTGTTCTGAGTATCTGGCTAGTTTTCGATGAGCCTGGCCGCCGTGGTAAAAATTCAGCTTATAATAATAATAAATAATGCTGTACAATTCACACATCTAGCCCTAAGCTAAGCAGAGCTTGTGTTATGGGTACTAGATAACTGTTATTCACTACATAGATAGATATTTTTTTATTATACATAGAAAAACATCCAGAACACCCTGAATAAATATCTGCAGATCGTAAAAACATTTGTGCTGAGGCGGGAATCGAACCCGCAACCTCCTGCGTCGCAGGCTAAGAGGACATTATATACCCCAGCCGCAGTAACAGTTCGAATCGTGCACTTACACCGGCACAAAGCAAGAACTGGCCTACAAACGAAAAGCAGCCATTGTTCGCGCCTTTAATTATTTTAAGCACATTCAAGTTAGACTCGTGCTGAGGAAATAAGGTGCTTAAGTTAGTGCACCAATAATGAATGGGGTAACTTTGAGTCGAGATTTAAAGTTTACTTTGCTCAGATTGCTTTGATAAGTGAAAGTTTAAATTGTTTATTTAATTCAAGTCAGTTTCAGGACGACACGACGTCCGACCGGCTACTTTTAACTGATTTATTTAAGACTAACTTCTATCCGCGGCTTCGCACGCGTATTTTCAGTATAAGAAGTAACCTATTGTTTAAGTAAGGCTACGTTCTAAGTGTATGCAATATTTCATGTTTATCTGTTCAGTAGTTTTGGAGATCCTAGGTAACAAAAATTCAGATTTCACAAACTTTCGGCTTTATAATATTAGTAGATAGATAGATAAATAGATGAACAGAATGACTACGAACATGTAAGACTCCGTACAAATGTATTTTCCGATTTATTTGGAAACTATACATGCCCAATTCCAAAGAAATTTTGTATACATGTAGAATCTATATTTGCAAAGCTATATTTGCAGCTTTAAAATTTTTCAAAAAACGTAATCATGATTAAATGCGAGCAAAGCTAATTTGCTTTATTTTTACTACCAAATCGTTTCATTTTCACCTTTATGCGAAAATCTGTCGCTCTTAACGTGCTCCATTTTATTCGACGTGAAACAGCAACAAATACTCATGGGCCGGCCGCTTAGATTTAGGAGATATTCATAGCCTTCATAAGAAAGTGTTTTCCGTAGACTTATTTTCTATACAACTCAGTTGAGAGCGCCGCCGTAGCGCACCAATGTCAAGTCTATATCAGTCAATTGCTACCTTCGATGGAGAACCTAATTCACAAAAAGTCAAGTCAAGGTTTGAAATGACATCGGTTCGCTAAGCTCCCACTTTTCAGCCTGATTGGGTTTGCTAGCTTTATTTGAAGAAATCTCATGTACATGAGAGTGTATCAGAGTATATCAGATAACTGTCACAGAATTATTTAGTCCATATTGATAAAATTTTGAAGCTGGCACGATCCCCTTTTGTTTTTCGTTTACTGGGGCCTAGATTTGTGACGTCAGCGTGGTTATTTTCATGAAAAACAAAAGACAATCGCGACAGTTTTATTATCTATATGCGTAAACGTAATGTTAAATAACAGGCCAGTCACCGCCAAACATTGATGAACAAACAAGAACAAATTTAAAAATTTTAAAACTTCCCTACAGATTTTCAATAAACAGGGCTAAGAACACTCGGGATAAAATTATCTATGACATGACAGACACGTTAAACTTATAACACCCCTCTCTTTTTGCATAGGGGGTTAAAAACACTTCGCTGATCAAAGTCCACAAAACAAGCAGTATCTAGTATTTCCTTCCATTAGTATTTCATATCCAAAAACTACATACTCGTAAATAATTTAATTTGATTGTTGATAAAAACTAAAAACTGATTTGAGTCCTTTATTTTTTGACTGTTTTTTAAGTTTTGCGGGAAAAATACTAATCTAAATAAATAAAATTTATGGCACCACTTCGGTATCATTGTCTTTACAGTTGTATAGAGAATCATCCAAATCGGTCCATCAATTACGAAGAAATTGACGAACATATACCTATAAAAAAGCATACATGCAGCCAAACATGGTACAATGTTTGCTCCTTTCAAAAATCAAAATCCGAATGAAATAAGTACTCTAAATTTCCATAAATACAATAAATGTACACTTACAAAAGGCCACATTATAAAACTAAAAACTGACACGGAAATAATGTGATATTTTTTATTTCTGTTGCTTCGGAATGTAGACTAAAGTAAAGAAGCGTCGAAGAAACCTTTAGCCTGTTAGTTGTTAGTATTCGAGTTGGAGCAAAACCCATCCCAAGCTTTTTTATCCTGTAGATGATCTGATATTTTGTTTTGACAATTTGTTTGAATTTATTTACAGAAAATTTTTGCAACTCAATAGGAGTTTTGTGTAGAAGCGTGTACCTACATTGCTCTTTAAAAGGTACATTAATTTTGTGTAGCCTAGTTGAGGGCACAGCGAGTTCATGTTTATTCCTGGTATTAAAATTATGTTTATCGCTATTCTTAGGGAACTGATTGATATTTCTATAAGTTTACAACAAGTTTTCATAAATATGTTGACATGGTACTGTCATTATATTTATTTCTTTGAATTTAAAAAGTCGGTTAAAAACGACCACCCTTTACGTTACGCCGGTAAACATTTTTGCATGGCCAATAGAAGCACAAAAGTTTCAACACTGCATTTCACCACAAAGTATATCGTTAACTAGTAAAGAAACATGGGAACAAGTTTCTCTCTCTGAGTTGTAAACTAACGCAAGCAAACATTACATTACGAAAACTGTAGACTTGGGATTACAATTTTGTTTATTTTTAACCCCCGATGCAAAAAGAGAGGGGTGTTATAATTTTAACGTGTCTGTCTGTGAATCTGTGTATCTGTCTGTGGTATCGTAGCTCCCAAACTGATGAACCGATTTTCGGTTAGTTTTTTTTTTGTGTCATAGATAATTTTATCCCGAGTGTTCGTGAGCCATGTTTGATGAAAATCAGTCGGGGAGTTTTTAAATTTAAAAATTTTGTTCTTGTTTATCTATTTTTATACAGAAGTAAGTATTTCTTAAAAATACATTATTCACAAAGAAAATTATAATCAAATAATAATAGAAATAAATTAGAACTATTATTTTACAATTGAAAATATTGAGCTAACTGCAGACTGTTGCAAACTATCTACAGGTAGCTCAACTGATCCATATAAATTCCAGTCGGAAGCATCCCCAAGACGCGGCTGCATTGCCCCGCTGTATGGCAATGCTGATGCGCTGCGCCAGATATCAGCTCTCGGGTCACGCGTCGCTTCGACCAGACACTTACTTTCTTATATTTTTAAAGTACTTTTAGCCAAACACTGACTACGTCAACCCTGTTAGTACAATCAATTAGTTGCGAATCTTATAACATATATTACACCATTTTTTGAAGAATCCTGAGATCTCAGGCCTCTGAGTCTCCTTTTTGAATGGGTGTCAAATGGTGTAAAATGTATGTATAAAAAAGAAACCGCCGCTGCAGTTACGTTTTCAGACGTTACTGCAGCGGCATCTATTTTCTCGAATTACTCTGAAACCATAGTGAACACAAATTTTATGTTTAGGGCTCATTAAATAAATAAATAAATAAATAATGCTGGAGAATTCACACAGTATTATCCAGCCCCAAGCTAAGCACAGTTTGTGAGAGCTATGGGTACTAAATAACTGATATACTTAATACAATACACAACATAGACAAAGATATTTTTTATTACACATAGAAAACATCCCGAACATCCTGAACAAATATCTGCAGATCGTACAAACATTTGTCCCGAGGCGGGCATCAAACCCGCAACCTCCTGCGTCGCAGGCAGACCTTCGGCCGCTGCGCCACTGAGGTCACAAGACATAGTGATCTGATTTTTCTCTATATATTCTCAAAATAGTAGTATTGAAAAATAGTTTCGTTCGGTTATTATGAAAATAATTCGTAAACTGATGATGCGAATTTTACAGACGAGTGCTGTGACACGCCGTAATTAGCTCTGTAGGTTATTTGGAACATTCTATTTTCTCAATAGAGGTAAAAAAGGTTCGTTCTCGAATTTGAAGCAAGTTATCGCATGTTAAAATTTCATTCCTCCTGTAAAAAGCATAAACAGGGCGCCACGTAAGATGACGTGTACAAAGCCGAAAATGGTTGATTTTTCACCCTGGGTGTAAATTCTTGGAACCAAGTGCAAAAGAGTGGCGGTTTTTAACCCTGAAAAGCCTCGGCTGTTTTTAGATATATTTATTAAGATTTTTACTATACAGGGTGGTTTTTTGAGCAGGGCGGTGATGGCCAAGTCGGAAACCACGAGAGTTAGAGAAAAGTCGTGAAAGGAGTCATGCCCTCGATTTATAAGAAAACAATAACTGCATATTTAGTTTTTTTTAAACCCTTTTACTTATGACGGAAATGGACACGAAAGATTTAAAAAAGACACCCTGTGTTATTGAACTAATGGATTTTGTTGCTGATAAGGATCAATCTTTGCAAAGAAATTTATTACTAAAAATGAAAGGATAAAGAAGATTTTTCAAATTACTTCTAATACTTATCACAGTTTTACCTAACCAATAAGTTTCTCAAAATGATTTAAACGTCTCTCTAAAGATTGTTTGCTGCTTTTGATTCCATGGTTTTTGTAACTTGCAGGCGCTTTTAAATTACTCACCATAGTTTGAAGCACTTTTTCCGAGAAAATCACATACATACACAAAATAAATGAACCCTGAAAACATAACACTCTTTTTTGGGCAATCAAAATACACAGTACAGATAACAAGTAGCACAATCTACTTTTACCTTTCCAAGCAATTGCAAGTGCACAATAGTAAACTCCATCAGAAGTTTGTCCTCTGACTTTGCAACTTAGGTACAGTGTAACTGTGAAGCGCATTTTGCGTATTCTTTGCTAACACCGGAACTCTGTAGTTTGGTTTTCGATATTTAAATAATAACGTATGATATTTAAATTCAAATGAGCCCTTGCTGCGTTCTTGGAAGAGTGATCGTTGTCTAGGGTAGAAAAGAAGAAAACTACGTTACTTTGACATCGAATGCGTAGATTATTTGAAGTTCATTTCTTCAACTTCAATAATGCACGCAATGTTTGTCGATGCGATGTCATTATTGTCTATTCTACCTTAAAGAACCATCCCGGTGCTTGGCCTACTGGAGAGTATTTTTGACAGCTGTCAGAACACAGCGACCAATAGCAACCGAGAGTCGCAAGGCTAAAGAGTGGAACCTTCTTGCGTCTGTTTTCCCGTTAGAGTACAATCAGATAGATAAGAGCCTTATTGTCTTTTATTTCATGGGACCCATAATCCTCTCGCTGGGTATGCGGGGATCGCAGTTCGGTGGTAGAATGGTTCTGCAGGGGGCGCTGCTGCCCGCCCCCGGTGGATATCCCTTAGGCATCTCTTACGACACCCGTGCGAAGAGTTGGGGTGGTGCAAATTCTAAGTCGGCACCACACAGCAATCATCACATCACACTATATATTAAAAATGCGAAAGTTTGGATGCCAAAACTGAACTGAACGGATCGGGCTGAAATTTTGCATACAAGTAATTTTAATCCTGGAATCAAACATACATACACTTTTTATGAGATGTAAGCGGGTTAACTACGAACCTTATTTGTGTTGAAGGTAGTGCTTGGAGAGAGGCGGACGCGCGCGTCTGGAACCGCACTCACCCTGAAGATGCACCTCGTTAAGGGCGATGAAGACACGTTGGTGTTCTTTTAACACAAATATGGTTCGTAGTTAACCCGCTTACATCCGTAATGTACTATGAGGTTGGTTACTTATGTCCCAGCGAATTTAACATTTAAATAGAGTGTTGAGTAATTGTTTTACCAACAAGAATTAATTCACATCAGTTACTCGTTCAATCAGAACCGGATTACAAAATGATTCTCATTTTAATCAGTTGTTTATATATGTTCTCGTATGTTGGAATTAATGTTGCGGCTTTTTAAAATATTACTGCGGTTATTCTGAATTTGAGAGCTTTTGTCCAGTCTTTGTTCTCGTGATCTTGAGGTACATGTCTATTTATTTATTCTTTATTGGTAAATCACAGCGTAGTTGATAGATATATAGTAATACATATTGATTTTACAAATGAGCCAAAAAAGATTTACAGCTAAATAAATAGTGCTGGACAATTCACACAGCATTATCTAGCCCCAAGCAGAGCTTGTGTTATGGGTGCTAGATAACTGTTATAGGTACTTTATACAATACACTACATAAATAGATATTTTTACTATACATAGAAAACACCCAGACCAATGGAACAAATTTCTGCAGACCGTACACAAATTAGTTCCGAGACGGGAATCGAACCCGCAACTCGTGTGTCGCAGGCGGGCCTTCGCCCGCTGCAACCTAATAGGTAAATATCGAGTTCAGGTAAGATTTAAGTGCTTTACACAAAACTTTAGATAGGTACAAAGATACTCACTGCATTGTATGTGTTTGTGTGTGTGTGTGTGTGGGTGTGTGTGTGAGTGACTGCTCTTCCGAGGCATCAATCTCTTAAGAATTTGGGCAACGTGATAGCAATCTGGGTGCGTGTGTGTATTAATGGGAGAAGGAAAGAGAGGGAGGGGTTACTGACAGCGATGTCATTTTTTAATTTCCCATTTCAGGAAATTTTTATGCAAATGGAAAATATCAAGACTATAATATTCTTTGTTATAGAGTAGAGCTGCTCGGCCCAGAACAGAGTTTCGGGCATAGTAATTTTATTGTGTCACATGTCCTTAGTAATTTTATCGGGTATTCGGTATTTGCATCTTTTTACAGATCTCATACGTCACTTATGCGTTTGACCCTTTTTAAAATACTTAGTAGATAATAACCTGCATATTTTGAAAAAGCGCAAGGTAAAAAACAATCAGAAAAACTATAATCTATTTTTAACTATCTTCAATAAACAGACCTCCTATTTTTCTATGGCTTCGGCTGTATTTATGTTTTTAGGATTCCGTACATCACAAGAAAAAAAGAATCACTTTATTGTCCGTTTGTCTGTCTGTCTGTCCGTCTGTTAACCTCTTTTTCTCAGGTATCGAGTTAAAATTAACGTCAAATACTAAAGTTCGTAACCTCTTGGAGCCTCAATATAAATAAAACTTTTAAGTCAACGAAATCAAAAGTTACAGCTAATTGTCCGAATATTTTGAAATTTTCAAGGGAATCACATGCACACAAAACCTAAAGAGTACTTCCCTTAGACCTAGAATCATGAAATTTGGCAAGTAGCAAGGTATTATATAGCATAAATAAAGGAAAAAATCTAAAAACTATAAAGGGAAAAATCCGGAAACAGCAAATTGGTAGTTTATTAACAAAAAAAAATATTCTCGCTATGGACCTAAACCTACAGGGTACTTAGCATTTAATTAATCATAAAATTTGGTAAGAAGAAAGGTTTTATAGCACAAAAAAACGGAAAAATCCTACATTGTAGTTTAATTACAAAAAAAATATTTACGATTCTCGCCATGGACCAAAACTAACAGGGTAGTCGGTAGTAGGTCCTACTTCCCGTTGACCTAGAATTATGGTATTTACAAGACAAAAGGTCTTACAACTATACGGCACCCTTAGTGTGCTAGTCCGACTCGCACTTGCCGGTTTATTTTATGTATGTCCATCGATTTCTCCGTCAATTGTAAAGCTATTGTAAAGAAAACCATCTTGAGGCAGCCCCATAGTTCAGGTATTTATCCTGCCAAAATTTTAAAATATTGTTAAAATAAGGGATTCGAAGTAAGTTTTTAATTTTTTTTAAATAATCAAATAATTCAACCAGAATGCTCAAAAACAACAAAAGCCTATAGATTTACGTTACATAGATAGATAGACGTTATAGAAACAATTTATAGAAACAAAAGCGTAGAAACAAACAGTTCAGGAGGACAAGCACAGCACAGACATGCAAAGATAATACGAATACTAACAATTAACGAAACGATGAACGAACTCGTTTCGACCTTTAATTGCAACGTAATTGCAACCTGAGACGGCCTCAATTACACTGTAATGACATTGGTAATGACGGTGTAGCTGTGGCTCTGTCCACAAGCACCTACATATGTAACCTATTTCGTTTTACCGCTGCAAGGCTGCTCTTTTAAAACGCAAAAAAAAAAAATATAATGTTATGCGGCGCCTCTGAATTTTCTGATAAAAGTAGTAGGTAACCTACATAAATTGGTTTTTATTTTAGGCTTGATTCTTGGGTTTTGTTGACGTTTAGATTGTGTTTTAAATTTTGGAGCACCATAGACAAACTTCATCGCAAAAAATTCGCATCCCGGTGTACCGCGGTCATTGACCCGGCGCTAGGTCACTGGGCTATCGGAGCTTGCACAATGCCTATACTTGAACTCTACTTTTTCTATGGCGGTGGAACAATCTCGAACGTTTCGAAATAGGAACTCGGAAAATTGGAAATTCAAAAGCACAATGTAAAAGTTTGGAACTAGGTACTTGGATTGTTGTATGAGTCAACCTTGCAGTGAGGTAATATATTTAAATATGGGTCTGCAATGTACATACATATTTAAATGTAATTAGCAATTTACGCTGGCGGAAAAACTACGACGCAAAATTGCGTTCCATCGTTGTTACTGCGTCAATGCGTAGGTAGGTAATTTCTTTTGTTTTTAGATTGTTCTCGGTCGCCTCGTTTAAGTACCTAAAAAGTCTGTCAATAAATCCAGTCACTGAATTTGTTGACCTGGAGAAATATAAATTAGAATTTGGTCACTAAACACTGGTAACTCCTGTCCTGTGTATTAGTAGGTATGAAATACAGAAATACAATTTATTCATAAAGCCAATTTACATGTCAATAACTTTTGCACATTATGAATAAATATACAAAGCGTATACCAGTTTTTTAATAATTCGAATTACACATAGATACAATACAAAAAAAATGTATTACCTAAACATGAATAAGTTATTAAAAAGTCAAAAGGTACTAAAGTCATTTAAAACGGGATATTTACCATGATTTGAGTTTTGAGCATATGAGTTTTAACAACTGCATAGGAACCCTCGGTTTTTCCGTGATCGTGGCGCATGAAACTGTGCCGAAATATTGGAAAGCTCAAAACTCAAATCATGGCAAATATCCCGTTATAAATGACTTTAGTGTTAATAACCATGATTGATTTAAAAGTTTTATAGTCAAAAGGTACCTGTAAAAAAACGTCAAGTGCGAGTCAGACTCGCGCACTAAGGCTTCCGTAAGACCCTGCCAAATTATCATGATTATAGGTCAATGGGAAGTAGGCCTAAATAACGCACGTAGGCACATTATTTGCTCTGTATTCGCCTGTTACAAAATAGTCATTGAAAATTGTAAATTACGACAATATATTATTAGTAATGATGGTGTTAAAGCAACTGTCCACAAAACCAGTAGTGTTCGGGAAGGCTCTTGAAGATTGTAACCACTGGACGATAATCTTAATTAGTTTTCAGGAAAACGCTATTAAAAATTTAAGCCCAAGTTTAGGTAAGTAATCGAATTCCGGTAATTTTTTAACGTGTAATACTCAGTCAGATCTTTGATTTCTTATTTGCAAGGAATATTTTTGTAGACCGTGCAATTAATTTTGTTTTTTTAAACCCTGTCAACTCTCATTTGAGAGAGATTGGCTGTATTATTTTTTATTACCGAATCGTTTTTTGCCGTGTGGATTATCCAGCATTATTTTTATTTATTTAATAAAACTTAAGATCCTCCGATTTCAGTATATTATATACTTGTCGAACTCTATTAAAAGCTGTTTACCGATTTACGTTAAATCGCCACACAAACATAAATTTGTGTTAGTATACGTGACGCGTCATTTGGTTCCGATGGAAGATCAGCGTTGAGATAACTATGCCCACTGGCTAGTTGTCACAACAAATGCTGAGTCAGATGCCATTTTGGAACATTTAAGTCATAACTCTTAATTTAACAAAGTGTTATGGTGTTTGCATACGTACGCTAAGCTAATAACTAAACCATTAACTATGTTTACAAATCGCGAATGTTTAAAAAGTTGTACAAGATCAAGTTTAAAATGTAATGCTACAAATTAAGATTTCTTATTTTTAAAAACCAACCAAACCAAAATGAAGTCCAGTGTTTACATGCCTCTAGATCTGCGCCGGGGTGCAAGGGGCATCGACCTCGCCGCTCGGTCAGTAGGTCGTCGCAGCCACGATGCGCTAACTACACTTGAACTCTGCATTTTACGCACCCTGTATATTAGAAGTTTGTAGGTTACAAGTTTCATTCTGTATATGCACGAAATTTCACCCTGTGTAAGGCAGGCAAGTTTTTTTGCTCGACAGTGGAAAGTAGTTGTGGTTATCGAGTTTATGTTCGTATTTCAGTTTTTTGGCACGCTCTGTTTGTGTGTGTAACAGGCGTGTAAGATATAAATGGAATAAGTACTTATACTAAAATAAATAGGAATAAAAAGGAAGGGGAAAAGTTTAATTTTAGAGGCCATTATATTATAATACGCCACTTGTTCTATTCAAATTTGATGAATATTTTTGTTCGAAAGCGACTTACCGACTTACCGAAGTAGGTACCTGAGGAAATCCTAAAATTTTTGATTGAAATTAATATAATGATTTTTTTAATAGTCACAACCATATATATACCCACCCCGCACACACATGTTGGAATATTTGATAAACGTTCGAAAAAATTCATTTTGGATAATTTTCTTCGGCGTAAGGCAAAATTTAATTTTTACATAAAGTTTGTATATTTGTATGTGAGATTAAAGCCGTTAACAATTAGTCTATTAGTCTATCATTCGGTTAATACTTAATTATAGTATTTATTTACCAAGAAATGAACGCCAAGAGCACTGCATTGTTTATTTCTAAAGTTTTCTAAGTCATACATATTGATATGTACATTAAAAAATTAAAGCCCTTTATTGACAAAGAAAATTACAATCAAATAATATAAATAAATTAGAACTAGATTTTACAATTGAAATAATTGCGGCAACTGCAGACTGTTGCAAACAATCTACAGGTAGCTCCACTGATCCATATCAATACCAGTCGGAAGCGTAAAAAAATACATTTGTAACAACGAGCTCGGAATTTTCGGTCCCTGAAGTTTTTTCATTCTCGTAAAGAAAAAAATCAGTTATTGTTTTTTTACGGTTTCGAAGATCGAAGATTGATTTCGAAACCCTTGTGGTCTCGCTTTGTCTGTCCTTTTGTCCCTCCTTATTAACCCAAAAACTACTGCAGCTATCGACTTGAAATTTAAAATAATAATACATTTCGTGCGCCTGTACCGATTTAAAGAAAAATAAATGAAAAATTAAAACGAATATTTTCCATACAAATTGTCATGCCGAAATTTTAAAAGATACCTACAGAGTTATATGGGGTATCAAATGAAAGGTATCGGTTTGGACATTTCAAAACAGTTTTTGAAATTTCTGTAGATTTCATACCTTTTGAAATATATTGAAAAAAGAAAAAATCGAAATTTTACCAATCCCCCCCCCTAATCTCCGAAGTTTGCAGAGCGATCCATTTAAAATGTATGAAGCGTTTGTAGATGGATCTATATTTTTATAGGAAAAATAAAGAGAAGTCTGTAAAAAGAACATTTTTTGAAAAATGGTCAAAAAGAAATAATTTTCAAAAGGGAGGCTACCACCGATCGGGGTATCAAATGAAAGGTCAGTTTATAAAGGTATCAGTTTGGACATTTCAAACCAGTTTTTTTAATTTCTGTAGGTTTCATACTTATTGAAATATTAACATTTAACCTATTTAACCGAAGCATGCAGAGAGATCCATCTGAAATGTAGGTTGGTACCTACTATTCTTAGGTATTTGTTAAATTGCGAAGTCTCTAACCGGTACTTTTGGTACATATTTGTTGACAAACGTTCGAAACCCTCGGCGCGCGTGTTACACTCGCAGTTGACGGATCTTGTTTAACCAAAAAACCGTTTTAGGTTTTCGACAACAATTCCATTAACGTAAATAATTTATATTTGCATTCATATATGTACATAATTTTGATCACATTTTCCATGTCGTATTATCAGAATCTATAAATAATGTAGCAACGCTATCTAAGTTAAACTATAGTATCTATTTATAATCTGCGTACTTGGCTTGTAATTTGCATAAAATAGATTGTACAATGTAAAGTGCTATTGTAGAGTCGAAACCAATTTAATATTTCTTACGCCGTACCTACATGATTTATTTTATTATATCAATATTCAGGAAATTAACAGCTAATTTAATGAGCAGATATATGATGAAATACTGAAGGCTAATTGAATCATATAGATTATTTTGTTTAAAAAATTCAAAATCACGCGGTGCAAAGTCGAATTAATGCAGTATTTTTATCTCTATTAAACCGACTTAGTTCTCATAATATACAGGGTTATTGATAATTCACTGACACTACGTGAACTATACAGGTTCTGCCGATCATCGAGCACACCTTTGTGAAAACGTCAGGTCTTAAGTCTTATTTTTTTATATATTTTATAATTCACCTCTGCTAAAAACGTGCAAAATCTCCTTTGTCCGGAACCCAATTAATTACTAAAGACCGATGATGTTCCACTCCCACACCTAATAGTGGTTTCATGCATTCAGGGCTGAGCAGATTTTAAGTATACTTTCATAAAAAGTCTTGCTAAAGAACGATTATTGAATGGAGGGGGTACCTTCTATAAATGCCAATTTTAAGAATTAAGACCTGAGGTCTTCACAAACGTGTTTGTGGTGATGGGGAACCTGCAGTTCACGCAGCGCCGGTGAATTACCGATAACCCTGTATAAAACATGAATTTAAAATGCTGAAGAATGCATTCCGAAAGCTAGTAACACTAGTTACGTAAATATGCTCCAAATGGTAAAGATCTGATAGGTGAGAGAGACAAATTTGGAAATTTCTTTGACCCTTAAGCTCTGTGCTCATTAATGCAATACCACTGCCATACAGCACAAAAACGTGCATTCAAATATGGGCTTAAACTCTTTCTTAGATACATTGAACATTATAAAATTTACCTTATTTTTACGAATGAAAGCCCATATTCGAATGCACATTCTTGTGTTGGGCTGCAGCGGTGCTTTTTAGGTGTGCGACAAGCTAATATGTTTAAGATGGTTTTTAGGGTTTTGAGATCGGTTTCGAAACCCTTATGGTCTTGCTTTGTCCTTTTTTCCCTCTTTAATATCTCATAAACTGCCTAACTTGAAATTTAAAAATAAAACATGGGTACTTTAGCTAGCTTTCCTTGCTGCCAGGATTTTTGATAATTACTCAAGTATTGTATAAAAGCTAAACAGATTTGAAGCAAACAAGAGCACTGGATAGAAAGGAGCCTACGTTCTATCCCGTCTGCAAACAAAAGGCTTGATTCAGGTTCCAGATAATCAACTTTGTCTGTGCTACATGCATCTTGGCGTCAATCCAATATCACTTTTGACTTACTAAAGACAGCGGAGGCCTGGGTTTCTGAAACTGAGCTTTATGTCAAAGCCTAGGGTGTCTTAAAATACCTATAAATTAATACCCAACAAGATAGGTAGCTTAAGAGGGCGCATTGCGTCCCACTTTGTGAAAAGGATAGGAATAGGATTTCGCGTTCTTAGGAGCGGGACGGAGCATACGTTTTTGGAACATCGTAAGAG
Organism: Eupithecia subumbrata; assembly: GCA_949316285.1. NCBI lineage: Eukaryota > Metazoa > Arthropoda > Insecta > Lepidoptera > Geometridae > Eupithecia > Eupithecia subumbrata. The sequence goes on from OX438648.1 coordinate 5,609,136, forward strand.
CAAAAATTATGTTTTTGCGTATTTAAAAGAAAACTACACAATTTATGAAGAAACTGTATTAAGGAACCAAAGAATTAGTAACAGCCTACGAATCAAAACAAGAATATTTTCTATAGATTACAAGGTTCTTGAGATCTTGACCAAATTAGGTGCAAAACAGTGCACTTTCAAGATTTTTTTATATGTATTTTTTTTTCGCAATCGTGTTTTCCAAATAAGGAACCGAGAAAAAAATTAGAATTTTATGTTTTTCAAGTTTTTTACAACGGGGATCCCGTGAGTACTGAGATCTTTATGTAGACCACACAACTGGCGAATTTCTGTAGAACCATGTCACAGTACACGCAACAAACGCCAAAAGTGGCGTTTGTTACATTGTTATAAAAAGAGATCCGCCAGTTGTGTGGTCTACCAATAGGGCCTAGTTTGACAAGTAAACCCAGCAAATGGCAGTGCAATGCAAATGGCGGGCTTCCATTCAGCACCTGGATGCTGTAAGAGTTGACTATGCGAACCAATCAGAAGAAGGGCATAAGCTTCCTTCTATGTATTTTTATCACCTCCACTGCGATCACCAATATGTCAGCCAAGAGTGATGATTGTGGCGAAACCCCCTCGTTTGGGAGAGAGATGTTCAGCAGTGAACGTATGTTTGTTGTTGAGCGAAATGTATGGAATGAAACGTAAAGTAACCTCAAACCTTAACAGCCTGTGTTGGTCCACTGCCGGACATAAGCCTCCCCCTGATAAGCGCCTTGTTGGCTTTTATCTCTTGGGGGTAATTCCCATAATCCCCACGGTGGGCATGCGGGTTGGGGATCGCAGTTCAGTGGTAGAATTGTTTTGCTAGGGGCGCTGCTACCCGCCCCAGTGGATATCACTTAGTCGCCTCTTACGACACCCGCGGAAAGAGTTGGGTGGTGCAAATTCTAAGCCACACAGTGAACGTATGTTTGCTGTTGAGCGAAATGTATGGAATGAAACGTAAAGTAAAATATTCTTATTTTGTTTTAGTATTTTTATTTTTATTAGTAAGATTCTTTCTAGGTGTGAGGATACTCGTGGTCGCGTGACTTCATAATCATAATCATAATCTCAACTTCCCTCCGTACTAGTCAATACTGTGTTACGGTAGGAAGTCTTGCTCTCCCCCTTATGGCAGGCGTTAAAATATTACGTAGTGTAAGTTAAAAATTAAGTACCCTCTTACGTAACCTTTTATAGTTTTTGAAAACTATACACATATACTAAGTCTTCAGAAGCGCTGGAGCCGTTAAAGAGTTTCATGTAAACTGGGTTTTTCATATTTCAACATTCTATAACATATTTTTATTTTACCAAAGTTATTGACGTGGCTCTAAGAATCAGCAAGCTGAAGTGGTAGTGGGCTGGCCATATTTCGAGAAGAACCTACAACCGCTGGGATAAACGTGTTCTTTAGTGGAGACCACGTAACGTAGTGTAGAAAAATAACGTAATGTACAAACGTAGTGTAGGACGCACTCCGACAAGGTGGGATGACGACCTACGAAAGACTGCAGGCAGATGCTGGAAACGGCAAGCTGAAGACAGAGCGCTATGGCGCTCACTAGGGGAGGCCTATGTCCAGCAGTAGAGTAACATAGGCTGATGATGATGATGATTTTTTATTTTAGTTTTTTGCGTTTTGAAGTAAACATTACACAATTGTCTTCTCTTAGAATAAGAAGGCTTAGAATGATAGTTGACACAAACGAGGTGAATCTAAAAAATTGCGACTAAACGTCGCAATTTTCATTTTGAGCCGTTAGTACAATACTTGAAATGACGCGGAAAGCAGCTCTCACATAAAAATATAAAAATGATGTGTTGTGCGGTGTAAGGGTATATAAACACCAGTAGCAAGAAAAATAATACTGCAAATATCTCATTCTACTAGTCTACACACATATTACATTTGTAATTTTGCCTAAAACAGTCATCAAAACTCATAAATAAATTTAAAAATTTCGTCCACCATTTTCGTGAAAATGTTGCTATGCACTGGGGAAAAAATACCCCGGTTTTGTTACTTAGTATAGGCACAGATATTATAATACTATGTATATATAAATAGTTGACTGCCTCGTTGGTCTAGCGGTCAGCTTGTTCAACCGCTGATTATGAGGTCCTGGGTTCGAATCCCGGGTCGGGCCAAAAGTTGTTACTGGGGTTTTTCCAGCAAGAAAAAATCACAGTAGCAGCCCGGAGTCAGGAAGTTGGCGGTGTTACACCCCCGTGCCTAGGAAAGCGCGTTAAGCCGTTGGTCCTGCACCTGATCTCTCCCCGGTCGTGTAGATCTGTCGTCCCATCGGATTATGAGAGTGAGGGAATAGAGAGTGCACCGGTGTTTGCACACACACTTGTGCACTATAAATGTCCTGCGCATCTGGCTAGTCTCTGATGAGATTGGCCGCCGTGGTCGAAATTTGGCTAGGAGGACATTATAAAAATAGTAGAGGAGAGGGTGGACTTCACTCAAGTTAGGACTTAGGAATCAAACTGCGCGGAATATCATAATTTTAAAATTTCTGTCACTCGACGATATTCTGAATAGATTCTTAATGTAAACTACGAAAAAAAAACGAAACATTGGTCTTTTTTCAGTGTAGGTACTTGTCTAACTTGGGCATTATTATTCGTGGAAAAAATGCTGGTAGTGGGTGGTGTGATTTAAAAGGAAAACTAGACAGCTACAATATATTTACTAGTTGAGTACTTAATAGTCCTAATCAACTTAAAATATGTAGGTACTTTGGTTGGTAAAAAGGAAAATTTGAACAAATTTTGTTGAAAATAACTTAATTAAGGTGGTTCGATATGTAAAACAGGTAAATAAGTTTGTTTAGATACGCCATGAACCGTGCAATTACTTACACTTGTCTAAAATATTTGAACGTGCAATATCAGACCGCATTTATAACTACTTAGAAAAATATAATCTCCTAAGTGAAAATCAATACGGCTTCCGTAAAAACTCCTCAACAGCTCTTGCTATTTTTAAGTACAACCTCGAAACCCTTAACTATATTAGAGACAAATACTATGCAATAGGTATACTCTTAGACATGAGTAAGGCATATGATAAAGTCTCCCATAAAATACTTATAACCAAACTTTTTGAAATCGGAATCAGGGGAAAAATACTAAATTGGCTGAAATCATACCTCCTAGACAGGAAACAGTTTGTCCAAATTGAAGATTGTTGTAAAAATTCAGGGATTATACAAACAGTAAAATCAAAAACAATTACCATAAACAATTCAATTCCACAAGGAAGTGTTTTAGGATGCATTCTGTTCCTAATCTACATGAATGACCTGCCTAAAATTGCTGACTCCTTCTGCATCCTTTTTGCAGACAATGTGTCCCTTTTTTTCAAATGCCCCCCCCCCCCCCCATAAAATTTCGCTTATCAGAATAAAAGAAAGTTTTCATAACATAACCACCTGGTTAGAAGCTCACAATTTGGAAGCAAATACAAAAAAGACAAAAATCATACAATTTACCCCGTACCAGAAAACACCTCTAGATCTATCTCCACTAACAAGTAGCCTCAATATTGAAGAAGTCCAAGATCATACCCTTTTAGGCCTAAAAATTGATACTCACCTTAATTGGAAAGGACATATAGAAAAAACCAAAAGCAGACTATCACAATTTATTTATGCCTTATCTATCTTTAAAAGTAACACAAATATTAAAACAGCTTTATCTGCCTACTATGCATATGCTTGTTCATGGCTACGCTATGGCATAGTAATCTGGGGCAACAGTGTAGATACAAACCAATTATTTATATTGCAGAAAAAATGCCCACGTATTATTGTTAATATCAGAAGACGCACCAGCTGTAGACCACATTTTATAGAACAAAAATTACTAACTTTGACTAGCCTTTATATATATGAAACAGCATTATTTGTTAGAAAAAACCTGAATTTATACCAATTTGATAAAAATCCACGAAGAAAAACAAACCTCATCCTTCCAATACCTAGACTTGAACTATACAGACAGAGCCTGTCCTGTCCATTAAAATACATAATAAACTACCAACATTCCTTAAATCTGATCCCAAACACCATAATATTCGCATCAAAACTACAAGAATTGCTTATAAAAAAATGCTATTATGACATAAAAGACTTTTTTGAAGACAAAACTATTTGGATAGAATCCCTACATTTTCTTTTTAACAATGGAAGAGCTTCGAAGTGTTCTTAATAATATAATAGGTTATAATATTGATTAATTATAAGATGTTAAGTATAACCTAGTCACACAAATTAATAAAAAGTAAACTATTTTGTTAAAAAGTGTTATTGTACCTACCTAAGTAAATTTATATTATTCTAAACTACACAAATGTTATTTTTTGTTCATAAAAGATCTCCTAATTTTGTATAAAATACAAAATACTTAATTTAGTCCTTAACTTAAGTCCTAGATTAAGATATATTGCCATACCCTACCTGACAGGGTACATTAATACTTACTGTATGTAATATTTTTGTTTCGCAATAAAAATACTGAATACTGCACTGCACGTGGTCGAACACGCACTTGACCATCTATTTAAATTATTGTTCCGTAAACGATCGGAGCCGATCTTATTTTGCGGACTTGGAGTAAAAACTTTTTGTCGTTTGACCGAGGAAGAATGATAGTAACCAAAGCTACTAGCTGATATTTCGTTTAATTAAAAAAGAAATATGATAATATCGAAAATAAAAAGTAAGGTGATAAAAAAATAAATAGCTTATTTTTTTAATTGAAACTTTGCTTCAGTTACCCAATTTTTTAGGGAAAATGCTATTCACTAGCAACATTCAATCATTTGAATGTGTGAGTGAGAACACTGTATTAACGTGCTGTCAAAACACACATAGATCGGTTTTTGGTTGCATAAATTGTCAAATTGTTGAATGACACTATCCCTCTGCTGAGACAGCAGCGAGTTTTTACTCTATGTGTCTTCTACTCTATTGCGTGACAATAGCCTCGCTGTAAGTCTCCAGGGGAGAAGGAGAACTAACCATATTCTTGTTACTAATGGATTGCTATTGGTTGTGGCCACTAAATTAATATATTAGCTTAGTAGATTATTCTACAATTGACATATGGACATGATTAACATTCAGACATAAATTACCTTATTACAATAATCGCTGGATGTTAACCGCATTGTCTTATTCATAGAGAATATAATTGTGTTTCAGATCGGAAAGTGTTCTGCAGAGATTTTTCCTCTATTTACATAGTAAAGCAGGCGAAACTACAGTACATATCGTAATTTTGTATGTATATGACATACGAATGAATTCTCACATGAAAAATAAACACAGTGCGGTAGACCACCTGCTAGATGAGTAAATTAATTAATACTAGCTTCTGCCTGCGGCATAGCACGCGTTTTTGGGTATAAAAGCCTATTAAGTTATTCCAGGTTCAGATCTTTATGCGTGCAAAATTTCAGCCCGATCCATTCAGTACTTTTGGCGTTGTCTTCGGCCAAACATCTTCACAACGGCACAAAGTTTCGCCTTTATAATATTGTTTGTGTGTCTTATAGTTAATGTAAGTATGTGTGGGTAAAATGCTAGGTATGTAATTTATATTAAGCGTAATATATACTAATTTTTTTTTATTTATATGACCTTCAGGAGTACACAGATTTTACTATTTACTATTTAATTTACTAGGTACTAAACTTATTTCATAATGTCTGACAAATTAATTATGTTTTTTTGGAAATTATTCTGTTTGCTAAAAATTTATTATTATTTATTATTTTATATAGATCCCCTAGTACTATCCAGTGATCCTATCCATCCACAGTTGTCTGGTAGAGATCGCTCTTGAGCGATAAGATCGTCTCTTGTCACTTAGTTTTTAAGCTGTTTTGTCCTATTGTTTATTCGATAAGTGTGCCATAAATAATTTTCTAATATCTATTGTAGGATAGCTTGAATTGCAGATAAGACTTACCTTTCTTTTTTTTTATTCGGCGAGGAAATTCGTTTACGAATAAACTGGTCTGGGGGACCAGAATTATGTGGGACTCGACGCCCTGAGAAGGACGTAATACCCACTAAAAACCTCTCCGGGTGTTGCTCTCTCGCCATTTACGCCGAACCACGGGAATATGTCTGCACAAGACCGATCATCAACAACCTTTACCTTGTCTACTGCTGGATATAGGGCTCCCCTAATGAGCACCATAAGTCCCTTAGCACGCGCGTCTACACGCGTTTTCCGTTTGCATCCTGACAGCAGTCTTGTGCAGGTCGTCCCCCACGTGGCTGGATGGCGTCCTACACTACGTCGAGACGAGATCCCTACTCAAAAACATGTTTACTCTAGTGACCACTTAGCTTGCCAATTCTTTGAACCATGTCGATTACTTTCGTTACGTTGGAGTAATATTCGTTACGAATACTGTCCTTCAGAGAAACTCCGATCATAGCCCGTGTTCTAGAGGGTAGACACGCGTTGTTTATAATATGATGAATTAGTAAGTATCTGCTTACTACTTCACCATTATGTTATCAACCTGACAAGTCCCTATCAAGTCTCTATCTTGCACCTCAGAGTTAAATACTACTAACTACTTCATCATCTGATGAATGAATGTGGGCTTCAAGTCATTAGCGTGCTAAGTGCACGTCTTACAAGGTTCAAATTGGCTTGATCGATGCTCTCTGCGATATTGCATCATTGTACAATGTAATTTAATATTATACAAGCACCTACAGCACCTACAGTAAGTGGCACCTGCACTATTACTTACTGCTTCGACCATTAGGTGTCTTTGTAGAGCAATAATTATAGCAGTTCACGCCTCGATGTTTATTACAATACAGCTTGTAATAAATTTATTGCTAGTGGCGTTTTAATAATTAAATAATAATTACCCGATGGCCTGTTTGTATTACTAAGAAATCAAATAATATCCCAAAAATTTTCGACTGCGACGGGACTTGAACCCGCATCCTTTCTTCAGTACGGGAATGTGCTAACTATTGGAAATATCCTCATTTTTAAGGATCTTTTTTCAAAAGTCCTTAAATAATAGGTAATAGTTTTTTAGTTATTATATTAATGAAAGACTAAACATAATTTTTCTTCAATTAATAACTATTGCAATTTTTTGGCTACGAATAAATCCTCGAGTTACATTTTTTCATTCGTCATTCCGAATCGAATGAGCTATCGCACGTATTTTAAGCAGTTTGATCAAGAATTAACACCATTTTGAACTGTTGACTGGACTAACTGCTCAACATGAACCTCCTTTTTGAAGGCAGTTAAAAATAATTCATTACCAAGAACTTGCCCAGAACCGATCAATTACAAAAGTCCACAGTAAGCCGCTGCCATCGCTGTTTGTCACTGAAAGCAAACGCTGCACCCACATGTTCCAGTGAACCAACATTTCTGAGTTAGGCGCCGTGTACACAACATTGCACTGCACTGTACCTAAAAAAAATACTACTTCGATTATGAAGTTGGTAAATTACCTGTGAAGGCTAACTGTCGAGTAGTCAACAACCCAAAGCGGACAACGGATCTTGCATTAGGTACAGGCAAATGCTCGATAGTCAGGAGCGCCTTAGAATCTTGTTTTATGTTTTTTTTGTCCTGAATTTTCATTTGATTTGCATTTAATTTTATGAATTTGAAACGAACCAATTAAAACGAGCAAATATTTTACTATAAAAGCTTTCGTAGTTTGACGGGGACCGGTCGTAAGCGGGTTGACTACGAACCTAGTTTGTTCGTGATCGTTTGTTTGTGTTCTTCCTACACCGGTTCGTAGTTAACCCGCTTACATTCATAATGAATTAGTAAGTACATTGAGATTAATTTTCATAGCTACCTTAAACACAAACAAATCGAGTTCTTTTACCATATTTCATTAACAAAGAAAATTACAATCAAGTAATATAAAAAAATTAGAACTCGTTACAATTAAAACCATTGAGCTGACTGCAGACTGTTGCAAACAATCTACAGGTAGTTCTACTGATCCATATCAATATCAGTCAGGATCGTCCCCAAGACGCTGGCTGCATTGCACTTCTGTAAGGCAATGCTGATGCGCTGTGCCAGATACTCACCAGCTCTCGGGTCATGCGTCGCTTCGACCAGACGCTTAGATACTTTTTAAAAAGGTTATAGTTTTGTTTGTGGGTCACGGAGCTCTCTCATGAATTAACTTCATGGCTAGTACATACCTAGGACCGATCAATTACAAACAATGTGTTGTTTGGCACTGCAAGCAAACACTGCACCCACATTTTGCAGTGAACCAACATTACTGGGTTAGGCTCTGTATACACTACATTGCTCTGTATCTAAACCACCTTTGTTAGCCGAACTGACGTGAATGACCCAAGCTATAGCGTTTTATGCAAAGCTATACGCTACACGTCGTCTGATCGCGTAGCACATTTTGATAGATAGATAGATAGATGTGATTTGTATGCAAGATTAAATTTTTGAGATCCTGATTATGAGAAATGAATAACTTTTTTATTTTGAAACATATTTTTCGACTTAATTGTTTGATTTTTCTGCCGTCTATGCGGAAACCAGTGTGACGAACGTACAAAAATCAAAATTAATAAACAAAGGAATTTTTCAGAAAAATGACATTGTGACGAATTTGCTCATGTTTTTTTTCGTGACAAATTTACTTAGTGGCAAATGTACAACAACCCCATGCTACGCCGTAGCATCCGAGCACGAAAACTGTTTGCTGTTTGGTTATAATTCCCACATAGGGCATCTGTTATTTAAAGTTGAACCACACTATTATGGTGTGATGTGTTGTATCACATCAGAAACATATCAGTTTCATACATTTTATTTGTATGGTTTGAAACACATTATGTCTGTGTGCTGTGTTGTGTAAGTGTAATAATATATATATCTAATCAAATTATGTACGAGTACATTTATAAAACCGATATGCTTCTTACGCGCTTCTGGCGCGCCTTACCATCAACAACCTCAAAGTCAACAACCTGTATTGGTCCACTGCTGGACGCAGGCGTTCCCCTGATAAGCTTTTATCTCATGGGGTAATGCCCATAATACCCACGCTGGGCTTGCGAGTTGGGGAGCGCAGTTTGGTGGTAGAATTGTTCTGCAGGGGGCGCTGATGCCGGCCCCCGGTGGATATCCCTTAGTCGCCTCTTACGACACTCGGAAGAGTTGGGATGGTGCAAATTCTAAGCCGGCACCACACAGCTGCGTCACAACATACCACACCACAAAAGTGTCGGTCTAGCTTTACGCATGCCTTTCAAAGTACCGGGTCACAGTTATTTGACATGATAATAATACTGTACACTATCACCCAGCATCTAGCCTGCCTCCAGTCAGCAATGCTTGTGTTATGCCTACCTTCTAACTGATATACATAATAATGTAAACACCATGATCTGGAACAAATATCCGCAGATCATACAAACATGTGTCCCGCCCCGAGAACAAAGCCCGCAGTGAATTAATAGTGACACTTTAAAGTTGAAATAGAACCGAACAAGCAAAACTCTATTACCATCTGCATCTAATTAAGTAGAAATCAGAAATAAACATAAATTGATATAAAATTTATTTATTTAGAATTACTAAACAGTTTACTGATGGCACTAGGTTCAGAACCCGTATCGAGGAAAGCCGAATTATACAGAAACTTATATAATATTTATATTTTCTTTCTCAATTGGTCAAAGCAGACACAATAACACACAAAACACACAGTCGCAGTTGTTACCCAGATCTCTATGGTTGTTACGCATACATTTTGTATAACAAGGCGCAATTTCGCCAGGCCGGCATTTTTCTGCGAGGTGCCTAAAAGCTTAAAGAGGACAACGTTCTGACTACATTGTACCTATAGCGTACTCTCGTATATTGTACAGTCAGCTAAAAAAACTTAAAGCGAAGAACGACAGCCAATGATAAGAACTCGAAGCGAAGAACGAAATGAAAAATGAAATCAAATGTTTTATTTCGTACTATGAGAACTACTAAGAAAAATACAATAAAATAATAGAAATAATTAGAACTAGTATTTACAATAGCAACAATTGAGCTTACTGCAGACTGTTGCAAACAATCTACAGGTAGCTCAACTGATCCATATCTATACCAGTCGGAAGCGTCCCCAAGACGCTGGCAGCATTGCCCCGCTGTATGGCAATGCTGATGCGCTGTGCCAGATACTGACCAGCTCTCGGGTTACGCGTCGCTTCGACCTGACGCTCAGATAATTTTTTTAAAACCCTAAGAGCCTCGGTACCCCACGGACCTAGGGGAGCAAATGTGTAGGCATTCACGAGGGTCCTCGGAAGATGGGAAGGCGCAAGTGTGTCGACGCATGTAGCGTCCCACACAATGGGCCTCCCCAACTCCCATGGGTAGTCCCATGGGAGTGTCATACCGTCGAGCCTCTTACCATCGTCACGTAAGCGTAACAGACCATTCGGTTCGAGAATGTTCGAAGTTTGAGAACTACTACACAATGTTGCCAGAACTAAACTAAACTAATTCGACAGCACTAATATTAATGCTCTTTTTTATTTTGGTCATTGTGAAAGGGTTGGTAACATTTTAAGTGCTATCAGATTAGTTTAGTTTAGTTTTGGTGACATCTGACTCGCGAATCTACACCAATACCCTCAGAAACTATAAGAATCAATGCTAGATTATAAATATCATAGTTTATAGTTTATTAAGTTATTATTATAGTATACATAAGTTGTCAGATTATCTTAAAACGTTCTACATATTATGTATGAATATACAATTTGTAAATTAGTCATTAAATAACCCGCCCCTGACCATTCCCGGTGCAAAGGTGCCCATAATGCTTGCAGCATTACCTCGCTGAATAGCGATGGCAATCCTTTGCACCAAAATGCTAGATTACCTTATTTAATTTTTTGTGCAAGGCAAATGCGACCTTCACTCAGCATTGTTACACACTGACGTATCCACCAAATGAGGCTTCAAAATATTGTCTTTTTATATACCTATGTTTGCCTTGTGCACATCTAAAACGCGTTGTGGACGACCCTTTTCAGCGTTTTTTCTCGCTGACTGTACAACGTACGAGCACTGACACACTTGCAAAAGAAACGCGAAATGAACGGCCCGATAGTGCCCTACATGGAGAGGAGTTTGCAACTCTACGATGCATAACTTTGGACATACCTACTCGTTGCTGATAAAAATAAAAATAAATAAACTTTGGCAAGTAAAAAGTATTTGTATAACCTATTGAGATGATGTTACACTACTAATCGCACTAAATTATGAACGTTTAATTTCGTGTGGATGGTTTAAGTCATGTGTCCCAAAGGTTAGGTATTGAAAATATTTCTCACTTCTGCTAGTTGGTTAAATTTGGTTTCCATAGACTTAAGTTTCTCAAAATAATTAGTTGACTAATGATTTAAAAGAGTTGGTCATAAGAGAATGCATATACCTACTCAGCGCTCGATAAATGCATATTTAGCTGCGGGCGAAGGTCTGCCTGCGACGCAGGAGGTTGCGGGTTCAATTCCCGCCTCGGGAAAAATGTTTGTATGATCTGCAGATATTTGTTAAGGGTGTTCTAGATGTTTTTCTATGTATAATAAAAAAAATATATTTATGTAGTAGTTGTATTATGTATATCACTTATCTAGTACCCATAACACAAGCTCTGCTTAGCTTGGGGCTAGATAACGGTGTGTGAATTGTCCAGCATTATTATTATCATACTATTATATTAAAGTTTGAAACCAACCCAATATGCACTTGACCTTGAATAGTTTGCCATCCCATCGGATTTTGTGTAAGGGTATAGAAAAAGAAGAAAAAAGAAAAATATTTATTTTAACACACACATACACACAGACTCCCTGACCAGCAGCGGTACCTACTATGTGTAAAATTAAAACTATACAACCACAATAGAATTAAGGAAAAAAACACAAAAGTAGGGAAAAAAATATATATATAGGCACGCGTCGACTTGAGAACCTCCGTTTATTCGTCGGTTAAAAAGGGTTACCACCTCAGCATGTGTAGCATTCGGCTAAGCCCAATGCTACGCTGGTTTCAGGAAGAGCCCGGAATACAGAGTGCACCTGTGTTTGCGCACAAACTTGGGCACTATAATATGTCCTGCGCACCTGGATAGTCTCCGTTGAGACAGGCCGTCGCGCGCCGTGGCCGAAGATTCGGTTAGGAGGACCTCATTGGATAGTTTGATCTGCGTTTGAGAAACCAACTTTAACGCCCGTATTTATTTATTTATTTAGTGGAAAACCAAAGGCTTAAAATTAACAGAATTACAAATTAATAAATACCAGAAAGCTTATTGAAGGTTTTCGCGGAAAGGTAGTGGAATAGTACTATGAAAAAGACATGAACATAATGTGAATAGTCTAATGCATCATCTTTAAAACATATTTAGTTCAGGATATCAACATTACAAAAAATTTTAACTAAAAATTCATCATCATCATTGCCACCAAAAACTCTCCGCTGAGCCGCCGCCTGGCGAGCTGACACTTGTGCAGAATAAATCCAGGTCAAATTGCTTACTTAAGTTGTTAAAATTATTAATAGCTCGCCACAAGAAGGAATTTTAAGAAAGCAAGTGTAATAAGAAAGCTTACTCAGTCATCAGTGTATATGTTTGAGTAACGCTTTTCCATAGCATATACGTGAGATGAAATTTTGTCGGTGTGTTTGAGGTTCTGTGAACGTGATGTATGAATGGGTGTACCTAGTTTTTTAATATTTTAAAATTTCCTATCTTAGTATTTGCATGTACTATGTTTTGACTAAACAATTTTTAATTTGACTTGTGTAATCTATGTGACATATATGTATTTGTGTTATTTAATGTTATTTCCAATAATTCAATTTATTTCACTAATAAATAAATAAATAAATAATGTTGGACAGTTTAACACAGCATTGTCTAGCCCCAAGCTAAGCAGAGCTTGTTTTATGGGCACTAGATAACTTATATACCTACAATACACTACATAGATAGATATTTTTTATTATACATATAAAACATAATGTAGTATAAGTAACTTCATTACTATTTTATTTAACTTTCAATCTATGTAACGAATGTAATTGGTTAATTTAAACGTATTAGTAGCTAAAAAAATAATTACAAAGACTGAGTAAGCTTTCATAATAACCTAAGATATTTTTATTTATGGCTAGATGGTGCTGTGTAAAATGTCCAGCATAACGTTCCCATCAAAACATGCCTAGACCTACGAAGGTACATACAACGGTCTGAAACTGCGCTGGCCTTTTTAATCGCGCGTCGTGTCTACGACCGCTCTACTTCTCCTTGTGAAGCCCACCAGCTTCGTTAGTGTGCCTCTTTCACCTTACCTACCGAACAACTTACCTAGTATGGATGTAATACCTTTTTACAAACGTTTGTTTACTGGAAATTCGTTTAGGAAAGTTAAACTATATTAGGATTAGGGAAGAGATTGGATTGTAACCTAATATCACGAGGGTTACAAAATGTAAATATGGAGTCAATTTCATTGAGGCGTTTTCGTAATGTCAAAAAATGATTTGATCAGACTAAAAAATAAAACGTCAAGTGCGAGTCGGATTCGTGCATTAAGGGTTCCGTAAGATCTTGTGCATTATTATCATTATAAGTTTTGGTCTATGGCGAGAATCAAAAAAAAATGATTTCTGGATTTTCTCCTTTATTTGTGCTATAAGACCTTGCTGCTCACCAAATTTCACGATTTTAAGTCTTCGGGAAGTACCCTATATATGTAGGTTTTGTGTGCATGTGATTCCCTCGGAAAATTCAAAATTTTCGGACAAAAACGGATGTAACTTTTGAATGCGTTGACTTATAAGTTTTATTTATATCGCGGCTCCAAGAGGTTACGGACTTGAGTATTTGGCTTTAATTTCAAGTCGATGCGTCCACGCGTTCCTGAGGAATGAGGGTGACAGACGGACAGACAGACAGACAGACATACGGACAACAAAGTGATCCTATAAGGGTTCCTTTTTTCCTTTTGAGGTACGGAACCCTAAAAACGTCAAGTGCGAGTTTTCTTTTCATCATGTTAATAATTAAATTAAGAAATTAAAACTAACATAAGTAGGATATGTACCTATTCTTTATTTCCCTCCATGTGGACAGAAATTCAGTGACTGTAAATGCGATTGGCCAGATATGACTATCTGATGAACTTTCTGACGAAACTGCCTTCAAGATGGTGTTGCTGGACTTAGTTGACTCCAGCAGGGGTATTTTCATTCATTCGATTCGTTTCCGAATCGAATCCGATGTATTTATACAACGACATTTTTCATTTCGCCTCGGGTTGCTGATCGAAATAAGGAGCTCCTCTTCATTGACATGGCCATTAGTCAACAGATTCGCTTCGAATTTTCGATCATCAACCCGAGGCGAAATCAAAATAGCGTTTTATAGATCCGTCGGATTCGATTCGGAACCGAATCAAATTAATTAAAATACCCCTGCAGAAAGAAGGCTCCTCGTCCTAATATGAAAATAATATGTTTTAGTCACAAACATATTTAGCTTGGCTATCAGCTCTGCAATTCAAACAAAACCGTTGCTCGGTACACTGCTATTGCTGCGTCTTTAGTCCACAATGCACAACCGGGTCGACGGTTATTTACCGGGAGCATAATACTCGTAAATTGTTCGCATCTGACTTGTGCCGTCTCTGAATGTTCGCTATTGAATCTGGCTTGGGTATTTTGTTGTTTCTCAGGATAAGATACACTGATCATCATCATCATCAAGCTTTATTAGCCCACTGCTGGACATAGGCCTCCCCTAATGATTGCCATAGCAACCTGTCTTCAGCTTGCCGCATCCAGCATCTGCCTGCAGTCTTTCGCAGTTCGTCATCCCACCTGGCCGTAGGGCATCCTACACTACGTTTGCCGACTCGCGTATCCACTCAAGAACACGTTTATCCCAGCGGCTATCGGTTCTTCGCGAGATATGGCCGGCCCACTGCCACTTCAGCTTGCTAATTCTATAAGCTATGTCGAACTTTGGTTCTCTGTCGGATGTAGTCTTTACGAATCCTATCCTTCAGAGAAACTCCGAGCATAACTCTTTCCATAATTCGCTGAGCGACTTTAAACTGGTGGTCTACCGTAAGTGTCCACGTCTCAGCTACGTAGGTCATTACTGGTAGGACGCACTGATTGAAAACTTTCGTTTTCAAGCTTTGCGGTATGGATGACTAAAATACTCGACATAGTTTTCCAAACGCTGCTCAGACGCTGTCCAAACGCTGCAGCGCTGGTATAGATAAGAGCTCGCCATCAGCACGCAGACGTCCACTGATCAACTAAACCAAAAAATTACATCCCCAAACGGGGGAATTTTGCCATAATCACGCTCGGCGAGATGTTAACACAGAATGAAGCTGCCGTTCTCTTAGTTTACTCTATGCAACATCTACTGAGTTGAAGGAGTCAATTCTTAAGCCGCTATTGCCACGACTCAGGTTTTTTCTACACTAAAAGTGTAAGAAATCAAATAATATCGCAAAAATTTTCGACTTTGACGGGGGACTTGAACCCGGACGTCAAATGACTTGACCTCGTGGTGTAGTTGGTTTGCACATTCCGGTACTGACGGAAGGGTACGGGTTCAAGTCCCGTCGAAGTCGAAAATTTTTGCGATATTATTTGATTTCTTAGAAATTACCCTGAGTAGTACCTTTTTGTTATTATATTTCAAAGTGTAGTTGATTAAACAATCTGATTATCTACATGTTGGGAATGCGTTCTAAAATGCACTGCCCTGTGTTAGGCAACTTAAGGCGTATACCCGACCCGAATCAGCGCCACCACCTATTTATCTTATATATTAAACGAAGGAAATTTCAAAAATCGAACTTGCACGATGGCTACGGTGGTGAGCAAAAAGAGCAACTTCGCATCTCTGCCTACACCATACAAAATAAAACTTTTACAGATGTATTAAAAATAAGCTATACGATAGGCTTCCCAAACTGCAAGATCGATTTTTGAAAATTCCTTCGGTTAACATACCTAATAATAAGATATTGTATGTGCCTTAAGGGATCTCTACGTATTTCAAAAGGAGTCCAATTACTTCTGTATGATCGTGTGAAATACAAACCTTAAGACCCTTACCGTACCTTAAGAAGTAATCGCGTAGGTAATTACATCATCTTAGGTAAACTAGCTAATAATGGTAGGATGGCAAACGAAAACGGGAAGCCGAGAAATTCACACAAATAATTCAATTCATGTCACAGTTCCTGTATACGGAGAGACCTTTATGAAGAGGAAATTAATATAATGAGAGCTGATATGGAAGTCAAATCAGCTATAATATGACTGATTGGGCTTCCATTAGATAGCCATGCATATTATATTATATTTACAGATTTATAGGTGAATGTTTGCCATCACCTTCATTGAAAATATCGAAAAATTAAAAAAAAAGTACATGAGTATAGGTAAGACCCTACGCCAGCTTCATCCCAAAACGGAATGATTATTATTTTATTTTTAGGGTTCCGTACCTCAAAAGGAAAAAAGGAACCCTTATAGGATCACTTTGTTGTCCATTGGTCAGTCTGTCTGTCTGTCTGTCCGTCTGTCAACCCTCTTTTTTCAGGAACGCGTGAACGTATCTAGTTAAAATAAACGTCAAATACTCAAGTCCGTAACCTTTTGAAGCCGCGATATAAATAAAACTTCTAAGTCAACGCACTCAAAAGTTACAGCCGTTTATGTCCGAATATTTTGAAATTTCCAAGGGAATCACGTGTACACAAGACCTAGGTTACTTCGCGTAGCCCTAGAATCATGAAATTTGGTGAGCAGCAAGTTTTCATAGGACAAGTAAAGGGAAAAAACCGAAAACCATAAATTTGTAATTTATTCACAAAAAAAATACTTTTTATACTCGCCATGGACCAAAACCTATAGAGGACTTCCCGTAGACCTAGAATTATGAAATTTGGCAAGAAGCAAGGCCTTACAGCACAAATAAAGGAAAAAAATCCAAAAACAGTAAATTTGTAGTTTATTAACAAAAAATAATAATTTTTGTTTCTCTCCCTCGACCAAAATATACAGGGTACTTCATGTTAACCTAGTGATATTTGGCAAGAAACACGGAACCCTCAGTGCGCGAGTCTGACTCGCACTTGCCGTTTTATTTGAATAGACTCTTAGCAAAAAAACTTTGTCAACAGGCTTTATTGTATAGTCCAATAATTACTAGGATTAAAAAGAAGTGGACTGGCTGCCGCAAAATTCCGAGAATTCGAGGCGATTCATCGATTAGTCTTTCTGAGAATAAATATCAAAGTTATGTTACACTCGTAGGTTCGGAAATAAAACGGCTGTCTGGTGCTGTCTGGTGAAAAATGTATACCTACTATACATTTTGGAATTTTTTTTTTAAAATGTAGGTACTACTTTGGCGTTAAATAAAATAAATAAAATAAATAAATAAATAAAGCCTTTATTTCCAATATTTTACAGTTTGTATGATCATCACTCACTATAGTTTTAAACATTTTATTTAGAAGTATTTCAAGTATAATATCTTTTTAATTGGACACCCAAGATTGGGTGTAGGCCTCCTCCATGCTGTTCCATTTGTTTGCAGTTACTTTGGCGTTAGAGTCAGAAAAAACCTTATAAACTTCTATGGTAAGACAAATGGGTATTGTTGTTTTTTTTTTAAATATGGCTCAATTAGATTATGTGCCTAATAACTCATAAAAATCAGTAAGACTTATAGATACATAGATAAGTAAGTAAAGTAGAGTAAAAGTTTATTTCAAAAGTAAAATGGCATTGTTTAAGTTTAAGGTTACAATTGTGGTAAGTTATGTCAGTTTTTGTATTTTATAACATGATTATCTATAGGCGTTGATACCCGTGGTCCCGTACCTACTAGGTAAAAGAAATTTGGTAAGTTTCTAAAATTTTGTATCAAACTTAAGTGAAATAATAATGGTTTGCTAGGTATGGATGAAGGCAAACAGATTTTTTTTTGTATTAACGTTTCTTCTCTCTTTTCTCCTATTTAAGCCATGGTTTCGCTGCTTAATCTTAGTTTTATATAACAGCCGAATCGATCATGTAAAGTTGAGTTAGGCTAACCGGCAGAGAGGCCGGCGCAGATGAGCGTTTACTGCCCCCTGAGATATAGTACCAACTAGCAACCTCCGCTGTCCGACTCACTGACGGTGGCTTGGTCCAACTACTACACACAGCTAGCTACAACTAAGGTCTCTGGTCTCTGGTCGTCTGGAAGAAATCTCTGCAAGGGATAAGACCGCTAATTGCAGGATACGATAGTTAGTAATTAAGAACTTCCTGTACCTACTTATTAAACGTTCTTGCTAGAGACACCTCATGAGTACGATATGATGTTGCTCCCGAAAGACGATGCAAGCTGCACTAAGGGCATGTAAACTTACTAAACAAAAAGCTACACTTCGTCAACGACAACACAATCGCAAGTTCCACCTAACAAGCTCAAACTCGACTAGTTCATAGAGCAACTCTACTAGTTTCATAGAGTTGATCGATGTAAATAGAAAGTTAGTTTTGTCTCCTCAAATCTAAAGTTAAGTGACGAGATAAGGTTATGCGCTGTCAGTTGCAGCTGATTTATGTTTTCACTTTCATTGTTTATGTTGTATGTAATCGATAGTGTTGCGTACGAGGTGTTGTGCGTGGGGCGGCGAGGGCAGTGTGGTGAAGGCTGGTGATAAGGTGCAAGCTGGCTGCGCTGGGCAGGCCAGGATGGTGGGTGATGGTGGGGGGTGGTGGGAGTGCGGGCGGCGCTGCGGGGGTGCGCGCGCAGGCGCGGGGCGCGGGCTGCGCGGCTCAGTGGCGTGCAGCGAGCGCCGCGGTCGGACGCCCGCACTCAGTGTCGAGCACAACCCGCCATGCCCGGCCCGCGCCTCTCCCGCGCAGCCTGACAGCATGGCCCTCCCGACCGCCACCATCACACGCAGCCACGCTCTGACGACGGTACGCATCACAACACCCCCCGCGGATCGCCCTCCCAGTCCACCGCGACTCCGGGAGGGCTGCCCCTAGGAGCTCCCGTTCAGTGACAGTGCTTCCAGCTTCTCGTCTCGAGGATCGTTCGCCGCAGAAGTTCGTAGATTCGATCGTCTGCAGGAAGAGAGTAGGCGCGAGTGGTGCCGCGCGCCACGCTAGATGGCGCTCGGCGTCGTTCCTGCGGTGAGGTCTCCGCCCGCGCCCCCGCCACCGTCGCTGTCGTCGTCGCCGCCTTTTGTTTCGCGCCGTTCATGTACATAAAATAATAATCGGCAGGCTGGTGGAGAGAAGGCCGGCGCCGAGCCGTCGCTGACGTCAGCGGAGCCCGGGCTCGCGCCAGCCGGCTTCCCCGACCTTCTCGCCGCCGTCTGCCTCTCCCTCCACTCACCACACCGACACGTCACATTCTACTCTAGCCCTCCGCTCCTCTCGTGCCAAAATACATCACAAACCTTACATTCATACAACATAAAAATTTCTTAATTTTTCATACCCAGAAGACCAAATTCTCTAGTACGTTTATGTCAGTGTTGTTCCTAAGCGCTTTGTAGCAAAGTGACAGCTATGACGCACCGAAATGTGTAGGTTTCATTCATGTAACCTACAAGGGTTGACGATTGATCTGCACCTAGCAACAACGATGGCGACGGAGGCGATAGTCATTTGTCCCTAGTATTAGTTAAACGTTGTGTGGTAGCTCGCGAGGATGGTTCGAGGCTACTTTGTAAATAGGCGAGGATTCATTTAGTTGGAGTGCGGCGGGACCGCGCCGCGCCCATGCCCCTTGCTCGGGTGAGTGCTAGCTTGTAAGGCTTCGTAACGTGCCATTTTCACGAGAACGAGTAGGTGTTTTCTATTACTTTAAGCCAATAACTTTGAGGTTCCAGTATATGGTATGTAAATAAGGTTGACACAAATATTTACTGTTATGTTGATAGCTCTAGATTCTCGTGTTGACGTTTTCATTGATGCTTGTATTTTAGAACATTGTTATTGAAAGCCTTTACGGGCCCTAACTTCTTTATATCTTCTGCATCTTACGCAAAATTGGTAGCTGATACAAGTCTCTACCACCTATCTCTACCAATTAATATATGTGAACCTTTGTTACCAAGCTTTCTTCTTAATTTTATACTTATTTAGATTTTTCATACTGTCAGTTGATCAATTACCGTTCCTATTATATCTCAAAACCTTTTTGCAGTTAGCATTGGGTATGTTTTCAGGCCCATTTTCAATTGTAAGCTATAGATACGCTTTTTGTGAACCAAAATTTTACAAAGATTGTTCTGAGACTGCGCGACTAATGTCAAACTAGCTAGTCTAGGCAGGCCGTGGGATCATTACACTTTCTTTTGATCAAAAACGAGTCGAATGTAAACTAGATCCGACTCGAAAAATAACAACTAACAGGCTAAATAAAGGTTTCTGAGTCGCTTCTTTACTTTACTCTACATACCAAAGCGACAGAAATCGAAAATATTACTTTATTTCCGTGTCTATTTTAATTTGAAGACTGACCTTTTCTTAGTGTACGTACAGTAATTGTATTTACAGAAATAGAGCATTGTTGATTGTTGATTGATTGAATAACAATATTTATTTAATTATACAGGGTGTTCGACACAACGTTTGTCATGTGAAAACTGGGGGTAGGCGGAACCAACTGCAATAGCTTCGCGGGTTTTTAACTCTGCAAAATTTTAAGAATATTTGGATTTTTTTTCCGATGTTTGAACTTTTACGTATATCTAGTACCTATGTACTGTAACTTTATTTGTACGCCTATACATGGTCCAAAACAAGGTTTAAAATACAAACAAATTTTGGTCCTCAGCCATAGTGAAAAAAAGAATTTTAGTATTGTAAGGCATTTCAAGATCAGTGCGGTAAGAAAAGAACCACGATCCTCGAAATAATGACCCCATTCTATCTTCTGTAAGGGCATTTTCTAATCGACGTTAAGTAATTAGTTTAATAACGAGTGCGTTGAGTTATTTTGTTGTGTAGTAGATTCTTTAATCATTGCAAGAAAGCAAACTGTCCGTGTATTCGATTAAAAATATTTACGGAACAAACATAAATCCATAAAACTCGGGATAATATTCTATCCAATAGCAAAATAATCACCAAATCGGTTAACGATTGGTGGAGATATCGAGTAACATGCATAAAAAAACATACAGCCAATGCCTTTTTTGAAGTCAGCTGAAAATATGAGTTTTATGGTCGTAAGTGCCTACTTATCTACGATCAATGTGAATTCCTGATAAAATAAGCCTATTTTACAAAATCCAAAAACTTTTCGATAATATTGTAACCATCATAAAATTTGAACAGCTGCGCCGACGTCTTTTAAACATAGCTAACTTTAACTTTTACTTTTAACTCATGATCAAGGTACCTTTCGGTTACGTAACATTCAAACAGTAAAAAACAAATCATTTCATTCGATTCATTCTTTTTTTTGTGTCTCGTGAACTAATATATATACAGGGTTATCGGTAATTCACTGACACTATTATACTATTTATATCTACAACATAATTCTAATTAGACCAACCTGCATTTAAATATAAGCACAATTTATTAACACCTACGATCGTCATTCTTTCATTGAAACATTTTTAGAAAATTTCGCACTTCATATATCTATGTACGATGAGGAGCGAGGAGGAGCGCACTATCTGTCGAGATACAGTACTTAACTAGTTCGGCAGGTAGGGTAACCCTATTCAACCACAGTCAGTCCATAGCATACCACATGAAATTGTATTGATATCCCAAAATAATTTACTTCTTTCATATCTTGTTTATTCTGCCCTTTCTTCTAAGGTAAATTATTATTACCCTAATAATATTGTATTAGTATAGATTTTAATTTTAGTTTTAAGTTAACTTGAGTTAGATATATAGAGACTTAAGTGGTTTATCCTGTAAAGTTGTTAAATAAATAAATTGAAATTGAAATAGAAATTGAAATTGAAACTATGTGAACTGCAGTTTCGGCCCACCATCATGAACACGTCCGTGAAGACGCGATGTCTCAATTCTTAAAATTCATTGAAAGGGAATGATAGTATGTTCCACTCAAAAATCGTTCATTATAAGGGTTTTCTTTGAAACTTAACCTAAAAACTCTGCCCTGAATTATTAGAGGGTGTGTGTGTGTTCAGCTGACTTCCAGTCAGGCTGATGTCACTAAAATCATCTTTCGTAGTTGTAAAATAAGCCAATGATGATTGGCCTATTATGTGATTAGATGTGGATTTGATGATTGAATGTGGATTTTGATAGGAGTGGAAGATCGGTAATTAGTAATTAATTGGGTTTCGGACACTATTTGGTTTGAAAGGCTATTAAAAAAAATTAAGAAGTAAGACCCGGCGTCTTCACCAACGTGTTTGTGATGATGGGTAAAACCTGCAGTTTACACAGTGTCAGTGAATTACCAAAAACCCTGTATATGCTCATACACGATAATCTGTTAACTACCCTTTTTGTACAGGTTAAAATCTGCCTGTGGAAGGTAAAACCTCATAATTTTTGTTGTTGACTCTACCTGATAGTTGATTTGATCCATAGCTTCTCGTAAACGGTAGCTAATATTTAAGGCCTCTTCAGAATCAGGACAAGATGCAACCTTTCGGAATTAGGTCAGCAAAGTACTGTATTGTTCGGTATTGTCACGAAATGCGTTTAGCTATGTAGGCATTTATTCGATGGCTGTTGAAAATTTCCTTTGGTAAGGCATTGGTTGATAAACTGTAGAAGCGTTTTTTGCGTGGTTTTTTTAGCTTTGCTACTGCTAAGAAAAAAATCAAATAGTCCTGGATACTTCGCTATGATTCTCCAAAAACACTTTTGTAGTGTCTTGAGTAAACTTAGGTCCAAAGCTTAAAAACGCCCATAAAAGCTTGTTTAGATTATCTAGACTTGATTCGCGTATTCGAATAGAGTGAAAATAGTTACCTAGGTAAAACCAATTCCATTTATTGATGTAACTACGTCTTCCCGAGTTAGCCACATTGACCGGCTCGTTGATCCCGTGTGAAATGCTGTCTTTATAGAAAATTGTTAATGCTGCCACTTTGGAAGTCTACTAGAAGTTGGTCTTCTAGAATCCCTAGTATATTTCCCTGTTCAAAGGGTTTTCCAAAATTGATTTATGGAGCAATCCCACTTACCGACACAGCCGACAAAGATATGTATGACTACGACTTGGTCAAAAGAAGCATACCGTTGCTGTCGCCGGTATGTGGCAGACATGCCATACAATTTCATACATTGCATAATGCCTCCATTCCTCGGCTGCGGGTTCCCTGCCGGTCAGTAGAAATACGCAAATTAACAGTAAGTCACGGCGGCAGGAAAATCGGGCGTTTACCGTCACAATCATCAAATCATCAGTTCAGCTCGTAGGGAATCTTCTCACGCTCCGCCATATCACAAACCAAATTGTCTTTGAACGCTCGTATGCATGGAGGCAACACACGCAATTCCGGTCCAGCATTAAGCAATTGGTGACAAAGAAGGATGTGAACAATCATGTATCGTTCACACTAGAGAGCGGCTTGTTTTGAAGTGTGTACGGGTATATGAGGTCTATTGGTTAATGGTTGGCCAATTACCAGGCACCTTCAAGTAATACGCCGAAATCATTTTAGACAGCCGGATGTTGTACAGTCAACTGAATGAACTTGACCAAAAGTTAGGTAATACTGGACAATTCGCATCATCATCTGCCCCAAGCTAAACAGAACTTGTGTTATTATGCTTGATAACTGATAATACTTAATACATTATTATTAAAAAAGAAAATATTTACAATTGAAACAGTTAGCTAACTGTAGAGTGTTGCAAAACAATGTTAATACATTATAGGCACTACATAGATAGATATTTTTTTACGAACATGCCATTTCCTGAAATATTTCATTACATATTTTGATTTTTATCCTTCGTTGTACTAAGCTTTCAATAACAATTAAAGACCACGTAAACAAAAACTACCGGCAGAATAGTCAAATGAATCATCCGATAAATGCATATTTTTTTCGTGCAGGGTTAAAGGTATGGCCGTAGAGTCGTTATTGATGACTACCACACGCAAGCTTCCTGCTTATTTTGGGGTTAGGTCTCTTTCACAGAAAAGAGACCTAACCCCAAAATAAGCATATGGTGCCGGCTTAGAATTTACACCACTCGGATTCTTCCCGTGGTTATCGTAAGAGGCGACTAAGGGATATCTACCGGGGGCGCCCCCTGCAGAACAATTCTAACACTGAACTGCGATCCCCAACCCGCATGCCCAGTGTGGGGATTATAGGCATTACCCCCATGAGATAAAAGCCAATAAGGCGCTTATCAGGGGAGGCCTGTGTCCAGCTGTGGACCAATAGTAGGCCGTTGAGGAGAGGTGTGGATTCTATGTAGATTGTCTTTGCCGTGTTGTTTTGATTGTCCAGAATACCAGTAGGTACTATTTTTTTATTAAAATGATTTTTTCTCAACACCAATAGAATCAGACGATTCCATTGCTGATACAATATAGCTGTAATAAATAATATAATAAATAAAATAATAGCAATTAGGTACGAAACATATTTATGTTTCGTTAATTACAGTTATGTCGCCAAACAAATATGTATAGTATAGGTAACTAATTTAATTTATTGATTACTTGACACTGGTATTTAGATTGTCTTGCGTTCTCGCAAGGGCCTCCCTAAAGGTGAATTGAACCTCAAAACAACAAATTTGTGTAGATTTTATGATGGGTACGAAAATATTGACAATAGGGATGACAATAGATTCTTTTCTGCTTTGGCACACCCCGGAAACTCGCCCATTTCAACTGACCGGCGACGGTACGGGCGGTATACGGAGCGTAATGAAACCTGTCACACAGCGAGCATTCGTGCAGTCAGTACTGGTAAAGAAGGTGGATTTTGACGTTTCATGCGTGCTGCGAATGGAATATTACGACCCGTAACACCGGTCAATACCCCGCTTTAGAGTTTGCCAAAGCCAGAGAACTTTTATAAAATTTTAATTAATACCTTTATACTAAAGGCTAGATAATGCTGTGTGAATTGTCCAGCATTATTATTATTATTATTATTATTATTAAAGGTTTTATGGTGTTTGGTATTTTGTTAGTTTGATCATGGAGATACGAAATTTCTTGTTCTGAGGTTCAATTTCACCTTTAGTCTGCAGACAAACGAGCGTAATTTTATGAATTGTCAGTCGCGTAATTTCTGCTGCATTTGGTTTCATAGAAAAGTCATGTTTGATTCACACGGCGACGCAAAATGAGTTATCTGCCGACTCGTGGTCGCAGGGGTGCAGGGAGCGAGGAATGCGTGAGTCAGGTACAGATTGTGTGAGAGTCGTCACGTCTTTTGCTCGCAAAATGCTGGACACAGAACTGAATTAATTACGCTCGTTTGGTTGCAGCTTTAGTGAGAAAAAATATAAATATCTTTAAGTTATTTTGCAACTATCGCACTTGCACGATATATCCATGAAATTACCCTAGACTGCGTCTACACGAGTAGCGCAACACAGTTGCGCATATATGTGCCGAGAGCCGGAGACGCGACTTTTGTCTGGAAAAATGGGCGAGTGTACGGGTTTGCCAAAACAGAAAAGCTATATCTATTGTCATCCCTATTGTCAATCTTTTCGTACCCAACATAAAATCCACACAAATCTGATACGTTTGATCCAGTTCTGACAGATCAACCTCTCGACTACCCTCAATATTATTGCTTCAACTGGCAAAGTGCAAATTGCTTTTGTTACCCCAATGGATTCTGAGTTCACCGATTGCAGCCGCCAGTGCGACCTAGTTCGTCTGTTGTTCGGATTGGGTAAACTTAGCTACTGATCACTGATTCGCTGGAATATTGGTATATGATCTATTGTGGGACTCACATGAATTCGTACCTTGTTGAAGTGCTGTATTATCAGAAATTGGTCTAAGTAGAACCTTCGCGATTTTAACGTGTACGTAACGTAGGGAGAATTAATAAAAACACTAAGCTTGCGTTATATAATAAGCTCATACTTTTTCAATTAAAAGATTTATTGTAGTAACTACATAATATATCATTGGATTTATTTATTTGATTAGATTGTGTGCATATTCTGTATCTGTTTTAAGATATGCTTGTTTTTGCATGTGCTATTCATAATACTTTTAAACTGAATAAAATTTTTGATATTTGGTTGCATAAAATTGATAGTGAAACGAATAAATAATAAGAAAAAATTGTCCATAAATCCTTTGCAATCGTAGACTACTCTCTAAATCCGCATTTTTGGCTCCTACACACTGTCTAGGTACAGTACAGTATACCTATATGTTATTTATTGTAACTTAAGGGTCCAGCGACGGATGAATTTCCCATACAAACGTAATACCAAAATGATTTTTAATTTGAGCATATTTTCACTATGGTCTGTTATTATTTGTATTAAAATAGTATTTATCTAGGTTCCTTCCACATTTTTTTTTTCAAAATACCTTTCTGAAATGAAATTAAACCTAATCGCATTTTTACATCAAAGAATGAATGTTGTCTTAGTAATTGAGTACATAAGTATTTTGAAAAAATTTTATGGCAGGAACCTGTATAAATACTATTCTAACACAAATAATAGCAAACCATGGTGAAAACATTCTCAAATTACAAATTATTTTGGTACTACGTTTGTATGGGAAATTCATCCGTCGCCGGACCCTTAGGTAACATACATACGTGCGCTCTACAAGACGTCCTCGCAACACTGTGTCACTATTGATACAATTCACTCTATTTGTTATCTTGTCACCAACTTGTTACAAATAATGATGCACTTCTTGGTGCAAACAACACAAGGAATTCCTAACGGGGGCCTTGTTATTTTTTATATAGGTCCGAGTTATTGAAAATAATGAAATGAAGCGCAATTTCTATAAGTTTCCATGATCTGTTGCTTCTATTGAAGAGATTGTAAAGTGTCAGTTTATTTGTTGAGGTTATGAGGTAAACATCACATTTCATCGTTTA
Organism: Eupithecia subumbrata; assembly: GCA_949316285.1. NCBI lineage: Eukaryota > Metazoa > Arthropoda > Insecta > Lepidoptera > Geometridae > Eupithecia > Eupithecia subumbrata. The sequence continues at coordinate 5,636,333 of OX438648.1, forward strand.
ATGAACTATTGTTTAGTTAAAATATGAGGCAAAAATGGATCAATATTTTATTTATGCCGTAATGTTCTCTTCGGAGTAAAGGTAATGTCATCTACGAAAATCGGTTGCTGTAACTACATTACGGTATGTAAATGGCATAAGCCTTGCCTATAGACGCGCCGTTTTGCTGATTTCGGATTCTGTTTCCTGAATACTCAAGTGTATGCAGATCAGAGAACAATGCACTTGATGGGTGAAACGGTTGCTCGGCAGTAGGGGCGAGAATGTGCTCAGGACAGTCGATGAATTCACTCAGTTTCGGCATTTCAGTTTACAAACATACGAGTATTCGAGTAATCGATGGATTTTTCATTTCGCTTGTCAGTTAAGTAACATGGGGCAGTTGGGAATTTCCAAATAGACCTGCTGTGTGCTCTACCACTACCACGCCATATAACGCATATTTTGTTTAATTTATTTGGTGCTAGGCTATACTTCCATCTGCTTCCATGCTATACTTCCATCGGGCCATGTCAAACTGTTTTATTTGATCTGGTACTTTAGAGCCATCGGGTGAGAGTTACTTACTGCCTATTTAGGCCTTCGAACCAAAACCAAATAAAAAAGTCGTTACTACAAGAGCTTCTCTTGTTTACCTGCTGGTTTAAAATAGACGCTTTCGGTTGATGTACTCCCATTTAGGGCACCAATTTTAAGAGCATCACATTTAGGACACTTATTTTTAATGTCTTAAACCAATCAAGCAAAAATAAATTTTATATATAATCGACGACCTCCGTGGCGCAGCGGGCGAAGGTCCGCCTGCGACGCAGGAGGTTGCGGGTTCGATTCCCGCCTCGGAACAAATTTCTGTACGATCTGCAGAAATTTGTTCCGTTGGTCTGGGTGTTTTCTATGTATAATAAAAATATCTATCCATGTAGTATATTGTATTAAGTGTATCAGTTATCTAGTACCCATAACACAAGCTCTGCTTAGCTTGGGGCTAGATAATGCTGTGTGAATTGTCCAGCATTATTTATTTATTTATTTATTATATAAAAAAACTTTTTAAAACGAGCTTTTATGTTACTTAGTGACTGAGAAGATAAATCCAACGAACCCACGCTCTACAGGGTTAATTCGTTTCGTTTAGGAGTTCCCTAGGTCACCTTCTGTCTCCATCATCAGACCAGCTCGATGGTATCATGACATGCATTGGCACCAAACTTACATAAGTATGCCAAATTTCAGCTCAATCGGTTGAGGATAACTGGTCTAAAATTCAGTTGCAAGATTTGTCCCACACTATATACAAACAGGGCAAGTTAAATAAAAACTTGTAACACATAGGTACTTACAGGCCAAATTAAATAAAAGCTTGTAAAAAGATGACCCAAGTTTTATCTGCATATGCATGCAGTTTCACAGTGGCAAAGTAAAATGATGTAATGGAATTGAAGAAAATGAATACGAAACTCTTTTGCCTATGTTTGTAATTAGGATAATGTTATTTCGGAATGTCCTCAGATGGTTCAGAGATTATCGAAGATTACGAAGATGGAGTTCACATCATGTGCTTAATACATAATGAAATCGCCTGCCGACCTGTTCGATTCATGCGGCATTCTATCACTCGGTACGACTGCCGGTACACAGGTGCATTTGACCGTGCACTGATTGCTCAGTTAATTATCGCATGAAGCGTCGATTTTGCTCAGGCCGTCATACCCACAGCAAATCGATTTACTTCAGTTCATTGTTCAGTAGAATACCGAGGTTGAATTGATACCAAAAGAAGATACGGGCTTATACCATAGAATCACAGACGTGTGTATTTGTATTTGTATTTATTTCCATCGTAGGTACACTTGTTGTTACACTTGATTTCGTTACATTCTATATTTTATTCTTAAACAATAACACACATGTATTTTGCTGTAGGAAACACCTAAGGTACAAAGAAAAAAAAATCAGACAGATATGACTGACAAAAAAAAATTAAAAATAATTGATTATGATCAAATAAATAATAAATAATAAATTGATTAATAAATAATAAATAATAAGTGTGTACTGGTCGTGTGGCTTGGTCGTAAGAAGTTATTGTGAGGTACTCGTAGTTTATTTAGTCTTCCGCTGAACTTTTTGAACGTTGGCTAAATGAACACGTAGCGCTTGTTAGGTTTACAACTTGCGAAAACATAAAAGTCCAAGTTGCAAGACTGTAAAGTCAGCGATGTAGAGCTGGCCACCAAAAACAAGCAGAGTTCAAAGAACAATGGACAAAACTCCACGAATAACTAGGTAGGTACACATAGTAGTTCGATCGATTTTAGTGGAATTCTGTACACAAATAACCAGCGTCATGGAGACAGGCATGGAATCCGTTTTAGTGGTCGGCTCTGGGAAAACAAACACTAAAACGCGAACAAAGCCTCGTGTAGTTGAAAACACTGACTGGGATAGCAGATGAGTCAGATAACTAATGGGCGAGCGTTTACAATTTACTGGGTTTGAAAGAGTTGCAGTCTTTATGAGTTTGTTTTGGACATTGTTCTGAAAAGTATAGAATTGGCGAAGCTCCCCTTATGTTGATGTAGATCATAAAACATGAAAATGTAACATGTAAACAATATGATATCTTACTTCCCAGGTCATTTTATGTTCCGTTTTATAGACAAGCTAAGATTACAAAACTTCGGGAATCGAGATGAAAAGTTTTACTTTGAAGTAACACAACCAAATCAAGTAAAAATACAAAATTCAAATCAGTTCATGTATTTAGGAGCTGCAATACCACATTTAGTAAAAATGTCTCAATTTGAGTTCGAAGAAAAATATAAAAAAAAAAAAATATATAAATATACCTCATATTCATTTACGTATATTTTTAATAAAAAAATGTATTTTTATCTCTACATTGCGTTAGAAACTTTTGCTATTTTATTGTATATGCAATCCAGAGTACCAGGCAACCATAACATACAAGAAGCATCTATATTGTTTTGGATGATCTAAGCTGAGGTAGATCGTGGGTAGAAACAATTCGCCAAGGTTTCGTCTGAGCATTCCAAAGCGAGCTGCGGGCAGCCGGAGTCAATAGCCTTCTGGTTATTGGGATTACAAATCAACCACCAATCTATCGAGTTGCCAGATTGAATCTATATATATATAAAAGAAAGTCGTGTTAGTTACACTATTTATAACTCAAGAACGGCTGAACCGATTTGGCTGAAAAATGGTGGGGAGGCAGCTTAGAACCAGGAGACGGACATAGGCTATGTTTTATCCCGGAATTACCACGGGAACGGGAACTACGCAGGCGAAGCCGCGGGCAGCAGCTAGTAGTTGCATAAATTGCTGTTTGCATTTCTGTGGATCGGTTTATTTTGTTGATGCTTTTGATGACAGAACTCGTATTTCATCGTCTTTCTTTAATTTCAATACAATCAATGTCGGTTTGATTCTTTTCATTGACTCTACCTTGACTATACCCATCGGTGTCATATTAATATGGTGTTTTTTTTTAAATGTTGTTTGAATATTTTTTTTAATAGTTTTTGCCCGTGGGTCCGTACGCGTTGTTTTCGTTTTGAACGTTTCAAAAGCTTTTTCTATTCCATGGGAACCAATTTATGGGATAAAAAGTAGGTATATGTTTTAATCCACATTAAGACCTACATCTATGCATTTCAAGCCGATCCATTTAGTACTTTTTGCATGAAGAAGTAACAAACATCCATTCATCCATTCATACATCGAAATTATCGCATTTATATCATTATGATTACGACATTATTAGTGTGATAAAATGTTTTCGTTCAGTAAAAACTCCCGTCATCAATAATTCTAGCACTTGACCTCCAAGTCACTGAGACCTAGGGGTATGTACTGTATTTTGACTGCAAGAGAAGAACGTTTCGATTTTTTTTTAATTTGAACATCTATCAACCATTAAAGGGCTTGTGCGAAACTGGCCACAAAAAAGAAAAATCTTTACGCCAGTAAGTAAGCATTTGTTTTTTGAAGGCGAAGTGGGATCGTGGTTGCGTAGGTATTTGACGAGCGATCGCCGCGCGGGGTCCACCCTTCCCCGCGCGGGGTCCGCCCTTCCCCGCGCACTCCCAACTAGCTACTACGAACTAAATAGGCAGGTAGGCATCTCTATGGTATCTATAATGTATATTCGATAGCACGAGGATTTATTCTATTGATTGTATTTATTTATAGATACCTATGCCTGCTTACCTATACCTACCTAATACAAATATTTTGTAGTTATATATACCGTTTTTTTATTGAGGATGTAGGTAGGTTAGGTAGGTAAGATGTGTGAGTAACGTAGATGGGTAGGTACGTAAAGTTATAAACGGATTTGAAGAAAGGAATAGTTTCTCCGTTCGCTGGTATTACCTAAGTAGGTATTTTTATAATTGGTTTATTTTATACATTTATGTAGGTAGGTATTACCTTTATAGAAAACCCAATATCCATTTGGATCAGTTCTCTGCTAGGTATATTCAAAGGTGGCTTGGAAGAAAACGCTTTTAGTGATAAGTCCGGATAGAGAATTTGAAAAGTAAGGTACCTACCTACACTTTTTGTTAGTCGGATACACGGTCGGACATATTATACCTAATGTAAACGTTGGTTTTTGTCATCCCTAGGTAGGTATACCTATTAGGTACCTACCCGGCCCTAATATGGCCCGGTGCCATAGATGGCCCACTTTCAGAAAAAACTTTTTCCGTGATTTTTGTTTCATGGATTGTTGTTTTTATAAAAAAAAAAATTCTATGCGTAGGTAAATAATAAAGAGCTAGGTAGGTTAGGTAGGTAAGATGTGTGAGTAACGTAGATGGGTAGGTTAGGTACGTAAAGTTATAAACGGATTTGATGAAAGGAATAGTTTCTCCGTTCGCTGGTTTTACCTAAGTAGGTATTTTTCGCCTGCGACGCAGGAGGTTGCGGGTTCGAATCCCGCCTCGGAACAAATTTGTGTACGATCTGCAGAAATTTGTTCCGTTGGTCTGGGTGTTTTCTATGTAAAATAAAAAAATATCTATCTATGTAGTGTATTGTATTAAATATATCAGTTATCTAGCACCCATAACACAAGCTCTGCTTAGCTTGGGGCTAGATTATGCTGTGTGAATTGTCCAGTATTATTTATTTATTTTATAATTGGTTTATTTTATATATTTATGTAGGTAGGTATTACCTTTATAGAAAACCCAATATCCATTTGGATCAGTTCTCTGCTATATTCAAAGGTGGCTTGGAAGAAAACGCTTTTAGTGATAAGTCGGTATAGAGAATTTGAAAAGTAAGGTACCTACCTACACTTTTTGGTAGTCGGATACACGGTCGGACATATTATACCTAATGTAAACGTTGGTTTTTGTCATCCCTAGGTAGGTATACCTATTAGGTACCTACCCGGCCCTAATATGGCCCGGTGCCATAGATGGCCCACTTTCAGAAAAAACTTTTTCCGTGATTTCTGTTTCATGAATTGTTGTTTTTATAAAAAAAAAATCTATGCGTAGGTAAATATAAAGAGCTAGGTAGGTTAGGTAGGTAAGATGTGTGAGTAACGTAGATGGGTAGGTACGTAAAGTTATAAACGGATTTGAAGAAAGGAATAGTTTCTCCGTTCGCTGGTTTTACCTAAGTAGGTATTTTTATAATTGGTTTATTTTATATATTTATGTAGGTAGGTATTACCTTTATAGAAAACCCAATACCCATTTGGATCAGTTCTCTGCTATATTCAAAGGTGGCTTGGAAGAAAACGCTTTTAGTGATAAGTCCGTATAGAGAATTTGAAAAGTAAGGTACCTACCTACACTTTTTGTTAGTCGGATACACGGTCGGACATATTATACCTAATGTAAACGTTGGTTTTTGTCATCCCTAGGTAGGTATACCTATTGGGTACCTACCCGGCCCTAATATGGCCCGGTGCCATAGATGGCCCACTTTCAGAAAAAACTTTTTCCGTGGTTTTTGTTTCATGGATTGTTGTTTTTATAAAAAAAAAAATTCTATGCGTAGGTAAATATAAAGAGCTGGCCAAGATTTGATTAAATTGAAGAAAACAGATAGGTATTTTAAATGTGATTATATTTATTATTACCTTCGTACTATACATAAGTACGTACATTCTAATTCTAATTCTAAGCGGGGGAACCTCTCAATGGCATTAAAATCATCAATTCAATTAAAATGTGAAACCAGTCCAGAGCGCTTTTCCGTTTCTAAAACCAAGCAGCTAAAATCACACTGAAAAAGAGAGTCGTGATTTAGCTGTTGCAATTGGTTAAAAAAATATGTTATGTCAACAATTCTGCGACCGATGATTTCTTTGACCGTGTTTGTCACATACTCTTCTTCCACTATGTAAGGCAGGTCTTCTGAGTCGCTGAAACAATTGAGATAAACGATGTTATATTGATGACTAAATACGGTTTTGCGACAGAAACAATACCTACTTTTAGCTATTATGAAATACTTAAAATGTTGCATTTCCTGGATAGGAATATGCGGATTCATAGAATGATAAACTGAAACTTGGATAGGTACTCTTTTATTATAGTAGTAAAGTGCTATGATTTTACTTACTCAGATTCACAAGGCTGAGGTGTGTCTGACACTAATTGAAGGTTTTCTAGTGCATCTTTAGACATTTCTTGCACTTGTGGTGATGTTTTTTCAGTAATTCCTTCAGTATGTAGTAGGTTTTCTGAGGTACTGAAACAATCAAGAGAAGAAGCACAATGTAATATTGAAAGCAAATACGCATGTAGGTAGTGATAAAGTGTGCGTGCAATGTCCGGGTACCAGACTAACTGAAGAAGTAAGGTACCTAAGATTTTGCGTTCACACATTTCCGCGAAATTTTAATTATTTTGAATCAGTGGAAACTAGGGCTTGCATACGAATATTCGAATACTGAAATTGCAATATTCGAATATTCGACTAAAATGAATATCACTAATCTCAGACAGAACCCCGACGTGCATAAAAAGCCAAGTTCGCGAGACATGTCCATACAAGACAATAAAAGCTTACGTCGTTCGGGTTAACAAAATGACAAAGTTATAGGGTTCCCGAGTTCGGAAACACTCAGGACTGCCGCGTGCGACTGCGAAGTGTATTCGCTCACCTAGATTTAGAAGACTGTTTTTACTAATAATTCGTGGGTAATGTGCGTGTAAATTCCCAATGTCTCGTAATAACCTTTTGCTAAGTTGATATTTTAAATTTGTTTCTGCAAATAACACATAATATGTGTTATTATCACATGTGTGTTAAAATCACATCTTTTTTTATTCTCATATCATGAGAATAAAAAAAGATGTGATTTTAATAAACATATAGGTTTTTCTATAAATTCGAATCATATTCAAATTATTCGAATAGTATCAAAATAATAGTATAAACAGTAAAAAAAAATAATAGAAAGTATTCGAATATCAAAACTTTCGAATATTTGCAAGCCCTAGTGGAAACACGTTTTTTGAAAGTGGGCCATCTTAGGCAGCGGGCCATCTTAGACAGCGGGCCTTCTTAGGGACAGTCGATATCTTACTCGGAACAGACTAACAGACATTTATATTTAGGTAGGTACCTATCTAATAGGGGTAGGTTATAGCAGTAATATGGATTACATTACAATAGGTAGGTATCACCTAATTATTATAGCTACCTACCTAAAGTTACCTGTAATATTATTATAGGAGAGTATAGGTAGATAACTATCGAGAGAAAAAGGTTGGTTCAAAGTTTCAAACGATTACGTAGGTAAATATTTAGATCGATGGGTAGCACAATAGGTAGATATACCTAGGTATCTATTGGTGGTAAAATAATCAATAAAAACCTTACCTGTTCAAGTTCATCACTTTTCGTTCTTCAATTCAATTCTTCATACGCGAATATTTTTTTGTTTTGTTATATTTATTCACCATTTTTGCTTGTAATGAATTTCTCGTTCAATATGCGTTTACGTACGCGGCAGCGGAGAGGGCGCGAAAAAGTTGTACACGGGTGCTCTCGACGAGGCGCTGCGGCCGACTGATGGAAGGCGACAGCCGCGCAATGGCCGGCCCGCGCGCAGTTTCACTGTTCTTTATTTAGAAATGTATTTTTTGCTACAAAATAATATTATTTCGCAAAAAACTAAAACCATAATCGTCTAAAGTATTTATTAGGGAATACGTAGACGAAATTTCATTGAAGTATGTTAAATAACCAGCAAATAAAACTGATTTTTCCGTAGCAGTATCACTGTAAAAATGACGAATTAGAGGAAACTTTGCGATTTTTTTCTATCGAGTCAAGTTTAGTCAATCATGTTTCGGCTCCCATAACTTACTAACTAGAATCCTAAACTTTTGATTGTCATCAAAAACCAATAAGAAAATTGATGTTTTATTGCCTTAAAATTGATTTTCCGTGCAGTCAAAACGTGGGTTTTGGGACTCACTTCACCTTAAGGTAGCGAAAGCGACCATTTTTTTTTTCTCATGACGCTACATATGACAAGATAGGAGACTAATACCTAGCTCTCGTAAGAGACTCCCCCGAATACTCAAACGCATCTCAGATATAAGCTCGTCTCAAGTGACGAATTTTTGACACATTTTCATTGAAAACTGTCAAAAAATCGTCATTTGAGACGTGCTTAAATCTGAGATGCGTTTGAGTATTCGGCGGTATTAGAATAAGAATAAAACGTCAAGTGCGAGTCAGAATCGCGCACTAAGGGTTCCGTATTGTAAGACCTTGTTTCTTGCTAATCATCATGATTCTAGCTCAACGGGAAGCACCCAATAGGTTTTGGTCCATGGCGTGCATCAAAAGTAATTTTTAGTGAATAAACTACATATTCAAGTTTTTTCTTAAATTAAACATATTAAATCGAAAGGGGATAAAAGCTTCGCAATCAAAAAACTAACTGCAAAGCTAGCGTGCACCGACAACCATCTAATAGCTTTTAACTAAATTACCATGATAAACTTGACAAGCGTAAATGGACACCGTTATCCAGGCACCATAACGGTAATCACCAATCAAGAAATTGTTCATAAAAAGACCTAACTGATGCCTATTTTATGGAACTAGTTTAGTGGACCAGAGGGGAATAGAATGTTTATAGGTCTCATCATCATCATTATGTCAGTCCACGCATGTCCATTGTTGGACATAGGCCTCCCCTATACGATGCCACAAATAGCAGTCCGTTATAGGTCTATGTTACTTCAAATATTCGTTGTGTCGCCATTTTTAGGGTTCCATACCGAAAGAGTAAACACGGGACCCTATTACTAAGCCTCCGCTGTCTGGCTGCCCGTTCGTACGTCCGTCCGTCGGTCAACGGGCTGTAACCAAAAACCGTAAGAGGTTGACAGTTGAAATTTGCACAGTATGTATTTCTCTTGCTATAACTACCAGTAATAAAATATATATATATATATAATTAAGGGGGCCAACGACCATACCACGTTGAGTGCTGATCCGATTTCCGATCGAAGTTAAGCAACGTCGGGCGCGGTCAATGCTTGGGTGCCCGCGTCATGTGGGCTTTTAGCTTTATTCCGATCCATCGAAAAATCTGTTTATTAGGGTTTCTATTGCGAAAATTTAGTACGGAACCCTCTGTTTGCGAATCGACTCGCACTTGCCGGTTTTACTATGTTTGTTTTATAACTAACCGCTTCTTTTCATCCCAAGATTGTCTGGCAGAGAGTGCTTTTAGTGATAAGGCTACCGATTTTGCCACGCTATAGGTACCTACTTGATAAGAATTTACTTTTTGGTAAATTAAGTATTTTATACCAGCAGGGCCTCGCGGTTTTACCCGCGTAATTCCCGTTCCCGTGGGAATTCCGGGATAAAATATAGCCTATGTGCTATTCCAGACTATAATCTATCTCTGTGCCAAATTTCAGCCAGATCCGTTCAGTTGTTTTTGCGTGAAATAGTAACATCCATCCATCCATCCATCCATACTTACAAACTTTCGCGTTTATAATTTTAGTAGGATTTTTTGTCGATGCACTAAATTGAATCATAAGTCTTAAAATATTGAAATTGAAAACAGATAATTAATAAAAGGTAAAGGCTTATAATAACAATATATCCCACGTCTGTTGTTTCCGAGAAAAGTTGTACTTTGAATTTTATAAATAAACCTTAAAATTTTTAGGGTGGCATGCTTAAAAATTAAACAAACCCTGATTATATGATGATGATATGATTTAACAAAAACTTATAATTTTAAACCAGGTACTGGCCTGTATAACGGGGCGTAATGGCGGATTGTACCTACATTCGCAGCGAGCACGAAGCGTCAAAAATCCTAGCGAGCAACTTTTTAACCCCCACGCAAAAAGAGAGGGGTGATCTAAGTTTTACGTGTCTGTCTGTGTATATGTCTGTGGTGTCGTAGCTCCCAAACGGAAGGTGATCCGATTTTCATTTACTTTTTTTTTTTGTGGTCATAGATAATTTTATCACGGGTGTTCTTATCCATGTTTCAAGAAAATCTCTCGGGGGTTTTTTTAATTTTTAATTTTGTTCATGTTTCCTCGTACTGACTGCGCAAACGCTCGCTATGTGTATGTACGTTACATTAAGCCCCGTCACACCGGTCAGTACCTAACCGGCGTTAAACAATAGTTACAATTTGTAGTAACAGGTCATAATTATAAGATCAAACAGGCACTTGAAACCTATTATTTCCTACTCATGCGCAACCAGCGTCTATAACACGCTAAAAAACGTTCAGTCATAATTTTACGACGTCTTGTTTCAAAACTACAGCTGCTGTTGTATTTTATGTTGACAGAGGGAGCGGATTTTAGGCAGTTTTCTAAGAAAATATTGCGCATATGGGGCAAAAGGTTTAAAAATTAAAAGACGTCCAAAATTCTGTTACCTAAACAATGAACTCTCTGAGAAAGAGCAGGATTTTTTGTTTTCAAGGCCTGTTCAGACCTATGCGATGAGCGTTTTTTCATTGTCCGGCTCGGCCCGGCACGGATACTGACGACACAGACATCGGTGTACGCATCGTCAACAGCCTGTATTGGTCCACTACTGGACGCAGGCTGATAAGCGCCTTATTGGTTTTTATCACATGGGGGTTATACCCATAATCCCCACGCTGGGCATGCGGGTTGGGGATCGCAGTTCAGTGGTAGAATTGTTTTGCAGGGGGCGCTGCTGCCCACCCCCGGTGTATATTCCTTAGTCGCCTCTTACGACACCCGCGGGAAGAGTTGGGGTGGTGCAAATTGTACTGTGGACGCATAATTCTATGAAATTGTATAGAACACTGCCTCATTGGACCGGCCCGACACCGACATGCCGGCGACGGTGCCGACATGTCGTCGCAGAAAGTCTCCCACTTGTGTCGGGCTGGCACCGTGCGTAGGTGTTGTGTATCTACGCAAGCTTCTATGTGGGCGTGCGTGCGAGGTTTCTGTGGAATAACAAAGCCGTCGTTTCGTGTAGGTCAAAAGAATAAATGTCGTTGAGTACTGTTGGTGTCGGTATCGGAGCCGGGCCGGGCCGGCCGATGAAGAAACGCCCATCCGCTACGCAAAGCGGTAGCCGTATATTGCGCAAGGGTTTGCGCGATATCCCACCGGGTGTTTTAGTGAACGGGTACCGCATACCTGATACCGTCATCCACGCTTCGGCTACCGTTCTGGGTAGCAAATATCGCGTAGGTCTGAAAGTGGCTTAAACAATAAAAAAATTCTTGCTTAAGACGCTACCCAAACAGCGACACCGTAGAAAGTACACTTTTTCGTCGCACCGTTAGCCGTTCTCCGACATATTACAAGCCCAAAAAAAAACAGTGTATAGTCAAATGTATGGAAAAAAGACTTATACAAAAATATTTTATAAAACGATCTAGGATCTTGAAAAAAAAAATCACAAGAAAGAACAAGAAAAAAATTTTTCGTCTCGAAATGCTCAATATTTTGAGTGACAACCATTAATTATTTTAATACTATATGAAAGGAAATTTTATCAACTAAAGACATATGTAAAAAGTTTTAAATAAATAAAACCATTAACATAATAAAACCCAAAAAACACATTTTTGTAAGGCGTTTAGCGAAGTAATTGCAAAAATTATAATATTTTGCCAATAGAATTTCAACCTTATTACTCAAACATCCCTTTCAATATATGCTCAAAATAGCTTCCACTAGCTTCATTCGGAGGCTGGATGCCTCCTCGGACGGACGTGAGGTTATGTAACTTTTTTCGCGATGACAGCTGGGTTCGACGGACGAATTACGATTTTCGACAACTTTTGTTTTGCGGGTTAAATGGTTCATTCGTCATTGAAATAAAGTCTATATTTGATTGAAGCTAAGCCAAAAGAAATTTGCAGGAATTTTATTCATTGACAGACCTACCAATTAAGTAGAATAGGTTTATAGTGGTTTTTTCTCTGGTAGCTAGATAGGTAGGTACTACTCAACATGTTAACAGCACGGAAAGTATTGGTCGAGTTAAAATATGTTAAATAGGTAGGGCGATTTTGATGACCTTATATATAAATAAATAATGCTGAAAAATTAAAATAGGAGCCTACGTCCAGCAGTGGACTTATATAGGCTGATGATGATGAATTCACACATCATCACCAAGGCCGAAGCTAAGCAGAGCTTTGTTATGGGTACTTACTAGATAACTGATTTACTTAGGACCAACCATTTGCATTTTTTTTCTCGTAGTTCTACCAGTAGAACTACAGGCAAATTTAAATTACTCGTAGTTCTATCGGTTTGTTCTCTTAGAGAAGAGAGATTCTCAAAAGGACAGATACTCAAAAATAATAATTTACTTTAAATTTTTAATAACTCATAGAAAAACCTCAACGGAGCGGTTTGTCATAACTTTTTTGTTATTGGCAATATGTGTACATTGACATCAATATAATATATTTTTTTTAGCGTAACAAAGAAGTCAAGTAAAGGAGATGTTTAAAGACGCTAAAAACGTAATAAACATGCAAAACAATTGTATTTCCAATGACAGTTGTCAAAATTATTGTTAATCACTCATGTTAATCATAATCACTCATGAGTTCTTGGAAGGCAGCAACATAATAAAGAATACTTTATATCGGTATGAATATCAATTTGGATAGCAAGGCATGGTCTGTTGTGGTTTTTATGATTATTTTGTAGAATTACAATCTAAACTAAAACTATCTTCATGATTGTTGCGTTTTATTTCCGGAAAATAAAATTAATTATGTAAGCGAGTAGTACTGAGATTGTAATTTTTAATGTAATTTTTATTATAATTGAGAAGCTTCAAGCGACATAGGTTTTATTAAGGTATTTTACATGCAACGATAGTAAAGCCGCGGGCAAATGTTAGTTAACATTACATTATTACCTTGTGATTGTGCTATCAACCAAAATAAAACAAAAGTTTGCCTCTTCTACAACAGATAAATTTTGCATAAGTCTATGTTAAAAATAAGCGCCTCTGCCGACCACATTTGGTAATATTGACATGCAATCTGACAGTCTTAGTTTTCCATGCACAGCGCCTTAAGGGCAATTTACATGCGGCAAATTACTTTTTCGCTAGTTTTATTTTATGTAGAACGCTGATTTTTTTTTTAGCCGGGGCAGTTAAATCAAATCATCTTAATTTGTACTGTTTTAAACAACCTTCAATCCGTGCTACGGTTTTGCTACGCCGTAGCAAGCTACGAGAAAATAACAAAAGAAACAGTGGAATTTACGTTTACGATCGACTCGTGTGAAAAAAATAACAAGTGCACGTGTACTGATAACAACTACTATTGATGATAATAGATATTGTGTTATCAGTTCTACTACTAGGGTGTAATAATGAATAGTAATTATTTGATAAGTAGGTGGTTATTAACTGAACTTTGCGTTTGTTTTTGTTCGGATGTTTAGTGAAGTGAAATAAAAGTAAAATAATAAACACTTGTTCTTTTATTACAATGTTTTGAAGAAAGTAAACAAAATTGGACGAGGTCAGTGAACCAAATAAAAATTAAAATGATCTACGAGATGATTTGATTTTGAAAAGTTATTTTAATCTCCTTGTTAAATTCATGTACTTATTGTATTATAAAGGGTGAATTGAACGAGGCAGTAAGTACTTTAACCGAGTTACACGAAATAGGGATCGCATTTCGGCGTTTTTATCTCATGGGGGTAATGCCTATAATCCCCACGCTGGGTATGCGGGTTGGGGATCGCAGTTCGGTGGAATTGTTCTACAGGGGGCGCTGCTGCCCGTTCTCGGTGGATATCCCTTAGTCGCCTCTTACGACACCCGCGGGAAGAATTGAGGTGGTGCAAATTCTAAGCTGCACCACACAGCTTTACTTGAGCATTAAAATGTAATGTAACGTTCTTACGAACGAAACAATACGACAAAAGGTCAGTTTCCTAAAACATTTCCATGTTATGTAACGTTCTTGCGAACGCTCGACTGCTCGACGCTGACGTGCCTTTACACGATAAAATGATACACCAAAACGCTCGTTGCTTTTTATAATCAGGTTGTAACAAAACAGCGACCGTCGTGTTTGAAGTGTGGTTTCAGTAAATTTAAAAACAGCGAATGCTCGATGTTTTATTACATGTAAAGTCTATACTCACATTTTACTAAACAAATTACCAACGATGGCGATAAATGAGTCATTGCAACTATGTTTTAATGCTTGCTGATGACGTTGATATTAAATAGGCGTCAGCATCGACGTCAATGCACAACCATATCAATACCAAGGATATCCCAGACGTAAGGCTTCAACCATACTGCGCTAGCCTAACGCGGGCGCGACGTATCAAGCATATGAAACCGCCGATTGCGTTCATACTAAAGTTAATTAGACCCGAGTTCACCAACAGATGTTTATATTTGAAACAGTTGCTTTGACGGTTTTGACACAAGTTTTCTTACATTAAACATCAACGTTACCCATCGAACCTGCATAACTGTCCGATTATTTATTGGCGAACACATACTTTAGACCCGAGTTCTAATAATTTTAAACTAGTTCTAATTTCTGTATTTCTAATATTTGATTGTAGTTTTCTTTGAGAATAAACTCTAATTTTAAACAGTCGTTTTAACGTTTTTGACACAATTTTTCATTCATTAAACGTTAACGGTAACCGACGAAACAACCTAATAGTCCGATTATCTATTGCTAAACACAGACTTTAGAACCGAGTTCTATTAATTTGAAACTAGTTCTAAAATATTTCTAATATTTATTGTAATTTTCTTTGTGAATAAACTCTAATTATAAACAGTTGTTTTAACGTTTTAGACACAAGTTTTCATACATTAAACGTCAACGTTAACCGACAAAGCAGCTTAATTGTCCGATTATCTATTGGAGAACACAGAAGTAAGGCGGGTGTATAGCGCGACGGGCTTGAGCGAGATTTTGCTCTCATGGGCTCGCAGTGTGGTTGAGTCCTAAGGGTATCGCATCGTACTGTATCAAGTGCAATTGAACTTGTTTGTTGGTATAATTTTGAGTTTTCTATCAGTTATCTAACAATTGTTCTCTAAAAATTAAAAGTTTTTTTAATTTTACGCGCATCATTTCTATCCTGGAAGACTAGTTGTTGAGGTAAGGAACCGTAAAATCGGAAAATGATGGAACAAAATTTCGATATTCGGTAATTTATATAAACAACTGGTTTGGAATCTACTAATAAAATTAAGTGTTTTATATAGCTTTTCGTTTCGGTACTACATGACTAATTTTAATTGCTGAAATTCCCAAGAAAATCAAAAAGTAAATCGATTTGTAGAAAAATCTGCCAATCTGTGATGAATCACTTGTATATTAATAGGGTTAAGCTCGCCTATGTACATATCCTGTTATATAAGCTCATGCTATGTATTAATTGTGTACAATATAGAATTACAGAATAATCTAGGTGCAAAGAGAAACTGAAATATTTTCTGGACGAAGAGCCATCATTATTCACTCAGAATATAGAACATATTACAGCAAGCTTCTTGTTTGTATGTATATTATCTCATTTTGTATCTAGAGTCTTGATCTTACTCTATTTGGCGCACGCCCAAACTGCCTTAGGAACGTTTTTCAGATGAAGCAAAACCTTCTTCCTTTGTTTTGAAGAATAAATGCTATAGTTTCTGTCTGCGCCTACGTCCGTATGGTCGTCATGTAAATATCGCCATATTTGTACCTAAGTACTTAATATAACTAACATTTGTCATCAATGCCTGTGACCTAGATTAGGCATTGGAAAGGTGCGACACAGTTTTTAAACTTATGCGCTTTCCGGTATTCCATTGTACCGTGTACCGTTTCATTGTAAGTGAACGTAACTAGTACGGAGGGATGTCACTCGACCACGGGAATCAACACCTAGAGAGAATCGTATGGTCGTCATGTAAATAACGCCATATTTGTATCTAAGTACTTAATATAACTAACATTTGTCATCAATGCCTGTGATCGAGTTTGGGCACTGGAATGGTGTGATATGGTTTTTAAACTTATTTGCTTTCTGATCTTCCATTGTACCGTAACACAGTATAGTACGGAGGGAAGTCACTCGACCACGGGAATCAAGACCTAGAAAGAATCGTGTCATAAAATACAAAAACTTTCATAACTTACCACAATTGTAACCCTAACTTGAAACAGTGCCATTTTACTTTTGAAATAAACTTATATTTTACTTACTTTATTTTTTTTTGTAGGTATTTTAGTTTGATTATGTTTTTGTTCATTTTAATTAAGCATATTTGATGACCTCAGTGGTCGCTGCACCACGAGGTCCGCCTGCGACGCAAGAGGTTGCGGTTTCGATTCCCGCCTCGGAACAAATTTGTGTACGATCTGCAGAAATTTGTTCCGTTGGTCTGGGTGTTTTCAATGTATCATAAAAAATATCTATCTATGTTTATAATGTATTAAATATGTCAGTTATCTAGTACCCATAACACAAGCTTTGAGTAGCTTACTTTGGGGATAGATGGTGCTGTGTGGATTGTCCAGCATTATTTATTTATTTATTATGATGTCCCATTGTTGACGAAAACCAAAACCTTATGGTTAAAGACCTTACTATCTAATCTGAAGTATAAGGTACTTTATATGTACAGAATGGAAGGGTTTGCATTGTCATGTGGAATCGTTAGTGTTGTGAATGTGTAAAATAATGGAAGGTTCCAATATGGAATGGAAGATTATACTGTTTTCTATGAGTGAATATGGACACGTGGAACGTGATCGTGCAGCATTTAAATTTGTAAGCGACAAGGTAAAAAAAAGAAAGAAAATTGTTTATTAAACACTACACTCATAAAAAAAAGTAACGAACTTACTATACTATTCTTCCAACACAAATAAAGTTCGTAGTTAACCCGCTTACATCCATACTGAACTTACAATAATCAAAATTAATAAACAAAGGAATTTTTCAGAAAATTATAATTGTGGCGAATTTACACGTGCTTTTTTGGTTACGAATTTACTTTGTGGCAAATTTCCATACAACAACCCATTTCGAGAATCAGCCGCCCACTTTTGTGTGCGGCAGATTCTCAACCTAACTGATGTCAACTGCATCATTTTAGAAGGTCTGGCATTCCGAAAGTGAGCTTGTATACGTCACTGTCCTGTTTCCACTTATTGCAACATGGAAGTAAGGAAACAAATAGTCAATATTAAAATACATAAAAAAATTACAATCGTCAATTTTGTTTGTTAGATCAGTTTAAACTGTGTTAGTTAAACACGAGTTAATGTAATAAATAATTAAAACTATATAGTTTTATCAGATGCGTACAGGTAATATAGTTACGATTTTAATTTACTGGTAACACCAGAAATAGATTCATCTTCTCATTCGCGACAGCGTTGTTGATGACGTAGGTTTGTGTCACCCACGTGACCGTGGTGTCTCAGAATGCCATATCTGGCGAAGTATGTAAGTATATAGAAAATTAAAATCAAATAATAGAAATTAATTAGAACTAGTATTTACAATTGAAACAATTGAGCTAACTGCAGACTGTTGCCAGCAATCTACAGGTAAGACGCTGGCTGCATTGCCCCGCTGTATGGCAATGCTGATGCGCTGTGCCAGATACTGACCAGCTCTCAGTACCTATGTTTATATATTTTACCATGATCTTTCGTAGATGTTTACAGGCCAATTCATGAATGACATACATTGTCAACGCATAAGTAACCCTATCTCTCACTGAATCAAAGTTCAGGGTACTTAATAAACAATTAAATAAAACGTACAACATAAACATTGCGTACCCCTGACCTCTTTTTCCACATTGTTGTGTCTATCGGAAACTACGCTGACACTAAGGACAGGATTCACCTCGATAACAAGTCTCGCACCACTCTGACACCACGCCCTAACTTCAACAACATTCAACCTTAAACCTTGCCCTACAAAGTTCAATTTCCGCTCAACTGTTGTAGCCGACGGGACTGGTTATCGTAGAAAATCTGCTCTAGGAATTTCTCCCGACGCTGCAAGTTCTCGGAATCAAACACTGTAAGCACTGGAAGTAGTATCGTCCTGTATTGTAAACAGAACCTTGGTGGTAGGAGATAGGGGTTATTTCTAACTGCTATCGTTGTTAAAGATCTAATAGGGCTGCAAGAGAAAATTAAAATTTGTTGAAAGAGTTCTTTAGTGAGTTGTATATATACTATGTATATAAATGTATAGGTATGTCATATTTTCCAAAGATTTTTTATTTTTGTTGCTTTTAAACAACAGCAGTGTACCTATGTTTGGAAATTATGAAATAGTTTAGGATACCTAAACACAAAAGTTAATTATATGTATCTATATCTATACTAATAATATTAAAAAGAGGACAGATTTGATTGTTTGTTTGTTTGTATTGAATAGGCACCGAAACTTCTTAACCGATTTGAAAAATTATTTTACCATTAGAAGCCCACATTATTCCTGATGAACATAGGCTACTTTTTACCGCGGAAAAATGCTTCATTCCTACGGGAAATCGGGTAATAGGACAACGGGTAGTAAGAATGCAGCTAGTATGTTATAGTTATAAATCGGTCACTAGACCACTTTCTGTGGTTAAAATGTTCACAGACACCTCGTGAGCCACTCGTTTCAAGCTTGTGTGAAGCCATTCTGTCACTGTAAAATGTATCTATCGATAACGAGTTTAAGCCCATATTTTGTATGCATATTTTTGTGGTGTGCGTTGGCGGTATTGGGTTTATATGCGAGCACCTTAAGTAATCTTTGAAGCGACAAGGTACTAAAGTGTATAAAGCAGCCGAATGTAAATTTCAACGTACAGCGTTTCCACACTCTGGTACGTTACGGCTTGTAAATGATTCCCGACGGACTCAATTAGGAATGAAAAGTTGGGCGATCCTCTTCTGGGCATCAAATGTCATGACCGGTCTCGGAAGGTACGAGAACCTATTCTGAGCTTTGAATTTTGGTCGATTTTAGCTTCGAGTTATCGATTGCTACTTGGTGCGTATTAGCGAAAGTTCCGCTTCTTCGTTTCTTTACTTTAGTCTACATGATGTTCTACCCGAAATTTCGGCCACGGCGACTAGTCTCAACGGAGACTAGAGGTGCGCAGGACATATTATTGTGCTCAAGTGTGTGCGCAAACACAGGTGCACTCTCTATAATCTACATATCGAAACGACAGATACCGAAAATATAACTTTTTCTTCACGTATATTTTAATTTTAATAATTTGACTTTTTTAAAGTAGATACGGAAATAAAAATAATTGAATTTCGACTTTAAAATTTTGACCTGTTTACTTTCAGGTAAATAGATAATAATTAATAAATATATAATGCTAGACAATCCATACAGTATCATCTAGCCCCAAGCTAAGCAGAGCTTTTGTTGGGTACTTGATGATTGTTAAACAAAATACAATACATTACATAGATATTTTTTGGACTCCAAGACCTGGCGCCTTCATGAACGTATTCATGATGATGGGCAGAAATAGTAGTTCAGGCAGTGTCAGTGAATTACCAATAACCCTGTATAACTAGACCAACTAAATGAGATAAGAAGCGAAATTTTAAATAAGGCCAAACGGATTGCTTTATTTTTAAAGCTATGGTATCGTAGCTCCCAAATGGATGAACCGATTTTCGTTTAGTTTTTTTTGTGTCATAGATAATTTTATCCCGAGTGTTCTTAGCCATGTTTCATGAAAATTGTGTTTTCAATATTTTTAATTTTGTTCTTGTTTTACATACAAAAGGGCTCCGTTAAGCTCCGTTTCGTCTACGCTCTCATCGCGTATATTTTATTGCTGTACTATTTTATGTAACGATGTTTAAATTTATCTATCCCGTTCCATCCGAGACAAGTAAAATAACGCAATGTATGCAGGACCCTATAATTAAAATCACTATTGTAACCATATAACGGTGTAACCCATACTCAAACGCCCGAAATTACCACAATAATAAATAAATAAATAAATAATACTGGACAATTCACACAACATCATCTAGCCCCAAGCTAAGCAGAGCTTGTGTTATGGGTACTAGATAACTGATATACTTAATACAATATACTATATTGATAGATACTTTTTATTATACATAGTAAACATCCAGAACACTCTGAACAAATATCTGCAGGTCGTACAAACATTTGTCCCGAGGCGGGAATCGAACCCGCAACCTCCTGCGTCGCAGGCGGACCTTTGCCCGCTACGCCACAGAGGTCGTCAAAAAAAATATAATAAAATTCAAATTACGGTTTATAAAATAAATATGTTTGGTTTACACCGTTCAAACCTGACAGAGAGCATTTTGGTAAACCCTTATCTCGTATATTTAGTGCACGATTGGAGTGGTGGACGTCATGCGATTGCGTGGTGACTCCGATTTTACTTTCCTATGAGGAAGTAGTTTTTTAACAACGCAACGAAAGCGTTATTGTCGTTTCCTTATAAAAAGGCTTGTTTACGCGCATTTTAAGGGCCTGGTTAAATTGATAAGACTGAAACTACATTGAATACAAACGTACCTAGTGTAGGACGCCCTCCGGCCAGATGGGAAAATGATCTGCGAAAGACTGCAGGCAGATGTTGGATTTGGCAAGCTGAAGACAGGGCGCTATGGTGCTCTAATGAGCACCACAGCGCCCTGTCTTCAGCTTGCTGGACTCACTGCTGGACTCCTCTAATGAGGAGTCCAGCAGTGGACTAATATATTCTGATGTTGATGATGATGATGACATTGAATACATACTAGAGCCGAAGCTGATTTCACGACCAATCTATTGTATAATAGTATTCTAAAAGCGAATATAATTCTGTCTGTTTGTCAGTCTGTCTGTTACCTTAACGGTTGAACAGATTTTAATACACAAATTTGGCAGGGAGGTCGACGGTATCCCGGGGAAGAATAGGCTACTTTATATGCCAAAAATGCGCAAAGCCGCAGTCAAAAGCTAGATATTGATAATTTTGATACAGCCCTCTTTAAAGTAATGTTGGACAATTCACAAAACATTATCTAGCCCCAAGCTAAGCAGAGCTTGTGTTATGGGTACTAGATAACTGATATATATGTAGGTACTTAATACAATACACTATATAGATAGATATTTTTTATTATACGTAGAAAACATCCAGAACACCCTGAACAAATATCTGCAGATCGTACACACGTTTGTTCTGAGGCAGGAATCGAACCCACAACCTCCTGCGTCGCAGGCGGACCTTCGCCCGCTGCGCCACAGAGGTCGTCAAAAAAGTGTAATAGAACTTTCGTGGTTACCTTAATACTGACAGCAGTCGTCATAGAATTGTGTCAACACGCATCGGTCCATTCCCCCAAAAGAGGAGTTTTGTCAGTATCACCACGCTTGGCAGGTAGGTTGGCGTTCGCAGTGGGGATGTTGAATACACTGAAGGTAGCTGGTCTTCCTCCGGGAGGTTCCATTAGTTACATTTTACGACACCCACGAGCTAAGCTGGAGGGGTTAATTTTTTACTCTTGAATCAGTTGCGCTACCTGTAGATTGTTTGCAACAGTCTGTAGTTAGCTTTATTGTTTCAATTGTAAATACTAGTTCTAATTATTTATGTATTTTTAATGACTAATCTTTAAGTTGTATATTCAATACATATGTAGAACTTTATGACGTCACCTAAGTTAATTAATTATACTATTTAATTTGGCATGGTTGAAATAAAATAGTTCTAATTTATATTTATTATTTGATTGTAATTTTGTTTATCAATTCAAAACAATTATTTCGACCGCCACGGAATATTAATACGAAATTTTTTATAAGACACATAAATGATTATATAAATGTGCTGGTGGTTCCTTTTTCACTTCTTCCACTAGTGGACAAAATATTGAAGTGAAGAGAATTTCAATAACACTACTATATTTCTTATCTGATAGTAATTGATGGGTAGACTTGTCTATGTGTTTATCTTGTGTTATTGACTTCTAACTTCTGATTTCATTAATACCAGTTCAATTGTGAGGTTGCATTGTAAGGTAGGTAATTCCATGATTCTATCGAAATAAGGACATTTTATAGATAGGTAAAACCCAAGATTCTATAATTTTATCTCTAATTTTAATTTAATTTTTATCTACACATCGGAAAATAATAGTTAGAATTCTTTGGCATCGGCCCATTTCACTTGTGCATACCACCCACTCAATACGACGCGACGCAGAACCGCTCAAGAGTTCTTCTATCTGTGACGTAATATTACGTTTGTGTATACCTACGTAAGTTTTTGTAATGTCACGCTCAACTGGACCTTCACTAAGGGCCTTACCATAATGGCAATTTGAGAGCGAGTTCAAAACAAGGCAATTGCGCAGCGAGCTGCGAGTATCGAACTCGCCGCGAAGAGACTGCGGGCGCGCAGCGAGAAACCTCTCCCCGTGTTGTCTTCCTAAACGGGGCGAGCTCGCTGCGCACTAGTTTCGCTTTGGACTCGCTTGCTCGCCAGTAAGATAGCGCGCCCCCACCAAAGCAGACCGCAGTGGAGATGTGTAAATTCCACCAATATGATTATGATTGTAGTCTTGTACATTATTTTTTGTATAGTTTGACAACGCCCTTATACAGCAACATACTTTGACATACCCTTTAATTAATTAGATTCCGACTAATTATTTTTATTTAATTTTTCAGTCATGTCTGTCTGTTTTTTCTTTTACCTGTGGTGTTTCCTCGAAAGAAGTAACTATGTGTATTATTGTTAAAATAATAATTAAATATAGAATGTAAAGACATCAAGTGTAACATCAAGTGTACTTACGATGGAATATAAGAATACAATACAATAGAATCTGAAATAATTACCTACATGACGTAGTGGTCACGTGATGACATTTTTCCACCATGGCATTACTAACTTACTCCTATGGTAGAGCCCACCAAAGAGTGGCTTTGCCTCCGATAGCAGATATCGCCATTTTTTCCTGTCCAGTGCGGTGTCCCACCATGCCATTGGTTGTTTTTAAACTTCTTGCTTTGAAATTCGAACGTGCACTTTCAAAAGATACGTTCTAAGAAGTTGCTATGAACGACTTCGATTTTTGAAGTGGCTAAGTTGTATGATGTTCGCAAATGTAAAAGTATGTTATCCAATCCACTGTCTGAAATTATTTCTGTGGAGATTAGTTTTTAGTTTTTATTTCTAAAATATTGTATATTTGTGTATTTTTTTTGAGTTGGTCGCTCAGCGGCGAAGCCTTTTGTGAGGTGTGAAATAAAAAAAATAAAAAAAAATTATAGGATACCAAGAAGCCAAAACGGTTTATAAATGTTAGTTATTTAATTTCCGTGTTGTGAGGCTGAAGCCTTATATTTAAGAAAACTTTATTGCAAGCAAAATAAACTTTCTCAAATCTGAAAATCTTCATTATACACAAATAAAACAAATACACAAAAGTTGACACTATACAAAGGCGAGCTTAACCCAACAAGAGTTTTCTTTTTTGTTGTACTTCTGTTTATAATTCGTTATTGTTATTTCAACCTTATTATTTTATAGTACGAAATAAATGCTTTTGAACATGTTTACCTGCTGACCTAAAGAAGCAAAGAATGGCACATTTTACGTAGTTTGTAATTAGGTCAATTATTTTTAAGGGTTGTTCCATGCTTGTAAAATATTTACTAAGCATTCCTTCATAAATCTATACAAATATTATAAAAGCGAAAGTAACTCTGATTGTATACTTTTACAACGATGCGGCTGAACCGATTTCCATGTTTGAAAGTAAGTATCCTAAAGACGGACAATAACATAACAAGAACAAAATTAAAAATTTAAAAAACCCCCCGACAGATTTCCATGAAACATGGCAAGAACACGCAAGATAAAATTATCTATGACACAAAAAAAATTAAATGAAAATCGGTTCATCCGTTTGGGAGCTACGATTCCATAGACAAATACACAGATACACAGACAGATACGTTAAACTTATAACACCCCTCTCTTTTTGCGTCGAAGGTTAAAAACATGAAGGTCGAAAACGATACCCATATCAGATTTTTTGATGGGGTGGGGGTTCGGGGAGCCTGGGGGCGTGGGGGGTAATAGCACGGCTCGCTTTGCTCGCCGTGCTGTTCCTCCGTAGTCGCATTGCAGCGTGACAGCCGAATAAACTTTTTACATATAACCGTTTATCCGGCAGGTTTAGCTAATCTTTTTGGTATCCAGAGATCTTCATGATTTTAATTCTTGTTACTGTCTCTTAAATATTATATATTAAATATTTGGTTACTGTCATATTATCATATTTCGATAAGTTTAATCTATAATATAAAAATGAATCGCAAAATGTGTTGGTAAGCGCATAACTCAACAACGCCTGGACCAATTTGGCCAAATCTTTTTTTAAAATGTTCGTTGAAGTTCAAGGATGGTTTTTACGGCGAGAAAAATTAGAATTATTGCTGGAAAAACCCTAAAAATAGCCCTTCTTTTTCCGATACAAATGATTTGTAACTAAAACGTAGTCAATTTGAGTTTTATTGCTATGGTATAAAGTTCATATTAAATTACAAGCACTCACTGTTGTCTAAGCAATGTAGGTGTGTTCCTAACGTCAAAGATCATATTTATCAAAACAATGTGCGTGTGTGCGTTGGAGCACAGAATAACTCAAGAACGGCTGAACCGATTTGGCTGAAAATTGGTGGGGAGGCAGCTTAGAACCAGGAGACGGACATAGGCTATGTTTTATCCCGGAATTACCACGGGAACGGGAACTACGCAGGCGAAGCCGCGGGCAGCAGCTAGTTCTTAATAATACTACTAGTTTTTTTTGTAAGACTACAAACAATGTACCCTGCAATGGGAAAGACGCTGCCTTCTGTAACACAGTTTTTATAACTAAATGAGAAGACAGAGCTGACCAGAACTTTGTTCTTTTTTGTGGTTTAAAAAAATAAACATTTTCTATTTCATAATAAACCGGCAATGTATCATCAACAACGACATTGGAGTTGCAAAAATAGGCTCAAAAGTCTACTAGCTCAAAAGTCGTCGAGCGACTTAGAAGTCCGGTCCACTTCATCGTAACCGGACTACTGAGACCCCTTCGGCCGTCTACAGAACCGGAGTTTCAGAACTTCTATACGAGACTACACCATCTTTTTCTCCCGGCTCTTTATACCACCCTAGGTGGGGACCCTCCTTGTAGGAGAGTGGAAGAGAAGTGTATGTTGTGCCGAATGCATGACATCCTTGTTTCCTTTCCTACACGTGTACCTACACCTTTCTTACTTACTTATACTACTTCATACAATCCATAGATTTTTTCTTTGGTCTTACAAGGAAACAGAAAGACCAAAGAAAAATACGAGAAGATTTATGACTGTGTGGTTTAACCACACAGTCATAAATAACATTCTTCTCGTCAGAATAAAAACTATCAACAACAATAGAAGAAAAATATACAGGGTGCCATGGATAGGATGTACTAAGCCAAAATAGGGTGATTCTGGATATCGAGGGGTAAACGTTTGTTCTAGGATTTTTGAATTTCGCAATTTTTTTTAATTTTTTTAAATAATTGGAGACGTGTTTTCATTATATTTGTGTTTTTATTACGTGTATGCTTTCATTTTTAATATTGTTTTGAAATTTCAAAGGATTTACATAATTTATTCATGACAAAACACTGGTTTTGCTGAAAAAAGAAGCAAAAAACGTACGTAAAATATTTTGTACTAATTTTAGAGAATGCAAAAGTGTGTAAAATAAATCGAATAGGGAAAATAACTAGTTGTTCCCCTCGGGGTCCAAAATCACCCTCCTTAATTTAAAGGGTGCACTTTGCGTGGCACCCTGTATATTAGCCTCTACAGCTTGGCTGTGCCCTTCTCATCAATGATAATGAAACCAAAAGGTATCCTTCGTGGAAACAACAAATGCTGTTTGAACGAACAATCGCGTATAAACAACTCACAGAAGCAGAATTAAAACGACTCTAATATTTACATGGTCCAATTAAAATGCGCGGCGGGACTGTAGCCTGGTTCACGTACCGCGGACCCGTTTAAAGAAATACTGGACAAGGGTGAGTTAAACTTGTGGAAAGAGTTCCGGACAATAATGTGTTCCATTTCTTGTGAGAGCCAGAGTAAATAAACTGAAAGAGTTTTTCCTAGAGGAATACGTAGAGATCACATAATTTTACATCATGTGAATTTGATACCCTTTAAATCATTTGTTTTGACTCTGGATAGATCAACATTTAAGAGGATCTCAGGAGGGTGCTTTGTACTTTTTGTCAGTAAACTTAGTAAAAGAAATTTTCAATTATATTTTTCAAAATAAACTCAGACAGGAAAAGTTCTTTAAAGTTATAATGTTACAAAACAATCTCTCAGTGACCTACAGATGAAAAATACAAACGTGGTTTAGCTGAAATGTACAGACTGAAAACTGGTGCTGGTAGGTACTGGGATTGTATAACTGGTTTAATAAGTAGCCTAATATCTAAGTTAGTCTTTGGTCTAAGCGTACGCCAAATTTCATCTTGATCTGTTCAGTAGTTTTGGAGATCCTAGGTAACATAAATTCAGATTTCACAAACTTTCGGCTTTATATTATTAGTAGGATAGGATTTATTTCAATGTACATATGCTACACTAGATGTCGTCTAAAGTCTATATCATGATTTACAGTAATGGTTACACACTATGAAAAAGAAAGCATCATACATAAGGCATTTAATACAGAAAAAACAGACAGACAATGACTTATTCTCATAAATCAAAATACACATGAAAAAATAAAAATAAAAAGTATAAATAAAATACAAAGGAAAAAAAAGTAATAATAAAAAAAAAGTAAATATACAAAGGATTGCATTTAGGTCTTAAAATTTAATCACAAAGATTTGTTGTTGGTTATACCACGAAGAAGTAAATTAACCCGTGGTCTAACTCCCGTACCTGTGGCCCACGATACGACGCATGTGCAGTGTCTGTTATTTACGACTGACAGCAAGTAAACGCTATAGAGTCAAGCGTCCCCAGGTTCCCACCACAAGCGGCAGAGGCGGCGGCACCCTGAGAGTTTTAGTGGTTTTAGACTCCCACATGAAAGACAAAATAGTGTAGTGAAAAACTTTAAAAGCACTTGATATAGACATATCAGCTCTCAGCTGCTCGTCTATAATCCAATAATAATAATAATAATAATAACATGATCGTACTGTCTCCCCGTGGCAGTACGATACGTGCGCGTTTCCTTTCAGGCAAAAAAAACGTACTGACCGGCGTTATGGGGTGAAATATAACAGGTTACACAGCGCGTTCGTGCAGTCCGTGCGGGGAAAGATGGCACTCACAACGAGCAACGAGGTAGATTTAAGCACACGGCGTAACGTAAAGGCAGGCTTAGACAGGGTCAGTGACTGACTCCGAATTCGAGACCAGTCAGCGCTGACCCGAAAAAAACCAAATGTAAATTGATTTGAAGTCAGTGCAGCGGTGGGAAGTCAGCGCTGACTTGTGCATTCGCACTCGAATATTTTGAGTTCAGTCGGCGCCAAACGCAACCCGCGCCCAACCGCGCCAGCGGTAAAAACCCCGTGTTAATAGTCAAGTCAGTGCTTGGTCAGTCACTGTCGCTGCGTTGTAGGGTGTGGTCATTGATATAGGACACCATCCGCTTTCTTTTTATTCACTTTTCTTTCCCACTGACTTCACGCACGTGTGCTCACCGTAAAGAACTTGCTCCGACTACTGACTCCATGTAAACAGTTGAAGTCAGTGTCGGCGCCGACACAGGCGCCTTTACTGACTTGTGTACTGACCCTGTGTAAATCAGCCTTAAGATACGTTACGCCGTGTGCTAAAATCCGCCTCACTGCGAATGGTATACGTTACGCGCCGTAACGCCCTGTAGCCCCGAACAACGTGACTCAGGAAGTACCATTTATTATTCCATACCTCACTTGTGCAACATTCATTAGCCATTTAGACCGTTGACCTCTTAAAATAATTACTGAGTTTGCGAGTAAGAAGGCTTATCAAGACCTAATTAAATGATCAAACGAACTTACCAAGTGAAGTTCGATCTTGATTGTCCTGTCTTCGGCGAAGAGATTTGAATTATGCTTGTAAGTAGCCCTGCTACGCTGCATTCCACTCGCACATAGTATAGCTCCATAAGAAAGAAAGAGATAGCACTATATCCCAAGGATGCGCCACAGCCTGTCACTGTCTTCATTAGGTTTAGAGTAAAATACCATGGACCCCAACGTTGATATGGGTACCTATATAAATTGGGAAGGGGGGGACCTTAAATCTCTTCGCCGAAGACAGGACAATCAAGATCGAACTTCACTTGGTAAGTTCGTTTGATCATTTAATTGTCCTGTCTTCGGCTTCGAGATTTGAATTATGCTTGTAAGATGTTCAGAGAACAAAAAACAATGTTGGGGAAGTTAAAAAAATTAAATAAATTTTGTAAGTATCAGGTCATGTAAATTTATTCACATAAACTCCATAAGATAGGTAAGTAATAATTACTGAACTAAATAAAACATGGAACTTCCTAATCAAACATAAAACTTCTTATTGTACTTATTTCATGAAGAATGCTTTAACAAAGTTTGAATTACTATTTGTTAATGGTCTGTTTTAAAAATTTGCAAAATTTGCGGACTGTTTGGACCAACCAGCTGTTCTTCTAATAGCGTCGACACTGAGACCTGCTCGTTGAGCTGCGTAATATATAATAGGCGTGGCGAGTGCTAAGAGCACTGAACACAGTCGTATCGATGCCACTAGCGGAAATAATTTATTTAATTCATTGACCGATTGTTTGCGATGAAGCTGGATGATACAGGAGTATCAACTGGGCAAACGCTTGGGCGTTGAACAAAAAATGGTAGATCCAGACATGGTTGAGATCGACCTATACCAGAAGTTTTAACCATATCTGTGATAGTAATTAATATTCTATTGCTGTTAGCAAATAAATTGGGCATTCTTATTAATGATAATGTCTGTCACCTTTGCCCTGTAGCTAGAGCCAATAAAACAACTAGCTTTTTAGTAATATGTTCTAAACTTAAACAGTCATGAGAATACAAGTTTGCTAGACAATTATGTAGGTACAAAATTTGTAGTATTATACAGCTATGTGGTGCCGGTTTAGAATTTGCACCACTCCAACTCTTCTTGCGGGTGTCGTAAGAGGCGACTAAGTGATCTCCACCGGGAGCGGGCAGCAGCGCCCCCTGCAGAACAATTCTACCACCAAACTGCGATCCCCAACCCGCATGCCCAGAGTGGGGATTATGGGCATTACCCCCAATAAGATAAAAAACCAATAAGGCGCTTATCGGGGGGAGACCTGCGTCCAGCAGTGGACTAATATATAGGCTTTTGAGTTGAGGTTGAGGTCGTTTCATAATGGAGAAGGAAGGTTTTATTCTAACCCTTTGAAAAAACCTCTTGAATCGTTCGTCTTGGCCCACCTTATTTTTGGAAATAAGAGATAAAGCTGAACGGTGATTGTTGAGCAATTTATATGAAGGTACTTTTAAAATTAGTGAAAACGGTGGAAAACGCATAAACAACATAATATACAATCTGACTGTAAATGCATCTACGTTGTAAGCATAGGGATCTCTTTTCCAAGAAATATATTTACTGCATTAAGCGTTAAGCCTCGACGCAAAGAGAATCTATCTTTGGTTTGCCAAATGTCCTAATAATTATTATAAATGCATTAGAGTTAAATTCCCACTCAATGTCGATATTTCTAGATTCAAAGTCAGGTTCAGTATTTTGAGATGATTTAAAAGCGAACACAAAAATCCTACGTTCCTCGCACCAAAGCCATATTTTACAAGCAATATCGCTACGTTCTGGGTACTCCCCCCATTTTATTAATATAGCCAATAACTGTCGTATTGTCACTACGTAATAATAACATTCTGTACGATTATGAACAAAAGATTTCAGATCTAAAAGTGCCGCTAGAAGCTCTAAATAATTTATGTAATGGGCACGTTCATCAGAACTCCAAGATCCGCCTGTTCTTATTCCTTCACAGGCTGCCCCCCAACTGATAGAAGAAGCATCGGTTTTAATTTCAAGTTTAATATTCTTGATTTTGATTTGATTGCTTGACAAAAGAATTGAATTTTTCCTCCAAATAAGATCATCCCGAATAAAAGATGGAACCTTCATAATTCGATTATAATCATCGTTATGCAACAATGCTAAATATTTAGCTCGTTTTAAAAGTTTTGGTGTAAACGCGGCCATAAGCGGCCGCAGGACAAGCCGCAGAAAGAGTGCCCACATAGGTACGAATTGGAAGGCTTATTGTGCCTATCATCTTGTTAGTTCGTAAATGAATATTATTTTTCTTTTTTCGGGTAACTCTAAGGTCATATTTAATGAGCTTAAGATTAACCCCAGAAATTGACTAGATATACCTACCTACTTGGCACAATATTACCTACTAATCTTATAATTTATTATGAATCCAAAGGAAGTAAGACAATTTATTAAAGGGAGGTCTAAAACTCATACAGTGCACCCTCGAAATAAAATTTTAAATATTCAGCATGGTCTTTACAAATAGGTATCGAAAAATATGCTTCTTTGAGGTCTATGTATACCATGTTAGCCTTATTGCCGTTCTAATGTCATCCATTTTAAAATGAATTACTTCAACATATTGATTAAGCATTTTTAGATTTAGAATAAATCTTTTTGTCTCCATTACTTTTAGGGACCAGAAAAAAACAAGATAGGTACTAATTGGTCTGTAAACGGTTTGCATCTACGAATAGCTTGAAAGCTTATCAAACGTGCTATTTCCTTTCTAAAAATTACCATGTCACCCTTGGGCAAAGGTAATTAAGGGTATGATGCTGGGTCGTGAACCGGCAGCGTACTAAAGGAAACTTTATACCCTGAAACGGCCTGAAACTGACCACCGGGTCAGAACTGTTCCATCGTCAGTAATATTTTTCCGAGCCTCGAGGAAATTTTTGAAACGACCAGCATGAGTACCTGTGTGCTTATTGTTTCCTCTTCGTGAACTCCAATTGTTTGGAGCGCTGCGATGTCGACGGCAGCGGTGACATCGGCGCTCGTCGGCCACGGCTGGCCGCAGCTGCTGCATGGTAGGGTGCCGAGCGGCGGCGGTAAGCAGGGGCCGCCCTCGCCCCACGCCGCGGTTCTGATGTCGCGGTCCGCGGTACTGTGTCTATGCACGCGGCGGCGGAGGGGCTTTGGAGTTTAAATTACCAGAGGTTGATTGTAGAAGCTTGCCTGTCTTTTGTATGCCACAGGACGTTTTGATAAAGTCACTTAATATCTCTCCAAATAAGTGGGTATCCCTTTTTTGTTTTAAAAGGAATTATCATTCAATAAATGATTTATCATTATCAAGAATCATCGGCGTGACGAGAGACCGTCTGGTTTCAGTCTACGAATAATTAGCATGAGCTATCATTTTCGTAGATTTCAAAGTATGTTCGGTATATGTGGATTTAGTGAACATGTTAGTCATAATAGTCATTGTCTCGCCCAATACAGTGAGGGCACATGCCAGTTGGTTCTGCTTCTTAAATATTCCGTGCTGGCATCGCGCTGATTTCGAGATTGAGTACAGGAGGTTTTACCAAGGGACCGTTCTTAGGAAATAAGAATATCTTCGAAAAATCTTCGCTCGCTTTTTAAAACCATCTTTAAGAATAGGTTCCCATCTTTTTGTCAAGTCTTCAGATATATCTGGACCCCATTCATTTGAATTTTCCTCAAATGTTCCTGGTGCCAACAAAAGTTCTGGATCAGTGGGCGGCACGTCCCCAACCCGTATGCCCAGCGCGGGGATTATGGGCATTACGCCCCATGAGTTGAATGAAAGCCAATAAGGCACTTATTCAGCAGTATTATATAGCAGTGGACGAATATAGGCTGTCGTGGTCGTCACGTCTGTTAATTCTAGCGCTGCTTCTGACACCAGATTTGCAGGCGCAGTCATGGATGCGGACGCGTGCTTGTACACGGCCGCGGGCTCAACCGGTTGTTCCGTAACTGAGTGTGCAGTTGAAGGGAAGACAGGCCCTGCATCAGCTTCTACCATGTACATAAGTAATTGACGGCGCCACTACTACCGACGCTAATTCTCGCGCCGGTGACTGCGGGGACTCCCACAAGTGAGGCAATTGCTCACCGCAACCATCCTCATGGATGGAAAAAAAGATTTCGGTTAATATCTCGTATTAACTCTAAAAAATTGCTATTGGTCAATATCACGTATTGACTCGAAGCTCTTTTATTCTACGGTCTAATATCACGTATTAGATCAGAGAAATTATAATTTGCATAAAGCGGGCATGATTATTTTGTAGGTTAAGTAGGTACCTTCACAAGAAATTGCTATTGGTCAATATCGCGTATTGACTCGAAGCTTTTCTACGGTCTAATATCACGTATTAGATCAGAGAAATTATCATTTGCATAAAGCGGGCATGATTATTTTGTAGGTTAAGTAGGTACCTTCGCAAGAAATTGCTATTGGTCAATATCGCGTATTGACTCGAAGCTTTTTATTCTACGGTCTAATATCACGTATTAGATCAGAGAAATTATCATTTGCATAAAGCGGGCATGATTATTTTGTAGGTTTTGTACTAACCTTCACAAGAAAAAAATGTCATCACTTTTCCGTGAAATCTTGTCTTCATATTTGCGAATCTTTTTCGACGCCACTTTTCCTCTTTATTACTGTGTCTTTTCGGCATATTTTGAGAAAATTTGGAACTTTGGAATAGAAATAAAATTATTTTATTTTTTCACTACGTGCGAAATTCATGAGCGCGCAAAACGCAATGAAGACAGTGACAGGCTGTGGCGCATCCTTGGGATATAGTGCTATCTCTTTCTTTCTTATGGAGCTATACTATGTGCGAGTGGAAT
The DNA here is from genome assembly GCA_949316285.1 of Eupithecia subumbrata. Classification (NCBI taxonomy): domain Eukaryota; kingdom Metazoa; phylum Arthropoda; class Insecta; order Lepidoptera; family Geometridae; genus Eupithecia; species Eupithecia subumbrata. The sequence goes on from OX438648.1 coordinate 5,669,848, forward strand.
GCAGCGTAGCAGGGCTACTTACAAGCATAATTCAAATCTCGAAGCCGAAGACAGGACAATTCATAAAACTTAACATTTTTCTTTGAAATCACCGAGGGCTGAAAACAATAGGCAGTAAGCGATTAAGGTCAAAGTTTTCCCTTAATATGTGTAGGTAGCAAATAAGCCCACACCTACAATTAATACAGCTTGAAGCGGCCTCGCTGTAAATTATTCCTGTCTGATATAGAGATACATGGAAAACGCGTAGCCGGAGCGCTTTGCAGCGTAGTCTGTAGAACCAACGTAGAACCCCAGTTATTCCTCGTGTAAAGATCAACCATTTTCTGCCGGCTTAATGTTACTGTTCATCGACACGGAAGTATGTCTGAGTGCATTGCACAAGCACGAACCTATTTTCAGCATTTTCTCCTTCAACTAAATCTGATAGTTGAGCGCAAAATCGATGTGAAGAGCTTTTTGGTAGTAGCATGCAGGGTTTTATGCTCGAGTTACGATCATGTCTCTATCGAAACAATGCACTGTTTACAAGGCAACCGGATTTATTTACGTACTCGTCGTATACGCGGAATAAAAGTTTAATTATAGTTGCGTTGCGGTATCGGTGAAGGCCGCGCGTTGGCTAGTCACCTAGGTAGGTTCTATACAAAAATACAGTGACAATTCCTTGAACAGAGTCGAAGATGACGAGACGGGCGCGTGACGTCACACGAGCGGCACTCTGCGGCTGCGGCTATCGATCGGATAAGCTCGTCACATCCCGCTCTCGCGTGGGACACGGGGGTGCTCCGTCCCGCTCGCACGCACGGGACCGCTACCTCGGTGGAAAGCTGCGTTCCGAAATACGCTACTAATATTTATTTTAACGCAGCCGCCCGGGCCGCGCACGTGGAGCCGCGGCGGCGCCAGCCAGCCTCCGCTACCGACTCACTTATACCGACACACTATTTTAATTTAGTAACGCACAACCCTGTTACCAATAACCCTGTATACTCTGCGATCCATATATACTGGTAAAAGGTGGAATAAACAGTAAAAATAACCCTGTACACAAAAGTATACATAAAAGGATTTATTAACACCTATCTATTTTCTTGTAAAATATCTGTTTTAATATCTGACACCATTTATGATCATTTTTGGCAAAGTTATATTTTGCACCTGTAAAAATCCTTCCAAGAAGATATCTTTGAGCACATTTTTAGACCAACCTGAATATTTACACAAATTTTCAACAATTTGAGTTTAACCTTCGAATACTCTAGCAAGTCTACGTTTCTGTAATGAAGCACATCGATGGTGTTTGAATATTCAAATGTAAACAATCATTTGTAGCGTACAGCCAATGTATTGTGGGTTTAAGGCTAACGCTTTTTACGAGTGAGCAAACTCACGGAAATCTACCTGACTTAGTACTAAAATATTCATCGTTTTATAATTACACAGCTGTACTTATGTCATAAAACGTTCTCTACAATTAGGAGTATAGAGTTCATTAAATTTTTCGTGATATAAATCTAAATTGGTATGCATAATGTTTTTAAACTAAAACAATAAAAAATCATTTACCTAAAAATTAAATTAAACATCTACATTAATTCAATTCACGACGCAAAAAATAATAAATATAGCTGGAGTATACACAGCATTATCTAGTCCCAAGCTAAGCAGAGCTTGTGTTATGGGTACTAGATGACTATATGAGTCCACAGGTGGACATAGGCCTCCCCTTATGAGCGTCATAGCGTCCTGTCTTCAGCTTACCGCGTGTACCTGCAGTATATCGCAGTTCGTCATCCCACCTGACCGGAAGGCGTCCTACACGTTTACCCTAGCTCGGTTGGTCACAAGATATGGTCGGCCTACTGCCACTTCAGCTTACAATTACAATTCATTGAGCCATGTCAATAATCCATGTCATTAAAAAGACCATGTCAATAAAAAGACCATGTCAATAAAAAAATCCTTTGTCGCATGTGTGTCAGAGATAGATTTTTTTACTTTTTAAAATTGTATACATTCAAGAACAATAAATAATTAGATATTTACTAGCAAAAGGAATTAATTCAGCAGTTAATTCACTAAGCATTTATTAAGCGTTTATTCAGCATTGTGCTGCACACTGTACGAAGAGCATGCGGTGTTGATTTTTAATGTAGTCCACTCAGGTGGTCAGCGAGGAGCTTAAATAATAAATATAAATAAATCAATAATGCTGGACAATCCACACAGCACCATCTAGCCCCAAAGTAAGCTACTCAAAGCTTGTGTTATGGGTACTAGATAACTGATATATTTAATTCATTATATCATCATCATCATCATTATCAGCCCATATTAGTCCACTGTTGGACATAGGCCTCCCCTAATGAGCGCCATAGCGCCCTGTCTTCAGCTTGCCGCATCCAGCATCTGCCTGCAGTCTTTCGCAGATCGTCATCCCACCTGGCCGGAGGGCGTCCTACACTACGTTTGCCGAGTCGTGTTCTCCACTCAAGAACACGTTTACTCCAGCGGTTGTCGGTTCTCCGCGAGATATGGCCGGCCCACTGCCACTTCAGCTTGCTAATTCTTTAAGCTATGTCGATAACTTTGGTTCTCTGTCGGATGTATTCGTTACGAATTTTATCCTTCAGAGAGACTCCGAGCATAGCTCTTTCCATAGCTCGCTGAGCGACTTTGAACTGGTGGACCAGCCCTACCGTGAGTGTCCACGTCTCAGCTCCGTAGGTCATGACGGGTAGGACGCACTGATTGAAAACTTTAGTTTTCAAGCATTGTGGTATGGATGACGAGAAGACTCGACGTAGTTTCCCAAACGCTGCCCAGCCCAGCTGGATCCTCCTCCTAGCTTCCTTCTCAAAATTATTTTTACCCAACTGCAGAATTTGCCCAAGGTAAGTATACTCGGAAACAATTTCGAGAAGGTGGCCATGTACGACGACCGGTCCCGGATCAATGAGGCCATTGATCATGACTTTGGTTTTATCCAAATTCATGCCAAGACCGATGCGTCGCGAGGCTGAGGCTAGGCTGTCCAGCATTTGGTTCAGCTCCTCTAGCGACTCCGCCACTAAGACTATGTCATCAGCGAATCGCAGGTGTGAGATGTGGTCGCCGTTTATGTTGATGCCCTTACCTTTCCAGTCCAGCGTCTTAAACATATCTTCCAACGCGCTCGTGAACAGTTTCGGGAATATAACATCCCCCTGTCTAACTCCTCTGCGCAGTTGGATGGGTTTAGACTGCTGGCCCTGTACTTGGACACTCATGGTGGCGGCCTCGTAGAGGCATCTCAGCACCTCGATATAACGATAGTCTACTTGGCATCGCTGTAAGGATTCCAGAACAGCCCAGGTTTCGACAGAGTCAAAGGCCTTTTCATAGTCCACAAAGGCCAGACACAGAGGCTGATTATACTTTTCGGACTTCTGTATAATCTGCCTCACTGTGTGAATGTGGTCTATGGTGCCAAATCCTCCGCGGAACCCGGCCTGTTCCGGTGGCTGGAACTCGTCGAGTCTCCTGGCGAGACGATTTGTGACCACTCGTGAGAACAGCTTATAGACGTGGCTCAGGAGTGTGATGGGTCTGTAGTTTTTAAGAAGGGTTTTATCTCCCTTCTTAAAAAAGAGCACCACCAAACTCCCGCTCCACGCCTTTGGAGTTCTCCCACTATGAAGGACGGTGTTGAAGAGGTTCTGTAGCTCCTGTATAACAGGGGCACCTCCGGCTTTCAAAAGCTCTGATGTTATTCCGTCCTCACCGGGGGCTTTTCCATTCTTAAGCTGCCTCAGAGCTAACACAATCTCGTCTTGACTGATGTCTGGCAGTTCGTCGGTATAGTGGCGTGTCAGAGTGGCTCTAGAATCATGGTCGTCTCGTCGGGAATGGGGGGCATGTGCAGCGTATAAACGGCCATAGATATCCTCTACCTCGGCGGAGATCTCTGGCTTCGACAATACGGTCCTCCCGTCGTGCGTCTTCAGCTTCGTCAGGTGGCTCCTGCCAAGCTGCTGAATTCATTATATACATAGATCGATTTTTTTTTATGATACATAGAAAACACCCAGACCAACAAATTTCTGCAGATCGTACACAAATTTGTTCCTTGGCGGGAATCGAATCCGTAACCTCTTGCGTCGCAGGCGGACTCTCGCCCGCTGCACCACTGAGGCTTAAGAGATATAGGTAATTTTTAAATGAAATGAAATAGTATTTATTGCTAAAATTTTGATAAAAAAATGTTGCTTTTCGAATAGAGTATAAATATGTTAGTCGTTAATAGTAATCTAGACATTTTAGTAAGAGTAGAAAACAAAAAATATTGTAAGAAAATACAAAAGACAATCGCACCAGATTTTATAAATTTATCTTTAAAGAGGGTTAAAGTACCTTTTTTTAGGTACTTTTAATCGGAAAATCAAATAAATGTATACAATAGTCCTTTATTGCTTACGAAATCAGCGGTCAGGTACCTACTCTATTAATATTTTTCTATTATTCGTTCGTTTTATTATCAGACATTTTTCCAGTAGACACAAAATCGATCAACCTTCGTTTATGAGAGAATTTACTTACGCAAGAAGAAGAAGAGAATTCTCTTAATTATTTAATTATTTAGAATATTTTCATTTGTGTTTGAAGCAGACACTGTGGAAATACTATGATTAAATTTCATACATGTTTTCGAGCTATAAGATGCGCCAAATATGATGTTCACCAAAAGATAATCGGACAATTATCAACTTCGTTTTTTTTTTATAGGGTAGAAGCCTTTATTCACAATGAAAATTATAATATAATTAGTATTTACAATTGAAACAATTGAGCTAAATGCAGACTGTTGCAAACAATCTACAGTTAGATCAACTGATCCATATCAATACCAGTCGGAAGCGTCCCCAAGACGCTGGCTGCATTCCCCTCCAACTTCGTTAACCTTGACGTATAATATAGTGAAAGCCAATAAGGACAATTAAAATGTAATTTCCCGATTATATTTTTGAAGAACACATGCCTAAAACAACCCGCGCGCGATCAGATCGCGCGGACGGAACCTTGTCATTGTAAATATTTTACGTCACGTTTGAGAAACCCCTTTCCGTAGGATGAAGCGGAACGTAAGCTACTAGAATCTTTGTCCTATACATAGTTATTCTGTGGCATTCTCAAAATGGAATGGAACCTTGTCATAGTAAATATCCGACCATTTCGTTTCAGAGTGAAATTGATTTACTTTCTTTCTCAGGAATAATTCGGTACGTTATATATAGTTATACTTATGTATTTATGTGAGTAGTATATTTTATTATATCCATGTGTGTATTTTATTTATGTTAATGTTACGATTAATTGTATTTTTCTTTATTCTTTTTTTTAGCACTACCTACAAAATTGTTGTTCACACTGCCCAAAAGTTAGCAGGTAGAGAATGCTATCTAGCATTATGTTCGCCTATGTACAACTTTTGTGCAATAAAGTATATTCTATCTATCTATCTATTTATCTCAATGTGATCGCGCGTGGATTATTACTTCAACGTTGTCGGCTCTACGGTTGTAGCAAGCAGTGCTACGGGGTGCTACGGCGTAGCACCTCGTAGAGCTGTGTAGCACCGACGGCGTAGCAAGCTACGAATGAGAAATGTATAAAGAAAATTCAATAAAATAATATGTGCCAGATACTGACCAGCTCTCGGGCCACGCGTCGCTTCGTTCAGACGCTCAGATATTTTTTTAAAAACGCCTCGATACCCCACGGACCTAGGGTCTCGACTCCAAGGGGAGCAAATGTGTAAGGCTCTGTCGAGACATGCATATTTGCGCCTCTTGAGATCCTTGGCCAAATCAGCCGCCGCACCCGCCCTCACGGATGTCATCGGGAGATAGGAAGGCGCAAATGTGTCGAAATGTATTAAAGACGTCTGTTTTCCGGGTATAGTAAAATCTCGCAGTCTTCTATAATAATTATAATAATGTTGGACAATTCGCATACCATCATCTAGCCCCAAGCTAAGTAGAGAGTGTGTTATGAGTACTTAATAACTGATATTGTGTACTTAATACAATATATTGCATAAATAGATAAGCAGCGACCTTCATCAACAAAGAAAATTACAATCAAATAATAGAAACAAATTAGAACCAGTATTTACAATTGAAACAATTGAGGTAACTGCAGACTGTTGCAAACAATCTACAGGTAGCTCAACTGACCAGTCGGAAGCGTCACCAAGACGCTGGGTGCATAAATAGATATTTTTTAATTATTTATAAAAGCACCTAAAACAGCAACAAATATCTGCAGATCATACAAACATGTTTACCGAGGCGGTAATCGATTATGTACGACAATAAGTAAAATACAGACAATTCGCAATTACTTAGCGCATTCATGTCTGCCATTAACTCATTTAATATTATGCCCAGCAGTACCTAAGCTAAGAATATATAATTTACTAGTTTCTGCCCTCGGCTTCGCACGCTTTATATCTATGGAAACGTTTAAGGTTATTTCTTTCCCATGGGAACTGTTTTATGGATTAAAAAGCATCGGTTTGAAATAACCTACAAAATACAGACCGATCGGTTCAGTCGTAATGGCGTGAAAAGGTATGAAACATCCATCCAAACATCTAAACTTTCGCGTATATAAGTACCTTGGGGCTCGTTGATGCTGTGTGGATATTATTCAATTATTAATTATTTATTTCATCATCATCAGCCCATATTAGTCCACTGTTGGACATAGGCCTCCCCTAATGAGCGCCATAGCGTCTTCAGCTTGCCGCATCCAGCATCTGCCTGCAGTCTTTCGCAATTATTTATTAATCTATACATTATAATGAGGAAAAATTTGATTGTTTGTTTGTATTGAATAGGCTCCGAAACTACTGGACCGATTTGAAAAATTCTTTAACCATTAGAAGCCCACATTATTCCTGATGAACATAGGCTACTTTTTATCGCGGGAAAATGCTTCATTCCTACGGGAAAATGGGTAATAGGACAACGGGTAGTAAGAATGCAGCTAGTTTGTAATATTAGTGTGATAATAATACTAACACCTAAGCTAGTTCAAACAATAAGACCTTTTAACAAAACTTTAATCTGATCCAGTATAAGGACTATAATATCAAATTGAGATTCCCACTTCCAAGACCAATCGAGAACTCCTCCCAAACGCGACGTTCCCGACGTTCCAACCTTGTCATAAACTTGTTGGCATACACCTACCAAATGTCGGATCAAGGGCCACTGACATTTGGAAAACCATTTCTCGCTCAGTTTCACGGCTGCTTTTGGGTGACTACATCAAACTTGTTGGTACAGTCAGATGTAATAATATGTATAACTAGTTTATGCCCGCGGCTTCGCAGGCGTTGTTTCTATGGAAACATTTAAAGGTGATTTCTTTCCCATGGGAACTGATTTATCGGATAAAAAGTAGCCTATGCTTGATTCCAGGATTAGAATTAACTGTGTACAAAATTTCAGCCCAATCCGTACAGTAATTTTGGCGTGAAGAGGTTACAAACATCCATCCATCCATCCACCCATCCAAACTTTAGCATTTATAATATTAGTGTGATTGTAGTAGTAGGAACAGAAGAGTGATTGAAATAAAGAAAAGAACGATTTTTATAAACTGTGAAAGATTTACTTCTAAAACAATCAAATAACCTCAAAAATTATGACAATTTAAAAACAGCTGTTATTTTATTACCACACAACAAAGACACGATCGAAATCACCTCTAAATTATTAAAATAAACGGACTTACTGCTAATCGCACCGAGCACATACAACCTTACAGTTTGAAATACAGAGTGCAAATGACAGGGGCGCGCTGCGCGCTCGCTATTTATGCAGTTTGTCGGGCAACTTGTCTAGACTGTTTTTAGCATAAACAGCTTGTTTAGATTATTTTCAGCCTACAGTAGCATACACTCCCAAGTTTAAAATTTGACTAAATAGTCAGTGTTTACATAATTGTGATAATTTGTATACGGATATCTAACCTCGTTTATCGTCGTCAACAGGTCGATTTTTACAATTTTCCGTCGTAAAAATCAACCCATACAATTCAACCTGTGGATGTCTTAAGAGCCGACTAAGGGAACCTTCTGTATTTTTAACACCTGCACCTCACCTCACCTCAACAGACTATATCGGTTCACTGCTGGACGCAGGCCTCCCCCTGATAAGCGCCTTATTGGGAGCAGTTTGGTGGTAAAATTGTTCTGCAGAGGGCGTTGCTGCTGCCTCCGGTGGATATCCCTTTACCGCTACTTACGACACCCGCGGGAAGAGTTGGGTGGTGCATATTCTAAGCCGGCACCACACAGCGAACACCACACTTTAACACCTTCACTGCGATCAAACCGCCTGCCAAGCGTAATTATTATAGCTAACCTCCCTTGTTTGAGGAAAGCATGCATGTTCATTATTATGAAATTATGAGATTCTGACAACTACTATGACTACAATATACAAAAAAATGTTTGCATAAAATTTTATGCGAAAAGTTACGAGTAAAATAAAAGTGACAACTTCAGAGTGTATACATATTGCTGCGGTTGACTGTACCTATAGCTAAGTATTGGTAGATAGTATATTGAATGTTAGGATATAAATGCGTGGGAAGAATTTTACACGTGTATCAGTTAGGTGTCAAAGGTCACTGCGTAATGTAAACATTCCAGTAATATTTCTGGAATTAAATTTATACTAACTTGGCTGTGGCTTCAATCGCAGGGAACCAGGGACCGAGTCCCGCTAGCCAATCGCTTTACTATGACAATGGCATAGTCGCAGAATCGCCCATAGATTAAAGAAACTCTAGCTGGATAGTGCGTGCACGGGGTTATTTACACGGAGAGATAAATAGAATGGTTTTAACCTTGACGCTTCACTGAAAAATAAATATTGTCCAACTAAGACGCATTTTATCTTAGTTGGCGTCAAAATAGTTGGAATGATAAATATCTCATTCAATACAAACAAGAAATGCATTCTTGTCATGTTAGCTGCAACATGAATTTGTTTAAAACAAAAAATAGGCACATCATTGACATATCAACGCTCTAAGTCAAAATAAATAATCACTTTGTCATATTAAACATTTATTTGCACGGGGTAGCAAACAACTTAGTTAACTTAGTTGCATTTAATCTCTGAATTAAATTAAATAACTACACTTTATACGGTCAATTCATTACTTGGTAGAAGGAGCTATAACGATTTAACTAAGTTCTCATAGTCACAGAAGACAAGATCTTATCAGGCTCATATGGATTCATGTGCGTGATCACATTAGACAAGATCTTAATCAATGTAAACAATTTTTTTCAGTGTTGACATGCGTCTCTTCATCTGTAGTTTCTTCATCAAAAGAAAAATGCCAAAATGTGTCATTCTGAGATAGTATATTGTTATGGTGAAGCGATTATTAAGTGAAGTTAGGGCCCTGGTTTAATTTTAATAGCTTTCTATGAACGCACGATGATTTTCATCACATTTGCGATGCGGTGATTATCGGTTATTTATCGCGTTTCGCGTTTTAATTTTACATCCCCGGGACCAACCGCGATAGTTCATAGTGCTTTCTAGGTATCATATATAAATCATTATGATTTCCGTCAAAAGTAAAAGGTTAAAAAAAACAAATATTCAGTTATTGTTTTCTTTTATATCGAGAGCATGTCTCCTTTCACGACTTTCCTCTCACTCTCGTGGTTTCAGACTTAGTCATTACCATCCTTCTCAAAAAAGCACCCTGTATATTTTTCTCGAATATTAAAATAATTCAGAAAACATAAATGAAAAAGACGAATCCCTCTGGGATCTTAGACCATATGTACCACACTTACTTTAAAACTGGAGGCCTTGATTTGTGACGTCAGCGTGGATAATAGTATGAAAAAACAAAAGACAACCGCGCCAGCTTTTATAAAATTATCCATACTTACGTTATGACGTCACAGTCCACGAGTTTGTTGATAGGGGGCGCCGTAGCCTCTTTAATCCACTTTGTAGCCGCCCGGTAACCTACTGCACTTTGCTCAGCTGACTTATGTTTCTTGCTGTTTTATTCTGGGTTCGGTTTGTTTATTCCTCGTTTTTGTGTAGGAACTACTTTTAACACCCGACAAAAGAGGAGTGTTACTAATCTGATGTGTGTGTCTGTTGAAGTATCTTCTCGTTGATTCAAAACGGATGACTAGATTTCGTTTTAATTTCTTTCATATCAAACAATTTATATCTGTTACACTCCCGTCTAAGTCACCTGATAGTTCAACGAGTGTTTTTAGGTATGTTGGAATGAAATAAGAGCATCAGTTCTAATTTTATGATGGTTCAAAATTTGCTTATTCAATGGGGTCACAACAACTTAATAAACAAACTAAGTATATCAATTATGTAATACCTACCCTACTAATTATACGAGTCCTGTTTATTTCAGGGCTATGTTATGCTGTTTGAATTTTACAGCATTATTTTCAAAATATAACTGAAAACAAATAAGTACCTACCTTAAGAAGTAAGGCGGTTAACACACTGCCAAGCACCACGCTGCATGTTGCGTGTCGACGCACCTACGCGCGTACTTGCGAGAGTGCAGATCTGCATCATCGTGCGGGTTTTTTACGCACTCACGCGCGTAGTTGCGTTTTGTGTATTCACGGCGGCTCTGATTCATTTCATTCAAGCCCTTCCAAAATAACGCACGGCACTGCGGGACTCGGTGTGCCATACCTTGGATCTAGTCCGCACCTACGCGCGGGGATGCATGTTTCGCCGCGCTTGAGCGCGTGATCTGCATGTACGCGCGTGGATGCATTTTCTGTGTGTTGGACTGTGCGTGTTTTCGATACAAGCGGAGATACTAACAAGCAACGTTAGAACACGCATTCACGAATATGCAGCGTGGTGCGTGGCAGTGTGTTGATCACCTAATGCTATGCCGTAGCACATCATGGTGCTATGTCGTAGCACATCATGGTGCTGCGACGTAGCACATCATTATGCTACGCCATAACAATAGGGGATTCTACGCGATAAAGACCTCGTTGCAAGTTTTCATAACATTCTCTGCCGTTGCAAGGAAGAATGTAGAAATAAAATAGTGGATCATATATTAACTTGGTTGATAGTACCTACTTATTGGTGAAAGAATTATGTAGTCATGGGAATTGTCCTTTTCAAATCAAATATCAAATTTTACTGCTTTATTATTTTGAGATATCGATATATTGGCGAGAACGGTAAACTGTAATTGGAGAGCCAGATTGTAGAATAAACGTTTTACACATAGTAATTATTATAGGCAGAGATCCGAAGTTGCTCTTTTTGCTCACTATCGTGGCCAAAAAGAGCAACTTCGCATCTCTGCCTACACTATACAAAATAAAACTTTTACAAGGGCATTAAAAATATGCTTATGATAGGTATCACAAACTGCATAATCGATTTTTGCAAATTCCTTCGTTTAATATAATAATAAGATAAAATTGGTGGTGGATTTGGGTCGGGTTAGCGCCCATAATTGTAAGGTGAAATTTCAAAGAAGTATTTTAGTCACTAAATTGTGAAAGTTGCAATCATTTGTCCGATTTCAAACATGCTGAAGAAACTATAGAAGCGCGGCATTGACGGGCGCTCGCGAAACATCGGATATAGGGCAATTTCCCGCCAAAAATGACCGACACAGAGCCGACAGCGATCCGCCGGCAGCTCGAATCATTTGAATCTGATTATTGAGTTGTGAGCCGTAGAGTACATTATGCTTTTGCATGATTGCCTTTGCGGGTGGTTTACATTGTTACTTTCTATCATGGAGCTAGAAATTAAGGTGTAGATAGTGATTGTACTTTATACTAAAGAATGAAGGTTAAATAAACTTGCCTTAGCCTCTCAACCAGCAGGCACCGCGCGTCGTAACCGCTGCTTTCTGGCACGGCTGGCGGCGCGTCCGCACGGAAATGAGATATGATTCACTGTTTCGCAGATTTCTTGATTATTATGTAGTAATACCGTGTAACATCTATATATATTTGGATTTTCCATAAAATTTATAATACCTAATGAGGTTCAGGAGTAATTGTGGTGAAGGTTTAAAAAAAAGATTTTGATGTACAGTTTGAGTTTTATTTTAAAGATAATATATAGCCTATCGTTACAATAGAAACAAAAATGAACACATAGTTAATGGTTTAATCGGGTATTTATCGCGTACCTTTTGTTTTTATATCCCCTACGTTTCTACCGCGTTACAGCGATCATTAACCATTAACCATTAACTATGTTTACAAATCGCGAAAGTTTAAAAAGTTTTAAAAATGAACACGTTTCTAAACAAATTTTACATAATAAGTTCTTACAAAGAAAAAACGATGTAAAATAAATAATTAAACCATTCCATCGGAATATGATAGCGAAGGAATAGAGAGTGCACCTGTGTTTGCACACACACCTCTGCACTACAATTTGTCCAGTGTATATGGCTAGATTCCGTTAAAGCTCGCTGCAGTGGCTTAAATTCGGCTAAAGGACATCATCATCATGAAAAATAATCGGACAATTACGTTTTAATTGACGTTTTTACAGAAGTTTGAAGTTATTTTATTTAAAATCATCCATACAATTTTTGTTTATAAATCGTCCACACTGATAAAACATCTTAAATAACATGTTTTGTTATCTGGGTGCACTTTTATACGCTAAAATTAACCTACAAAGTTGCTTATTGTCCTTCACGTAATTTACTCAAAATCGAATACTTATTTTGAGTAAATTCTGTATATTTCTGCACAAGATTTTCGTCACGTATTACCTAGATAAAAAACATACCACTATTACTACATAAAGTATTTCATTATTACAATGCTAATATCCTAAAGTAACATTTTTCAAACATAATAGATGGGTTAGTTCCTAAAAATAGGTTACAATTTAATTACTTATTAATTTTTCCTTTAGGATTGCTAATTCAATAAGTAAATAGCGCTAGCTCCACCCTAAGATAATCTGTGTTGTGGGTAGCTAGCCTTTTTAATCTATATATATAAAAGAAAGTCGTGTTAGTTACACTATTTATAACTCAAGAACGGCTGAACCGATTTAACTGAAAATTGGTGGGGATGCAGCTTAGAACCAGGAGACGGACATAGGCTATATTTTATCCCGGAATTACCACGGGAACGGGAACTACGCAGGCGAAGCCGCGGGCAGCAGCTAGTAAAATATATTTACAGTCGGCAAGTGATTTGATTGATATAATATAAGGTAAATAAAATTGTTTTAGTTTGTATAGTGTAGGCAGAGTTGCGAAGTGGCTCTTTTTTGTCACCATGGTGACCAAAAAGAGCGACTTCGCATCTCTGCTTATAGTATACAAAATATAACTTTTACAGAGGAGAAAAAAGCTTATGATAGGTATTACAAACTGGCCAATCGATTTTTGATAATTTCTTCATTTAACAGATGATAAAATAGGTCGTGGCGCTGATTTGAGTAATTTGTAAAGTTAATCTCTGTAAGGAAATAAAAAAAATCAAGTCCCATCATTGAACCTTTGCACTGGCAGAGGCGTGTTTGTAAAGATTTTGGTATCACTTACAAGTTTTAATTTCTCTTGGCTATAGGCGCTACTGCACTGGGATACCACGACGACGTCGTAGACAACTTATCCAAAGTTTTAATTCCGTATTGTATGGCAGCTAACTCACTTGGCGAAGCAAACCGTCGCCAAGTGAGTTAACAGCCATAACGTCGTCTACCATACAATAGTTTGGGTTGCCATACACGCGACGTGTATGGCTGTAGACATGTTTCATTTTACTCATACGATTGTTTGGTAGTTATTAAAAACTAGCTTCCGCGTCTTTGCACACGTATTTTCGGTATTATAAGTAGGTAGCCTAATATCTAAGTTAGGCCCTGTTCTAAATGTACGCCAAATTTCGTCTTGATCTATTTAGTAGTTTTAGAGATCATAAGTAACAAAATAAAATTCACAATTCACAAACTTTCGGCTTTGTAATATTATAGTAGGAAGGTTATAGTTATGTTTTTTTTAATTTGTACAGACATAAACCAACATTTTATAAAAGCATGTAATTAAGCAGTAGAATTTTCGAAGCTTTTTTACAGCGAACGTTTTCAATATTCATCCCTCTCGGGCTACTAAGTAATTTTCACCGCTAGTATACCTATAGATACTTACAATCAGGTGTATATAAAGACTCGGCCCCGTCTATAAATACGGGATCGGTCCCATAACTCGGTTACACGCCCCGCTGGTAACGGACACGTCAATGGTTAGGTGGGTACCTACTATATCGCTACACTGAAATAAATATAGTCCAACTAAGACGCATTTTATCTTAGTTGGTTATCGTGGTTGGTTAAAATAGTTGTAGGTAATTATAAATATCTCATTCAATACAAACAAGAATGCATGGTAGCTGCAACATATCGACTTTGTTTAAAACAAAAAATAGGCACATCATTGACATATCAATGCTCTAAGTCAAAATAAATATTAACTTTGTCATATTAAACATTTACTTGCACGGGCTTAGCAAACAACTTTGTTGCATTTAATCTCTGAATTAAATTATATAACTACACTTTAAAAGGCCAATTCATTACTTGGTAGAACGAGCTATTACGATTTAACTAAGTTCTTATAGTCACAGAAGACAAGAAGATCTTGTCTTAAAAAGATCGATCGAAGATTCTTATCTTGTGATCTTTTTCAGTGTACCTAGATCTATAGATAGATAGATATATAAATAAAAATGCTGGACAATTCACAGCATTATCTAGCCCCAAGTTAAGCACAGCTCGTGTTGTGGGTACTGAATAACTGATATACTTAATATAACTCTTTATGAGTATTACAATTATTACATTCACAAAGTAAATTACATTCAATTATTAGATATAAATTAGAAGTAGTATTTTCAATTATAATTTCTATTTACTCTGTAATGTACCACACAAACAGAAAACAATACAGACGTAAATGCTGCGAATCATGGAAGTAACAAGGGCGGCCTTATCGCTTTCAGCGATTGGTAATAGGTAACCTTTGTATGGACTGCTTAAGAGAACAAAATAGAAGGTGAAATTTAAATAACTTATGGAAATGAAAACAATTATAATGATACCTAACATGCCATATACTACCTACATATGATAAACTTATATAACAATCTGTATTGAAAATATATAAGGTACTAGCTGCATTCTTACTACCCGTTGCCCTATTACCCGTTTTCCCGTAGGAATGAAGCATTTTCCCGCGGTAAAAAGTAGCCTATGTTCATCAGGAATAATGTGGGCTTCTAATGGTAAAATAATTTTTCAAATCGGTCCAGTAGTTTCGGAGCCTATTCAATACAAACAAACAAACAATCAAATATTTCATCTTTATAATATTAGTATATAATATATAGATAAAACCGTAGCAGTAAAAAAACGCCATTTTTATATGTTTTCATAAATACTATTTTTGATCATTATAAAGCTCAATCACATCAAATAATACTAATACTATATCTGTTTTCCCTTTTTACAAAGGTGGGACAGATGAGACTCTTCTTAGTTGAAAAGGTTCTATGTGTCCCCTTGTTAGTGACGGGAGGACAAAACCATTTATTCCTGCCTGTCCTCCAGGGAGAGGCCTATGTTCCGCCGTGGATCGTATACGGGCTGATGATGATGATGATAAAAGTCTAATGATATAAAAACACCGTTTTAGTTTATGTATGCTCATATACATAGATATTCACAATTTGACTCCGAAGTTGATCCAATCGTGGAAGCGTACTTACAAATTACAAGCAAAAATTATAGATTCAGGCTTTACTTTGTAGTGCAAAATATAATATCCGCAAAACCTTTTCTGATAAGATCCAACCAAATAATTTTGATAGATTTTTTCATTGTGCACTTAGTTGGTGTGGTTTTTTCTTCTACAAATATGTTGTGTGTTTGCTTGAAGTAGGAGGGTAAGTGACACTCTGATAAGATCCAACCAAATAACTTAGAAGGTTTTTTCATTGTGCACTTAGTTGGTGTGGTTTTTTCTTCTACAAATATGTTGTGTGTTTGCTTGAAGTAGGAGGGTAAGTGACACTCTGATAAGATCCAACCAAATAACTTAGAAGGTTTTTTCATTGTGTACTTAGTTGGTGTGCTTTTTTCTTCTACAAATATGTTGTGTGTTTGCTTGAAGTCTGTCTTAAGTGACTCTCTGATAAGATCCAACCAAATAACTTTGAAAGATTTTTTCATTGTGTACTTAGTTGGTGTGCTTTTTTCTTCTACAAATATGTTGTGTGTTTGCTTGAAGACTGTCTTAAGTGACTCTCTGATAAGATCCAACCAAATAACTTAGAAGGTTTTTTCATTGTGTACTTAGTTGGTGTGCTTTTTTCTTCTACAAATATGTTGTGTGTTTGCTTGAAGTAAGAGGGTGAGTGACTTGGCATTTTTATATTGTTTATGGTAGTTTTTTACCTTCTCTGATTGTATGGCACGTAAATTTGTGGGCGGGCGGGCTTAGCAAGCGAATTGTTGGATCTTATAAGATAAAGTTTTGCGCGGTACTATTACTAAATATTTTAATCCTTATACAGGGTCTCACGGAATGGGTGTACTAAACCGAAATGGGGTGACATCGAGGGGGGTCAATGTTTGTTATACGAGTTTTTTCATTTCGTTTTATTTTTACTATTTTGAAGAAGAAAAAATAGCGACGGTTCTCTTCATATGCGTGTTCTTTTACTTTATTATAATTGTTTTTAAATACAT
Organism: Eupithecia subumbrata; assembly: GCA_949316285.1. NCBI lineage: Eukaryota > Metazoa > Arthropoda > Insecta > Lepidoptera > Geometridae > Eupithecia > Eupithecia subumbrata. The sequence goes on from OX438648.1 coordinate 5,686,674, forward strand.
TCATGCATGACACTGGTTCTGCATAAAAAACAAGCAAAAAAACATGTGTGAAATATTTTGTAATGTTAAATAATGCAAGAGTGTTTGTAAAAGTCCTACACGAATCGGAAGAAAAAGAACTTAAATTTTTTGAAATAAAAAGATAACAGAAGTTCAAAAATCTTTATTTACAAGTTGGTCCCCTCTTATTCTTAAAAAAAAAAAAATTGAAGTCTAAACTACTTAACTGATATGTAAGTACAGTTAGTTACAGATGAAAACAATGATCAAAACTTTTATAGTGCAGTTGTGTCCATTCAATTCATTTTAATGTCCTTGTTGCGTATTTTATGAGACACACACAATGCATCATAGCTATGTTAACGACCAGTTATGAGAGCTTTATCTGCGATATATTTAATTTATTTCAGACTACTTTCTGCCCAGGGCTTCACTCGCGCTTTTCCGATATAAAAAGAAGTGTGTCCTTCCCCGGGATACCGGTCCACCTCCTTGTCAAATTTCATTTAGATCTGTTCAGCCGTTTAGGCGTGAAAATGTAACAGACAGACAATATTACTTTCGTTTTCTTATAATCCTACTAATACTATAAACGCGAAAGTTTGTAAGTATGGATGGATGGATGTTTGTTACCTACTCTTTCACGTAAAAACTACTGAACGGATCTTGATGAAATTTGGCACAGAGATAGATTATAGTCTGGAATAACACATAGGCTATATTAATCCCGGAAGTCCTACGGGAACGGGAACTACGTGGGTAAAATTGCGAGGCACTGCTACGCAAAAACTACTGAACGGGTCTGGATGAAATTTGGCACACAGATAGATTATAGTCTGGAATAGCACATAGGCTATATTTTATCACGGAATTCCCATAGGAACGGGAATAACGATGGTGAAACCGCGAGGCGCTGCTAGTATTCGTATAGATTCTTTTATTGACTAAGAAAAAACACAGTATACAAAGTGGATACATTACATGCAACGTACATTTCATATGCTAGATTTATTATTTATATAACAATAAAAGAAATCATCTCGACAACTCCTTCGATAGATTGTGATTGTGACCTTCATATTAAACGGTCGTAACTCCAGTGTATTGAGAGTAAACCTCTTAGGCTGCATTCACACCGGGATAGCAGCGGCCCGCGGCAGCGACACGCGGTGAACACTTTCACAGTTAAATAATTTTAAACTAAATTAAATATTTTTTTTGTTTAAAATAATTTTACAGTTTAAATTATTTAAAATTTTAAAATTAGTTAAGTAAATGTATGCAGTTGCAGTATCGCACAAAGATCGAAAAGGCCGCGCGCGGTGCCTCGAGCAGTCTTATAATACATGTAGGTAGAAAATTATTTATCACCAGTTTGACACTGAAAGTGCTCGCCGCGTCGCTACCAACCGCTAACGTTTGTCGAGATTCCGTGCGTCGAGCTAACGTTTGTCGAGATTCCGTGCATCGAGATAACGTGCGTCGAGATGCCGTAGTTCACACCTGCCGCGCCGTTGAAAAGTTAAAAAGAGCTTTAAAGTTACGTATCTACTGGGTCGGAATCAGTGCGTCTGCAGCGTACTAGGCGTTGGTGCTTACAATATGCCGATAGGGAGCGCCTACTATTTTCGGATTTCACACCGCCAATAAAGATGTTTTCCAAGAAATCGAGTTCGCATGTGTATGTGTATTCGCATTATGTAGGGTGGAGCTAGGATATTAACTGGGAATGACGTCATCGGCAGAAATACCGATCTTTGGCATCGGTATCGGCAGATATTCCGTCACGTGGCACGCTGTACCATAGAAATCAATACAAAGCAACAAATTCTTACACTGCGAACGCTTCAATTTCGATCCGGAAGACAAACAGCTTAGGCCAAAAAACACTATTGAAACACCACGCGACCCAACGCAACGCGGTGCGTGTTGAGTTGGAGCTAATCGTATAAATTCTCTGTGACCAGATTCACAACATCAACACCCGACGCTATTGTATAGGTTAATAGTTTATTAATCATCATATAGTAACATAACAGTATCAAGAAGAAACTAAGTAGTTACAATATGTAAAGTTAAAACAATAATACAAAAGAAATCCGGACGAACACCAAAGACAAAATGAGAAAAATCACACGAACACAAAGTTAGACACAGTAAAAATAATAAACAAACAAGAATCAGGTTTTCTGTGTATCTACTAATAGACAACAACATAAAACACTTAACTAACATAATGTGTAATAATGAACTCTACGCGCATCGCATTGCGTGGCGTTTCAATAGTGTGTGGAGTCCTTAAGAGTCGTATCTATGGTGTTGCGCCTCCGTGGCGACAGGAACCGAAGGACATGGCCCTGGCAATAATCCAGGCTGCAGATCTTATGTAACATTACATCTACAACGTAGGCGATTACTGGATCTTGGTAGTTTGTTATGAGCATGGCATATTTGCCATGCTATATAATATATATGACTAGGCTATATATATGTATAATAAGAGGACGCTTATTTAGTCTGGGATGGATACAAACTCTCAAGGCTGATTGCTGTTAGCAAAATACAGGCCTATTTCTACCTACAACCAAACATAAATATTTTTTTTTTGCCAAAAACACGTGTAAGTTTAGGTAACAGGTAATCATCATCATCATCAGCCTATATTAGTCCACAGCTGGACATAGGCCTCCCCTAATGAGCGTCATAGCGCCCTTAATAGGTAACATATTATGTGAATAAACATGCTCGACCGTAGTAGGTGTGCAAAAATATTGAAGAGAGAATACCATGCATAAACTAACAATTAGCATAATTTATAATTTAAAAACTCTTCATTATAACACTTTGAAATAAAAAACCACTTCAAATTTCTTCTATTAATTTTTTAATTCATAAAAGCTAGAACTAGTTGGAAGTGGTTCAGCTAGTATCCATAGTTCCAATGTATATTAACGATGTCTAAAACGTTAACTGGGTATTGGAGTATTCACGGTCTAATCTAACAGCGTCGGATAATGTATGGAATATCCTATCAACTGACCCACTCCTTATTTGATATGAATTTCTATACTACAATAATTGTAGTATATGTCTCATCATCCTAATCATCATTCCGTATATTCCATATGTGACCTTAGGCCTGCCCCAAACAACGCCACAGATAGCGGTCCTTAGGCGCCTACATCCATTCCATCTATTTAAACCATTGGTCTGCACGACACAGGAAAATCCTAGGGTGTAAATCAAGGTACCTTATTAGTTGTTACATAATTGTTACATTCTTTTTTGCATACTTTCAAGTACATTGTCAAAATCGTAGAAAAAAAATGTCTACTATACGTAGAGGTCAAACGTGGTTTGACAAAAAATACCTATATAGCAATCGCGACAAACAACAGCAATCGTTACGAAATAGCATTCCATCCATATTAAAATCTAACAGAGGCAAAACATGTCTTAACAAAAAATATTTAGCAGCTACAGCAATCGCAACAAGCGACAGCAATTGTTGCGGAATACGTTCTAATGTTCACAAAATCCATTATTCTTAACTCTTCTTATTCTTACTTTAAAAAAAATCTAACAAATTGTCAAAATCTTGCAAAAAGGTTTATTATAAAATATCAGATTATCCAGAGAATAAAAAGGCTTGGGACGGGTTATAGTCCAACTCAAAAAATAATGGTTTCTTCGTCACTTCTTTACCTTAGTCTGCATATCGAAGCGACAGAAATAAAAAATATCACTTTATTTCCGTGTCCGTGTTTAATTTATCATTTGACCTTTTCTAAATGTTCATTTATTGTTTTTATGGAAATAAAGAGTTTTTGATTTCGATTTTACGATTGACTTTTTGTTTGAAATAGAGTTACATCGTCGACATTGTTTAAATCGACAATTGCGGCCCAGGACCGTTATTCCTAGCGTCCGCATCGTTTGGGGGAGGCCTATATTCTGCAATGGATGTATACAATAATAATATTATCTTCTCAATTTGCTACACCCTGACTGGGTACATAATTATAAGATCTACCAACTAAGAGTGTTAGAATAGTGAAATATTCATGTACCTATAAATATGGATGCAATAAATGAAATATGAAATATACGGGCTGATGATGATTTAGTTTTTATCCTTGAAATCTAATTTGTCTACGATATCAACACTTGAAGTTTCCATGAACCTCACGCGCTTATGCGTCACGCTCGGTTCCTAGAGCTGGCTTTGTCATAAGATTCCCCTACAATGGGCGTATCGACATAAACTCAGCTGGAATGACGCAACGGCTATTTAGTCTTGTGTTGCCAATATTTATTAACTAAGGATTATATTTATTGCTACTTCTCACGTAGAGTTTACTAATGGGCATTTTACAGGAAAACTTTTTACTGCCAATCGATTCTTATACTGATCACAAAACTTTTATTGGACCAACTGAGGTTGGAGTACTAAAAAAGTAAGAAAACGCAAAAAACTTTTTGTTAAAAAGTTTTTTTTAAGTTTTTTACGATTTCTGATGTTTTTAAAAAATGTTTTCGTCTAAAATGTCCAATTTTCTTACTATACCTATTCCATAAAACAATTTTCTTATTCTTACTTCAACTATAAATTTACTCGATGCCTTACCGATTCAATTTTTAAGATAATTATTTTATTTATGAAGAAGTTGTAATGACTTTACTCAGTTGTCTAAATGACTTTATTTTTGGGATTAGAATATTCAATAGAATAAAACAGTAGGTATTATTTTTGCTGTTTTATTTGCTACTTGCTTTGCCTACGGCATTACACGCGTTTTTCCGTGAAACTTTTTTCAAGTTGTAAAGTTGTAAAGTTGTAAAGTAAGACGGACAGAAACTATATTTTGTGTACTTTTTCTATGCTCACATTTTATGGAAAAATCAACTAGAATAATATTCGTTACAAACTATGTCGGCTGAATGAAAATCGACACATTCGAAAGTCCCTATACTTTTCGAGTCGACAGATTCGCGTATCTTCGTATATTCGCGACGCAGGAGGTTGCGGGTTCGATCCCCGCCTCGGAACAAATTTGTGTACGATCTGCAGAAATTTGTTTCGTTGGTCTGGGTGTTTTCTATGTTTATTAAAAATATCTATCTATTTACTATATTGTATTTAATTTAAATATCAGTTATTTAGTACCAAACACAAGCTCTGCTTAGTTTGGGGCTAGATAATGCTGTGTGAATTGTCCAGCATTATTTATTTATTATTTATCTATCAGAAGTTACTGTGTCTATGAAATACTTTATTCTGTCATACAGTCTTCATTCACTAACCTGTCAACAATTAGAGAACTTCATAGTCGTGCAAACCAAACAGAAAATAAATTCATGGACGGGGTATAAATGTAATTTTTTTGAAAGTCTGCAAATGGGGGTGAAATTTTATCTCCGCTACGCCGGTTAAGGTACCCAACTCCTCTCAGAGCCTCGTCCAAATAAATCAACCTGTTTATTTGAACTTAAAACAGCCAGTTTTTTTTTCAAGTATCAAAATCTATCTTCTATATCATTCAGACCATTCGCAGTTTAGCTCTCTACGTTCGTTATCCTGAAAATCATACAAAGCCAACTTTACACACAAATATGCAATTTACTAGTACTTTGATTTAAGTACATACTTATCATAACTACAACGTTTGTTTTATTAAAATTAATTTAATTGTATTGAAAGTGTACTTATGACTACATCATGCACCGCACTGATAAACTGTGAGTTTTCTTTTATGGTCCCAATCCACAGATAAAAAATGCAACGAGATTACAAAGCTCCTTACAAATATAGAACCGTCGTCGACAAACGCAAGAGCATTAAACAGTGTTGAATTATCTAATGTTTTATGGGTGGCTTGTTGTTTTATCTATGCATTGGAAGACTGTAGTCATAGAATCAAACCTTAGAATAGAATAGAAAATCATTTATCGCCTTGGTTTACAGAAAATACACAGTATAAAATTAAAACGTAAACTAAGACCAAAGGATTAATTTCAGCATTTTGCTGTAATGCATTAACATGACAGCAGCGCTGTTTTTGAATTTACTCCTCTCGGATCAAGCTGGTCTTCGAGAGGTTAAAGTGATAGCGGGATTATAAAGAAAAAAATATATAACTTGGTACCGTCAAACTCGTACGCCCAATTCCTCCAATTGGAAGACTGGAGTCATAGATAGAATCGCTCTATGGTACCGTAGATATTTAAACACGTACTCCCAATTCCTCCAATTAACCTCCGTATCCAAAACAAGTAGGACGCACCGCACTGGCGCCTGGCATTCGACGTCGGCGCCGTCTCGTCTGCGCAGCTTCCTCAAAAAACCCCTTGGAAGCCACCCAGTCGCCTATATATATCTATAGGAATACCTAGCGAGGTCAAACAGACTGTTATGTTAATAGGACATAACTGGGGGAAGCCTACTTTGTCAATGTCGTGGCGGTGTTGGTAATTTTTTTGCGCCTTTTGGCTGTGAGTAAAGATTAGCGGGAGTGGATATTATCTAACCCTTGGTTTTTTGTGAAAACAAGATTGCTTGGGGACGTACACATGCCGACAGTTTTGTGTCGTTAAGTATGCCAAACTAATTTAGAATGAGACTATTTGATTCATTTTGTACAACATCGGTAGGATACATTCAGTACATACTTACGTAAAGGTTTATACTTTACAAAGAAGAAATAGCATAAAATATTGTTACTTCCTTCCTACATTAAAACTACCTACATAGAATATAATTAGACTTATTTGGTATTAGTTTTGATTTTCCACATGCAGAATTAGAAAGTGTTGCCAGATAGTCATTCGGTATTTTGAGCTTTTCCATGCACACTAAATAAAGAATAACAATCTCTTTCAATAAACACTGCTTGTGCTATGACAATAGATCACAATGTTTTTGTGTGTTATACTGTCTAAAAAACAAGAATGCCATACATGATCATACAAACCTTTGTCATCATACGTAACCAAGATATGCAGGTGGGTTAAATACTTTGTTATTTAAATGAGGGCTCTACTGGTGCAGTGCGCCAACAGGTGGTTTGGCACATTATTATCTTTATTCCTATTTACGTGCATTTTATTTTTATACAGGGTGCCATGTTACATGTACACTAAAGTCGAAAGGGGGTGATTCTGACGCTACGAGGATCACTTAGACTAAAAATCGAAATTCATTATGAAGTTGAACATTTTTCGTTGCGCGTGTGCAAAAATGCGTTGTTAAAGTTTGTGTTCGTTTTAGTAATTACCTTGCTTTTGTCTTGTCGTTGTCTGTTATTGTTTTCAGTTTTCGTTAAGTTTTCAGTCATGCATGTCTTTGTTGACATAAAATATCTTGTTTTGCTAACTAGCTAACTAGCTGCGTCCCGCAGCTTTTACCGTGTGGAAATTTATGTTTCCAACTTTCTTAATATTTTATTTCATAAGAACCTTCTGTGTAACTGTGTATCCGTCTGTGGTATCGTAACTCCCAAACGGATCTACTGATTTTCGTTTAGTATTTTTTGTGTCATAGATAATTTTATCCCGAGTGTTCTAAGCCATGTTTCATGAAATTATGTCGGGGAGTCTTAAATTTTTTTAATTTTGTTCTTGTTATATATTTATAGAAGATTGCCTTAGGTCGTTACTATCAAACTAATATTAGAAATGCGAAAGGTTGGATAGATGTTAAATGTTACCTCTTTATGCCAAAACTACTAAGAAGAATGGGGCTGAAATTTTGCATAAATGTACATGTTACCCGGAATAGCATACCTACTCATAATAATAACGATTTTATCCCGGTAAAACGCACGCGAAGCCGTGGGCAGAATCGAAGCCATTGGCAGAAGTATTTGCTCATTCAAAATAATCCAAAGATATTTACCACGCCAGTCAAGTGAGCCATGAAAGCAACAAACAGCAGAAACAAATTCTACTGTGGCACATTGTTCCACCGCTGTGAGGTTGGTAGGTATCGCGAGTTTCAGTTCAATGAACTTGGCGTTAAATTCGCTCTGAGATTGATTGTTCTCTTGCGCCAATAACCTTTGAAGATAATGCACGAAAACGTTTGGATTCCTTTACGTTCTGCTTACCTAGATGGTATTATTATGATAACTTTTCCAATATCGTTCTCGAGCTCTTATTCTTTTTAATCAGGCACTTACGTCTCGAATTTATTGTCCTTCATAATTTTTTTGTATGGTTGAGTTAAAAAAATTTACACACTGCGGCGTCTGCATAATGTGGAAACATAGTTCTTATGATGCCGCAATGTAAATTATTAGCCCTTCGGTGATTTCTACGTATGATGCCCTTTTTAATTAATAATTAAATACTTTAGTTCTTTTCAGTACAGGTTTTCTTTAGGTATCTGATAAGTTTTTTGAATGTCTGTAGGTACCTAACCAAACTATTCGAGGAGCCGCTTTTCTGACGCGGTTTTGGACTGTCAAATTAAATTTTAAATCACTGCTAATATTTCAATAATGCACCTTGAATTGATCGTCTTATCGGAAGCCCTTTCTTATAAGATTCAATTGAATGTGAAAAATTTGTTATCCTTAGTGATTCAAAGAGCGCGTACAGCATTTGGCTCGGTGTACCTCGTCTCTACGAGGTTACCCGATAGCCTATACAATTTTAGAGTCTATTTAAAAATAAAAAATAAAAATGTAAAACAATTATCCTTCAATGGATACCGTCACATATTCAATTAGACGAAAACGATTGGGTTGATCTAACCAAACAAGCCATAGTCGACCTTACTAAGTGAACCCGTATATACTGACAGGTATGGTTTATGATGTTGGCAAATGTTATTATATTACATTTGCACTATACATTTATTATCCAATCCATTGTCTGAAAAAGCCCACAGTATTTACAACCTTTTTACGAGATTTAAGCTATTTCTGTAGTGTTAAAGTGTTCAATATGTATAAATTAGGCAATGTGGTCGCTCAGGGACTAAGCCTTGTGTGTGGTGAGAAATTAAAAAAACCTACTTATCTATACTAATTCGCTGTCACTTTCTAATGATTTGCCAAAGTAAACATCGGAGCTAGTTTTTACTCTATGAACGGAAGTAAATTAGTAGGTACTCGTAGCACATGCATCTCGCACATCTCTGCAAATCGTTCCTATAGTTTGTCCAAACCTAAATTAAATTCATATTTGTGACTCAAAAATGTAAGTGCGTAGGTAAAAATCATAGATACCTAGGTATAAGTAATATTCTAAGGTTATTCTGTGGGTATGGTACGTTCTCCTAGCGCTAACTCAACAAATGGCCTGTTTTGTGTTTCAAGTAAACTCAAAAACACACTATTTCCAATATAATACCTACCCACCAACTGAACAACAAAGATGGAATGACGTACCTAGTCCTTAGGGCGACCGAGACAACAATGCGCATGCGAAACACGAACACCGGCGACACAGCCGCCGCCGCCGCCCCGGTTCGCCTATAACTGAGGTGGTTGGACCCAATTTCACCTAATTTGAGCCTTCAAATTAGATTTCAAGACCTTCCTAATCTCCCAATTTCTACTTAGATCGATGATATAAATTCGCGTTTTCGGGAAACTACAAATCTTGAATCTCGGACGAACGAAATCACTCTTGTCTTGCACCCATGAGAAAAATAAAATGACAGTGACAAAAAGCAAGTCCTTCATATCTCACCTCATTAGAGGTTCATTATTATAAATGAGGGTAGTTAGCTGTGTACAAATATTGTCAGAAATAGTGTCGATAAGCCAGCCTGATATATAGTATTATTTGTTTAAATTATTAATTGGACAATAATTGTCCATTGTTTTGACGATCGGTTTAGTGCGCAAATGAGCGGGAGATGGACGTCGAGTGAGTAATTTTTGTTTGTGTTTAGTGATCGAAGAATACGTTTCAAAGTGTTAGAATGGGACCGCAGCTCTGGTAATGTAAACTTACATAACATTATTAATTTTACTATAGTGTCAGATGAGGTATCCATCCATGATGCTTACGTAAGTGTTTTGTATTTGTAGTAACCTTGTACCTACTGTAAACTGGATGTAGATTCACTAATAACAATAACTTCTCTCTATATAGGTAGGTATCACAACTGGTTTTATTACCGAAATAGAAAATCAAAGGCCTCAAAACTTTTATATGCCAAAACTGTTCTCTCGATCGAGTGGTGCGCCATTACAAAAAGTGTTGCAACCTTAGTCCTAACAAGAACAAAATTTAAAATTTAAAAAACCCCCCCGACAGGTTTTCATGAAACATGGCTAAGACACTCGGCAATAACACTCGGGATAAAATTATATATGACACAAAAAAACTAAACGAAAATCGGTTTATCCGTTTGGGAGCTACGATACCACAGACAGACACGTTAAACTTATAATATAACAAACCTCTCTTTTTGCGTTGGGGGTTAAAAATATTCCTAAGAAAAATTATTTATTCGCAAACTTTCACCACGTACAGTAGCGTTTATCGTTAGTTGATCCCCTCTGGCAGGTTCTTTTAGAAAACGACTTGCTATCTTCATTTTACAGAAATACCTATTCTAGTTTTAAAATAGTTCTGTATTCATAGAAATCTACTTCAAACTAAACAGAGGGGTTAGCTAACAATGATGCCACTGTACATATACAAACCTCCTGGTTAACAAAACTTGAAAAGGTTAACAAAAATGGTTAACAAAAATGAAGTTTTTCTGGAGATAAATAATTTGAGATAGTAGATAAATAAGGACGTATAGACGACACGTCCAATGGTTTCGAAGTAAGCAGAGCTTGTATTATGGCTATCACAGATGACTAATATTTCTGATAAGTTAGGTGCCTACTTAAATACATTTTATGAAGTAACATTATACACAGCCACTCCCAAATTTGGAAGAAATCATTGAAGAACAGATAAGGTGGTATAGAGGTATTATGGGTACCATCACGGTTGACTGATAATTCTGATAAATTAGGTACCTACTTAAATACATTTTATGAAGTAAATATTGTACATACATTATACACAGCCACTCGCAAATCTAAAACAAATCATTAAAGTAAAGATAACAAATTCTTGATGGCTGAAATAATTCGAGTTGTAAAATATGAGTCAATAAGTGACCAACTCAATCTTGAGTTGGTTGAAGACTGTGTATAGTACTCAATCCGTCTTTGATCTGGCTTGTTAGACCAAGAACTCTTCAAGCTGAACAAAAAATGCTGAGCCGCAGCCTAATTAATTATCCACTGACCTTGCAATTTAATATAATGATATACCCTCAACCTCAACAGCCTGTATTGGTCCACTACTGGACCTGATAAGCGCCTTATTGGCTTTTATCACATGGGGCTAATGCCCATAATCCCCACGCTGGGCATGCGGGTTGGGGATCAAATTTCGGTGGTAGAATTGTTCTGAAGGGGGCGCTGCTGCCTGCCCCCTGTGCATATCCCTTAGTCGCTTCTTACGACACCCGCGGGAAGAGTTGGGGTGGTGCAAATTCTAAGCCGGCATCACACAGCTACCTTTTTATCATAGGTACCCCCCTATAATTCCCACGCTGGGCATGCGACTTGGGGATCGCAGTTCGGTGGTTAAATAGTTCTGAAGGAGGCGCTGCTGTTGAGCTTACTAGATACCTACTTCTTAGTGTAACACCGCCGTGCCTCGGAAAGCACGTTAAGCCGTCGGTCCTACGGCTGACCTCTCCCCGGTCGTGTCGATCTGTCGTTCCATCTGATGTTGAAAGTGAGGGAATAGAGAGTGCACCTGTATTTGCGCACAGACTTGTGCACTATAATATTTTATGTCCTGCGCATCTGGCTAGTCTCCGATGAGAAAGACGAAAAGAAAGAATGTATATATTAGATTTGCCTACAATGTATATTTAGGCAAGTTTAGTGATAAGAAATCCTAAGTAAAATAGATGAGAACCCTTTGCCTCGACAAACCTAACATAGTCTTTAAGGCATTACTAACCAACCTATGTAATATTTTTTACGAATAAATCTATCTATCTAAAGAAAATCAATTTATTGGCTCACACATAAGCAATCATATATTTTTTTAAATCCTTAAAATATAAACAAGTTTTAATTCTATGTGAACCAAATAGGCCCGATGAGACTTCCGACGTGATCGAAATTCGTCTAGGACGACATTATTATTTACTAACTAGGCAAAAGCGTCTCCCGATTATTATCGTACATATGTATATCGCGAGACAGAGCCTCCTCCATTCAATAGGCAAAGAATTTGCCCAACTCACCCCGCCGCCGCCGCGCCGTCTCCTTGGTCTACCACTCAGATTACAGAGCATTTCGTAATTGAGGTTTACCGTGTCGCCTTCTCGGTGGGTCAATCAGGTTGTCTTAGCGTCCTATTCTGCTTAACTAATCGCTTCACTATGAGAATGATATCGTTTCAGAATGACACGATTGGCATTCTACCCTAGATCAAAGAAACTACAGATGCATGTCAAAAGTCAAGTTAAAAACAAATAATAAATGAAATAAATAAATAATGTTGAACAATTCAGGCACGGCCGTCAGTGGTGCGTGGATCACGGTGGAAGCTTGTTGACAGCGCCGAGCCTACAGATGGCGATTTGACCGTATATTTTTAACGCGAAATAACGTGTGTGTACAAAGGCCCTTAGGCTCCTGTTCTGACTGACTCACCAGACCCTATAGCATCTGACTCACGACTAAGGATGCAACTCGGTGCGGTGGCTACTTTATTCGACTTCGAAATAAGGAGGAAATTTTATGTTCGACAGTATCGATGTTTTTTTGTAGTATGGTCACTGACTTCGCCTTCAATCGTGAACCGATTTTGATGATTCTTTTAGTTTTGTAAAGATAATTAAGCCCGGAGTGGCCCCTTTTTTTTCGAGGGAATACTTTGTCCGGCAAAACTGAAAAAAAAAGCGTAAATGAAGAGGAATTTGGAGTCGGTTTTAATTTTTGTAAAAAACATAATATTATTTCCCAATAAGTTTTTAATTTAATAATCATAAAAGTCTACATGTGTATTGAATATACTACATAAAAACCACTAAGTAGGTATAATAATTATAATACCCGGAAACGAAAATCATGTTTTACTCTCCAAAAGTGTTATTAGAAAATTGTACATTGTACACCTAGGCAAGAAAGTGCCCCATCATTAATTTCCTGTTCATCCTACAGATACAAAGTTATTATGAAACCAATCAGAAAATCCGCAATGTTTCCCGTACAAAAGCCACCATAGATACCCACTAGGTATACCTACCTACATCTAAAGCCCTACTCTCGTATCTAAACGGCATAAACTCGAGTGGTTTAGCTAATGAGGCTGGCAAGGGCAAGATGCGCCGATGTCCCCGGCCGATCACTCGACCTACCCCCTCAGGGGGGAGGGATACCCCTTCACCCCAGCCACGTTCCGGACACTTCAAACAAATTTCCGCGGCTTTTTACTACACAGCAAGATGACAAGGAGGCAAATTAGGGGCTGTTTCACTTTCTTTACGTGTATGTATCTAAGGTCGAAATTGTCCTTGTAACGGTTTTGATGACTTTATAACGGATGTAAGCGGGTTAGCTACGAACCTTATTTGTGTTAGAAGAACACCAATGTTTCATCTCTTAACGAGGGACATCTTCAGGGTGGGTGCGGTTCGTAGTTAACTATCCGTAATGAATTCGTCAACTACGATAGTTTTTATGGTTTTGATGACATTTTTAATTTACCGTATGGTTCCTATCATGCTAGCATACCTTCTGCCCGCGGCTTGGTATGCGTATTTTTGTATAATAATTAGCCTATTATCTAAGTTAGGCTTTGCTTTAAACGTACGCTAAATTTCATCTTGATCTGTTCAGTAGTTTTCGAGATCCTCGGTTAGAAAAAACTTACCCTATTCTACTAATATTGTAAAGCAGATTTTATAATTTTAGTAGGATAGGATATTAGTAGGATAAGAGTTTGATATGCACTATGGTAATGCAGTACACCCGACACACCATTCGAAATGCCTAAACATTATCATAATCTGAGAGTCTAATAGCAAATACAGCTGCGTCTGCAAACGTCGCTGGTTATTTGTTTTCTCAATTTTAAGAGTTTATTTCTAATATTTAAACTCAAATAACATGAATAAATAAACGATCGTTCATTGCTTAATCAGCTATAAAACAAAAATACTGTTCATTTCGTAACACGCATAACGTAGGTAACCAAAACAATATTTGCAAAGCTCTGAATTACTAGACAGCCTACAGACAGATGACCTGCCACAAATCCGATTGCACGAACTCAAATTCAATTGCCGTTGCTCAAACTGTGGGCCGGATTCGAATTTAAACGTTCCGTTCGGTAGCAAAAATTTGTTAATCGTAAAAAACAATAAAAATTGCAGTTTTAAGATAAAACACGCTGTTTTATTGTATTTTTATGATAATAATGTTTATCTATTATTTCATGCCAAATGTGTGGCAACACGCTATAATTGTCGACACTAGACAAACTTTCTATGGTTTTAAGTGTCATATAAATAAGAATTGAATAAGTGTTTATTACTGAAGAAATAAAAATAATAAATCGCATACAAAAATATATTCAGATTCGTTCATTGAGTTTAGTCACAGAGGTAGAAGTATTAATTCAATACGACGTTACTGCTGTTAACGGAACGTTAGGTAAGATTCCAACTTGAGACTGACAGGAGGAAATGCTAACAAATGTATTTCTGCACTAAATTAATGACAAATAAATAAAAACAAGGCAATATGGCCTTAGTGGCTTTAGGTCCATCCCCAAAAGAGACAATTTAATTTAAACAAAAAAATGTGACTCTAACAGACTGTCCTTTCTGTACACAGTAGCTACTACAAACTTGTCTGTGCCAACCGCACCCTCAGCCACCCGGCCTTTGTGTGCTGATTTCAGGAGCCTATTCTTTCATCCAAATTATTCTACCCAGTTATAATCTGCTTGCTATTGAGCACTTGGTTTTACGGTAAACGGTTTCGTTTTGTTATTTGGGGGATTTTGAAGTTTAATATTTAGAACTAGCTGTTGCACGCGGCTTCGTACTTGCTTTTTAGTAGTGAGGGCACAAGACTTTGGAAGCAGTGATTGAAGTCGCTTTACAGATGAAGATGATGATGATGTTTTTCCAGTTCTATAACTGTGCCAAGATTACTCGTAGTACCAACATACTCCGGCCAAACTCAAAATACCTGTAATGTTTGTAAACATTGCCCCATTCATATACAACTTCTGTATTCTTGTCTTATTGGACGAAACGCGTTTTAATTTGTGATTGGACGAATCGTGTTTTGGACGAACTGCTAACAAATCGGTTTGATAATGGTTAAATTACCTTCCCGTAGATTGTTTACAACAGTCTGCAGTTGGCTCAGTTGTACATACTAGTTGTAATTTATATCTATTATTTTATTGTAATTTTCTTTGTGAATAAAGGCTTCAGCCTAAATAAAAAATAAATTAAGTTTTTATAACTATGATCAGTACCTACCTACTGGATAGAAAAGATTTTTTTTCCCATATTAAGCACCAAAATTAGGGTAATTATTAAGCCTAAATGACTTTGTGGATTTGAACCTAATGAACATTAATTCCTAACATTAAAACCTCACCCTGTATACTCCAGCGTCTTGCAGTGGTACCTTTTCTGTGAGACATTACGAATTTCCGACATCAGTCATTTTGGGAAAAGGTGTATTCATAGATTTGCTCATTATAAGAGTCGGTCTTAACAGACCGGAAAAGTTAATTTTTTGACAGAATTTGCACTAGGTGCTCTCGATTTGTGCTCTTTCCTACAATGCATAATGCTGACAATTATTTTTCATACTCAGATGCCAAAAAGAGAATTTTTGTAGTATGAGTTGTTCACATAAATTTTTCATTGAGAAGGACTCGAGTATAGTACCTAAGTAATATCCTTTTCATTATTTTTCTTCATTTCATTAGATGGGACTTGTTATTATATATATTTTTTGTTTAAATCTTTTTTTTTATAGAATTAAATAAATAAATAAAATAAAACAAAATCATACTCACTAGAAGCTGCGTCTTGCTGTTGCGTAGTACCTCTAGAAAAACCAAAGTTATTTTACAAATCAGCCTTTTGGGATTTCATACATTATGGAAAAAGTACGTTTTGAGAATTGTTCTTTCTGGAATATGTACATTTCAACATTTAGTCATACTAGACCGGCCCAACCGGACCCAGATTTTCGTGGAAATTTTCGGCATTGAAATGTCAGTTTGTGCATGCGAGTGGTTATGGCAAAAAATACACACACAGAAAATCGTTGACAGGCTCATTATAAATTCAACTTTATTGCACTCTATTTTACGACTTGCATTGGTGTACCACAGATTCATATCAAACTTGTCATACGATCAACTAGACACAAATAGGTTGAACGACTGTGAACCTTCGCGATTCCCAAACGACTTGTGACCTCAACATTCGCTCGAAGAATTTGAATTTATATGTAGCTTTTAACGAATTCATTTCTGGCATATTTTTATGAGCAAGCTTAAACTTAAGCATGTTGACTGAATAAACTAGTGATATGATTTTCTTTACTCCATTCTGATCTGTCCTGCATTCTCAGTGTATCTTACAACGACTTTCTTCGTTTTCGAGTCTTTGATATCCTCCTAAGACCCGGTAATATTTTTTTTGAGTACTCATTGGTACACTTTGTGAAGAAAAATTTACAAATTAAAAACTCGTTGTCAGACCCAAGGATATAAATACTTTATTTCTGTATATATTCAGTTTTTAAGATTAAAATTTATTTTGTTTAGGTTTTTTTCAATATTTAGAATACACCTATAGGATCCCGTGTCACCCTTTGGGTACAGAACCCTAAAAACAAATGAAAATCAATCAAAGATGAATTGACCAGCTGAGAAAACTTTTAACTCCAGCATGGTTAGTAACACTAAAGTCATTTACAACGGGATGCTGACCATGATTTGAACTCAAAACTCAAATCATGGGAAATATCCCGTTGTAAATGACTTTTGACCAGCTGACGTTTGATTTTAAGATACCAATATTATCAATATCGGTGGCCGGCAGGTTATGAAAGCAACTGAATTCCATGACAATAAAATTTCCATGAAAAGGTTACTGGAAAAGTGGCAAACCAGTCCTTTGTTGCCATTTAACAAAGAAGTCAAGGCATATCGACATGCGTTTTTGATATTTCTTACTTGGTCTAATTAAAAGCAAGAGTAATTCAGTTAAAAATATTGCACTTGTGAGTTTATTTTGTAAGCCTTATGAGTTTATTTGTATTTTTGATAACATCTTCACATAGGAAGCGCGTTTGGCGTTTAGATTTTATTTTACACAGGCCCAAGTATCACCCCATTTTGATAATGATATGTTAAATTATCTTATTTGTATTGTAATGCCGAAAGTTTCGAAATCTAAATTTTATTTTGTTACCTACGTTAGTTTGTTTTTCCTACGGGAAAACGGGTAATAGGACAACGGGTAGTAAGAATGCAGCTAGTCTTAGATAAAATCAACCACTTACTATACCGAATATATGCGTGCGAGCAGCGAGCTTCTTCCCGTCACAATCAAAAATAAAAACTAATTCAAATACCTGGTGCAAAAAACAGCGGTAAAGATTCAAAATCCTTTAGGATTGGATCTCAACCAATTCCCGAAACTGTATTCAATAAATCCTTCAATTTCTCATGCAATTTAATTACACCGGCACCGAGTGGGACGGAATGAATTCATCTATTGTTATTCGCGGTATGTGTTCTGCTGACCCAGATGTAAAGGTCCAGGGGTCAGTTACATCGTCGCGAATCCCTGACACCAATCTATTGATACGTTGCTGTTCTTGATGCTTAGCTATATAAGCTTGTTTTCTTTTTGTATCCCTTTGCTTATAAGATTGTTTCTTTATTTATTTGACGACCTCACGACGCAGGAGGTTGCGGGTTTGATTCCCGCCTCGGGACAAATATATAAACGATCTGCAGACATTTGTTCAGGGCGTTCTGGATGTTTTCTATGTACATATAATAAAAAATATCTATGTATGTAATGTATTTGTATTAAGTACTAGCTGCTGCCCGCGGCTTCGCCTGCGTAGTTCCCGTTCCCGTGGTAATTCCGGGATAAAACATAGCCTATGTCCGTCTCCTGGTTCTAAGCTGCCTCCCCACCAATTTTCAGCCAAATCGGTTCAGCCGTTCTTGAGTTATAAATAGTGTAACTAACACGACTTTCTTTTATATATATAGATATCAGTTATCTAGTACCCATAAAACAAGCTCTGCTTAGCTTGGGGCTAGATAATGCTGTGTGAATTGTCCAGCATTATTTATTATTACTAGCTGCGCCCATAGAAATCATACAAATTTAAAAATTTACTGCGCACCCCTAGGGGTAGTTTAAGAAAAATAAAAAAATACATTATTCATTATTTATTTTACAGGTTAGTTACTAGCTTCTGCCCGCGGCTTCGCACGCGTATTTTCGGTATAATATAAGTAGCCTATTATATAATTTAGGCTTTGCTCTAAACGTACGCTAAAATTTCATCTTGATCTGTTTAATAGTTTTGGAGATACTAGGTAACAAAAATTCAGATTTCATAAACTTTCGGCTTTATAATATTAGTAAGATCAGAAGGATTTATACCGACTTTGTTGCTAAACGCATCCTGATGTAAGTAAAATTCGGGAGGTTGGGTTTTGGGGATTACTAGCTTCTCGAAAGTGGAACGCTCAAATTAGGCCCAATTAGGTCCCACCCACCACAGTCTTGTTTATTTCAGCTACTTCCATAGTATTATGTCTTATGGCATACTGCTGTGGGGGAACGCTGCAGATATTAACACCGTATTTGTGCTGCAGAAGAGGGCTGTTCGTGCAATCTATAATATGGGTCCCAGAGAATCCCTACGTGATAAATTCAAAGAAATAAATATAATGACAGTACCATGTCAATATATTTATGAAAACTTGTTGTACACTCATAAAAATAAAAATCTGTTCCCTAAAAATTGTGATAAACATAACTTTAATACCAGAAATAAACATAAACTCGCTGTGCCCACAACTAGGCTACACAAAATTAATGTATCTTTTACAGGGCAATGTATACGCTTCTACAACAAAACTCCTAGTGAGTTGCAAAAATTATCAGTAAATAAATTCAAACAAATTGTCAAAACCTTGCTGTGCAAAAAGGCTTACTATAAAATATCAGATTATCTAGAAGATAAAAAAGCTTGGAACGGGTTTTGCTCCAACTCGAAGAATAACAACTAACAGGCTAAAGGTTTCTTCGTCGCTTCTTTACTTTGGTCTACATACCGAAGCGACAGAAATCAAAAATATCACTTTATTTCCGTGTCAGTGTATAGTTTTATAATTTGACCTTTTCTAAGTGTACATTTATTGTATTTATGGAAATAAAGAGTTTTTGATTTTGATTTTGATTTTGAGTCATAGACGGGCCGGTGTTCGTGTTTCGCGTGCATTGTTGTCTCGGTAGCACTTCGGTCTAGCTACGTCTTTCCATCTTTGTTGTTCATTAGGTAGATATATCACAAAAAATTGGAAATAGCGTGTCTTTGCGTTTAGTTGTAAGACAACACAGGCCATTTGTTGAGAAGCGTTAGGAGAACGAGCCATATCTACAGAATTTGACTTTTTCAAATTTCAAATTCAAATTTATTTATTTAACCATAAAGTTAAAACATGACAGGAACATAGTCTAAGCCGTTACATCTCTCAAACTATATAAACTTTCACAATAAAACTTTCAAATAATAACATCATCGTGAATTGTTACCACAATAAACTAACTGCTTTGCTGTTAAACTCGTACCAGAGAGATTTAATTAATCTAATGCACTGTTTTGTAGAAACGCCAGTTTGGCTTCGATCTCTCTAGTCACGTGGTGACTTGGTGAGACATTGACCTACATTTTACACGTCTATAGTTACGGCATACGCGATTCCCGTAATTACTATATCGAATACTGGTAAACGTTTAACTACTAGGTACATTTAATTTCACTATATTAAATATGTTTAAATTAACATATTTAACTAATGTACCTAACTGAAATCAGTTACATTAATTTTAATGTGTGTTTGCCTTCAGTTTAACACAGTCTCACCCGATGGTAAGTGAATTTCTGATTGACGATGTATCAAGAAGGTCTAGAAGATACCTATTCACTTTTGGCACTGAGAGACCCAAGATTTTTTTCTTTTTACTTCACAACACTCAACAAAAGGCGTTGTCGCTGAGCGACCACAAGACCCACGTTGTAGATAGCCGGATAACAGACGTTAATGTCAGGATGAAAACAATTATAGCATTTGAAAGATTTTTAACAATTCATAAACTTTTTTTTAATATGTTGCGTCCAGATTAAGTAACTTATGTTAAATCTATATTTTTTATCTGTATTTTTCTTGCTATCTGCTCATTGGGCATTGGGCTAAGAGTTTTGTAAGCTTCTTACTCCCAGCCATGTCATTTATGGTGTCAAAACCAAAAATCAAAATCACTTTATTTCCATAAATACAATAAATGTTCACATAGAAAAGGTCGACTTTTAAAACTAAACACTGACACGGAAATAAAGTGATTTTTTTGATTTCTGTCGCTTCGGTATGTAGACTAAAGTAAAGAAGCGACGAAGAAACCTTTAGCCTGTTATTTGTATACCCATCGGCATATCCATTTATTTGGTGTTTTTATATTAGATCTTGAGGGGCTATTCTCTTTAGTAACATTTTATAAGATAAATAACATAGTCTACAGTTATACAACTTATAACAGTACAAAATTTAACTCGTCCAAATTATAAAACAGGAACATAATGACGACCTCCGTGGCGCAGCGGGCGAAGGTCCGCCTGCGACGCAGGAGGTTGCGGGTTCGATTCCCGCCCCGGAACAAGTTTGTGTACGATCTGCAGAAATTTGTTCCGTTGGTCTGGATGTTTTCTATGTATAATAAAAAATATCTATCCATGTAGTGTATTGTATTAAGTATATCAATTATCTAGTACCCATAACACAAGCTCTGCTTAGCTTGGGGCTTGATAATGCTGTGTGAATTGTCCAGAATTATTTATTTTATTTTTATTTATATACATTACTAGCTTGTGCCCGCGGCTTCGCACGCGTATTTTCGGTATAATAAGTAGCATATTATTATCTAAGTTCTAAATGTGAGTCAAATTTCATCATGACCTGTTCAGTAGTTTTGGAGATCTTAGGTAACAAAAATTCACTTTTCACAAACTTTCGGCTTTATAATATCAGTTGGATTTTGTTACTTAATCTGGACGCATCTTATTATCATAATGTCGAATAGGTATTTTTAAAACCGAGAATATTTGTAATTTGACTAGAATACACCGAATTCTATTTTGTAAATTACTCCAAAAACTTCCTGTTTGTCATCATGAAAGGCCTATAATTAAATAATGTTTTGCTTTCAGCAAATATAGGCCTATTTTGAATGATTGCGTTTTAAAGCAAGGCCATTCGTCGCTAATGACATTAACTGCTAAGCCTTCTAGCAGAATGCTCAATGTGTTTATGACACGCTATGCGAAAGCATCCGATTCAATTTATCTAATTGTTGTTCCTTATTGAATTGTTTTTGATAAACGTATACAATACAACGTACCTAATTTTTAATTTTGAAGAGTATTCATTCGGATTTGGATACATATGAAGTTTTGCAATGTAATCTCGATTTTTTATTCTTTCTTATTATCCCTGCTTGAAGGTGCATGTTATTTAGGTACCCAGTGCTTATCAATTGCCAATATTGTTTTAATTGTTTCGTTTGAATTTCCCTGTATTAAACTGCATTTCGTATCAATTACAAATCATGGATCATCATGAATAACGATAAATTTTTACAAAGAATCCTCTATTTAGTTTTGAAATGTATTCAAATTTCAAATGCATTTCGTCTGGCATTTCATCACAGACACATAAATAAGACAGATAAATATGTATTTATACAGCTGATCATTCAACGGATATTTGAATTTTTATATCCGTTCATTAAACATCAGCAATGACGAGATATTTTAGACATAATCACGACGAATAACCTGAGATTTAAATGATGATATAATTGATACAGCCATGTCATTCACAGCTGATTCAAATGTCGGTTTTGTCACCTTGTATTAAAGTGCATTTCGTCTGGCATTCCAGGTTGGCGGCAGCGCAGGAGGCGGCGGGCGCGCAGGCTCGCTCGGCGTCAGCTGATACCATGGGCGGAGCGCAACAGCCTGCTACTCCAGGGCCCACCTCACTCTTTTTATTTTCCGACGAGAACTTTGTTCGGAGGTGAGTTGTATTCTTGCTTTCTGGTACTATAGGGTAAAACGGGGTGAATAGAGACTCCAGGGTAAATAAAAATGGGCAAAATACTGGAGCAAAACATCCTCTTGCAGAGGTCACATCGACTGACACAGAAAGTTATGGACCATGGATACTTCCACTGCTACCAGCCAGGTAATGTCTTGCTCCAGTATTTCGTCCATTTCTATTCACCCTGGAGTCTCTTCACCTGGATTCACCCCGTTTTACAGATGGCGCGATTGTCTTTTGCTTTTTTCATATAATGATCCGTGCTGACGTCACAAATCCAGGTCCCCAAAATACGAAAAACAAAAGGGGATCGCGCTAGCCTAAAAAAATATCTTAGACCTCACCACTGCAAAGCCAAAAAGCTAAAGCAGTTTTTCATACATGTGTGCAGACTGCAAACAGGTATGTAGTATGAAAAACTTCGTCAGCTATGCGATCGATAACGACGAAATGTGTCAATCACAAGCAATAAAATCCGTTAGGTATATGAAAAGCGCACGAGCCTATTGGATAGTTCGGCTCTCTAGTGGAGAAAAACATTTAGATTAGGTAGAGATAAACCATTCTAAAAATTAACGCTGATTGTATGACGTTTAGTGGAAGGGGCGTGCATTTTGGCGTGCATTTTTAGAATGGTTTATGTGTACCTACTTTTTCACTAGAGATGTGGTGCTTGTTCCATATACTATCAGGTTCAGCTGGACACAGCAACCCGTTGTGTCAAGATTTTGTATAACTTTTGAAGGGCCGGCGCGATCATCTTTGTTCTTTCATAATTATGTATATTAGTGCACAAAAAACAAAAGGGTATCGCGCCAGATTTCAAAAATTTATCTACATACATAATGTATATGCGTTTGGTAACAACTTTTTTAGTCCCGTTTATCGCGGTAATTAAACCGTTCGTGCTTAATGCCTAAAAAGAACCATATAAAAGAACTAGGTATCTATGCCTGAATCAAAAAACAACAATAATAACGAAATCGCATAGAGTAAGTAGGTTAGCCGAATGTAGGTAAGAACGAACACGATAACCCACTTGTATCAATTGGACAAACATCACAGAAAAACAAATAATTTGGCATCGTCAGCCGACCCGGCCTGTCGACAGACGTATGATGGCTCGAGAAGCGCAAATCAGTATGGAATAGGGTATTGGAATTATCAACGTCTGGATGCCAAATTCGATTTTATCTCGGAAAACCAATTTTTAGTGCATGAGCTATGTTTATGACGTCTATCCTCTGAGATATAACTGCTTGGCACAACCAGTCATTGCATAGGAATTGGTTTTCTTCCGTGAAGAATTTCTCGTGTTAGTTGTGTCATAGGACATTACATCAGATAAGTATTTCTTAAAAAATGCCCACAGTGAATCGAACGAAAACTTATTATTTCATTAAAATCAAAAGATTCTATATTGGTGGTTGGCTACTACTATTTTCAAACGAAGAAAAAGAAAATATCAGAGAACCGCCACCGGTTCACTATTCGGGTACGTTTTTTACGTATGTGTGTTATATTTAAATTTTTGAATGCTAGCGCGATCGTGTTTTGTTTTTTCACACAATTTTCCACGCTGACATCACATGTCCAGGCTTCCAGTTCACCTACGAAAAACAAAAGGGGAACGCGCCAGCTTTTAAAATTTCATTTATACACGGTTCGCCAATTGATTTTAATGATTCGTTTGATTTTGTATAGGGAATGACCCTGAGGCGGTCGCGTAAAAAAATATTCCCAAGGGATTAAGTACTTTTTATTTAGTAAAACCTAAAAAACAGTAGGTATAAATCTGCCGAATTTTAACGTCCGTTTTTAGTTTTTGGAAAAAACATCGAATTATGAATACTTTGAACCAAACATATAATTTTCTGTTGTCCAAAGTAAGATATCTGCAGTTACCCAACCCTAGCCATTGGCGAAGAAGCCCGTCTATTCCCTCCTTATAAATATTGAGCGCACCTTGTTTGTCCCCTTATGCATTTTGTAAACAAGCCTTGCCATGGATGTGTGTCAACTCTCAATAAAATGAACTTTATCGCAACTAGATTTAGGTTACATATACAGTGATAAGAATCATGGACAATCTGGGGCATTTGTTTTTGTCAGGTGGATTTAAGTTATCACATGATAGTAATAAGATTTAATATTGTGTGTACGAGACTAACAATGACAAGAATTAGCAAGCTGAAGTGTCATCCCACTGTAGGACTAAACTCTTTTTTCCGACTTCGAAAAAAGAGGCGGTTCTATGTTCGGCTGTTTGTATGTTTTTTTATGTATGTCCGTTGATTTCTCCGTCATTATCGACCGATTTGGATGATTCTTTTGCAGTTGTATAGAAGAAAATCCCGAGATGGATAAATTTTATTTTTCCGAGGGATTAGTAGTTATCCCGCAAAACTTAAAAAAATTCTTTAAAGTTAAGGGGATTCGAAGTCAGCTTTTATATTTTTCAAAATAATTAACTTATTTAGCATCCTGTTTTATTCCATTTCTGGAAAAAGACTTCCCTCTATTTTAAATGACTTGTAGTGTTGATAAATATAATAGGTACCTAAGTATTATGACTTTAGTATGTGAAGAAGTGATAGTGGTTTAGTTAATCACACTAATAATATAATTGTGAAAGTTTGAATGTTTAGATGTGTGGATGGATGAATGGATGGATGTTTGTTACCTCTTCACGCAAAATCTACTGAACGGATCGGGCAGAAATTTTGCATACTGGTTATTTTAGGCCTGGAATAAAACAGAGGCATAGACAGAAATAACCATCAAGACGCGTCCATAGAAACGACGCGTGCGAAGCCGCGGGCAGAAACTAGTTCTGTATAAAAGTTTTAAAAACGAGCCCATATTGTGCCTACTAAATAGTGCTCGGTAAACCATAGATGTAAGTAAAATCTGTGGATATGGTACGTTCTCCCAGTACCTACTCAATATTTCCAGTCTTGTGCAATAACTGTAATGAACAAACACGAGGGAATTACTGTAGTACCTATTTTAGTCAATAAATCACGCTATAGTACTTCATAGCAAGCACGCGTAACACGAACGCCCCGGTCCGACTATGGCTGAGGTGGGTGGACCTAATTGCACCTAATTTGAGCAACTTTCGAGAAGCTCATCCACCTTTTTACTTAGATTGATGCGGTAAACGGTTAAACTAAGCTCGAATTCGTCCTAATTCCAAAAAAGGAATACACATAATATCTGACACATAAATATCTGGTATCAACAAAAACAAAATTATAAATTTTAAAACCCCCCGACAGATTTTCTTGAAACATGGCTAAGAATACTCTGCATAAAATTATCTATTACACAAAAAAATTAAACGAAAATCGGTTCATCCGTTTGGGAGCTACGATACCACAGACAGATACACAGATACATATACAGAGATAGACACGTTAAACTTATAACACCCCTCTCTTTTTGCGTCGGGGGTTATAAACACATTCTAATATCAAAGAATATTTGACAGTACCCCCTCAAAAATTTTGATAGTAATCATTCTTACTTAACTCCTATTGTTAACCATAACTATGTACAAAGAAAATGTGCAATTCCTATAATTTTAAGTTTTTTAACTTATAATAATTTTATTATTGTATGTCCGAAAGGACAAACTGTTGTACAATTTAAAAAAACTGTGTACACGATTTGAACAATAAATGTTTCTTAATCGTACATACTTACATACCTGTTTCGAGTGTCTAGGTATTTATACCTCCAGGAGATCGATTTCCTGAATACGAGATAAAGCTTTGATGCGAGGGTTTCATTTGGAGAATCCGCAATTGAAATATTTTCGTGTCGTCACGAAGTACCCACTTTAATGGAAGGTTTAAATTATGTATGTAGGACGGGTCAGAGGAATATTATTAGCCGAATGCAGCAAGGCTTACCGAAATTTTTGTACAATAAGAGGGTTTCACTAAATTTTGAATCTTGTGGCTGGATCTTTTGATTCATTTTTGAATAGCCATCGTATTGGATTTTTTTTACCAATACAACATCCGATGTGTTCAAAATCTATTTTTGATTTATCTATAAAAAGCGCACACAATTTTCAGCCATTGAATAGCCATTTTCATTCCTATAAAATCTCTGGCAAAAGGTATATTGGACCCATCGATCTAAGTAAAAAGGGGAGATGAATAAATAAATAATGCAGGACAATTCACACAGCATTATCTAGCCCCAAGCTAAGCAGAGCTTGTGTTATGGGTACTAGATAACTAATATACTTAGCGTCTGGTCGAAGCGACACGTGACCCGAGAGCTGGTCAGTATCTGGCACAGCGCATCAGCATTGCCATACAGCGGGGCAATGCAGCCAGCGTCTTGGGGACGCTTCCGACTGGTATTGATATGGATCAGTTGAGCTACCTGTAGATTGTTTACAACAGTCTGCAGTTAGCTAAATTGTTTCAATTGTAAATACTAATAATATTATAATTTTCTTTGTGAATAAAGGCTTCTGCCAATCTTTAAATATACTTTATACAATACACTACATGGATAGATATTTTTTATTATACATAGAAAACACCCAGACCAACGGAATAAATTTCTGCAGATCGTACACAAATTTGTTCCGAGGCGGGAATCGAACCCGCAACCTCCTGCGTCGCAGGTGGACCTTCGCCCGCTGCGCCACGCTGGTCGTCACATGAGGGACAGATGAGGTTCTCGAAAGTGGAAAGCTCAAATTCGGTGCGATTAGGTCCACCCATCTCAATCACAGTCGGACCGGGGCGACGGCGTTCGTGTTACGCGTGCTAGCTACGAAGTTCTTTAGTCTGATTTATTGACTAAAAGACTACAGCAATGCCCTCGTGTTTCTTCATTATAATTATTGCACACGAATAGAAATGAAACTGTGAGCGAGTATTTCCGTGAAGTTGTAACACAGGCCAGTTGTTGAGTAAACGATCTACAGATATTACTCAGATCTATGCTTACACGAAATTCTTTCGATAAAATCACCGACATAAAGTAGGTAGTTGCTCCAAGTTTTTGCAGCAGCGGAATTCCTTCGGCAATAACGCCCGTAGCACACCTCCGCTGCGGAATACGAGTAGCAGACCCGCTGAATGAATTCCGCAGCAATCAAGTGTAGTTTGATTTGCGGAAACATAGCGGAGGTGTGGCTGACGTCGGACCAGATCGACGAAACCGCGAGGGGAAAAAGATAGAATTATAGTCAAATCTATGCGTTAGAACATGCAGTTTCGCTAGTGTTCCACTTCTCCTACAGACGGACAAGACATGGCGAAATTACTGCGGTACCGCTGTTAAGGTTTCGCAGCGGAGGTGTGCCATGGGCGTAACTGCCATGTTTCAATACGAGGAAGTGTCAGCGACTCACTGCAGAATGTTACAACAAATTGCCAATGGCCGCGCGCCTTTTTTCACGTACCTATAATAATTCAGCGGGGATATACAGGGTGCAACGAAACATCTGTACTTAGCCGCCAGGGGGAGATTCTGGGCCTCGAGGGGATCAGCTTTCGTTCTACAATTTTTTTGAATTACGAATATATTTTTATTTTTAAATTAAAGTGTTATAGAGACACTTTTTCTTCATATTCGTATTTCTTGTAAGCGTATTTTTACATTATTATTATTGTTTTGAAATTGACATAATTTTTATGTTATTATTTTAAGACAAAACACAGGTTTTCCTAAAAAAAAACAAGCACAAAACATTAGTAAAATATTTTAAAATGTTCAATAATGCAATAGTACAAAAAAAAAAACAAGAATAGGAAGAAAAAAACATATTTATATTGAAAAAAACATTTCTGTTTAAAAAAATCGTATATCAGAAGTTGATCTCCTCGGGGTCCAGAATCACTCCCTCTCGACTTGGTACACCTGTTACGTGGTACCCTGTATTTTAGAAGCCACGCTATTTTCGCCGTCCCGTATTTTAATAAGAAATCCGCATATTTTAGTCTTTGTACCATCCTCAGCCTATGTTCCTCCACTGCTGGACATAGGCCTCTGCTAATGAGCGCCATAGCGCCCTGTCTTCAGCTTGCCGCATCCAGCATCTGCCTGCAGTCTTTCGCAGAATATTATAAAAAAACCTACTTAATCAAAACCTCCCTGAAGAACGATAAGATCATTTGAGGCTATTAATACAATACTATCAAATCAAAGCACGTTAAGTCGTTGGTCCTGCGCTCGACATCTCCCTGGTCGTGTAGGTCTGCCGTCCCATCGGAATATGAGAATGACAGAATAGAGAACGCACCAGTGCAGTGTATTTGCGCACACACTTGTGCACTATAATATGTCCTGCGCATCTGGCTAGTCTCCGATGAGACTGGCCGCCGTGGTCGAAATTCAGCTAGTAGGACATTATTATTAATATTACTATCAAATCATAGAGGTAAGACACGCTGCTGTAACAGCACAGAGATAAATAAATAAATCATCATCAACATCATCAGCCTATATTAGTCCACTGCTGGACATAGGCCTCCCCTAATAAAGAATATAATAAACAATAATAAGTAAATAATGCTGGATAATCCACACTGCGTCATCTAGCCCCATGCTAAGCAGAGCTTGTTCAAAGTTCACAGCTCTTCTAAGATACTAATCAATTAGACATATATTAACTTATTTCCAAAGATTTGCGTGGAATCTTTATGATAATTAATCCAAAAGCTATTTTATAAAACCATTAGCTTCGTATCTAGAAGACAGCTAATCAGCTTTTGATAGGTGCATTATCTTCTATCGATCATCGATTAATATGGGTAGCTACCAGCGTAACGAGCAACATGATCGAAAGATAATTGAGCACAATAAGATAGTAACCAAATGAACTTTATGATTATAGCTGATTGAATAAATATAAGTAAACTACGTACATAGTACGAATACAGTAATAATAATATTTCTTTACAGTGACACTAGCTGCATTCTTACTACCCGTTGTCCTATTACCCGTTTCCCCGTAGGAATGAAGCATTTTCCCGCGGTAAAAAGTAGCCTAAGTTCATCAGGAATAATGTGGGCTTCTAATGGCAAAGAATTTTTCAAATCGATCCAGTAGTTTCGGAGCCTATTTAATACAAACAAACAATCAAATCCTTCCTCTTTATAATATTAGTATAGACAAGATCCATAAAAAGTTAAAAGAACACCAACTTTCATATTATAAAAAAGCTACACATGAATTAAAAAGTGAAGTACATATTGGTACCTATATAATATAAAATACAGAATGTACGAATACTAATTATGACGCGATTTTCATCGATATTAGGTTAGGTTAATTATAATTTTCCTTCATTTTCTTTTCGTCTTGTAAATATTTTAATTTTGGTCCTTCTTTGTCCTTGTTTATTGTTTTACGCGCGTGTCACAGCTGCTGCTGGTGCGCCCTCTAGGTGTCGCATAAAACCAGCGCACAGTAGCACCATCGTTACTGTGCATCATGCTGAGCGACGATCTTTTTCGATGTCACGGTTGTAACTTTTATTTGTTTGTACCAACTTTACTTGTAATTTTTGTGACACAGAATAAATACTTTTTACTTTTACTTACTTTACCCATAATCTTAACATATCTCAGAATATGCGGGTATATCCCAGATGATCACAATGGAACCTGATCACGTGATCACACGTCACATGATAACACCAAACAGTGTCGTTTCATAATCGTGATCAACTTGGGTGAGAAAAAGCACATAATTATGAAAAAGAATGAAAAATATTTATTGATGTCTAAAGAATCCAGGTTACAATTTTCCATCGGCCTACATAGGCTAGGGAAAGCCTGTATCGCGGCGACCAATATGGATACCCATTTAGAAATTACTCGTGATAAAATTTATATAATTTGAAATTTTGTCAATGGAGTAACGATCGAATAACACTATATTGTAATGCATAGGTATTACAGGCTTACTGGTAATTCACTGACACTGCGTGCTTCTGCCCAAGAACTTGTTAATGATAAATAACCCCGTATATCCGGTTGAAAGACTTGGCCTATACCTAGCTACATGAATGTCAACAAAAGACTAGATAGTCGCACACTTTAGTACGGTATCGCTTTATAGCTGACTTACTCGAAAATCAGTTTCAGTCATTCGACGCTCTTACTCGAAAATCAGTTTCAGACGCTCTTTAGTATCACAAGGTATTCACAATGCGAAATGGATTGCTACAACGCGCCTAATTACTCAATTTTTAACCCCCGACGCAAAAAGACAGGGGTTATAAGTTTAACGTATGTATCGTAGCTCCCAAACGGATGAGCCCATTTTCATTTTGTTTTTTTTTTGTGTCATAGATAATTTTATCCCAAATGTCCTTAGCCATGTTTCATGAAAATCTGTTATGGGGTTTTCAAAATTTTTAATTTTGTACTTGTACTTATGTCATTTGAGGAAGGGTGCATTTTCAATGGAAACGAAAGCGGATATTTTCTTCCGCTTTCCACCATAAACGCACCCGTAGGTGAGATAAACCATATAAGCGATGTTAGATGCAGAATGCCACTGGATAGCGGAATAATTAATACGTCATCGTGTTACGTATGGTTACAAAGTGGATGGTTATTTATTGGCTTCGCTGACACACATTGCATAGCTTATCAGGAGAGTGGCTAGATCCTCTTAAAAGGTGACGAGGTCAAGAGATTGTTTACGCGAGGTCTACGAATGCTTACGCCGCGTCTGCGAGTCAACGAAAACGGCTACGGTTTATGTAAATACCGTAGCAAATAAATTCAGCGATTACCTGATTGTTATAAATTGTTCATATCATATGTTGTGATTGCAAACCGAATAAAATAAATTATCATACTCGCTCGAACAACCTTACTGCTGAACGTGCTGTGCGTTGCTACGAACGCGTCACTAAATGACACCTTTGGTTTCGGATAACTGTCAAAATCATTTCCATAGAAGGGTCATCGAATCGGTCATCCTTCGTTTTATGCAAGTTTTATGCGATCCGCCATCATTTGTTTATATTGAGACCTCTTGTTTACGCCCGTTGCCATGGAAACCATTAGTGACCGCAGTGATTGTGAAAATTATCATGTGATGCTGGTTTATAAACGTTTTAAGGCGCACATCATCAATTTGTTGAGAGACAATTTTCTGGGACTTTAATGGGACCACCATAAAATCAACCTTGATACAACAACGAAAGAATCATCACAATCTATAATTAACTAGCTGCTGCCCGCGGCTTCGCTTGCGTAGTTCCCGTTCCCGTGGTAATTCCGGGATAAAACATAGCCTATGTCCGTCTCCTGGTTCTAAGCTGCCTCCCCACCAATTTTCAGCCAAATCGGTTCAGCCGTTCTTGAGTTATAAATAGTGTAACTAACACGACTTTCTTTTATATATATAGATTGGGGAAGCTATCACCAAAATTAATGTAGCTTGTCATGATTTTATTGGCTTCGCTGACACACATTGCGTAGCTCATCAGGAGAGTGGCTAGATCCCGTAAAGGTGACGAGGTCAAGAGATTGTCTACGCGGGGTCTACGAATCCCTACGCCGCGTCTATGGATCTACGAAAACGACTACGGCTTATGTAAATACTGTGGCAAATAAAATCAGCGAAAATTACGTGATTGATCTAATCTGTTTATATGTTTTCATTACGGATGTGTAAAGCGGGTTAACTACAAACCTTATTAGTGTTGTCAGAACACCAACGTTTCATCCCTTAACGAGGGATATCTTCAGGGTGAGTGCGGTTCTAGACGCGCGCTTCCGCATCTCACCGAGCACTAAGCACAGCGTGCGTTGTGTTGTTCATATGTTTTGGTAATTTATTTTATTCGGTTTGCGTCCATTGCAAACCTAATGAAATAAATTATCACATTCGCTCGAACAACCTTACTGCCGAACGTGTAAACGTGCGTTGCTTCGGACGCGTCACGAAATGATACCTTTGGTTTCGGATATCTTCTATTAAATAAATGTCACAATCATTTCCATAGAAGGGTCATCGAAAGAACGGATCGGTCATCCTTCGTTTTATGCGATCCGCCATCATTTGTTTATATGGTAGACCTCTTGTTTACGCCCGTTGCTACGGAAACCATTAGTGACCGCAGTGATTGTGAAAATTTTCATGTGATGCTGGTTTATAAACGTTTTACGGCGCACATCATCAATTCGTCGAAAGAAAATTTTCTGGGATTTTAATGGGACCCCCTTAAATCAAGTTATATACAACAACGAAAAAATCATCAAAATCTATAAATAATTGGTGAAGATATCACCAAAATTTTTGTAGCTAGTCGTAAATTTTCAAAAGTATTTATTTTTAAGCTTTACAAAATAAATACTAATAACTCGGGAATTTATTATGGGACCACTTCAAAATTATTTTCTATACATTAGTGAAAGAATCAGCAAAATCGGTACTATTGGCGGAGTTAAACAAAAATACGAATTAAAATATTTCCCAAAAATTTACGACTTCGACAGGACTTGAACCCACAACTTTCCATGTGTCTATCATTATGAACAAGCGGTACCTACATTAGCTGTGACACCAGTTCGCCGTTTGTCAGCATATACAAATATTCGTGGTAGAGAAACGTAGTGTTATAGCTACAACTTATAGGGTAAAGTCCGGATAGATGCCTCAGTGGTGAAACGTTCCCCACTGCCAAAAATCCCTACTTCTGGAAATCGTAATCAATACCAACACTCGTGGTAGACAACGTAGTGTTATAGCTACAGCTTATAGGGTAAAGTCCGGGTAGATGCCTCAGTGTTGAAACGGTCCCCACTGCCAAAAATCCCTACTTCTGGAAATCGTAATCAATACCTTATTACGATTTCCACAAGTTAGGATTTTATGACCGTCTAGTGAGTTTCAGAAATTAACTTATTTTATAGGCTACTTAGTTAGCTTATCAAAACTTGGTTGCGATTTTCGGAAGCTGAGTTTTTCCGAGTGAACAAGTTGAACGTTGACTGTGACACCAACTTGCCGTTTAGTAGCCTTTTATCAACTCATGGTACAAAAACGTAGTGTTATAGCTACAGCTTATAGAGTAAAGTCCAGATAGATGCCTCAGTGCTGATACGTTCTCGACTAGACTGCCAAAAATCTTAAATTCTGGAAATCGCAATCAAGTATTGATTGGTCAGAATTGAGCTTATTTTCTATGCTACATAGTTAGCTTATTAAAACTTGGTTGCTATTTTCGGAACTTGAGTTTTTTGGCAGTGGCCCCACTGCCAAAAAACTCACGTGGCACGAATCCCTCCTGGGGCATTAATCCGGACTTTACCCTATATAGCTGACGTGCATCGCTTTAAGTACCAGATTACGTAAATAGTCAATTTGTTGGCTTTATTTATTTAAAACATCAATGTGTTTGATGTCTGTGTTTATTTTTTGTATTTTGTTACCGGGGCTGGTGCTTTTATTCACAATTGAGTTTCTCATTTCCATGATCTCGCGTCATCAAGAATTTCGTATCTTTTGTGATTTCTGTACATTTATACATAAATTTTCTAGAGGTCTACTATACAGGGTTATTGGCAATTCACTGATACTGCATGAAATGCAGGTTCTGCCCATCACCACGTACACGTTTGTGAAGACGCCAGGTCTTAATTCTTAAAATTGGTATTGATAGAAGGTAGCCCTCCATTCAATAATCGTTCTTTAGAGATTTTTCACTTAACTTAAAATCAGCTCTGCCCTGGATTAACAGTGGAGATGAGACGATGAGAGTGGAAGATCGGTCTTTAGTATTTCAGGATTGAGTTCCGGACAAAGGAGTATTTTTTTTAGCAGATGTGACTTACAAAAAAAAAAATCTCGTCTTCACGAACGCGTTCGTGATAATGGGCAGAACCTGCAATTCACGTAGTGTCAGTGCATTACCAATAACCCTGTATTTCTTTTAAAGTATTTATATTTTTTCTTTGTTATATAGAATGTATGTACCTTTGTTCTGAAATAAACGCAAATTTATTTATTCATAACTCTTCTTGTCATAAGATAACAAGCAAACATGATAGCAATCGGAATAGACTCGCTGATCCTTCGGCGGCATGCGTAAGGTCGAACCCTACACACAGGGCCCCTTTATGGCAATTCAGTATAGTTTACTAGATTCCGGCATAAAAAAGTATACACACGTTACCTACTGCTAACATACACACGTTAGCTATTAATAATATAAAGATATAATTATTATTGTTCTATTTTTCTACAGATACGTTTTAAGAATTTTTCTACACAAAGTGAACGGGATTATGGGATAAAAAGTAGCATATGTGTTATTCCAGGTTTTAACCCTACATGTTACTACAAAATTTCAGCCCAATCCGTTCAGTATTTCTGGCGTGAAGAAACAACAATCATACATCCATCCAAACTTTCGCATTTATAAAATTGAATTTAAAAAGTGGGATGTGATGTGACCGTATTTATCTAAATAAACCTTATCATTTATATATTATGGTGACTCGATCGAAAGGACGGATGCTACACATGTCGCCTTCCTTCATTTAACAAGGCATCGCAATAAAAAATATTCTCTATTTCCAGATATACAAAGTTCATCATCGAGTGGCCACCCTTCGAGTACGCGGTGTTGCTTACCATCATCGCCAACTGCGTGGTGCTGGCGCTGGAGGAGCATTTGCCCAACGGCGATAAGACCATCTTAGCACAGAATTTGGTACGTCTAAGCATTTAAGAGGCGACTAAGGGATATCCATCGGGGGCGGGCAGCAGCGACCCCTGCAGAGCAATTCTATCACCGAACTGCGATCCCCAACCCGCATGCCCAGCGTGGGGATTACGGGCACTACCCCCATGTGATAAAAGCCATTAAGGCGCTTATCAGGGGGAGGCCTGCGTCCAGCAGTGGACCAATACAGACTGTTGAGGTTGAGGAAGCATGGATGTGTGGTGTTGGCTTAGAATTTGCTGCACTTTTCCCGCGGGTGTCGTAAGAGGCGACTAAGGGATATCCACCGGGGGCGGGCAGCAGCGCCCCCTGTAGAATAATTCTATCATCGAACTGCGATCCGCAACCCGCATGCCCAGCGTGGGGATTATGGGCATTACTCCCATGTGATAAAAGCCAATAAGGCGCTTATCAGGGGGAGGCCTGCGTCCAGTTGTGGACCAATACAGGCTGTTGAGGTTGAGGTTGAGGCAGAGATGCGAAGTTGCTCTTTTTGCTCACCATCGTGGCCTGGATATAATAGGACCAAGATATAATAGGTGGTGGCGCTGATTTGGGTCGGGTATGCGCCATAATTGTAAATTGTAAAAGTAGCTTGGCACACCTGGTAGCGACAACCCCTGAGCAAAAGGAGGCTGGCAAAAACTAAAAGAGACCTTGGCCAGATTACTGATGATGGCTTTTTCGACTAGCCTGTATCTTCCAGTGGCTAGACCTCCACCAAAAACCTATAGTAAAACTTATATTCTAGGTAATTTATAGGCACGTCGAAACTATAACTCTTGCTTTGCGATTCGATAGATTATAAACTTAACAATAATGTGATAAAATAATGCTTAATCAATTTGTATCCATCATGAAACAGATAGTGGGTTCAGTGAGTATCTTCTATGGATTCAGATAAATCACTATACTGGTATCACTATAGTGATTTGCTTTTGGTACAGATAGAAAATCACACTTTGCAACGATTTGACCCATAAATAATAGATTCAGGTGTTACTTTGCGGAAAACTATACTAATATTATAAAGAGGAAAGATTTCATAGTTTGTTTGTTTGTATTGAATAGGCTCCGAAAGTACTGGACCGATTTGAAAAATTATTTTACCATTAGAAGCCCACATTATTCATTACGGATGTAAGCGGGTTAAGACGCTGCCCAAACAGCGACACCGTAGAAAGTACACTTTTTCGTCGCACCGTTAGCCGTTCTCCGACATATTACAAGCCCAAAAAAAATACAGTGTATAGTCAAATGTATGGAAAAAAGACTTATACAAAAATATTTTATAAAACCATCTAGGATCTTGAAAAAAAAAATCACAAGAAAGAACAAGAAAAAAATTTTTCGTCTCGAAATGCTCAATATTTTGAGTGACAACCATTAATTATTCTAATACTATATGAAAGGAAATTTTATCAACTAAAGAAATATGTAAAAAGTTTTAAATAAATAAAACCATTAACATAATAAAACCCAAAAAACACATTTTTGTAAGGCGTTTAGCGAAGTAATTGCAAAAATTATAATATTTTGCCAATAGAATTTCAACCTTATTACTCAAACATCCCTTTCAATATATGCTCAAAATAGCTTCCACTAGCTTCATTCGGAGGCTGGATGCCTCCTCGGATGGACGTGAGGTTATGTAACTTTTTTCGCGATGACAGCTGGGTTCGACGGACGAATTACGATTTTCGACAACTTTTGTTTTGCGGGTTAAATGGTTCATTCGTCATTGAAATAAAGTCTATATTTGATTGAAGCTAAGCCAAAAGAAATTTGCAGGAATTTTATTCATTGACAGACCTACCAATTAAGTAGAATAGGTTTATAGTGGTTTTATCTCTGGTAGCTAGATAGGTAGGTACTACTCAACATGTTTACAGCACGGAAAGTATTGGTCGAGTTAAAATATGTTAAATAGGTAGGGCGATTTTGATGACCTTATATAATCATGAAACCATAATAATAGTCGGGGACACAAATATAAATACTCTACCTAGAGACTCTGAAATAACTTATGAGAAAAATAACAGACAAAACTATTTGAATGTACTATCAATGCACGGACTCTTGTCTGGTCATAATCTTCCAACAAGAGAAACCGCATGCCTAGACCATGTTATCTTAAAATTAAATAAACATAAAAACTCTGCAACTATTGCTGTAGTTAACACGTCTTTTACGGATCACCTATCAATTCTAGTTAATATATCTAAAATACAAATTAATAATTCTATAACATACAAGACAAAAACAGAATATGAAAAATCATTACAATATTTAAAAGAATTTAATTTTGCAGACTTACTTGAACAACAATGCGATCCAAATTATTTATGTGATAAATTAATAAATACTATTCAACAAAGTCTATCTATGCATACAAAGATAGTTCGTGTACCTAGAAGCAAACAACTCATTAAACCTTGGATTACCCTGGGCATTTTACGCTGTATCAAAAATAGAAATAGTATGCAAAAAAAACTACGAAATAATCCAAACGACAAAATACTTAGTATAACTTATAGGAGATATAGAAACTTCTGCAACAATTTAATTAAAAAACTAAAACGAAAATATGAAAGAGACCAACTATATAAAAATGCTAAGAATAGTAAAAATCTTTGGAAAACCATAAACGCTATTACTCATTACAAACCTACAAAAACACCTAATATCCAACTTCTTGATATAAAACCATCGCCTAATGAGTCAGTTAATTTTGTAAACAAGTTTTTCGCTAATATTGGTAATGATCTACCTCAAGCTATTGCTATAATAACACCGGTTTTTAAAAATGGGAATAGAGATGAACTCAATAATTATAGGCCAATTTCAGTTCTTTCCTCAATTTCTAAAATACTGGAGAAACTTATTAACATTAGATTACATTCGTACTTTGAAAAATTTAATTTATTCTCCAACTCACAATACGGTTTTAGGAATGGCCGTTCAACTGAAGACGCTATCGCTGCTTTAACCAATCACATCGTTGATCAAGTAGATCGCAAACAGAAATGCCTAGCAGTTTTCCTAGATTTGAAGAAAGCGTTCGACACCGTATCTATTCCCGCTCTTATCAATAAACTAGAAAATAAGGGTATTCGTGGTAAGCCCCTAGATTTACTGTCTGACTATCTCCAAGAGCGAAAACAAAGGGTTAAGATTGGTGGGGTTGTCAGTGAAGACGAGGATTGATTGACGATTGTCATGGCATGATAGCATAGCCTCTGCCGACCACATTTGGTAATATTGACATGCAATCTGATAGTCTTAGTTTTCCATGCACAGCGCCTTAACTACGAACCTTATTTGTGTTGGAAGAACACCAACGTTTCATCCCTTAACGAGGGACATCTTCAGGGTGAGTGCGGTTCTAGACGCGCGCGTTCCGCATCCCTCCGAGCACTGCGCGCGAGCGCGCGTTGAGCCCGCGACGTGAGCGCCGGGGGTGGGGGTGGTGGGGGGTGCGCTGCTTGTAGATGCTGTAGGGCGAGTGGAGAGTC
This sequence comes from Eupithecia subumbrata, assembly GCA_949316285.1. Taxonomy (NCBI): domain Eukaryota; kingdom Metazoa; phylum Arthropoda; class Insecta; order Lepidoptera; family Geometridae; genus Eupithecia; species Eupithecia subumbrata. The sequence goes on from OX438648.1 coordinate 5,725,342, forward strand.
ATCTCCTCGTAAGGATCCTACTGTGTCGGGTGTTGGTATTCCCTGGGTACATATGGAACTAACAGTATCTACGCCCACATTATTCCTGATGAACATAGGTTACTTTTTACCGCGGAAAAATGCATCATTCCTACGGGAAAACGGGTAATAGAACAACGGGTAGTAAGAATGCAGATAGTCCCTTATAAAATTTCAGCAACAATTCCGCGCAAAACAGTTTTTTTGCACGAATTTTTTACTAAATATTATCATCCTTATATTTGACCCATAGTTGAGTTAGGTGTAAATATTAATTCTTATTTCTCCTTTGTTTCAGGAAAAGACCGAGACATACTTTTTAGGAATATTTTGTGCAGAAGCGTCGTTAAAAATTTTAGCATTAGGTTTGGTTTTACACAAAGGATCGTATCTAAGAAATATTTGGAACATCATGGATTTTTTCGTAGTAGTAACCGGGTAAGTTGCCTTCCATACCTGACTTATGCAGTAGTTTAAAAATAAAGGCTTCAAAATTAACGGATTTAAATTTTAAATAAGAAACTTTTGAAAGTGTAACTGCTGTTTTTTCTTGTCAGGTCTGTAAACAACCAATATTTGAATTGGCTATTTAAGGTTGATTCGTAAATTTTGAAGCGAAATTGAGTTGACTAGTGGAAAATGTTCTTTTTATACTTTAATGATTGGCTGATTCTGTTTCATTATGATTGGATAAACGCAGTTCCGATATAGCGGAATCAAAATCTAAATCAGGCTAGTAAAATTGTCAGTAGAAAATAGGATTTCTGTACCTCTACCAGACATATAAATGTGATAGGAAAATTCATGGCTTTTACATCTAGAAATCATGATTTTCCAGAGTTTCAACAAGTGCGCATATATTATGAACTATGCTCAGAGTTTAATCAATTATCCTGGGCTTTACTTTTTGAATTATATATAGTACATGAGTACATTTTTGAAGTACCGTGCAAGCTTGTTGTGAACCTGTATTGCGCCGGTTTTCACCATAAAGGAAAGGAAACAGGCAAATACAACCAATCAAGCCGCCATAATAGCGTCATATGACCGACCATCACGTATTGGAGATTCTACAGGGGGCCTACTCCGAAAAGAAAAATCGAAGTTTCGTTTACGTTGTCGCCCAAAACCAATTCTTATGTCGATTGTATAAAATTAGCGTTTGCACCAAAAGAAATCGCAAACTTCGATTTCTTTTTAAGAGTACGGGCCCTGGTCGTATTTAAACATCTTTCCTTTCCTACCTAGTCAATGGTAGAGGTACAGCGATGAAGATTGTGGTGATGGTGCCATATTGATTATGCGCTACGAAAACTAGGTCGATGACGATATTCGCCGAATCCAACGTGGACTTTGACCTGCGGATGCTGCGCTCGTTCAGAGTGCTACGCCCGCTCAAGCTCGTCTCGCGGATACCAAGTAATTCACAGTAACAGGCGACAAGATCACATAATACCTAACCGTATTTGTATAGAACGTTCTCGCTAGATGTTTTACAATTTTAATACTCTTACAGTAGCTAAAATAACGCTAGACTATCGAACAATAGAATTTTTAAATCTTTCATTTTAGTAAAAACAGTGTAGTCGTATCGATTTTTTGTAAGTTTAGATTTTTTGAATTAAAAATGTGTGTGATTTAATGTGATTTTATGGAAAATGTGACTGTATTTTTTAAAGGCTACGTTTTGCTAGTTAATATTTGTTTTTATGTAACTGTAGGTACTTCAAATACGAAAGCTAATAAGTAAGAACTTAGCTAATGAAGATTAGGTGTGAATAACTGGTATACTAGATTAAAATGTGTATAATTTAATAATGATGTGATTTAGATTGTAGCTAATTAATTTTTGGATAACATTAACAGGACTGTGCTCTAGCAACCTATTTTCGAGAAACAGTAGAAACCATCAAAGCAATTCGAAATTTTGAACTTCAGATCGTATTGCAAAACGCTGGCCGGTCACAAAGTTTCTATTGCATTAAAAGTTTTGAGAAAAAAGGTTCGAACAGCAAAGTCCTTACTAGTTGTTTCTAAGCTAGTTGCTAGTTCAAGCTATAGTATCGAGTGATATGTGTTTGGCAGTATCATCACGCAGTTTCCGGTCGCGCCCGAGGTCGACTTCAAGACCTTGCGTGCCATTAGGGTGCTGAGGCCCCTTAAATTAGTTTCGGGCGTTCCTAGTGAGTTCTAGAACATTTTTAGTTAGTAATTGTAGTGTCACTAGATTATGCCGTTGCATATTTATCTACTTAGACTCAGTTTCCTTCTTTTTACTTTTACGTTTTTACTTCTTCAGGAAAATAATTGTTAATTCATATTTTAAAAGCTTTAATCAAGCTACTGTAGATGCCAAAAACAAACTTTAAGTTCAACCTCAATTTGATATATACTTTTTAAACTGCTTACCTAAAACGTCTTTTGTCAAAAATTTCATCATGGCCGTCAATAAAAAGGCGCGAGTATCACTTGTTTTAATACCTAACTATTTTATGTGAACTAACTATTTTAAGTTTCTCATATATTTTTCAACAAAAACAAAATAATATGCAACGGTAGTAGTTTACTAATTTTCTGCACGATATGTTTCTGTTTATTTTGTTCAGTATCAAACACGTTTCATTGATAAATCTAACGTAATGAAAAACTTACTCACTCGTATATAGCTTCTTTTGCATCTATTTTGTCTTTACATGATACTTTACTTCTGTATCTTAAAATTGTGGCTATTTGACACAAGAGTTAAACTTTGATATTTTTCAGATTAAAAGTACCTACCTATCATATTACCATTTTCAAGTAAAATGTAAATGATTTTTGAAACAAAATTTCTAAGTCAATAAAATTGGTACAAGTAAATAAACGTAACGCTTCTAACAATATTTGATTCATCATAATAAAACTTGAAATTATCATTGGCAACTTTTCTTTCAACTTTCAAAGACTATAATTTTAAATTAGTTTCGCTTGTATTTTAACGTTTAGTGTGTTAATGAATATCTTTTCCGTAGGTCTACAAGTTGTGTTGAAGTCGATCATCAAGGCAATGGCCCCTTTGCTCCAGATCGGCCTTTTGGTGCTTTTCGCTATAGTCATCTTTGCCATAATCGGACTCGAGTTCTATTCGGGGGCGTTACATAAGACTTGTTATAGTTTAGAAGATATTAGTAAGTATTCCTTTATTCTATTTATTATTCTTAAGTACATTAGCATATTTTATATCAAATCTGCCAAAGTCCTGTTGTGGTACTTCAAATAAATTTTTATTGCAAACAAGATTTTCCACTTACCCGGAATATACGGAAGGAAAGAGATGTATTTGCCGAGGAGTGAGATCCAGTGTTAAGAAGTTTCTACGGGTTGCACTGACGTGGATAGGTTAAGCCTATGAATAAGTAAGAAGCAAAACTTCAACAATAGAGAACTAAATCTAATCTATTATTGCAATCGGCTTAGCTCCAAAGTTTGCTGTAATTAGAACGTAATTGACCTACTTGGAAATACGGAAGTTTCTTGCAACAATTATATGCAATTGCAGCTATATTTATATTGAAACTGTAGCATGCTATCGCGTTTAATGGCCTAACTTCTGTAACTGTGCAGTTTCTGTGAGTACTTAGTCGCGTTCTTGCAATAGGCACATTTTGAAGTTGTATATTTCACGTGCATACCCCAATGGTAGGTTTGTTGTACAATTGAACTCGTAAGTATTCCGTTACGAAATAAATATCAGGACTGGCCTGAAAACAAGCGCTGATTGGGAAAAGCAGCATAACCTGAGTCAGGATCTTTTTGACAGCATAGAGCGAGATACCAAGTCTAAGACCAGGTATCCTTCGTATATAGGCGTACTTCTTATCTAATAGGTAAAACTGATACAGCAAGCAAAATGATAGTATCAGTTTTAGTGATAAATTAATATAGTTTTGTTTATGTGCCATCTAAATAAACACCATGAAGCTCCAACGCCGCTACTGCGAGCACAAAAATGTGCATTGGAATAAGTATGGGCTGAAACTCGTTATCCATAAATACATTTAACAGTGCCAAAATGACTTCCCACAGGCTTCAAACAAGTGGCCCGCAAGCTGTCTGGCATCTGATGCCATCAATATGAAATGCATCTAAATATTACGAGTTAAAGCCCATGCCGCGAGCACGAAAATGTGCTCTCAAATAAGTATGAGCTTAAATTCGTTATACATAAATACATTTAACAGTGACAAAATTACTTCCTTCATATTTGAATGCACATTTTTGTGCTGTTCGGTAACAGTTCGCCTCTGATCTGCGTCAACCTATAAGATTTTTTTTAAAATCATGTTTATTGTTAAGGCTGAACGAGTCGCTCATCTCTCCATACAAACGTGGAAGGGTAACTACTAAGCTGTTTGATGTTGACCATCCAACACTAGGGATAATATCAATTTATCTCGTCATTATCTATGTCTGTATGCACGCGAAACCGTAAAAAAAGTATTAATTAAAAATATACAAGGTCCCAAACTTTCGTATTTCAACACCGATTTTAGCCCAAATTTGGGCGAAAATAAATACATACGGAGAAAGAAAACTCTAAAATAAAGCCCATTCCGACATAGTTTAGTTATTCAAAAGATGAAATAAATTTATTTTGAAATGATACTCTCAACAGTTTTTCTACAATAACCCTTGTGCCAAAAGTCATTTCGCATTTTTTACGCGGCCGTTTTACGAATAAAATTATTTGCCTTTCATCAAGCGCGCGAGAATGTCTTTTATGTCAGATGAGATGGCATACATTTTGCCCACTGATGAGTTGGACCGGACGACTCGTGCAGCCTTAAGGACTTACTTTTCAAAGTATATCAGTCCTATCATAACCTAAACTTATTAATAACACACAAATTGAAAACAAACAACAAAATTAAACTAATCTTTATGAATATTTTTGAGGGTGTCTCGTATCGTATTTTCGTTGTTATGTGTGTCCATTAAATGTACCTATTTCACAAATAATATTCCGTTTGCAGGTGAACCAGTAATGGAAGGCGACTCTCCAACGCCGTGCAATGCGGACGACAAAGCAGTGGCCCCCTTTGGGGCCAACGTGTGTAACCGCACGACCAGCACATGCTTGGAGAAGTGGGAAGGGCCGAATAGGGGGATCACCTCGTTTGATAACATTGGCTTTGCCATGCTCACCGTCTTCCAGTGCATCACTATGGAAGGCTGGACCGCCATCCTCTATTGGGTGCGTATTTTCAATCACCGTCGAAAGAATGCGATTCTATGTCCGGCTGTGTGTATGTTTGTATGTATGTTCGATTAGACAGGGTTATTGGTATTTCACTGACACTGCGTGAACTGCAGATTCTGCCCATCATCACGAACCCATTAGTGAAGACGCCAGGTCTTAATTTTTCTCGTAAATTGCCTCCCATGTAAAATAATGTCCGAAACCCAATTTATTACTAAATAGCGATCTCCCACTCCTATTTAAACACATCATCATCATTGGCTTATTTTACATTCACGAAAGATGATTTAAGTGGTATCAGCCTGGCTGAGGAGGCAGCCAAACACACACACCCTCTGATAATTCAGGGCAGAGACGTTTTTAGGTTTATTTTACAAGAAACCCCCCATAATGAACGATTTTTGAATGGAGGGGGGTACATACTAATATCATTCCCTTTCCACCAATTTTAAAAATTGAGACCTGGCGTCTTCACGGACGTGTTCATGATGGTGGAACCTGCAGTTCACATAGTGTCAGTGAATTACCAATAACCCTGTATATGTCCGATTTCTCTAATTGTGGGCCGGTTTTGATGGTTCTTTTGATTTTTTATAGAAAATGATGCAGGGGTGGTCCCATATAAGTTTTACTCTCGAGGCATTACTATTAGTAAACATTTCATATAATACATATAATATATTAGTCCCGCAAAAAATTAAAATTTGTGAAAATAATATAAAACCCCCCAACAGATTTTCATGAAACATGGCTAAGAACACTCAGGATAAAATTAACTATGACACAATAAAAACTAAACGAAAGTCGGTTCATCCGTTTGGGAGCTACGATACCACAGACAGATACACAGATACACAGACAGACAAGTTAAACTTATACACACACCCCTCTCTTTTTGCGTCGGGGGTTAAAAAGGAATCCAAACTCGGTTTATAATTTTTCGTTAAAACATCAAATTGTACGAGTAGGTATCTATCTATTGTAAGTGTTGTTATCAAAGGCGACCTCATCCTCCAAAAGAGTCCCAATTAGGAGTATCATAAAAATAGAAGATTTTCTCAAATGCGAATGCTTTATTCGAATCTTTGAATAACCTTAAAAGTCATAAGTCAATAACTTTATTTTATACTACAAATTATTTTCAAATGTGAAAAAAGGTGTTATTCATTTTCTCTTCACTTCAAATTTACAAAGTAACAGTTCCCATACAAGACTTTAAAGTACATTATGGCGTAATGCTAATACTGAAGTACCCTGGAGAAGAGGCCCACCACCGAGTGCAATCTCAACCCACATGACCAGCGTGGTGATTATGTCATTTCCCCCTAATGATAATAACCAATAAGGCGCTTATCAGGAGGCCTCTGTCCAGATGTGCAAAGCATTGATGTGTGTTTTAATTTAAGTTGAATGAGTTTTTGTTATTGATAAGGGATATCACGTAACACACCGGATCTTTCTAAATATTTACATATTGTTATGTCTGCCCAATAATGTGGTTCAACCTACAGACATGTGAATTGGAAATAGTTCTTATAAAACAGAGAATTCGTGATTATGGGTACTGTGCGTGCGGCTATACTGGAGCCACATCATGGGCGAGTCTATCCGTTGATCCAATATTTGCCATAATTGGTATCTTTGGAATGTTAGCGTGATATATAAAGAAGAAAGAAAGAAAATTGTTTATTAATCACTACTCTACTAATAAAATAATAGACTACTTGGTAACACGTACCTAAGAAAAACAAGTGAACAACAATAACACAATACGTACCTATATTAACACAAGGACTTACCTAAGCATATAATGTAGATGCTATACACTATGAAAAAAAAAAACAAAATGCCCGCGGCTTCTCAAGCGCTTTCCCGGATAAAGTGATCCTAGCCTACAATGTCCTTCTCTAGCATAAAGACCACTTGACTCCTTGTCAAATTTAATTTTAATTTTGACTTGAAGTATCCTGCCACATTATTCTGGTTAAAGTTTTTTCAATACTATGACTAGCGAACTAATGAAATCACACTTTTTTTGTACTGAACTAAAGACACTTAATATTTCTAAACAAATTCGCAGAGTTTGACTTAATAAAATGATTTTCTTAATCACCATGTTTAAATAACTACAAAAAACACGAGCGCGGCGGCTTGGCAGGCGCGCGTTTTCCCTTACGCCTACTGCTGCAGGAATACCTGGCCTTAAGGAGGTAAATTCGTACCGTATTTTGAATTTAAACCCAGCTTTTCCCTCTTTTTCAGACGAACGACGCGCTAGGCAGTGCGTTCAACTGGATCTATTTTGTGCCTCTCATAGTCTTGGGTTCATTCTTCATGCTCAACTTAGTTCTTGGTGTCCTTAGCGGGTGAGTGATTTTTACTTTGATTTTTACCTGTTTCCTCCAATTTTATTACCTTTGGAACTTGTGTTATTTGGCTGTGCTTAAAAGACAATCAGAAGAATATAAATGGAAGATGCTCTCCCCACAAATCTCCAAAAGGTTTTCCTACAAAGTTTAATCGAAGTTGTGGATTTGGCATCCATAATGGAGTCTACACACCAATTTCGGCGAGCCGCGGACAAGTTGACAAAACACTATCGGCTGCCTTCAATATAAAATGTAGACATTTTAATTGATTGTTTTTTTTCTTTTGTCTAAACTAAATTTTTATCATAACTAAGTTAAGGTTTAAGCACGCCTTTTTGTCGTTGTGGACCTTGTGTGGTTGGCAAGCAAAAAATGCCATCGGCATTACGCCCACCATTAAATTGTGTGCAATAAAGTATTTAAATAAAATAAATATTCACAAACTCAAATATCGCTGGTCAGGTGCGGCGTGTAGAGTCTATATAATTAGTATACAAGTCTTTCCGGGGATCTCGAGTTATAACCAACTTAAGATAACATTATAGCTTTGAAGACGAGAAGTTCCTATTCATATTGTAAATCAGAGAAGTGACAACTATATTTTAAAATTTAGAGAGTTTTCTAACGAGAGAGGACGAGTAGAGAAACGCGCACAGTTCTTAAAAGAGCGAAATGAACGCATCTTTAACGAAGACTTCAATGGATATTTGAACTGGATAACTGAAGCAGGTTATAGTGTGATTTGTGCTAAAGAAGTTTGTAACTAACGTCACGTAAACATACAATTTAAAATGTGCTCATGCTATCTTTCCTTTTATTCTTTTTAATAATTACTTTATAATTGTCGTAAAAACGCTATCTAATAATTGCTAGTAGGTAGGTACTAACAAAAGCCAAACCCGCGTAGATTACTTACAAAATATTTTCCCGCGGTATGTTTTATGGTTTGATTGTAAAATAACTGCTAGATAACAATCCTGCTAGACTTTTGTCACAGTACCATGTATGCTATTGTATTATTGCAGTGAATTTGCTAAAGAAAGAGAGAAAGTAGAAAATAGACAAGAATTTCTAAAATTAAGAAGACAGCAGCAGCTGGAGAAAGAACTCAATGGTTATGTTGAGTGGATTTGTAAAGCTGGTAAGTGGAATAGAAATTGTGCTCTCCGCATATTTAGAAACCTATTCATACTCTTAAATTGTAGACGCCATGACCATTTCATGAAGAAACATAATCTTAATTATATGTCACTATTGGGCATAGGGGTTAAGAACATCATCACTACTGCAAGTTATGCTTGTCTGATCAACAAAAAAATAAAATTAATACTCATTAATTAATTTAAATTTACAGAGGAAGTAATATTAGCAGAAGAAAGAACGACAGAAGAAGAGAAAATGCACATAATAGAAGGTAAGAGAAGTATTGCGCTTTTATTAGTAGGCGTAGCAGTTTTTTATCTTGCTTGCGTGAAAGAAATTTAGTTCTTATGTTCAAAACGAGCTATAATTTTATTAATATCAAACAGGAGAGTCTGGGTAGCCCAATATTACGTATGTACAAAAGATCCGAGGATTAATAGTGATTATGTTTGTGTTACAGCTCGGAGAAGAGCAGCAGCGAAAAAGAAGTTAAAAAACTTAGGAAAGAGTAAAAGCACAGATACAGAGGAAGAAGAACAGGATGAAGACTGCGGGGACGACGGTCAGTATTACAAACAATAGCAAAACTTTCAAAAATACGTATATATTTTTATTTTTGTGAGTGTCTTTTATATCAAGGTCGAATCAATTTTTATAGAAGCATGGACACTTTTGTTAAAACTTGATGTATTTTCCGTAAAAGTCTGATTTTCTGTTGTGAATAATTTCAATTTTAAATTAGTAGATTCTTTTATTGTTTCTTCGTTGTTGTGTTGCATGATGTGGATTCATTATTATCCATTTCGTATTCGTACTCTATTTGTGTGTTGGTTGTTTACAGTTCCAAAGAAAAAGCAAGGTATGGGATCAAGCGTGATTCTGGTAGAATATTCCTTTTCATCTAAGTAGACAAATTAGTCTAGTCATAGATTTAGGAATAGTTACCCTTGTCTGATCCTACCAAGTCAAACGCCTGTACGCTTGAGTATCTTTAAATACTCCATAGAAAAATGAATAACACTAAAACAAAGCTATAACAATGGAAACTCGTTATGTACTAACGGGAAAGCGTACAGACGTATTTTCCTTCTGACCCTAAAGCTATTCTTCTAACCGTAGGAACATATTCTATACCTCCTACCGCTTGGATCCTAAAAAGTTTAGTTGGAAAAGTTACCATATAACGTGACTTGATGATTAAAATGTGATTGTGAAAGTGGGTGACTTATATACGTAAAAATTAAAAGTGACTGTGTTAGAACTCTGTAAATGCTAGTTGTGACAGAATGTTAACTGTGAACCCTCTCCCCAAACAATAATATTATACAAAATAGAATGTTCAATTCTTGGAACCCATTAAAACCGCAGAGCTACTACTGCGATACGTTTAGATAATGTTGATATGAAGTCAATAGAAACTGTATTTTGCACCACAAATACAGCTTCAAATAGCGAGAAATCCGTATAACTATTTATGTCGGTAGTAATAATGAATTCTCGCTTTTTTATGTGCCTTGTCGTGGAGTGGATGTGTGTAGTAATTCTCATAAGACAAACTGTAATAACTTGTTTATTTTAGGTTTTCTAAAGAGCAAATCGAGAACAGCGGGGAAGCATGCGAATTTCTGGAGAGCGGAAAAGAGGTTTCGCTTCTGGATTCGGCACACGGTGAAGACTCAGTGGTTCTACTGGTTCGTCATTGTGTTGGTGCTCTTCAACACGATATGTGTCGCCGTAGAGCATTATAACCAGCCACCTTGGCTTACCTCATTTTTATGTAAGTTTTGAGATATGATAGTAATACGTGTTTTAACTTTTACCTGACATAGTTGTCTTTGGGCTGTAGAAGAAGTGCCACACACTAGTTGTGAACCTTGGTTCTCATATTCTAAAATTAAATTTTCTTTTTATTCCAGACTATGCCGAATTTGTGTTCCTTGGTCTCTTTATGATGGAGATGTGGGTGAAAATGTACGCTTTAGGTCCTCGGATATACTTCGAGTCCTCTTTCAACCGGTTTGACTGCGTGGTCATATCCGGGTCGGTATTCGAAGTAGTCTGGTCGGAAGTCAAAGGAGGATCTTTTGGGTTGTCAGTATTGAGAGCTTTGAGGTTACTTAGGATATTCAAGGTTAGTACAGTTACTTAAACTCTGTACATGTGCATTGTAACAGTGTGAACAGATGAATCAACGTATTTTTTTCTGTTTCAGGTCACAAAATACTGGTCATCCCTTCGAAATCTTGTGATATCTCTCCTTAGTTCAATGAGATCTATCATATCTCTGCTGTTCCTACTCTTTCTGTTCATTCTCATCTTCGCACTTCTCGGCATGCAGTTATTCGGCGGCCAATTCAACTTCGAGGATGGTACTCCAGCTACCAACTTCAATACTTTTCCCATCGCGTTGCTTACTGTCTTCCAGGTACGTTTTATAATGTTTACCTACAGGTTTTTTTCTCATTATGCCTTTCCCTGCCTAAAGTTGTGTCAACAGTTATATATATTGACATGGATTACTTTTTTGTTACAGATCCTAACAGGCGAAGATTGGAATGAAGTCATGTATGACGGCATCCAATCTCAGGGCGGCATCCAAAGAGGAATGCTTTATTCGCTTTACTTTGTCATTCTCGTATTGTTTGGCAACTATACCCTGCTGAACGTGTTTCTTGCCATCGCTGTCGACAACTTGGCTAACGCCCAGGTCAGTGCTGCTACGATAACGTTACGGAAGCTGATCCTTTTTTTCAAACCAAATGATTTCTCAAATTTAACAATAGACAATATTGTAAAATAACTCATGAAAGGATCAGCTCCTGTAACGTTCTCAAATGTACAAAAATTAACCGAACTAACTGTTTTGTTGTGAACATTGTTGACTGAATAATGCTGTACGTCTCTGTTGAAGCTGTCTTGTAAATTAAACGCCGCTTCTCGTGTAAATGTGCCTTGATATTACAGGAACTAACGGCGGCGGAGGAAGAAGCAGTCGAGGAGGACAAAGAAAAGCAGTTGCAAGTAAGTCCTTGGGCGCTCGGTCCCAATCATCTGATGCTTTCTGTTTAGAATCACATTTTGTGTCACAGCATGCTCCACTTTCCCACGAGCATTTTTCAATTGGAGTCCTATATTTCATGAAATTTTCCGACAAATTAGGAATTGGAGAAAGAGATGGGTGCATTACACGCTGTGGACGGGACCCCAACGCGGGTAGATCTAAGTCCCTCGTCGCCTACGAGTAGGAAGGTAAAACTTGCTCGACGGTGTGGTATTTATGCTACGCTTCGTCGTGTGCATCTGTGTCGGTACAAAATATTGTTGATACGATAAGGCTCCCGCAGTCCCTTCTATTGCTTTTATTCACTGCATGAACTTCTGCACGCTACGTCTCTTCGTGTCTATCCGCCGTCTTCTACTTCAAGAGATCAACAATATTTTTAGGCCGAATCAATGTTCGCTTCTGTGGGTACATACATACATTAGGTGTTCTATAACAAAATTATCAGCGTTTTATCCATAGTTGGCTGATTCATAAATCTACTAAATAAAACCATAACTAGATTCAAGTAAAACATCAAAGCTAATGAATGAATAATAACAAAATACACTTGTTTCTTCATGTATCTTTTCTGCTTACATTTCATGTTATCAGATAACTCTTATATAGCACTAACATTGATGTGTACGATGCACGCTAGCACTCTAATTTCATATTGCTAACTCATTGATGAACTTTGATTTGCAGTTAAATCATTATAATTTCACTTCATACAAAGCCAATTTCTAACTACCTGTCTATCATAACTGTTTTATGAATATTAACATCTATACGGTTTCGGTATTTTGTATTAGTACAAATTGCTATGCTTGAATTCATTTAGTAATATAAAATCAATATCTATCTGAATGGATTTCAGAATAAAAAGAAAGAAGAGGCCAAAAAAGAAGAGGAGGAACAAGCAGATGGACCAAAACCAATGCTGCCATATTCGTGCATGTTTATTTTGTCCCCAACTAATCCGTAAGTCTACCAAAATACTACATTCACAGATATAATACACCAGTTTTGACGAGCGGAATAAATGTGTCCAGACGAAACGAGAATATTGCAAATCAACCAGAATATTAATACAAATTATTCCGTACCTAAACAGCTAATATGAAATAATAATGGAGAATGGAAGGTCCTGAAACTATAACGTGTTTTGTTTTTGTTACAGAATTAGGCGTGGCGCACATTGGGTTGTAAATTTAAAATATTTTGACTTTTTTATCATGTTAGTTATTTGTTTAAGTTCTGCATCTTTAGCAGCTGAAGACCCTGTAGTCGAAGAAAGTAATTGGTGAGTGGCTTTTTGGTATCTTGTGCGATTGACATTCCAATTGAATTTGTTTCCCCGTGTCACTATCATTATTCCGATTATTGTTCAAAGCTGTGTTTTCCGTAGCCATATCGAAAAGTATGGCTAAAGGTGGTCGCAGATCAGAGGTTGCGGCGTTGGATTAATGTGCGCAGAGGTTAAGAATTCACATTCTTTCGCCAATACCTCCGATCAAAAACAATCTACTTACACTCTTTAAGCATTATTTTGTTCCATAGGAACAACATCCTAAACTACTTCGACTACGCGTTCACCGGTGTGTTCACCGTAGAGATGTTGCTAAAGATTGTCGATCTTGGCATCCTCCTGCACCCGGGCGCGTACCTGCGCGACTTGTGGAACATCATGGATGCCGCTGTCGTCATATGTGCAATCGTCAGCTTCGCTTTTGAAATCGTGTAAGTGATTTTCTATGTCTTTTCAATAATATAGGCCCGATGTGTGATCCCCAGGCAAACCTTTAGTTGCGCGTAGAATGTGTGTGAACATGTGAAACCAAATATTTACCTACGATATAAATCAATGTTTCATCCAAGAAATCATTAAACAAAAACAACAGCAGCTTTTACTGTACAATAAGACGAAGTTGAACTAAGGCAAAAAATTCCCCTCAAAAATTAGTTGTCCCGTATTCAGTTTTGTCATTGCAACTATTTATTTGTTTTTTTTTTATTTGTTTCAGTGGCGGCAAAAAGAGTGCGGGGGCGAGCAACTTGTCCACAATTAAATCGTTAAGAGTGTTAAGAGTGCTCAGACCATTAAAAACTATAAAACGAGTTCCAAAGTTAAAAGCAGTGTTTGACTGTGTAGTGAACTCTTTGAAAAACGTCATTAACATTCTCATAGTGTACATATTATTTCAATTCATATTCGCTGTAATTGCTGTTCAACTTTTTAATGGTAAATTTTTTCACTGCACGGATAGCAGTAAGAATACAATGCAAGACTGCCAGTGAGTATATTTCATTAATTTAAGTTTATTAGAAATACTGCTTTACTATTCTTACAAGACTGATTGGATTACTTTATGGATCAGTTGAGCTACTTCTGGATTGTTTACAACAGTTTACAGTTAAGGTTTTTTGTTATTATAGTGCCTAACCCCACAACCTAGGTAATTTCTAAGAAACCAAATAATATATGTCGAAGTCGAAAATTTTTGCGATATTATTTGATTTCATAGTTTACAGTTAGATCAACTGTTTCAATTGTAAATACTACTTCTAATTTCTTTCTGTTCTTTAATAGTATTTTTTTTTGTTATGAACGTGATTACTACAAAATATCAAATTATATATTATATAGTTTTCACACCAAATTATGATAAGTATACATATTTAATTACAGAAAACCAAAAAAAATATGTAAAGGAGAGTTCACACATTTAAATGTTCGTAAAGCGTTGCCATGCAACATATATAAAACTCTTTTTTTTAATTCCAGAGGGTCTTATTTCGTCTACGAGGCCAACAGCCTGATGCCGAAGGTACAGAAGCGGTTGTGGAATACGCAAAGTTTTCACTACGACAATGTCGCTTCGGCCATGCTCACGCTATTTGCCGTGCAGACGGGAGAGGGGTGGCCACAGTAAGTGTTTTTTTCCATAATTCGAGAACTAACAGACTTGTTCTCCCTGCAAGAATTTAGCTGGCTTCTTATAAGTGTTACACTGGAACAATCAAATGAATCAATTAATTTCATTAAAACATCTCTTTACAGAGTATTGCAAAATTCGATGGCCGCCACTTACGAAGACAGGGGACCCATACAAAATTTTCGAATAGAAATGTCCATATTTTACATAGTTTACTTTGTGGTGTTTCCTTTCTTCTTCGTTAACATATTCGTAGCTCTGATTATTATCACGTTTCAAGAACAAGGAGAAGCTGAGTTACAAGACGGTGAAATTGATAAGAATCAGGTAATGCACGATTTAAATCAATCAATATACTATTAAGATGACAACAGTTTTGCTAAAGTCAATATCCTTTTCAGAAATCATGTATAGACTTCACGATAGAAGCAAGACCTTTGGAGAGGTATATGCCAAGTAAAAGAACAAGTTTTAAGTACAAAGTGTGGAGAATAGTTGTCTCCACGCCCTTCGAGTACTTCATCATGACCCTTATTGTCCTAAACACATTGTTACTCATGATGAAGGTACGTATCATCTGCTTCTATATGTTATTTTAACTAGATTAAGTATAAGTTCTATCGTTACAAAACAACTAAGAATAATAGGTATTGATATAGTCAAAATGAACACTGATTTAAGGAGAACACAATATACGAAACAAAGCACTTTAAATCTGAAAGTAGATAAATATCACAGATTTGAGGTAGCTGTTGACAAAATTAGTCAAATTCACAAGGCACTAACAAAATTGACAAATTAGATTAGATATCTTTGAACTCCACTGAAGCCTGCACTATACCACATTAGAGAGCCAACATAAATACCAAATATTTATCTAACTGCTCTCTACATAAATAATACCCCTGGCGATAACTCCTCACTAAATGTTAAATATATATTTTGGCATCCTATCAGTCATTCTACTTGAGAATAAATTTAAGTAGGTATGTCATAATGTCTGCATAAAATTGAATTAATTATGTAATGAAATATATCTGAGTACTAGAATATAAGATAACATTACACGCACACACAAACACACACACTAACAAAAAGTAACCACAAATTCGGTGTCAGCAACACTGCATCGGAATGCGCCGTATACAACTGAGCCTTAATGTCAAGTGTATCGCCGTGATATTATTTATCCTATATTCTGTTCCTCCTTCCGTGACTCCTCGCTTGCTGTTCATTATTTTATATGTATATGTATCAGTGTCTAATGCACGGTATACCTGTCCTTTCAGCACATTAATGTCACAAATAACACCAACATTTTATTCGGCCGTTCGTGCTTGTGAACGCACAATATCTCTGAATTCTGTTAGGACGTGGCATGAGCCAAATAAGTGTTGTTCGTGTTGCATGTTCTTATTTAAGTTCTATTCCTAAATTGTCTCTATGTGGAAATTTGCATGCTTGGTGGAATGGCCTACTGCCAGGCGTTACCATAATGTGGCTATTCGCTGCTTTATATTTATATTGGAAATCTCATCAAATTCTAAATCTAGTAACAGAAAGCAGAGTATAACAAAAATTTTATTCCAAAACGAGTACTTACAGAGTAGTCTCATTGATATGGTTTTTGTTTATTGCAACTAAAATGACACTAATATCATCAAGTTAAATATTTATTTTTGATTTTTTTTCATTATTTTCATGTTTTTATTGTGACCCATCTATGTTTTATACTTATGCTATTAGCAGAGATCCCACCATGTCTTAAATCATTTCCCTATCCCAAAAATCATCAAAAGAACGATGTTTTTAAGTTTGTAGCTCCACACCCATATCTAACATCACATATTTTTTTACTAATTTTTCTAGGATGTCGTTTTACATCGGAACCTGTCAAAACTCTGACTTTGTTTATTTAATTAATATAAATTATTGGAGAGCTGTTGCTATTAACTGCACTGGACGGAAAGTTCATCAGTTATTCACGATACTATATTTAGATACATTCACGTTACACTATACAAGAAAAATAACACCATTTCAGACAAGCAAATGTGTATGAAATAGTAATTTTATGAGGTAATCACAATATAACTCGTTAAAATTGAAACTATATATTTTCAAAACAAGTCAGATATTTTTTGTCCTGAAATGTAGTGTAACCATAAACAGACTAGATTTTATCACTTTTGTATTCACTTTCAAAACTTAAAAAAAAAACACATTTATCTGGTTTTGACTGGTTCAAATTCAATCTATTTACATTCTGTTACCTGCATTTTACTCGTAGTTTTGTGTGAAATAACAAAATATATATTTTCATTGCCATGGATTTATCCGTAACTCTCGGCACCCCAATACAATACGGCAGTACTATCATCAAAATGACTTGTACGCGGATATCCTCAAGTATTCGAATATGGGGTTTACTGGAATGTTTTCCGTGGAAACCGTGTTGAAAATCATCGCTTATGGTGTCAAAGTAAGTACACAATCACTGACACTTTGGTTTTATATTGATCAAGTTAAATGAAACAAATGTACTCTTTCTATTACTGACAACTTGGTTATTTGTTTTACATGACTGAAGGGGATTTTTTGCAGCCGAATTAATATCTACCCTGCCCAAGTACCCGATATATCTTCTCTCTATATCTGATATTTATTTGCAAATAGCAGTCCAGCATGGCTTCCATTACCTGCGCAGTGGCATGAACTAATTGTAAACTAACTCACTAGTTTGTGTCTATGTTGTCCGTTTCACTCTCAGCCCCTTCCACCTTCAGAGACTAAACGTAAGTACAAATTAAGTATAATCTGGTTGCAGCAGGAACAAGGTAAGTCAATTTCTATATGTGACGGCACCACTATAGTAATGTTAAGTTGTGAGACTGCAACATCAGAAGTGCATGTTTGTAAATGTGTTCCGCATGCTGCACGAGCACCTTGCTATAATAATACATTTACTGAAATATGTCTTGGAAAAGCAGCTAAAAGTAAACATTACCGACACACACTCAAACACACACCTGTAATATATTATTACTGACAAATGTGTTTCATAGATCTAGAAAATATTTCAAAAGACAAAGTTAAATGCAGAATTAAAGTTCCATTATACAATAATAAAATGTTGATAACTTGACTATGATATCTTGCATTTGGCTTTTATATTGTTGATGAAAATTTCAATTAATGGAATATTGGTATATATTTTGTGGTAGTATCACGAGGCTCCACTACTACTCATGGACATGTTAACATTCATGAACCTCATCTTTACGATCTTCTTCTTACTCGAGACTGTATTGAAGATGATTGCCTTCGGGTGTACGGTAAGCATTCACTTTATTTTATTAGACTAACATTAAAGCTAATAAGTTTTTATTATCACTGAAGTAACATTTTAAATATTTGCATAGTAAAGAGTCGCGTATACAGGCGCAAATATTAAATTGTAAGCTTAACGTTCCGAAACAGTTATTTTGCTATTCATATAATTTGTTGTCGAAAGAATCAATATTAGATTAAGTATTTGTTTCTTTTATAAATTTTAGTATTTGCGTCTGATACAATGACAATGACACACTTCATTATTACTGAAAATTAACTAGATTTGCATTTAATATTCAATATTGACTTGAATATGTTTAAATTTAGAAATCATTTCAATAGAATTTCAAGATTATGCTTTTTGACATGAGATAAAAGTTTTGATAGCATTTATAGATTTTAAACTTTATGAGAGATTTCCCAATCCTAATCCTATTGAAATTGCCCTTTACACAGTTGTTGTCAATATAATAGAAACTGTACATTTGTATACAGCGAATAATATGTTGTTCTAAAAGTTGATTACGTTTTTTAATATTTTTTCTTATAATGTTTTTGTAAGACATAAGTATTTTATACGTAATCAATTCTTAGAATAGAATCTCTTAGAAGTCACTTATTTAATGATTATACTATAACCTTGGCTATTTACGTACGTGCAATCGTTTTAACAAACTTTCACCTGTTTACAGAATTTTTTCAAAGATCCTTGGAATACATTTGATTTCATAACGGTCATTGGAAGTATTATTGATGCCCTAATCATGGAGTTTGGTGTAAGTATATATTTTTTGGACATTTTATATTATTTTCTGATTTACATTACTTGTTTTGTACAGCCAGGCCTAATTTGGTTTATGTTAATTGACTTTAATAGGATATTTTTAGATCTAATAACTACATGGTTTTATTTACATACAATACGTGGTTTAATACTTAACTACGTGATAATTTTTCTCTTTTTTGTTCCTTTCACATAAGCCAAGTTACGTTGACAGCATTTTTATCCCGACTCGGACTAACACAGTCCTAAATTACAAACTTTTAAATTTGGCGTTGGATTTTTTATAGAAACGATATAGGGAAAATACTAATTTTACAGGCCGACCTCGGTGAAAACTGTGCTGACATATCAGCTGTATGTCAGCAGGTAACATATTCTTTCATTGCTAGGAATTTTAGATTTTTTTTACTAAATTGGATTTGTAGGATATTTGTACATGTTGTTGATAAAAAAGGTAAAAAAGTAGAACTGTTGCTAGAAATAGATTTAATTTAATTAGGATAGATAGAAGATCGTAGATCGAAACCGAAATGAACGTATGCTAAATTGTATAATAAAGTGTGTGATAATGGAAATTTATTAAACTACCAATCCTAGATTGTTATTTGTGAATTGCTAGAGATTGAAGTGTGTATAAATAGTAAATACATATTGTAAGATAATAATTGATTCATTGTAGCAGACTCGAGAAACAAATCGCCCCGTACTTTCAACATTTTATTATTCGTATTATAGTTTTAAATGTAATTAATATTAGTTTTTGTATGTCTGATTCTGATTTAAGAATACTACAGCTATTGTTAGATCGTATTTTCTTATTAGTAAAACGTGTTCTGAGATTAGTTTCTTTGAATTACAACGTTACATTCGTGTGTGTTTGTGTTTTGTATTAGAATATCTGTTATTTTTTCATCATATATATTTATCACAGTGACGGCATTCATATTTGCATTTATATTTCTAGGAAAACACATTCAACGTTGGTTTCCTTCGCCTGTTTCGAGCCGCGCGACTGATCAAGCTACTCAGACAGGGGTATACCATTCGAATATTGTTGTGGACGTTCGTACAAAGTTTCAAAGCCTTACCCTACGTGTGCCTTCTCATTGCGATGCTATTTTTCATCTATGCCATCATCGGAATGCAGGTTTGTCAAAATTATTACTGATTGCTTCTTCAGAACGTGAAGAAAGAAGAGCACTCTCGATGCAGTCATTGAAATATTAATATATACTGTACTTTTTTGCAGGTGTTTGGTAATATAGATTTATCAGAATCACCAGACATGAACAGGCATAACAACTTCCAAAGCTTTATTCAAGCGCTAATGTTGTTATTTCGGTAAGTTTTATCGCGTAAATTTCTGGATGTAGTACTTTGTAACAGGTTATATTCTAAGATATACAAAATTTTTCAGGTGCGCAACCGGCGAGTCGTGGCCAAACATCATGTTGGCTTGTATCAAGCCAGCAAAATGCGACAAGAACGCCGGGAAGCCGGCAGGCGAAGAGTGCGGGAGCAATCTCGCATATGCCTACTTTGTGTCTTTCATTTTCTTTTGTTCCTTTCTCGTAAGTATACCTACTCGATTGCTTAGTCATAGTTCGATAAAATAAGAATAACTTGTATTATTAAAACGTGGTTACTTTTCAGATGTTGAATTTATTCGTTGCCGTCATTATGGATAATTTCGATTACCTTACGAGAGACTCGTCCATTTTAGGCGCACATCATCTCGATGAATTTGTTAGGATATGGGCAGAGTACGACCCAAACGCCACGTGAGTAATATAAAAGAACAGACGATAGGATGATAAGATAAGGCTTTGAATTGTTATAACGAAGGTTTTGTTTTGTTTCAGGGGAAAGATCCAATATGCAGAAATGTATGATATGTTGAAGAATATGGATCCGCCTTTGGGGTTTGGAAATAAATGTCCAAATAGACTAGCGTATAAGAAATTAATAAGAATGAATATGCCGCTCGATGAAGATGGGAAAGTAAATTTTACTACTACACTGTTTGCCTTAATTCGGGAAAACTTAACCATCAAGATGAGATCTGGTAATGAACGTCCAATACGAATAAGTTAAAATAACTTGCACTTTTTACGGATAATTTATCGAGCTTTATTTACAGCGGAAGAAATGGACCAAGCAGATGAGGAACTAAGAGCGACGATAACACACATATGGCCACTACAAGCGAAGAAGATGTTAGACTTGCTGGTGCCTCGAAACGACGTATTAAATGCAGGAAAGCTAACTGTGGGGAAGGTTTACGCGGGCCTATTGCTCTTAGAAAGTTGGAGATCGACAAGATTCGGCACGAACGCTCCGGCCGGGGTTCCAGTAAGTCTTTTTCCACTCACACTTATGCACTTCTATAACAATAACACGTGTATCTATGACAGCCAATTTATTTAATGAATTAGTTTCAAATGAAGCCAGAGTAAGTGTGAGGCGTTTCGCCCGATTTGTATATACCCTTTGAGCCAAATGTAACAGTTACGTGGTTAGGTAATACACGTTTAGTAGATGTTGATGGCCCCCTATGATCCCCACATTAGAGTATACTGTTAGTTAGTATAGATTTGATTGTGTTGTCTAACTGTGGATGTATTGTTGTGTACCTGTGTGAAATGTATTCCTGTAAACGTTCTATTTAAAATTGTTGTTTTATACCGATTGGCTCGATAACACGGAAAGAACGATGCATTTACAACAATACAGAGTCACTAGTAGCACTCGACTCGGACG
The DNA here is from genome assembly GCA_949316285.1 of Eupithecia subumbrata. Lineage (NCBI taxonomy): Eukaryota > Metazoa > Arthropoda > Insecta > Lepidoptera > Geometridae > Eupithecia > Eupithecia subumbrata. The sequence goes on from OX438648.1 coordinate 5,746,967, forward strand.
AGTCGACTACATTGGTGGTTTACTTTTCAGGCATTCAACGAGAATAGCCCTACGGCCATTCAGCCGGTAGTATTAATATTTATATGGAACGATAATACTTTTTCTTGCACTACTAGAGTATTTTTGATTTATCATGAATTTTGCATCGTGTTACATTAAATAAATAATACTTAAATTAAATTGATAAAAGTTAATGAAAGTTCAACTTAGATTGACTGGTCAGTTAAAGAAGAATTCTTAAATTGATCACCAATAAATCGTAGTATAGTGATTTGAGACTGACAAAATAGATTTAGATGATAGAAAAGCACTTGATAATGTATTGAATTAGTTTAAGCAAACATGTGTAAAACACGTTTGCTTATCAAGTGATTGCCGGGGCTTCGTAAACCACAGATAATAGTTGCAAAATAAAAAGTAGTCAAGAGACACCTGTCCTATAGTTGCAAAATAAAAGTAGTCGAGTGTGTTTTGAGTTACGATTGATTCATTGTCTGGTAGTTTTAGTGACATCCTCTAGTAGTTGTGCCGTCTCAGATTACCTCATTTCTATATTCCTGAACTTTCCGCTATTTAGTAATTTTCTATTTAACATTTACCTACCGATTATTTTTTGTCTGTTTAATTTATTTATTCTTACAGTTCTTCCTCTTCTGCATGATGATTTATATAAAAATCTGGATTGTCTTCTTTGTCTTTGGCTTTTGAGTGTTGTATGTTAATAATTACATTCTGGCTCAATTTTATAACCATTTTAGAAGCCGTTGACAAAAATATTAAAAGCTTGAAAAATACTCATGTAAATATCATTGACGAGGGAAAATCTGTTTCTCAAGTTTGCGCATGCTGACAAAGCAAATTAACCTTAAAATTTTACTAACTCAAAATATTATCACCTACCATTATGCCTCTGGCTTCAATCTTAACGTAGCACATGATTTTATAACTAGCACATTTTCTGATAAATAAAGCTTTTATTTACAGCTGTTTTGCCTTTTATCATATGATCCTGATCTGCAAACAGGCATAAACTTAACAAAATAACCACTAAAATGTACACTAGAATATAATCTCAGATCTGTAGCACTCATGTTCACACAAATACATCGGTTCAGCGATCCATTCGTTGGATTCTTACACAAACACGTAACACTGAAGAATTCCAGCATGGACGAAAGGGGTTGCGCAAACTCATGTAGGCTTTAGTTTAGAGTTTGTGGGCATGCGCTGTGAGCGTGTGTGGGAGGGCGTGGGTATGACGGTGGTGCATGGTGCAGAAGGCGTCCATCTTTAACTGCTTGATGGACGTGGCGGCGGGGCTGGGCCCGACGGGGTCACGCGCCGGCTCGCTCAGCCATGAGCCGGCCACCAACGGCGCCAGCAGCGACCCGCATCCGGACGACCCGCATCTTTTAGCCAATTTCGCAAGACGTGGCACCCGAAAATCGCTCAAGTGAGTATACTTAGCTTTTATACAAAAGCTACCTTCTGCTAGCTTTCTCTTCCCACGGTTTCGTTAACTTGGATAAAACGTAGCCTAAGGATACTCTGTATCTTAAAAAAATTAAACGTTTCCGACCATAACATTTGTAATGAACTTCAAAAAAGTGCCATTCCGAAAACAAACAAAAAATAAACTCAACACAAGATATATTGATTGTACAATTTAAAATGGATACCTACAGAATCTAATAAAATTTTTAGTTTAAAGAAATTGGATTTTATGTCACCACCCAATACAGAGACATTGAAAACCTTACAGATATTGCTAAAACTTTCTTTCTATTGTTACAGGAACAGTAAAAAGGTGAATACCACCCCAAGGTTGAAACTGTTGATGAAATCATTGTCTTAAACCCAATCAACCAAGTCATAGCTATTGTGTAGTGCAATCGATGTACCCACCAATATCATTCCGCGACCAAAATTATTTGAGAACATTTTAAGATTAGTTTAACGAATTGGCATAATCTAAAAGTCAGATGTGATGTTGGTACTCTATGTTCTGTGGCTGCGCTATCGGGGAACTTTACCGAGCGTGCACATCGATGTTCTCGTTTATAGATAGTTGATATTGTAAGCTTTGTTTGAGTGTTTTCTGTCGAGGAAATGTGAATTTCAATTATGTTGTTTAAAATTAGATTGATATCTGTTTTAGGTGACGTTGTGGTAACATGTAAATTAGGGCCTTAGGCTCACAATATAGTTGTTATCGATTTGACTGTGTTGTTCTTCAAGTATTAATCGTAAACGTTTTTAAGTTTACAGATGGTTGTTGATGTTTAGGTAAACATTTTGAGTAATAGATGTTTTAGGTACAGTAGATTTTATATTTTTATCTCGAGATAAACTAGGGAATGTTTTTGTAACAGTTAGGTATACTGGTCTTTCCTTATTCCATTCAGCACTCTCACAAAACCAAACTAAGACATAAACATGAAAAAATTACATGAACATGACACCAAAACATTACCCTATCAACACGATCTCAACCTTACGTTTCCCTTTTTAGTTCTCTGAGCATGATAGCGATAGCATGATAAATCCTAGCAATAATTTGAAACGGACATTTGGTGAGTAACAAACTAACAATGTTCTGACACGAAGCACGTTTTGTCGCATGAACTGCAATAACACGCACGAAAAATGCATGATTTGGTTTACATTTTGTAAATATGGGACAGAAGTTACACCGCATATTTTAAAACTGAACCGTTTGTATATTAAAAGACGGTTCCTAAAATCTGCATTGATTGTAGGTTTTGGAACTACAAGGTTCGCATCACGCATCCATGGAATCCTTGGATGAGCGAGGGCACTTACAACCGCCACATGTAGCGTACCAAAACGGCCACCAAGGCAGATCTTCAAGCCTAAGGTTTGTACTAATCCCGACACAAATCATACAATATTTTTGTTTCATTTATAAATTTTTGTTATTTCCTCTTTATTTTATAGCGTCATCGATGAAGACATTGATCTCAAAGTTATCGTAGTCGAAACTGGTATGTCCACCATGCACGCGATATTCCTGAACTAACCAAAATGTGTTTTCATCGGATCTTTTCTTAACCCCTTTCTTGACTTTTGTCGCATGATGTGTTATTGGCATGGAGGACGGGGTTCTTTTCTTCTGAATAATTGTAGTCATAAGAGAGAATGTGTTTTCAGACGGACGCCCAGTCCAAGAAGGAGAGGTCACCAACACTATCCCCCGGGCTATCACCACGACATCGGTTTCTCGGATACCGTCAGCAATGTCGTAGAGATAGTCAAGCACGAACACCAAAGGCACGGGAGACCGCATAAAGGGCCGCACCAATACCATCAACATGGTAAGTAGACTTTTTGGTTTCTAGCTACTGCCAACCTTCTATTTTCCGCAAGACCTATTGTGAATTTAGAAACCGTTACCTCCAAACTGAATATCCTTTTTAAAATTTCGTTAGATTATCCGTAGATTTGTTGTATTTTTGGAAGCTTGAAACCATGGCGACTAAATGGTTGAAAATTATGATTAAGCATTTCAAAAGCTTTTATTTTCCTTTATTCTGTAGTTGATTATTATTTGAAAATTACTGACACTAGCATTAACACTACCGAATCACCAATTTGAAACAGTTTTGCAAACATTTTTCTTATCATAAAATACCTAAAACTTCGTGGAAAGCTGCGAACTAGATTAGCTAATGGATTAACCTACTCATATTCAGTAGATGTGTTTACTACATTTTAGTCACGTAAAATGTACGAGTGAGCTCATTCCAGTTATTCATTCATTAGATTAGATGAACAATGTAAAAATACCTACAATTTATCTTACGCTAGATTAGGACTGCTATTATTAATCAGAAAAACCTAATGTTTAACTTTAAATTGTTACGACCAAAATTGTTAAAACGATAAATTGGTTTTCATTTTGCATGCTGCATGCTTCTTCTCTGTGCCCAACTGAGCAAAACTCCTGTTTATCCCAAAACTGAAATGCTTAGACCATGGATTCCTCGCATCACGAATGAATTCAATGCTTGCACTTTCATAACCTGTGTCACCTTAATTCATGCAGCATGCAAAAGCTTTAAAAACTTGTGTGCTATTCCTTTTCAAACCGAAAAAAAATGTTTTAATGTAACAATGTTAATTTTTTACAAGCACATTTTACTATGTTTAGATTGACAACACACTTGTTTGGCAACCAAATATTTTACCAATCAGCCAGAAGTCGAAATTTATACGTCGATAAATATATGGACAGAATTTATAAATGACATTATCAGGGAGGCCTTTGCGAGTAGTGGGCTACTCTCAATATCAGAGCATGCAAAGAAAATGGAAAAGCTAACTTGTACGTTTTTTCTGGCACTGAAAATACTGGATATACATTCCATATCCCTAAAATTGAGTTTCTCAGGCATATATATGAGAAGTAGGCTAGGTTAGGATAATAGAAGGTACATGTTGCGGTGTTCCTAACAGGAGAGAAGACGTGGCGGACGGGCTATCCTACGACCATCCTGAGCTATCCCTCGAGGTCGCCCACTCCGCCACACCGACCACACCACCACACCTACGGTGAGACTCACTCGCCACACACTATGGACGCACAGACACTGGCCAACATCACCCTATTTAGACGTAACGTATTACGAAGGCTTTAACAACAACCACTAAGAATAAGTCCGCGCTCACATAAGACCCGTCACTGTTCTGTAACGATTGCTTTCGCGTAGTCAATAAACCAAGTTATAATAAGAAATGTTCTGGAACTGTTGTGATGTTTACGTACCACCATTAACAATTATCATAACAAGCAATCCTTACTGAATAAGACAGAATAAAATAAAAATTTTGGTAATCAGAAAGTGCACACTGGTTACGACTATAAATGGTTTCATATTCAAACCCACGACTGCAGCAAGTTGGATTCGGCTGCTGATGTCAAATCAATGCCAAAAATTTACAAAAGACGCATGCAAAGTGAGCGCGGTCTTATGCAACAGTTTGAAGCATTCACGCAGCAGCGATTTTTTGGATTGAGGATTCGGTATTGTAAAGCAAAGAGTCAATTGAGTTTAAATAAATGCTGAAACACAAGGACTCTTGGTTATGATTTGGTGAAGCTTCCGCTTTGAACAAAATGTTACGAGAAATAAGAAAATTGTTTGCACACCTGTTAATATGTTTTCATTACATTTGTTTGCTTTATTGGGAGCTGTTATTTTTCAGTTGAAATCATCGATCAAGGTATTCGTCGGTGTATTTATCTGTGTACTTGGAAACTCGCTTTGAAAAGCCTTTTCCCGCATTAATAGCCAATGGACATGCCATGGCATTCAGAACCCATGGACCAAAAAACTATTTTGTACTACCATCATATATTTCTATGCGTTTTAAGTAGTCCTCTATACTAATTTTAAAAAGAGGTACAGTGTGCAAATTTGTTTGTTTTGGGAATCTGAACGGAATAGAAGAATCGGAACTACCGATCCTGTTCTAAAATTATTTCAATGATAGGTAGCTACCTATCATTGAAATAATTTTAAAACAGGATATGTAGCTACATAACCCTCAATTGTAGCGCCTCATCTCATTCTCATCTAGGACCTCGCCCTCGGGAGTATGTTCGATACATCGATCACGTAGGTAGATAATCTCCGGGTGCTTTATCTACTATAAATATCTACTAATATGTAACCAACCACGAATCGGGGACTAGAATTAAAATTTCAGATAATACACACTGAGAATCTTCGTCTCAGTTTATACAAAGCGTGTTACAGCGGATGGAATTTCAAAATCATTCAAGATACAGTTTGGATCCACACAGGCGGCGACCGCGACCGAGACTGGCGCGAGTGGCAGGACCGGTCTTACGAGAGGGAACACGCGCGCCGCGGCCGCGGTCGCCAGCTACCACCTACGCCTACCAAGCCGTCCACGCTGCATGTCAAGCAGCACCCTACCTTCACGAAGATCAGCCATAGTCCTTCGCACGTATGTATTTACTTACTAACCTTTAGATAGCCCTTGTGGTGCCGACTTAAAATTTGCACCACCCTCTTCCCGCGGGTGTCGTAAGCGGCTAAGGGATATCCTAGCTGCGATCCCAACCCGCATACCCAGCGTGGGATTATGGGCATTACCCTCCATGAGATAAGCTAATAGGGAGTTTACCAGGGGGAGGCCTGCGTCCAGCAGTGCACCAATATAGGCTGTTGAGATAGCCCACCGGTTAGAAAACTGTATGTATTCACTTTACGGTTGGGTAACTGGCCGGTTTGATAATTATCCGATTCGATAACCGCCCCGTTAGATAACCACCCATATGACTATTCAGTCAGGATTGCTGTTGAATTTTGAAAAAATCACTTAGCTATGGTGAAATAGGCACCTTAAGAAGTTCCAGCATTTTGTGCGCATGATTTGTAGTATTGACAAAATTCTCTCCGTCATTGTAAAATGTGCTTCTGTGTCTTTATCTGATTTTAGTTACCCTATGTAGATTTTTGTACGTTTTAACTCGATTTCAGGACATATCACTTTGAAAATGTCTATATAAATTAACTTCCATCAACAACCCTGAAAACGAGAATTATATTTGGCAAGACAAAGATCGAAATTGTATGAACCTTTACGTAATACACAATTCCGTTCTAGTGTCAGATCTCAACCACCACCAACGAGATCAGAGCCGAGCATTTAAACGTGTGTTTCCGTATTGTCCTAGGCCAGACTGCTTGATGGTTATGATGACCAAGAGTAGAGCTGAGTCAACATTATTGGTATTTCAGTTATCACTGAGGAATACCCACGCGTTACGCGAACCCGTGGAGCCTCTACACGACGAGTACGAGTACGGCCGAGAAGTTGAAAGACTGATACACCGAGACTATAGATCTAGGGAAAGGTCAGTACTGACGTATTTCTATTCCTCTCCTATTATATAGAATTCTACCTTACGTAGACTACGCTGTACTGGTCTACGACGTTGTCTGTCACTTTATAACGTAGGCCCACAACTACGTTATAGTATGGTGAATACTTGCCAAGCCGTTGCGGTTTTTAAAATTGTATGGCGTAGACTTGCTACGCCGTAGAATATCTACGTCGTAGACCCTCTACGGTATAGACTCATAGACTAGTAGATTCTCTACCAACAACGCCGTGGAAGTTGCGCATTGATGGCAGTAAGCCACGCACTAGGGAAAGACTAATTTATTTCATCAGACTACACGTAGAGTTATTTTGTAATTTATTTTATCTACACTAATGTTATAACATTCTACTTATGTTTCCAATACTTGACTTATAATGACTACTGTTATAGCGCAGTTAGCAAAACACTCAATTTAAGCAATTTCACATGATGTTATAATATCCACATCGATATCGTAAAATCTCATTATAACATCAATAAAACGCGACCAATTAACCTGGCGAGCCTTATGTCAAAATCCTCGTACAAGTTGTATAAAATTTTGATATTAGGCTGGCTTTTGAAAACAGTTGGGTTATACGTGAAAACTTCGTCGAAACTACTAAACTTACATACACAAAACTCTTTGGTAAGATCTTGTGCCAATTTAATAAAAAAAGAACAGCGCGCGCTCGTTCCTGATTGGCCCTGCGCGAGCAGCTGCGCTCTCATTGGTTAGATATTAATGGCGGCAAGTTCACTGTGACAATACACGTACACGCGTGAATTTAATGTTTCGCAATGTGTTTTGTTTTTAAAATACAAATTAAAAGTTAAAAATGGATAGCGAGGTGGGCTAAATATTCTATGCTCAAGTTCACACTGAGTATCTACAACAATATTGATATCACGAAGTATTCAAAAGTCATAGCGTTCCTGAAACGCAGTTCAGAAGGACACAAGGGAAAAAAGTCCTTGACGTTTACATCAGGTCAAATAAAGATGTTCCTGGAAGATTCACAAGATATTTTGTATCTTTTTGAAAAGGTAAGTGTATTTTAGTTCTGTTATTTAATCTACCTAGTACTTACGTACTACACACGCAAGTTATCTAGACACTCCGTTTAAGCGCTTTGTGTATAAATTTGGTAGCAGGTACCTACACTTTACTACTTCATAAATCATAGTTTTTGCCTTGGCTATGTACCTCAAGCTTATTATATCGTTTATTGTTACAGGTTGCACTAATCTTCGGCATAATGGGGGCATGCCGAAGGCAAGAGCTATACAACATCCAGTTCGATGAAGTCTCTAACATAGACGACAGTACAATCATGGTGAAAGTTTTATATATTCCGACTCCGTCTACGAGCTCTACTGCTTGCCCCGCGGCCGCTACAGCTGCTGGATCAATAATTAACATTAACTTTCAAAATTGTACCATCCAAAATTTGAACAATTATTATAAATAAACTATTGTCAGCTTTTACTCTAGTTGTTTGATTAATTGCATTAGTGAAGATAAAGTAGTGTATGCAACTGCATATAACACGGGTATTAAAACACTCGTTACTATTATGAAACTCGCTACGCTCGTTTCATAAACTCACACTCGTGTTTTAATACCCTTCATTATATGACAGTTGCATAAACTACTATTTAAAGTTTTATGCAGTCTCTATTGTGGTGTTTAGTGTAACTTTTTTGTTTTAATTTTCCTTCAATTTATTGTGTGCCAAATAAATCTCTATTCTACTCTATAGGGCATAGACTACCACTGCCGTAGTCTACGACGTAGCACTCTCAACGTAGGCCCACTACGACGTTATAGTATGGCGTATTCTTGCAAAGCCTTTGAGGTCTTAAAATTGTGTGGCGTAGACTTGTAACGCCGTAGATTATCTACGACGACGTAGGCCCTCTACACCATAGACTATCTATGACGTAGACCCTCTACTTACGGAGTAGACTAGTAAATATTCTACCTACGCCGGAGAAGTTGCGAATGAATAGGGCATAGACATCCTACAGTGTAGATTACCTCCTAAATGAGACGCATAATTGATGATCAACATTGCGTATCATCACACTAGCAGTGTGCTAACGCGATTGGTTGCTGCGTTGGCGACTCAACTATCGTATGGGCTAGGTGCTGGTTTTTTTACGACAGGTTGTTTTAACTTAGTATAGCATGTATTGTTTTATGGTACAGACGCGGTAGGGGCTACGAAAGCGGCGAGCGAGGCCCTCGAGGCGGCGGGTACGAAGCGCCGCTCAGCTATGAGGCGGCGCTGGCGATGGGGCGCGGCTGCGGCTCGACGCGCGCGCTGCCTTCGCCCGCGCCCTCGCGGCTGCCCAACGGGTTCAAGCCGCGCGCGCGCCACTCAGACTCCGACGAAGACGACTGGTGCTAGCGGCGCCGTCGCGCGCGCTCCCTGAGGGACGTGCGCGCGCTCTCCCCCCCCACCTCCTCCAACACGAGCACCTTATAGCCAGCCCAGTCTCGTCTGTCTCCTCTAGTCTAAGAACCCCCGCGCCTCGGACGATATCGTTTTTTACTCGGCGAACGTGTGTTATGTAAATAGACGACAATCGTTGCTCAGGATTTTGGAAGTGCGCGGCGGAGCGAGCGCCCGCGTCGGACGCTCCGCGAGCGGTGTCCAAATTCTAGTGTTTACAAAGTTTTGGAAAATTTAATTTTTAATTCGCTAAAATTTTACTCTTTGATTTATATTACGGATAAGGTGGTCGGAGTGTGAAACGGTGTCAGGCGAATCGTTTGCGCTAGAATTTTTACATAAATGAAATTATTAGTCTGTATCGTAAAAGTAAAGTTTCTAATTATTAAATTTGCACTAATAAAGTTACATAATATTGCCTCTTGAAGGGCGAGGTCGCGCCGCCCGCCGCCTCGCCGCACTCACACCGTTTCATACTCGCATAGGACTTTGCGAGGACACTAGCGAATCATCCTCAAACAAATTAATAATAGTATTGTATAAAATATTTACTTAGTGAATAATTTTTACTTAGTTAATATTGTACTAAATAAAACATTTTTTATTGAATTTGCTGTCCTTCCCCCAAGTGCTTTATACCTACGTTATATTTTAAATTTAAATACAATTAACTAAATAAAATATGTAAACTTTAAAGAATATTTCTGCATAAATTAAATAACTACCCCAGTTGTTAATCTTTAACATTTTATTGGTTGGATTTTGTCGCCTGGTTTCACTAACAAATAAAAGTAGGTAGTTTTATAAAACAATCATTATAAAATTGTGCCCTAAAATTGTCACGCCTTTTGTCATTTTCATAAGGATATCGTTTAAGAGCATCAAAGATTTTCTAACAAGATACTTAATAATTCATTCAATTTGTATTTTACAAAAGGAAATTTATTGAACCGATAAAAATACTCTATTCAACAAAAGTACTTATGTGAATTCAGTTGACGACAAAATGAAAAAAGAATTGTAAAACTGGCGCTCAACAAGTGGTCAACGGTTCATTATGTACCCGAAGAATATAATAATAAAGTTTGGTAATAAGTTCACCAGGCAATAAATTCAGATTAACTTGTAGTCAGCAAAATCGGTATGTTCCTTTTATAATACGACTGTCTTACCGCTTGATTCTATGCTTTGATAGCTAAATTATGTATTTTTATCTGAGAAGGGCATTTACCGATACTTTTGGAAGCTAATTCAAACGTCTGTTGAGATTTCTCTTATTTCATATTTTACGTCATTTCCATTGTTAAGTCACCTGTTCGTTGTCCACCCTTGGTACTATTGTGCTTCACCAATCAAGACCATTTCATGACTCAAAATGACTGAGACTAAGGCGATTTAGGTCTTAAATGCAATAGTTTATTAATTTCAAAATTCGACATTCATCTAAACGCCTTAACATGATGCTATTCAGAAGTTAAGGAACTGCGATGCGACTGAGATGCACGCGTCTATTTAATATAATTTCAAATATAATCGTGCTGATTGGTCCTTTTCATTGTGCGCATTTTAATTTTGACCAGTCGTAATTTTGGGCGCATCGCAATTACTGAGCTTGTGCTAAGTGCCGTGTTCAAAGGCCCTTAATTGTACAATGAGGCACAATAGTAGTTTGACATTGTAATTGTTCAGAATCATGAGTAACATTTGTTGCGAGGCAATGATATAGGTGACCACGTGTGTCACATAGTACGGCAAAATTGTAAATACATAATTTTCTGTGATAACATGAATTAAAATGAGAAGAGTTAGAACTGTGTGATTGCAAACGAAAGTTGTTCATTCGTCTCGCCGTGTGTTTGGGAAGGAACTCTGACTTGCGAGTGAAATATAGTTCGGAATCCTTAGGCATTAGGCTGTTTGTACGTTTCCTTCCAAATTGTGGAGCTTAATCATTTAGAGTTGAGTTGATTTGAAGCTAGTCAAACTATCTATAATAAAGCAATAAAGAGTTTTGAATATAATTTGTAAGCAATTCCAAACATTGTGTTGATAATCTAAATAGTGATATAAACAGATTCCTTCGCAAATTCCTGGCGAAGCTAATTGTAGGTACTAGTGGAATCAGATATTAAATTATTCTCTTCAATGTTTTGATCGTTGTTGTTTGTTGCGAAGGGCAGGAAAGGGTTATAGCTTTATATATTTTACCTTTGTTATCAATTATAATATTAGTAGGCACAAAAATGTCTAAGCTGAAATGCATATAACGTCGTTTTGTCCATTTATTGAATAGATATTTGTTAAAACGCCTGTTTTCCTGATTCCGTTGTACACCTACGAATGTGAATCGGTCGTTTTGAATAATTGATATTATTAATGTTAAATGGCAAAAAATAATCTAGTCGTAATTTAAATACATTGTTTTTAAAGCGTTCTAAGTGGTTCGCGTTTTCACAGATATAAAGTTGTTGCCCTTGATCTCAGAGTGTTAGATTCTTCTATGTAGTTTTATAATTTAACGAAATTGACTAATAAAAGACATTATATTATTGTTATTGTATAGACGTATGAGTATTTTCATTTGGTCATTTGTATTCGAGGTGTTAGGTTGATACAATTAGCCGATGGACTTTCGATGACTGAGTGGTTAGACGGGTATTTTTACGCCAGAGATATGCTACGTAGCGAAACAAATTGTGTCAAACTGCATCAATAGGCTCACTTGATTTTCATAGCCAAGCGATCTTACTGGTTTAGTGTGATACTCCTTAGCTACGAGGAACATCTCTGGTCAAAAGCACCCTAACTAAAGAGTGCGTCCCGCTTCTGTGTTTGTGATCCCCAAGTATTCATAACCGATGCGATGGTTCGATTCGTTTTTAAGAGTTGTAAATATTGTAAATTATAACGCGGCCGCCCATAGAGGTCGCCTGTGGAAATGTCTAGTAATATGTTAATTAATGTTAGCTAGGTAATCTCGTCCCCAACTGTCCTTGATTTAAGTTGGGTGTTTCACTGCCTTAAATAAGAGATCAAATTTGTGTAATAGTTAACTACTACTACCGATAAGTGGCATTCGAAGATAAGTTTTTCACGACACTACGCTTCGTCCGTAGGGAGCCGGTACGATGAATAATAATTTAGTATTTTGATAACGGTACACGACTATAATACAGCAGCAATTGAATATAAAATTTGTAAGGTAATAAAGTTCAGTCTCTTAACTCACTTCGTTACATAGATTATGCCCGGTTCCTATATCCAACGGGTTGTTTTGCCTGCGGACAGTTGGTTGTTGATAATTTTTCTATGGAATGTCAGAAGTCAACTGTCCGTACGGATTCCTAGTCGTTTTTGTTTATAGGAACCTAGCCGTAGACGAGCCATGCCAACAATCCGTTGCGACGTACCAACGCTTCAAGTTTTAATGTTATAGTTGCAACCGCTGCGCTCTAAAGCTACTATGACGTGTCAAGTATAACCTATTGAAGTGAGATGAGAAAGTCTGAATTAAATCTAATCATGCCTGCCTTGTATCAATGTAATTCGCTTCATATTTTGTATCTAAAGTTATTGTATTTAGCATAGAAAGTTCATCGGCGAGAGAGCACCATAGTTTGTTTTTGGTATGTTCAAACTTTACAGGATAGTGCAATCCTATTGATATTGTATTAATAAAGAACCAAACTTGATTAGTATTTAAGTAATTTATTATCCTAAAACTAAAAAAAACTATACGCATGTTTTCACCTATACTGATAAAATGGTTATGTACAATACGAAAGAGCTGATGTTTTATATATAAATTCTTGCTCGCCTGTAAAATTTTGCAGAATGAATCATTATAAGATTGTACAATACGAATAAATGCAAAAAAAAGAAATTTCCTCGATTTTCTGTGTAAGTTTTTTATCACCTTATTAAAACCATAAAAATTGCCAAAAACGAGACAATTTATACCTATTGCTAAAATATTTGAATATTACGTTTAGGTGTAGGTAAGTAACTAAATCAATAGTTATCTTTCCATCTGAATAATGGTTATAAACTGACTTTTATGACTGACCCTGATCTTGACCTTCATAAACATAAGATCCTTGGAGGAGATCTATGTCCAGCAGTGAATGTCTTTTCCCTGAGATGGTGATGATTTACTGCATTATCTAACGTACACACAAAACACAGTTTAAAACGAAACAAATAATTTATTCAGCCCCTTCGAACACATTCGAACACTGCCGATTTAGAACCGATAAGCGTGAGTCATAGACAAACCTTACTTGTCTGTGTTAAGATGAGTCTGGCACGTCAGTTTCTAGTGAGCTGACATCGGCGTCGGCGTCGCTGGTGACGTCGACGTGAGGCCTTCGGGACTCGCGACAGCTTGGCGTGGCTTGGAGAACTGATTGAGTTTGTATAGGATCTACAAAGAATTTGGAAATTAGAGCCTGTCTTAACAAATGAACTATAATCAAACAAACGATAAACCACGTTATCCTGCTAATATTATAAAGCCGAGAGTTTGTGAAATCTGAATTGTTGTTACCAATCTCCAAAACCACAAAATGAAAAGCTGGCATTGCCGTAAGGACTACCTTACGGCAATGCCAGTTTTTCATTTTTCTGAACAAATTTTTACATCTAATGTTTAAAATTCATGATCTTCCTTTTATTTCGGACACTATGTTATTTAGCAAAAAATTATTCTTATGATGAATTCTTTCGATCGGTATGATAAAGGTACAGAATGATTATTTTTCTCGTGTAACGGGTTCGATTCCCGGTTCAACCATGTAATTATTTAAATATCTATGAATGCAGTTTAAATTGTTTTTTAAATTAAAATAATGTCTTCTTTCAGTAAAATGTTCTATCTACAATATTTAAGGTACTTTCCCTCCATGTGGCATACCCGTGGGACGCCCTGTATATCTTACATTTCCCTAAATTAACTTAATGATTGTTGATTTACCTGACGCTACTATCTCGTACCCGTCCTCCGTTATTCCAACGATGACTATCGAACTGTCTTCCGAATCTTGTAGCAAAGCTGCGCCTCCTTCAAACTGAGCCACGAACGCCGATGGATCCAGGAGAATCGCCTGTGGCAACAGAGATACTTTTGGGCCGTGACTGAACCCTAAAGTGGGGAAGAGTACCATACCACGAACAGTATAAAATAGTACGTACAAGAGCAAAATAATGACTTGTTCAGTCGTACGTCAGTTGTTGGCTTGAACCATTTGGGGGTGAAACAATTAATTGTGTTATTTTGTAATCCACGTCGTGGATGTGTCGTCAATGTCGTCAGAGCGAGACGACGAGATTTCACGTGCATGTGAGTGGATAGGAGGGAAAAGGATAGAGTTATTGCAAATTTCTCTACAACCGAATTCAATTTCCACCATAGTGCATATATGTAATTCTTTTAAAATAAATTTACCTTATCAAGCGACAAACAAAAGGTTCTTAATTTGGCTGACTCTTTTTTTATGTCTATATGTTACTCGATGTCCTACTAACTTTTATGGGCCGGCCCTCTCATAAAAGTTTAATTCCCGAGGGGTTACTATTTGTCCCGTAAAATTGAACAAACAATACATATAAATAAGGTTTTTGTTATTATAGTGCGTAAGCTCTCACACTTTCGGTAATTTCTAGGAAATCAAATAATATCCCAAAAATTTTCGACTTCGACGGGACTTGAACCCGCATCCTTCCCTGAGTACGGGAATGTGCTAACCAACTACACCACGAGGTCAAGTGACGTAGGAGTCGAAAATCTCTGGGACTTCCTACGGACTCTAGCGCCGTTAGCTCCACCTACAGGGGAAACATTGAAGTTTATCCAATCCTGTTTAAAGACTTAAGTTACATTTAGTTCGTTTGACGACAGATGTCGCATTGATCAATTCTAAGATTGTTGTTATTACCTATAGTGCGTAAGGCCTCACACTTTAGGATAATATTTGATTTCTTAATACATATAAATATTCAGAAATTTGAATACTATTTTTAGTTTTTGAAAAATAAACAAATTATTACCCCACTCTGACCGGATGACGTAACACTGGAACTAAGCGAAGTTCCTCTTCCCGAACTGTCCTGCGAAAGATCACTGTGTATGCCACGACCGTCGCCTGCGCCCGCGCCCATTCCGATACTGTCATTCCCGTTCACGTCAAACATTGCGTTGTCGGGCATTGGCAGCATTACGGGCAACGGTGGGTCGGGTTCGTCTTCTTCTGTCTGTGGTAGATAATGGGAAGAGATAGAAGAATAGAAAGAGGTTAGCAGGGAGATGAAATCAGAAATACAAGATCTCTTATTGATAGGTCCGTAGCAGGTTAGCATCGGCTACGGCGTAGCAGGTGCTACGGCGTAGCAGGTGTTACGCTAGTTAGTATATTGGAGATAAAGACGCAGAAATACATTTCAGATACAGATCTTAATGCAATTTGGCAGGGAGGTAGGCGGTATCCAAGGGAAGGACACAGCTAGGCCACTTTTTATCTCGGAAAAACGCGTACGACGCACGGACAGAAGCTCAACAGTTAACAGAACTTTCGCTTCATTCCGACTAGATATATCGAACCAAGTATAAATGTAGATACAATCAAATAATCATCATCTCTAAATATACAACGTATTCAGAAATGTAGTAACTTTGAGTGTTATGTTATGGTCTAACCGCTTGCTGATTAATTATCTGAAAGAGCCAGCTGGGCACCACAGCTTCATCTTCAACGGCACAAGATTGAAAGCTGTCAGACGATCTACCAGATACGAACAACTCCTCTGAATTCTGAAAATAAATAGCATGCATTCTTTGTATTTAGTCTTCTCGGGTCATGAACAATACCTCCACCTTCACATGGTCCTGTCAACCTTGCGGTGATACGGACCGAAACTGCGAGAAATGAGCCACTCTGTTGACTCAAGACTTTACAAAATAATCCTACGCACTTTGTCGGGTTAGGAACAGTTGATTCATCGATATTGCATCTACGCCATGTCATGACGTGTTTGAAATGCCCATTAAAGTCCAGTCAACGAATGATTGTGGATGGAATGGTCGAAAGCAGAAAGTTTGACTTCGGAATTTAGTTTGTACTAGGGAGACAAATATACTAAAAGTCCACACCCCTGAGGTGAGCCCTAGGGGGTGGCACAAAGAACCCCGTTTATTAGTTTTTTTCTTTCGACCTTTCAATCTCGAATGAGTGCTCAAAACACGGGGCTACTCTTCTAAGCACTCATTAACTGGACTATTACTTTAATGGAGTTTAAACACCAAAGTCGGCGATACGGCGCGGCAGGTTTCTGGGACATTTCAGTAGGTATATTAATATTGTATCTACTTACTGCTTGTCTGGTAGCACCAGCAGCCAGGCTGCCGGTCTCAGAATCAATGAGATTGATAGGGTCCGGCTTGTCGCCTCCTATCAGGTCCACGTCAAGGGAAAATCCACTGAAAGCCTGATTGGCAACAGCACTGGCGTTGTTTTGTGGAACCTTCAAAAAGGGTACAATTAACTTTGTCTCGTGGCGGCGTAAGAATCGAACCTCAGCCCGTGTCGTAAGCACGGCACTAGCAACCTAAGGCAACCAAAGGGCGGCAGCTTCCTATTGCGTATTTATAACACCTCCACTGCGTTCACTAATCCGCCTGCCAAGCGTGAAGATTATGGCAAAACCTCTCTTATTTTGGGAGCCGTGTTCAGATGATGCAGTGATTGTGTCTGATGATAAGATGTAAAAATAATTATTTTAAAATTTCTGACAGATGAAGACTGCAGACATATTGCGGCAATGTAGTTCGCATTCCAGCTAAAAAAAATCGCTCTCATACACACTTACCTTACGTGTGTATGTGAGCAACACTGAGAAATAGTAAAGTTACGCTAACTTACGGTAGCGTACGGCTGATTTTTTCTCTCGTAAATATCCTTAACAGAAACAGAGTTTATCGCAAGTTTTAATCTCGAGCTTCTAGCTGACCCATGTCCGGAATATTTCGAAAACGTAGCAGACGACTTGAAAGAGGCCATATCGAAATCTGTAACTGCCGTCCTGTCCGCGGACAAACTGACAACGGATGAAGATGTTTCGTTGTCAAAAGAACGATAGAGTGCGTCTTCCAAATTGTTTTTGAAGGACGTATCTTCATCGTTAGTGATGACCGTCTTAAAACTAATCGGCGAAGAGGTTGGGTCCAAAAGCGAGCTATTGTTGTCTTCTCGTTTCAAAATGACAGTACTTGAGCTTACAGAGGAGCAAGATTCAAGCGGCTCATCGATAAAATCCAAAGCCTTTACTACTAAATTCTTCATAGCGGTTTCAACATTTTCCACTTGCAAAATTTTCCCCTCATTGCACATGGTATTACTCATCCAGTCTGCTGTTAGATGAGTTCCATCCCTCTTTGGTGTAGATGTTGACGGCGCTTGCTGCGTTCGTGGCGGTTCTAACACCAGAACCATATTTGATGTCCCTGTACTGGCACCTACTGTATTCTCATGAGTTGGTATCAAGTCTTCAGATTTCAAAGATGACACTCTAGATATTGTGGGGCTCTTAGACATTTTCTCGATCAAACTGTCTGTTTTTGTAAGATTCACGTTAGATTTAGGCTTTTTGTTGGCTGCATGTAAAGGAGGGCTTTCTTTTAAATGTGCAACAAATACCTTCTGTTGGGTAGGAAAAGCTCCTTTATGTTTTTTGTCACATCCTTTTGATCCACAACTTTTTGGCTGTCTCGAAGTTTGTGGGATGTTTTCTTTGTTATCAAACTTTTTTTCATCTGATATCTTTTGGTTTTTACAGCGTTTGATGAACTTTTTGTTTCTGTTGGGAGTGGAGCTTTCCGAGCTACTGTTAGCCGTACTGCTTCTATATGAAGAATTGGAATGCCTGTGACTGGATACATTCTTCGATAGGCTGGCTACCGCGCGGACTGTAGCTACGCTGTTAGAGGAACAAGTCGAGCTGGGCGGTGATATAGGACTCAGGTTGCGTGTGACGCTGGGACCGCAGCGCCTTTTCCCGCTGTCTGTTTTTTTCGCTGTTCGATTGTTACAGCTATTTTGTTCTATTTCGTTTCGCAAAACGATAAAGTTTGGTTGTGCCAATCTATTTTGCAACTTAAGTAGATCCGACTTGATCTTCTCAGCATGGGAACGCTCTATGGGTGTCGGACAATTTCTTTTAGTAGGGACGTATGTTTTAGAAGAATGCTGACTTAGATTCAGTACACATTTATCGCGTGCCTTGGGTTTCAGTTTTTTTTCTGAAGTTTTTTTTCTGAGATAGGCGGGTAAATATTTGTTCGTCGTTAATACTTTGTTTGTTTGCTTTTCATCCTTATGCGCGGGCATCACTTTTGACGGATTTATAACAAGGAAGACCGATTTAGTGATATATTTCGGCGCAGCAGATCTGAAAAAATTTTAAAGTTGCTCTTACATGTTAAAACTCCCCAAACATTGACCTTTGGGGAGGTCTAGGTATGTCCGTCCAGCTGTGGATGTCTTTTGATAGAGATGATACATTTTTGCATAAATTAAGTTTCTATTATAATATATTTTTAATCCCTGTGTTGAAAATCTTGTTAGAAGATTTTCAATGTAAAGTTAAAAAGCTTACCCCATCGTCAGTTTAGATGGCGCCTGAAAAACGTAGGTCATTAAATAATATTATATTATATTTATAGTAAACTCAAAATCACATACAATATTAAAACTTAAAATGCACAGGAGCAGATAGCATTCCTATTCAAATTAATTAAT
The DNA here is from genome assembly GCA_949316285.1 of Eupithecia subumbrata. Lineage (NCBI taxonomy): Eukaryota > Metazoa > Arthropoda > Insecta > Lepidoptera > Geometridae > Eupithecia > Eupithecia subumbrata. Next base: position 5,766,130 of record OX438648.1, read on the forward strand.
ATGTGCACACACCTTGACAACATTTCTAAAGGGCTTCTTAATATTTCCGACGGTTTTAGGAATATATTCGGTTTTTACAACAGTTTGGTTCATTGTAACCTGCTCAATTTTTCGTGTTGGAGGAAATTTTTGTGGAGTCGGAATATTTTTTCTTAAATAACTGGTTACTGATATTTTTTCCTTTGGACAGATTCTTCTCTTAGAAACTGTTTCTGTCATTCTCTTTATGGGATTGCATATTTTCCTTTTTGTGAAAACTTTTGGTCGATGATTTTGCCAACCTCCTTGAAACATAACATCCTCAGACGATTCTTTGTCTCTGTAGCTGTGAACTTGGACTCCGCCGTAGCACAATTTTGGTCGAATGTATCTTGTCAACTTCCTCGAATCCCCTTCATCTTTTTTAATAAACGGCGTGGTGTTTAAGTCGCAAGTACCTAAACTTAATGCTGTCTTTGGCATATCTGCAAAACTGCAATTCAAATCTGAGCCAGAATCCGTTTGCATACTACTTGGTACTGATTTGAGGCATTTCGTTATACCGGAAAATTTCGTGTTTACTGACAAATTAGAATTTATTAGATCAATCTCTTGATTTTCAATGCCATTAAACTCTCGTTTTTGATTTGCCGTTGGAAGCTGTTTTTGCATAAGAGGCAATACAGAATTAATCCAGTCAACCTCGCGATCTTTCCCGAAACCAAAGTCTCGTTCACGAGTCATGGTTGGTTTAAAGTGCATATCAGGCGAATTTCGGTTTTGTGTAGGAGGCTTTTGACCATACATATCAGTTTTTGTTAGAATTGGTGATTTATTTCTTTGTATAAAATCTTTTCCAATGGTAGGTGACTCAGATTTATTACACAAATACTGGTTAGGCGAGTTGAGTCTGTTAGGAGAGCTGGATCTGTTAGGCGCGTTGCGTATGCCAGGCGAGTTGAGTCTGTTGGGGGCGTTTTGTCTGTTCGGCGAGTTGTGTCTGGTAGGCGAGTTTTGTGCGTATATCCTAGTAGCCGATTCCAGCTTATAAGGCGACTTACGGCTGGGTATCATGGAATATCTAGTGTTTTTAACAGGCGATTCTTGTTGTCTTATCATAGGAGTGAGATTTTTCTCCCTGGGCGAATCTAGTCTTGGAATCTTAGATTTCTTACATATCTGAATGGGTGATTCTGGTCTTTGTGCAACGTGAGGTTCTTGTTCTGGCCCTGGCTCTGGTCTTTTCTTATTGGAAAATTCATATTCCTGCTTTGGTGATATTACTTTCCGTTTCGTAAGTTGACTTTGTTTTAAGACGGGTGATACTAGTCTTGGGGTAATCGACTCATTTTTCTTAGCACTAAAAATTAATCTTTTAATTGGAGATGTATTTTTAGGTGTAACAGCTGATCCTGATTTTCGAGTGGGCGAACCTTGTTTTTGTGGTATAAACGACCTTCTTTTTAGCTTTGGAGAATCAAGTATTGCTTCCATATCAGGTGTTTTGTCACTTCGGGGAGATTGTGATCCCTGCTTCAGCGGCATTAAACCTAGTTCTCGCTTATGTGAGTCATTTTTTTGTAGTTTAGTTGTGTGTCTCAATCGTGGCAAATTAGATATTGGTATGACCGTGGCCCTCCGGTCAAACATCGCAGATGATCCGGAACAATCAGCAGATTTTGCTCTTTCAGTAAGCTGTTTAACAGGGATGGGCGATCCTTGTCTATCAGCCATCGAATCCTGTTCTAGCGTAACTATGCGTTCCAATTGTTCAGCACCGTTTGGTTTGTCTTTTATTTTAATTCCTGACGCCGGTTTTCTGGGTTCCACCGATCCGAAATACAAGATCCCAAAATCTCTTTCTTCAAAGTTAGTAGAAGTGCAACAGTTTGTTGTAGATTTCAGCTGTGCGTCTGTGCAATTTAATGTTTTCTGGACATTACTGGAACAATCAGCCGATCTTGCTTTTACAGCAGGCTGTTCACCATGTATGCGGGACCCTTGTCTATCAGTAATCGAATCTTGTTCTAGTGTAACTGGTAGTTCCACTTGTTCGGCACCATTTGGCGTGTCATTTATTTTAATTCCCGTCATTTGTTTTCTAGGTGTTATCATCCCAATATTTCCTTCTTCAAAGTAAGTAGAAGTGCAACAGTTTGTTGTTGATTTAAGCTGTTCTTCTGTGGACTTAAATGTATTCTGGACCTTAGTGTCCGTAGAAGAGCTTCCAATTCTGATGCCAGCATTGAAGATGCTATTCATTCGTGTCGATGTAGTAGCTGGTAGTACATAATCCGGTGCTGACACATCCGGCCCGCATTGAACGTCCATACTGACATGACGAATACCCTTAGATGTAGAAGGCTCATTGATATCTATGGGAACAGAAAAGTCATCTTTATATTTTCAGAATTTAATTACAAAGATACCCGCATAACAATTTTTTTTATTGTTTAAAGTTTTTGAAAAAAATAATGAATGAAGATATCTACCATTTAGAAAAATCGTCTGATATTCATCAGATTCAGCATCATGTTTATCGAACACATTTTCTCTGATAACAGTCTCATTTTCAAATGTCATTGCTTCTTCCGAACCTGTGCCAATAGTCCGGTTCATTGCAATCGTTTCACGTGTTTCGTCTGTTACAATTTCAATAAGGTTGCTATGCTCTGTCGCAGATATGCCGTGAGTCTGGTTGGGTGGCGTCACGTGCTCAACTGGGGTACACTCGTTCGCGTGATCATTGTAAATTTCTATGTTGTCTGTTACCAGCTCTGGATGACAAAGTTCTATAAGACTGGCCGGTATCTGTATAATAAAAATTCCCATAAGATTTTAACTGAAATGTAATAAATCTACATTACCTACATACATACCTATTTTATTGACATCTATGGCTACTTCCTATATAATCAAAAAATCTCTAACCGGTTTAGAAGCGGTAGGATGCAGTGGTTTTTCTTTCTTCCTAGTCTTAAACCTATACTGCCTGTACCCGACCGAGACATACTTCGTACTACTATCAGTGCCGATATTGTTGGAACTGGACTTCTTTTTGGACGCCTTCTTTACTATTTTCGTCTTGCTTGATTGATTTTTCGACGCTTTATGCTTTGTTGAATCGTTTTCAGTAACTTTTGAATGAGATTTTTTGCTTATCACGCATTTGAGGTCGATACCTCTATTTTTCTTTTTGTAACGTCTGTATGACTCTTTGATGTATCGATGAGACTGGCTATGTTCGGTGTCACCGCCCGAACTAACATCGTTGTCAAAGTTCATTTCGATGTGGGAACTTCGGTCTTCAGTAGGCTTTACGTCTTCCTCGAGCCACGCTTGAGTGCGTTCGAGCTTCGACTTCTTATCCGTTGGGTCGAGCAGTGGTATTTCCTGTTGATTTGGCTCGACCTCAAAACCGGTATGCAGATCAGCGTATTTGTAGTCTGAAAATGTTTAAAACAAACAAGTATTTTTATGCAGACTGTCATAGAAAGGGCGAGATGGTAAAGCAGCATACTCGTTATGTAATCAGCGCTGGGTACGCTCAGATCGTCATCGAACTCTGCATTCAATAAACCATATATTCCAGCCGAAATACGAGAGTCTTTTATTGCACGCGGGTTTTCTAAAACGAAGATACGTTATAACAGTAAATAATCTGGACGTTGTAAATTTTTAAAATTAACATATCACATTAGTATATTGAGATTAAAAATTTATAATTAAGTACCTGACTTGACCAAATACTTGTATTTGTCTACAATTTTCGAACTGAAAACAAAATAATAAAAATATTAAAAGAATTGATTTTTATTTTAATTTTATAAGAGTAATGTAAGTAGATATTAGATGAAATACTAACGCGGTATCATCTTCTTTAATCTTCTCCAACGCAGTAAAATCTAGAGCCTTCACTGACTGACCTACAAGAAAATCAGTTTTGTTAAAGTGGATCGGTTAACATTGCTTTTAGATTTTTTTTTCAGCTACAAGAAATAAAACTAGCGGAAAAGTAATTTGTCGCAAATAAATAAAATTATCTGAGAACTTTAGATAATTTAAGAAATCAACTAATATCCCTCATCCTCATCAGATTTCCTAGAAATTACCCCGACTGCGAGGGCTGACCGCACTATAATAACAAAATATAACAATAATTTTATTCTATGAATTAGCCTGTAACGTCCCACTGTTGTTGTTGGCAAAGGCCTTCCCCGCGCCATCGTTTCTTCGGTTTTATTAGAATATTTAAATATTTTGTATAAGAGATTGCTGACCACAAATCAACATAGGTATTCCCAAATACTACTAAAGTACGATAAATCAAAGTTTGTTACAACATCGTTTCATAGGAAATAGTTTAAGTTTTTTTTTCATAATTTTATTCCACGTTGAAAGCAAAACATAACAGCGCAAAAACATAAAAATAAAAAATAAATCTCCCGTGCGATGTTAATCGAACGCCCATAATCACTTAGGAAGGTGGGGATCATTCGTACACTTTTTAATATAAGCCTTGTAAAAAAAAAAGTAATTACAATTTCAAAATAAATTCAATGATTTTGAGTAAGCTACATATCTGGCTATAGTAATAAGGTACATCCATATTGATTTAATGCAATCTAACCGAGCAATGGCGGTTTTCCCAAAAGATGGAAATCGTACGAAAGCACCCCAAACGTGGGGTAGATTCGTACATAGTGTGGGGCACATTCATACATAAGTGGGAGCCTTCGTACAGAGTATATAAAAGCGCCATTTATACTTATAAACATTTTTATACATTATAAGAACTTTCTCAAAAACTTAACCTTAAAAAAGTCTTTGTCATCGAGATCAAACTACACAAATAATCAGCCTTAAAAACAGTAGGTACTATTAAATGTTTTACATTAATATCTTATCAAATATTAATCTCTTTAGCTGTTTTTATTCTTCCAGTCTTTGTTTTTCAGGAGTATCTGTGTAAATCCTGGATTTACGCCGTATTGTTCTGCGGACTTCCGAATGGATAAAGTTTTATCCAAAACTTTCTTCATCGCAGAATCCATTGCGTCTTCGTCTACCTCTCCCGATCTAGTCCCCTTTTTTGTATTTCCGCGGCATGGTTCTGAAATAGATAAATTGGTAAATAAACACTCATGCGTGAAATAACACAATCCATGAGGGGTATATTTGCACAGTACGAATCTACCCCAGTTACTCTGTATGAAGGTACCCCAAACCCAAATATTTAACAAATTAATTCAAAATAAAAAAACGGTTAATTTTATACTGAAATAAATACGCACACCATAAATTAGGGCATCAGTACATCATTTACAATAACTTACTTTTACAATTTGAGTAAATCTTACTAGAACTAAACACTTTCAAAGGTGATTCCAAACATTACTTACGAGAAGCGAAAACACGTATCGATTTATTGCATGGAAGCCGTCGGCCGCACTGTCCCGCCTTGTCGCGCGGTTACTTAGACGCGGTAGAGGGGAGGCACACACATAAGTATGGACGCGCTAACGTTTGTAATCGCGGAGTTATGATGAATGTACGAATGCTCCCGCTGTACGAATGGTAACGGTTTACCCCTACCTACATTAAATTAAATATGGGTAGTTAAAGGACAAGCGGAGTGAAGATGAATCAGCTTCATTTTGTTAACAATGGTGTGACAAATGCCCAGCATTATTTATTTAACTGTAAAGAAATTTTAATGAACTAACATATGGTGTTCTCCACGGAATGCCTCTTCCGTCGCTGTATCGCCTTCTCCGTCAGCGTCAGTAGGTCTAGCAGCTTACACTGCAGCCACTTGCTAGGCGGTGGCTGCCTTCTTCCTTCGCTAGTGCGCAGTGCCAGCTTCATCAACCTGCAGACTACTTTGTCTAGTTCAGTAGAAATGTCCTCGTCGGCGGTCAGCATGGTGCGGAGTTTACGAACTTTTTGGTCCAGAGCGCGGCGAAGGCATTTCGCTGCTTCAGAGACAAGGGAAAGCGATGTTTTAGGCTGCCTGTCCTGCCGATCCAGGCAGCGGAGCGGTTTGAGGGGTGTAATGCGGAGCGGATTGAGGGTGTAATGCGGAGCGGAGTTGCGGTCTGTGTCTGCGGACTATGCGCAGCAAGGCAGAGTTCACGGGAAGAGTATATACCTACCTAAATTGAGAGGGCGACGGGGCGGCGCGGCAGTAGATCAGTTCCATCGTTGCAAGTGCGGATATTTTTGGTCCGTTTCCCTGCTCCGCTTCCTCGCTCCGCTAATTTTTAAACTTTTTCGCAAATCTTTGTCCACTGAAGCGGAGCGGAGATTTTATACAATTCTATTGATTAATATTGTCGAAGCACAGCCCTTTTTTCTCCGCTCCGATGGACAAGCAGTCTTAAGCTTTGCTAGTTGTTTTATACCAAAAAATTCAAACCTATCGTAGCTGAGTAACACAACATATAAGTCGTGTAGATAGAGAATGGGATTGAGAAGACGCGGGAAGCGGTACAGCATGCTGTCTCACTGTCATCTTCAATCCCAGATTATACCTACCTATTCCTATTTAATTGACGTAGATACCTAGGTACTAGATGCTCTTAGGAAATTAATTATTTTGTAGGGTACCCCCAGTGCAAAAATGTTTTGGTAATGGTAAAACTGCATTTTCCTAGTTGGTGTTTATTTTATTTCATTCTATTATACCCACCTTTACCGGAAAACAGTGATTTTCCATATTTTTGAACTTTTCTGTCACATTTGACAGTTACTGTCACATTTGACATTTGCTGTTACTAGATCATCATCATCAGACTATATTAGTACCGCTGGCCATATGCCTCCCCCTATGATCGCCATAGCGCCCCGTCTTCAGCATGCCCATAAAGAATCCGAGAACATGGACAGAGAAAGCGGAGGATAGAAACAAATGGCTGCAATTGGAGGAGGCCTATACCCGCAGAGGGGTCCTTAGCAGATGACGGTGGAATAACTACACTAAAAAGTCAAAAATGGTGGGAAATATGATAAATTCAAACCATGGTGATCCGGGATCTCAGTGCTCCCATCTGAGAGGGTAGTGGATCGAACTTCTGTGGATTCCCACTGCAAGACAAGTAACTTAATTAAAACCCACCGTTTCGCTACGCTAGTTACGAAAACTGAGCTTAAAATAGAAAAACCTTTCGATATTTTTTATATTTTTTAATAGAATCTTAGAAAAAGTACATCCGTAGATAGCTAAACATAAACTTACATCCGGTAATTAAACTTAAATTGTGTTAATAATATACTTTCATAACATTTTCGCTTCTCGCTTTAACATAACCTAGCTTAATTTTAAGAATTTAACTCGTATCTTAACAGATTTAATCTTAATATTAACGAGCGGATCTCGAACCGATTTCGCACGCGATTGAGATCAATTTTTTACGACTAAAACAGTCTCAAGGACATAGCACATTCATCCAGCACCGCTAACGCACAACACAAAAAAAAGCAATCAAATAGGTATGAGCTTCAACTCGTAATCTATAGATAAATTTTACATCGTCAAAATGGCTTACCGTAAGCTTCAAGCGAGTGGCCTGCGACCTGTCTGTTCTCTGATGCCGTCAATATAAAATGCATCTAAATTTTACGATTTAAAGCATACCTGAATGCACATTTTTGTACTAGTCGGCAATGGCGCGGTTTAGATCTACGACAGCCTTTACTAAAACCTTCAGTCTTATGATATTCAAGGGGATAGACTTCTGACCTATCTTGCCTCAGCTTGAGATTACCTACACTGTGTTATAACATACTGAATAAATAGAATCTGTTCTATTTACTCTGTATCCTGTTCCGTTCCAAAAAGTAACAAAACGATTGATACTTGTTTTAGTAACGATTTATTATAACAAATAATAATAGTAACGATTGCGCGCTTTTCTTCTCTTGCGAGATAAAAAAAAACAATTCATTTAAGTCCAGACTGTTTAAACATACATAAATAAATTTAAAAAAATGAGTTTTCTTTCTTCGTATGTTATTTATTTTCGCCCATAGTTGGGCTAAAATCGGTGTTGAAGTACGAAAGTTTAGAAACCTGTATTTTTTTAACGGTTTCGGGTGCATACAGCCATAGATAATGACGAGATAAATTGATATTATCCTTAGTTTTGGATGGTCAACATCAAACAGCGTAGTAGTTACCCTTCCACGTTTGTATGGAAAGTTGAGCGACTCGTTCAGCCTTAAGTATATTTGGAAGTAATTTAAAATTATCTTGTAGTAAAATTTTATAACGACAGGTGGAGCAAGGCGCTTACTGAATGGCGTTCAAGAACTGGGTACAGAAGCGTTGGACGTCCAATGGCAAAATGGGCAGAGGTATCTCTAACACCGCAGGGCGAACCTGGATGAGATTGGCGCAGGACCGTGTGACCGTGACCACTTCACAAAAGTTTGGAGGCTTATACCCAGCAGTGGGTGAAGTCGGGTTGCGGATGATGATGATGATAATAATGAAAATTTTATAGGTATACAGCCTCTATGAACTACAAAAGATATAGGTTATACATGGTGCCATGAAAGATGTGTAGTGTACTAAGCCGAAAGGGGGTGATTCTGGAACCCGAGGGGATTAACTTTTGTTCTTTTGAATTTCGAATATTTTCACACGATGATCCCCTCAGGGTCCAGAATCACCCCCTCTCGGCTTAGTACCCGTGGCACCCTGTAGAGAAGAAAAAGCGCGAAATTGTTACTAAATATGAATCGTTTTAGTCTGATATTCCAGAGATTACTTCCCAAGACAGGTAAGCCAGGTTTATCTACTCTACATTTGCATCATGTGATAAATTAGTTGCAATTCTTTACATCAGAGTAGGTCTCATTTTCCGGCCAATCGTCGTCGTTGGTCATACGCGTGGAGGCGGTATCGACCACGATGCGGGAATGTATAACCAAGTTATCGACGATCTCGTATCCATCCCACTCTAATAGATCCCTGAAACAATGACGTAAAGTCAATGAATAAATTGATGGACATTGGTGTCAATTCAGTTGTCGCCAAAACTGGTGTCAATTCAGATGTAGCCAAAATTGGTGTCAATTCGGATGTAGCCAAAACTGGTATCAATTCAGTTGAGCTACCTGTAGATTGAACGGTCTGCAGTTAGCTCAATTGTTTCAATTGTAAATACCAATTATATTATAATTTTCTTTGTGAATAAAGGATTCAGACGTAGCCAAAACTGGTGTCAATTCAGATGTAGCCAAAATTGGTGTCAATTCGGATGTAGCCAAAACTGGTGTCAATTCAGATGTAGCCAAAACTGGTGTCAATTCGGATGTCGATAATAATAAAAATAAGAAATTAAACTAAAATAAACCAAAATAAACTAGTTTGATTTCACTAACAATAATGCCATTCTTGTCATTTCGATCGTTATGAAAGGGACGGCGCCATTTTTAGTGAATTTACGCCAAAGAACTTGTATGTAGTTCCTACAACTAGAATGAGCACTTGCGCCAAAAACGGTCTTAGCGAAATAGCAAGGATGCAGGTAATGTATCTCACTACGGCGGCCAAAGGCCAAATTTGAAAAAAACGGAACCAAACTTCACATCAATGAGTATAGATACGTCAAATGAACTTCAAAATAAATTTGCGTGCAAAAATGCTACATGTGTGACACCATGCCTGTATGCGAACCTCTCAGTCTGGTCCGTATTGGTTTTCTATTCAAATTTAGAGCTTTTTCGTGGAAGTTACGTCGGTTTTCGAGTCAACTCCGTCCGATCCGTCCGGTTGTACGTATCTACTTAACACATCCCTGATTTACGCTTACATTATGAATGTAAACAGGTTAAGGTGGTTATTGAGGATCGAAAAAAGTCGGGTTTTACAATGTAGGTAGATCTAGGTTCTACAAATCATTGATTTGATTTGATCGAAAGCTGATAGCCGAAATAATTGTTATGCAATTTTTGTACAACAATTTGACTTCGGGCAAAATATAGATAAATCGTCTTTGCGGTGGAGAAATCTATCTATATATATCTACTCAGCCCGCGAGCACCCACTGCTGGGTATAGGCATCCCCTCCATTACGCCATTCCGTCCGGTTCAGTGTATGCATATAATTTTCGAAAACCTAATTAGCTTTCTATTACTAAGGCGAGTGTATTATTTGGTGGGTAGGTGCCTATTTATAGTAATTATGATTGTTACTCTTTTACTTTAATTAGGTAATAATAATAATTCATGTGTTATTTTATAATTGTGTACCTGCATACCTACCTAATTAAGTGTAGCTTAATCATAATTTATGTTACTGTTCTTTTGTTACCTTACCTGTGCTGTTTGTGTGTGAACCCAATAAAATGTCTATCTATCTATCTATCTTTCTGAACTTAGCTGCGAATGCAAAATTGTAGCCAAAATGTTATAAACTTACTTGACTTTTGCGACATCCTTAGTGATATGGGAGACCACCGGGATAAGCTGTTCTATTGGGATCTCCAGCCGGTTGAGATCAATATCCACATCGTCGATCAGACGGTTGATCTCGTCGGATATAAGCTCTGTTATGCGACATTCTTCGGATTTTATCTGAAAAATTAATTATATTTCTATCAAACGAATTATTATATCAAATAGAAATAGACAAAGAAACGTATAAATAACATAGAATAGAAAACAGTCGCTGTGTGGTGCCGGCTTAGAATTTGCACCACCCCAACTCTTCCCGCAGATCGGGGGGGATCTGCGGGAAGAGTTGGGGTGGTCTCCCCATAATATAAAAGCCAATAAGGCACTTATCAGGGGGAGGCCTGCGTCCAGCAGTGGACCAATATAGGCTGTTGAGGAGGGGAGGAGGAGGAGAGAACAGTTTGCTTGAGTCACAAAATGGTCCTTCGTACTATTTACTGTGATCCTATCAGCATTCATACATCCACTGCTAACCATGCCACAAACAAGTAGGGTTTTGAGATAATCACCACAATTGGCAGGCAGATTGGTTAAAAATAACAGAAGAAAGCTGGCGCCCGTCCTCTGCTAGGTGCCTAGTCAGTCGGCGAAATAAATAAATATATGCTATCGCACCTGACATAGTGTGCGTACGCGGGCGCTAGGATGAAATGCACCATGATTCATTCGTATAACGGCCGCGTAAAAAAAATGGGAACAGTCTTTTAGCACAAAGTTTATTAAAGAAGAACTATTGAGTGTATCTTTTCAAAATAATTCAGCTTTTGAATAACTAAACTATGTCGGAAAGGGCTTTATTTTAGAGTTTTGTTTCTCTATTATTAATTTTCGCCCAAGGTTGGGCTAAAATCAGTGTTGAAATAAGAAAGTTTAGAAACTTTTATTTTTCAAGCTTTTTTTACGGTTTTGGGTGTATACAAACATAGATAATGACAAGGTAGATTGATATTATCCTTAGTTTTGGGTGGTCAACATCAAACAGCCTATAATGCTGTTGATCACAGATGGCCATGACGGCCATCTGCTGTCGCAGAGGGCGCCCTTCCGGTAAAGTTAGGTTGGGGCAACACGCACAAGGGCCACTTAGGTGCGATTCGGCTTGGGCTGTTGCCAGATGCTACAAGAGGAAATGGAGGTTTCGCCTAGATGCTCGAATGCGCATGGGCAGAAGCGAGGAATTTTTCGAATTTTTCGCATCCGGCGGGGTCTTTTTTTGGTCGGGTTTTTAGTGTGCGGAAGCAAATCGGGACGGGGGGGGTCACCAAGAACGTGTCTCGGTTTACGGAGGAGAAAGATTTACTGTGATGCAAATTATGCCTAAATTTTATTTGAAACTAGCTTCTGCGACTACACTCGTGGGCAGGCTTTAAATAGTCTATCTTAAGGCAAATCCAGGTAACTTTAAAATTACCTACGCAATCCGTTTATTGAAGGGATCCTGTAGGCCTAGCACGGGGATTGTCTTGGGTAGAGTAGAGAAAAATTGTCACATCGTATTCGAATGCGTAATATGTTTGAAACTCATTCCTTCAACTTCAATAATTTACGCAATGTATGACAATGCGATGTCATTCTTCTATATTTTACCCTAGACCACTATCCCCGTGCTAGGCCTACTGATACGAGAAACAAAACCTACCTCATAAGGAGAGTTGTATTCCTTGACAACTTTGTAATACTGATTCCAGTACGGTGCGTCTACGCCCCAGTTGATATTACGCCAGTGTTGTACGCCATTCCCTTGGGTTTCCAGCGCCATGCTATCTTTATTGAAGTTGAGCATTTTGGTAAGGTATCGGATCTCGTCTACCACTTCTCGCGTGTGCACGAGCGCCATATCTTTGTTCTTGTTTAAGATGTTTTGCGTGGTTTTAGAGAAACTCTTCACATGTATCGATGTGCAGTTTAGTCTGAAAGGACAGGAAACGGTTAGGTAGACGTGATATTTATCGTCTATGATAAGTAAAAAATTGCAGCCTGAGTCGTGGCTGCTTCCAAGAAGACAAGACTGTGGAACACATTGTGGTACAATGCACGACCACTGAAGAGGCCAAACACAAGGGAACTGAAGAGTCACTGAGGCATCAACGACATCCACACCCACAGGCAAGCAGAAACGAAGCTGTCAATCACCAAAAGTCATGCTCCGGTATTTCAAGGAGCTGTGCTGGTAAGGGTCTGTTTAAGCTAGGGGACAATGCACAACACACTCCCATGCGAGATGTCAGTGCAGATCTCAGTTTCCGCATTTAAAATAAGAAGTTATTTTTTTTTTCTGATTGAAGTAGACAAGATGAAATTTAAACCTTGATGGGTTTCAGGTTCATTTGGCATCTATTGACGATTTGCGACGAAAATTGAAAGAAAAATGTTAAATGAAAATGTACCTACTTATCAGAAAATTGCATAGACTGCATGTGTTGCCAAAATGTAACATTCCATTTCTACTTTACAGAAAAAATACGGCTTCATAGTACTTATAATGAAAACGTGAACACTAACAAGAACATTCAGCAACATGATTCGTAAACATAAAATTCAAACAGAACCTGTTATAGACATCTTCAATCATATAGACGCGACTATCGTGCTGCTTTCTCGGCACAACAATATCATAACACATCTGTTCAAAATCCAGCATCTTATAGTTCTTGCAAGCCTCTACATCAAGGTTACACTGTGAAGTTTTGTCGTGCTGCGCAAAAGGGGCAAGCGAGATCGCAGTCTTGCGTAAGAGAGACTCTGTGTCGATCGAGTATTGGGTATTGGAATTCTTCTGAGAAGTATACATTAAAGCCAGGCAGGATTTGTTCTCCGAGGATTGCTCAAACGTGTGGGTAAATGAGTCTGTGCTGAAAGGGAGGAGTTGAGGGAAAGGATAAGTCCCTTTTCACTTGCACTCGATTACGGCATGCGGTAGTTTCGCCGAGCCGTGCTTAGACTTAAGTCTATTCTTAGCCTTAATGACTAAGCCTAAGGCTGCCTTAAGGCTTAGTCATTAAGGCTCAATTCACACCGGGATGACGCAGATAATCGTGGCGCTGCTGGCTGGACCGATGACAAGACGCGCAACCATTTCGGGCTTTGGTATTTTATGTATGTAGATAAAGGGGTTTGAAGATTTTGGGGCTAAAATCGGTTACCTTTTTTTTATATCGCCGCGCACAATGAATCATATATATTTGTATAGAAGACACGGAAAACAAATAAAAAATGTCATAAAATAATGTCCTAAAGCGTCAGGTTTCTGAGATATTCACCGATGAAAATAACTATATTTTTTCTTTCTTTGTCAATAACTCAGAAACTTGACGTTAGACATGTTATCGAACATTTTTAATTCATTTTAGTTCTTCTATCCAAATATAGAAATTTTATTGTGTTTCTTGAATGGCCCTAGCATCAGTCACTATTTATTTATTTTTTTTTCAAAATCGCGGCGCACAATAAAAGTTACGTATTTGGATAGAAGACACTAAAACAAATAAAAAATGTTCTATAACATTATGTCCGACCTACAGAACATTTTTTATCGCTTTAGGACCTAAAGCGTCAGGCGTGAGATATCCACATTAGAAGAAAACATATAGGTAGTTACTTTCATCTGTGAATATCTCAGAAACCTGATGCTTTAGGACATTATTTTACAGGTTTTTTTTATTTGTTTTAGTGTTCTCTATCCAAATATACAATAATTATTGAGCACGGCGGTTTTGAGAAAAAAAACAAAATCGTAGGGCAAACTTCGAAACAAAAATCTTCGAACCCCTCTAAAATTTATAAACCAAGTGTGCCTTGTGCTCCTACGGCGAATAAATATATGAGTATGAGTATTTGACACTGAAAGTGCTCGTCGCGCCTCTGCCGGCCGCGGCCATCCCGTTGTGAATTGAGGTAACACTTCTTAGCGCGGCAAAACGACACCCGTGTGAAATGTGCATGTGAAAAGGCGCAGGTTAGTGTAGACATGCTCGCAGGTTTGTGCAGGCATGCTCGCAGGTAAGACGGAGCGTGTGGCGGGGATATAAGCATGATTATGCAAGCAATTGGTAAGATTTGAATGATGCTTACTTGTCTGGTGGAAAGAGCGTGTTGCTATCGGAAGGCACATCTGATTTATCCCATGTGCCAATTAGGTTAGACATTTCTGGGTTTCCCGCGTCTGTGTAAGGAGTAGAAATCTGTTAGCAAAGTGAAATTTCAAATTTTGCATATATTTATATTTATTATTAGTAATTCTAATCCTGGAATCGAACATAGAATATTTTTAATAGCAATATTCAATTCCCATGGGATAGAAATCGACTGCAAATTTTTCCATAGAATCAATACGTGCGAAGCCGCAGGCAGAAACTACTGTCTTTTACCTCTGTGGCGCAACGGGCGAATGTCTGCCAACACAGGAGGTTGCTGGTAAGATTCCTGGGACAAATGTTTGTATGATCTGCAGATATTTGTTCTGGGTGTTGTCTTGGGTGTTTTCTATCGCTTCTAAGCGATAAGGCCGCCTATTGTACTTGTCTTCTACCAGATTTTTTTTTGTAATATTATTGATTGTATTTTTTTATAAGACATATCACATTAGTGACAAATAATAATAATAATAATGCTGCTGGACAATTCACACAGCATTATCTAGCCCCAAGGTAAGCAGAGCTTGTGTTATGGGTACTAGATAACTGATATACTTAATACAATACACTACATAGATAGATATTTTTTATTATACATAGAAAACACCCAGACCAACGGAACAAATTTCTGCAGATCGTACACAAATTGTTCCGAGGCGGGAATCGAACCCGCAACCTCCTGCGTCGCAGGCGGACCTTCGCCCACTGCGCCACGGAGGTCGTCAATCTGCAGGGTGCCCTCCCCCTTTACACAATACAGTGTAATTCTCTTAGCGGTTAACTATGTTGATACTTACTACCAGAAACCAGAGCCAAACTATTGATACTCCAGTCCTGCTGTTTATTGTAGTCTTTGGATATGAATAAAGCCATTTGACTGCAACAGCCGAGGTGGATTGTACCGGGTGGTCCAGGTCCTATGCCTTTACACGACACAGTGTAGTTCTCATAGCGGGTAACTATGTTGCTGCACCTGAAATATTATAATAATATTATGTCTATTTACTTAAACATGCTACATAATCTTATCATTACCTTGAAGAACCTTCTTTGAGCAAATTCGGCCTTGCCAGCTTGCTGGTAAAGGCGACAGTAATTTCCATTACTATCGTTTAATTACTAAAAATAAATAAAAAAAATCTAGAGATTTTTTTTCAGGTGCAAATAAATCATAATTGTGTTATGAACTAGGCTGGTTTTATATATTTTTTGTGCTTCATTTTATGGATCCGATTTATACTCACATTGTTTGAGTAAAGAACAATACAAGCCTTGGTCCACTATTACTGCCCTGCTGGGCATGCCATGATGACCTCAATCTAAATCTAAGCCTACTATGCCTACTGTCCACGCTTTAGAGGCCTCCACATTTTTTCATTTCAGCTTGTCCATCAAGGGGAGCAATGCTGACCGCGCTATGATGGCCTGGACCTGCACTATGCTGCGCTTTCAGTCATCATTACGCGGCCTATGCCTCTGCAACCCACACATTACTGACCTCATCAGTAATTAAATTTTAATTTTAAATGAGCACAACATAAACCTGTATTTTTTTACGACCTCTGTGGCGTGCGAACGTCTGCCTGCGACGTAGATGGGAGGTTCAATACCTACTTGAAGTAGGTCAATTCATTTCAAAAGTCTGCAGATCATAAGTATGTACTTATGATAAAAATATATTTAATGTATGTATTGGATTAGGTATATCAGTTATCTAGTACCCATAAGAAAAGCTCTGCTTAGTTTGGGGCTGGTCTAGCATTATTTATTTATTTAATAATATTTATTTATTCAATTATTTTAAACTTAAGTATTTGTTGCCTTTTATATCCTTTCAAAATGGAGACCTACCAATCATGAAACTGCTCTCTAGT
Source organism: Eupithecia subumbrata (assembly GCA_949316285.1). Classification (NCBI taxonomy): domain Eukaryota; kingdom Metazoa; phylum Arthropoda; class Insecta; order Lepidoptera; family Geometridae; genus Eupithecia; species Eupithecia subumbrata. The sequence continues at coordinate 5,782,578 of OX438648.1, forward strand.
CCATTCAAAATAATGATCCCATCTCCGTAGACCATTTTTACCCAATGCCTTGAACAGTACATTGAAATCTGCATTGGGAGTGGTGAATATTACAATCCAGGGTTTAATGAAGCCAAATACAGTGTGAATTAGTCTGTCGAGATCATGTGGTAACATGTGCTCAATCATCTCTATGGCAATAACAGCATCACAGCCAATCAGACGGTAGTCTGGGTCAGCAGCATTTCCTTGGAATAGCTGAAAAAAGAGTGAGAACTGAGATCGTACTTACAAGAACTTGACAAAAGGAACTAAAGTGTTTTAACACCCTTAGACTGTGCATTTCAATAGAATGGCAACTGAATATTCCATCCTATACAAGAGCCAAACTTAATGTGGAATGTTTGTATGATCAAACCGTTAATGGCCCCATACTTAACCTAAAATTCACTCTGTTGCCAAGTCTTTAAATGTATAATGTAATTTTTTGATTGTTGATTTGATTTCCTTTAGTAAATATTGCTCAGAAACTCGACACCAAGCAAGTGAGTTTAAGGCCCATATTGTGAAACCATGCTCAGTCATTGATCTATGCTTGTCGTAGAAAATCGTTACTCAGCAAAGACCAATGGCTGATCAAGCTTTTTTAATATGGGCTTTAGTTATTTGTGTTGTGGTTTTTTTACAAACATTCTACAATGAGTTTGGCTAGTGTTCGTACACATCTTATTATGATGACTTACAGCCAATATACCTGCAGCCAGTCACAAAAACAGGTAATATTGTAGATGAAAATGCCAGTTGCTTAAACAGCTAATTACAAGAAAATAAATGCATTTACTGGTTGGTTACTTCCATGTCCAAGTAACATGGTACATAATCCACTAATATAGTATACAACAGTATGCTTACAGTCTATGTTTGCAAGTCCTACCCTAATCAAGATGTCAAACAATACTAACAGTTATTTGCAGTGGGCTATCCCTCTTTGGTCCATAGTCTTCACAGCCCACTAGATCTGTTGAACAGTGGAGAGGGGCGCTTTCTATATCCACAGCGAGGATGCATCCGATGCCAGGAACATCCTTCAGGTACTTTATGAAGCTTAAATCATGGTATCCAAGTTCCACAACCTTGAACAGAATGTTCTGTGTGAAGATCTAAATGAATTAAATAACTGTACATGTGAACTTAATAGTTGCTACAAAGTCCCATTATTATGTACTTGTGTTATAGAAAGATTTTTTTTTTAATCAATGCTCTTTTGTCCCCCTGCTGGGCAAAGGTCTCCCTCAAACTCTTATGAAATAAATGGAATGTCAGCTGGAAATTGTACTAACTTTGTGTAGCTTCCCAGACCATCGCCCGTCCAGAAGGCAGTCGCTGACGGCGGCGTAGCGCTGCAAGTACACAGGTGGGTAGAACACAACGCCTTTCTCATCATCGAATTCCGAAAAAACTTGTTCTTCCGGCTCCTCCTCTTCAGATATGTCAGGGTTCTTGCCAAACGTCACGGACAACCTATCGTAGTAAGGACGTAGTATGCGATCCAAAACGTTCAGCACAGTTTGACGAAAGAAAATAAGCGTCTGAAGAGTAATAATCATGGTTTACAGTGAGATTTGAATAAAGTTTAGGATTTTTCTTCAATGGTAATCAAATTCGACAGTGCCTACGTCCAGTCCATGATGCTCACATGTTTTTGTTATGATTTTTTTGACGAATTGTCATTACTTTATAAATTGTCAAGCAATTGTCACATCAGTGACTATGACAAGCTGCAAATCAAAAAGCCTTGGCTTGGGCCTTGGACCGGTTCATATAACAAGGTTTTCGCCGGCCACCCATAGATTCACAATGCGCACCCTGAATGAAACCGTCTTAACAAAAGAGAAGCATTTTGGCATGTTATGCTATTGCTAACTGATGGTATTGCGCAACCTCTATGGTTGATTTAGCCTACTTGATGTTCATATGTCAAGCTCTGAATGTCATGTTATTTTTACGAGAGAAAATACTCTGATATAATTATGTTTATAATAAAAGGCATTGTATTGCTAATGATATAATATTTATATTCCACGCCTAACAATTGGTAGCAGAGCGTGGTTGCCTGCATAAATGCCAAAAGAAATAAACTAACGAACGTTAAAATGGCGTCGTCTACGTACCGTTCCATAGAAACGTTAACAAGAAATAATTACGACACCTGGAGTTTACAAGCCCAGGCAGTATTGATTAAAACCGAATTATGGAACTACGTTAGCGGCGAAACAAAATTGTCGCCCACATCGAGCGCCGTCGAAAAATGTAAGTTCAAAAAAAATGACATACAAGCTAGATCGGAATTAATTCTGCTCATCTCACCGCCGGAATTAAAACAAATAAAAGCATGTAATACGTCAAAAGAGTTATGGGATAAACTTAAATCCATACATCAGAGCACTGGTCCGGCGAGAAAAGCAACGCTGTTGAAACAACTGGTTCTAAAAAAAATGAGCTCCGAAGAGGATATCCGCGACCATTTAAATAATTTTATGGATGTCGTCGGAAAGCTGGAAGACATGGAAGCTAAAATCCACCCGGAATTATTGAGTATTATGATGCTCTATAGCCTCCCATCAAACTATGAAAACTTCCGCATTGCTATTGAGTCACGGGATGTGCTGCCTGGCCCAGAAGAATTACAAATAAAAATTATAGAAGAAAATGAGGCCAGAAAGCAAACAAAACCGAATGACACCTCATCAAGGTCTGAAGCACTTTATGCTAAACAGAAGAGGAAGACCGTCGTCTGTAAACACTGCAATAAAAAAGGACACACTACAGAGACATGTTGGTCGAAGAAAGGAGCCACTCACCCACAGAAAAAGGAAACCCATGAAAAGAACTACAATGTCTGTTATTCATTGGCAAACAGCATTAGCGAAAATCTATGGTGCCTTGATAGTGGCTGCAGCTCTCACATAACTGGCGAGAAAGAAAAATTCGAAGAATTAACTCCTGAAGTAAACACTTTAAGTCTCGCGTCGAAGAAGCACACCACACAAATTAAAGGGCGAGGAAAAATTCGTATCTCGACCAGCGACGGAAAATATAATTTGAATGATGCGTTGTACGTACCAGAAATAACTACAAACCTAATATCAGTCGGGAAAATAACCGATAACGGTTACAAGGTACTATTCGAAAAAGGAATAGCATCGATCATAGAAGAAGATAATGTCGTACAACAAGCTCAAAGAAATAAAAACGGGCTATATTATCTAAATTTCAAACCTAACATAGAATCAGCAAATTTTACGAAGTCACAAGATGAATCGTGGTTATGGCACAGAAAATTGGGTCACATAAACGAAAAAGATCTCAAAATGATGGTTGCGAAGCAGATGATGAGAGGACTAGAATTAAAAGAAGTAAAGTTAGATACCTGCGAAACTTGTATAAAAGGTAAACTTACATCCTTACCATTTGCTAGCCATGATCGATCGTCAACTGAAATTTTAGAAATTATACACAGTGATGTCTGTGGACCTTTTGAAACGGGATCGATTGCTGGATCCAGATACTACGTATCCTTCATTGATGACTTCACCAGGTACTGCTGTATCTACTTCATTAAAAACAAGAGTGAAGTAATCGAAAAGTTTAAAGAATACAAAAATGGAGTGGAGCTGTTCACAAAGAAAAAAATCAAGCACTTGCAATCAGATAATGGTGGCGAGTACAGAAGCAAAGATTTTGATGACCTGCTCATAAAATGTGGCATCAAAAGGAGATTAACAGCACCATACACTCCGCAACAAAACGGCGTAAGTGAACGAAAAAACCGATCACTGCTGGACAAGGCTAGATGTTTAATGATAGAAGCGAAAGTACCCTCATGCTTATGGGCCGAAGCAATAAGCACAGCCAATTATCTAATAAACCGGAGTCCTGCAAAAGCCTTAAATGGAAGTACTCCGTACGAAAAATGGGTTGGCAGAAACCCAGCCGGAAACCATTTACACATTTTCGGCAGCAAAGCATTCATCTTGAACAAAAGACGAAGAGGCAAATTCTCCCCTAAAGCCACAGAAGGAGTATTTATGGGATACGCCAAAAATGCTAAAGGATTCAGAGTCTATTTACCTGACCAAAAAGATGTTATAATCAGTCGAGATGTCAAATTTATGGAGAAGATGTACTATGATGATGAAACTCATACAGAAGCAGTCCTTGACGACAGCATACGGAGACCTGAAAAAGAAAAAGAAATGGTGATACAACTTAACAATAAGAAAAATCGTCAAAATTCTAACTTACCGATTCAGGATCCTATCCCCTTGACAGATATGTCCACCTCAGATGCCACCAACTATGAAAGAAACATTAATGAAAATCTGCTGCCATCTGAGGATGAGGGGGCTGAAATTGCTGATCAAGACCAAACTTCATCTGAAGAGGATGAAGGGGCTGAGAGTAATGGATACCAAACTCCACACGAAACAAATGAGGGAACATCTCAAAGACCCACAAGAAATCGAAAGAAACCTACATGGTCAAAAGACTACCACTTACAAGATGATATGGAAGATAGCATGCTCGTGTCGGATATGTTATACTTTTCTGATCAAGATGAAACTGAAGATGACTGGCACGACGCAATCAAAGCTGAAATGAGAGCACATATCAAGAATGAGACGTGGAAAATCAAGAAGAAAACCACTGGAATGAAGCTCATTGACTACAAGCTTGTTTTTAAAACAAAAACTGGACCGGACAATACGGAAACTAAGAAGGCAAGACTTGTTGCTCGGGGATTCACCCAAAGACCTGGAATAGATTTCAATGAGACTTTCGCGCCTGTGGCCAAGTTAAGCTCCATCAGAACCGTCGTTGGAATGTCTGTCGAAAAAGGCATGAAATTAAAGCAGATGGATGTCACGACAGCTTATCTAAACGGCGACATAGAAGAATATATCACTATGAAGGTACCTGAAAACCTGGAAATGTATGTGAAAGAAATAATTATCGATGAGAGCAGAAATAATGACCAGACTGTATACAATAAAGCTAAAAACATGCTAAAATGTATTAGAGACATCAAAGGAGAAAAGGTCTGCAAACTACAACGATCCCTGTATGGTCTAAAACAATCCGGGAGGCAGTGGTATATCCGATTGGACACGGAATTACGCAATATTGGGTTTATCCCATCACAAGCAGACCCGTGTGTATACATACTACAGAAAGGAGGAGCTAAAGTAATCACAACCATCTGGGTAGACGATTTACTTATAGCTTACAACTGTCCTAAGAAGATGCAAGAAATCCAAACGATGCTTGCACAGAAATTTGAAATAAAAGATTTGGGAATACCACAGAGAATGCTCGGAATTGATTTTAAATACACTAAAGATACAGTGAAACTTTTCCAAGAAAAGTATATTAGGGATTCTCTAATTAAATTTAAAATGGACGAATGCAAAGCAACAAATACGCCTATAGAACCAAGGCTATCGCTTGAAGCTGACAAAAGTCCAAAAGATAAAGAATTGCCATATAAAAACCTGATTGGAACACTTATGTATCTAGCAGTAGCTACGAGACCCGATATTATGTTCGCAGTCAGTTATCTCTCGCAATTCAACGATAGCTACAATGCCGAACACTTTAAGAGTGCCAAGCGTGTGTTAAGATACCTGAAGGGTACATCTAGTATCGGGCTAACTTTTAAAAGAACCGAACAAGAATTGTACGGTATGGCAGACGCAGACTGGGGCGCCTGCAAATTAGACCGCAAGTCTTTCTCCGGTTACTGCTTCATATATGCAGGAGGCTGTATCAGTTGGTCATCGCGAAAACAAAAGAGTGTAGCGCTTTCAACAGCCGAAGCGGAGTACTGTGCATGTACTGAGGCAGCAAAAGAAGCCATACACCTGAAATTGGTATTTAATGACCTGGGGATTCACATAGATTGCGTCCAGATCTCAAATGACAATCAAGCCGCATTGAAGCTCAGTCAAAACCCTATAGTTTCATCAAAATCCAAGCACATCGATTTGAAGATGCACTATATAAGGAACTGCATTCAGAATAAGCAGATAAGCTTGGAATATTTGGAGACAAGGAAGATGCCGGCTGATTTACTGACGAAGGGCCTACCAGGGCCAAGGCTCAAGGAGTTGATGATCCACTTCGGGCTGGCATAGAGTCGCGAGGAGGAGTGATGGTATTGCGCAACCTCTATGGTTGATTTAGCCTACTTGATGTTCATATGTCAAGCTCTGACTGAATGTCATGTTATTTTTACGAGAGAAAATACTCTGATATAATTATGTTTATAATAAAAGGCATTGTATTGCTAATGATATAATATTTATATTCCACGCCTAACACTAACCATTTCAACTAGTGTAATTTAGCCCTCGGAAAGAAAGCATGACCAAGTGCTCGTTTAAAAACTGCAAAAATCACACGTCCAAGCCATAGAGCATTTAGAACATCCAAGCAGAAGAAAAAGGATGGATTTTCTTAGTTTCAGTACGTTAAAATGTATAATTTACCTTTGTGTTGTTAAATTATACTAGCCATATCCTTATGAAATCAGCATTAAATATTGTTTTTTGGTTTGCCTATTATGTTACAATATTTATTTTGTTCTAAATTTATGAATGGAGCGGCTATTGTTTCTAATTTTTTATTTATTTGGTAAGTTTGTTTTTATTTTTCATAAAAAAAAAACGTTCAAAATTAAATAAATAATGTGTTCAGATCACGTAAGTGTAAAAGTAGTTAATAAGATGTTGTAAACTTGAAATAACGTTTCTCTTTTGTCCCGGAAACAGCTCGTGCAAAGCCGCGGGCAGAAACTAGTTCTTTTTAATTTAAAGTGCCTACAAAACTTTGTATTAAAGTTTATTTCACGAAATTTTGTTGATTTATTTAAATTATTGTATCTATGTCCGAAATGACCCTTTTGTATAAACTACTTGTTTAAGGTAATGTTTAGAAAAATATTTAGTTTAATCAATAAATGATTCGTTATCTTCACCTGAATTCTGTTGTATAAATAATCCTTATAAAAAATTAATCAGTGTTTATTATTTTCAGGTACCTACTTACAAAATAAAATAAAATAAATTCCACTCCACTAATCTCTTGTTCCGTATGCACAAAACTTGTCAGGCTCTGCGCAAATTGTCTGCGTCAAAACAAGTCGTAGACAATTTTGAGTGTCATTTTTGTAAGGTTCTAGGTATATACGGGAGAGGCCGCGGAATACCTGATCGAAGATGCCATAATATGGTATCCCGCTACCACGACATAATTTTTTTTGCGGATAAGTTTGCCATTCTACAAGGAATAAAACAAAGTTATTTCTCTTGATTTGATAAGTTCTGTGACAAAAATATTCACCACAAGTACTTAAAATATTCACCACAAAGTTCAACAAAGGTTTGGTGGAATTCCCTGTTCTGAATTTGAACACCCTTTCTGAACTGGAACATCGCAAATCCAATTCACCAATCAAGACATGAAATAAAAAACCTAAAATCAGGGTAATAAAATTACATGGCCTTCCCCCCACTACCTCGTATACTTTGTCTTGCTCTGGAACACGCGTGCCCACAATCTAGTTAAAATTCATCTAAATTTTTAGATGAATTCGTTGTGTCGTCTTCGTCATTGCGATTTTTAAGAAAAATGGATATAGTTATTGAATCGCTGCTTCACGTTATTTATAACGGTATTACATAATTATTAAAATGCCAATTGCTATTATAGCATAAATTATTCATAAGGAGCCAAAAGTTTCCTTTATATTATAAATAATTAGTTTATATAATTCTAAGTATGTAGTTACTATTTATTGAACACTCCTATGCCTTAATCGATCTGGCATGGCAACACTGATCACTTGGAATTGCGAGACACGAAACAAAATGGCTACAGCGTAGAAAGAGTATGCTATAGAACACGCGCAAATGCTATCGCATTCACACATAAAGAGAGAACGACTTATGCCTAAAACCTAAGAAGAAATGAGATAGAGCGAATGGCTTGCTATCACTTTCTCGCGTGCCGGTTTTTTCATTGAAAAGCAACTCTAGTTGCTAAACAAATTTCCTACACATCGACGGAGCTCGACACGAGAATCATAGAATTTGTTGTAAAATTTTGATTTCTAAGTATAAATGTGAATAAAGTGTTCCTGTGGACATTCCCGCACCTAAAAACAATAAAAACTAAAGGTAACAATGGTGCGGCGCTGTGTTTTTTATTGTACAAGTGACAGTGAAACAAAAGTGCCGAATTTATCATTCCACTCGTAAGTACAAGTTCTTTTGACTACAAAAAGGTTCAAAATTTACAGATCCATAGATTTACATGAACAATAAAGAGGTACAAGGCTCAAAAGTTATGTTTTATGAAAATTTTAATTAATATAACCTAACATTGCGAAAATTTAGGGTTGCCTGCACTCGACAATAAAATTCCCCAAATGGCGCGTTGAAATATTTTTGAATAAGTACATAACGAGAAACATTATCTTAAAACTAGTTTATGCCCGCGGCTTCGCACGCATTGTTTCTATGGAAACGTTTAAGGGTGTGATTTCTATCCCATAGGAACTGATTTATGGAATAAAAAGTATTTTAGAATAAGATACCTGTATGCAAAATTTCAGCCGATCCTTTCAGTAGTAAGTAGCGTGAAGAGGTAAACATCCATTCATCCATCCATCCAAACTTTCGCATTTATTATTTAAGTGTCATGTTTTTATTTGTTACAGATTTCCTGCAGATAAAAATCTACGTTTGCGTTGGAAAGAAGCAACGGGTTGCAAAGATTGGGGACCCAAAATATAGTCCAAAATTTGTAGTAAACATTTCTATGCAAATTTATTAATAAAAATGAAACAGCGAACTTATCTTTTCCCTCATGCTGTTTCAAGGCTGGTACGTAGGTAATATATATAAAAAGAATGAAAGTATGTTTAAGACTCGGAGAAAATTTGTCATACCTACTTTGTATTATAATCTACCTTCCAAACAAATATAGAAATAACCAATCGAAATATTTAAATATTGGGTAGTATTACTTTTATATAGGGTGTAACAAAGAGTAAGGACCAAACTTTAGCTTCGATCAAAGAACACAGGAAAATATGAAAATTTAAAATCAAATAAATAAAAACGAAATTATCACTAGACTGGGTAATGAATGAATGACTGTTGTCATTTGCTTATTATCATAGAACCGAGGAAAAATGCATTTGTAAGACCTACCTATCACATCTAAGAGGCGTTGTCCGCTGCGATGACGTCGCGGGTCGTTGAACTCCACGGTCAACGACCCACGACGAAGGTGTTTTGTGTTTTAAAGGAGTTGTAAAGAGGTACGTAGGCCTTTTTAGTTTATTTTACCTGAAAACAAGCACAACATTTAGTTTACTTTTTTTTCGAAACTATTCGGGAATTTTTCTTCGGTTCTATAATCAAGTCGGAACCCACCCATTGCTTACTTTTTGTTACAACCTGTATATTATTCATAATTAATAATTATGATTCAATATTCTTACATACCATAATATAGATTTAATTTGAGAAAATTAATTCTGAGAATGTAAAAGAAATGCAATCCAGTATAAAAAATAATAAATTTTATTTAACTAAAGACTATGTGATTTGATTATATTGAAATAATCGTCTTAAAGACTGATCATACATACTTATTAATTATAACAGAATATAAATATTTGGATTAGTAGGCAGGAATGTTGGTAATATTGTGGTGTAAAAGTGTCATTTAATTTTGTTGTATTTGCACTTTTTTCTTTTTAGCTGCATAATAATTTTAAAAGTGCCATTAAATTTCGTATTAAAGGTTACCTTAGCAATATCTAAACCGTAAGATTTAATTTATTAGGAGAAATGTGATTTCGAAGTCTGTTGGCTAAGCCTGGTTAACGTGTAAGAATTTAATTCCCTTATAAAAATTTGTTTAATTACTATTAACATAAAACTATTGATATTATTTTTCTATATTCTAGTGTTTAAAATTATTTCTACTCGTATCGTAATAAGTGCCTATACGTACATAACAAAAGAAAATTGATAGGCACCTAACTAAACGTTGTTTCCTTTCTAGGCTTAGTTAAATTAAATGTTTACCTATTCCCACATTCGTACCTAATTTAAGTACCTACTTATATATTTATTTACTAGAAAACTAATAACTTTACTGGAACTGGAACGATTAAACTTAACCAAATACACAATAAAGTTAAAAGTTTGCTTTAAATCCTAACAGAACAGGATCAATAGGTTGTAAGTGCGCAAGTAATAAAATAAGACCTACCGGACCGAGGAATACCTGCAGGCTGTAACAAAAAGTAAGGACCTAAACACACCAGTACTTAAAACATTCACTACAAAAGGTCAACCAATGTTTGGTGGAATTTCCTGTTCTGAATTTGAACACCCAAATTTATGAACTGGAAAATCGCAAATCCAATCCACCAACAGAGACATGAAATAAGAAACCTAAAATCGGGGTAATAAAATTGCATGGCAACACTTTCCCCCCACCACCTTGCAATCTTTGGTCTTGCTCATCGGCACGCTTGCCAACCATCTGGTTATATTTAATCTGTGGGCTACAGCTATTTCCACAAAAGTCCAAGTTTTTTAAACGATCTCACTATTCTGCGCTGGCTGGTCCATGCTATTTTTACGTTGCCGGTTCGTATACAATTAATTTATAAAAAGGTTGCTTATCATTTGGATTGCTATAGCCCGAATTTCTTACTAGTCGAGTTGTAGTGATTGTGAGCGAGCCCATATTAATAGTGAGTTTTTTCCGAAGACCGAGACGACAATGAGGAATTTAGAAAAAAAAACGAGTGAGATATTCTTGTTCAAAGTGCTCTCACCCAGGCGTCTAGCTACCAAACAACATTTGGCTGTCCATAAGTCTTGCACTTCAATCCATCCTTAACCCCAAGAAGCTCATTGCAGAACATGGGCCTCCCCTGTAAGATAGTGCAATGAGTTTGGTCTGGTAAACATACGTGGTTTTATGTATAAGTTTCATTCATAGCTGTGAGAACATGGTTAGTTCACACCACAATAGGTTTAGCAGCCACTCACCCAACATACCAAAAGGCCCCAAAGCCACCTGCGGCCTAGTTGCAGAAACCAGTCCAGAAACTAGTAACCACTATAAGTTCTTAAACACCGGGAGGCTGCAAGTTCTTTCAGAAATTCTCTATTAACCTTATTGAATAGAGAATGTCTGAATGAAACAATAAGTCGCAAAGGTATATTTAGGTAACCTTCTGGTTGTTCTTTACAGTGAATCCGGTAGGAACTAAGTTGAATAGTTCAAGAGCTCTAGTAGCAGGTTTCCATTATGGAAGTCTTGGACACTTCCAAAACCCCGAAACCTTTAGTGGTTATCAAAAAAAGAAATATTTATAAAACAAGTAATGTACCAATTCTACAAACCCTTATTAAAAGGTAAGGTATAGCAATATTTGAGTGTATACTCAATCCATTCTCAAGGTACAATTTTTGTAAAAAGAGGGAATGTTTACAAACATTGTTATCTTGAGTTTGGCCGGAGTATACATAGTTTTCCAGCATTATTTATGTATAGACTTTTCTTGCAATCTGTTTGATTATTACTAATATGATAAATTCATTGATTTTCAGACCAAATCCTAATGTTTCCATGGAAGATAATCCATCTGCAAAGAGAATATGCCCTGATTTTGTGGAATCCGTGTAAGTAAATTCTATAATTAAAACCAACTTCATAAGCACAAGCTCTATGTTCTGCTGTAAGTTTTTTTTTAAGGGTCATTGGCTACATTTCTCCCGTAAAATAAATGTCATGGTTGCTGAGATTTTTGTAAAATAAGTAGTGATTTTTTTCACCCTCAATCTCATCTCTAACACTTTCATGGCCCAATCTCCCCCAGCCTCGTGTAGCGGCGCTCCTGCAGGTCGCCAAGTCTGGACAGTGAATGCGTTAAATCAACATGTTTTTTTGTTTGTGGCTGCAATGTTTTTATGAATTGTGACTGTATATTGCACCTGACCTTTAACAGTCTGATTTTATTAAAACTTGCAGAATACCGGAGCCGGACATTGAAGTGAACAATGAATCAACAGAGGATAAAACCAAAACACAAGTACAAAATGAAAAAAACCCCCAAAAACGTACTAAAAAGTCAAATACCATAATAGGAAGGCAAGCTGGAGGTGTCTGTATAAGACACGATGAACCTTTACCTGCACATCAAGCGGAAGGATTATTGCAGCCAGGGGATACCTTTGCGTCAATAGAAGAATTCAACAAGTACATCACTGAATATGCCAAGAAATGGTTCTTCTATTATGTGCGTTCAGAAACGCGTTTGAATAAACCGCATGGCACATGCGTTTATCGGTGTAAGTTCTTTAGAAAACACCAGAGATGCCAAAGCACTGGCAAGAGGGCCCAGAAAAATAAGTAAGTAATTATTGAAATAATGCTGGACAAGCCACGCAGCATCCTCTAGCCCCAAGCTAAGCAGAGCTTGTGTTATGGGTACTAGATTACTGATATACAATACATTACATAGATAGATATATTTTATTATACATAGAAAATATCCAGAACACCCGGAACAAATATTTGCAGATCATACATACGTTTATCCCAAGGCGGAAATCGAACCAGCAATCTCCTGCGTCGCAGGCGTACTGCCGCATTATATCTATAGTGTGAAGAGTACAATACAGTTTATTTTGGCTCATTATTTAATAATTAAGCATGATTTCTATTTTTTTAGGTCAATAAGTTTAAGCTGCCCAGCCAGTGTCCATTTGAAGCGAACAGCTAATTCTGATGAAATTAAAGTGACTTTGGTCTGCCACCACCACACGCATGAGCTGTCCAAAGACGTTTTTGAAAAACAACCACATGGCTATAGGCTGCCACAGGAAATAAAGAATGAGGTATGAAGTTATAGTCCATTTGAAAGTTACAAATCTTATTCTTAGTAGGTACCTTTTAGGAGTAGCTGGTCTCCTTACGAGAGGGGTAAGATGAGGAAGTAAAGCACCATTACTGTCTTTCAGTGAAGGGTTTGGTTACATCCTCACCTCATCTCAACAGCCCTTAATGGTCCACTGCTGGACGCAGGTCTCCCCCTGATAAGCGCCTAATTTTATCTCACCGGTGACGGTATGGTTACCTAACTAGGGTGAATATGTTCTTCTAGTCCTTCGTGCGGGCGTGAGTCGTTTCGAGTCTCCTAGGTCAACATTTCCATGCATATTTTGAGGTTCCAAATTAGAACTCATTACTCCCTTAGGAATAATGAGATTGAATTTGGAACATCAAAAAATATGTATGAAGTTTTTGACAGAGAAGATCCGTACAAAGAGATTTTCTTCGAAATTCGAACCTCTGTTCAAAAGTCGGAATATAAAACTAATGCCACTAAAGACGTTACTAAACTTTTACTATTTACTCGCAGGAAGTGTGAAAACTAGAATATTCTCCGCTTGCACAAAGCTGTCTTCGTCTTGGGCGTGATTAAATCCCTCGCTCCCAGATTCGAGTAACTCCCTCGCTTCGCTTTTGAGTTATTCTGTAATCCTGAGTTGCGCTCGGGATTCATAGCCGTCCGTGACGACCAGTGTCTTACGTCGTACTTTGAGCCCTCGGTGCATTAGTAAATTAAATTATGCAGGACAATTCACACAGCGTTATCCAGCCCCAAGCTAAGCAGAGCTTGTGTTATATTATGGTACTAGATAACTGATATAGGTACATAATACAATATACTACATAGATACATATTTTTTTATAATACATAGAAACATCCAGAACACCCGGAACAAATACCTGCAGTTCGTACAAATATTTGTCCTGAGGCGGGATCGAACCCGCAACCTCCTGCGTTGCAGGCGGACCTTCACCCGCCGCGCCACAGGGGTCGTCTAACAATCTACTATTATTATATCGCATTCACTGCTCAGCGTCTATGTAGTCTACAGGGGTATTTGCGTCATAAAAGTTAGTTTAATGGACTATCCCCTTTGCAGATAAAAGATCTAGCGCTGCTAAACCTGCATCCAGCGCTAATACGGAAGTATGTGGAATCTAAAGTGCCTGACTTGAACATCGGTAAAACAGTTATAAACACTGTTATTAAACTCAGAAGGGATGGTATAACACAAGACATCCTGAGTGCTGAACGAATAGTAGAGATGCTGGAGAAGATAAGATGTAAGAACCTACTCATTTACCTATTTTCAAATTGAGCTAGATATGCTCAAATTACCGACCGGTTTTGAAACTTTATTAAGACTGAAAATAACAATTAGAAATAGAAACAAATTAGAACTAGTATTTCCAACTGGTATGCTAAATAAATATAAGTATTTCCGATTGCAACAGTTGATCTAACCGCAGACTGTAGCATAGCAACCAATCTAGTGGTAGCTCAACGGATCCATATCAATACCAGTCGGAAGCGTCCCCAAGACGCTGGCTGCATTGCCCCGCTGTATGGCAATGCTGATGCGCTGTGCCAGATGCTGACCAGCTCTCGGGTCACGCGTCGCTTCGACCAGACGCTCTGATCAATTTGCGAAAGTCGAAGACCTTGCTACCCCACGGATTTTAAAACTTCTATATTATTTTTCAGATATAAAAGCAAATTTCGACATTTCGGCGAAGACAGGATCTAAAAGCAAACGTACACCAACATATTTAGACAGTAAGTTTTACTAATACCTAGCTCATAGAATAGAAAATTAAACCAACATGTTATACTATAAATAAAAATCTAATAAAATTACAGCTTTGAAATCAAAAAACAACTGTACGCAAACGGAAGTTATAGTCAAGGCTGCATCAATCAGAAACAGCAAAACAGGTAATAAAATAATCAATCAGCATCTTAAATAGGTAAATATCAACAGGTATTTGATTTTCATTTCTACATTTAATTTCTAGGTTTAGAAAGTGACAGTGAGTCTATGGTTGATGACCCACCAGAGGCGTTTTCGCTAAATGAAGTGAGCGGTGAACTCGATAAGACTGTGTAAGTGTAAATTACTGCATCTGACACTAACTAATAACTAGTAATCTTACTAATATCATAGATGAATTAAAACTAAAGATGGCCAATGTCCATACAAATTTGCGTTCCTCTGAAAAAGTTTGAAATTCTGCCTAATTCCAGATGGCGCTGACCCATAGCCCGAAAATCGTAATATTCCACGATTAAACCAAGTTAATGAATAGGAGGCGTTTCATAATCCCAAAAAATTTATAGTTTTTTTTTCAATAAGTTTTTGAGGCTTACAAGTTGATATTTACGAATTTTGTTTTATTGGAAGAGAATTAGTCGTGTTATGCTAGTCTCCAAGGAATTATGATGATGGCGTGGTAATCGTTTTGCAAGATATCGCGTAGTTTATGGGGTAGATGGCGCTAATTAAAAGTTTACCTATATGATTAGGTACCTACCTACCTAGGTTATGAATAGTCGTAGTCGAAATTTCAACCAAGCAATGTGGCCAACTTAAGACGAAATGTACTTTTTAGAACTATTTTATAAAAATGCCAAAAATTACTTGATATCAAATTTAGTCATAAAAATAATTAGGGGGAGATTCGGTATTTTTCGTCAGAAGGTGCGGTTTCGGTTTTTTTTTCGTTTAAGTACGTATAATTTAATTGACAAAGCTGCCAAATGTCCTATTATCTTCCAGAGAAACCACTCTTGCCACATGACCTACTACTACATTAATCCATGGTTAGAAGTCGATATCCGTATCGTGTGAGTAGTAAAAAAGTTGTACCTAGTAGGAAAATGATTAGTGAAAAATAAATCCATTCCTAACTTTTGTCAGAAAACCATAAATTTGTAATTTACGAGCGAACGAAGTGAGCGAAGCGTCTTTGCATTAAGTCTAGCAAAATTAGCGTTTCTGTCAGTATGTCCGTACTCCTCTACATGTCGTATTTTACAACTGATCGGTACGAAACTTTGTGCACAGATTCTACAATTTATAGATTTTTTTTTGTCGTCGGGGTTTTTTTATTAAATGCGAACTTTCTCCGAAAAAATGCAAAAATGGCTCTTTAGAATATTTCCGATGATTATATTTTTAATTGAAAGGTAACTTCAAATTGTTCTCATAAAGATTTGGTAAAGATCTCACGAGGATTTTCGGCATGACGAGCAGAATAGCTCTGCAAAATGCATATTACAGACATTACAGTACAGCACCAGCTTATAACATCTTTGTAATACTTCGAGAGTACTATGTCGTCGTCGGACAAATAATAGAACGAATGGTTTCTGTGAGGCGACTTTAAAGGTGTGTCTCCTCTCAGTTACAAATTTTTGGTTACCTACATGAAATAAAGCTGAATGAATTCCTTTTGCTTTGTAGGGAGGTAGGTAGGTTAATTTATTTCTACAACATAACTCGTTGTCTTCACGACGAATTGGTAGGGAGATTGGTATTGGTAGGTTTTATGAGCTGTAACTATAAGCATAATTTGTTCTGGATTAACATGACTAAAATGCCTATTCAAAGATTATAATTTTACCAAAGTTCCAAAATTATGGGGATTTATTATTGTACCTATGGTAATACTGATGAAGGAATGTAAACAATAAATCATCGAGCAAATTTTAAATACGAGTGCAGCAGAACATAGCAAATCGGCAACGTCGCGGTAAAAAAGCTATCTGGCAACGTATGAACGTAGCAATCGACATAAGTGCCATCTGTAAAATTGATCAAGCTCGATGGAAGTATCCCACTGAAAAATAACTCTCTAGAAGCTGCAAAGATGGCGCTGTTGCGGAAAAATAAACGGGTGGATTGATTTATTTTATCGAATTGCTACACGTGGCGCCATCTCGCGCTCCACCAGATAACTAGTAATCGATTCTCGCTCTGAAGTATGGGACTTGTCGGTCTTTGGTTTTATTTGTCCATGCTAATATAAACTAGTAATCCTACTAATAAAATAAAGGTGAATGTTTGTACTGTTGTGAAGATGTTTGGCCGAAGACAATGTTAAAAGTACTGAATGGATCGGGCTGAAATTTTGCACACTTAAAGATCTCGACCTGGAATAACATATACCGAGACAGAGATCTTAGGTAATGTAAAATAAATTAAAAATATATTTATTTATTTGCTACAGAACATACTTTAGTAATTTGGTATACTTGCCTTAACTATAATTAATAAATAGGTAAATAATCCTGGAATTTTCACACAGTATCATAAAAACAAAGCCCCAGTGATGAATGATGGTGTTTTCTCAAATAATGATGTAAATGCATTATGATTTTCATACGAAAATTAAATCTCTTCTACATAGTATAAAACAAAGTCGCTTCCCGAGTTCCCGCTGTCTGTCTGTCCCTATGTATGCTTAGATCTTTAAAACTACGCAACGGATTTTGATGCGGATTTTTTTAATATGAAAAATAATGTACTACAGTATTTTACACCTTAAAAAGGTCTACAAAAAATCCATATCAGCATTGCACCCGTGCGAAGCCAGGGCGAGACGCTAGAATTAACGATAAACTTTAGCTATGCGGTCTAAAAGCTCGAGCGAATACTCGCTGCAATGCGACATGCATTGTAGCGATTATTCCAAGAAGCTGGGCATGATAACAGATATCTATTTCAGTTTCACAGAAAATGATACTGAATTTGAAGAGTACACCTACTCCTACGTAGAAGATGAAGTGGTTGACATAGTTGAAGAACAAGTGGATGAAGATGATGA